>CATIUR010000005.1:119846026-121299776 GCA_949592205.1 Helichrysum umbraculigerum | reverse complement strand
CAATTAAGATGGGGTAGGTAGATAGATTTTGGATTGGTTTGGTTTTCTGTTTTATCCTAAGTACAGTAAATTAAATGCAGGAGATAAAAGATAGGGAATAAGCAGACAGGTAGAGATGTGATTGCTGAAACTTGGATAATTAGGGTTTCGGGATGATGTTCATTATAAAACTGATTGGAGATTTACCAGATAAAAAGCAGACATACTTTCGGTGTAAACACTAGGACCCTACGTTCAGGTGAAACCCTAGAAACATATGTCACTGGAATCCTGGGCTATCATGATTCTGATCAGATCAGGCTGTTTTCAAACCCCCATGAACTTTTGCTTAAATAAGACAAAGTCACCCTTGATTTATCTAGGGAGCAGGCATAAGGCAACAGACCGCAATTGTATTTACTGACCTTTCTTAACAACTAATCGTCTATTTACTTTTATCATGGCAAATACTGATTGTATCCTATGTATGTTAAACTATTGGTCTGGTTAGGGTTTTGCATGTCTAGGTATTATAATTGACACTACCCTGTATTGTATCTATTGAAGCACATACTTAACCATCGTAAATATAGACCCTCCTTTACATTCAGGCGTTCATCCCTAGGAATAGTCACGGTGTACAGGGCGATTAGGCATTTCCACAGTGTTCCAAATCTTAGGTGTACTAACGGTGTACTAGGCATTGAAGCATTTCCACAGTGTTCCAGATCTTAGGTGTACTAACGGTGTACAGGGCAACGAGCATTTCCACAGCTTTGATTCCTAGACCACAGTTCTAGAAGGGTCACTTCTAGGTAATCCACGATGAAACAATCCATGACATTTCCTTAGCTTCCACGTATTTGTACTCCACGCGAGGTGTTTCCAACGCTATACGAAGTACCGTGCCTTTTCAAGGAAAGTTCATAGTTTCATACTGTAACTGGAGATAACTGTATATTCATAGTATTATGGTTGATCAGATCCTATCCTAGGGCAACAGTCACGTGAAATTCTGGAAAGGGTGATGAGAGACTAGATCTATATTTAGGATAAGCTTAACCAGATACACAGCATAACAATTTCCAATCGTATAGATGAAATATTAATTTAACATCATCCCTACTCCTAATATCTACATTTCAGCAATCACAATATTAAACTACTCTATAAACATGGCAATAAGTAAAGCACAAACTGAAATAACATAAAGCACAAACATTATAACAGTAAGCAAAGTTTAGATATCACCGGGAATACAGCAGTGTAATACTGAGGATTACAAATAGTCTGAACTTGAAAAACTCGTTACAACAAGATTACCAAGCGAAACCTTCCTCTAGACTCGAACCGTAAGCTCAACCCTAACCTTTCTCCTCTAACTCCTAAGAGTAGTGCTAGAGAGAGAAAGTAGAGAGAGAAAGTGAAAGAAAGAGAGAAATGAGAAAAGTGTGAGAATGTGAAAGTGTGTTGAGGTGTGTAGAATGAGGAGAGGTGACCCTCTATTTATAGGCAAAGCTTCAAATCTTCCGTACAACTCGCGAACAGCACGTACAAGCAAACAAAGCACGATATGGGGTAGCAGGGGCCGTATACGGCCTTGGAGGGGCCATATACGGTGTACAATAGGCCGTATACGGTGCTAGTGGGGCCGTATACGGCCTTGGAGGGGCCATATACGGTGTACAATAGGCCGTATACGGTGCTAGTGGGGCCGTATACGGTTCCCTAGGCCGTATACGGTGTCCGTCTGATTTCGTTCGTCGCTTAAAACGCGTGTATTTCCTTCGTTATGCGTCCGTTTGACCCGATTCTTTCGCCTGTGTCTTCGTAATTCTGTTACACTTCTAATGATGCCAATTTCACTGAAATTGGATGTGTATAGCTTAAGCATAGCCAAAATGACTTTATAGGGTCTGAACCGCTCAGTCTTCTCCGTCCTTTATCCGATTTGCATGATTCTTGATTTTCCCGTCTCGATTTTACCTGTTTTATCATATGATGAAGTTAGAATGTGATCTATATAAGGTAAATGAGGCCGGAGGATTTTGTGCACGTTTATTCGCCCTAATTTGCTTGTTATTTGGACGTTTTAGGTGATTTTTGCAGCAACGCCTATATTTAGACCACTTTAGTAAATTTTAGTAAATAATGATCATTTTGGAATGTTTTCACTAAAGATACATCCAAAAAGTGTGGAATATTGCCCTTAAAAACATGACTATTTGAGTCACATCAACCATTCAAGGTGCCGTTCGTATGGCACACAATCTCACGGCACAAGTGGTTTGCCGGGGAACACCTGCTGCCAAGGACACTTCAAACCAGTCTGGGGATAACAAGCGTAAATGGTCTGGGAACAACAACAGCTCCCAATCATCAAAGAAATCTGACACCATCAAGGCTTACTCCTCTGGTCCTGATACCAAAAAGGGCTACACTGGGAACAATCCCTTCTGTTCTAAGTGCCGCAGACATCATGATGGTCCATACGGTACTCCCTGCACGAACTATCAGCGTTATGGGCATCTGGCCAAAGACTGCAGGTCTACCAATGCCAACTCCAACACCAACACCAGTCAACCTAGAGCTTGCTTTGAATGTGGCAACATAGGGCACTTCAGGAGTGAATGCCCAAAGCTAAAGAACAGGGGAAATAACACTGCAAAAGGTAGAGCCTTTGTCTTAAAGTCAGGGGAAGCCCGCCAAGACCCGAATGTGGTCTCGGGTACGTTCATCCTCAACAACTTAACTGCCTCTATTCTATTTGATACTGGTGCGGATAGGAGTTTTATATCTGATGAATTATGTCCACTACTTAACGTTACACCTGTTGCATTAGATGCTAAGTACATTGTAGAGTTAGCAAACGGCAAGCTCATTGAAACTGACAGTGTGATACCCAATTGCACTTTAAACCTCGCCGATGAATTATTTTCTATTGATCTTATAGAGGTCGAAATCGGAAGTTTTGACATTATCATTGGCATGGATTGGCTGTCTAAGCATCATGCCGAAATCATATGCTTTGACAAAATCGTTCGTATACCTCTCGCCTCCAGTAGTACTCTAGTCATACAAGGGGAGACCGGTGGGACGAGATTAAATATCATTTCCTGCATGAAAACCCGTAAGTAAGGGTTATCAGGCAATCCTCGCACATGTCATGGAGAAAAAGTCGGAGGAGAAGCGACTTGAGGATGTGCCAATCGTTCGAGACTTTCCGGAAGTCTTTCCCGAAGACCTGCCTGGTCTTCCACCACCGAGACAAGTCGAATTCTTAATCGATCTTGTACCCGGAGCAGCACCCGTGGCACGAGTACCTTATCGACTAGCCCCGTCTGAACTT
Source organism: Helichrysum umbraculigerum (assembly GCA_949592205.1). NCBI lineage: Eukaryota > Viridiplantae > Streptophyta > Magnoliopsida > Asterales > Asteraceae > Helichrysum > Helichrysum umbraculigerum. The sequence continues at coordinate 121,296,448 of CATIUR010000005.1, read as the reverse complement.
CAAGAGTTGTCCGCTCAGTTACAGGAACTCCTGGACAAAGGATTTATTCGACCGAGTTCTTCACCTTGGGGAGCTCCGGTCCTATTTGTCAAAAAGAAAGATGGTTCTTTCCGCATGTGCATCGACCACAGAGAGCTGAATAAATTATCCGTCAAGAACCGTTATCCACTCCCACGCATCGATGATCTATTCGACCAACTTCAAGGGTCAAGCTTCTATTCCAAGATCGATCTGCGATCTGGATATCATCAACTACGAGTTTGCGATGTTGATATTCCGAAAACTGCTTTCCGAACTCGTTACGGACATTATGAGTTTCAAGTCATGCCCTTCGGTTTAACAAACGCACCAGCTATGTTCATGGACCTTATGAACCGAGTGTGTAAACCATATCTCGACAAGTTTGTCATTGTCTTCATTGATGACATTCCTATCTACTCGCGCGACGAACAAGAACATGCACAGCATCTCAAAACCATTCTAGAACTACTCAAGCACGAGGAATTATATGCCAAATTCTCTAAGTGTGAGTTCTAGATGCAAACTGTACAATTCCTTGGACACGTGGTTGACAGTCAAGGAATTCATGTTGATCCATCAAAAATCGAGGCTATCAAGTGCTGGCAAGCACCAATAACACCGACCGAAGTACGCCAATTCTTGGGTCTTGCTGGGTACTATCGGCGCTTTATTGAAAACTTTTCTAAAATAGCCCAACCTCTCACAACTCTGACTCAGAAGGAAAAGAAGTTCGATTGGACTGATAAACAAGAGTCAGCTTTCCAGCTATTGAAACGAAAGCTTTACAGTGCACCTATCTTAGGGATGGCAAAAACATCCGAACCCGATGGGGAAAACCGAACCCGACCCAATTAATACCCGTACCCATATGGGTAGATGGGTTTGGATAAGGGTTTGGGTACAAGTTTTTCTTTCTTCGCGGGTTTGGGTTTGGGTACGGGTTTTAGTAATACCCGCCCCGATTACCCGTACCCGTACCCATACCCAATTACCCGTACCCGTATCCGCATAATTGTTATTCTTAATTATATGTAATCTATAATATATATAATATAATTAAAGCATAATTAATTTGTGGATGAAAATTGAATAATGAAGATTAAGAATTATCATATTGTCTATATATTTTGCATCTATTTCTTAGAATTTGAATGATCATGACATTTGAATTTTGTACTTTCAAAAACATGTAATTGTTTGTATTATGACCAGTTTGAACAATCATTCTATTATTTAGGGTATCTTGGTTTGCTTCTTTTGTTTTGTCACATTTCCGTTTTAAGACATCATTTATAATCGTCATACTTGCTATTTTATATGCGGAATAGTCAAACGGGGATAACCGATACCCGTGGGGAAACCCGAAAAACCGATGGGTAATATTAAATGGGTACCCGCTAGCTATTGGGTTGGATTTGGGTATGCATATTCTAAATGGGTTTGGGTACGGGTTCATTAAAACCCGACCCGAACCCGAACCCGACCCATTGCCATCCCTAACCTATCTTATCCTTACCCGAATGCAACGATGACTTCGTGGTATACTGGGATGCTTCACATCAAGGTCTCGATTGTGTGCTGATGCAACGAGATAAAGTCATTGCCTACGCCTCTCGACAACTCAAGGTTCACGAAAAGAATTACACCACTCATGACCTCGAGTTGGGAGCCGTAGTGTTTGCACTCAAAATATGGAGACACTATCTGTACGGCACTAAATGTACAATCTTCACGGATCATAAAAGTCTCCAGCACATCTTCGATCAAAAGGATCTTACCATGAGACAACGTCGCTGGGTCGAGTTACCCACTGATTATGATTGTGAGATCCGATACCATCCTGGCAAAGCAAACGTTGTTGCCGATGCCTTCAGTCAAAAAAGAACGCGTAAAACCTCTTCAAGTTCGAGCCCTCAGCATGATCATTCATAACAATCTTATCGTTCAAATCCTTACCGCTCAACTCGAAGCATTGAAACCAGAAAATCTGAAGAATGAGGCCTTGCGTAACATGGAAAAACAACTCGAAACCAAACCCGATGGGGTCAAACACTTCGCTAACCGAATCTGGTTACCTAACTTTGGAAACCTCCATGACTTGGTGATGGATGAAGCTCACAAGTCCAAATATTCCATACATCCTGGATCTGACAAGATGTATCATGGCATCAAGGAATTATACTGGTGGCCAATTATGAAAGCTGAAATTGTCACATACGTCAGCAAGTGTCTCACATGCTCTAAAGTCAAAGCCGAGTATCAGAAACCCTCCGGATTGCTCCAACAACCGGAAATCCCTCAATGGAAATGGGAGCAGATCTCCATGGATTTTATCACGAAACTTCCAAAAACATCTAGCGGTTGCGATACCATTTGGGTGATCGTCGATCGTCTCACCAAATCTGCTCATTTCCTAGCCATCAAGGAAACCGATAAAATGGAACGTCTAACCCGAATCTACCTTAAGGAAATTGTATCCCGACACGGCGTTCCTATCTCGATTATCTCAGACAGGGATAGTCGTTTCACATCTCACTTTTGGCAATCACTCCAGAAATCATTGGGTACTCACCTGGATATGAGTACCGCATATCATCCGCAAATCGACGGCCAAAGTGAACGAACCATTCAAACACTGGAAGATATGATACGAGCTTGCGTAGTTGACTTCGGTGCAAACTGGGAACATCACCTACCATTGTGCGAGTTTTCGTACAAGAACAGCTACCATACAAGTATTGGAGCTGCATCTTTCGAGGCACTGTACGGTCGTAAGTGCCGATCACCTGTCTGTTGGACCGAAGTGGGAGACAGCCAACTCACTGGTCCTGAAATCATACACGAAACAACAGAGAAGATCATTGGAATCCAAAACAGACTCAAAGCCGCGCGTGATCGTCAGAAAAGTTATGCTGACGTGAGACGCAAACATCTCAAGTTTCAGGTTGGGGATCGAGTACTCTTGAAAGTATCACCTTGGAAAGATGTCATCCGTTTTGGTAAACGCGGGAAATTGAACCCCAGATACATTGGACCTTTTGAGATCCTTGAAAGGATTGGTCCAGTGGCATATCGACTGCAGCTGCCACCCGAGCTCAGCAGCGTGCATCCCACATTCCACATTTCTAACCTGAAGAAATGCCTGTCTGATGAGACACTTATCATTCCTCTCGACGAAATTAACATCGATGATAAACTACATTTTGTTGAGACACCAGTGGAAATCATGGACCGTGAGGTAAAAAGTTGAAACAAAGTCGTATTCCCATCATTAAAGTCCGGTGGAATTCGCGGCGTGGCCCGGAATTCACTTGGGAACGGGAAGACCAAATGCGACTCAAGTATCCACAGCTATTCACAAACTCCACTACACTCCCGACACAGAGCTAAATTTCGGGACGAAATTATCGTAACAAGGGGAGAATGTGACACCTGATAAATTAGGACTAGGTTTAGGCTCATTGTATGTATCATTTTGTATATTGTTATATATACACACGTATACGATTAACTTTAATCGTACATTATCATTATCGGATGGATTCTGACTCAGTAATACGGGCGTTGGTGAACACACTTTATTAAATAATATAGAATTATTTAATAAACATATTGATTTCTAAATATTATTTCGATAATATTTCCTAAGTATTTCGTATCGTATAAAACTAATTATACGCGACAAAAACGAGCGAAACGCGCCCGACGAACGAACGAAAATCACAATATATTTTTGATTATCAAAGTATATTATTTGGTAAGAAATGTTCATTTAAGAATATCGTATGTTAAAACGATGACAAAAACGTTAATTAAAACATCACGCGAGTAATAAACGTAAACCGTAACACAAACGTGCAAACCGATACCGACACATTTCCAAAACATTTTTCATAAATGTTTTCAAATATTTGGAATAATACTAACCTCAAAATAATGTCGAAACTCAAATGTTATTTAAAACACGTACGTATAAAGTATAGAATATAAACGAACGTTTAAATGACCGGGAAACGAACACCGCACGGAGCGTAAATTTGGGGAACGAAAATTTAACAACACCCACACCCCATGGGGGCCCCACCAGCCAAAAATCAGCCCCCCAAACATGCTCCCCATTTTGTGGATCTTGTTCCACTTCATTGACTAACAACACCAAACACACCTCTTATGTTTTCCATTTCATTTTCAATTCCTTTCCATCACTCTCTCCCTAGATTTTACACTCTCTTCCTCTCCCTCTTAAACATCAAGATTTCATCATCATTTCCCATCATCTAGCATCAAACCCTTGAAGAAAAACAAGAAGGAAAGGAAGAAAAGGAAGCACGAAGCAAAACCGAACTCACTCTCACGTTTCGCCTCTAGATCGTCGTTTTCTTTTGTAAGGATCACTTCTATCTCACTAGATTTACTTGTTTTACATATATCTACATGTCTAGTTGATCACTTGACAAGAAAATGTCCAAACAAAATCTTGAAAAACGTTTTACACACACATATATATATATATATATATATATATATATATATATATATATATATATATATATATATATATCACAGTTTTCTGTCTCTGAAAACTGTCTCACCAAATCGACTATAACTTGAGTTCTAAGATGAACCAACACATGAATCATATACCGAAATCTTCGTATGAATGTCTTCTACAAAAAGTTATTCTTTGACCATTTCCAGAAATGCACAGATTTTAGTGTAGAAACCGATTTATGGACTGAGGTCGTTTATCGACCAAATCTAATCACTTTCCATTTCCATTTTTGTTTAAAATAGTAAAGGACCTTCTAAAATCGCCATAAAATGCAGATTTACACTAGACACCTAGGAGAACATGTGTGATTTTTGGTTAGGCTTGGTTCGGACTAAAGGTTAGAGAAAACGAGAGATTTGTCGGAACAAAATCTGGAGAATATAAACATAGGGACTGTTTTGGTAAATTTATAAAACCGACACTTCGGGTTAACCCCGACACGAAACGATAATTTTAATGAACTCGTTTTACCATTTTAAGACTTGTGTAAAAGTTTCGGGTCAAACCGAGGTCGTTTGATGTAACACCCCCAAATTTAACAGTTTGCGGAAGCGATGTTTTGGGTGTTACTAATCAATAATCACAAGCACAAAGGATACAGTGAACGACTCTAAATGAGACGTTCGAAAAGTTATAACATTAATACATAAGTAGTTTCAAAATACAAGCTCGAGTTCGAGTAAATTCCTAGAGATTCTAATACATAACAGTAAGTACAAAAGTAATGCAATAAAATCTCCAAGCTTGTAATGCATGCGACTCGAGCTAAGTAAGCTTATCCTGCTGGGCATCCCTACTGATGCTGTGTACCTGAGAAGCATTACTAAAACGGTCAACCAAAAGGTTGGTGAATCTCACAGGTTTGTAAGTAAGTAAACAGTTTGAACACACAAGTAGTATTTGTAAATCATAGCTAGCCAGTAAGTAATGATCACAGGTTATGCTCATCAATTACTTAAGTTTCAATAAGTGGGTGGTTGCAAGTCATGCAAACCGTTTGATACAATCGCCATGAGCCCCCATAGTTGATGCTTAACGTACAGTAAATATCGGTACCCCCCTCATGAATGTAATCCAAAACATTCATACGGAACGAGTAAGAAACGCCCGTTTCTACAGGAACGGTTCGTGGTAGTGCTTGCTACCCCGGGCGGGGATTGTCAGTCCCATATGGATCCATATACTAAAACTCGCGCTTATCACATAACTAACAACTATGGTTCAGGAGGATTTCATTGGATTAGTCGTAAACTCATGCAATTGGCGTATCGTTAATCTCGTACAGTAAGTAAATCATGGCAGCAAGTAAGTTTTGTGTGTTCATGTAAAACAGTAATGCATCTCACCCCTGAGTATAAAACAGTAAAGTAGGGGCTGTAAGACTCACCTGAGTCTGGCAGACAATGCAGTAAGTAAGCAAGTAGTAATCCCGAACTAGCAACCCTTAGCGTCCTAATACGCATAAGGTTTGGTAAGTAAATGGAATACTTGTAAAGTATCCATGCTAGTTGTTCCCAAACTAGTTAATGTCCATTAGTTTGTTTGTACGTTTGTAAATCGTTTGTTATCGGTGTATAATAATAATTCCATCCATTATTATTATGTATTCGTAGTAGTTATACTTTTGTAAAGCGTACGTGTATAACTGTTTGTTTCGTATCACATTGTATATCGTTTGCGTAAGTTCCAATGGGCTTAGTCCCCAAAGGGTACGAGTGAAATCTCGTAAGTATTCGTATGTAAGTTCGTATCAGTTAACGTGTAATCCAGCACGTAACTAGTGGGTGAACTTGTAAGTTTGTATCGGTTGTAATCCGTGTAGTGTATAAGAGTAAGTTCGTTGGAGTGTAATCTCCTAAGTATTTCGAGTGTAAACTCGTGTGCGGGTGTGAGTGAAATCTCACGTTCAGTTTAGTATAAACTTGTACGTATTCGGGTATCGTTGTATACTTTCAAAAGTATATTGTTTTCATGTATAAGTCGTATCGTATTCGTTTTAGTAATTGAAAAGTGGTTCCAACACTTAGAAAAATATTTAGTTTTCTGTTCTGGGCATTATGCGACACTATAATGCGACACTGGGGTAGTGTCGCAGACAATATGCGACACAAGGGAAGTGTCGTATGACTTGGTTCTGGTTTGGAGTTTATGCGACACAAGGGCTGTGTCGCAGACATGGGTACGACACTATATACGACATAGTCGTAGTGTCGCAATCAAGCGAAAATATGCGACACAAGAGAAGTGTCGTGGAAACAAGGTGCGACATAAGAGCTGTGTCGCAGTCAAGCGACGGGTACGACACAACCATGCGACACTATAGTAGTGTCGCATAAAGATGTGTCCAGATGCGACACAAGAGGGCTGTATTGGTGTTTGCTCGGTTTTGAGGTCAAACGTTCGAGTCTTGACCCGAGGCTTTTACCTAAGTCATATTATGGCTAATAATCACTTTATCAACTGAGTTTTCGGTTCTAGAGGTCCTCGAGGTGTCGGTTTTTAGTTAATCTTTTCCAAAGTTTTGACACAAAATATATATGTTTGTAAATTGATTTTTATAGCAAAACGAGGGCGTTTCTGGGCTAAACCTTCTTCACGAAAGTTGTAGCCGACGAAAAGACGAAGATTTTATGTTTAGAAAGTTTTCGCTAGTTTCAAACGTATGATTTTATAAAAATTCGAGAAGTGGACTGATCTCAGTTTAGTGGTTTCCTGTTTCAGATTCTTGGCTCGGTTCCAACCCTCGATTTAACCCATTTGTAGTCCATTTCAAGCCTAACGAAAAATCACACATATTCTCATATATCTAAAGTTCATTTCTGCATTTTATGGTATTTTCTTATGTCCGTTTACTATTTTAAACAAAAATAAAAGTGAAGTGTGGTCAGATTTGGTTCCAAACAGAACTAAGTCCAAAGTTCTAGTATTAGCCGAAGATGGGTGTATTTCTGGGCAAAACGCCCTTCATGAAAGTCGTAGGCGACGAAGAGACGAAGATTTCTTATTTAGAAAGTTTTCGTTGATTTTGAACACACGATTTTATAAAAAATCCGGAAGTGGACTGTTTTCAGTGGTGGTTCTCGGTTTAAGTTTTCGAGTTCCAAAAACGAGTTTTTGCTTATTATTTGGACATTATAAAGCTAGGGGAACAACATATATGTAAAATAATGATAATCGGAAAAGTTTACGAGTCGCCGGAAAACTTACAAAGTGATCGAATCGAGAAACCGAAAAGATGGGTTTGTAGCTCTCGTGATGGTGATCGACTTTCTCCAAACGAGCCTAGCGTTTTAAGGTGTTTTAGTGATGGTTTTTAGGGGTGTTTGGGGCTGTCGAGTAGAGAGAGAGAGTGCAGATTTTAGAGAGAGAGATGAGAGAGTTTGAGAGAGATTGAGTAAAAGGGTGGGTTTGGTTATGTTGGTGATCAAAGAGGCATGGGGGTGATGCCCCATGTCTTTAGCCGGTTTTGGGTGGGGCCACAAGGTGTGGTCTCACCAATTTTTCGTTCCCTCGCGTTTGCGCTCCGTGCGGTGTTCGTTTCCCCGGTCGTTTAAACGTTTAAAATGATTTTATACGCGATTAAATATACGTTTAAAATACGAAATAATACCCGATATTTTAGTTGAAGTATTTTAATAAAATACTTTGTTTTCAAGTTATTAAACATAACTTAGTTTTTGTTTTGTCGGTTGATCGAGTTTTCGGAGAGTTCGGTGACGTTTTGGTTAAATCGTACGTTTTCGTTATATTATAAACATAATATAAAGTAGTAATTGAAGTAATTAAATAATTTCACATTATTTAATAATCGTTTTATCAATGTACGCAAGTTTGTACAATTGTAGTTTTATACGATTTTTGTACGAATCGTATACGCGTATATATACATATATTCCATCCATATACATATATATATAAGTAAGTAATGTATTTAATCCTATTTCATATTAAATACAAGTAATAAACACGTAATTAGGAAAATTTTAAATTGGTCCTAATTTCGGGGTTGTTACATTCTCCCCTTGTTAATAAAATTTCGTCCCGAAATTTGTTCGAAGTAGTAATCGGTATCGCTTGGGAAAGGTCGGTAAAGAGTATCGGCCATTTATCCTTAGGACATGGCCAGTTGAGAATCAAATGAAGTTATTCGAGTTCCCGGTCTCAACCAGTGTGAGATGTTTGGGAAAAGAATTAGTTCGGGGAATTCAAGATGTAATACAAGTTTTATGGTTGGGAATCGTACAGTCGGTTGTTTCCTAATCCTATTGGGTACTTAGGATCTAAGAAAGCACATAGAACGTAAGGTAACATATGGAATCTGTTAAGCAAGAGATTTATGAGAAAACAGTTTCGGGTAATCAAAGAATGAGCGTACCCGGGTTGAGTAAATCACAGAGTCTCGGATTCGGGTCATCCTCCCTAGCATTAATTACATAAGCTCTACTCTTCGTGTAGTTGTTTTGGGGTTTCAGCTTTGGGCAGTCCTTCCTGAAGTGCCCGGTACCGTTGCACTCATAGCAGGTCTTGGGTGCGCTGGTGTTGGTACCAGTAGTGTTGATTTGGCAGTCTTGGGCCAGGTGCCCGAATTTCTTGCATTTGGTGCAGGGACAGGAGCCGTTATGATGACGACTACATTTGGAGCAGTAAGGCTTGCTCCCCTTGTAAGCCTTTGAGTCATTTGCATCGACAGTTGCAGGCTTTTTGTCAGAGGTAGAGTTGGATGAGTGAGGACTCACTTCCCATTTACGTTTGTTATTCGCAGGTGGGGTCGATGTCGAGCCACGGCGAACAGAATTTGCCGTTAACTCATGAGCCATACGAATGGCGCTTTGAATGGTTCCCGGCTTGGACGAAGTTACTAAGTCTTGAATTCGCTCAGGAAGTCCATCAACGTACTTTTCGATCCTTTTATACTCAGGATCAACCATGGATGGGCACAGAAGTGCCAGCTGGTGAAAGCGGTTGGTGTATCCGGTTATGTCATCACCCTGCATCTTGTGATTCCAGAATTCCATTTCTAGCTGTTTCAGCTCATCTCTTGGGCAGTACTCGCCCCTCAGCATAAGTTTCAGTTCATCCCACTGTATTTTGTAAGCCTCAGCAACGCTCACCGTCTGTGCATATGTGTTCCACCAAGTAAGGGCGATGTCGGAAAAGGTACTGGTGGCGAACTTAACTTTATCCTCTTCCTTGCAGTTGCAGATGAGGAACACTGACTCGATTTTCTCGGTCCAACGAATCAGACCAATCGCTCCTTCAGTTCCTGCAAAGTTCAGCGGTTTGCAGTTATGGAAATCTTTGTAGGTGCAGGTTTTGGGTTGTGGTCCGTTGTTAGCGGTATCTTCACTACCGGGTGCTGAAGTCCGGGTAGCTAGTGCTTGAGCCACGCTACGGGCAATTAGGCCCGCGACTTCGGCTTCGGTAAGCATAATTTGTCGTCGAGGAGGCATGTTCCTTGAAACAATAAATAAAGAACATGTGAAGGTTTGAACAAGAATTATGATTGTGATGATTCAGTAAGTTCAAAAGAATTTCGTCAAAGGTTGAAATTTGTTCAAGGCTGTGAATTATAAATAAGTTATATAGTTTTGAAATTTTGAGAATTTTATAAAACATTTTGTAAGAAATTGAGTAATAATTTTGATAGTAAGAATTGGTTGAAAAGTTTTGAAGTCTGAAGGAGACTTGAGTTGAAAATGATTTTATTAGGATACATCTAACAGTACGGTGGGTACGTTGTAAAATGTTATAAACGTTGAAATGGGGTAGAGTTAGTGAATAAAACAGAATCCCGATCTTCATATCAAAGGATATTCGATTAGCTATGGTTGTCAGTTATAACGGTGTAGAAGTCGTCAGACGTATGAATTCGTAAAAGTTGAATAAAAATAGAATGACAAGAATCGAGATGTCGTTTGGTTAATGTGAGTTGAGAATAAATTTCGCAGCAGTTGAGAGAGAGCATCGTGTCGGGGAAAGAGGCCTATGTATATATATATATATCACATAACCGCCTAGTTAGTGTCTAGCACAATCAAGTAAAAGTCCCGGTTCTCTCGAGGTCAGAGTCAGCTAATGCATTCCGGTTCAACATAACCCCTTTCAGAACTCACATCATCTTCATTTAATTGTACATAGTTGATCAGGCTATGTTAAATTAAACTTGTATGCTGTAATTCCTGAACCAGTTATACCTAATGAGGAATACTGCCTAACGGTCATAGTCTAGGCCCACTAAATGCAACCTAGTTCACTATAACCTTAGGCTCTGATACCAATCTGTAACACCCCCAAATTTAACAGTTTGCGGAAGCGATGTTTTGGGTGTTACTAATCAATAATCACAAGCACAAAGGATACAGTGAACGACTCTAAATGAGACGTTCGAAAAGTTATAACATTAATACATAAGTAGTTTCAAAATACAAGCTCGAGTTCGAGTAAATTCCTAGAGATTCTAATACATAACAGTAAGTACAAAAGTAATGCAATAAAATCTCCAAGCTTGTAATGCATGCGACTCGAGCTAAGTAAGCTTATCCTGCTGGGCATCCCTACTGATGCTGTGTACCTGAGAAGCATTACTAAAACGGTCAACCAAAAGGTTGGTGAATCTCACAGGTTTGTAAGTAAGTAAACAGTTTGAACACACAAGTAGTATTTGTAAATCATAGCTAGCCAGTAAGTAATGATCACAGGTTATGCTCATCAATTACTTAAGTTTCAATAAGTGGGTGGTTGCAAGTCATGCAAACCGTTTGATACAATCGCCATGAGCCCCCATAGTTGATGCTTAACGTACAGTAAATATCGGTACCCCCTCATGAATGTAATCCAAAACATTCATACGGAACGAGTAAGAAACGCCCGTTTCTACAGGAACGGTTCGTGGTAGTGCTTGCTACCCCGGGCGGGGATTGTCAGTCCCATATGGATCCATATACTAAAACTCGCGCTTATCACATAACTAACAACTATGGTTCAGGAGGATTTCATTGGATTAGTCGTAAACTCATGCAATTGGCGTATCGTTAATCTCGTACAGTAAGTAAATCATGGCAGCAAGTAAGTTTTGTGTGTTCATGTAAAACAGTAATGCATCTCACCCCTGAGTATAAAACAGTAAAGTAGGGGCTGTAAGACTCACCTGAGTCTGGCAGACAATGCAGTAAGTAAGCAAGTAGTAATCCCGAACTAGCAACCCTTAGCGTCCTAATACGCATAAGGTTTGGTAAGTAAATGGAATACTTGTAAAGTATCCATGCTAGTTGTTCCCAAACTAGTTAATGTCCATTAGTTTGTTTGTACGTTTGTAAATCGTTTGTTATCGGTGTATAATAATAATTCCATCCATTATTATTATGTATTCGTAGTAGTTATACTTTTGTAAAGCGTACGTGTATAACTGTTTGTTTCGTATCACATTGTATATCGTTTGCGTAAGTTCCAATGGGCTTAGTCCCCAAAGGGTACGAGTGAAATCTCGTAAGTATTCGTATGTAAGTTCGTATCAGTTAACGTGTAATCCAGCACGTAACTAGTGGGTGAACTTGTAAGTTTGTATCGGTTGTAATCCGTGTAGTGTATAAGAGTAAGTTCGTTGGAGTGTAATCTCCTAAGTATTTCGAGTGTAAACTCGTGTGCGGGTGTGAGTGAAATCTCACGTTCAGTTTAGTATAAACTTGTACGTATTCGGGTATCGTTGTATACTTTCAAAAGTATATTGTTTTCATGTATAAGTCGTATCGTATTCGTTTTAGTAATTGAAAAGTGGTTCCAACACTTAGAAAAATATTTAGTTTTCTGTTCTGGGCATTATGCGACACTATAATGCGACACTGGGGTAGTGTCGCAGACAATATGCGACACAAGGGAAGTGTCGTATGACTTGGTTCTGGTTTGGAGTTTATGCGACACAAGGGCTGTGTCGCAGACATGGGTACGACACTATATACGACATAGTCGTAGTGTCGCAATCAAGCGAAAATATGCGACACAAGAGAAGTGTCGTGGAAACAAGGTGCGACATAAGAGCTGTGTCGCAGTCAAGCGACGGGTACGACACAACCATGCGACACTATAGTAGTGTCGCATAAAGATGTGTCCAGATGCGACACAAGAGGGCTGTATTGGTGTTTGCTCGGTTTTGAGGTCAAACGTTCGAGTCTTGACCCGAGGCTTTTACCTAAGTCATATTATGGCTAATAATCACTTTATCAACTGAGTTTTCGGTTCTAGAGGTCCTCGAGGTGTCGGTTTTTAGTTAATCTTTTCCAAAGTTTTGACACAAAATATATATGTTTGTAAATTGATTTTTATAGCAAAACGAGGGCGTTTCTGGGCTAAACCTTCTTCACGAAAGTTGTAGCCGACGAAAAGACGAAGATTTTATGTTTAGAAAGTTTTCGCTAGTTTCAAACGTATGATTTTATAAAAATTCGAGAAGTGGACTGATCTCAGTTTAGTGGTTTCCTGTTTCAGATTCTTGGCTCGGTTCCAACCCTCGATTTAACCCATTTGTAGTCCATTTCAAGCCTAACGAAAAATCACACATATTCTCATATATCTAAAGTTCATTTCTGCATTTTATGGTATTTTCTTATGTCCGTTTACTATTTTAAACAAAAATAAAAGTGAAGTGTGGTCAGATTTGGTTCCAAACAGAACTAAGTCCAAAGTTCTAGTATTAGCCGAAGATGGGTGTATTTCTGGGCAAAACGCCCTTCATGAAAGTCGTAGGCGACGAAGAGACGAAGATTTCTTATTTAGAAAGTTTTCGTTGATTTTGAACACACGATTTTATAAAAAATCCGGAAGTGGACTGTTTTCAGTGGTGGTTCTCGGTTTAAGTTTTCGAGTTCCAAAAACGAGTTTTTGCTTATTATTTGGACATTATAAAGCTAGGGGAACAACATATATGTAAAATAATGATAATCGGAAAAGTTTACGAGTCGCCGGAAAACTTACAAAGTGATCGAATCGAGAAACCGAAAAGATGGGTTTGTAGCTCTCGTGATGGTGATCGACTTTCTCCAAACGAGCCTAGCGTTTTAAGGTGTTTTAGTGATGGTTTTTAGGGGTGTTTGGGGCTGTCGAGTAGAGAGAGAGAGTGCAGATTTTAGAGAGAGAGATGAGAGAGTTTGAGAGAGATTGAGTAAAAGGGTGGGTTTGGTTATGTTGGTGATCAAAGAGGCATGGGGGTGATGCCCCATGTCTTTAGCCGGTTTTGGGTGGGGCCACAAGGTGTGGTCTCACCAATTTTTCGTTCCCTCGCGTTTGCGCTCCGTGCGGTGTTCGTTTCCCCGGTCGTTTAAACGTTTAAAATGATTTTATACGCGATTAAATATACGTTTAAAATACGAAATAATACCCGATATTTTAGTTGAAGTATTTTAATAAAATACTTTGTTTTCAAGTTATTAAACATAACTTAGTTTTTGTTTTGTCGGTTGATCGAGTTTTCGGAGAGTTCGGTGACGTTTTGGTTAAATCGTACGTTTTCGTTATATTATAAACATAATATAAAGTAGTAATTGAAGTAATTAAATAATTTCACATTATTTAATAATCGTTTTATCAATGTACGCAAGTTTGTACAATTGTAGTTTTATACGATTTTTGTACGAATCGTATACGCGTATATATACATATATTCCATCCATATACATATATATATAAGTAAGTAATGTATTTAATCCTATTTCATATTAAATACAAGTAATAAACACGTAATTAGGAAAATTTTAAATTGGTCCTAATTTCGGGGTTGTTACATTTGACCACGTATCCGCAAAGACTTGGGTTGATCAGACTTAAGTGACGCGTCAAGTCCCAGTATTATGCCACACTTCACGAAGTGACGCCAACTTGCACAAAATCATTTCATACGACACTTACCCTAGTGACGCCATACCTAAGTGACGCTCCTTTACCCGACACTACCTTAAGTGACGCCAAATTACTCGAAATCAATGTACAGCGACACTGGACCTTAGTGACGCTACTAATGACGCCTTACATACGACACTTAACCAAGTGATGCCAATAACTCACAGATTACAATTTTTGCGACACTTACCTGAGTGTCGCCAATAAGTGACGCTTCGAGTGTAGCAAATAAGTGACGCTTTGAGTGTCGCCTAAATCAGAAACTTCAAAACTAGTTTTCACACTAAGTGTCGAACACACGTTACTCCAATACTTATATACGGTACAACTCACAAATCATATACTTTAATAGTATACAATGGATCAACACATAATAATAATGCTACAAGATTATTATTACGAACCCGTCACCAACGGGCCGTACACGTTTTCAAAACACAAACAAACAAATCAAACCATACCATTTGGACATTACTAGTTGGATGGACAACTAGCATGGACGGTCTCTTGAGACGTCTACATATACTTATAACCTTGCGCGTTTTGAACGCCCAGCAGGTTACAGTCTTCGGACACCTCATTGTACTACATCACATTTGCTTCACTGCAAATCATCAGACTCAGGTGAGTCTCATAGCCCCTCATTTTACTGTTTTCAAACCCAGGGGTGGGAATACATGCTTTACTTTGTTTTACATGTGAACACGAGTACAAAACTCGCTATATTCTGCATGAGCTGTTTACTAATCATTTTAAAGCCCTCCATCAATCATAGTTTGGTTAATACTTTATTTAGCGTGAATGTTAGTGTATGGTACCATATAGGATTGACAATCCTCATCCGGGTTGGAAGCCCCAACTGGTTAAACGGACGCATTAGCATTTGTTCATACGAGTGTAGATTAGGCACTCGCAGGGAGGCACCCTCGATCAGGTACTTGATTGTGATCTTGACACCTCAGTTAAGCTCGGACTATGACCTCATGGCAGACATATACATTATTTGATTTATTTCAAACACTTATTAAATCTTGTGGTTCACACTTTATCTCATCATTATATAAACCTGTGAGCTCACCAGCGTTAGCTGACCTTTTAGCATGTGTTCTCAGGTACCCAACAGCAGTAAGCCTGTTCAATCAGGATGCCCATAGCTCGAGTCAGCATGCACATCAGGAGATTACATGCCATTACTACATTTTGTAACATAGTTATGCCACATAATCTCTAAACATTTGTAACTATTGGGCTTTTGTAAACATTATACATTGTAAAACTTATTATTATCAATGTATCAGTAAAACGACGCATGTAGAGTCATTCATTATATGCCTTGTGTGTTTTGATTATTGATTAGTCGCGCCCCGACCCAATTCGCTTCCGCAACCCGAATTTGGGGGTGCGACACATGTTCACCGAGCTCACTAAGTTTGATAATATAGCGATTACATTTGATATTAACAATTATTAATTATCTAGAAAGCTGTTGTCACACAAAATGCACCAACAGACTCCCCCTTGACAATAGCTTCTTGATAACTTCTTGATGTCTTCTAGATGTCCTCGTTAATCTACAAAATGTCTCCGTTAATCTTCTAGAATTGATTATCACAGAGATGTACCAACAGACTCCCCCTTGACAATTGCTTCTAGAAGTCTTTTTCATAATCTTCTGTAATCTCCATATATTCCACTATCTGTAGGTCTTCTAACAATATTCTAGATGAACCAACCGATTTTGATCTTATGAAGGCTTAGTAGATCTTGATAACTAGACTCGCATTTGACCGTTGCCACCACTTATGACAGAAAACGAAAACCATTAGTTATAGAACTTATATCAACAGACTCCCGCTTAACTAATGTTTTCCAGTCTTCACTGGTAAGACTCAATCTTCTAGCTAACACAACACTTGATCTTCAATCTGCAAAGTCTCTAAATCTTTATGAAATCTGAAAAACCCAACACCTTTCACTGTAGTTCTCCCCCTCAACAATAACCTCCTCCAAATTAAGCTTCCTGCAATCTTACTATGCAAAGTATCATTGCTCAATCCATTTGATCTTCAAGCTTAACCGGCATGTGATAGAGAAGTTGAATTTCCAACAATCGGTGTCGAACTCATCAGCTCCCAAAAAGAAAAGAAATTTGGCAAATTGAACTTCATCTATTGTATTTTAGATTCCCGTCTTCAACCAGCAGTGTCTGACTTTGTCTTGTATCTTCACAAATCCACCAAAAACCTGAAGTCTTTCATATCTGATCTCTCTTTCAAAGTAAGCATCTCCAAATTAATTCGAGACTCAGATTAATCTGCCACTTCCCATTTTAGTGAGAATCACGCCTGATTAATTATCTCCAAATAATTGGCATATAATAAAAGTTCAATCTTCAACCACTCAACAACAAATAATCAGCTTTATCATAAAGATATTTCGATAAAATCTCACACATATGCTCAACAATGATTATCAGTTGCTTGATCGACTTTCAATCTTAGTCTTCAATCATCATCTGAATCACCTAACCCATCACCACCTTCCGTGATCCTAAATTAGGTTGACCACTTGTCACTCAGATTCTCAATCCAAATAAAAACCATAACTTAAACAAGTCCAACCACCATGATCTTCATCACCCGAGCATTTTTGCATGTAGCTTAGAAAATTTGGAAGATCACTAGAACTTTTCACAAAGACTATTTTCTTTGCAAAATTTCTTCAAATCAGCAAAATTGTGTTTGTTTTGGTTTAAGCAAATCTCCCATTCTCAACTTCGTTCAGTTAACCCCGTAATTTTTGTCAAACTTATTATATTAAAAGGTTCGATTAACTTTTTTTTTTTTTTAAAGTTCGTCAAACTAATAATATAAATTTCCCGCGAACTTGTGATTAAATTCCCGAACAAATTAATGTTCGTCAATTTAATATTATAAAGATGATTACATTCGCCGAGACAAGTTTTCTAAAGTTATCACCACGTTTGGTCAAAGTTAAATTACTTCGTTAACTTTTGGGCTAACTTCGATCAAAGTCAAAGTACGCTTCTGAATGGGCCTTTATTCGTTTAACCTTGTTGGGTTGTGACTAATGGAAATGGTTCTGCTAACAACCTTTTTTTTTTTTTGGACCAAAGGTAAAGTATAGTTGGGCCTATTTTATTCAAAGTTGTTTAAGTTCGGCTCAATCCAGTATTCCAGTTAACGCTGGTCAATTAACTTTGGTCGACAAATCAAGTTCGTTCAACTATTCAAGTCAACTAGTTCGATCAAACAGTCCACAATCTTCGACAATGAGTTAAATTCGGTCGTCCAAATTGAAAACCAAGTACGCTCGCCCAAGGTGCAATTTGTTCGTTTCAAGGGAAGTTAGGCCCAATAATAAGTAGGCATGAACATCGAAACCGGTTTTGAAAACCCGACCCGATTCCAAACCGAAACCGACCCGGTCAAAACCGGTTTTGACCAAAACCGGTTCGGGTTCTCCCCAAACCGCCGGTTCCAAACCGGTTTCCCATTCCACCCGTTGAACCCGGTTCCAAACCGGTTTGGCCGACCCGGTTTGGAAAAACCGGTTTGAAAACCGGTTTTTGAAATTTTGAAAATTTTATATCCGTTTGAGCCTTTATCTAGCCGTTTTTTTTGGATTTTATTTACCATTTTGCCATTGTTTTTCAACTATATAAAGAACCATTGAGTTACTTTCAATCACACACAATTACACACTCATATTTACATACAAAACTCAAAAACGCAAACTATATTCTCATGGCAACTCAATCTTCTTCCGCTTCTCATGGTATTGGTTCTTCAAATGCACCAACGATTGTGAAACAATTGCCCAACAAAAGAAATCCGGAGATTTGGGGTGGTTTCGACAAAGTGTTGTTGTTGGATGGTACGACAAAAGCTCATTGTAAACGTTGTCGGAAATTCTTCAAACCCGACTCCAACACAACGTTGAAAAATCATACCGAAAAGCATTGTGAGGCACTCAAAGGTAATCCGGAAGCAAGTGGTCAATCTTCAATGGCACGAGATGGTTCTATATTTACATACGATGTGGAACGGTGTCGACAAGCTTTTGCGGGTTATGTGATTCAAGAAGCTTTGCCTTTCAACCACTTCGACAACCCTCGGCTTACTAGGGTGATTCAAACCACTCTTCAACCGCGATATAACAATGTAAGTCGCACTACTCTTAAACGCGATGCCCTTAAATTGTGGAAAGAAGCTAAAAAACAACTAAAAATCGGTTTTGAAAATTTAAATACATGTGTATCATTAACAACCGATGTTTGGTCGGCTCCTCATGGTTTGCCCGGTTCGTACCTTTGTGTAACCGCACATTGGGTTGATCCCGCAACTTGGCAAATGATGAAACGTACCATTGCTTTTGAAGACTTTGAGTATCCTCACACAGGTCAAAACTTATTTTACATGTTACGAAGTGTGATTAAAATGTTTAAATTGGAAGAAAATGTTTTTTCAATATCTTTTGACAACGCTAGTAATAATACACTTGCCGTTTCAAAATTAATACTAAAATACGCACCACCATTGAAGGGCATTTTTTATCATAGTTGATGTGTTGCACATATCATTAACTTGGTTGTGCAAGCCGGACTAGCGGTTGAAGATGTAGACAAAGTAAAAACGAGGTTTAAATCTATGTTGCAAGACGTTTTTCAAAAGGGTAAAGCTAGATACAAATCTTATATGAAATTGTGCAAGGATACGAATTCTATTTTTTTAACCCCTAATTGGGACATGCCCGTTAGATGGAATTCGACCTACCATATGTTTGTATGTGGTTTACGCCAACGCGATACTTTACAAGTTTTTCATGATCATCTTATTACAAAAGGTCTTGCAACACCATTTCCAATCATATATTGGAAGTATAATAAAAAATGGTCGAATTGCTCAAACTTTTCAAAACCGCGACTACTTTATTATCGGGTGTTTATTATCCAACTAGTCATTTGGTGCTTAATCAAATTTGGTTAATGACTACAAAATTAAACGACTACATGTATAAATGTCCTATATTTGAAGAAATGGTGGCTCCCATGAAAGAAAAACTAAAAAAATATTTTCAAGAAATGCCACCGGTAATTACTTGTTCCGCCGCAATGAACCCTTGTTTAAACGTTACCGGGGTGGAAATGCTTATCGATAACATTTGTCACAATTTGGATTTGAATGAGGCCGACCCATTGTTTTCACATAATGCAAAAACGGATTTTAACAAATGTTTGGGAGATTTATTTGGCGTATATTTTCAAAAATATAGTTCAACCACACATGTGTCCGGTAGTACGGCTAACCCAATGTTTTCTTCATCTTCTTCTAGCAATCTAATGCTAAACTTTTATAATAGTTTAAGACAAGAAAACAATAAACGGGCAAGGGGTGATGGTAACCAAAATACCACTAACGAATATGGGAGATATACGACTACGGATTTTTTGGCCACTATTCTACCCAATGAGTTCGAACAATTTGATATTTTGGCTTGGTGGAAAGAGATGGAATCTCAATTTCCCGTTCTAGCCATCATGGCCCGAGATTTACTAACCGTCCAAGCTTCTACGGTAGCTTCGGAATCCGCTTTTTCTCTTAGTGGCAGGGTATTATCTATACGAAGAACAAGACTCACACCGGCCTCCTTAGAGATGTGCATTTGCTTGAAGGATCACTTGGACGTCGCGGAATGCATACAAAATGTATCAAGTCTTGAAGGTGAAATGGAATACGAAGAAGACATACACAATATCGAGGTGGAAGAAGGTGTAACAATATCACTTTCCGACGAAGAAATTGCTCTTGATCAAGCTTCGCGCGAGGCTACCTCCGAAGAAGATTTCGACTTTTGAAGACTTTGAAGACTTTGAAGATGTTTGAAGACTTGAAGATTAATACAAGTTGAAGATTATAAAATGTTTGAAGATGTTTGAAGACTTTTTTCTATTCGATAATATTTTTAAGAAGACTTAGAAGACTATTGTTTAAGTTATTGTTCAATTATGTTTGTATTACTAATGTTCTACGAATTCAATAAAAAAAATTTGCTCCAAACATCGTTTTTCCTTAAAAAGCCTAACTTTGATTTTGGAGTTGATAAATGCAAGGAAGTTTTTACTAAATTCACGGAATAGTACAACTCTTTATGTTTACAGTATCACTTTTTATGCACATGTTTCCTTGCATTTAGTAAAACATTCCTTGAAAGTATCAACTCACTTTGAATTATATAGAATTTTCGGATTCAATAATATTTTTAAGGAGATTTAGATGCCTTTTGGTTATGTTATTGATCAATTATGTTTCCATTACTAATGTTCTACAAAGTTAATGAAAAAAATTTGGCCCAAACGTTGCTTTTCATTAAAACGCTTAACGCTCGAACGTTTATGAATTATATAGAATTTTCGGATTCAATAATATTTTTAAGGAGATTTAGAAGCCTTTTGGTTATGTTATTGATCAATTATGTTTCCATTACTAATGTTCTACAAAGTTAATGAAAAAAATTTGGCCCAAACGTTGCTTTTCATTAAAACGCTTAACGCTCGAACGTTTATGAATTATATAGAATTTTCGGATTCAATAATATTTTAAGGAGATTTAGAAGCCTTTTGGTTATGTTATTGATCAATTATGTTTCCATTACTAATGTTCTACAAAGTTAATGAAAAAAATTTGGCCCAAACGTTGCTTTTCCTTAAAACGCTTAACGCTCGAACGTTTATGAATTATATAGAATTTTCGGATTCAATAATATTTTTACGGAGATTTAGAATCCTTTTGGTTATGTTATTGATCAATTATGTTTCCATTACTAATGTTCTACAAAGTTAATGAAAAAAATTTGGCCCAAACGTTGTTTTTCATTAAAACGCTTAACGCTCGAAAGTTTATGAATTATATAGAATTTTCGGATTCAATAATATTTTTAAGGAGATTTAGAAGCCTTTTGGTTATGTTATTGATCAATTATGTTTCCATTACTAATGTTCTACAAAGTTAATGAAAAAAATTTGGTCCAAACGTTGCTTTTCCTTAGAACGCTTAACGCTCGAACGTTTATGAATTATATGGAATTTTCGGATTCAATAATATTTTTAAGGAGATTTAGAAGCCTTTTGGTTATGTTATTGATCAATTATGTTTCCATTACTAATGTTCTACAAAGTTAATGAAAAAAATTTGGCCCAAACGTTGCTTTTCATTAAAACGCTTAACGCTCGAACGTTTATGAATTATATAGAATTTTCGGATTCAATAATATTTTTAAGGAGATTTAGAAGCCTTTTGGTTATGTTATTGATCAATTATGTTTCCATTACTAATGTTCTACAAAGTTAATGAAAAAAATTTGGCCCAAACGTTGCTTTTCCTTAAAACGCTTAACGCTCGAACGTTTATGAATTATATAGAATTTTCGGATTCAATAATATTTTTAAGGAGATTTAGAAGCCTTTTGGTTATGTTATTGATCATTTATGTTTCCATTACTAATAATCTACAAAGTTAATGAAAAAAATTTGGCCCAAACGTTGCTTTTCCTTAAAACGAAGACGTGCGAGCGAAAATACGATTTTTATAAAAAAAAACCGGTTTGAAACCGGTTTGGACCCGAACCGGTTTGGACCCTACCCAAACCGGGTTGGGTCGGGTTGGGGTTTTGGGGTGCCCAAATCGGGTTGAACCCGAACCGGTTTTGGGCCAAACCGGTTTTGACCAAGTTTGACCAAAACCGGTTTCGGGTCGGGTCGGGTTTTCCAAAAACCGGGTTTTGTGCATCTCTAATAATAAGAATGAATTACTTCGTTGGGCTAAGAGTAATAGTTCGGCCCAACAGGATTTATCCACCAATAGCAAGAAGTTTGTGAGGTTCCACGCAATAAGTTCGTTCCACGTCACCCAAAGAAGTTCGGACAACAAATCGTCGACAATCAAATTCGTAGTGGGTTGAAGTTCGTTGAACTTCACACCAAACCCCAGAAAACCGTCGACTTCAAACAAACCACAGAAAACGAAAAGTTTTCGATCCCAACTTCGTGTAATACGAACGAAATGAAATCCTAAACTTCCAATAATTTTGTTGATCGTAATAACGAAAACAGCATCCAATACGATCTGAAAAATTATTATGCCAAACACTTTGAAAACCTCAATCCTAGATCTCGAACCCACTCTGATACCAATTGTAAATCCCGTTCTCGTGTAGATCGATAACGAGGTATATATTGGTATTTGAGTGCGGAATCCTCAAATACTAATCAATGACACAAACGATTATAAAATGATTATCAATACGATAATAATAACGACACGAATCAAAACGTATAATATAAATCCTTTTATTGATTATATATATAATAATCAATCCAACGATTCCAATATTACTTTGATCGTATATATAATATAAACTAGAAATGATGAACACAAACAAATAATTAAACCAAACGAATCAATACGATTAAACTTATCGTTTATTGATTATATATAGTTATAATCAATCCACGATACAACGTATTTATTCGTATACAAGATGAATACTTAATAATATTAAAGCTGTTTCTTTTGTTTTGCTCGAATGAACCAAACAACAAGAATACTTGAAATCTCAATTAAGCAATCAATAAAATAATATTTTCTGTTTGGACGGTGGAGTATGTTTTCTATTGTAAAAAATTTAACGACCTCACAAACCTACGGTTGTTTGTTCCTTGCTGCTGCCGAGAGCCACAAATACACACAAAACATTTTCACTTGACTAAGCACATACATATACATGTCTGATGCAGTCATGCTTAAATGCTTGAGCACAATATGTTACCTAGCACTCTAGCAGCATGATCGTTGGCCCAAATCCCTTTCTAATTCCAACATACATTTATCTTATATGTTTTCAAGATTTGGGCTGACTATATTGGTCCTTTGGCTATGACTTTGACTTTGGCTTTGACATTGACTTTGACCCAATACAAGATTGTTAACCATGTATATTAGGCCGGGCTTGGATACTTGGTACAATACATTTGACATTAAAGAATACTAATTATCTAGGCAGCTGTTGTCACACAAAATGCACCAACATTGTTTTCTTCTTTACCTCTTGTTTCTTTGATTTTGAGTCACTGATTATTCATCAGTGACTGAAACAATGTTTGAGATGTCGCTGAATTCTGTTTGACTATCAGTGACAGATGACTATGTTGAATCAGTGATATGTTTGAACTTACTAATAATATATTTGTTTCTTCAGTTTGAATATCCAAAATATCATCAATTTTGAGATATTCTCAGTATATGCATAATCATAGTATTTGAACCATCTTTCTAAATAGAGGCTTTAATTGAGAGAGATATCGGGAGTAAAAACATGACTTTTTACGCGATATCATTGTACTTTACTTACGTTTTGCTATTTTAAATGCATCTAATTTTCAAAGACTATTTTTAATGTATTATGTAGTACTTTTGATAATGTATCATCTTCTATGTATGCCACGTGGCACTTTAAAGGGATGACAAATAAGCAAAATAACTTGAAAATGATTTTTGAAAGTTGAATGCGTTACATATATCAAACTTAAGTAGAGTATATACAATAGACATTATAAACGAGTTGAATGCATTCTCAAATACTTATACCTAATTTTTTAATTGGAGTTGAGTCGAAGTAATATCAGCCCAGATTCTATAATTTGATATAACATGTTCTTACTAGGAGCCGATATTATAAGGTACGAGTATTCATACTTGGAGTTGAGTCGAAGTTATTATCATCCCGGTTGATATAGATTAATACGTGTATGAGAAATAAAGTAGTGCTGATAGCACAGTCTGGGTGTAATGTTCTCACCCTAAACTTATAAAATGGATGGTTGAATAGTAATGACTTAGTTTGGGCCAATTACTACGTTATATTGTTTGTAGCTATTGTATACTTTTGCTTGGGCCATTCTGTTTTGAACCTGATATTTTGGTTTGGGATTTCTCAGGTGTTCATAGTTAATTTTAATAATAATTATGCTTGTTTGACCACGTTCACATGCAACATTGTTAAAGATGTGTTGGTGATGCAATGGTCCCGTATTTTCACGAGTTTATTCATTGGTATGGTAGATCTACTAATTACCAGATACAACAAATACAGTCAAACAAATGAAATACAAAAGGCAAACCGTAAACCAAAAACTCCAGTTTTATTTAATATTTATAGGTATCTTATTGGGTTAATCAACAAAATCGGCCATGAACTGCCATCTTTTGTTGCATGTAAGCAACCAACCCAAAGTATTGTTCATGTACGCAACAAACTGGTTGGTTTTGTAGTTATGTAAGCAACATGGTAACCAGTTACCGGCTCAGCCGGTAAACTTATATATTAATGTATTTTTAATTTTTTTTAATGTGACATGGGAAACAAAATATATACGTGGCATTTTTTTAATTACATAATAAATCTTTCATTAATTGAAATAAAATCACAAAGTCAATCGTTTATATTCGGAAATTGCAACCATGAAACTTCGTCCCTGTGCAAAACCATGAAACTTCGTCCCTGTGCAAAACCGCTCTTGATTGGTGGCATCGAATCGGATCCGAAGTCGATAGTAGTCCGAAAAGGGGGTAAACTCCGGTAACAATCCGGCCAACACTGTCGGCCGTCGCAGCAAGTTTGTATTCGGAAATCGCAGGTGAGATCTAAAGGTTTGATGATGGTTGATAATGAATTTGATGTTGATTTTTGATGCAATTAAGGTTGGGGTTTGATGACATCGTGTTAGTGAAATAAGCAAGGGTTAAAATCGATGAAGCTATATTAATTTTGATTATGATTTAATGTAAACGAAAAGGGTTTGATGATCACTGGGTGTTGGTGTTTGAAGAAGGATGAACACAAAGGTGCTAGTGATATAAATATTCATATACGTATGTGCAGGTGGATTTTTTTTCCATGTTTGGGATTTTTTGATTTTGAGGAATTGGATTTGAAAATGGTGTAGATATTTTGATGTGCCCAGATCTATAATTTTATGTTTTGTTTAGATTTTTTTTTTTTAGTTTACAATGATGATTATTTGAAAATGGTGTAGATATTTTTATGTTTATGTTTTGTAATCGGAGTTGGTTGAATTTGGTGGTGCAAATTAGTAACAGGAGATTCTGATCTTGTGTGTGTAGATTACATGTTCAATTAAAAATGACGTGGCTACCATCTGTGCAGATTACGTGTCAAAAAAAATCAACGTGGCAGGTGACATGTATGCCAACTCAGCTTTTGCAAACATCAAAAGGTAAAATCTTACTTTGCAGAATCGCAGCACGAAATCAACCAGTTTGTTGCCTACATGAACAATACTTTGGGTTGGTTGCTTACATGCAACGAAACGTGACAGTTCATGACCGATTTTGTTGATTAACCCTATCTTATTCATAAGTAACTTAATTGCAACCTAATCATCAAACTGATAAATTAAGTAATGCTTCTTTTTCTTTATAATAATTACTTTTTATTTAATATTTACAGTATTATTTAATACAAAAGGCAAACCGTAAACCAAAAACTCCAGTTTTATTTAATATTTATTATTTTTGTATTGTATAAATACATTGTGTCCTTTGAAGCAACCATCTTATCTTATAAATAATTAAACCAAAATCCCATGGATCATCAATAATAACCCTAATTTTACTTCTGAAGAAATCCCAGAGGATCATCAACGTTAATCGGTTCCCTAAAATCATCCCATGGTACGTTCCAATTTTATATTATATCTTTAATCTTTAATTAATATTTAGGAACTTTGATTCATAGTTGGTCATATATAAGAAACAAGCAATTAAGTATTTAATGATTTATTGTATGATGATATATGCAATTGACGGCTCAATGCATGGTGGCTTAAAGGTTATGTATTTATGTAAATGTCACAAAAAGGTTCCAAATAAGATACTACAAATAGCTCTTGGTGTCCGACCAAATATGCTACGTTAACTAACATTCTGACAAAAGAAACCAACAATCCTCCCCCAACGTCGGCAATCTCAATCCTCAGGTCATTGTCTTTACATCTATTAATCTGAATAGTACGTTATTATATATAAGGGTGGTGCATGTCTTAGATATAATATTTTGAAAGGCAAAATATTATAATGTCATCTAAGTAAATGACGTCCCTCCCTCCCTCCCAAACTTTGGCTTGAATGTAATGTCCCGTTTCTTTTTCAAACTAATACAGTAATTTTATTTATTGACCCATCAGAGATAAAAGAATGGAAAAAAAAATAACCATAATCTAAATCAACTCTTTTATTGTAGGTTGATACATGCTGAATTGTGATAGTCATTGTGGTTATATTGGTATAGGTTGAGTTGTAGTTTGGTCGTTGAAATGGATTGTAAGCACGTTTAAAATTCCATTTGCGTATGCTCAAAATTCTATGTAAAAAACTTTTTATTTTTTATTATAAAATCCTTTTAGGGGTTTTGTCAAATCTACCATAAAGAAAACGGAAGAGTGATAAAAATGAATTATACTTTAAAGTCAATTATTACTCGAATGCATATATGTTGGTCAAAGAGGTGCAAGTGAGATCCTTGAAGACCCATAGAATGTTGCAACAATATAAGAGATGCAGGAAGAGCATAAAATGGTGTGAGGTAGTGACAATTAACATCCTTTTATATTTAAAGTTAGGTCTTATATTCTAAATTTAACAAAACGAATCAAAACAGTACTCAACGTAAAAAAATTATTCAAAGAAAAATATAGATGCCTGCGTTGTTACGGGTCCTTTACCAAGTTAATAATTAATTAAGATGTATATATTCAAGATACCAAGTCGTGTTATCAACGACTATAGACGGCCTGGCTCAAAAATGCATATTATCAGGATTTGACAATTTCTAAAATCTTCAAAAGTCTACTCGTTTCAAAAGTCAAAACAAACAAGATGGATAAAGTATATATATAAACTTACAACTGATCAAGCTTCAACTCCCGTCGCCATTACTTTCTTCATTATGGCCGGAATTTTAAAATGGTTAGCTGTCGTTCTCTTCTTAGCTCTATCTACATTATCCGTTTCCGGCCAGGAAAATCGTAAGCGTTACACAATAGTTAAATTACTACTATTGTAAAGCTATAATATAATGCTACATGCATGTTTGATATATAATAAGTTTAGTATGCCTTACATGTATGTTAAGCTTCATATATTAAGCTATATATGAGTTTTTCTTAATATTGAAATAGTGCATTTATTTTTCTTACTTCCTTTTATAAATTCGATCTATTAGCTGAACATGTGTACGTTCTTTTATTTCCATATATGATAGTGATTGCAAGCATTGATTGTGGGGGGACAACGACCATGACTGATGCGAACACGATTACTTGGACGCCAGATAATACTCTCATCTCTAATGGCGTTTCTCGAACAGTTAAACCGAGTTACTCGATATCTTCGGTGCTGGACACCCTAAGGGTTTTCACGAGTCGAAAAAAGAACTGTTATTCTATCGGGGTTACACAAGGTACAAAAATACTAGCTAGGGCAACTTTCAACTACGGAAATTATGACGGGTTATTAAAACCTCCATCTTTTGATCTCATCTTTGATGGGAACTTCTGGAACACGGTCAAAACTTCACTCGATGGGTATACAAGGTACGAAGCCATTTTCATTGCAAAAGGAGATACAGTTAGCGTGTGCTTGGCTCAAACAATATCCGGTCAATTCCCATTTATTTCGTCTCTCGCAATACGTAGCCTCGAGTCAGATGTTTACAGTGAAGTTGACGACAATCGAGCTATTTTCTTGGTTAATAGGTTGTCTTATGGTGCAAGTGAAGACATCAGGTATGCCATTCAATTAAATTTAATGTTTCTTAAGTGGAAGTATTAGAGGGGAAGTGTACAGAATTTTTTTAAAGAATACAATGATTCTACGGTGCATTGCATTAACCTTTTAATTTGTTAATTACTCTGCTCGCTAGATTTAAGAAATACTCAATCATTACAGTGTTTGATTTTAACAACGTGCAGGTACCCGAATGATATTTACGACCGAATATGGGTAGCCTACCCAGCCCAAAGTGGTACCGAGCAGGTCACAAACGATGCACTTCTTATTGATGCGACTGCGCCCAATAACCCCCCTGAACAAGTTTTTGAGAATGCAATTACAGTTCCTTACATAACCGAAAGTATTTTAGTTGCCTTTATTCCCGCATATTCTCCTCCTGCCTACTTAAGTATGTACTTCTCAGAAGTTAGCAGTCTTGATTTTGATCAGAAAAGATCATTTAATATTGACGAAAATGGTTATCCGGTGCAACTCGCAATTTCACCCCCTTATATGCGAGTCTTTGAAAGCCACATTTATAATTACACCGTCGCAGTGGACACGAAACTTTCTTTATCTCCTACCTCTGATTCTGATCTTCCCCCGATCATAAACGCCATA
Source organism: Helichrysum umbraculigerum (assembly GCA_949592205.1). Lineage (NCBI taxonomy): Eukaryota > Viridiplantae > Streptophyta > Magnoliopsida > Asterales > Asteraceae > Helichrysum > Helichrysum umbraculigerum. Next base: position 121,267,498 of record CATIUR010000005.1, on the reverse strand, counting down.
GAGCTGTTTGCCATTAGCGACGTATTAACTGATGGCACCAATAGCAACGATGGTATAGTAGTAAAAATTTTGATGGCTTGTCTTTTTTTTTCGCTAAATGTGTCTAAAATATAGATTACATGTGTAATGCAGTTTAAAACTTTTTCTCTTGTTTTTCACCGAAACTTTTGACATGTCTACCACAACTTTACCACACATCTTTACGCTTACATTTTTTGGCACATATACACGAAGCCTTTTAAAGCTAAGTAGGTTAGATCGTCTTTTCACATTGGCTTTTTCTATTTATAAACAGTGAAAGCTTTAGCTTTGTTACAAGGCAAATTCGCCGTGTTACAAGAATGGAGTGGTGATCCGTGCCTTCCCGCACCATACTCGTGGGACTGGCTCAATTGCAGTAACGATGCTACACCTCGCGTAACTTCATTGTAACTTATCTCAACTTAGATCTCACAGTTTTGTATCACAAGAACACATGCATACTATATGATCATGATAGTTCTTCCGTAAACTTACCATGCAATCTTTATCACATATTAGATATTTCCATCCCATAAAAGAGATTACTGTATGATAACTAATTTATATGATAATTATAACTTTGCAGGTATCTTAATAGCTTCAGTCTTTTGGGTGCACTTCCAGACATTAGCTCTATGGATGCTCTTGTGATAATGTGAGTCTAATTATATGTAACTTTGTTCCTAATTAATTAATGTTACTCCAAAAGATATGATCAGGTCGTGTTAACATAATAATATATTTCCTTGTTAGGTTAGTTGTAAGGTTAATTGTTTGGTTATCTATATAACTTTGCTCGTTTTATTATTGTATGTAACAAACTTTTAAAACATATATTGTATGCAATAAACTTGTAAAAATCCCTATTGTATGTCACAACCTTTAAAAACATCTATTGTATGCAATGAACTTGCAAAAAATTCCTATTGTATGTTGTGGGTTATCATGTGTACATGCCAAACTGAAAATGGCTCTTTAACATTGGTTTGTGGCGGCACGAGCAAACTCTAGCAAATCATTGACTACCTCACCATACGATAGTGATTTTTTACAAGTTTATTGCATACAATAGATGTTTTGAAAGTTTGTTACATACAATAGCATTTTTTACAAGTTTATTACATACAATATATGTTTTGTAATTTTGTTACATACAATAGTAAAAAGGGCAAAGTTAGATACATAACCAAACAATTAACCCTTAGTTGTACAACTAAATTATTTTTATTAGTAACGGCTTGATGAGTTCAGTGCCACTAATTATACAAAGGTCAACTAATTAAAGAACCAACCTTGTATATAAAAATGATTTTTTTAGAACAGCAATAAACTCACACATCTCACCACAAATATATACATATGTCCACTTTTGGACTTAAACCCACAATTTGATGCTCGAAAAGTCACCTCAATACCGTTAGGGTCAATGAACCTCCGGTAAAAAAAAAATGATGATGATTGATTGTCTATCCACAATAAAATTTTGGATTCAAGTTTGAATACATCTCAATAATTCAAAATTTAATAAGAGTTATATTCTAGTTGTTTCTTTTGTTTGGCTTCAGTGATATGCACAACAACAGCTTGAGTGGCACCATTCCTAGTTTTCTTGGGACCTTGCCAAGTCTCCAACAATTGTAAGTATTGTATTATAACAAAATATCATTAATTAACAAAATGACAAAAACATTCCGATGCTTATGACATATATTCTTGCTAATACAGTAATAAATATTTATTTTGTAGGAATTTGGCGGATAACAAGTTTAGTGGATCGATACCGAGTTCCTTATCAAATAACAAGAAATTGAAACTAACGTAAGTTGGATTTGATGATATTTCCTTCCTAAAAATCTAGAAATCGTTAAATTTAGTTTTCGAAATGTGAAAATTAAAACAAACTTTTCAAATTGTCTTAAATTGTTAAATATCTATAAACTATTTATATTTATTTAGTTTGATTTTCGCATCTTGAATAGTGTAACCGGAAATCCATCTTTGTGTACATCTGGCAAGTCGTGCTCAAGTTCTCCAGGGTCCTCGAATTCATCTCCGGGTAGTGCCACCGGAGCTAGTAAGAAGAAAAGTAGCATGCTACCTCTAATACTCGGCATTGCAATCCCAGTGTTCTTACTTATATGGATTGGTAGCGGTGCTTTTATTATCTTGCGTAGGAGAACAATACCTGCTGCAAATGAAGTCAACATGCGAGTAATTCCTTCAGGTTAACTAATATTCTCTTACAATCTGTCACACTTTTAACTTCTTTTCACTAAATTGAGCTCCATTTTAGATATGAGATTTGCATTCTAAAGTATTAGAGACAAAAAAAATTGTGGCTTCGCTGCTTCGTATTAGATTTATTTTCGTCACATATTGGGAAATTTGTGAGGATTTGTGTTATTGATTTTCATCATTCAATTTAAAAATTTACAGGTGACAGAGCAAACATGAATTCGGGTGGAGAAGCAAATGTGAATCCGGATGTACCGCAACAAGCTGGTACTACTGTTTGAACAAGCAATATATATGGACAAGTTAATAGCAGTACAAAATTGCTAATCTGTTGTCGATTCATTTCATACTATATATTTTTGAAACATGGTGAAAGCTGTATTCTGGTTGGTTTGGAGGTGGGTATAGCTAATTACACATGATGTACTTGTGGTGTTGGATAATGAGGCCGTGTGCATTTGAACCATTCTTTCATGAATTTGTTATGTATGATTGTATGAATCAGTAAAAATCGTTAATTCTTTAGAAATACATATGTCTTGCAGTGTTTGACACTTATTAACAATATATATATATATATATATATATATATATATATATATATATATATATATATAGGGGTTGGTTATTGTGAAATAGAGTTTAGAATAGAATAAATAGAATAGAATGTGGACCATTGGATTGATCATTTGATGGAAATTTTGAGCATTAATTATTTAATTATTTAAATTGAAAAATTTGATAACTAGGGGTAGAATTGACCATCAACAAGCATCATATTAAAGTCTGCCTTGAAAACTCTTTCAAAATCGAAGGTTCAAACGTTAGTTTTCATAGTACATTAAAACCCCAATTAATGTATAGTTTTCTTTAAAACTTGATTCACGATTTTAAATATATAGATATAAAAAGAAACTGACGGACATATATATGTAAAGGGTTGATCCACATATGTTCAAACATGATGCACATGTATTCATGATCTACCAAATGCATTTTATTACATTTACATTACATACAAATTATATTATATATCAATATGAATTCAATTTACTGATTAATACCTCTAAAAATGATAAAAATTCTATCGGTCCCATTATTTATGATTTACAACTCAAAATATATTATAGAAAACTTGATTCATGAATAAACTAGATAATGATTCACAAATCTACAACCAAAAAATTGATTCACATATCTAAAAACTGGTTTCATAAATAAAACATTGATTCACAAATTTACAAACTTGATTCACATATCTAACACCTTGATTCACAAATTAAAATTGATGCACAAAACACATACAATTCTCTTTTTTACCATTAAAATTTGGATTCTAACAAAAGATAATGGTATAAAATCATGAAAAATAATAGAGAAAAAAAAAAAGAAGAGGAAGAAAGATGATATAAATCGTTCATTGATCCTAGGTGAATATATTACATCAAGAATCATAAGTTCATCGACTTTCAACATTCTCAAACAGATTCGTAAGGTCTTTCGGCCATGCAAATGATTTTTTACGTGACGATGAAAGTTCTTTTTGTGAGACTTCAAGCCATTGTGGTTGTGGAAGATGGTTCTACATAGGTTTCAAGATGGGGTTGACTGCTATGAATTAAAGGAGAAGAAAAGATGGAGAGGTGGTGAGATGGCTAAAAATATGTGGGAAGAACGATGACAGGAAAGAGAACATGGAATTTAATATTTTATTAATTAAACGATGGAGTAATAAATATGCAAAGTTAAATACCACAAATGCCCTTTGACTAATCTGAAAACTTTAGCTATTCTATTTATTCTATTATAAGCCTTCATTTTAGGAAACAATCTACAAAATCATTGCATTTATTTTTCTTCATTTTATGCTTGTCTTCTAATATTCATCGGAAAAAACCCTCAATATATTGCTTTGAGGTTTGAATATGTTCTAATCTTCATCGGAAAACATATAGGAAACCTGCATATCTTATACTTTAGTCGACGAATACGTGTTTGTTTGTTACTCATTTTCGCTTCATATTTTTCCTACACTCACCATTCTCTCAAACGATACCCGTATCGAATTATTGAGTTCTATTGAACAAGTACTTGTGGCGAAGCATCGGAGCAATCCATAAGTGATTGTAGTAGTATTTGATTTACTGTGAATCAAAATGGTGGATGCTGATCAAGTGATGGAATTTGTAGATACGTATTCAACGGATGAATCCGATGATAATGCAAGTACGTCGGAAGCGAGTAAGTTATTTTCAATATGTTTAGGAAACGTGTTGGTGAACTTACAATTCTGTAAATTATGGGGTTGCAAATATCTAGTGCTAGTTTCCTATTTTTGATATCGATATTAATGTGTTGTGGTTGTTACATACCCATGTTCGTTTATTTAAAAATGACTTTGATTCAGTAACTAATCTCAGTGTTTCGACCAAATAAAAATATCTATAGCATGGTACCATATGTGTTGTCATTTTGGTTTGATTCGTTTATGTATTTATGAGTGTTTTAAACTTCATGAACAGGCAATGGAATGGTGATGAAAACAATATCAGTTGGGGTTATGCATGTCTCCACGGAAGGTGTACCATATTGGGTGCCCGATGTTCCCGATGATAGCAAGCCAGTAATTGGAATGGCGTTTGACAGTATAGACGGGGCATATGAGTTTTACGCACAATATGCAAGACAAGCTGGGTTTCCATCAAAAAAATCGGGCAACAATAAAAACAAATCAAACATAGTTTCCCGGCAGTACTTTCTGTGTTCCAAACATGGTTTCCCAGCTCCGAAGACGCCTTATGATAGTTTAGCAGCTGATGGGAAGAAGCTGCGAAAAACTTCATCCCAAAAGTGTGGTTGCGATGCCAAGTTGATTATGTCGTTGAATAAGGGCACAAAAAAATACCAAGTTGAAGAGTTTATAGAAGAGCATAATCATGACTTGGTACATAAGAAGGATAAACATTTTCTTACATCCAACCGTAGGCTATCATATCCACAAAAGCAGGCACTCCACAACCTCTCGACTATTAACATTGGGCCTAATAAAGCGTTCAAAATCCTGAAGCAAACGTGTGGAGGTTTCGATCAAGTCGGGGCGACAAAGGTCACTTGTAAGAATTTTAAACGGGACGTGAATAAGTATATCGGTGAGTACGACGCACAGATGTTGGTTGACAAGTTGAAAAGCCGGAAGCAAGTGTTTCCGGATTTCTCCTTTGAGTACAGACAGGGAGGAGAAGATGAATTAAATTGCCTATTTTGGGCTGATGGAGAATCAAAAAGAAACTACATTGCATTTGGAGATGTAGTTGGATTTGATGCCACATTTCGAACAAACACGTAAACAATTCGCTACTCTTCCTATGCTTGTTTTAGTTGCGGCAATCATTTAGTAGCATCCATACGTGTTGAAAATGTTTACCATTATTTGTGTTTTTTTCCTTTTGAAGGTACTACATGGTGTTTGTCCCTTTCACCGGAATCGATAATCATAATCGGTGTGTCACATTTGGGGCTGGATTGCTGTCACATGAATCTATTGAAGCATTTACATGGCTTTTAAAAGCCTTCAAGAAAAGTGTAGGAGCCTAACCAACCTTTTTTGTGACTGATCAATGCCCAGCTGTAAAACAAGCAATGCAGAAAGTCTTTCCAGAGACGAAGCATCGGTTGTGTATGTGGCATATAACTGACAAGTTCACTGCCAAGGTAATCTTTTATGTATTTTTTTTTTCAAGTAATTTAATTATGATTCAGTAAATTTCCAATAACAATTCTTTAAATCAACACTCTGATTCAGTTTTTATAAACCTATGATCCTGTAGGACATTAATTACGTAGGTCTGTGTTGTACTACAAAATGGTGACTGTCAAATCTATTTACACAATCTTTGGGTTGGATAGTTCTAATGATAACGTCTTCTGCTCATTTCAGCTTGGGTCACAAGTGTGCAAAAGCGGTCTGCTCGCAGAACTGAAAGATATTATATGGAGTAAGACCATCTTGCCCGAACAATTTGAACACCGGTGGGCTTCTATTAAGGATGAGTACAACATGCAACAACACAAATGGTTGTCCGAAATATTTGCTATCCGACGCCAATCGATTCCAGCCTTTTTCCGAGATGATCCATTAGCTGCACTTATGCAAACAACTTCCCGATGCGAGGGTGAAAACCATTTTCTGGGTCAACTGACAAATGATGATTTGCATCTTATTGAGTTACTCCAACACTACGATATAGCAATGCAATGTCAAAGAAATGAACAGTATAAAAACGACCATGATTCACGCTTCAAGGATCCGATACTGAAGACCAGCCTACCAATCGAGGAGGAAGCGAGACAAATCTTCACACGGTATGGGTTTTTTGAAATACAAAGAGAAATTCTGAAATCAATGGTTAATGTCGGCTCAGATAGTAATGTTGAAGAAAATGGTGTTAAAAAGTATGTAATACGAGATGTAGATGACGATATCAAGTTTCACGGGAGGTAAGAGGTATTATGATTCGCGACTTTCAAAGTTCCCACCCTTGATTCAATTATTTTTACATACCGATTCACCTTTTAGTTGCTAAATTCTTCATTGACTCATTATTCTAACATACTGATTCACTGATGTGCTAAATCTAGTTATAAAATTTATCGTTGTTTAGTAAACCAAAAAGTACCTCGCTAGACCAATACACAACCGGGCAGTGGACCCTATCGTATAGTAGTATAGTTGGGTAAGTTCGGGTTCGAACACAGGGAACTAGATTGGATGATCAATGTAAGTGTGAACAATTTAAATAGAGAAAGTAAAATGTGGTTGGTTGTGTGACCGAATTGTCACGTTGCTTAAAACTACGAAATTTTAGTTAAACAAGGCAAGTGGACTCTTAAGAGTCAAAGTGATTGATTTGGAACTTTCAAATATTAAAAACTATACTTGCTTGGATTAGATCGTTAGTGATTTCGGGGTGTAAAGTTAAAACCGGTTATTTTATGCAAACAATTTTCCATCAAACCTAGGCTTAACATTCGCCATCACCTAATAATTCAACTTCAATTTACAAACCCACGATTCAATCAAATAACGGACATTCGCCATAGTTACCTACTTGCATATTTGAGCTTAACTTGTTAACCTATTCCAAAACCACATCCGCAATCAAGTTCAACAATTTGAAGACAAAAAGTTGACAACAATTCACTAGATAGAAAACGTTCGCTATATCTATTAGCAAATTATCAAACAAGTTAATTAATTGACATCAAGCTCAAATACACAAGTAGTTGATTAAACATAAGTTCGAGTTAAAAGAGTTTATGATTCATCCAAACGAAAGACATTCGCCAAATTCGCTAACTCAAATCATACTAGTTAACTAGCTTCACTTGTAATAATTTTCGCATTCGCTAAAATAGATTCATTCATACATTTCATACAAATGACAAGTATTTTTATTAAACAACAAACATTCGCCATAGTGGTTTAGTCAAAATACCCACAAGTTAAACCACATCAACTAGTTACATACAAATTTATGGATGAATCTTAAACTCGAAGCATAAATCAAACACCAAATATAACAACCCTAGTCACTAACTAGTTCATCTAAGCAAGTATAACAAAACCTAGCCAACCATCATAATCACATCATCATACACACAAAACATCAAAGAAACCAAGGAAATCATGATTATATTTGGATAAAAATGCAATCCGAGTTCTTACAATGTCGGGATGATGATTGTTAGTAACCGAGAGATGCTACACCAAAGGAAATCTTCAAGAAAATGAAAGAAAACCTTCAAGAACACCAAAATCGCCACCTAGTGACTGGTTTTCGTGCGTGTTTTCGTGTGTGAAAAGTTGGTGAGATTCAATAGTGAAAAGTGCTTTTTCTAGCCAAAAAGTGATCTGCCGCCCAAACTACCCGACGGGTTAGCATAACAACCCGGCGGGTCCTTTGAATTTTAAGGAACCCGGCTGCTTGTTGATCAACACGGCGGGTCATTCTAAGAAACACAACCCGGCGGCTAGAAGGATAACCCGCCGGCTTCTACAGGGTTTAAACAGCCAAATTTCTCTGTGACCAACAAATGAAGGAAAAGTTAATTCACCCGGCGGCTAGCCTCAATCACCCGGCTGGTTAGCATACAAACCCGGCGGCTTGGTTAATCAACCCGCCGGCTTCTTTAGAATCCTAGGACCCGGCTGCTACACTCCCCAAGCCGGCGGCTTCAAGCTATTTTCCAGCAGACTAGATTTAAACTCGAGACTTCAACACTTTACAAACTTGCTCGAATCATAACCAAATTGCAGTCCAAACGACGATTCTTCAATATTAACGGCTGTAATTCAATTTAAGCAAAATAAGTACCAAAAGTTCATAAAGTCCACTTAAAATGAATGCAAAAACAATGATATCGCTAAAGATAAACTTATACAAAATGAGCGATATCAAATATCCCCACACTTGAACTTTGCTTGTCCTCAAGCAAACCGTTATTCATCATTTCATTACCCACTCTTGCAACATTTTGAAATGGAGACCAAGTTTACCAAAATAATGCCAACACTAACTACCAAGGCAATTAGGCTAGCAACATATGTATAAGCAATGTAAACTCGAGATGTTTTAAGTTGCCAAGCCAGAATGCACGACCTAGCACCTCACATAAGGATAAGTGTTTAGTCACTCACTCTCAACCTATAAGACTACAAGGTAGGGAAGTAAGTAATGTAACACTCAATCAAGCCAAGTCGTGATGCGATGTTACCATAGGCTTGCAAGAGGATCAAATCTCCACCGACTTGGCGTGAGCACCAAGTGAGATCTCAAAGGAGGTATTCTAGCATGTGTTGTAACGATGTAGGCTAATTATGGAATAGGGATATGATAGACACAATAATTGGTGAAAAGTGGCAGTCAAAACCCGTGAAAAATGTGAAAAATGTTACCTATTGGTTTAAACACGTGACCGTAATGAAACTTAGGATTCTCGTGCTAAGTCAATTCAACTTATTATTTGTCCTCATTTATAACTCATACTTTAACAATTCCGCACAAATAACTCAAATTGATTTTTCACATTTTATTGGAATAATTGCATTCTATGACTTTCTATGAACCCTGTGTAACGAACTTTCGGACCAACCATCCTAGACAGGATAAAGGCCTTTGGTGGCTAGGTGTAGAACACCCCTCGGGAACTACTTATTCAGGAATCCAAAGGCCATTTAGTTGACTACAATCATCCAACTATAAACTTTAAGCTCAAAGGTTAACTTCTATTCATTTAATTGTTTCCAATCTCAATCATAGAATTTAACACTAGAATCCCAATTCAAAACGATTTAAGTCACATTTTGGTAAAATCCATCATAAGTTCCAATTAGGCAACATCTTAGAAAAGTGATGGTTCGGGAATTGACTACACAAAAATAAGGCTAATATTTAGTGGATTGAATGTGGAAGTTTTCTAAGGGTTTCTTAGCACTAAAAATGAGTGCTAACGACCTGTGTTAACTGGATATAAATGGTTTTAAAGCAAAATAAAATCAAAAATTCCTAAGAATACCTCCTCATCTTTGACCCCACCTATATCACATTTCTGTGATCCCACAGCGGTCTCAAAGTGCATCACTAAGGCAAGTTCTAGAACAAACTACAATCACCGGCACACTCATAGCAATCAAACAATATAAACACTAAAGGTAAGTGTTTTTTTCTCAATAAGGCTCAAATTTCTCACAATTTTTCATAGTGGAGGCTACAAGTGTACTAGTCATGCAATTCACCCAAAGAGGTTGCTTTTATGACACATCTCAAGAGGTTAAGTTGCAAGAGGGAAGATTTAATTGCTTTTAATAGATTTTAACTAACACATTTCAAAGCAATTAATTTAATAAGGACAAGCAAATTCCTAGCATACTACTATTCCATAACCCGTTATTAGAATTCGTAAAGTTCAATTGGAAAATCCAAGATCAATAACAGACCTAATAAGTGGCTATAAAACAACAATATACTAGGAACAAGATTCAAGTGAAGTTAACCCTCCCCACACTTGAGATTTGCATTGCCCTCAATGCAAAAACAGTATAAAAGTACGAGTGCGAAGGGGCTAAGGGAACGAGAACTTCCCCGGGGGTTTGTTTGAGGAGCGAGTGCATTTGCTGAACTTATTGCCAGCCGGCGCACGATTCCGACATCCATAAAAGCTAGAACTTTAATCAATTGCCTAAAAAGAAAGCAAACATAGAAGGTTTGAACTCGAGTGACATTGTGCAAAACCGCACCCAAATGTCAGTCGAGTAAAATAGTTCCAAAAACCAACTAAGATAAGTATCAAGTCATGAAATAAAAATGTCTAACACATGAGGCACGTAGGCACTCTTAAAGGAAACATAAAGATAGTGATGATAATGTTTGAAAATGGGGCAACGAGCAAACTAATAGGGCCATCCCCAATCCCCTGAACTAGGTCCCTGAGAACCGCCTTGATGGTCGCCTGGCTGAGTCCATGGATCCCAACTCTGATGATCTGAAGGAGCATTATGATACCTCTGCTCCTGCTGCAACTGCCTGTCATACTCTTCCTGGTGTTGGCGCTGAGCTTCCGCCAATGCAGCATCATGATCATAAACAGGGGGTGCGTGGTCGCGGGACTCAGGTGTACCCCATTGGTACAAGGGCTCGGCATAAGTGGTTTGATAGCCTTGTTGCTCGGCCATCCAGTTGAGATTACCAACAGTCCAATCAGTTCGGTACTCGAGGTTTCCCATCCGGTAACCCATTTCATGCCTGAAATCGTTGAAATCATCCCTGAACGCATTATGACCCACTTCAAGTCTTCCAATTCCCTGCATAAGATCAGAAAGAGAGGTTGAGCTTGTCCCTGTTGTTGCTGCTGGGCTCTTTGGCGCCTCAGTGGTTGTTGGGGTTGCTCGGGCGCTTGTTTTCAGGATAGGGAATAAATCCCTTTTTGTTTTTAGACACTGCTTCAGCTGCGTGGTACATAAGATAACCGACACTTTTCTGATTTAGATCCACTTGAGTCAAAGCAGGCCTTATTCCAAAATTGACACCCAAACCCTTAGCAAGCAAAGTGACAAAGTGACCACCAACAATAGGACTTCGGTCCTTTAAACCCCCACCAGTCGTGTCAAGATAGCTTGCCACACAGTATGAAAAGTCGATGTGGTTCCTCTCATAGATTTGTCTCAAATACCAAATATCCGCCAACGTCACTTTCTCGCTGTTTTCACGCCTGTTTGCAATAGTGTTGGCGATGAAACGGTGAATGATACGAAGACAGGTATTATTCATGTCTTTGTAAGAGACCGAACTAGCTTCAAACTCCTTAGCACTGAACTGCTCCCAAAACTCTCCCTCAATAAAGTCTTGAGTGTCATCCACTCGAGCCCCAGTAATCAAATAGTCATCAAAAAAGGTATACCCGAGCTCAGCTGGAGTATAGATATCCAAACATTCAGCTAGCTGCCTCATGGAAAGAAAGCGTGGCTCGCCTCCTAACCTGAACTTCATGAAATTTGCATCGGTAGCTGAGGTTACATTTCTTGTCAAGATCAAAGTGGAAAAGAACTCATAGCATAACTCCTTGAATACTGGCTCCCTGATGTTGAACAATCTTTCCCATTCGGTGAATTCGTACACATTCCCTTGATACTCAAACCTCTGAATGAGAAGTTCACGAATCTGCTGAGAGAGACCAATCGCCTCAAGAGGTTCCCAGTCTACGTATCTGGATAGCTCAAACTCCTTTTTTAACAAAGTGAACAAGTTCCTGGCATACGTGGTGTAGTGTACCCATCGTTGGTCAAATCGAAGCCATGGGTGGATGTTAGCCGGAATAAATAGTGCTTCGGCAACATCAGGGCCGACATGTGGGAATTCCTCCTCATCTTGCAATTGAGAGGTGGAAGTGTCAGCGGCTCTCTTGGAGGTGCTGGTTTTGCGTGACTTGCGTGAGGTTGCTGCATGCTGCGAGAAATCAATAGAGAAACACAGTGTTGCACAAAACAAATGTTAGTGTTAGTCGTAATCATAGACATGTCTCGTATGAAAAATGAGCGATAATATGTCAAAATCATAACCTCCCCCAAACAATTAATCTTGTCCCAAACAAGTGTAGCAATAGAGCAATTCACCAAAACACTATAACTAAGCATGCCCAAAACGTTCAAATGTCAACCACAAACTTAACCATTTTATAAAGAATATGTAATCCAATATTAAACTAACCCAAAACAAAAACAATGCCTAATCAACATCATCTTAGTTAAGCTAGTCTTACAATCACAATTACACATTAGTTCATACAATGTACCAACATTCCAAGAAAGTCCATCATGGTCATTTAACTTATCAATAATAATAGTATCAAACATATACTTGAATAATGACAACGCGAGTGCATAGACAATTCTCAAGCAATGTCTTACAACCAATAATTATATCAATCAAAAATAATGACCAAAATTTTACCTAATTCATCTACCCCAAAATTAACATGAACCTTAATCACCAATTATCACCTTTACATTATGAAACTAAATGTAAAATAAGCAATTATAAGCGAAGTGATAAAGATATCATGTCAATTAAACAACTACAAACTCTTATCATCATCAAAATTCGGAATACCCATTTTCACATAAACCCTAATTTGCAAAGTTCATCAAATCAAGCAAATAAACATAGAATCATGGTGCAAATAGGATATGTAACATATAAACATGTTTAATAGCATGAAAAGTACAAGATTAAACATCCCCACACTTAGCAATTGCAAAACCCACATGTAAAGTAATGTGAGAGTAAAAATCACAAATCGCAAGTAAAAAGATGTTAATCCATACCTTAGGAGCCATTAAAACAAGAATTTGAGATGAAAAGAATGATAATTTTTCGAAATGGGGTTAGGGTATTCGGAGTACACCAGCCGGTTGAAGAAGAAGAAGTGAAATAATGGGAGTTAGGTGAAAAATGCCCAAAAATTCATTTTGTAAAACTGCAGATCCACTCGACAACCCGGCGGCTTGTTTTGTCACCCGGCGGGTTGATGTCGGGTTGGGCGCGGGTCAGACCCGGGTCGCCAGGTATCCAGATCAAAAACAAGCAAACAACCCGGCGGGTTGAATCGGTTAGCATCCGGGTCGTATAATGAACCCGGCGGGTAGTGACAGAAGACGCCGGCTTATATAGGCTTTAAATGGGTGAATAATTCTGTTAACAACATGTTGAGAAAAATTAATTCACCCGGCGTGTCAACGTAGTAACCCGGCGGGTTGTTATGAAGACCCGGCGGCTAATTGTGTCTACCCGGCTGCTTACCTCCCGATTCCAAAAACCCCAGTTTTTTTTTTTTTTTTTCAAAGAAATTAACAATAATTATACTATCAATAATCAATAATAATAATTATTATACACCTTATAACTAGAAGGATACGAAACGGGTTTTCTTGGACCCGTTTGGACACTTTGTTTATTAACGAGTCGAAAGCTTGACTCGACCCCGAATTCATTTGTCCTTGGGGTAAGCCGAGAGCTCCTCCCACTCGCTCTCCTTTTCTTCCTCATGGTATAGTTTCAAACGATGCCCATTCACAATAAACGTCCCCCCATCCGAACCGAAAAGTTCCACATATCCGGATGGGTAGCCATGTTTGACCATATATGGACCGGTCCAACGAGGCTTGAACTTTGGTTGTTTTAGCTTGAAACGTGATTGAAAAAGCAGAACTTTGTCGCCGGCTTTAAATTCTTTTCTCATTTTTAGCTTACGATCGTGCAACACTTTGGTGCGTTCTTTGTAGAGACGAGAATTTTCATAAGCTTGCAACCGAAGCTCATCCAATTCATGAAGTTGCAACATCCTTTTCTCACCCGCTTCAATCAAATCCAAATTGCAATTCTTGAGCGCCCAATAAGCTTTATGCTCAATTTCAAGGGGTAAATGGCAAGTCTTGCCATAAAGTAACCGGTATGGGGTTGTGCCTATCGGTGTCTTGTAGGCGGTCCGAAACGCCCACAATGCATCTTCAAGCTTTTTGGACCATATGGCCCGGTTGTCTTTCACTGTTTTCTCCAAAATTCTTTTCAATGCACGGTTAGTGTTCTCGACTTGACCACTTGTTTGTGGGTGATAGGAAGTCGAGAACCGGTGATTTACCCCATACTTCTTGAGAACTTTTTCCAATTGAGCATTCGCAAAGTGAGTCCCCCGGTCACTAATCAACGCTTTGGGCATCCCAAATCGGCAAAATAGGCTTTTCAAGAAATCAATGACCACACGAGCGTCATTCTTTGTTAGCTTCCGCCCATTTGGACACGTAATCAACCGCCACAAGAATGTATTCATTTTTGAATGAAGGTGGAAACGGTCCCATGAAGTCTATGCCCCAAATATCAAATACTTCGCAAACTTGGATGCTAGTTTGTGGCATTTCATCCCTTTTGGAGATGTTTCCGGTTCTTTGACACGCATCGCAAGTTTGACATAAAGTGTTAGCCTCTTTGAAGATCGTCGGCCAATAAAAACCCGCATCAAACACTTTCTTCGCGGTGACCGAGGGACCATAGTGTCCACCTGTGGGCCCATAGTGACATTCATCCAAAATCTTTCTTGTTTCAGCCCCCGAAACACATCTTCTCACCATGCCATCCGCACAAACGCGGAATAAATACGGCTCCTCCCAGAAATAATGCTTCAAGTTAGAGAAAAATTTGCCTTTCTCTTGGTGACTCATGCCCTTCCTCAAAATTCCACCAACCAAATAGTTTGCCAAGTCGGCATACCATGGTGCTTCCTCATCCTTGTTTTCATCACCTGCCTGCAAAAGAAATTCCTCGGGAAAGGAATCATCAATATTAGTATCGCCTTGCTTGTCAAGATGTGGATTTTCCAATCTTGACAAGTGATCGGCGGCAAGGTTTTCGGCCCCTTTTTTATCCTTAATCTCAATGTCGAATTCTTGTAAAAGAAGAATCAAACGGATGAGACGGGGTTTAGCATCTTGTTTGTTGAAAAGATACTTTAAAGCCGAATGGTCGGTGAAAACTACAGTTTTAGATAGCACAAGATATTGCCTAAATTTGTCAAAGGCATATACGACGGCAAGCAATTCTTTCTCGGTGGTTGTGTAGTTTTGTTGGGCCCCATTCAAGGTTTTGCTAGCAAAGTAAATAGGTTTGAAATGTTTATCAACCCTTTGTCCTAGGACGGCTCCTAAGGCAAAGTCGCTTGCATCACACATGAGTTCAAAGGGCTTGGACCAATCGGGTGAGACTATTATAGGTGCCTTGGTAATATGGTCTTTAAGGGTCGAAAATGCACTCAAACATGGTCCATCAAACACAAAAGGGGCATCCTTTTCAAGTAGCCTAGTCATTGGACGGGTGATCTTCGAAAAATCCTTAATGAATCTACGGTAAAAACCGGCATGACCAAGAAAACTTCTAATTCCCTTAACATTGGTCGGAGGAGGTAATTTGGCAATAATATCAATCTTTGCCCTATCAACTTCAATACCCAACCCCGACACTTTGTGACCCAACACTATGCCCTCTTTCACCATGAAATGGCATTTCTCCCAATTCAAAACTAAGTGGGCTCTCTCACACCTCTCGAGCATTTTATCCAAGTTTCTTAAACATGACTCGAATGAATCGCCAAATACCGAAAAATCATCCATGAAGACTTCCATGGAAGTTTCAACCATATCGTGAAAAATGGCAATCATACAACGTTGGAATGTGGCGGGAGCATTGCAAAGACCAAAGGGCATTCTCCTATAGGCATAGGTACCGAAAGGGCAAGTGAATGTGGTCTTTTCTTGGTCTTCGGGGTCTATGGGGATTTGAAAGTATCCCGAGAATCCGTCAAGGAAACAATAATATTCATAACCCGCCAACCTCTCAAGCATTTGGTCAATGAATGGGAGGGGAAAATGGTCCTTTCGTGTAGCATCATTTAATTTTCTATAGTCAATGCATACACGCCAACCCGTGACCGTCCTTGTGGGTATCATTTCATTTTTCTCATTAGCCACAACGGTCATGCCCCCCTTTTTTGGCACACAATGTACCGGGCTCACCCAAGAACTATCCGCAATGGGGTAAATAATACCCGCATCAAGAAGCTTAATTACTTCTTTCTTGACCACATCCACCATATTGGGATTAAGCCTCCGTTGTCTTTGGACAACGGGTTTAAAATCATCAACAAAATTAATTTTGTGTTTACAAAAGGATGGGCTTATTCCCGGTATGTCGGATGTCCGCCAAGCGAAAGCTCTTTTGTGAGCCTTAAGTACATTCAACAATTTAAGTTTTTCATCATTCACAAGGGAGGAGGAGATTATTACGGGTAGGAGATTTTCCTCATGGAGGTAAGCATACTCCAAATGACTTGGAAGTTCTTTCAACTCCAAATCACGTGGTGGATCCTCCAATGACGTTTTGATCCTCATATTATCATCCTTTGTGAGCTCCTCAAAAGCATCCTCACATTCGAGCTCTTCTTCGTCATTTGTCTCTTCCATGCTCATGACCAACTCCTCCTCGGTCATTCCTTCAACATTCGGCTCTAGCAAGTCAACAAGCTCCGATTCCAATCCAAGCAAGCTTTCCAATTCTTCCTCCACCGCATCATCTATCACATCAATTCTAAAACACGAATCATCATTAGAATAAGGATGCTTCATGGCCTTATCGACCGTGAACGCAATCCTTTCATCACCCACCCCAAGGTCAATTTCTTATCTTTAACCCCAATTATGGCATCCGCGGTATGTAGGAAGGGTCGTCCTAAAATCAAGGGCCCCTACCTCTATTAGCATGTTCTCCGCAATCCCAACGGGATATTGGAAAGATCTATCGGCAAGACGGATACTCATGCGAGTGGGGGTTAGGGATCCTAGGGCCAATTTAGCATAAAGTGAATATGGCATTAAATTTATACTAGCACCTAGGTCCGCAAGTGCATCAAAAGTGATGATTTTACCCAATGTACAAGAAATGATGAAACTCCCGGGATCTCCAAGCTTGGGTGGAATTTGGTTTTGGACAAGTGCCGAGCATTCCTCATTCAAAAACATTGCCGAAGCCTCCGACAATTTCTCTTTGTTGCTCACCAAATCCTTGATGAATTTAGCATAATTTGGCATCCCGGCTAATACATCAACCAAAGGCACATTGATTCGAATGCCCTTGATCATGTCCACAAACTTTCCATATTGAGCCGCAATCTTTTCTTTCCTTAGTCTTTGTGGATAAGGAATCTTTGGCTTGTAAGCTTTCACAACCGGAGTAGGTGACACCGGTGTGACTGTCTTGAATTGTGCAACCATCTCTAAGCTCTTTGATTTCACCTTTGATAGTCTTGAATTGTGCATCAAACTTACAAGATAAAGCCTTGATTTCTTTCATCATGGCCGAGTCATTGGAGTTTCCACTTCCACTACTAGTACCCTCGACGAATGCAACATGCTTTTTAACCGGTTTTCCTCCTTTATCCTTAGCCCAATTTAAGCTTTGGATAACCTTGTCTTCAAGAAGATTCCACGCTTCATTCGGTGTCTTGTAAAGGAATTGACCTCCTCCCGAGGCATCAAGAATACTTGCCGAATCCAAGTTAAGACCATTGTAGAATAACCCAATGATTTCTCTCTTCTTCAAATCTTGACCATGGCAATTACTCAACATTTCTTTCATCCGACACCATGCCTCTACCAAAGTTTCGGCTTCTTGTTGTTTGAAAGCTCTAATCTCATTCAAAAGTCTTTCGGCCAAAGCCGGAGGATAAAATCGTCTAACGAATGCTTCCCTCATCTCATCCCAAGTAGTGATGGTGTTTGGTTCCAATTCTTGATACCAAATCTTTGCCTCACCACAAAGTGACATAGGAAACGTCCGTAGGCGAATCACTTCATCCATATTTGCCCCATACTTGAAATAGCTCCCGATTTCAAGAAAGCTAGCAATGTGTTGGTGTGGATCAACCCGCACCCTTCCGTCGAATTGTTTATCTCTAATGAGTTGCATATGATGCCCCTTCAAAGAGAAATTATCATTTTCAATATCTTGAACCCGTATGGCCGCCTCGGGTGTCGGTGCCACGGTTCTCGTCCGTGAGAACATAGGAGTATCATCCTCATCCGCCATCTCTTCTTCACCTTCGGATGGTGTTGAAGGTTCTTCTTCGGGTGATGGAATTTCCTCCACAAAAGTTTCTTCCACCTCGATGGTGTTTCCCGAAGATGTATCGGTATCCGTTTGACTACTAGATGATTCCGATGATCTTTGTTTTGGTTTCCTCCTTCGTTTACTCTTTTTGGTCTTCTCCGGATTAGACAAAGGACTTAGAAGCTCTTTACCGGAGCTCCTTGTGTTCATCCACTACCAAATCGCACCTGAAAGTTCACAAAAGATAAAACCATAAACGCACCGCCGCAATACAACCAAAAGTAACTTTCCAAGAATAAATTCTAGAAAGGATCAATTAATCACACTTAAATCAATTTTCACAAATCAAGCTCCCCGGCAGCGGCGCCAAAAACTTGATGTGCTAAATCTAGTTATAAAATTTATCGTTGTTTAGTAAACCAAAAAGTACCTCGCTAGACCAATACACAACCGGGCAGTGGACCCTATCGTATAGTAGTATAGTTGGGTAAGTTCGGGTTCGAACACAGGGAACTAGATTGGATGATCAATGTAAGTGTGAACAATTTAAATAGAGAAAGTAAAATGTGGTTGGTTGTGTGACCGAATTGTCACGTTGCTTAAAACTACGAAATTTTAGTTAAACAAGGCAAGTGGACTCTTAAGAGTCAAAGTGATTGATTTGGAACTTTCAAATATTAAAAACTATACTTGCTTGGATTAGATCGTTAGTGATTTCGGGGTGTAAAGTTAAAACCGGTTATTTTATGCAAACAATTTTCCATCAAACCTAGGCTTAACATTCGCCATCACCTAATAATTCAACTTCAATTTACAAACCCACGATTCAATCAAATAACGGACATTCGCCATAGTTACCTACTTGCATATTTGAGCTTAACTTGTTAACCTATTCCAAAACTACATCCGCAATCAAGTTCAACAATTTATAGACAAAAAGTTGACAACAATTCACTAGATAGAAAACGTTTGCTATATCTATTAGCAAATTATCAAACAAGTTAATTAATTGACATCAAGCTCAAATACACAAGTAGTTGATTAAACATAAGTTCGAGTTAAAAGAGTTTATGATTCATCCAAACGAAAGACATTCGCCAAATTCGCTAACTCAAATCATACTAGTTAACTAGCTTCACTTGTAATAATTTTCGCATTCGCTAAAATAGATTCATTCATACATTTCATACAAATGACAAGTATTTTTATTAAACAATAAACATTCGCCATAGTTGTTTAGTCAAAATACCCACAAGTTAAACCACATCAACTAGTTACATACAAATTTATGGATGAATCTTAAACTCGAAGCATAAATCAAACACCAAATATAACACCCCTAGTCACTAACTAGTTCATCCAAGCAAGTATAACAAAACCTAGCCAACCATCATAATCACATCATCATACACACAAAACATCAAAGAAACCAAGGAAATCATGATTATATTTGGATAAAAATGCAATCCGAGTTCTTACAATGTCGGGATGATGATTGTTAGTAACCGAGAGATGCTACACCAAAGGAAATCTTCAAGAAAATGAAAGAAAACCTTTAAGAACACCAAAATCGCCACCTAGTGACTGGTTTTCGTGTGTGTTTTCGTGTGTGAAAAGTTGGTGAGATTCAATAGTGAAAAGTGCTTTTTCTAGCCAAAAAGTGATCTGCCGCCCAAACTACCCGGCGGGTTAGTATAACAACCCGGCGGGTCCTTTGAATTTTAAGGAACCCGGCTACTTGTTGATCAACACGGCGGGTCATTCTAGGAAACACAACCCGGCGGCTAGAAGGATAACCTGCCGGCTTCTACAGGGTTTAAACAGCCGAATTTCTCTGTGACCAACAAATGAAGGAAAAGTTAATTCACCCGGCGGCTAGCCTCAATCACCCGGCTGGTTAGCATACAAACCCGGCGGCTTGGTTAATCAACCCGCCGGCTTCTTTAGAATCCTAGGACCCGGCTGCTACACTCCCCAAGCCGGCGGCTTCAAGCTATTTTCCAGCAGACCAGATTTAAACTCGAGACTTCAACACTTTACAAACTTGCTCGAATCATAACCAAATTGTAGTCCAAACGACGATTCTTCAATATTAACGCCTGTAATTCAATTTAAGCAAAATAAGTACCAAAAGTTCATAAAGTCCACTTAAAATGAATGCAAAAACAATGATATCGCTAAAGATAAACTTATACAAAATGAGCGATATCATTCACCTTCTACCTAATCACTTTACCTTATAATGCAGAGTGTTCTTAACTTTTTCTTCATACAATGCAGGTTTTGTTCAACAAGAATGACTGGACTATTGCATGCTCTTGCAAGTCGTTTGAGCTAGAAGGTATAACACCCCTCGTTACAGTAAACAATTAATAAAATAACTGTGACTCGGAAGCGTAGATTTCAAACATTACTATCAATGTTAATAAAATGCCAATAAACTTTTTCAAACTAAATACATGACATTTCAACAAACTAGGTGTTATATAATTCAAAACATCTCTTTAGTTATAAAACTAACATCAGAGTAAAAGCATGTCAAACATTCCATCAATTCCAAGAACTTCCTGCCCGCCCCACTATGTCCCATCTATTGTTAACCTGCAGGAAGAACTGTGGTGGGGTTAGCATAAAGCTAAGTGAATGAAACTATAAACAACAGTCCAACTTAGCACAACAACCTGTTTACATCAAATAACAATAAACAGTCAATCATCATGAGGATCGGTGGTTCTTGAGATACCCTTATACCGGTTTGGTACTCAATGAACACTTATCAATCATCTGTATTGGCCTATACAGAATTACCGATGACTTGTTGTTAACCACACACGACCTAGATCTTTAAACCAACATTTCAAGTTTCAAGATCTCCTGTCGTTTATAACAACAACCAAGTCCAACCATCCATTCCAGTTGACCTCAGAATCTTACATTCTAGCCACTAACAGCCCAGTAAGCAAACAACCAAACTAACATGGCAAGTTATCTCAAACCAAAACATTGTATCAAAGTAATACTATAATTACTTGTTGTAACCAAATCATTACAACTAAATCACACTGAGGTTACAGATCCACTCACCGAATACCTCAGCAGTCCACTCAGTAGTCTAATATCACTGAGTTCTTCTGTTTATCTGAAATCACAACAGAACACTCAAGTTAATAACTTGTCTCAACTGTATATAACATAATTCGATAACCAATGAGTTAGTAGCTCATTAATATGAATAACTAACTCATTATAATAAACAACATACATTATAATCATATAATGTAATATCATGTCTCGTCACATAACGTATTATATTAACATGGCAATTAATTATTAACTGTTAACTAATTTCATGCCATCTCATTCATAAGTATATAACTTATCTCAAAATATAATACATTATACACTAGTTATATCTACAATTCATAAGCATTTAAACTTAGCACAAAACTGTTGGAATTCGGCCTTACCCGCCGGGTAAGACTAGTACCCGCCGGGTACCCACAAAACTTATCCAAGCCGCCGGCTAGCCAAGGAAGCCGCCGGCTTCAAACCAATTAAGAACTACCCGCCGGGTAAGGGAGGTACCCGCCGGGTACTCCCTTCGTCCCCAGCGACCTGCGTTCTGTTCAAGCTGAATCCGAATTCAAAACTCACTTAAATCACAAACGAAGGTATTCAACTCGATTACAAGCAGAAATTAACAACTTTTAACTAATACTAACATCATATATCACCAATTCATGCTTCAATTTCCATAACTCAATTCAATAAACTTAAATTTAAAGAATGAAACTTACAATTTGAAAGGAATTGGATGATGGTGATGATGATATTAGGCTCCAATCACTGTTTCAGATTCAATTTCTACTTTTGGTTTCGGATTTGATAACTTCTTAGGGTTTATGTGTTTTTCAAAGAAAGGAAATGAAAATAGTAAACTTTCCTAAAGAGGAAAGTAATATAAGTAGTCGGTTCACCAAACCGCCATCAATTATACGGGTATAATTTAATACCCCATCTCAATCTATTGTCGGGAACCCGAAAACCATTTGCGAGTCCAAATATTTTATTGCACCGTCAACTATATTAATTTACAACAATTAATAATTATTTGTCACATTGGAATATTCGGCTCATATTCCAATTATTTCCCTAATTCAGACAATATTATTTCCAAACACCTTTATATACCATTTAATTCAAGAAATAATATAAAACAACTAGGTCCATTTCGAGGATGTTACAACTCTCCCCCCCTTAAAGAGATTTCGTCCCCGAAATCTAACCTCATTCAATCAGTCTAATGTGATATAATCACATACCTCTTAGCATACATAAATCCTCAATAGCAACTTACAACTATACTTAGACTATTTGAATTCTTTCCACATTCACATGTTCCCATGAACATGCTTCTATCTTTTCCTACGCACACATACAGTGCATCCAATCCATATCATCAATCAAATATATCTTATAGAACAAACACTTACTTTAACAAGTGAATTTACTATCATTTAAACCACAAGTGAAACCTACAATCACTTAATAGGTCTGTAAAATCAGAAATTAGCAATATGCTAAAATCCTTAACCTATTCTCACTATTCATCTCTGTTATCAATAAAACAGCAATCACACTATTACAACAGTAGTTATTAAACTACAATGTACCTAGCAACACTGAAAGTTAATTTCAGTTCATGACTAACAACCAGTCTAATATTCAGATAACAATCTCAAATCTCTACTATCAAAGATTTAAAATTCAAATCTAGGTCAACTTTTCATCCAAAAGTTTCATACCTACTCTCTTTTGAACAACATATAATGTTCACATATCACTACAACTATACAAAATCCTTTACTTAACAGTAATCCGGATTAATATCACCTTAATAAGCAAAGCAAAGGTCAAACTCAGTAGGTAAAACTACAATTAACAAGTACTTTGCTCAATCAACAAAAGTACCACAATCAATTATTACCTACATTCAACCAACCTCTACATTGACTTATTTCCACTTGCAACTCCTTTCATTTCAACCTATCAATTGTCAACAACAACAATTACACATCCAATAATCACAACACTAGTGATTATACATTTCAGTACACCTATCAATACTTACTACTTATCTTCAAAGTCTAACTAATCATCAAGTTAGAATTTACATAACGCTTAAACTGGTAAGACATCAAGAATCTTCTCTTAGCAACCAGTTATTTCAATTCAACCTTAAAATCTTAAACTACTAATCACAAACAATTAGAAATTTTACAACTTTAACCACATAATCACTTAGTACTAAATTCCATCAATCTAGTAGGTAAGTCGGCTTTAATCAACATATTATGATACTACAATTCAAGCATCACAATATCACATTATCAAAATGTGCTACCTTCCAATACATTTCCAACAATATCTACATCAAATTAATCACTATTAACTGACTTCCACATAACCTATGGCACAATTTCAAATAAGTTTCTAAAATGGACACATACACATCAATTCCATTTTATACTATACACTAGGCCATTCAGACTGTTAAAGTCTTTACCAAGCCTTCTCATTACTTCTAGTCATCACATATCCTTACCACAAGAAATGTATCAATTAAAATCAACAACTCCATGTTTCACTTATATACATATCATATTGTATATAATTTAAACAATTTAATCTAAACTTTCAAAAAATTTTGGTGAATACAATCATCACCTATCAATTTCAAGGTTTCCCTTACTTTCTAACACATTCAACTATATACACATTGGGTTTTCAACCCCGAACTACAAATAATCATTATTCTTAAACTATCTAAACAATGATCATTACACTTGATTACATACCTAATTTCTTAAAATATGAATAATCATTCAATTCATATTTCCTCAATTTATCAACAAAGATCAACTAGACCTTTAATACAATTCAACTTCCAGATATCCTTTCATATCATTTCTTATTTGGATCTAATCCCAATTTATCACTTTATCACTTACTTTATTTGTATACAATCAATAAATAACTAAAGAATCCATTCAATTCTTTCAATACTTAAGTAATTCGTCATGAGATACCAATCAATCTAAATAGATATTAATAACAACTTTCAATTATTTCACTTCTCACACTCTTACCCAATCATTGCTGTCATCACAAGCCTCATACACTGGTAAGATTTTCTTATCACAATTCTAATCAATGTGATTTAATTATTCTAACATATCTTAGCAAATTATAACTGTCATATCAAACAATGACTTCATATCTGTATAATTTTTTAACACATATTCAGTTCAAATATCAAATATTACCCAACTGAATACTCAATTATACTTAACACTATTTCAATTACTTAATACTAGCTTTAAGTAATAACTTAAGTTTCACAAACTTAGACCATTCATCTATCTCCTTTGGATCTTACACGACCCGTTTCAACATAATTTGACTAATCTAGGAATTCAATCACATTCCACACAATCATAACATTACAATCTATGTTAGACTATTTCAACACACACAGTTGACTACATGTCAACTTTGATTTAAATCAACCAATCAATAAAATCCTCTAATTATTTTTCTCAAGTTTGACCTATCCTCAAACCAATCACAAGCAATTAATTTTATAAACAATTCTCTATTCATGGTTTGACCTTCAAAGTTAACATACCATTAAGTTAACTCCCAACAAACCATTTCATATTATATGTTTACTTTCAAAAATATTATTTAAATTATTACATTCAATAATCTTATCAATCCTTCACAAGGACATAAACAACCTACATTAATCTTGGCTTCATACAAGCCATTTACAACATAGTGATTCATTTAAACACTATCAATTCCGCCTATGGTCAATTTAACACAAACGGTTACAACCACATATTCAACAAAATCATATTTATCATTTATGTTTATCATCAAAACATCTATCAATGACAAATATTATTTTCACTGTCACCTTTACAGTCTAAATGTCACAGTCCTATCAACTGATTGTTTTCTTATCAAAACAATTATTAAACCACTTAGCATACTTTCATGCTCGATTCACAAAATCACATTACATTTCTTTTATACCTAGTAGCCTCAACAAGTTCCTGTGACACAACATAATATAACAACGGTGATCAGGAGTTGCAAGATTATGTTTTTCACAATCCATTCTCAGGCTACTCTACATTATAATTATCAATGTGATCTATTCTCATCTCATATATGTATTAAATGCTTCATGATTTCAAATCAATCATAATCTATTTAATAGTTTCTATCAACTGATACACACTCAAAATCAGCTTACTACTTACATATTCAATCTTACATATGCAAGCCATCTCACACAATTTATTTTCAACAACTGAATTACTCAGTATATCTACTTGTCTGAAACCTCAAACATATGATAACCTATCATCATAATTTTAATACTAAACACAATTCAATGTCCCTATTTACTACAAAATTCAGGACACATCTTAATTAATTATCATCACATTGACATATGCTATACTATCAAGCATCAATGTCACAACAAACCTACTCAATCATGTTACTATAAAACATTTCATTTATTAATTCACAATTGACCAGAAAGATCTATCACTTCCCAAATCAATTTCACCTTATTATTCTCTACATTTCTCATAAACCTATTCATCTTGGTTTAGATCAACTGTTTAGCTATAATCAAAACGTATCATATAGCCACATAAACACATATTTTCTCAAATAGCAGTCATTCTCAATTCAAATGACACAACATTCCTTAACAAGGATTTAAGTCACTCCTTGTAATCAATCTACTAGTTTTGTCTCACAATCTAGACACTCTTAGGTTCTAACACCATTCCAGTTAAAACCTTAATCAACTCTTTTGTCTACTTACTTAAACATATTTCTGCATTCTCAATTCAATCAGAAATATTAACAACAATGTACAACAATAAGCATCTCACTTAACAATGCTATCCTCATATCATCATATAGCGATCACTAGTTGACTCAAAACTAGGGAATCATATCAGTTTGACTCAATTAACTTCACAACAAAGCTTACTCAACATAACAGAGTAAACAATACAAGTTAATTTAAATTAACATAGGCTTATCGAAGATTACCTGACAATCTTAAGCCCACGATTGTTGAGGAAACATGAAATATACCAATCAGATACTCACGTTCCTCCATCTCTGCAATCAAACAACAACTTCACAACTTGTTAAGGGTTAGTACATATTCAACTAACTACTTTCTCATACATCACTAATCAACTAAACCCACACCTTCTGGAATGTTTGACTCAACTCAATCAAGTTTAGGATTGAACAATCTATCATGTTCAATTCACCCAAACTATTGCTCTGATACCAACTTATAACACCCCTCGTTACAGTAAACAATTAATAAAATAAATGTGACTCGGAAGCGTAGATTTCAAACATTACTACCAATGTCAATAAAATGCCAATAAACTTTTTCAAACTAAATACATGACATTTCAACAAACTAGGTGTTATATAATTCAAAACATCTCTTTAGTTATAAAACTAACATCAGAGTAAAAGCCTGTCAAACATTCCATCAATTCAAAGAACTTCCTGCCCGCCCCACTATGTTCCATCTATTGTTAACCTGCAGGAAGAACTGTGGTGGGGTTAGCATAAAGCTAAGTGAATGAAACTATAAACAACAGTCCAACTTAGCACAACAACCTGTTTACATCAAATAACAATAAACAGTCAATCATCATGAGGATCGGTGGTTCTTGAGATACCCTTATACCGGTTTGGTACTCAATGAACACTTATCAATCATCTGTATTGGCCTATACAGAATTACCGATGACTTGTTGTTAACCACACACGACCTAGATCTTTAAACCAACATTTCAAGTTTCAAGATATCCTGTCGTTTATAACAACAACCAAGTCCAACCATCAATTCCAGTTGACCTCAGAATCTTACATTCTAGCCACTAACAGCCCAGAAAGCAAACAACCAAACTAACATGACAAGTTATCTCAAACCAAAACATTCTATCAAAGTAATACTATAATTACTTGTTGTAACCAAATCATTACAACTAAATCACACTGAGGTTACAGATCCACTCACCTAAATACCTCAGCAGTCCACTCAGTAGTCTAATATCACTGAATTCTTCTGTTTATCTGAAATCACAACAGAACACTCAAGTTAATAACTTGTCTCAACTGTATATAACATAATTCGATAACCAATGAGTTAGTAGCTCATTAATATGAATAACTAACTCATTATAATAAACAACATACATTATAATCATATAATGTAATATCATGTCTCGTCACATAACGTATTATATTAACATGGCAATTAATTATTAACTGTTAACTAATTTCATGCCATCTCATTCATAAGTATATAACTTATCTCAAAATATAATACATTATACACTAGTTATATCTACAATTCATAAGCATTTAAACTTAGCACAAAACTGTTGGAATTCGGCCTTACCCGCCGGGTAAGACTAGTACCCGCCGGGTACCCACAAAACTTATCCAAGCCGCCGGCTAGCCAAGGAAGCCGCCGGCTTCAAACCAATTAAGAACTACCCGCCGGGTAAGGGAGGTACCCGCCGGGTACTCCCTTCGTCCCCCGCGACCTACGTTCTGTTCAAGCTGAATCCGAATTCAAAACTCACTTAAATCACAAACGAAGGTATTCAACTCGATTACAAGCAGAAATTAACAACTTTTAACTAATACTAACATCATATATCACCAATTCATGCTTCAATTTCCATAACTCAATTCAATAAACTTAAATTTAAAGAATGAAACTTACAATTTGAAAGGAATTGGATGATGGTGATGATGATATTAGGCTCCAATCACTGTTTCAGATTCAATTTCTACTTTTGATTTGTGATTTGATAACTTCTTAGGGTTTATGTGTTTTTCAAAGAAAGGAAATGAAAATAGTAAACTTTCCTAAAGAGGAAAGTAATATAAGTAGTCGGTTCACCAAACCGCCATCAATTATACGGGTATAATTTAATACCCCATCTCAATCTATTGTCGGGAACCCGAAAACCATTTGCGAGTCCAAATATTTTATTGCACCGTCAACTATATTAATTTACAACAATTAATAATTACTTGTCACATTGGAATATTCGGCTCCTATTCCAATTATTTCACTAATTCAGACAATATTATTTCCAAACACCTTTATATACCATTTAATTCAAGAAATAATATAAAACAACTAGGTCCATTTCGAGGATGTTACAGAAGGCATCCTATGTCGCCACTGTTTTTTTGTTTTAAGGATGGCACGTGTCAAGGAGTTCCCCAAGAAATATATCATGCGGCGATGGATGAAGGATGTTGTTCCCGCACCACAAGACGCTTCCAATTTGAAAAGTCGAGAGTTAGGGGATAATAAAGAAGAAATCCAAACAATTATTCGTGATTCATATTTTTTTATAGATTCTGCGATAGATCGGCTAGTGCCCAACGTTGCCAAGTTGTCACTTTTTCGTGATCACCAAAAAAAATTGATGGAGCAGGTTTTTGCGGAGACACCGATTCTACCCCAAATGAAAAATAAGCAGGTAATCCAATCGTTAATGGGTGTATCGCAGCCCGAAGACGTAAACGTTAAGAATCCTCATGTTAGTCGTAACAAAGGATGCGGATCGACCATAAAAGGTAGGATTGAGAGTGCAAAAGAGAAAGCAATTGCAAACGCGAATAAGCAGGTCCGTTCATGTAAATATTGTGGAGTTGTAGGTCATTATAGAAGCACTTGCAAACAAAAGGCCGAAGATGATACCGCCAAGAAAAATAGTCTAGCGATTGATGAACCTTCTTCGTCTTCCGAGTAGGCGTTTCATTTTTCCGAAAAAATAGTAGTGTCTACTTTTATTTTATACTTTCTGGCAGATTTTTTGTGAACTTTTTAATGTCCTTTATAAACTTTGTGTAAGATACCCATTTTTGACATATACAGTTTCGCCTTGGTGTCTCGTGTTTTAGGTTACGTTATTCTTTAGAGTTAATTACAGAAGCACACTCGCTAGCTTGCACAATTATGCTTCCGATGCACCATACAGCACTTCATGTAGTATGTTCCATACATGGTTACAATTGTATTCAGCCTAAAAAGTATTATGCTTCAATATTAGACATAGTCAAGTTAATCATGTGCATACCATGGCAAAATAGACGCAACAACTTGATTCCGTTATGAAAAAGAATGACCCAGTAAAAGTATACAACAAATTTTCAAAGTTGTACTTGTAAAACATTCAAAGAAATTAAAATACACTTAATTAGGCAGTTGAGATTCAAATTAAAGGTTAAATCACATACCCATTTAGACCGTCTAAAAAATAGTGGGAGACCCAACAAAACACATTACCTCATATATATTATCGCTAAGCCTTTTCCTACAAACAATTTTCAAAGTTGTACTTGTAAAACATTCAAAGAAATTAAAATACACTTAATTAGGCAGTTGAGATTCAAATTGAAGGTTAAATCACATACCCATTTAGACCGTCTAAAAAATAGAGGGAGACCCAACAAAACACATTACCTCATATATATTATCCAACTTGACCCGTACATAACCAATGGGTTTAAAATTGCTACCTCAACTTCTAATTGTGCATGCATGCATGCATGCATCATTTGTTTACTTTGAAGCCGAGAAAAATGCTTATTAAGTTATATTATGTCATTTTTTGAAGTATCACAAGAAACACGATTGAGTTAATTACAATGTGGATTGTTAATTATCTATTTCTCAACTTATTTCTAGATTGAAACTGGGCATCTGTGTCAAGGGGTTGCTGTTCAATTGTAAATCCTACCATCGTTCTTGGTGGAATAAATAAACGGTCCATTGTTGAGGCGTTATTGAACCGATTTGTGATGCATTGAAAATCTACTCGGGTTTATGAAAAGTCTTGGTACAAGCAGCTAAACTGAAAATAGAATATAGCACACGGGTAATGCATACGAGTATACGACCCAATAGGCCCAACCAATGTGATATAGTAATGTTTCAGTTCAAAAAATGTTGACCCAGCCCCCTATTAAATTCTAGCCCAGCCCTCCTTACTGATTTTTAGCCCAACAGATCTGTTGTATTGGAGTCATAGTGAACATAAGGAATTTGTGTTGTACCCCATTCATCTCATAATTACAGAGTTTTTCATTTTCTTTTCTTATTATTTTGTCTTTCAACACTGAAATTAATAAGTTTCTTTAAATTTAATGTAAAACATTAGCTTTTAATATCTTTTACCTATAAGAGGTGCTATGTCATATTATTGGTTGTTACATATACAATGATCGTGTCTTGTGGCTTAGGTTGATGGTGTTTTGTGGTCTTAGGTTAGATCATTGAACCGAAATGAAGATTGAATCTTTGTTTTTCAAGCGAAAAACGGATGTTCTTGAATAATGACAAGCTCCGATAAAATGTGTGTTTACGTAATTCTTCATTCCCCTCTCTTATACCACCTTAGCAAGTTGTACCATTATAGTAGGTTTGTATAAAGCTCACCATCAAGGATAGGAAAATCAGTAGTGCAATATATTAGTTACCTTTTTTATATATATTTAGATTTAGAAACCAATATGTGCAAGTATATAGTAATGGTTACTTGAGATGATTCACAAAATCACATTGCCCAAATGGGAATTTTAACCTTTTCATGTGTGGATCAAGTCCTCCATGAATTAGTAAAAAGTTCCTTCACCAATTTGGCTTGCAGTTCTATTGTGATTCAAAAGCCAAATATTTCTTGCTCCTGTGTTTTTCATATATATTGAAAAGGCGGGTTGTTTGCTTTTGATATTCGGTTCGTGCACAATCACTTTTTCCTGAAATACCTTCTATTTGGATCCCACTTGTTTCAGTACCTTCAATTAAATTGATTTGCCATTCACACGTTACGGTGTTTCGGACGTAAATATACACCACTTCATAAAGGTTAAAACTTAGAAGCCGGTCGTTAACTCGTTATATAAAGTATCTAGTAACATCAATAATACAATTATTTTAACATGTATTTGAAAATTAAGCATAGAGCCATAGAATAACCATTATATGCTCTGTTTTAGTAAAATTAACATAGAGTAATTACCATTAGAGTCAAAGATGCCAAATTTGCCTAGTTGACAATAGCAAATGCCAATGCCAATTTCTAGCCTTTGTCTTGAGTGGTGCAAAAAGCAATTCCCCAAGATAATTGAAATTGACTCATCATGTATGTAAGTTATTGAATAAAGGACAAATGAACATGATCAAAGGGTATCCCATGCTCTTTCTCATGCTTTATCTTATCTTCCAAGAATCCAAAGCCTTTTCTGTTTTATCCTTTCACATTTGCCAGCCCTTAAGTGAAACTTATACACTAACTATACAATGTTTGCACAAATGTTTTTGTAGCCATTTCGCAAACTAGAGATCAACAATGCTATCCTGTCATTTTATTTGTGGGGATAATATAGGTGCAATCAACAACACAAAACTTATACGATATGACTCATCGTGTTCACTTTATTTTACAAGTATATATGTTCAACCTATTTTACAATTTATACCCTTCAATATTTGCATGTATATATGTTCAACTTATCCGTTTCAACTTACGACACCTAACTTAATTGATGTTAACCACATTAATATTGTTTCCATATATAAAAAGTTAACACACTATACCATCAACCGATATCATCAGCTGTCCCAAATGAACTTAAACTTTGTATCAATTAGTTGTAAAACGCCCTATCTACACTTTCGATACAGGGGCGGAGACATATTGAAAGCACGGATAGCATTAGCTATGGGTCTATTCGCTATACGAAGTATCATTTTTGTAAAAGATTAATTTTTTTCTTGCATTCTTTATTTATGCTAGAGTGTTACAAAAATTGAGATAATGGTGTTACAGATCACTCCAAATATATTATAGATCGATCACCTTTCCGCTAGACTATAGATACAGGGCATTGGAAAGAATCTGTAGTTTCAACCTAGTTACCTGTTCTACACAATTTTGTCCACTACATACGTTCATCGATCAACATTATAGTTTTATCATCATCATATATAACTTACGTACAATCTAAACATACCAATTTCATAACACTTGAATCCAAATTAACACAATTCATCATCACAAAGAGACTAAAACCAATAAAACGACACAAGTTATAATTAAGAGCAAACTTATGCATATATATATATTCAACTCCATTAAAATGTTGCTGCGGGCAACTTGTTTTTGCAGCCGCTTCAGCCTACAAATAACAAACCTACGTATCATATCCCTCCCTCTCCATCATATATTAGTAAAAACCAATTTCCAGGAATGTCATTTCCAATCCTCCATCTTTGACACATTAGCTTTCACAGCCCCTGATTTTTTTTAAATATATAAGTAAGCACCCACTACCAAAAATAGTCAACGACAAAAAGTGGAAACTAAATATCCGCCGTGGATTTCGGAGCCTGTTTTACTTTTACACACGGAAATTCTTCCCGGTAAATGTCTGACCAAACTGCCAATGAGCAGGAACTATATTCCATGATGTCGATGTGCGTCGGTCACTGCCTGTGACCCTGAATGAAAGTGACTGACCAACCAGAACTGCGTTTGATTGCCAGTTTTGACCCCAGTTACGACTCATGCTCATCCAGTTAGTCTTGGATCCTTTGATCCAGACCTTCTGGATGTCCCCTGCACCCGCGACGTTGCTGATTAAAATCAAGTTGAAGTAACGGTGTCCGTTAATTGTGAACCTAATTCCACCCGCTTTTCGGCATGGTACCCTGTTTTAATTTAATACATTACAAACGTTAAGGGGATTTTCGTATATTTTATAACTAAGTTGTGATTATTTCATTTTTTCACACTAGATTAATGTAATTAATTACCGTCGATAAGAGACGGGGACAATGCCAGCACGGTACTCAGCGATTTTAAGAAACATAGGCATGGCGAGATCGAAGTGAGTACGAGGTGGGTTGCACCATCCACCATTGTCACTAGGTTGCGCGAAATTAGGAGGGCAAAAATTTGTAGCAGTTATGAATATAGATGGGCTACCAGGATGGCACCACCTAGGATCTTGAGCACACTTGATTTCAAAGCAAGCACCGCAACTAAACCCTTTGTTGAACAAAGCCGTGCTCAATGCGGCTGTGTTAACTCCGTACCCTTGGCTGTACAAGTTTCCATATCCACAAGCACCCCCTACAAACACAAAAGTATAATTTACACAATTAGACCCTGAATCTAGAAGCTTAGCTAGACAATGTACATATATAGTACTCCGTAGAACATTACAATTCACAAAATTTACAATGCTAGTTGTATGTGTCAGATGGTAAAAGTAATGTAGTCCATCAATTACAAGGTTGTGAGTTCAGATTTTAAAAATTATAAATGGATTATATAGTTTTTGTGTAATAAGTAATTGTGTTTCGACTGGATAATGTGAGGAAATTACGGAGAATGTACATACCCATGGTACCGGAAGCATCACTACCACCGTAAAATGTAGCATGAGCGCCTTGCCACGATCCACCGGCATAATTACCGGGGATTCTGGCTTCGGCTACCAAGGAAATTGAGATAATGAGGAATAGAATGCCAACATGAATTCCCATTGTTCTGTTAATGGGAGAATGAAGTAGGGAGAGTAGTGTTGGGATGAAGAGAAAGTGAGGGTTGTTTATGGTTGTATTTATGGAGGGAATTATGGGGGTAGATGTTATAAAGTTATTGACTTTTAAATTCCTTTTTTTTCTTTGTTTTTTTTTTTTTGAAAGGCAGTATTTGGATCACCTTTTTTTTCTTTGTTTGCTTACACCTTTTCACACACCTACCGGTTATTTGAACGGATTTGATACTTTGATTGATTTAAAAAATGTGGATTGGGCTCGATCTGTTTTGACAATCTATAACACTTCAAGAGTTTTAAAATGGTTAATTTTTTAAATGAATGTATAAAATGCATACACTAGCAATTCTAATATGCTTCATTCGTTCCATTATAACGTTTGTTACAAAATAAGTGTCATTTTAAATTTCAACTAATTGGAAGAGACTTTGGTAGGTACACATATCAGATATTTAATTGGTGTGGTATTTAGTGAAAAAATCAAAAACATCGTGCATAGGTAAACTCGTACAATTGATACTTTAATTGAGACGGTTAGATTAATTCTTGTATTAATTTTTTTCCTTACAACTCACACTAAAATTTGGCGGGATAGAAAAGGTAGAACCAACGTGAGCTTTTCAATTTAAAGGTAGAAAGTAGATTTTGTAATTTACGTTCAATTTGATTTCATTAAACAAAACGTCCGTACTAATTCGGTACGTACAACTAATTGAGCACAAAGTACTGATCGGCTTAACATAAGAATGTTATCTTATTTCTAAAGCAAACATCTCATGCAATAAAGATGTGTACTTCTCGCATTAAGTACAGTACAATGAGTAGATTTAAAAGTCAAATTTGGAAGTTCCCTGATCAACACCCGTGATTAGAGGTGTGTGGTATTAGATGAGTAACCCCATGATCAACCAACTTTATATAATAATGTCAATGTGTTTATATAAATTATTACTCATGAATTATAAATGCATTATAAAAAATTTCAAATTTAAAGTTAAAGTGTTACTACAATATTATCTTAATCAAATGTTACAATGTACATTATAGATAATCAAGTGCAATTTCAATTATCTCTTATACATCTTCTTAGAGCACAAGGAGTGGTTGACATTGTATTCGGTGTTCAGCTCAATGTTCAATTAAATACTGAAAGTTAATACGGGAATGATTTTTAGGGAAGTAGTTCAATGTTCAACTCGGTGTTCAAATGGGTCCACAAAAGATGTGTTTAACCAATCAAATAAAAGGAAAAGGGAAAAGAAAAAAGAAAAAGAAAAAAAAAATAAGTTGAACATCGATGCTTCAATGTGCTAGTTTGAACACTGACCATGAACATCGGCCTTGAACGCTGTGACACCCCCTATTTCTCAATTTGCGGAAGCGAGTTTTGGGTGCCACTAATCAAATATCAAAACACCAAGATTATAAGCAAACGACTCTACATGAGACGTTTATACATTTCAAAAGTAATTACATAGTTTAATTCATAAGTTTACAAGGATAGCGAGTTCGCAAAATGATTTCTGAAGATTTTAGTACATAACGTTTAACAAAATATAATTCAAGAAAATCTTCATGAGTGTTTAGATGCATGCGACTCGTACAAGCTAGCATATCCTGCGGGTCATCCTACTGTTGCCTGTCACCTGAGAATACAATACTAAAAGGTCAGCTATAAAGCTGGTGAATCTCACAGGTTTAAAATAAACATTGATGTGATCAACATGATTATCCGATGATTTTAATACCAACAATAAATGAACAATGTAAACCGAACAATGATAAACCAATTAAGGTTCCCGAACTATGATTTAACCTAATAAGGTTACCGAACAATGTTAAGACCGACACTGATATTGCACTGAGCTATGATTCAAGGCCTAACCCGATATTTGCCTCCCGTCTTGGTGATACACCCTTGACAATTACTAAAGTGCCCGTTTTTAACTTGGTTGTAGCTAGCAACTCGGACGAGGACGTCACTCCCATGATAGTATTATCCTTTAGCAATCGCGCCTTTTTAAGTTAATGAATCATACACTAATGAGGACTTTACCGAATTAAAACACTCGTGCAATAACCGTACAATGAAAATCAATACCGACAACAATAACCGAAACAATGAACAAGTTAATAACTAAATTAACTAACCGAATAACTTGTGATCACTAAAACAATTTGTGTTGCATCTCCCCCGAATTTAAAAACAGTAAACAGTGAAAATGGGGCCGTGAGACTCACCTGAGTCTATCCGAGCAATGAGTATATCCAACGTGGAATAGACAATCCCTGAAACCTCCTAGTGTCCTAAACACGCGAGATTCTAATGAGTATTTGATTGTCTAACATTTATCCGTATCAATATGTATCCGATTATATTATATCCAAATGTTTAAGTTTGTATCTCCCGTTCAAGGTTTGTAAAAATGTACAGCCCATTGGTAACGACTCGAGATCATATTCCAAAATACAATTTTTGTACTTGTTTCTAGTTGAATTCATAAACTTTTGATACTTATTTAGCTTGAAATTGGTCTCATGTATTAAGGTTAAAGATTGAGGAAGGATGTGACACTCCTCCAAATTAGGTATATAATTATACTTAATTACATGCATTTCTTACGCTAATTCCCTGCATTTGTTTTAAACTAAACCTATGATGTGATATGAGTCTAGCGAGCCCAAAACACTAATACAAAAAGTAT
Organism: Helichrysum umbraculigerum; assembly: GCA_949592205.1. Lineage (NCBI taxonomy): Eukaryota > Viridiplantae > Streptophyta > Magnoliopsida > Asterales > Asteraceae > Helichrysum > Helichrysum umbraculigerum. Next base: position 121,230,618 of record CATIUR010000005.1, on the reverse strand, counting down.
TACATGATACGTAGTTATTTATAAATTACGTACGAACGTATCGGAACGAAGCCGACAAAAATAATTAACCAGATTTGGTTATATGAAATAATTAATAATTCGATTATTAATTTCGAGAAATTATATATCTATAACATATAGATAAAATGGTTTAATTATACGTTTAACATAAAACGTATTATATAACGAACAGAAACAATTCTAAAAGGTACCTAAAAGGTCAAAATCTGAAAAGTGTTATTTTTCTAATACGTTTTCAAGTATTTAGAACATTACCTCAAAATATGAATTCGAAATTCAACTGAAATTTGGTGCTCAAATGAACGTGCGCAGTAAAATGTACAAAAATGTACAACTATCAAAAATAATGATAATCTCATTATTCTGAGAACATATTACGAACCAGGGAAGCATCTACAAAATAAAAATATAAAATGTTAAATTTTATATTGCTAAAATTATACCCGTACTTGAAATTGAGGTACCAAAAATGGGCTACCAACCTCAATTATTTGAGGTTACAGCAACCCATACTCGTTTAAATTATATACTCCCTCCTTCCCTTCGTCTGATCAACAACACCCACACACATCACCACCATTTTCTTTCTATTTTTCTTCTTTCTTTCTTTTCTTTGATTTGGAGGAACTCAAACAAGATCAGAAGCAAGAAACAGAGGCACAACATCATCATCATCCTCGTATCTTCATCATCATCGATCATCACCACCTTCACATTTCTCATTGTAAGGAAACTTTCATTTCCTTGATTTCTTTGCTAAAATTTCGTTATACAACTTGTTTATACATCATAATCTAGCTACATAACATCACAAACTCGAAGATTGACGATTGATTCTTGAAATGGGTTTTAAAAACCAAAACTATAAACCAAGAATCAACAAATGAAAACTTGTTAAAAATGTGGTAATAAGTTGATAAAATGACATAACTAGTTGATATAAAAGTTTGGTATTATGATCTAAACAAGTTGGAAACAAAATCATCGAGTTTATTTATGCTCTGCACAAACAGTATCTGCAAAACCTTTGAATCCGGCGGATTCAAGCGAATCCGGCGGATTCCCAGCCGAAGCTCAGATGAATCCGGCGTATTCACGGGAATACGGCGGATTCCCATTACTAAACCAGTCGAATACGGCGTATTCCTTCGAATACGGCGTATTCCCACCTTTGACCCGCACACAAACCTTCGGCTAAAACGATGAACGAGTAAAAGACACGGGTGAATACGGCGGATTCAAATGAATCCGGCGTATTCACAAACCTTCACACGAAATACCTGTGAACACAAACGAATACGGCGGATTCATTTAAATCCGGCGTATTCCCGAACAAAAACGAAACCGTATGAAAACTAGGATGAATACGGCGGATTCACCCGAATCTGGCGTATTCCGACTTCTGACTTGAATCCGGCGGATTCCACTGAATACGGCGGATTCCCGTGTCTAGTCAACAATCTGACTTTTATTTTAAAACATAAACGCTTCCGTTCACGATTCCAATTATACGATACATTTACGAGACATTGTAAACTATTAATAAAACATTAATGTGATATATCCGAGACACGGACTTTGGACTTATTTAATTCGTACGAACAATAATATATATATGCGAGAATATATATATGCAACTATATAAGTATATATGTATAAATGCTTACACATTCGAATGATTCGACAAACAAGCAAAACTTGGGAAAATATTATTTATTTTCAAACAACAATCATCAACGACATACACAAACTTAAGAAATTGATAATTTCTTTAAACAAACAAATTATTAACGTAAGTAAATAAAGTACTTATAGTTAATACATTATTGTGTATAGGTTGACTACGTTTGGGCTACGCTATCTTATCTCGCTAGCATTCACATCCGAGCACCTACTGTGAGTTCACAAACCCCTTTTCAATGTTTTAATGTTTTAAAACCTCGGGGTGGAAAACATAGAAATCGTATGTATATTTGCATGCGACAACTGTTTGAATACTTGATGTATTTACTTAAACTATTGATGAAATGAGATTTCATGTTGTGACTGATTAAATACTGTACGTATTTGCTTAAACTGTCTATGAAGGGGTACTTCATACTTGAACTATTTGTGAAAGGGTATTTCACACAACTATCTGAACTATGTTTTTATGAAATGTTTTTCATAACTATTTTGGGAATTTAGGCAACGAATCTTGGTACAGATCTAGGCTGAACGATGTAGTGCATAAAAGACCTTATGGCTACAGACTATAACCATTAGCTAGGTGACTCTAGCCACTGAGTATACGGATAGTACTATCGCCGTGACGACCCTCCTACGGATTTGGGAGCGTATACTTAATTGTCCAGCATGGCAAACAACAACAGATTAGGGTTGTGGTTTGGTTATAGGGTTAGATCGGGTTACCTTACTTGACAGGTTTAGCTCACCTTTCAAGGGATCACCGTCTAAATATTTCCACAAAACTATTGTTTAGGAAGTGATTTCCTACGTACACTGATTTGGAAATGTTAATCTTTATCTAGGTTAACCTGTGTTTCCTACTAATGACTGAATTAGGAAATGTTATCTCTTGATTGAAATAACCTGTGTTTCCTATTACAACTACAACTGATTTGGGAAATGTTATTTGTTAATAACTTGTGTTTCCTACTTGATAAATAACACTTATTGGAAATGTTATTCTTAAATGTTTAACTTGTGTTTCCTACATAACGAATAAACTTGTGAATTCACTCAACAATTTTGTTGACGTTTTACTCTATGTTTTTCAGGGAATTAGCAGCATAAGTAAGATCTGCATGCATTATCAGGACGGACTACCCTGGACTTGTTAGGATGCCACTACTTTTGGGACACTTGGATTTCCTCTGTATAACTGCAATTATTGCAGTCATACCTATGAAATCTACTTTTGATATTATGTATTTTATGAAATACTGATTTCAACTACTACTATTACTGTTATCACTTCTCAAGTGGTAATCATTTGTAAAACTTTAACTAATGGCATCTTAATCTATTTCGTTCTGCGATAATCATATGCTCTGAGTATGTATGTAACTGTTGGTTGTTTTACTGCTCACACCCCCGCCACGTCACTAAGCTTCCGCAAACCACTCTATGTAATTGTAATTACCGTTTGGCGGGGTGTGACAGACTTGGTATCAGAGCCATTGGTTATAGCGAACTAGAAGTCTTTAGGTGACTGAAAACCTTAGAGACCTAGACTATAGCCTTGGCTAGAACATTTGTGCATTCATGCATACATACTTTGCATATAACTAACATACGACTGACACGCCACACTCAATTTCTTTTGTCACAGTATGTCTAGTCAATCACATTACCATGTTTACGCTTCGGATGAAGAGCCGACCGAGGCTACTTTTGAGGGTCCCGCGATCACAGTAGAGGATGAGTCATCAGTTCATGTGAGAGCCATGTCTGTTGACACTAGTGATGCTTACTTAGTACCACCTCCGACCGCACCTGAGGTCACTCCTACCTCTACACCACCTGTTGCGAGTACTTCTCGTGTGCCTGTACCTAGGATGACAGCTAGGATTTGTGTTTGGGATTTTCCCAGGGGACCACTCGCGCCGCGCGATAAGTCGCCAGTGACTGAGCCTGAGGTTCCAGTTGTCGAGCCGCCACAGAAGAGGCTTCGACCTTCTCATCTGGACTGGATGCCTCGAGTATTGAGTGAGTGGAGATCACTAGAGGGTATTCCCTCGACCTTTGAGTTTGGAGAGTCCTCCCACTCACCACCATCTGCATATCTCACTGGTGAGCCTCTGGAGCTCACTGTGCCTACCCTTGTGGCTGTGGTTCACACCATGTTTAGGATATCATCTAGCAGGAGCAGAGATGTGATGGAGTTACTGAGCGATGCCTCCCGTACTGATATGGATATGGCTATGCTCCATCAGAGGATGGATTTTGTGGAGACTCACCGTCTGACAGACTGGCAGAGTCTAGCATCCACCCGTGCACGCGTTGCAGCTTTAGAGAGGCGTGCTAGGGTGTCAGAGATTGTAGCTAGTGTGTGTGTGATGACTGCAGCAGTGATGGTTGCGGTTAGGATGTATTTCCCATGGTTCCGTTAGGACTATGTATGGCGGCTGTGCCTACATCATATTAGATTATTACTTTTGGGGAAATATATGTATGTATTAGTTATGGATTAGCTGTATGTTGGATGAAACTTTGTTAGTAAAATGGGTATATGTATAGGAAACCCATCATCTTTTGTATAACGCTAACCATCGATGGGTATATTAGAAATCCCATCTCATTTTGTACTAAACTCATGTAACAGCGTTTTGATCTCTAATATATAATGTATGCTTGGTTTACATCTCGTGTTCATTATGCTTATTATCAACCATGTTATTTCATCTTACAACTGTCGACTTGTGATTAAACCTATACTTTATCGACACTTTGTGACCAACTCTTGTAAACCCTGAAACATTTTACAGCTTGATGATCGATTATTCTTGAGAACCTCTGAAATCTACAGTGTTAAACGACAATGAAAAGAAATATGTATTGGACATTATATAATGACGCCTGGCCAACGTGATTATATTATGATAGATACATGTGGGTGTTTCAAAGTCGTATGGCACGTGTTGTAAAATTCTATTCATTCATCTTTTCATGTCATTCATTTCTATCAAATGTGAATCTTTGATCTATTCACATTCAATATCTCAACATTAACACTCTGCATTTTATTCATCGCAGAGCTGAATCATGACTCCCAAACGACGAGTCACTAGAACAAGTCAAAAGACGACTACGCCTCCACCACCACCACCCACCGAAACCACTGAACAAATGATCGCACGAAGAATAGCTGAAGGTATTGCTGAATATGAGGCAAGCCGTAGTCGTGAACCTGGAGCTAACAACAGTGGATCTACCCCTGTTAATACTGAGACACTCGTGAATGCTAGCCGAGGGTGTTCATACAAAACATTTCAGGCTTGTAAGCCGATTTCTTTTCGTGGCACCGAGGGTGCAATTGGTATGATTCACTGGATAGAGAAAACTGAGTCGGTATTGGATATTAGTGACTGTGCACCTGACTGTATGGTGAAGTATGCTACTTGCACTTTGGCTGACAAAGCGCTCACATGGTGGAACAGTCAGATTCAATCACTTGGTCGACCAGCTGCTTATTCAATGTCATGGGAAACATTTAAGAATTTGATGTTGGAAGAATTCTGCCCTCGCAGTGAGATGCAGAAAATAGAAACAGAGTTGTGGAACATCACCATGATTAGTGCCGATATTGCTGGGTACACCACTAAGTTTCAGGAGCTTGCACGTCTAGTGCCACATATGGTGACACCCGAGTATAAGCGTATTGAGCGCTACATATTCGGTCTAGTACCACAAATTCGCAGTCTGGTGACGTCATCTAAACCGGACACTTTCAGGAGTGCTGTTACTCTAGCACAAAGTTTGACCGATGAGGCAGTCAGGATGGGAAATCTGACTAAGAAAGCTGTGTCGGGAAAAAGTGAACCGAACAGTACTGATGTTAGTAGTTCTGGTGGTGCAAAGCGAAAGTGGAACGGTAGTGGTGCTGACCGTCAGGGTCAGCAGAACAAGAAATCTTCTGGAAATGCGAAAGCATATGTTGCCACTACCACCGAATCGAAACCATATTTGGGTAACAAACCCAAATGTGATAAGTGCAACCGACACCACGAAGGAGGGTGTGGGTATTATGGAAACTGTAGGGCATGGGGACATAGAACCCGAGAATGCAAAACAAACCCTCCCCCACGGGCAAACACTGAACGTCAAAACTAGGGATGTTTTGAATGTGGTGAGCAGGGGCACTACCGCAACCGATGCCCTAAGCTCAACAACAACAACCAAAACCGCAACAACAACAACAATCGCGGTAACAACAATAACCGAGCCAACAATATCAACAATCAACCAGCTCAAGGAAGGGCATTTGTGATTGGAGCACAAGAGGCACGCCAGGACCCTAACACCGTCACTGGTACGTTTCCTGTCAACAATCATTATGCCTCTGTGTTAATTGATTCGGGTGCTGATTTAAGTTTTGTGTCTATTGAGTTTAGACCACTATTAGAACTTGAATCCCGTAAGTTAGACAACAAGTATACCATAGAATTAGCCGATGGTGAGTTGATCGAATCAGGAGAAATAGTACCGGGACGTACCTTGGAGTTAGAAGGTCATCTCTTCGAAATAGACTTACTACCGGTTAAGTTGGGAAGTTTTGACGTTGTAGTCGGTATGGATTGGTTATCTAAGAACCGCGCTGAGATCATATGTCATGATAAGATGGTTCGCTTACTGTTATCGACAGGAGAAACACTTGTGGTTCAAGGTGAGAAACGAAAAAGTGCTACAAAAATGATTTTATGCTTGAAGGCCAGTAAGTATCTCCGAAAGGGGTACCAAGCATTTTTGGCACACATTGTAGAAAAGAAAACTGAGGAGCGACGTATAGACGATGTGCCCATTGTACGCGACTATCCAGGAGTGTTCCCTGATGAGTTGCCGGGATTGCCACCCCCACGACAAGTGGAGTTTCATATTGACCTGGTGCCAGGAGCCGCACCTATCGCACGTGCACCTTATCGTCTAGCTCCCTCGGAAATGCAAGAACTATCCACACAACTGCAGGAACTTCTAGATTTGGGATTCATCCGTCCGAGCTTTTCACCTTGGGGAGCTCCGGTCCTATTTGTCAAGAAAAAGGATGGATCTATGCGGATGTGCATCGATTATCGAGAACTGAACAAGGTAACTATCAAGAACAGATACCCGTTACCACGCATTGACGATCTGTTTGATCAATTGCAAGGGTCGAGTTATTATTCAAAGATTGACTTACGATCCGGTTACCACCAACTCAAGGTACGAGAAGAGGATGTACCGAAAACTGCGTTTAGGACTCGATACGGTCATTACGAGTTTCTAGTCATGCCTTTTGGGCTGACCAACGCACCAGCAGTATTCATGGATTTGATGAACAGAGTATGCAAACCCTATTTGGATAAATTCGTCATTGTGTTTATTGACGACATCTTGGTATACTCACGATCGAAAGAGGATCACGAGCAACATCTGAAGCTTGTTCTCGAACTACTACAAAAAGAGAAGCTTTATGCAAAGTTCTCTAAGTGCGAATTTTGGATTCAAGAGGTTCAATTCCTTGGTCATGTGATAAATGACAAGGGGATTCACGTGGACCCATCCAAAATTGAGGCAATCAACAACTGGGAAGCACCGAAAACCCCAACTGAAGTACGACAATTTCTTGGTCTAGCTGGCTATTACAGGCGATTCATCGCAAACTTTTCAAAGATAGCCCAACCACTTACCACATTAACTCAAAAAGACAAGAAATTTGAGTGGAATGAGAAGCAAGAGAATGCATTCCAACTATTGAAACAGAAACTGAGCAGCGCACCCATATTATCACTACCCGAAGGAGTAGATAACTTTGTTGTTTACTGTGATGCATCGCATCAGGGATTGGGTTGCGTACTGATGCAAAACGAAAAGGTCATTGCTTATGCATCACGACAACTAAAAGTGCATGAGAAAAACTATACGACTCATGATTTGGAATTGGGAGCCGTTGTTTTTGCACTGAAGATATGGAGACACTACTTATACGGTACAAAGTGTACGATCTTCACTGATCATAAGAGCCTACAACATATATTCGACCAAAAAGAACTTAACATGAGGCAACGACGTTGGGTCGAATTACTTAACGATTACGACTGTGAAATAAAGTATCACCCGGGTAAAGCTAACGTAGTAGCAGATGCCCTGAGTCGTAAGGAACGAATCAAACCTCGAAGAGTTCGAGCTTTGGGATTGACAATCCATTCGAATCTCATTACTCAAATTCGTGAAGCTCAAGAACTTGCTTTCACTCCCGAACGTCTTAAAGATGAATCCTTGAAGGGAATGGAAAAACAACTCGAGAAAAAGGACAACGGGGTGTTGTACTTCATGAACCGAATTTGGGTACCATGCGTAGAAGAGTTACGCAAGCTGATTTTGGACGAGGCACCTAAGTCCAATTACTCAATACATCCTGGTGCAGACAAGATGTACCATGACTTGAAGGGCTTCTACTGGTGGCCTGGAATGAAACGTGACATCGCCACCCACGTGAGCAAATGCTTAACTTGCTCGAAGGTAAAGGTGGAATACCAAAAGCCGTCTGGACTTTTGCAACAACCTGAACTGCCCAAGTGGAAATGGGAGCAAATAACAATGGACTTCATTACGAAGTTACCTAGAACGGCGTCTGGAGCAAATGCCATATGGGTGATTGTCGATCGATTGACGAAATCAGCCCACTTTCTTGCTATTAAAGAAACGGATGGAATGGAGAAACTAGCAAAAATCTATATTAAAGAGATTGTTTCTCGGCATGGAGTGCCACTATCTATCATCTCTGATAGAGATGCACGATTCACTTCTCGCTTTTGGCAAACATTACAACAGGCAATGGGTACTCGACTTGATATGAGTACTGCCTATCACCCGCAGACTGACGGCCAAAGTGAGCGAACTATACAGACGCTCGAAGACTTGTTGCGAGCATGTGTGATAGACTTTGGAGGTAACTGGGATACCCACCTACCTTTAGCTGAATTCTCTTACAACAATAGTTATCACACAAGTATACAGATGGCACCATTTGAGGCGTTATATGGACGCAAGTGCCGATCACCACTCTGTTGGGCAGAGTTAGACGACAGACAACTATCTGGACCCGAACTTGTCCAGGAAACCACTGACAAAATAACTCAAGTATTGAGCCGACTGAAAGCGGCACGAGATCGACAAAAGAGTTACGCTGATAACCGCCGTAAACCTCTTGAGTTTCAAGTAGGAGACAAGGTCCTACTCAAAGTATCTCCCTGGAAAGGAGTAACACGATTTGGTAAACGAGGAAAGCTGAACCCACGATACATCAGACCGTTTGAAATCCTTGCTAGGATTGGTCCTGTCGCTTACAAGCTCAAACTACCGCAAGAGCTTTGTAGCATACACGATACTTTCCACGTTAGCAACCTCAAAAAGTGTCTTTCTGACGAAACACTTATCCTTCCTCCCGACGAAGTCTTCATTGACTCAAAACTTAACTTTGTGGAGGAACCTGTTGAAGTTATGGATTCTAAAACCCAGAAACTTCGACACAAACGAATCAAACTGGTTAAAGTTCGTTGGAACTCGAAACATGGCCCAGAGTTTACCTGGGAACGAGAGGATGAAATGCGAAAGAAATACCCCAACCTATTTGAGAGCGTGACCGAGACTCACGGCTCGACTTAAATCTCGGGACGAGATTTCACTAACGGGGGGAGAATGTGACACTCCTCCAAATTAGGTATATAATTATACTTAATTACATGCATTTCTTACGCTAATTCCCTGCATTTGTTTTAAACTAAACCTATGATGTGATATGAGTCTAGCGAGCCCAAAACACTAATACAAAAAGTATTACATGATACGTAGTTATTTATAAATTACGTACGAACGTATCGGAACGAAGCCGACAAAAATAATTAACCAGATTTTGTTATATGAAATAATTAATAATTCGATTATTAATTTCGAGAAATTATATATCTATAACATATAGATAAAATGGTTTAATTATACCTTTAACATAAAACGTATTATATAACGAACAGAAACAATTCTAAAAGGTACCTAAAAGGTCAAAATCTGAAAAGTGTTATTTTTCTAATACGTTTTCAAGTATTTAGAACATTACCTCAAAATATGAATTCGAAATTCAACTGAAATTTGGCGCTCAAATGAACGTGCGCAGTAAAATGTACAAAAATGTACAACTATCAAAAATAATGATAATCTCATTATTCTGAGAACATATTACGAACCAGGGAAGCATCTACAAAATAAAAATATAAAATGTTAAATTTTATATTGCTAAAATTATACCCGTACTTGAAATTGAGGTACCAAAAATGGGCTACCAACCTCAATTATTTGAGGTTACAGCAACCCATACTCGTTTAAATTATATACTCCCTCCTTCCCTTCGTCTGATCAACAACACCCACACACATCACCACCATTTTCTTTCTATTTTTCTTCTTTCTTTCTTTTCTTTGATTTGGAGGAACTCAAACAAGATCAGAAGCAAGAAACAGAGGCACAACATCATCATCATCCTCGTATCTTCATCATCATCGATCATCACCACCTTCACATTTCTCATTGTAAGGAAACTTTCATTTCCTTGATTTCTTTGCTAAAATTTCGTTATACAACTTGTTTATACATCATAATCTAGCTACATAACATCACAAACTCGAAGATTGACGATTGATTCTTGAAATGGGTTTTAAAAACCAAAACTATAAACCAAGAATCAACAAATGAAAACTTGTTAAAAATGTGGTAATAAGTTGATAAAATGACATAACTAGTTGATATAAACGTTTGGTACTATGATCTAAACAAGTTGGAAACAAAATCATCGAGTTTATTTATGCTCTGCACAAACAGTATCTGCAAAACCTTTGAATCCGGCAGATTCAAGCGAATCCGGCGGATTCCCAGCCGAAGCTCAGATGAATCCGGCGTATTCACGGGAATACGGCGGATTCCCATTACTAAACCAGTCGAATACGGCGTATTCCTTCGAATACGGCGTATTCCCACCTTTGACCCGCACACAAACCTTCGGCTAAAACGATGAACGAGTAAAAGACACGGGTGAATACGGCGGATTCAAATGAATCCGGCGTATTCACAAACCTTCACACGAAATACCTGTGAACACAAACGAATACGGCGGATTCATTTAAATCTGGCGTATTCCCGAACAAAAACGAAACCGTATGAAAACTAGGATGAATACGGCGGATTCACCCGAATCCGGCGTATTCCGACTTCTGACTTGAATCCGGCGGATTCCACTGAATACGGCGGATTCCCGTGTCTAGTCAACAATCTGACTTTTATTTTAAAACATAAACGCTTCCGTTCACGATTCCAATTATACGATACATTTACGAGACATTGTAAACTATTAATAAAACATTAATGTGATATATCCGAGACACGGACTTTGGACTTATTTAATTCGTACGAACAATAATATATATATGCGAGAATATATATATGCAACTATATAAGTATATATGTATAAATGCTTACACATTCGAATGATTCGACAAACAAGCAAAACTTGGGAAAATATTATTTATTTTCAAACAACAATCATCAACGACATACACAAACTTAAGAAATTGATAATTTCTTTAAACAAACAAATTATTAACGTAAGTAAATAAAGTACTTATAGTTAATACATTATTGTGTATAGGTTGACTACGTTTGGGCTACGCTATCTTATCTCGCTAGCATTCACATCCGAGCACCTACTGTGAGTTCACAAACCCCTTTTCAATGTTTTAATGTTTTAAAACCTCGGGGTGGAAAACATAGAAATCGTATGTATATTTGCATGCGACAACTGTTTGAATACTTGATGTATTTACTTAAACTATTGATGAAATGAGATTTCATGTTGTGACTGATTAAATACTGTACGTATTTGCTTAAACTGTCTATGAAGGGGTACTTCATACTTGAACTATTTGTGAAAGGGTATTTCACACAACTATCTGAACTATGTTTTTATGAAATGTTTTTCATAACTATTTTGGGAATTTAGGCAACGAATCTTGGTACAGATCTAGGCTGAACGATGTAGTGCATAAAAGACCTTATGGCTACAGACTATAACCATTAGCTAGGTGACTCTAGCCACTGAGTATACGGATAGTACTATCGCCGTGACGACCCTCCTACGGATTTGGGAGCGTATACTTAATTGTCCAGCATGGCAAACAACAACAGATTAGGGTTGTGGTTTGGTTATAGGGTTAGATCGGGTTACCTTACTTGACAGGTTTAGCTCACCTTTCAAGGGATCACCGTCTAAATATTCCCACAAAACTATTGTTTAGGAAGTGATTTCCTACGTACACTGATTTGGAAATGTTAATCTTTATCTATGTTAACCTGTGTTTCCTACTAATGACTGAATTAGGAAATGTTATCTCTTGATTGAAATAACCTGTGTTTCCTATTACAACTACAACTGATTTGGGAAATGTTATTTGTTAATAACTTGTGTTTCCTACTTGATAAATAACACTTATTGGAAATGTTATTCTTAAATGTTTAACTTGTGTTTCCTACATAACGAATAAACTTGTGAATTCACTCAACAATTTTGTTGACGTTTTACTCTATGTTTTTCAGGGAATTAGCAGCGTAAGTAAGATCTGCATGCATTATCAGGACGGACTACCCTGGACTTGTTAGGATGCCACTACTTTTGGGACACTTGGATTTCCTCTGTATAACTGCAATTATTGCAGTCATACCTATGAAATCTACTTTTGATATTATGTATTTTATGAAATACTGATTTCAACTACTACTATTACTGTTATCACTTCTCAAGTGGTAATCATTTGTAAAACTTTAACTAATGGCATCTTAATCTATTTCGTTCTGCGATAATCATATGCTCTGAGTATGTATGTAACTGTTGGTTGTTTTACTGCTCACACCCCCGCCACGTCACTAAGCTTCCGCAAACCACTCTATGTAATTGTAATTACCGTTTGGCGGGGTGTGACAAAGGAAATATGAAAAAATGAAGCATTTTGCTGTTTTGACTATGTTGCACCGTTTTGGCCATAACTTCCTCATACGAACTCGGATTTAGGCGATCAAGCTGCCCAAACGACCGTGACTCAGAGGACTACAAAACTACAAAAGATTGTGGGCTGGATGCATGTTACCCGTCCGGGTGGGGCCCCATACCCGTACGGGTGGGTTTTGTGACCCGTCCGGGTTTCATGATCCACCCGTCCGGGTGAGTGGTTTCTTTCAGTCTGTTCGTGCAGTTCATCCCCGAAACAGTTTATAACATAATTTTCGTATACAATCAACTTAATAGGATGATAATACATGATAATATACATTTGTAAAACACAATTTAAACAAAAGTTTTAAGTTTTCTTACCAATAAAAATTGAAGCCGTGAGATGATGATGGTGATGAACACGATGATGATGATGATCCAAGATGAGGAAGAAGATGATGATTATGATGATGAATCTTGTTGTTGTTAAATTTGTTATTGTTGTTGTTTTTGGTAGAGAACGAGAGAGAGCAGAGAAGAGAAAGAGACTGAGTTTGTGTGCGTGTGTGTGTATCAAATAATTGAGGTCGGTTGTATACCGGCCTCCAATAATTGTGGTTAGGTGGCACTTTTTGCTCAGTGTTTGCGTACCCGATCACAAAGTAGTATAATCTTTTAAAATTATAAATTTCTAAAAATATAATCGTATATGTTTTCCATTGAAGTATTTTATAAAAATACTTTTAGTGAGTTATAAAAATATAACTTTGTTTCAACTTACTTTGACGGATAGTTTTCAGTGTACAAAATGTATTTAAAATTTCAATCAAGTAAATAATTATTATTTTTGTTAATAATACATTATTTAAAAATATTTTTCACCAACATCCGTATTTAAGTTTGTGTGTTCTTTTAGATTTGTTTGTACGCGATTATTACTTATTCATTGTATTATATATATATATATATATATATATATATATATACATATATAATATTCGGATACTTTTGTTTTAACACGTACCGAGTACGAGTAATTAATGTTTAAATTGGCCCATAATTTTGACCCTTTTTGACCGGGTGTCACAAACGCCTACCGGGTGTGGTGAACGCTGGTACCCGGCGTTCAAGGTCTTGAACGGCGACGGCGTTCAAGCCCCACTCCGTATGCTCTAATGAGGCAAGTTCTTCATACGTCTCCAAAGGAAGAGTGGAGGACGCCAAAGGTATCGGCGTGTCAACTGTTCCTTTCATTTAGTTGTATTAGTCGAGCGATGATGATGATCGGAAAAAAGTGGAACTACCAATTTTTATACGTTTAGGTATAAAATTAAAGTATTATCAGTATGAGGTTAATAAAAGTTCCATTCCTCAGTTTTGATATAAAGTCTGACGTCGTGACACTGAGGTGGGTGGTGATTTATACACCATATTTTTTTAACATACACAAGTAATTATTTCAATCTCGGTAACGAGTGGTTGAAGTGATTTTTGACTTCACCCTGGACGAAGTATTTTAATGAAGTACGGAGTAGTTTGGTAAAAGGGCGGGACCCAAATGTCACCGTGATCGACGGCTGTACATGCGCCAGTTATTTGTTGGTCACAAAGCATGGGGGAACATCACGCGCGCCCACCAACATCTCGAGCCTCGCGGCTTACCTCCCACTTTTCCCTTTTTTGATAAATTGTCCTCGCACTCAAATACTCAATTCAATTATTTCACTTTTGGCTCCCTCAAATGTATACCAACTACAAATTATATCCCTTGATTAGTATATCTCACGTTATTATTCGTTTATGTATATTTATCTACTAGTTGTTAAACCCATGTATAAACCCGGATGAGGCTGTATAATATGAAATCATATATCTTAATAAGTTTAATGTAATCGAGTTATTATTGTGATACTTTACAAATAACCTAATAAAACATATAATTTTTATTGTTGGATGTTATCCGGTTTAAAAAAAAAATAAAACTCCAAAATATTTGTAGACGTTTATGTTTACACTTCTTATTTAAAAGATCTACAATGGACACATTAATAAATTGAATTAAATATATAATTATTTATGTTTACACATCATCAAGTGAATCATATATTATATTTAAGATCGGTTTCCTTGATAATCATAATGATATCTCCAAAAGGTTGAATATTAAAGTAACGATATACTTGATTTGTTCATCTCCAAAAGGGTGGGTTTTGCAATCTCTTTGTCTCAATCTAAGACCACTCCCATCCGTGACTAAAACTGACTAAAGCCGACATAGTCACGTCAGCATCACATCAGCTTTTTCAAAAACTGACTGAAACTGACGGACCCGTACCATCAGTGACACCGTCACTTTAGTTTCTGGGTCCCACATTTACCAATTTATCTTAATTTATACATAAACCTAAAAAAAGAAGAAAAAAAATTGACAGGCGGCAGAATTCTGACGGAAAAAAACGACAGACCGAACCGACGGCCCGATTCCATTGGTGTCGGTTCCGTCAGTTTTAACCGATGGAAACCGACTACCATTTGATGGGAGTGGTCTAAGTTCTTGCCCCAAAAGGACTCTCCTTCTTGATTGCAATAATCATCATCATCATTATATATATATATATATATATATATATATATATATATATATATATATATATATATATATATATAATTCAAAATACATAAAATAAAAAGAATAGTATTCATATAAACCGTTTTTACTTTACACTAATTAAGGGTCAGTTCGTTAGTTGAATGAAATTTAATAGATATTAAAAAACATAATAACTCATTATTAAGGGTATGTATATGAGATTGGCTTGCAATGATTGTTGTTTAAACTTGAAGTGTATGATCAGTAACAAGACATGGAGACAATCAGAAGATTTGAAACCCCACAGGCATATATGATGTGAACTTTGTTTTTAAGGCTCACCATGTGCATATTAACTTTTGTACCCCTCTTATATTTGTGGCAAATAGTTGATAATCGGCAACCCAGACTCCCTTACAATCAGCTACCTATTCATAATGTGAGAAACGTATCTGACTCACAGTGGTATGACTATGAAGGTGTCAAGGCTTGAACATATGACCTTCTAGTATTTATTACAAAGATGTCCCGCCCATTATTAACTTATCTACACATTACTGTCTACCTCTGCTATATAAATGAGGAACTTTTAGTATTAAAAATGGTAGCTAGCTTTAATTAGTCTCTCATATAGAAGGGGTAAAATGTATATGTATTATTCAATACATCTCCATGTGCAATTGGGAACAACCTCACAACCAGAAAACATCCACATTCTTCCTTCAAATTGAAGATATATAGTGTCCTACACCAATTAAAGGCAAGGGTAAATGTTAACCTATTTGGAGGGTAGTTATAGGACCAATAGAGAAAAAACGCTATTACATTAACTAGTTATTATTTCCCTATGGTGTTAACACTTAAAACTGAAGCAATTTATGCTTGTAATATATTTTATCGTACACATAATATGTTTAATTTTATTTTTTTAATAATTGTTGTACATCAATTAGTTTATAGTTACCCATTCTACCATTGATTAATTATTATAATTACGATTCTCAGGTCCGATATACCTTAAATATACGGTGAAAGAAATGTTTTAAAAGCAGGATTATTGAATGAAACGTGAGAGGTATGGTTCAGATCAAACCGGTTGAACCAGATGATAATTATACATAATTAATTTTATTAAATACTTAGAATTACTTATATATACAGATAAAAAGTTTTAATATAATCTTTTCAAGTAACCTTGACCATTTTGATTTCATTTTCGCTAAATAATAATACTCAAGATTAAAATAAATCAAGTTTACAATTAAAAAAAAAATTACATTAAAATTTGTTTTTTATTTGTCCCGTTCGCCATTTCAATCTGTTTGAACCGAAAATTGACCGGTTTAGACCAGTTCAATAATCATAATAAAACAGTTTAAAATTAACCAGAACCTGAATTTTCGATTCAGCCAGTTGAATCGGGCTAGTTCAACTTGTTTTTAAAACACCGGGCTAGTTCAACTTGTTTTTAAAAACACCGTGAAAGTCACATTGTACCAGTTGAACACCTCATTAGCTATACATATCTTAAAATGAATTTTCTTTGGTGGACGATTTAAGTGAGACAAAAGGAGGGAGTAAAAGAATGTAGTAACCTTAGAAACATAAAAATCATCATGAAAAAACTATATTCTAAATTCAAACCACAACTAAACAGTTACATATGTGATTGCTTTTGCGTACTTGCAGGTTTATAATTATATTAAGTTGAAACCTTTTTTTTCTTGAGCAAAACTAGTAAATTGATTAATGCGTGTCATAGATGTCGTCAGCGTGATGTCATAGCACTAATGATGGGAGCAAGACCCTCGAATATATAGTCGCATGTAACATCATTATTGACAATTTCCTACATGCATGCTAGTATGCTTGCCATGAAAATGTAATCGATCTACATATATGCTAGCATGGTACATCAAGTTTTTATAACAATTTCTTAATTAAAATTCTTTCAAGTTTAGCTATTCTTCGATCTACTTTTATCCCTCTT
The DNA here is from genome assembly GCA_949592205.1 of Helichrysum umbraculigerum. Lineage (NCBI taxonomy): Eukaryota > Viridiplantae > Streptophyta > Magnoliopsida > Asterales > Asteraceae > Helichrysum > Helichrysum umbraculigerum. The sequence continues at coordinate 121,213,287 of CATIUR010000005.1, read as the reverse complement.
TTTTAATGTAACATCCCAATTTTTCAAGAACAATTAATATATTGATCTCATTTTTTTATATAACATTCAACAACTAAACATATAATGTAATATTATATGTTCATTAAATATGACTCAAATAAACCAAGTTAATGATATACGGAGAGGCATTGCAAATCAAATAATATTATAATAAAATATCTTATTTGTGGCATATTGACTAAGATCAACGGTGACAACACACACAGTAAACACACACTTTCACCATTTCATTTCACTCAACTGAATCTGTTACAACTGCTAATTACATCATTATATACACAAACAACGATTAACATAAAAGATACACTCTACACCTCTAATCTTTACAATTGTCCAGAATTAACCCTTGAACTTTATCTTTGACTAAATGACACATTGGTCCCTGTACTTCCATACTCCCCCTCAAGTTGAGAGTGTGAACTTTGTGAAACTCCCAACTTGGACAAAAGTTTACCATGTTGATCAACATTTACCACCTTTGTAAATACATCAGCTAGTTGAGACTTAGTAGGCACATACTTCGGCTTAATAATCCCTTGCTTGAGTTGATCACGAACATAGTGACAATCAATTTCAATATGTTTTGTCCGGGCATGAAACACAGGGTTAGCAGCAATGTATATTGCTGCTTGATTATCACAGCATAGATCTACTGGACCTAGGCTAGTCAAACCTAAATCTTTAAGCAAAGACACTAACCATGTAATTTCACAACAAGTTAATGCCATAGACCTATATTCAGCCTCAGCTGAAGATCTAGAAACCACACTTTGCTTCTTTGATTTCCAAGATACTGGTGAATTACCCAAAAGAATACAATAACCAGTTGTTGACCTTCTAGTCATAGGACAGCTAGCCCAATCTGAGTCACAATAGGCTGTTAATTGTACAGCAGAACTAGCAGCAAGAAGAACACCTTGACCAGGTGCTAAAAGCAAATACCTTAACAAATGTTTAGCTGCTTGCATATGCACTGAAGTTGGATTCTGCATAAATTGACTCAAAACTTGAACTGTATAACAGATATCAGGCCTAGTAATAGTGAGATAGATCAACTTCCCAATAACTCTTCTATACTGCTCAGGATCAGATAAAGGTGAACCTACATCTGCTTGAAGTTTAACATGCTGATCCATTGGTAACTTGAAAGGCTTCATATTTATCACACCATTTTCTTTTAACAAGTCTGTGCAATATTTCTTTTGGGACATGAAAATACCCTGAGTATTTCTAGTGACTTCAAGACCCAAAAAATAGTTTAATGATCCCAAATCCTTCATATGAAATTGAGTACTTAACTGTTGTTTAAGCTTCTCAATTTGAGCATTATCACTCCCTGTAATTAACAAATCATCTACATAAACCAAAATTGCAGTGAAATGAGATGAATCTTGTTTAGTAAAAAGAGAGTAATCTGCTTTTGACTGGACATATCCAAAGGAAAGAAGAGCAGAAGACAGTTTAGCAAACCATTGTCTAGGTGCCTTGATGAGCACTTTAATAATCAAAGACAGTTTTGATGTGGTCATATTGACTAAGATCAACGGTGACAACACACACAGTAAACACACACTTTCACCATTTCATTTCACTCAACTGAATCTGTTACAACTGCTAATTACATCATTATATACACAAACAACGATTAACATAAAAGATACACTCTACACCTCTAATCTTTACAATTGTCCAGAATTAACCCTTGAACTTTATCTTTGACTAAATGACACATTGGTCCCTGTACTTCCATATGGCATGAACATTTACGTACTTAACTTATGTCGAACACACTTCACCATGCTCCAATACGTATAATATACTTGAGCTAATATTCTTTCACCTCATGCCGATGTGTTCAAACGTGTAATCGTTATCTTTTTGATGACTAACCTGCTTAATATTTGATGAGTGTAATACTTCTTGGCTAAGGTTCAATTAGAAGGATGACACATATCTAATAATGATGATGGCCTATACGATAGGTACGATGACATGCTGCTTAGAATTGTAGTATAAATAGGGCTTGAAGCTTAGAACTAAAATTCATTCCAAATTTCCAATACATTCACACATATACGATTATACACACACGTACATCACACATGTGCATGTAGAAGTCATCAAACCAATCAAGAGTTGAATTCCTAAAACAGAAATATCATAACCTAATATATCGAGGTGAGTTTCGTGTTATTTTTAAAACTGAGATATATGCGATATACCACGTGATTACCTGATTACTTGATTATCTGTTTAAATTGCATTTAAGCACGAATATTGATTTTTAGATATATTCGTCACGTTAGTTGTCGGGTAACCAGGAGCTGAAACGTAACGGTCGTTGGCTCATTAATATATATGCATTTTAATGGCTGAAACATGATGGTTGTTGGCTCACATATATATTGGTACGATTAGTACACAAGCGGCCGCTTGTTTGTACTAAATCGATACTAGCAGATACTTGTCACTATCGAAAGTGCTGGTATAGATAGTCGTGACATTGATAGCTCGCATGCTTATCAATGTCGGATGACGACTTGACATCTGGTTAACCCTGACAGACACAGAGATCTCGTTATATTTTCTATATTTTACATTTTCACGTGACACGTCATCGTTGCATATTATGTGTGATATTTTAGTACACAAACACACGAAATCACTAAGCCTTTAGGCTTATGCATGTATGTGTATATCTCAGGACACAACTAGTAGTCTCGTCAAGAAATGAACTCGTAGGACCAGATGATACCTGAAGATGCTGCTGCTTACTTATAGTCATCTTTTATACTAGTTTAAAGCATGTATCGCTTCCACTTGTGATGTAAAACTTTGATATATGAATAAGTTGTTGTTTTGTTGAAATAAATCTCGGGTGTCATAATTTGGTATCAGAGCCTTAGGTTTAAGTGAATTAGGTATAATATACCTAGTCTTAAACCATTATCATTTAGTGCATCACTTAGTCATACTTAATTAACCAAAACAATAACCAAAGTCTATGGGGTTTTGGTTATATATAGAAACCATGACGCATGATTAAATACGTTATAAGTATGAAGATGCACCATCTTTTCCTGACGAGATTATATATGTGCTTGGACCGCTTACCAATACATTCCTTAGTGTGAGATGTGATCAGAAATAGTTAATTAAGGAACGTTTTGTGATCATGATATAGGTCTTGACTTGTAAAAAATAATAATAATAATAATAATATTTGTGAAACTCAGCCTTGTGTTGTTTAAGGTTGTGTGTTCTATGAAACATTTAGTTTCCAATGTAAGATAAGGTCAGAACTTTAACAATGTAGAGTGAAATAAGATAAAAATATCATGATGAATATTAATGAAATTTTTGATTGTGCATACATTCAACTTGTTACTGTTATTCAATTACGCGATTTAAATATTTAAAGCTTTGCTTAATTCTTGCATTTATATAGTTATACTGATATAGAAATATTATGCTAAATCCACATCTAATGAAAGAGTGTGGTGCTTAAATTAAGATTTATCTGATAGAGGATGAGCGATAATATAAGATTTATCCGAAAAACGAAGCGATAAGACTTGTCCGAAAGGGGATGAGCAATAAGACTATTCCGAAAGGGGATAAAACGATAAAGTGAGACTTATCCGAAAGGGGATAAGCAATCAAATAAGACTTGTCCGAAAGGAGATAAGTAATAATATAGACTTAAATGAGAAGGGATAAGTGGCGATATAAGACTTGTCCGAAAATGGATAAGCGATAGAACGAGACTTGTCCGAAAGAGGATAAGCGCCAAAATAAAACTCATCTAAAAGAGATAATCGATGCAATAAGACTTGTCCGAAAGTGGGTAAGCAATACTCTTACAAATGATCAAATAATTAATAGTTATAAAATAATTTTGTGTTGAGAGAAAATAAGACTTTTCCTGAAGGGGATAAGCAATACTCATACAAATAATCATACAATTCCTAATCATAAAGTATTGGTGTATTAAGAGAAAATAAGACTTGTCCAAAGTGGGATAAGCAATAGTGATCTAAAAATCGCTAATCATAAATGAATAGATAATATAAAACAATATTATGTTTCAGATAAAAATTATGTGAACTCAAAGATATTGAGCGAATGGCTTCCCTATTAATGTTAACACCTATACATGAGTTACGATAGGACAAGACAGTAATCCTAGAAAACGTTTAGGTGATGGTAAAGGTCGGGGTTGTGATGGGACGACGTCTCCTTACACGACCCAAAGTATGAGATTGATGTTTCACAACTAGTCGTTGGGGCTATCTAAGTAATTTTACCTCGATTGTTACAATCAAATATGTCAAAATTCTTAAAAGGTACGGCAGAAGTTACTATTAAGATAATTGAACGAGGATTGAAAAAAAATCATTTGGTGATAACACGCCACCTTAACGTCCTGAACCTAAGGAAAAAGAAGCTAGCTAGAAAGAATTTTTGGGGGCTAAGCCTACTGTCTACCCATGGAAAGGGAGACCCAGTAGTTGCTATATACTAGTTAAGCAATATAGAAATTTGCTTTAAAACCTTGAGGTGCCCCATAAATCTCAAAGTGAGATATACAATGATTTAAACTTGATACGTATCTCTAAACCACCGGTGAAATGGTGTAAGATCTGCATGTAGAAATGTTGAGGCAGTTGAACTTCGATAGGAAGAGTAAAGGAATAATAAAGGAAAAATATTGTTCTAGAAGTAAAACTCTGAAATTGGAAATTTAGTTTCTGCGGCTTAAAATAAGGAATGATATGTTTAAGAATATACTTAAAAGTTTATGGAGATATCTAGATTTGCACCAAATGAATCTAGAAAAGTATAAATGAAGGTTTAAGGCGTGATCTCAAAAGGATAGTACAAGTTACTATGCCCAAAATATCTTTAGAAGCAGTGAAGGCAGCAAAGATTACTGACTAGGACCATAAGAATACACGTCAAGATTATAATAATCATAAGAGACGATATATTGATTTTAACACTGGTGTAAAGAAAGGTAGATTTACACCAAATCCAAATGAAAGGTTTATCATACCTAAATCTTGTACCACAATTAAATGGGTACATCGAAGAGTTTAATTATAAGTTTGGAAACTCCAAATGATTCAGTGGATTTCATGATGTGTATATTTGGTGACAAAATACACAAAGGAATAGACTCCATATCAATAATAGAAATCAGATAGTGCTTGAGGATGTAAAGCATATATTGAATATGTTATAGATACGAAGAAGTAATATAAGAATTAAGTCAAAGATAAACCTATGATATGTGACTATTTTGATGTTTTTCCCGATGATTTACCCGGAGTTCCACCTGAAAGGCAAGTGGAATTTAAGATACATCTAATACCGGGAGCAATACCGATAGCTCAATCACCTTATTGTGATGATCCTAAAAAATTTCAAGAAGGGTGAAACAACTTCAAGAGTTATAAGATAATGGATATATGAAACCTAGCTCATTTTCATGGGGAGCACCAATTTTGTTTGTCAACAATAAGGATGGATCAATGTGTACGTGAATTGATTATTGTGAGCTGAAGAAAGCCACGATAAAGAATATGTATCCATAAACTAGAACAGATGACTTGTTCGATCACTTGAAAGGAACAAGTTACTTTCAAAGATTGATTTAAGGGCTGGATATCATTAACTTAAGGTTAGAAGGTATCACGAAAATAGCATTTCGAACAAGATATAGGCATTATAAGTTCCTAGTGGTGCCATTTTGTCTCACAAATGCGCCTTCAATACTTACGGAACTCATGAAGAAAGTATGAAAGCCATATCTTGTTGAATTCGTAATAGTGTTCATTGAAGATACTTTGATCAAAAGGATCATGAATTTCATCTTAAAGTTGTTTTAGAATTACTTCGAAAAGAGAAACTATATGCCAATAAGCGTGAGTTTTGGACTAGAGAAGTTCAGTTCTTGAGGCATGTAGTTAATCGAAAAGGAATTAAGATAAATCCGTTAAAGATAGATGCGGTAATTAAATGGAAATCTCCTTAATCACCTAAGGAAGTCGTAGTTTCATTAATCTAGTTGGATGCGGCTGATGATTTATTAAGGACCTTTCTAAAATTGCAACATCTGATATCGCGTAAAAAGTCACGTTTTTACTACCGATATCTCTCTCATTCTAGAACGATTCTTGGCATTTTGAACTCAAATATGGTTCAAATCAGTAACATTATGCCAAGATGGTCAAAACGAGGTTGCACGATGAAAATCAAGCAAAACGGATGAAAAACGAAGATTCCACACACGTTTGAAGATTCAAGGCATCAAAACGAGATTTCAAGACCAAAGTGCCCTCCACCAACATCCACTATTTTCAAGATGTTCGTTTTCAAAATACAAATCCAGCAGAAGAAGAATCAACCAAAACGGGTGAAAAATGAAGATTTCGCGCCCGCCGGAAGATCCAAATGATTCGCACGCAATATCTGGAGCTAGGGACCTCATCTCAGGGCCTATTTTATATCAAAATCTTCGTTTTTGAATTACGAATCCAACAAAGAAAGAATCGACGCAAACGGACGCATAACGAAGAAAATACGCAAGAATCAAGCAACGAAGCGAAACGGGGCGGGTAGCCGCCGGCTGCTACAGTGCCGCCGCCGGCTGCTACAGTGCCGCCGCCAGCTGGCCACCCCCCGTCTCGCTTTCCTTTTTTGGTTAAAACCCGTACCTGGTGCGCCTCCTTTTCGCGTTGTACGGTACCCGGTGCGCCTACTTTTCGTGTGGTACACGCCATTTTTGGAAATTTTCTAATGTGCACCTCTTGATGCTAATGTGAGCCTAAACTCACCTATAAATAGAGGGCTTGGATTCCATTTGCAAAACACACCTTCGTAGCTTATTTTCTCTCACTCTAGAATTAAGCTCCAACTTTCTCACTCTACATTATTTATTTAGATTAGGTTTTTACTAGTATTTAAACTAGTTTAGGAGTTTTATTAGAAGTAGAAGGAAAGTGCGGAACGCATTGTAATCTTCGGTGTATGCTCGGAATTGTGTCAATTAATTCAAGTCTATTCTCTCGCATTTAATCTCGGTTATTTCTATCCTTATCTATCTTAATTAATTACGTTTATATTGATTATGCTAGATTTAGTTATTGCCATGATTAGAGAGTAGTATACTTATTGTGTTTGTTGCGATGTAGTTAGTTAATTACGGGATGATTTATAATAAAATATTAAAGATCGGTAATATTACTTTGATCGTCTTATTGCATGTTCTTGTTTGATTGTTGCCTTAGGATTATCATAGTAGTAAAATATAAACGGTTTTAATTATCGTCAAATAATATGACGGCCCCTATTCGATTGTTACTCGATATAGTACTGGAAACACTTCAAGGTGGAGTACAAATGTATGGAAGTCGAGGAACGACCGAAGGTAGTCATATTACGAAACGATACAATATTATGAAGTAATATGATGGCCCCTATTCGACTGTTACTCAGTATAGCGTTGGAAACACTCTAGGTGTAGTACAAACACGTGGAAGCTGCGTAACGACCGAAGGTAGTTATATTACGGACTAGTATATATAAAATGAGAAACCTAGTTTAATTAACCTTTCTAAATAGACTTTTATACTTCAAATTAATATATCGCCTTTCCACCAATAAACGTGATTACAACACCTTTTTACGACGTCCAATTAAAAGGTAGTCAATTATCTGTGTCAATATAATTTGTCAAAGGTATGAAACCATGGAACCGCAAGGCTACATGGGGGATTATCGTAGGACAAGACATGGCCAAGGTTTGAAGCGGCGGAACCACTTAAAGTGAGGAACGCTGTGGATAATTAGGGGATTTATTGGGTAGTCTTAAGCAAAGGGCTGGTTTAAAGTCATAAATGAACTGTTTTAATACATGAATATGTTAGGATGACAAGGGATCGTTATATGATTCAGTAATGTCTAGTACCTTAAGATTTTGTTCCCGTTCATATGAAAGTATTATTAAACTCTAATTAAGATTTTGCTTATTATTCAAAATACTTTGTAATGTTATCATAACCTAGCTCCCGGTGTGACATGCTAATGGGATTTTAATTAGTAGGGAATCTAGTGTTTACATGCAAGTATTCTAGAATGATAATTAACTAATATCTTTCAAAACAGTTTCTCCAAATATCATCCCATAACTTAATTAACGAGATCTCAGCAAACACTATCTTTATTTTATCTTCTTTACGTTTTACTTTTATTTCGCTTTTATTTATTTACTTGCCTAAGTTAGTTAATATAAAAACCAAAACCCCCACTATTTTATAAACCATTCACTAGTTTGAAAGCCCTCATCTGCCTCGCCTTAGTTTCAATTCAGTCGGTTTGAAGAACGACTCTAGGTCATACCTACCACTTGCTCACCCTTAGGATTAGCATCGTTAGGGAAAACTTAGGCCCCGCAATTACAAATATAAAACAACTCCACTGTTGCGCGCCCGGTTAGTGATCGTTAACGACACCGACCTGATCGGGCGCCAACAACATCCTTGACTAAATTTACAAGAAAGAATAGTAAGCTTGAATGAAGTCTTAAGCATGAAGAATCTTTTCAGACACTAAGACTAAAGTTGAGTAGTCCACTAGTTTTGACACTACACGAAGGCACTTATGATTTTGTTGTATACACTAACGCCTCAAACCTAGGATTGGGTTGCTTACTAATTAATGCAACGAGATAAAGTGATAGCATATACATCAAGGAAATTGAGAGAACGTGAAAAGAAATAGTGAATGCATGACTTAGAACTAGCTGCAGTATTGTTCCATTGAAGTTATGGTGACATTAATTTATATAGAAATAAGTGTGTGATCTTTACATGTCATAAGAGTTGGAAATACTTGTTTAAGCAAAAAGTGCTCAATAAGAGACAACGGTGTTGGATCAAATTAGTAAGTGACTATGATTATAAATTCATTTGCATTAAGGAAAAGCAAATGTTAGAGAGAAATGAGCTAGCTAAAGTCATGGCTATGAAGATTGAGATGACCTAAATTTTGAATAAGGTGGCCAAAGAGGTGCAACAAAAAGTTGTTCAAAATGGAAGTTTGAACAAAATGAAAGGTCAATTTAAACTACTTGAAAATAATAGAGATTGAATTAAAAAATTCATATGAAGAATATAGATTCTTTAGTAAGGAGATCATAGGGAAATAATTTTGAGTGAAGCTCATAAATTTAGATATTTAGTACATCTTGGAGTTACTAAGATGTATAAGGATTTTAAAGTTGATGTATTAATGGACTAGAATGAAGAAGTCAATTTGAGATTTTATTGAGGCATATCAAAAAAAAAAAAAAAAAAAAAAAAAAAAAAAAAAAAAAAAATGATGTACTTTACAATCTTTAAAGAATCTCATTTGAAAATGGGATCACAATGCTATGGAATTTGTGGTTAGACTACTCAAAATTCAAAATAGTCATGATGTGATATTGGTTATCGTTAATAGATTGTGTAACACCTGCCTAATTAGGATAATTAATTATGCCTAATTATCTGTAACTAGTTGTAATTAGTATGTAATAGGACTAATTACAGACTCTATTTGTATATATAAGGTGATTTATATATATATGTGTGTACTTACGCGATTTGGATAAATCGTACGGATTAACCGGACGGAGTCCGATACATTTTACTTGGACGTTGGTGACAAAACTTACTTAAATAATGGGAACGTATTTTACTGTATAAATACATATTCGAACGGACACTATTAGATTAGCGCGACAACATTATGAGTATTTTAGCAAAAACGTATTAAACGCGAATTAAATAATTTAAATATCTCGACAAATGTTTTTATAATTAATTTCAAGGTATTTTTATCAAGATACCCCAGTCACATTTTAAAAATATAACTGTTTTGTTAAATACTAAAAATGAACGATTAATCAATTAGGACACGGAGTAAATACTGTATTTTGGGAAGTGTTTTCCCTCCTTTCCCCTTTGGACCAGCCAACACCACCCACCCTCTCATCTCTTTCTCTCATTTTCTCTTAAACAAAACACACACCCATCTCTAAAACTCTCTCTCAAAAATCTCTAACAAGAATTCGGATTTACAAACCGACCAACAAAAGTTACATTTTCGGAATCACCATCAAGAGAGGAACAAGATTTACAAAGGCACCATACTCGTTTTCTTCCTCCTTCGGTCTCGATTTGCAATTGTAAGAAAATATCTAAATTCCTAGATCTATTCATTTTGGTGTAATGTTTTGATGTAATATTGTGTACACAACTTAGTTATAACCTAAACAATGAAGAGAACATGATTTTACGGCTTAAAAATGCGTTTGGTTTGGGTTTTGGATCGGAAAATCGCGACAGTCGCAACTTTCTGGGCTGGTGTTCATCTTTGCGACACAACTCCTATGTCGCATGTTATGTCGCATAAACCGTGTTGTGTCGTAGGCTATGTCGTATTTTGTGTCGTATCTCGTGTCGTACCCTTGTGTCGTAAACCAAATACGACACAACCCTTATGTCGCTATTGATTTAGCACCGAAACGCTTATGCGACACAACTCTTGTGTCGTATAGCTCTTGTGTCGCATTACTATGTGACACAACCCTTGTGTCGCATACCAAACTTTTATGTCGCAAATTGTGTCGCAGAAATCAGAATTTTGAAGAATTTTCACTTATGATTTATGAGTCACTTATAGAGTCACTTATGATTTATGAGTCACTTGTCAATTTATATGTCGGTTTCTAATTCGGGAAGCTTTCTAAGTTTAGTTTTTGGTCCAAGTTACTAACTAAGTCTCCCAAAACCATTTTTGTTACCACTTTCCAAAAATAGTAAGTTTTGTCGTTTTTAGCCACCGAGCCGTTTTTGTTGACTTGGTCAAACCTACTCGGTTTGACCCGAAACTTTTTCCCAACCCATACATCAGTTTGTAGAACCCATAAAATTTGTCGGTTCGTGTCGGAGTTCATCAAAAGTGTCGGTTTTTAACATGCAACTTAAAACTTCAAAGTTTCAATGTTTCAGTTTTTGTCGGGTTGTTACGTCACATGATTTCACCTACTTCTGGTCCAAATCAAACTTTACAATTTTTACCAACTAATCGTTAAGGTATCTAGTTTCTATCATCAAAATTTCAGGATTTATCATGTCCATTTACATATTTAATTAAGCTCGCGAAAGTTCCGAACACATTTCTCGAAAACTAACAGGTCAGTCCTATAAATCGGCTCGTAGAGAAAAATGAGTACGTTTCTGGAAAAAATGCAAAACAGGAAAGTTGTAGATCTTTTCGATACGCAAATTTTTTAAAAAAAATGCATCGTCTAACTCTTAGTATAAGATTTTATACGAATATTTTTGTAAGCTGTCGATTTTTAGGCAGATTCATACATGTTTAAGTTTGCTTTATAAAAACGATTTTTGCACTTGTTTTTGGACATAATCATCTTAGATGAATATTATAACATGTAAATAAACATATATGAGAGTAGAGATGAGTCTCCTTACAAAGATTTTGATGGAGATGAGATGAGAGGATGATGCTAGAACTCTTGAACTAATTATTATTACAAAAAGTTAAGGAATTACTTGGTGGTTAATGGTGGTTTATGGTGGTGGTTGTGGTGGTTTATGGTGGTGAAAATGGCTGAGTTTTCTTCAGGGTTTATAGAGAGAGGAAGTTGAGAGAGTGTGAAGTAAGTTGGTAAATGGAAATGAAAGTGAGTGGAGTGCATGTGTGTAGAGTGTTTTAGCAAAATGAAGTTTCATCATGCAATTGCATGAAGGATGAGTGGGCAAAGAAGGGAGGTGGCACATGGGGTGGCCAGCCCCCATGTGGTCCCACCAAGGGCATTTTGGTCATTTTTCTTTTCCCCAATTTAATTCGTTACGTTTTCCGTTCGTTTACCCGATTGTTTAGACGTTTATTTAGACGTTAAACGCTAAATGTGCGTGTTTTAAATGACAAATTTAATTTCGATATTTTCACTTGAAATGTTTCATATAGATACTTGAAAGCACTTATAAAAATGTTCCGTGAATTTATAGGTTTCGATTTGCGCGTTCGTTGTACGGAGGTTTAATCGCGTAGCGCTTTCAAATGTTATAATTGTATACGTGCGTTTCTAATACTTTCAATTGAAGTATTTTACCAAAATACTTAAATATGAGTTATGAAATTATAACTTTGGTTTATTTCGATTGTCGGGCGCGTTCCGCGCGTTTTCGTTGCGTTTGAGACGTTTTAGCCAAAACGTCTAGGTTTTTCGTGTATTATTTTAACAAAATAATAATAAGTGATAAATAACTTCTAAGAATGGATTAAAGTTATTTATAAAAAGCTTTTCACCAACTTCGTATAGTCTGTCGGACCCCGTCCGGTTATTTCGCACAATTTCACCAAATTGCGTAAGCGTAATACAAAATAATTACGGAAGTGTATATTCACATAAATATACAAATAGTTATTTAGTCTAATACCAAACTAAACACACGTAATTAAGGTTTTCTAGCAGGTTAATCAGTAACCTTAAATCGTCGGGTGTCACATTCTCCCCCTGTTAGGAGAATTTCGTCCCGAAATTAGTTTGTTGCCGCAGTCTGTGGGGTATCTAAAAATAGATGTGGGTGTTTCAGTCGCATTTGGTCTTCCCGTTTCCAAGTGAATTCAGGTCCGCGCCTAGAATTCCACCGGACTTTAACGATGGGAATACGACTCTGTTTCAAGCGTTTGACCTCACGGTCCATGATTTCTATCGGTTCTTCGATGAAATGGAGTTTATCATCTAAGTGGATTTCATCGAGCGGGATTACAAGCGTCTCATCAGACAGACATTTCTTCAAGTTAGAAATGTAGAATGTGTTGTGCACGCTACTGAGTTGGGGCGGTAGCTGCAGTCGATATGCCACCGGACCAATTCTTTCAAGAATCTCAAAAGGTCCGATGTACCTAGGGTTTAGTTTACCGCGTTTACCAAAACGAATGACACCTTTCCAAGGTGACACTTTTAGAAGTACTCGGTCCCCAACCTGGAATTCGAGTGGTTTGCGTCTCATGCCAGCATAGCTTTTCAGTCGATCACGAGCGGCTTTCAGCCGGTTTTGAATGGTCACGATTTTCTCGGTCGTTTCATGGATGATTTCAGGACCAGGGAGTTGGCTATCGCCGATTTCGGTCCGACAAATGGGTGATCGGCACTTTCTCCCATAAAGTGCCTCAAAAGGTGCAGCATTGATGCTGGTGTGGTAACTGTTGTTGCAGGAGAACTCACACAAAGGTAGGTGGTTTTCCCAGTTATTTCCGAAGTCAACTACGCTGGCGCGCAGCATGTCTTCTAAGGTTTGGATGGTTAAACTGAGGGGTTTCACTCGTTTTTTTCGGCTTAGGGCATCGGCCACAACGTTAGCCTTGCCGGGTGGTATCGGATTTCGCAGTCGTAGTCGCTAAGTAGTTCAACCCAACGACGTTGTCTCATGTTTAGGTCCTTCTGATCAAAGATATGTTGAAGGCTTTTGTGGTCAGTGAAGATAGTACATTTTTGTACCATACATGTAGTGTCTCCAGATTTTGAGTGCAAAAACTACAGCTCCCAATTCAAGGTCATGTGTGGTGTAGTTCTTTTCGTGGATTTTCAGTTGTCGTGAGGCGTAGGCGATGACTTTTTCACGTTGCATTAACACACAACCAAGTCCTTGGTGTGAGGCGTCGCAGTAAACTTACGAAATCATCGGTGCCTTCGGGTAAGGACAGGATTGGTGCACTGCAGAGTTTCTGTTTCAGAAGTTGGAAGGCTGACTCTTGTTTATCGGTCCAATCGAATTTCTTATCTTTCTGAGTCAGTGAGGTTAAAGGTAGGGCTATTTTGGAGAAGTTCTCAATGAATCGCCGGTAATACCCAGCAAGACCTAAGAATTGTCGTACCTCGGTTGGAGTAGTAGGTGCTTTCCAGCACTTGATGGCCTCGATCTTGGCTGGATCAACATGTATCCCTTGACTGTCAACGACATGCCCTAGGAACTGTACTGTTCGCATCCAGAACTCACACTTGGAGAACTTGGCGTATAACTCCTCGTGTCTGAGTAATTCCAAGATAGTTTTGAGGTGTTGGCCATGTTTGTTTTCGTTGCGAGAGTAGATCAAGATGTCGTCGGTGAACACGATGACAAACTTATCCAGGTAGGGTTTGCACGCCCGATTCATAAGGTCCATGAATACAGCCGGAGCGTTGGTTAAGCCAAAAGGCATCACTTGGAATTCGTAATGCCCGTAGCGAGTTCGGAAGCGGTTTTCGGGATATCGGCATCTCGAACGCGGAGTTGGTGATAACCAGATCGAAGGTGGATCTTTGAGTAAAACTCGAACCTTGAAGTTGGTCAAACATGTCATCGATTCTAGGAAGGGGTATCGATTCTCGATGGTTGATTTGTTTAGTTCTCGGTCTTCTGGTCTCCCCTTGTTTGATCAAGGTTCCACTGGTAATGAAGGGAATACTAACGATTTTATAGGGACAATTGATTTCGGCACCGTGTTTGGACAATCGGTCCATGCCTATGATGAATATCAAGGTTCCCGATTTTGACGGTTATGATATCTATTGGGAAAATGTTCACTTGCGATGGTGTAAAATCAGTCGATAAATTTCTTTGATAATAGTTTGTTTGGAACTATCAAATCCGTTGAAAACTTGAGTTAATCAAAATATGTTGGAAAAATCCGGTCGTCAATAAGACGTTGAAAATTTCTGTCTTAGCCAAATTAATTGAATATTAGAAGTTGTAAATAGTTCCGGGTAGTTGTTTGGTGAAAATTCTTTGAAAGCTTGTGTTGGTAGAAATCTGTTGAAAACTCTTGTTATTGTAAAGTGTTGAAAATTTCAGTTGATTCTTATAGTGGTGTCTCCTTAAACGAAAGGGGGATAAAATAATGAATTAGATTTTTGTACGAGAATTAAGATTATTGTTGGCGTGTTCGGAAGTAAATCGCAGATTGAGTCGTCATCAGATGAGTAGTCGTTCACAGTGGAGTTTGCCATCTTTTTCGGGAGAGCGTTCTATTAAGACAATGAATCAACAACAAGAAGGTTTAATCAATATCGTAGTTTCAAGGAGTAGCCACAAAAATGGCCGGGTAGTCCTTGCAGTAGTGATTGGAATGTTCTAGTCATAGTTTGAAGTAGTTTATGGATTTAGTCGTTGTGAGTATCCCTCGCGATACTAATCCAGTGGTGTTCGGAACAGACAAAGTCGCGAATCAAGTTATGAGTAAATCGTTTGACAAACGTGTCGAATTGGTGACCACACATGATCAAGTAGTAAGTCTCGTGTTTGATAGACTTGTTGACATACACGTCAAAGAGTGATCAATCATGATCAAGTAAAGAGTTAAGTGGTTTGTTGAAATTCATGCAATTGTTCGAAAAGTTACTTCCATTATGTAGGTGTTGTGGTTGACCGAGTTCACCCGCGGACCCTTGTAGACAGGTCCTAGTGGGTGGAGTGTCAGTAGTGGTAGTAAGGTCTAGTTCGAGGTGGTCAGTCAGTCCTTCTAGTTGTGTACAACACACGCGATTAATAGGTCTACAATAAGCGGGGTAGGGAGATTATAAAGTATGGGAAGTACATGTAGCGCGTTTAGGTGACGAATTCTCGTGCGGTTCGTGTTTCCGAATGATTAGGATGAGAGTGGGGAGGAAAGAGGGTGAAGCAGGTGTCACTTGTTTGGGTGGCGAATCCTTAGGCGGATTCTCCTCAAGTAAGTCCTCTTTGATTATGTCGTTGCCCGATACGGTTGGGCGAGTGGGTACCGTGGAAATCTCCACAGTAGTAAGTAAGATTTGAGTTTCGTTTTCTGTGTTAGGTGACGTAGTGGTGAGAGTGGTTGCCATGAAGGGTGGCAATTAGTTTAGTATACGAGAAGTTAATGTTATATATGAAAATATAATAACCTAGCACATAAGCACGTATAAAAGTTGGTCCCGTTCTATCCTCGGTTTTCGTTACTACTGTACCCTCGTTCACTATAACCATTTCAGGTTTTGCATCGATTCTCCTTTAATTGTACATAGTTGATCAGGCTATGTTAAATTAAATTCAAATGATGCAATTGCTGAACCAATCATATCAAACAAGGAATACTAACCAAACGGTCATAGTCTAGGTCACTAATGCAATCCTAGTTCGCTATAACCTTAGGCTCTGATACCAATCTGTCGCACCCCCAAAACACGTGGCAGCGGAAACATGAGGTGTCACGGGGGCTACGACCAAATCAAATATCACAACACAAGATTAAAGCAAACAACCTCTATATGAGACGTTTGAAAACATTACATTGCATAATTCAAATTGTCTACAACCGTTATACAAAACTTTGGAGTTCGCATGAAATGTGTAGATTACATAACCACTATCTATAGTAAAATGCAATCTAAGTCCTTTGATTTTGAAAGCAATGCGACTCGAGCTACGCTATCCATAAGCGTCCTACTGATGTGGGTTACCTGAGAAATACATACTAAAAGGTCAACATAAAGTTGGTGAGTTCATAGAGTTGTTTAACAATTGTTTAAATGTTGGTATAAAACCCAATAGTATGAAACACGAGTTATGAAACACAAGATTTTAACAGTTGTATCATTCAACAATGATAAGTAATTGTATCGTTTAACAAACGATAAGTAAATGTGTTGTGTAACACCCCCAAATTTTATGATTTGCGGAAGCACGATTTGGGTGTTACTAATCAATGACAAAGCACAAAGATATATAGTAAACGACTCTATATGCGTCGTTTTAACAAAATATATTAATATTGAAAATGTTTACAACATTTATAGCTTTACATAGCTCGAGTTTAAATAAAAGGAGATTTCAGTACATAAGTACTTGTACAAAATATACTAATGCAAGAAAATCTCAATCGTCTGTATGCTGACTCGAGCTAAAAGTCCTGAAGCCGAAGCAAATCTACTGCTTGGTACCTGCGATACATGCTAAATGGGTCAGCTAAAGCTGGTGAGCTCACAGGTTTGAAATCAAGTAATATAGTATGAACCGCAAGATTTAATAATGATTGAATTGCATCCAGCAATTGATAATGTATATGTATACAGCCATGAGCACATAGTTGAGCTTAACTCGAGGGCCGGGTCCCCTATAGAGAATTCCGGGCTAGGTGCCTCCACGAATGCCTAATCAACATTCGTCTTCCCAAATATTAGTACGTCCGTTTACCCGGTTAGTGCTTGCTAACCCGAACGAGGAGGGTCAATCCTATATGGTACCATATACTAATATTCACGCTACAACGTATTAACAACTATGCTGACGGAGGACTTTAAATGATTAGTTGTGAAAAACTCATGTAGTATATGAAATGTTTGTACTTGCGTTCACATGTTAAAAATGAGCAATATATCACACCCCTGAGTAAAACAGTAAAAAGAGGGGCTATGAGACTCACCTGAGTCTTGTGAGTTTAACTTAATAAACTTGAGTTGATTAGCCGAGTATGAAGTCCAACGACTTGTAACCTGAGGGTGTCCACGACACGCGATGGTTATACACATGATTGGGTATCTCAAAAGATCACCCTTGTAGTTGTTACACAACTATATATATGTCCAAATTACTACGATTTGGTTGATTTGTTAAGTGTTTGAAAACGTGTACGGCCCGTTGGTGATTAATTGTAATAATAGTCCTGATGTTATCACATTGATTTAGAAGTGTTATACTCGAAAAGTATATTCCATTATGTTTGAAAAGTTGTATCGTATAAGCGTTTTGAAGTCATACAAGTTTGACACTTGGTGAGAAATGTGCTTACGGAATCTAAGTACGGGGGTCCGGAGGCAGCGCCCCTGGCGGGGTCCAAGGGACTGGCCCCTGGCTGGAGTCGAGATGCCAGGTCAGCTCGAAAATTTTTTATTTCTACTATATTGCTTTGGTGAAAAACGCATCTGGGATCTGAATTCGGGTAAAATCGAGTGATAAATTTCGAGTCTCGACACTTAGTAAAAATCTGAGTTTTCTGTGTTTTGCGACACAATATGCGACACAAAAGTTTGTCATGCGACACAAGGGTTGTGTCGTGCGACACAAGGGTTATGTCGCATAAAGTATGCGACACAATATCTATACGACACAAAGGTTGTGTCACATAGATTCGAGATGCTGATTCAACAGCGACATAAGGGTTGTGTCATATAGTGTTTGCGACATAAGGTACGACACAATATAGTGTCGCATGGGATACGACATAACTGGCTTCATACGACACAAGATACGACATAACTGGCAAAATACGACATAACATACGACATAACTGGCAAAATACGACATAACATGCGACACAAGGCTTGTGTCGCATTGAAGAACATCAGCCCAGAAAGTTTCGGCTGCCGAGATTTTTCCAGCCAAAACCCAATTTAAACTCGTTTTTAAGCTATGAAATCGTGTTCTACTCTTTGTAATGGACATATATAAGTTATATAAACACTAACAAGTGAAAATACTAAGAATCGAGAGTTTTCGGGATTTTGTCGGAAACTTACAAAGTGGCGAAATGGAGATCCGGAAAGATAGAAGTGTAGATCGTTGCGAGGTGGTCGTGAATCTCTAAAAATATTGACGATCCGATTGCGTATAAAGGTGTTATTTAGCGATTTTAGTGAATGGTGGTGTTTTGGTGGTTTTGGGAAAATGAGAGAAAAGAGAGTAAGAGAGAGAGAGAGAATAAGAAAGAATGAGGAAAAGAAAAGAGGAGGTGGAGGTTATCCTCCAATTTCAGTCTTCGCCCCGCGCTCCGCGTGGTGTTCGTTTTCTCCGTCATTTAACGTTTTAATAAATATTTTGCGCGTTAATTAACCATTTTAAAATACGAATTTTTGTTTAATAATTTAATTAAATTGTTTTACCAATTACCTAATAATTTAAAGATTTAAAATGTGATTTAAATAATTTGCGTATTTTGTTGTTAATTAAGTAAGTTTCAATTGTACGATACGAATTGTAAATTTGAACATTATTAAAATAATATTTTTAATATAATAGTGTTACTTAATAAAATTGGTCACCAACGTCCGTATTTATGGAATCGAAATACATTCGATTTAAATTGCGTACGATTTAATCAAATCGCATTTTCGTATATATTCAACAATATATATAATTCGATACATTAATTAGCCTAACACAGAACTAATTACATGTATTAACATATGATTAGGCACTAAGTACTAGTCCTAATTTGGCGGGTGTTACATTCTCCCCCTGTTAGAAGAATTTCGTCCCGAAATTTAGCTCGAGGTCGCGTTTGATGTAGAATTGGAGAATAGCTGAGGATATTTGAGTCGAATTTGGTCTTCCCGTTCCCAGGTGAATTCCGGACCGCGCCGCGAATTCCATCTGACCTTGACGATGGGAATACGACTTTGTTTTAGTTGTTTGACCTCACGGTCCATGATTTCAGCGGGTTACTCAACGAAGTGAAGTTTGTCGTCAACCCGAATTTCATCGAGTGGGATAATTAGCGTCTCATCAGACAGACATTTCTTCAAGTTAGAAATGTGAAAAGTAGGGTGTACGCTGCTGAGTTCGGATGGCAGCTGCAATCGATAAGCTACGGGGCCAATCCGTTCGAGGATCTCAAAAGGCCCGATGTACCTGGGATTTAACTTCCCGCGTTTGCCAAAACGAATGACGCCCTTCCAAGATGATACTTTTAAAAGTACTCGATCCCCAACTTGGAACTCGAGTGGTTTGCGTCTCACGTCAGCATAACTTTTCTGACGATCACGTGCGGCTTTGAGTCGGTTTTGGATTTCCACAATTTTCTCGGTGGTGGCGTGTATGAGTTCAGGACCAGTGAGTTGACTATCTCCCACTTCAGTCCAACAGATCGGTGATCGGCACTTACGACCGTACAGTGCCTCAAAAGGTGCAGCCTTAATGCTGGCGTGATAGCTGTTATTGTACGAGAACTCGCACAACGGTAGACGTCTTTCCCAGTTTGTACCGAAATCAACTACGCAGGCGCGTAGCATATGTTCCAGTGTCTGAATGGTTCGTTCACTTTGGCCATCGGTTTGAGGATGGTACGCGGTGCTCATATCGAGACGAGTACCCAATGCTTTTTGAAGTGACTGCCAAAAGTGAGAAGTGAAACTGGCATCCCTGTCAGAGATGATCGAGATTGGAACGCCGTGTTGAGAAACGATTTCTTTGATGTAGATTTGTGCAAGGCGCTCCATTTTATCGTTTTCCTTGATTGCCAGGAAATGAGCATATTTGGTGAGACGATCGACGATCACCCAGATGGTATCGCAACCGCTCGACGATTTTGGTAGTTTGGTTATGAAATCCATGGCAATTTGTTCCCATTTCCATTCAGGGATTTCAGGTTGTTGGAGTAAGCCGGAAGGTTTCTGATGTTCGGTTTTGACCTTCGAGCAAGTAAGGCACTTGCTGACGTAAGTGGCGATTTCGGCTTTCATGTTCGGCCACCAATAAAATTCCTTGATGCCGTGGTACATCTTATCGGATCCTGGGTGGATAGAATATTTGGACTTGTGAGCTTCATCCATCACCAAGTCTCGTAGGTTCCGGAAATTAGGCAACCAGATTCGGTTTGAGAAATACCTAATCCCGTTAGGTTTGGTTTCAAATTGTTTGTCAATACCCCGTAAGGCTTCGTTTTTGATGTTTTCAGGTTTCAGGGCTTCGATCTGAGCGGTATGAATCTGAACGGTAAGATCGTTGTGAATGGTCATACTGAGGGCTCGGACTCGAAGTGGTTTTGGTCGTTCCTTTCGACTGAGGGCATCGGCTACAACATTAGCCTTCCCTGGATGATACTTGATGTCGCAGTCATAATATGTAAGCAACTCGACCCATCGACGTTGCCTCATGTTAAGATCTTTTTGGTCGAAGATGGGTTGGAGACTTTTGTGGTCGGTAAAGATTGTGCACTTAGTGCCGTAGAGATAATGTCTCCAGATTTTGAGAGCAAAAACGACAGCTCCAAGTTCAAGGTCATGAGTGGTGTAGTTCTTTTCGTGAATTTTCAGCTGTCGTGAGGCATAGGCAACGACTTTGTCTCGTTGCATCAGTACACAACCGAGACCTTGGTGGGAAGCATCGCAGTATACCACGAAGTCATCGGTGCCTTCGGGTAAGGATAGAATGGGAGCACTGCAAAGCTTTTGTTTCAGAAGTTGGAATGCTGACTCCTGTTTGTCAGTCCAGTCGAACTTCTTTTCCTTCTGAGTCAGTACCGTGAGTGGCTGAGCTATTTTGGAGAAATTTTCGATGAATCGTCGATAGTACCCAGCAAGACCCAAGAATTGACGTACTTCAGTTGCAGTGGTGGGTGCTTGCCAGTCATTGATAGCCTCGATTTTTGATGGGTCAACGTGAATTCCCTGACTATCAATCACGTGACCAATGAATTGAACGGTTTTTATCCAGAACTCACACTTAGAGAATTTGGCATAAAGCTCCTCGTGTCTAAGTAGTTCTAGAATGGTTCTGAGGTGTTGCGCATGTTCTTGCTCGTTGCGCGAGTAAATGAGTATGTCATCGATAAAGACAATGACGAACTTGTCGAGGTAAGGTTTACACACCCGGTTCATGAGTTCCATGAATATAGCCGGTGCGTTGGTTAGACCGAAGAGCATCACTTGGAATTCGTAATGCCCGTAACGAGTTCTGAAAGCAGTTTTTGGAATATTGGTGTCGCGAACCTGTAACTGATGATATCCTGATCGCAGGTTGATTTTTGAGTAGAAACTTGAACCCTGAAGTTGGTCGAATAGATCATCAATGCGAGGAAGTGGGTATCGGTTTTTGACGGTCAATTTGTTCAACTCTCGATAGTCGATGCACATTCGGAATGAACCGTCCTTCTTTTTAAAAAATAAGACCGGAGCTCCCTAAGGTGAAGAACTCGGTCTAATGAATCCTCTATCCAGGAGTTCTTGTAACTGGGTGGACAACTCCTGAAGTTCGGATGGGGCTAAACGGTACGGTGCGCGGGCCACCGGTGCGGCACCCAGCACGAGATCGATTGAGAACTCAACCTGTCTAGGTGGAGGTAGACCAGGTAGTTCTTCTGGAAAGACTTCGGGAAAGTCTCTAACAATCGGCACATCCTCAAGTCGCTTCTCCTCCGACTTCTTCTCTGTGATGTGTGCGAGTATTGCAGGGTAACCCTTTCTCAGAAATTTCGGGTTTTTAAGCAAGAGATGATATTTAGTCTCGTCCCACCGGTCTCCCCCTGTATGATCAAGGTTCTACCGACGGCGAGTGGGATACGGACGATCTTATCATAACAAACGATTTCGGCTCGGTGTTTGGACAACCAGTCCATTCCAATGATGACGTCGAAACTTCCGATTTCAACGGGTACAAGATCGATTGAAAAGGTTTCGTCAGCTAGGTTTAAAGTGCAATTAGGTATCACACTATTGGTTTCTATAAGTTTCCCATTTGCTAGCTCTACAGTGTACTTAACATCTAAGGCAACAGGAGTGATGTCAAGTAATGGGCAAAAGTCATCGGAGATAAAGCTTCTATCAGCACCAGTATCAAATAGAACAGAAGCAGTTAAGTTGTTGAGGAGGAACATACCCGAGACCACATTCGGGTCTTGGCGGGCGTCCCCGGATTTGATGACGAAGGCTCTTCTTCGGGTGTTGTTGTTGTTGCTGTTGCGGTTGTTGTTGTTGTTGTTGTTGTTGTTGTTGTTGTTATTCTTCAGCTTTGGGCACGTGTCCCTGAAGTGCCCAGGGTTCCCACACTCAAAGCAGACTTTGGGTGGCCTAGTGTTGTTGTTGGAATTGTTGTTGGTATTGTTGTTGGTAGGAGAGTGGCAATCTTTGGTGAGGTGGCCGTACCTCTTGCAATTGTTGCAAAAGGGACCACAGGAACCTTCATGGTGTCGGCATCACTTGGAACAATAGGGTTTGCTCCTAGTGTAGCCCCGTTGAATGTCGGTGGTGGTGTTGTAGGCTTTTATGGTGTCGGATTTCTTGTTTTGTTGGTTTGAGTGGTTGTTGTGGTAGTTGGACCACTTTCTTTTGTTGTCGTGGGAGGATGAAGTGGGCGGTTCAGAATCCTGGGTCATTGCCATCAGGTCTTGGGCCAGTAGGATTGCACCGTCAATGGTGGCTTGGTTTGAAGAGGCGACGTGCCCCCGAACAGGCTCAGGAAGACCAAGGATGTACTTCCTGATTTTATCAGATTATGTGCTTACCATGGCTGGGCGGAGGGCAGCGAGTTGTTGGAATCTGGTGGTATAACCATCGATATCACCACCCTGAACCTTTAGGTTCCAGAACTCCTCGTCCAGCTTTTGGAGTTTGGCGATTGAGCAGTATTTGGCAGTGAGTTTTGCTTTCAATTCCTCCCAAGTTAGTTGGTAGGCAGTGTCAGCACCCACTGATTGGGAATATGAGTTCCACCAAGAGTGGGCATCATCTTCGAGAGAGCAGGTGGCGAAGTTAACTTTGTCATTTTCTGCGCATTTGCTGACACGGAAAACAGTTTCCATCTTTTCGAACCATCTGATTAGTCTGATGGCTCCTTCAGTACCCTTGAAGCTCGAGGGTTTGCAGCTCTGAAAGTCTTTGTAAGAACAAGGTTTAGCAGCAGGGGTTTCAGCGGCATCACTGTTCCTCGCGGAATTTTGTGGAGTATTCCGAGCCAAGGCTTTAGTAACCGCCTGGGTTATAAGGGATGTAAGCTGAGCATCGGTGTATGGTCTTGTCTTTGGCGGCATGATTCTTCAATAAAAGAAATGAAGATACATGAGATTTTGTAGGAAAGTTGTATTTGTCACAGATGTACATGTATAAAAGCAGTAATACATGACATCACCATGGAGAAATGACAATTAATATGAGTTGAAACAGCAAGGGATATTTGATAGATAATACGAGTTCAAAGGTTACATCCTACAGAGTTATTACAAAAGGTGTCTGGAATTGTTACATCTGACTAATTTATAGAGTAGTGCCTAGATTGTCATTAGATTACGAGATAGATTACAAGACAAGGACTACACTAGTCTTAACGTAGATTAATTTGTTCCATCATCGTGACAAGACGGTCAACAGTGTTTGCAAGTCTGCTAGCTTGTCGGGCGTTATCTTCTGCTAGTGCTAGTCGTTGTGTTAGTCCACGGGCATACTCTTCTGCTTCATGTGAGCGCTGTTCACATTCTTCCATCCTTTGTCGCAGGAGGGCATTTTCCACGCTTATTTCTATTACTTGGTTGCGAAGGACATCCATGTTGTTGTTTGTGGTTTCAAGGTCGTCGGAGACTTGTTCGATGCGTTCAAGGGATGTAAGTCTCCAGTTTTCGTTCGTTTCCTGCAGCACGACATCCATGGTGCGAAGTCGCTGCTCGTGTTGGTTCACCCTAGCGGCTAAGGCCGGCAAGGTGAAGTGAGTGGGGTACGGGCCAGCTCGAGGCAACCTGGCGTTCCTCCTAGCTACCCTTGGGTTCTGCGACCCGGATTGAGAGCGCGGTGAATTGGGCAGTGTGTTTGCCATTTCTGAGACAAAGCGTTAGTAGGAGTGAGGCTTATATTCATATAGTTCCTATATAATATAGCCTATTGAGTGTCTAGCACAAACATGTTTAAGTCTCGGTCCTCTCGAGGTCAGAGTCTTCTAGTGTACTTCTGTTCAACATAACCGTTTCAGACCTTACATCATCTTTCCTTAATTGTAGATAGTTGATCAGGCTATGTTAAATTAAAGTCTTATGCTGTAATTCCTGAACCAGTCATTCCTAATAAGAAAATACCGCCTAATGGTCATAGTCTAGGCCCACTAAATGCAACCTAGTTCACTATAACCTTAGGATCTGATACCAATCTGTAACACCCCCAAATTTTATGATTTGCGGAAGCACGATTTGGGTGTTACTAATCAATGACAAAGCACAAAGATATATAGTAAACGACTCTATATGCGTCGTTTTAACAAAATATATTAATATTGAAAATGTTTACAACATTTATAGCTTTACATAGCTCGAGTTTAAATAAAAGGAGATTTCAGTACATAAGTACTTGTACAAAATATACTAATGCAAGAAAATCTCAATCGTCTGTATGCTGACTCGAGCTAAAAGTCCTGAAGCCGAAGCAAATCTACTGCTTGGTACCTGCGATACATGCTAAATGGGTCAGCTAAAGCTGGTGAGCTCACAGGTTTGAAATCAAGTAATATAGTATGAACCGCAAGATTTAATAATGATTGAATTGCATCCAGCAATTGATAATGTATATGTATACAACCATGAGCACATAGTTGAGCTTAACTCGAGGGCCGGGTCCCCTATAGAGAATTCCGGGCGAGGTGCCTCCACGAATGCCTAATCAACATTCGTCTTCCCAAATATTAGTACGTCCGTTTACCCGGTTAGTGCTTGCTAACCCGAACGAGGAGGGTCAATCCTATATGGTACCATATACTAATATTCACGCTACAACGTATTAACAACTATGCTGACGGAGGACTTTAAATGATTAGTTGTGAAAAACTCATGTAGTATATGAAATGTTTGTACTTGCGTTCACATGTTAAAAATGAGCAATATATCACACCCCTGAGTAAAACAGTAAAAAGAGGGGCTATGAGACTCACCTGAGTCTTGTGAGTTTAACTTAATAAACTTGAGTTGATTAGCCGAGTATGAAGTCCAACGACTTGTAACCTGAGGGTGTCCACGACACGCGATGGTTATACACATGATTGGGTATCTCAAAAGATCACCCTTGTAGTTGTTACACAACTATATATATGTCCAA
Source organism: Helichrysum umbraculigerum (assembly GCA_949592205.1). NCBI lineage: Eukaryota > Viridiplantae > Streptophyta > Magnoliopsida > Asterales > Asteraceae > Helichrysum > Helichrysum umbraculigerum. The sequence continues at coordinate 121,187,414 of CATIUR010000005.1, read as the reverse complement.
ATTACTACGATTTGGTTGATTTGTTAAGTGTTTGAAAACGTGTACGGCCCGTTGGTGATTAATTGTAATAATAGTCCTGATGTTATCACATTGATTTAGAAGTGTTATACTCGAAAAGTATATTCCATTATGTTTGAAAAGTTGTATCGTATAAGCGTTTTGAAGTCATACAAGTTTGACACTTGGTGAGAAATGTGCTTACGGAATCTAAGTACGGGGGTCCGGGGGCAGCGCCCCTGGCGGGGTCCAAGGGACTGGCCCCTGGCTGGGGTCGAGATGCCAGGTCAGCTCGAAAAATTTTTATTTCTACTATATTGCTTTGGTGAAAAACGCATCTGGGATCTGAATTCGGGTAAAATCGAGTGATAAATTTCGAGTCTCGACACTTAGTAAAAATCTGAGTTTTCTGTGTTTTGCGACACAATATGCGACACAAAAGTTTGTCATGCGACACAAGGGTTGTGTCGTGCGACACAAGGGTTATGTCGCATAAAGTATGCGACACAATATCTATACGACACAAAGGTTGTGTCACATAGATTCGAGATGCTGATTCAACAGCGACATAAGGGTTGTGTCATATAGTGTTTGCGACATAAGGTACGACACAATATAGTGTCGCATGGGATACGACATAACTGGCTTCATACGACACAAGATACGACATAACTGGCAAAATACGACATAACATACGACATAACTGGCAAAATACGACATAACATGCGACACAAGGCTTGTGTCGCATTGAAGAACATCAGCCCAGAAAGTTTCGGCTGCCGAGATTTTTCCAGCCAAAACCCAATTTAAACTCGTTTTTAAGCTATGAAATCGTGTTCTACTCTTTGTAATGGACATATATAAGTTATATAAACACTAACAAGTGAAAATACTAAGAATCGAGAGTTTTCGGGATTTTGTCGGAAACTTACAAAGTGGCGAAATGGAGATCCGGAAAGATAGAAGTGTAGATCGTTGCGAGGTGGTCGTGAATCTCTAAAAATATTGACGATCCGATTGCGTATAAAGGTGTTATTTAGCGATTTTAGTGAATGGTGGTGTTTTGGTGGTTTTGGGAAAATGAGAGAAAAGAGAGTAAGAGAGAGAGAGAGAGAATAAGAAAGAATGAGGAAAAGAAAAGAGGAGGTGGAGGTTATCCTCCAATTTCAGTCTTCGCCCCGCGCTCCGCGTGGTGTTCGTTTTCTCCGTCATTTAACGTTTTAATAAATATTTTGCGCGTTAATTAACCATTTTAAAATACGAATTTTTGTTTAATAATTTAATTAAATTGTTTTACCAATTACCTAATAATTTAAAGATTTAAAATGTGATTTAAATAATTTGCGTATTTTGTTGTTAATTAAGTAAGTTTCAATTGTACGATACGAATTGTAAATTTGAACATTATTAAAATAATATTTTTAATATAATAGTGTTACTTAATAAAATTGGTCACCAACGTCCGTATTTATGGAATCGAAATACATTCGATTTAAATTGCGTACGATTTAATCAAATCACATTTTCGTATATATTCAACAATATATGTAATTCGATACATTAATTAGCCTAACACAGAACTAATTACATGTATTAACATATGATTAGGCACTAAGTACTAGTCCTAATTTGGCGGGTGTTACATGTTGAGTAAATGTATCGTTAACAAACGATAAATAAATATGTAGTTGCACGAATGCAAAAATATGTATACCATTTGCCATGAGCTCATAGTCCGAAGCTTAACAATGTGTGTCGTGCCTTTTTCGAGTACACGATCGTGGGTGCCCCATTGCAAGTGTCTAATCCGGTCACTCGTTATGAACAAATATTAATACGTCCGAAAATAGTAAGTTTTGTCGTTTTTAGCCACCGAGCCGTTTTTGTTGACTTGGTCAAACCTACTCGGTTTGACCCGAAACTTTTACCCAACCCATACATCAGTTTGTAGAACCCATAAAATTTTTTGGTTCGTGTCAGAGTTCATCAAAAGTGTCGGTTTTTAACATGCAACTTAAAACTTCAAAGTTTCAATGTTTCAGTTTTTGTCGGGTTGTTACGTCACATGATTTCACCTACTTCTGGTCCAAATCAAACTTCACAATTTTTACCAACTAATCGTTAAGGTATCTAGTTTCTATCATCAAAATTTCAGGATTTATCATGTCCATTTACATATTTAATTAAGCTCGCGAAAGTTCCGAACACATTTCTCGAAAACTAACAGGTCAGTCCTATAAATCGGCTCGTAGAGAAAAATGAGTACGTTTCTGGAAAAAGTGCAAAACAGGAAAGTTGTAGATCTTTTCGATACGCAAATTTCAAAAAAAAATGCATCGTCTAACTCTTAGTATAAGATTTTATACGAATATTTTTGTAAGCTGTCGATTTTTAGGCAGATTCATACATGTTTAAGTTTGCTTTATAAAAACGATTTTTGCACTTGTTTTTGGACATAATCATCTTAGATGAATATTATAACATGTAAATAAACATATATGAGAGTAGAGATGAGTCTCCTTACAAAGATTTTGATGGAGATGAGATGAGAGGATGATGCTAGAACTCTTGAACTAATTATTATTACAAAAAGTTAAGGAATTACTTGGTGGTTAATGGTGGTTTATGGTGGTGGTTGTGGTGGTTTATGGTGGTGAAAATGGCTGAGTTTTCTTCAGGGTTTATAGAGAGAGGAAGTTGAGAGAGTGTGAAGTAAGTTGGTAAATAGAAATGAAAGTGAGTGGAGTGCATGTGTGTAGAGTGTTTTAGCAAAATGAAGTTTCATCATGCAATTGCATGAAGGATGAGTGGGCAAAGAAGGGAGGTGGCACATGGGGTGGCCAGCGCCCATGTGGTCCCACCAAGGGCATTTTGGTCATTTTTCTTTTCCCAATTTAATTCGTTACGTTTCCCGTTCGTTTACCCGATTGTTTAGACGTTTATTTAGACGTTAAGCGCTAAATGTGCGTGTTTTAAATGACAAATTTAATTTCGATATTTTCACTTGAAATGTTTAATATAGATACTTGAAAGCACTTATAAAAATGTTCCGTGAATTTATAGGTTTCGATTTGCGCGTTCGTTGTACGGAGGTTTAATAGCGTAGCGTTTTCAAATGTTATAATTGTATACGTGCGTTTCTAATACTTTCACTAGAAGTATTTTACCAAAATACTTAAATATGAGTTATGAAATTATAACTTTGGTTTATTTCGATTGTCGGGCGCGTTCCGCGCGTTTTCGTTGCGTTTGAGACGTTTTAGCCAAAACGTCTAGGTTTTTCGTGTATTATTTTAACAAAATAATAATAAGTGATAAATAACTTCTAAGAATGGATTAAAGTTATTTATAAAAAGGTTTTCACCAACGTCGTATAGTCTGTCGGACCCCGTCCGGTTATTTCGCACAATTTCACCAAATTGCGTAAGCGTAATACAAAATAATTACGGAAGTGTATATTCACATAAATATACAAATAGTTATTTAGTCTAATACCAAACTAAACACACGTAATTAAGGTTTTCTAGCAGGTTAATCAGTAACCTTAAATCGTCGGGTGTCACATTCTCCCCCTGTTAGGAGAATTTCGTCCCGAAATTAGTTTGTTGCCGCAGTCTGTGGGGTATCTAAAAATAGATGTGGGTGTTTCAGTCGCATTTGGTCTTCCCGTTTCCAAGTGAATTCAGGTCCGCGCCTAGAATTCCACCGGACTTTAACGATGGGAATACGACTCTGTTTCAAGCGTTTGACCTCACGGTCCATGATTTCTATCGGTTCTTCGATGAAATGGAGTTTATCATCTAAGTGGATTTCATCGAGCGGGATTACAAGCGTCTCATCAGACAGACATTTCTTCAAGTTAGAAATGTAGAATGTGTTGTGCACGCTACTGAGTTGGGGCGGTAGCTGCAGTCGATATGCCACCGGACCAATTCTTTCAAGAATTTCAAAAGGTCCGATGTACCTAGGGTTTAGTTTACCGCGTTTACCAAAACGAATGACACCTTTCCAAGGTGACACTTTTAGAAGTACTCGGTCCCCAACCTGGAATTCGAGTGGTTTACGTCTCATGCCAGCATAGCTTTTCAGTCGATCACGAGCGGCTTTCAGCCGGTTTTGAATGGTCACGATTTTCTCGGTCGTTTCATGGATGATTTCAGGACCAGTGAGTTGGCTATCGCCGATTTCGGTCTGACAAATGGGTGATCGGCACTTTCTCCCATAAAGTGCCTCAAAAGGTGCAGCATTGATGCTGGTGTGGTAACTGTTGTTGCAGGAGAACTCACACAAAGGTAGGTGGTTTTCCCAGTTATTTCCGAAGTCAACTACGCTGGCGCGCAGCATGTCTTCTAAGGTTTGGATGGTTAAACTGAGGGGTTTCACTCGTTCTTTTCGGCTTAGGGCATCGGCCACAACGTTAGCCTTGCCGGGTGGTATCGGATTTCGCAGTCGTAGTCGCTAAGTAGTTCAACCCAACGACGTTGTCTCATGTTTAGGTCCTTCTGATCAAAGATATGTTGAAGGCTTTTGTGGTCAGTGAAGATAGTACATTTTTGTACCATACATGTAGTGTCTCCAGATTTTGAGTGCAAAAACTACAGCTCCCAATTCAAGGTCATGTGTGGTGTAGTTCTTTTCGTGGATTTTCAGTTGTCGTGAGGCGTAGGCGATGACTTTTTCACGTTGCATTAACACACAACCAAGTCCTTGGTGTGAGGCGTCGCAGTAAACTTACGAAATCATCGGTGCCTTCGGGTAAGGACAGGATTGGTGCACTGCAGAGTTTCTGTTTCAGAAGTTGGAAGGCTGACTCTTGTTTATCGGTCCAATCGAATTTCTTATCTTTCTGAGTCAGTGAGGTTAAAGGTAGGGCTATTTTGGAGAAGTTCTCAATGAATCGCCGGTAATACCCAGCAAGACCTAAGAATTGTCGTACCTCGGTTGGAGTAGTAGGTGCTTTCCAGCACTTGATGGCCTCGATCTTGGCTGGATCAACATGTATCCCTTGACTGTCAACGACATGCCCTAGGAACTGTACTGTTCGCATCCAGAACTCACACTTGGAGAACTTGGCATATAACTCCTCGTGTCTGAGTAATTCCAAGATAGTTTTGAGGTGTTGGCCATGTTTGTTTTCGTTGCGAGAGTAGATCAAGATGTCGTCGGTGAACACGATGACAAACTTATCCAGGTAGGGTTTGCACGCCCGATTCATAAGGTCCATGAATACAGCCGGAGCGTTGGTTAAGCCAAAAGGCATCACTTGGAATTCGTAATGCCCGTAGCGAGTTCGGAAGGCAGTTTTTAGGATATCGGCATCTCGAACGCGGAGTTGGTGATAACCAGACCGAAGGTGGATTTTGAGTAAAAGCTCGAACCTTGAAGTTGGTCAAACAGGTCATCGATTCTAGGAAGAGGCATCGATTCTCGATGGTTGATTTGTTTAGTTCTCGGTCTACTGGTCTCCCCTTGTTTGATCAAGGTTCCACTGGTAATAAAGGGAATACTAACGATTTTCTAGGGACAATTGATTTCGGCACCGTGTTTGGACAATCGGTCCATGCCTATGATGAATATCAAGGTTCCCGATTTTGACGGTTATGAGATCTATGGGGAAAATGTTCGCTTGCGATGGTGTAAAATCAGTCGCTAAATTTCTTTGATAATAGTTTGTTTGGAACTATGAAATCCGTTGAAAACTTGAGTTAATCAAAATATGTTGGAAAAATCCGGTCGTCAATAAGACGTTGAAAATTTCTATCTTAGCCAAATTAATTGAATATTAGAAGTTGTAAATAGTTCCGGGTAGTTGTTTGGTGAAAATTCTTTGAAAGCTTGTGTTGGTAGAAATCTGTTGAAAAATCTGTTGAAAACTCTTGTTATTGTAAAGTGTTGAAAATTTCAGTTGATTCTTATAGTGGTGTCTCCTTAAACGAAAGGGGGATAAAATAATGAATTAGATTTTTGTACGAGAATTAAGATTATTGTTGGCGTGTTCGGAAGTAAATCGCAGATTGAGTCGTCATCAGATGAGTAGTCGTTTACAGTGGAGTTTGCCATCTTTTTCGGAGAGCGTTCTATTAAGACAATGAATCAACAACAAGAAGGTTTAATCAATATCGTAGTTTCAAGGAGTAGCCACAAAAAGGCCGGGTAGTCCTTGCAGTAGTGATTGGAATGTTCAAGTCATAGTTTGAAGTAGTTTATGGATTTAGTCGTTGTGAGTATCCCTCGCGATACAGACAAAGTCGCGAATCAAGTTATGAGTAAATCGTTTGACAAACGTGTCGAATTGGTGACCACACATGATCAAGTAGTAAGTCTCGTGTTTGATAGACTTGTTGACATACAAGTCAAAGAGTGATCAATCATGATCAAGTAAAGAGTTAAGTGGTTTGTTGAAATTCATGCAATTGTTCGAAAAGTTACTTCCATTATGTAGGTGTTGTGGTTGACCGAGTTCACCCGTGGACCCTTGTAGACAGGTCCTAGTGGGTGGAGTGTCAGTAGTGGTAGTAAGGTCTAGTTCGAGGTGGTCTGTAACACCCCCAAATTTAATGATTTGCGGAAGTATACTTGGGTGTTACTAATCAATATACAAAGCACAAGATATATACAGTAAACGACCTCTAAATGAGACGTTGTAAAATACTTTCATAGAAATAAATGTTTGAAAACTCAAAGTTTTCGTATACAAAATGTAGTTCCCTAGAGTCCACGCGTATAGCGGGAGATTCTATTACATAATCAAAATGTACAAAAGATAATGCTGAGAATCTCCGTTAATGCAGTTTAGTGAAATCATGCGACTCTAGCTATGCCTGGAGAAATCCTACTCCGTCTGGGTACCTGAGAATACACGCTAAAAAGGGACAACACGAATGTTGGTGAATCTCACAGGTTTGTAAGTAATTTCGGTTTTGAACACAAGATTTCATCAGTAGTGCCCGCAGGCGTAAATCAAGTATTTGCAAATCCAGTAAATGTAAAGTAAGTAAGTTATACCGTTGCCATGAGGCTCATAATCGAAGCTTAACCCGTAAGTAATAAGTTGCTCCCGTGACATGCTCGTAACTGAGCAAGCATAAGTAACGAATAATAGTCGCCCGTTTATACAGAACGGTTCGTGGTAGCGCTACTACCCCGGGCTGGGAGGCTCATTTCCCTAATGGATCCATTAACTAGTGTTCGCGCTTAAGTCTATAACTAACGATATATGATGGAGAGACTTCTGTAAGTAGTAAATAACTCATGCAATTCCATTTGGTATAGTAAGCAGTTTAGTACTTGTGTTCAAGAAAAGTCAGTAGCATGTATCTCCCCCAATAAGAAAAACAGTAAAAGTGGGGCCGTAAGACTCACCTGAGTCGAGTAATAAGCAGTAGCAAATGGTAGGTAGTATGTAGGTTCTCCGAACCCGTAACCTTTAAATGCCTAAACATATAAAGTTAAGTAAGTAGATGTCTCGCAAGACCATTTAGGCTAGTTGTCTACACAACTCGTTATGTCCAAGTGTTTGTTTAGTAATCCGTTTGTAGTTGGAAAACAAGTATGGCCCGTTGGTGACGGTTTGTAATAATGATTCAAAGTGTTATCATTATATGTATCGTTGAATCAGGTTTCGTTATTTGTAAGTGTTCGACACTTAGTGTGAAAAGTATTTACAACATCTAATGACGGGGGTCCGGGGGCAGCGCCCCTGGTAGCGGGGTCCAAGGGGTGGCAGCCCCTAGCGGGGTCCAAGGGGCAGAGCCCCTGGTTGGGGTCGAGCTGCCAAGTCAGCTTGAAAAATTTTTATTCCTACTACTTTCCTTTAGTGAAAACGTATCCGAAATTTGAATTTGGAGTAAAATTAGATGGTAAAATCTTGGTTCCGACACTTAGTAAAAAACTGAGTTTTCAGGGTTCTGTTTTATGCGACGTTGGGTGCGACGTCGCAGGTCCTCTCTGCGACGTTGAGCATGGCGTCGCTATGTGCGACTTTCGCAATATAATGCGACGTTGTGGGTGGCGTCGCTTCGTGCGACGTTGGCCAATTAAGGCGACGTTAGTGGTGACGTCGCTATATGCGACGTTGTGGTTGACGTCGCAATTGGGCCAAGCCAAATGCGACGTCGGGGTCTGTTACGATTCCGGTGGCCGGAAAAACGGCCGAGCGGCTTCCGTTTGGTCCAAATCTTTTACCCAACCCATTTTTGGACATTTTGAGCATATATACACCATAAAAACGTAAAAATGAGTAAAAACGGAGAGTTTCGGGTTTTGTCGGAAACTTACAAAGTTTGCGCGAGAAAAAACCGGAAAGATAGAAGCGTAGATCGTGAAGCCGTGGTTCTTTTCTTCCAAACGAGTGAAGTGAGAAGATGGCGTTTAGTGGTAGTATTTTGTAATTTAAGTGAAATGGTGGTGATGGTGGGTTTTGATGATTTAGAGAGAAAAAGGAAAGAGAAAGTGGGGAAGGAGGTGATAAAATGAAAAGAGGAGGAGAAGGTGGGGGTTTAACCTCCCATTTTCAGTCTCCGCGACTGTGCTCCGTGCGGTGTTCGTTTTCCCGGTCGTTTAAACGTTAAATATTTATTTTATGCGTTAATTATTCATGTTAATTTACGAATCTTTGTTTAATAATGTAGTTGAATTATTTTGTCAAATCTTTAAATAAATTTGTTTATTTTTGTTTTTAAATTGCGCGTTAACTATTCAATCGTGTAGACGTTTATTTGTACGATGCAGGACAATTTGAAAGTATTACTAAAATACTATCTCGAATACCGTAGTGTTTTTAAATAATGTTTCATGTTTAAATTTAAAATGTTTCTCCAACGTCCGTATTTACTGAACCGAATTACATTCGATTTAAAACTGTGTACGATCTAATCCAAATCGCGTATACGTATATATTCAACAATATATATTTCGATACATTAATTAGCCTAACATAGAACTAATTACATGTATTAACATAATATTAGGCACTAATCACTAGTCCTAATTTGGCGGTTGTTACATGGTCAGTCAGCCCTTCTAGTTGTGTACAACACACGCGATTAATAGGTCTACAATAAGCGGGGTAGGGAGATTATAAAGTAGGGGAAGTACATGTAGCGCGTTTAGGTGACGAATTCTCGTGCGGTTCGTGTTTCCGAATGATTAGGATGAGAGTGGGGAGGAAAGAGGGTGAAGCAGGTGTCACTTGTTTGGGTGGCGAATCCTTAGGCGGATTCTCCTCAAGTAAGTCCTCTTTGATTATGTCGTTGCCCGATACGGTTGGGCGAGTGGGTACCGTGGAAATCTCCACAGTAGTAAGTAAGATTTGAGTTTCGTTTTCTGTGTTAGGTGACGTAGTGGTGGGAGTGGTTGCCATGAAGGGTGGCAATTAGTTTAGTATACGAGAAGTTAAGGTTATATATGAAAATATAATAACCTAGCACATAAGCACGTATAAGGGTTGGTCCCGTTCTATCCTCGGTTTTTGTTACTACTGTACCCTCGTTCACTATAACCATTTCAGGTTTTGCATCGATTCTCCTTTAATTGTACATAGTTGATCAGGCTATGTTAAATTAAATTCAAATGATGCAATTGCTTAACCAATCATATCAAACAAGGAATACTAACCTAACGGTCATAATCTAGGTCACTAATGCAATCCTAGTTCGCTATAACCTTAGGCTCTGATACCAATCTGTCGCACCCCCAAAACACGTGGCAGCGGAAACATGAGGTGTCACGGGGGCTACGACCAAATCAAATATCACAACACAAGATTAAAGCAAACGACCTCTATATGAGACGTTTGAAAACATTACATTCCATAATTCAAATTGTCTACAACCGTTATACAAAACTTTGGAGTTCGCATGAAATGTGTAGATTACATAACCACTATCTATAGTAAAATGCAATCTAAGTCCTTTGATTTTGAAAGCAATGCGACTCGAGCTACGCTATCCATAAGCGTCCTACTGCTGTGGGTTACCTGAGAAATACATACTAAAAGGTCAACATAAAGTTGGTGAGTTCATAGAGTTGTTTAACAATTGTTTAAATGTTGGTATAAAACCCAATAGTATGAAACACGAGTTATGAAACACAAGATTTTAACAGTTGTATCATTCAACAATGATAAGTAATTATATCGTTTAACAAACGATAAGTAAATGTGTTGAGTAAATGTATCGTTAACAAACGATAAATAAATCTGTAGTTGCACGAATGCAAAAATATGTATACAATTTGCCATGAGCTCATAGTCCGAAGCTTAACAATGTGTGTCGTGCCTTTTTCGAGTACACGATCGTGGGTGCCCCAATGCAAGTGTCTAATCCGGTACATTCGTTATGAACAAATATTAATACGTCCGTTTGACAGGTTAGCGCGACTAACCCGGACGGGGATTGTCAGTCCCAAATAGATCTATTTACTAATATTCACGCTTTAGCAAAACTAACAAACTATGATGTGTAGGGCCTTTGTGGATTAGTGTGTTGACTCATGCAATCCGTATAGCATTGTTTATGGTACTTGTGTTCATAAAAGTAGTTGTATAAAGCAAGAGTAATAAGCAGTTGTAGTATGTATTCTCCCCCAAAATAGTTATAAAACAGTAAAAAGAGGGGCTATGAAACTCACCTTAGATTAGCAAGTAGCAAGCATATATCGAATAAGCAAGCAAGCCGATGTGCAACCTTCTAACGTCCTAAACGTATAAGGTTGTGTAAGTAGATGTCTTGTAAGACCATCTATAGCGATTGTATAAGTGGGGGTTAATGTCCACTTAAGCCAATCGTGTAGGTGGAGGGTTAATATCCACCTAGAGCTAGTTCATCAACTAGTTATGTCCAAATAAGTTGTTCAAGTTCGTCTATCAAAAACGTGTACGACCCGTTGGTGAAAGTTTGTAATAATAATTCATTTAGACATTATTATTAAGTTTGTTTTGTTGTATACTATTCAGTAGTACAAATCGTGTGTTGCAAATAGATTATTTTAGTTTGTATAAGCCTTAAACCGTAGGTCAAAGTTGGTCAACTTGTTGGTCAAAGATGGTCAAACTAGTCAAACTTGATCAACCCTGGTCAAACCTGGTCAAACTAGTCAAACCTGGTCAAACTGGTTAAGATTGGTCAAACTATGAGTCACTTCTCAATTTATGAGTCATTTATGATTTATGAGTCAATTATAGAGTCACTTATGATTTATGAGTCACTTATAGAGTCACTTATGATTTATGAGTCACTTCTCAATTTATATGTCGGTTTCTAATTCGGGAAGCTTTCTAAGTTTAGTTTTTGGTCCAAGTTACTAACTAAGTCACCCAAAACCATTTTTGTTACCACTTTCCAAAAATAGTAAGTTTTGTCGTTTTTAGCCACCGAGCCGTTTTTGTTGACTTGGTCAAACCTACTCGGTTTGATCCGAAACTTTTACCCAACTCATACATCAGTTTGTAGAACCCATAAAATTTGTCGGTTCGTATCGGAGTTCATCAAAAGTGTCGGTTTTTAACATGCAACTTAAAACTTCAAAGTTTCAATGTTTCGGTTTTTGTCAGGTTGTTACGTCACATGATTTCACCTACTTCTGGTCCAAATCAAACTTCACAATTTTTACCAACTAATCACTAAGGTATCTAGTTTCTATCATCAAAATTTCAGGATTTATCATGTCCATTTACATATTTAATTAAGCTCGCGAAAGTTCCGAACGCATTTCTCGAAAACTAACAGGTCAGTCCTATAAATCGGCTCGTAGAGAAAAATGAGTACGTTTCTGGAAAAAGTGCAAAACAGGAAAGTTGTAGATCTTTTCGATACGCAAATTTAAAAAAAAATGCATCGTCTAACTCTTAGTATACGATTTTATACGAATATTTTTGTAAGCTATCGATTTTTAGGCAGATTCATGCATGTTTAAGTTTGCTTTATAAAAACGATTTTTACACTTGTTTTTGGACATAATCATCTTAGATGAATATTATAACATGTAAATAAACATATATGAGAGTAGAGATGAGTCTCCTTACAAAGATTTTGATGGAGATGAGATGAGAGGATGATGCTAGAACTCTTGAACTAATTATTATTACAAAAAGTTAAGGAATTACTTGGTGGTTAATGGAGGTTTATGGTGGTGGTTGTGGTGGTTTATGGTGGTGAAAATGGCTGAGTTTTCTTCAGGGTTTATAGAGAGAGGAAGTTGAGAGAGTGTGAAGTAAGTTGGTAAATGGAAATGAAAGTGAGTGGAGTGCATGTGTGTTGAGTGTTTTAGCAAAATGAAGTTTCATCATGCAATTGCATGAAGGATGAGTGGGCAAAGAAGGGAGGTGGCACATGGGGTGGCCAGCCCCCATGTGGTCCCACCAAGGGCATTTTGGTCATTTTTCTTTTCCCCAATTTAATTCGTTACGTTTCCCGTTCGTTTACCCGATTGTTTAGACGTTTATTTAGACGTTAAACGCTAAATGTGCGTGTTTTAAATGACAAATTTAGTTTCGATATTTTCACTTGAAATGTTTAATATAGATACTTGAAAGCACTTATAAAAATGTTCCGTGAATTTATAGGTTTCGATTTGCGCGTTCGTTGTACGGAGGTTTAATAGCGTAGCGTTTTCAAATGTTATAATTGTATACGTGCGTTTCTAATACTTTCACTAGAAGTATTTTACCAAAATACTTAAATATGAGTTATGAAATTATAACTTTGGTTTAATTTATTTCGATTGTCGGGCGCGTTTCGAGCGTTTTCGTTGCGTTTGAGACGTTTTAGCCAAAACGTTTAGGTTTTTCGTGTATTATTTTAACAAAATAATAATATGTGATAAATAACTTCTAAGAATGGATTAAAGTTATTTAAAAAAGGTTTTCACCAACGTCGTATAGTCTGTCGGACCCCGTCCGGTTATTTCGCACAATTTCACCAAATTGCGTAAGCGTAATACAAAATAATTACGGAAGTGTATATTCACATAAATATACAAATAGTTACAAGTAATTACAAGTATTTAGCCTAATACTAAACTAAACACACGTAATTAAGGTTTTCTAGCAGGTTAATCAGTAACCCTAAATCGTCGGGTGTCACAACTACTGATGAAATCTTGTGTTCAAAACTGATATTAATTACAAACCTGTGAGATTCACCAACATTCGTGTTGACCTTTTAGCATGTATTCTCAGGTACCCAGACGAAGTAGGATTACTCCAGGACTTTAGCTAGAGTCGCATGATTTCAACACAACTGCATTAACGAAGATTCTTATCATTATCTTTTGTATATTTCGATTATGTAATAGAATCTCCCGCTATACGCGTGGACTCTAGGAAACTACATTTTTGTATACGAAAACACTAAGTTTTCAAACATTATATATATGGGAATGTAACTAATTTACAAACATTGCATATAGATGTCGTTTGCTTTATCTTTGTGCTGTGATATTTGATTAGTAGCACCCCAAAACTTGCTTCCGCCAAACAGTGAATTTGGGGGTGTTACAGATTGACCAAATCAACACATTTCTTACCTATAAGGGAAACGCATACCTTATAGAGATTAGCAAGGTTATATGTCAATGAGATAGTAAGTAGGCATGGTATATCTTTCTTTATTGAAGAACACAAATATGTTATGAATGAGAAAAGCAAATTGCTAGCCAGGATATTGTACAACAACAAACTAACAAAGTTGTTCAGATTCAAAATAGAATTAAATATGCACAAAATCGATAGAAGAAGAGAACCCAAGTTCCGTAAGGGTGATAAAGTTATCATCTTGAGAAAGAATGAGAGAAATTTAATAAGTCCATGTTAGATAGGATATTCTACTATTATAGAAAGAATAAGTAAAGTTGCTTATAAACTAAGTTTTCTTTTAGAATTACAATAGATGCACTAAACATTTCAGGTTCCAAAGCTTAAAAAGTTTGTTATAGATGAGCCCATAGTAGTTCCCATATAAGATTAAGTATTGATGAAGTTCTTAGTTTTATTATATATAGAATGGCAATAAAAGTTAAACAACTTACAAAGAATTATATTCATTTGGTCATAGTTTAGCGACGCTATTATGGTTTAGATACTACTTATAACCTGAATAAGAAAAGGGATAAATGTTTCCGTACTTATTTGGTTAATTGAATTTCGAGGACGAAATTCTTATAAGGTGGGAGGATTTGTAACATCCCAATTTTTCAAGAACAATTAATATATTGATCTCATTTTTTTATATAACATTCAACAACTAAACATATAATGTAATATTATATGTTCATTAAGAATGACTCAAATAAACCAAGTTAATGATATACGGAGAGGCATTGCAAATCAAATAATATTATAATAAAATATCTTATTTGTGGCATGAACATTTACGTACTTAACTTATGTCGAACACACTTCACCATGCTCCAATACGTATAATACTTGAGCTAATATTCTTTCACCTCATGCCGATGTGTTCAAACGTGTAATCGTTATCTTTTTGATGACTAACCTGCTTAATATTTGATGAGTGTAATACTTCTTGGCTAAGGTTCAATTAGAAGGATGACACATATCTAATAATGATGATGGCCTATACGATAGGTACGATGACATGCTGCTTAGAATTGTAGTATAAATAGGGCTTGAAGCTTAGAACTAAAATTCATTCCAAATTTCCAATACATTCACACATATACGATTATACACACACGTACATCACACATGTGCATGTAGAAGTCATCAAACCAATCAAGAGTTGAATTCCTAAAACAGAAATATCATAACCTAAGATATCGAGGTGAGTTTCGTGTTATTTTTAAAACTGAGATATATGTGATATACCACGTGATTACCTGATTACTTGATTATCTGTTTAAATTGCATTTAAGCACGAATATTGATTTTTAGATATATTCGTCACGTTAGTTGTCGGGTAACCAGGAGCTGAAACGTAACGGTTGTTGGCTCATTAATATATATGTATTTTAATGGCTGAAACATGATGGTTGTTGGCTCACATATATATTGGTACGATTAGTACACAAGCGGCCGCTTGTTTGTACTAAATCGATACTAGCAGATACTTGTCACTATCGAAAGTGCTGGTATAGATAGTCGTGACATTGATAGCTCGCATGCTTATCAATGTCGGATGACGACTTGACATCTGGTTAACCCTGACAGACACAGAGATCTCGTTATATTTTCTATATTTTACATTTTCACGTTAAACGTCATCGTTGCATATTGTGTGTGATATTTTAGTACACAAACACACGAAATCACTAAGCCTTTAGGCTTATGCATGTATGTGTATATCTCAGGACACAACTAGTAGTCTCGTCAAGAAAGGAACTCGTAGAGATGCTGCTGCTTACTTATAGTCATCTTTTAGACTAGTTTAAAGCATGTGTCGCTTCCACTTGTGATGTAAAACTTTGATATATGAATAAGTTGTTGTTTTGTTGAAATAAATCTCGGGTGTCATATTTAATTTCATGTTTTTGATGTAATTAATATTATTCACGACTTTAATTATCATATACGTCTACAAGCCACTGTAAGTATTTCTTGTCTTTATAAGACATGTCGTGCCCAATGACTTTATTATGTATTGTGCAGTGGAAAGACAATTTATAGGTTAAATATATACACCCGTTCACCGGTCTCATCTTCACCCTCACAATTTACAGTTTTTCAAGGGATAGACAACAACTGCATCAAACTTTCACAAATTATTCAATTTAGGGAATGAACAAATTTTATTTACTTAAATAAACCCTAATTATACGTAATATGTGTAAGGATAACTAAACTCTATAAATTGTGTTTAATGATAACTAAAATTTATATTGTTCAAGTAGATGAATCAAAATGTTGCAAATCGGTTTCATTTTCCACTATATGACAAATTTTAAATGTTAGGTTATCTTTTTGTTACAAATATTAGATTGTTCCCTAAATTGAAATTTTGTAAGAATATTTGATACCCTATATGTGTATTAATCCATTTTCAAACATAATCAATTTGTCCAATCTGTCGCACCCCCAAATTATGATGAGGAAGCGGGTCGGTTCGGGGCGCGACTAATCAATGCACAAAGCACACAAGTTATATAATGAACGACCACTACGTGCGTCGTTTTACAAAATACATTGATTAACGTAAGAGTCTACATATGGTTTACAAAAGATGAGTTCGCATAGATAGTTGAGAGATTCTAATACATATCTAATTTATACAAAATATAGAAATGCAAGGAAATATCTTGATGATTATATGATTGCATGCGACTCGAGCTACAGTATTCTGATGGGCAGTCCAACCTACTGCTGAGTACCTGAGATAACATGCTAAAAGGTTAGCTATAAAGCTGGTGAGCTCACAGGTTTGATATGATAATATATGATTTGTGAACCGCAAGATTTAATGATTTGATTTACAAGGCATGTAAATAATTGAATAATGAGTATCACATGAATATTTGTAGTTAAACAAATAAGTAAAGATTGATACAACTAACATGAGCACATAGTCTGAGCTTAACTGAGGGGTCAGGATCACAATCAAGTGCCTGATCGAGGGTGCCTCTATGCGTATGCCTAATCAACATACGTTTGAACAAATGATAATGCGTCCGTTTGACAGGTTAGTGCTTGCTAACTCGGACGGGGATTGTCAATCCCATATGGTACCATACACTAACATTCACGCTAAATCATATTAACAGAACTATGCTTCAGAGGACTTTAATTGATTAGATGAAAACAACTCATGCAGCATACGTGATAATTTGATACTTGCGTTCACATGTAAAACAAAACGAGCATGTATCTCATCCCTAGGTAAAAGCATTTAAAAAGGGGCTATGAGACTCACCTGAGTCTGATGAATTGTTAGCCAACAATTATAATGATTCACAATGATTTGATGTCGTTACAACGACTGAACCTGCAGGGCGTCTGAGACGCGCAAGGTTTTGATAAATGATTAGATTCTTAAAACTTGCCGGGCGTATCAAACGCGCAAGGTTTAATTGATTTGATGACACTATGGACCATCTATGCTAGTTATTCCCTTAACTAGTTTTGACCAAATACTTTGGTTGTCGATTATGTTTGAGTTTTGAAAATGTTTACGGGTCGTTGGTGACGGTTTGTAAAAATAATTTCAAACTATTATTATTATACATGATTTGTTGTGCTTATAAAAGTGTATGTGTTTCATATATAAGTCGTATCGTATAGGTTTAGTTGTTAATCAAGTTCATTATATCCGTTACACTTTATTTCATAATTTAAAAAATTTGGTACGAGTCTGAAAACAGTAATCTGCCATTTTCGGCCCCTAAACGACCCCGGATGGCCTAAAACTGACAAGGCTAAGGTGCTTAGCATTGATTATTGGGTCGCTTCCGAGTGACCTTGCGAATTTGAGCTCAATCCGTTATAATAAAATTTTCATCGAGAAGATACCCTGTTTTAAGTTAAATCGTCAACGTTTTCGAAAATTTATTTGTTCTGTTTTAGCTAGAATTCGCCGGGCTAGTTTATTGATCCGTTAGATCATGAAATATAAAGGGAGAATCCGCCGGATTCCCTTGAATCCGCCGGATTGGTGGCATTTGTGGAGAATACGCCGTATTCATTAAATACGACCGTATTCATGAAAAATAGAGGGAATACGCCGTATTCCCTTGAATACGCCGTATTCCGAGGAGGCGCAGGTAGTTCATGTTTTCTGGGCGGGAATACGTCGTATTCCCTTGAATACGCCGTATTCCGAGGTCTGGTTCGAGTCTGTCGTTCCAAAATTCACCCAAAACCCATTTTAAATCCGCAAACAACCAACCATGATCTATCCTAACATTAATACATGATAATATATGCTATTTACAAACGAATTTACAAAGTTTGGGTTAACGATTTCCTTACGATTTAAAAATGGAGAGGAGATGGCGATGATGATGAAAACGAAGGAGACGATGATGGTGATGATGATCTCTTGCAGCTGATTATGATGTTGTTACTTGTTATTGTTGTTATGTAAATTTTGGAACCGAGAGAGAGAGAGCCGAGAGGTTGAGAGGGAGAGTTTGAGAATGAAAATGAAAATGATCGAAGGGTGCGTTTGGTGTTAGCTGCCAACTCCAATTATTGGAGTTGGTTGGCACAATATGAAGTACAAAATACCCGTGTTTTTGTACCCGATCGAAAAGTAGTATAATATTTTAAAACGATAATTTTCTAAAAATGAAATCGTACGTATTTTAATCGAAGTATTTTAATAAAAATACTTTTAATGAGATATAAAAATATATCTTTGTTTTATGTTTCTGAGACGGACACGATTTAAAGGGTTTCGTCGCGTTTGAGTAAAATGTTATAAAATGAAATATGTTTTATTTTATCTGATGTAAATAATAATTATTAATTTCAATAATAATTCATTATTTATATATAGTTTTGTCGTGGACGTTTGATTTGTACGATACGAGATACTTGATATATTATCAAAATAATATATAATAATTATGAGGGTATTAAATAACAATTCCATATTACTTAATCACTTGATTTTTACCAACGCCGTATAATTGAATCGGAATTCGGCCGATTTGAAAATGAACGATTAAATATAATCGAGTACTGATATATATTCATCCATATATATTTTGATACATACAATTAGCCTAATACATAGAACTAACTACATGTATTACATAATGATTAGGAGCTAATTTCTAGTCCTAGTTTGACGGGTGTCACATTCTCCCCTTGTTAAGAGAATTTCGTCCCGAAATTTAACTCGAAGTTGGCGTGTGAGTGGAGTCTGAAAATAGATGTGGATATTTGAGTCGCATCTGGTCTTCTCGTTCCCAGGTGAATTCCGGACCACGCCGCGAATTCCACCGAACCTTGACGATTGGACTTTGCTTAAGCTGTTTGACCTCACGGTCCATGACCTCCACTGGTGTTTCGACAAAATGAAGTTTGTCATCAATCTGAATCTCCTCGAGCGGAATGATGAGTGACTCGTCAGACAGACATTTCTTAAGATTAGAAATGTGAAATACGGGATGCACGCTACTGAGTGGAGGAGGTAGCTGCAATCGATAAGCGACTGGACCAATCCTTTCATGGATCTCAAAAGGTCCGATGTATCTAGGGTTTAACTTCCCACGTTTACCAAAACGGATGACACCTTTCCAAGGTGATACCTTGAGCAATACTCGATCCCCAACCTGGAACTCGAGATGCTTTCGTCTCACGTCAGCATAACTCTTCTGACGATCACGTGCGGCTTTCAGCCGTTGCTGGATACCAACGATCTTCTCGGTGGTTTCATGAATGATTTCAGGACCAGTGAGTTGGCTATCTCCAACTTCTGTCCAACAGATAGGAGATCGGCACTTACGACCGTACAGTGCCTCGAATGGAGCGGCTCCAATACTGGTATGGTAGCTATTGTTGTATGAGAATTCACACAATGGCAAGTGATGCTCCCAATTTGCACCGAAGTCAATCACGCATGCGCGTAACATATCTTCCAGTGTTTGAATTGTCCTTTCACTTTGGCCATCGGTTTGTGGATGATAGGCTGTACTCATATCTAAACGAGTACCCAATGACTTTTGCAATGATTGCCAAAAGTTAGATGTGAATCGGCTGTCTCTATCAGAGATAATTGAGATTGGAACGCCGTGCCTTGTTACGATCTCCTTCATATAGATTCGTGTGAGACGTTTCATTTTGACGGTTTCCTTCATGGCAAGGAAGTGAGCAGATTTGGTTAAACGATCAACTATTACCCATATAGTATCGCAACCGCTTGATGTTTTCGGGAGTTTTGTGATGAAATCCATGGAGATTTGCTCCCATTTCCATTGAGGGATTTCCGGTTGCTGGAGCAAGCCGGAGGGTTTCTGATATTCGGCTTTAACCTTGGAACATGTGAGGCATTTGCTGACATACGTGGAAATCTCTGCTTTCATGTTCGGCCACCAGTACAGTCCCTTGATGCCATGATACATCTTGTCCGATCCAGGATGTATAGAGTACTTGGACTTGTGAGCTTCATCCATCACAAAGTCTCGAAGATTCCCAAACTTGGGTAACCAGATTCGGTTTGCGAAGTACTTGACCCCATTGGGTTTGGTTTCAAATTGATTCTCCATATTTCGCAAGGCCTCTTCCTTGATGTTTTCAGGTTTCAATGCTTCGAGTTGAGCAGTGAGAATTTGAATGATTAGATCATTATGAATGATAATACTGAGGGCTCGGACTCGAAGAGGTTTGGTGCGCTCTTTTCGACTTAGGGCATCGGCAACTACATTTGCTTTACCCGGATGATACTTGATCTCGCAGTCATAATCGGTGAGCAACTCGACCCATCGTCGTTACCTCATATTGAGATCCTTCTGATCAAATATGTGCTGGAGACTCTTATGATCAGTGAAGATGGTACATTTTGTGCCATACAGATAATGTCTCCAGATTTTGAGTGCGAACACTACGGCTCCTAATTCGAGATCATGGGTTGTGTAGTTCTTCTCGTGAACTTTGAGTTGTCGGGAGGCGTAGGCTATGACTTTCTCTCGTTGCATTAACACGCAACCCAGTCCCTGATGCGAAGCATCGCAGTATACCACGAAGTCTTCGTTACCTTCAGGTAGCGATAGGATGGGCGCACTGCAAAGCTTTTGCTTTAATAACTGAAATGCTGACTCTTGCTTATCAGTCCAATTGAACTTCTTCTCTTTCTGAGTCAGTGTTGTGAGTGGTTGTGCTATTTTGGAGAAATTCTCAATGAAGCGCCGATAATAACCAGCCAATCCTAAAAATTGACGTACTTCCGTCGGCGTTGTCGGTGCTTGCCAGCACTTGATGGCCTCGATCTTTGAGGGATCAACATGAATTCCCTGACTGTCAATCACATGACCAAGGAATTGAACAGTTTGCATCCAGAACTCACACTTGGAGAATTTTGCATATAACTCTTCGTGTCTAAGAAGTTCTAGAATGGTTTTGAGATGCTGCGCGTGCTCTTGCTCGTTACGCGAGTAGATAAGAATGTCGTCTATGAAGACAATGACAAACTTGTCAAGATATGTTTTACACACTCGGTTCATTAGATCCATGAATACTGCCGGTGCGTTAGTCAAACCAAAGGCCATAACCTGAAACTCGTAATGACCATATCGAGTTCGGAAAGCGGTTTTCGGAATGTCTTCATCGCGAACTCGTAACTGATGATAACCTGATCGTAGATCTATTTTTGAATAGACACTTGACCCTTGGAGTTGGTCGAACAGGTCATCAATACGGGGAAGTGGATAACGGTTCTTGACGGTCAATTTGTTCAACTCTCTGTAGTCGATACACATCCTGAATGAACCGTCCTTCTATTTCACAAACAAGACCGGAGCTCCCCAGGGTGAAGAACTCGGTCTTATGAAACCCTTATCCAGAAGTTCCTGTAACTGAACAGACAACTCCTGAAGTTCTGAAGGGGCTAAACGATATGGTGCTCGTGCCACGGGTGCTGCCCCAGGCACAAGGTCAATTGAGAACTCAACTTGTCTTGGTGGCGGAAGACCAGGCAATTCTTCAGGAAAGACTTCTGGAAAGTCTCTGACGATGGGCACATCCTCAAGTCGTTTTTCTTCCGACTTTTTCTCAATAACATGAGCGAGGATTTCCTGATACCCTTTCCTAAGGTACTTGCGAGTCTTCATGCAGGATATGATATTCAATCTCGTTCCACCGGTCTCCCCTTGTATGATCAAAGTACTACCAGTGACGAGAGGAATACGAACGATCTTGTCATGACATACAACTTCAGCTCGATGCTTGGATAGCCAATCCACGCCTACTACTATGTCAAAACTTCCAATCTCGATGGGTATGAGGTTTATGGGAAATAGTTCATTTGCGAGGTTTAGGGTGCAATTTGGTATTACACTATCGGCCTCAATCAATTTGCCATTTGCTAACTCTACAGTGTACTTAGCTTCTAAGGCAACAGGTGAAATGTCTAATAGTGGGCTAAATTCCTCAGATATAAAACTCTTATCAGCACCAGTATCAAACAAAATTGAAGCAGTTAAATTGTTGAGAAGAAACATACCCGTGACCACATTAGGGTCTTCACGGGCGTCTCCAGCATTCAGCACAAAAGCTCTGCCCCTAGCATTGTTGTTGTTGTTTCCCTTGTTCTTCAGCTTCGGACACGCATTCCTGAAGTGTCCAGTGTTTCCACACTCATAGCAGGCTCGGGGTTGGTTGTTGTTGGTGTTGGCGGTGGGGTTGGTTGCAGGTGTTCGACAGTCTTTGGTAAGATGTCCATATTTCTTACAGTTGTTACAGGGTGCACTACAAGGACCATCATGATGACGATTGCACTTTGAACAGTAGGGTTTACTTCCAGTGTACCCTTTCCTCTCTCCAGAACCTGATGTGTCATTCTTGACAGTCTCAGTCTTTTTGAAGGTCTGTTGGTTCTGATTCCCAGATCATTTTCTCTTGTTGTTGTTCCCAGAAGATGAGACAGGGTTTCCTTGGCTCTCTTGCATAGCCATGAGCTCATGAGCTAAACGAATTGCTCCCTGAATGGTGGTCTTGCCGGAAGAGGCAACGTTCCCCCGGACAGGTTCCGGAAGACCGCGAATGTACCTCTTGACCTTGTCGGTCTCAGTGCTTACTAAGGCTGGGCGGAGGGTTGCCAGTTGTTGGAACCTAGTGGTATAACCAACAATGTCGGTTCCTTGAACCTTGAGATGCCAGAACTCCTCATCTAGCTTCTCGAGTTCTTCAGATGGGCAATACTCCTCTGTGAGCATTTTCTTCAGATCTTCCCAGGGAAGTAGATAGGCGGTATCTATACCCACAGACTGGGTATACGAGTTCCACCAGGTGAGGGCACCGTCAGCAAGGGTGCATGTGGAAAACTGAACTCTATCCCCTTCCGCACATTTGCTAATGCGAAAGACGGATTCCATCTTCTCAACCCATCTGATTAGGCCGATGGCTCCTTCAGTTCCTTTAAAGCTCAGGGGTTTGCAGTTTTGGAAATCCTTGTAGGAACAAGGCTTGGTAGTGGGAGGGGTATTGGCAGTACCACTATTCCTTTCGGGGGTCTCTGACGAATGTCGCGCCAAGGCTTCAGTCACAGCCTGAGAGATGATAGATGCCATCTGGGCATCAGTGTAAGTCCTTGACTTTGGCGGCATGATTTTCCTGAGATTAGAAGGATAAGGTTCGTGAGAGATTGTCCATAAATGATGATTATCATAGATGTACATATACAAATGCGGTAATATACAACATCACAATATGACAATCAACATTATAGAACAATCAAGAGGAGTTGAATAACCATCTCTACTGACTAGCAACTACGTGCTAACTAGCCTGGTTATTTGAATTGTTTTGAGTTGGGTAAGGTCTCGCTCGA
The DNA here is from genome assembly GCA_949592205.1 of Helichrysum umbraculigerum. Lineage (NCBI taxonomy): Eukaryota > Viridiplantae > Streptophyta > Magnoliopsida > Asterales > Asteraceae > Helichrysum > Helichrysum umbraculigerum. The sequence continues at coordinate 121,163,979 of CATIUR010000005.1, read as the reverse complement.
AGTGACTCGGTGGTCCTCCTAGCTACCTATGAGTTTCGTGATTACAAGAGATGTTGTCGAGAGTGGGATGAAGTAGAAGATGTTTCGGTGGGTGTGTTTGCCATCTCTATGACAAAGTGTTTGAATACGTGAGTGCTTATATATATAATATATAATAGACTAGCGTACAGTGCTTGAGCGATGACTATCTATGTATACATACATATATCACATAATAGTCTTATGAGTGTCTAGCACAACAATTATGAGTCCCGGTTTCTCTCGAGGTCAGAGTCAACTAATGTATTCCTATTCCAGCATAACCATTTCAAGCCTTACATCATCTTTATTTAATTGTACATAGTTCATCAAGCTATGTTAAATTAAACTTGTATGACGTAACTCTTGAACCAATCACACTTAACAGAAAATACTACCTAACTGTCATAGTCTAGGCCCACTAATGCAACCTAGTTCACTATAACCTTAGGCTCTGATACCAATCTGTCGCACCCCCAAATTATGATGCGGAAGCGGGTCGGTTCGGGGCGCGACTAATCAATGCACAAAGCACACAAGTTATATAATGAACGACCACTACATGCGTCGTTTTACAAAATACATTGATTATCGTAAGAGTCTACATATGGTTTACAAAAGATGAGTTCGCATAGATAGTTGAGAGATTCTAATACATATCTAATTTATACAAAATATAGAAATGCAAGGAAATCTCTTGATGATTATATGATTGCATGCGACTCGAGCTACAGTATTCTGATGGGCAGTCCAACCTACTGCTGAGTACCTGAGATAACATGCTAAAAGTCAGCTATAAAGCTGGTGAGCTCACAGGTTTGATATGATAATATATGATTTGTGAACTGCAAGATTTAATGATTTGATTTACAAGGCATGTAAATAATTGAATAATGAGTATCACATGAATATTTGTAGTTAAACAAATAAGTAAAGATTGATACAACTAACATGAGCACATAGTCTGAGCTTAACTGAGGGGTCAGGATCACAATCAAGTGCCTGATCGAGGGTGCCTCTATGCGTATGCCTAATCAACATACGTTTGAACAAATGATAATGCGTCCGTTTGACATGTTAGTGCTTGCTAACTCGGACGGGGATTGTCAATCCCATATGGTACCATACACTAACATTCACGCTAAATCATATTAACAGAACTATGCTTCAGAGGACTTTAATTGATTAGATGAAAACAACTCATGCAGCATACGTGATAATTTGATACTTGCGTTCACATGTAAAACAAAACGAGCATGTATCTCACCCCTAGGTAAAAGCATTTAAAAAAGGGGCTATGAGACTCACCTGAGTCTGATGAATTGTTAGCCAACAATTATAATGATTCACAATGATTTGATGTCGTTACAACGACTGAACCGGCAGGGCGTCTGAGACGCGCAAGGTTTTGATAAATGATTAGATTCTTAAAACTTGCCGGGCGTATCAAACGCGCAAGGTTTAATTGATTTGATGACACTATGGACCATCTATGCTAGTTATTCCCTTAACTAGTTTTGACCAAATACTTTGGTTGTCGATTATGTTTGAGTTTTGAAAATGTTTACGGGTCGTTGGTGACGGTTTGTAATAATAATTTCAAACTATTATTATTATACATGATTTGTTGTGCTTATAAAAGTGTATGTGTTTCATATATAAGTCGTATCGTATAGGTTTAGTTGTTAATCAAGTTCATTATATCCGTTACACTTTATTTCATAATTTAAAAAATTTGGTACGAGTCTGAAAACAGTAATCTGCCATTTTCGGCCCCTAAACGACCCCGGATGGCCTAAAACTGACAAGGCTAAGGCACTTAGCATTGATTATTGGGTCGCTTCCGAGTGACCTTGCGAATTCGAGCTCAATCCGTTATAATAAAATTTTCATCGAGAAGCTACCCTGTTTTGAGTTAAATCGTCAACGTTTTCGAAAATTTATTTGTTCTGTTTTAGCTAGAATTCGCCAGGCTAGTTTATTGATCCGTTAGATCATGAAATATAAAGGGGGAATCCGCCGGATTCCGTTGAATCCGCCGGATTGGTGGCATTTGTGCGGAATACGCCGTATTCATTAAATACGACCGTATTCATGAAAAATAGAGGGAATACGCCGTATTCCCTTGAATACGCCGTATTCCGAGGAGGCGCAGGTAGTTCATGTTTTCTGGGCGGGAATACGCCGTATTCCCTTGAATACGCCGTATTCCGAGGTCTGGTTCGAGTCTGTCGTTCCAAAATTCACCCAAAACCCATTTTAAATCCGCAAACAACCAACCATGATCTATCCTAACATTAATACATGATAATATATGCTATTTACAAACGAATTTACAAAGTTTGGGTTAACGATTTCCTTACGATTTAAAAATGGAGAGGAGATGGCGATGATGATGAAAACGAAGGAGACGATGATGGTGATGATGATCTCTTGCAGCTGATTATGATGTTGTTACTTGTTATTGTTGTTGTGTAAATTTTGGAACTGAGAGAGAGAGAGCCGAGAGGTTGAGAGGGAGAGTTTGAGAATGAAAATGAAAATGATCGAAGGGTGCGTTTGGTGTTAGCTGCCAACTCCAATTATTGGAGTTGGTTGGCACAATATGAAGTACAAAATACCCGTGTTTTTGTACCCGATCGAAAAGTAGTATAATATTTTAAAACGATAATTTTCTAAAAATGAAATCGTACGTATTTTAATCGAAGTATTTTAATAAAAATACTTTTAATGAGATATAAAAATATATCTTTGTTTTATGTTTCTGAGACGGACACGATTTAAAGGGTTTCGTCGCGTTTGAGTAAAATGTTATAAAACGAAATATGTTTTATTTTATCTGATGTAAATAATAATTATTAATTTCAATAATAATTCATTATTTATATATAGTTTTGTCGTGGACGTTTGATTTGTACGATACGAGATACTTGATATATTATCAAAATAATATATAATAATTATGAGGGTATTAAATAACAATTCCATATTACTTAATCACTTGATTTTTACCAACGCCGTATAATTAAATCGGAATTCGGCCGATTTGAAAATGAACGATTAAATCTAATCGAGTACTGATATATATTCATCCATATATATTTTGATACATACAATTAGCCTAATACATAGCACTAACTACATGTATTACATAATGATTAGGAGCTAATTTCTAGTCCTAATTTGACGGGTGTCACATGTACAAAGTATTTAAATACAATCCACATCATGTCTGTAAAAACTTAATCGAAAAATGTTAACAAGTTATGAAAGATATGTGCTATATATGCTTTTGCATTCGGTCTACCCCTATCTATATTTTAGTTTTAGGGTTTACTGTTTGAGAGTGTATCATATTTTACCTCTTTTACTTATGTATTGGATGTACTATCAAAACTTTATATTGTATGTATTGAATTTAAGTTCGTCTATTGTATGTATACTTTCCCTTTTTTAACATTCTATTGTATGTTTTCTTATACATACAATATAATCCTAAAAAATGAAGGTATGCATACAATAGACGGAATTGAGAAATTCAATACATACAATAGAACAAACGAAAGTTTATCTCGTACAATAATAAACAATGCAAAGTATAATACACTTTGAAACTATATAATAAACCCTAAATATGAAATAAACTAAATTAAATGGTTTACTTAGTTGTTTGAAAGTAATTCTAGTCCCTTGCTCAATTTCGCAGATAGACACGTTGTGTATACAGGTTAAAAGTTTATAACCAATTTAACAATGACTGTAAATTTGGAAAAAGGATATAAATGACCATACGTCCCTCTCTTTATATAAAGTTGTTCGTTTTATTACTTTTTGACTTCTCTTTATTTAATCATTTTTGACAACTTTGTGTCGTTATCTTTATTTTGGACTCATTAGTACGGATTGGAATTAAGTGACGAAAAAAGCATCTTGGATACCCATGTTGCCTCTCTTCGTAGTTTATTGTTTGGAAAATTAAAGGTTTGAATGAAAATTGATTGGCATTTGTTGCAAGTAAATGTGATATTTGTTGTAAGTAAATGTTTCATTGGTTGCAAGTAAATATGTGATCTTTCATTTTCACATAACCTATGAAATAAGTGGACATTTTGATGGCCATTATAACTAGCTCTTCAACTTCTTCTCATGACAATATAATAGAGAATTCACTTTTGATTCTCTAACAGTAAGATAGATAAATGAAGGGTTAATGGTGCAGATCGGGTATGAACTTATCACTTTTTACCGAGTTAGGGTATGAACCCAATTTATTACACAGGTCGGTAACAAACTTTCAAATTATGTTTCGAGTTAGGGAACGAACTTTTTTTTCACCTAACTCGAAAAGTTCGTTACCTAACTCGAAACATAATTTGAAAGTTCGTTACCTAACTCGAAACATAATTTGAAAGTTCATTACCGATCTCGAAACATAATTTGAAAGTTCGTTACCGACCTCGAAACATAATTTGAAACATAATTTGAAATGAAAAAAAAGTTTGTTACCTAATTCGAAACATAATTTGAAAGTTTGTTACCGACCTGTGTAATAAATTGGGTCAATACCCTAACTCGGCAAAAAGAAAAAAGTTTGTTCCCCAACTCGAAATATAATTTGAAAGTTTGTTACCGACCTGTGTGATAAATTGGGTTCATACCCTAACTCGGCAAAAAGTGATAAGTTCATACCCGATCTGTGCCATTAACCCATAAATGAATCCTTGGCTCTTTAGAAAACACACACATAAGTTCACATATTGTTTTGTAAGTTTAGTTTTGTTCTAGTCGCACATTCGGACCTAACGATTTTGGTCAAGCTAGGAACAAACATGTTGAGTAATCTATGAAGAACAATTTTGACGGTCTTTTCAGGCATGTATTCAAGTCCGGCAGTACTACTAATTCGGCCATTGTACCCTGGGAAACAGACGGCGAATATGTTTTAAGGGAACCATGTCAAACACGGGCATCGGCTAATCATTCGTTGATATCATCCTTTTTCTACTCCTTTCTTTTGCTTTATTACATTCCGTTATAGTAATTGTGTATAAATTTCTTTTGCTTTATTATTCGGGTACGAGATATTTTTCCCTATAATCTTAAAACAGATTTTTAATCGTCACCCGAATAAATTTCGTAGAAACTTTGAAATAGTTTATTTGAAGTACGGATTGATACGAAACAATGTAATAATGGATTGTTCATAATTATAAATGCAATTAATTTTTTATTTTTTTATCAAAGCATACATACAAATTGAAACTCTTAATGTGTATTTAATTTGGAAATGGGTGTACGAACGTCTTTTCACAAATGTTTCTCAGAACATTTTGGCACCTCATTTGGCAACATTTTTATTGAATAACAATTTTCAAAAGTGAACAATGTTTTGTTTTAAGGTACATACCCTTTTTTTTTTTTTAAAAAAAACAACCATATCAAGATGTAAGACATCAGTTAGGCTGTGTCTCACATAGGATATGATGGATATGTAAATATGAGAGTTTAAGCATGAGCAGCAATCTGTGTTTGATTCGAAATCGTTGTTGGTGTTTGGTCCAGCTACATAACCTTTTCATTGGTTCTTAATTAGGCCCATAAAATAAAATTACCAATATAGTTTGGTTATTAAAATTCAGTAAGTTCCTTGACCATTATCAATTAATTGTGTCATTAGTTTTGTTTAGGGTACTAATGATGAGAATTATTAATTCAACTATAAAATGATGACACGATCGTTGATTGAACATAAAAGAGTATGATATTGATTTTTATGATATACTCCCTCCGTCCCAAATTAAATGTCCTGTATCAGATTTGGTAGTATTTCTTTTTCAACTTTGACATTAAATATTTTTGTTTGTGTTATATATTACTTTATGAAAATTATACCAATAAAAATATATTTAAAACCCAATCCATACATATATTTTGCATCAAGTATTATATAACACAAACAAAAATATTTAAGGTCAAAGTTGAAAAGAGAAGACTCAAAAAGTCAAAACAGGACACTTAATTTGGGACGGAGGGAGTACTAGTTAAGCATTTTGACCGAATACTTATATGTGTAGAATTTATTTTTACCCATAAAATTGTGTTTTGGGAAGATTTTTGTATGTTTAGTCTTTGGACAAAACACTTGTTTGTGAAGATTTTGAAAAACATTTTATTGGTGGAGATTATATATATGCATGCAAAGTGGTTTTGGCAATATATATATATATATATATATATATATATATATATATATATATATATATATATATATATATATATTTATAGCCAAAAGTTAAACGAGAACCACAAAAAGGTACAGAATTGCGAGAACTTTTAAATTATAGAGATTTTAACATGTTTAATGATTCAATTACATGTGAACATTGATCTAGATTAAGGTTAAAAGCAAAATATTTTGAGAAAATATCAAAATAACTTTTAAAATCAAATTTATATATTTCGTTCACATGTACACATTTGATATGTGCACATGTGAACACTTCATATATTTTATAGTTTAACACGTCTTTTGTTGTTTTTAACTTTTGTTTGTCAATAATATGAACATTATATAACGTTTATGTGTAATTTGTTGCATTTACATGTATAAAAACAATGTAATTTAAAAGTTCTCGCAGTTCTGTACCTTTCGTGGTTCTCGTTTGAACCCAACCATATATATATATATATATATATATATATATATATATATATATATATATATATATTCGTGAAAGATTTGTCTCTACACTTAGCATTTGGTTTTGAGCAAAAAGAATTGGTTTATTTGAATAATAAACTAACAATGTGTGGTGTGTGTTTCTACACATAATGTTTCTTGCGTATGGTAAACATAATTGATAAGCATCAAATAGATAGTATATTTTATAATAATTTATCCCTATATTTACATACATTTTAATGCATTTATATGATTTTAGATACTTATTTCGTTAATATTTGCAGAAATGTATTTTAATTAAAGATTGAAGAAAAAGGAACGAGAACAAGTCCAAAACTGAAGAAAATGATGAAATGAAGAAAATCCCGAAGAGAATAAAGACTTAAAGAATGGGCCAAGAAAATTTTTTATAAAGAAGATAGCTCAAAAGTGGAGTAATAAGATTAAATAAGTGTTTTGAATAAAGCTTGGATGAAAAGGAGCGGAATTTAGATCAAAAACTGAAGAAAAGTGTAAATGCTGAATTTCCTGCTATGCGTTAGTATTTTGGCCATAACTTCCTCATACGGAGTCCAAATGAGTTGATTCAAGCGGCCAAATTTAGCTAACACATAGGGCTACAACATATCAAAAATTCAGCCTTTTTGGAGAAAAACTCAACCACCGGTTGGGCTTTTCAACCAGCTGTTGGATCAAAAATCTGGAATATTCGAGAAACGAGGAGTTGTACTTGGAGATAAAGTACCCAACCGCCGGTTGGACCTTTCAACCGCCGGTTGGGACCGACTTTCAGCTATTATAAATATAAAACACCTTCCAGCTTCGAAATATAACCCAATAACCATAATAATTCGTATATTACGAATTATTAACCCCAAATTCGACTAGAAACACTTTCTAGGGGTTTTAGGAGCAATTTAGAGTCGCGGGTTCGCAAGGGTTTGTATACGATCAAGCGTACGGAGCGTAGTTCACGGTTTTGGTTTGCGTATGTTATTCTTTATTTAATTTTGAATGTGTTTTATTATTGAATATTGATTATGACTATGTTTAACTTAATTATGAACTAATATTTATTGTATTTGCTTAGATAATTTATGTTGGTACTATATTATTGCATGTTTATTATACAAGAATTGTATGTATTATATTAATATTGATAAAAGTTAACTGATTTATATAGATAACTTTACGAAGCTAGTGAGTTTTATAAGTTAATTAATGATTATCAATTATTAATGTTAAGTAATACTGTAATTCAACCGAAGCTAGGAATTGTATTAATACTCGGCTGAAGAGATGTTAATAAATAGGAATATTGTACTTAATCTTTGGCAATATAACTATATGAAAATTATCTTAATCTTTGTGATTTTCTACATTAGTAATTCACCAATAATAATAATCAACAATAAATAATCTAAGTAAATACATTTTTATTCCTAATTGTTTACTATCCCTTAGTTAATTGTTTTCTATTGAATTGGTTATAATTTAGTATTCTTAAATACGTTCATACGGAACTAAAACGTAACCACCTTATCTGTAAATTGTATATTTTAATTGAATTATAAATTCTATTTTAATTATAACCACCATTCCCAGTGTTCGACTCGGACTTACTTTAAAAACTATATTATACGAACGGGTTATTCTTGCCTGGCTTGTGTGATAGTTATTTTAGTATTTCCATTTATTTAAAACTTGTTATTTTGTATTCTATTCACACGACATCAATAATTGTAATTTGTTTACCAATTGGTATAACATGATTTGTATCATGGATTTAATAAACAATTTCTAGTTTGAGAAAGTTAATTCAAACAAACTGTTTTGGAGTAAAATTTTATTCAAAACGGGTAAGTTTTTAATGACTTATTGGTTTTGGATTAATTTTATTAAAAATGTAAGGTTTAGTACCTTCCGGATATATAATTGATACGTAAGGTTGTGTACCTTCTTTGATAATAGTTAACGCGAATTGTAATGGCCTACTACTCAATAATGATGTAGTTTCGTTAACTATTTAATTGAAAAATTGTAGAACTTATTCCTGATTGTTCCAAGTTTTAGCTTCTTAACGGAACATGAATATGAGATAGTAGATGTCGGGATCTTCAACTTGGAAGAACCAAAGTGCATTCTATAAGAGGTCGTAATGGGAGCTAGATAAATATGATACATCTTAGTAATGAACTCGTGTTTATAAGCGAGAAATACTTTTCTGTTCCTTGCTCTTGGAACTGTTTTTGAGGAATTTTGATGTCACTCGAAGGGGTAATGAATATCATAGTGATGTGATTAACATATATAATAAAGAAAGTGAAGAGTCATAATTAATAATGTATGAGTTTCATCTTTCTAGTTTGTCATGAGATTGTTATTGTCTCCGTTAAAATTATCTTAGTTGATTAAAATTTGAGATGAAATGGTTCTAGATGATTTATGTGTTACATCATGTATGTTAATAATTAGAATATCGACGGATATTAAATTACTACATTTCATTAAAGAGTTTTAAACAATGAAAAATTGTGTTATTATTGTTTATGGTATTTTATCGGAGTGTTACAAGAAATGATTTGGAAAGTGTTACCTTTCTAATTTTGTCATGACGATAAATGAAAGAGAAATTCGTAAAGTCATTATATAACTCACATTAAGATACGTTTGAACACATTATATAAAATGTTGTTTAAATTTTTGATATAGAGAAGCATGTCAATGTGGAAGACATGACTTTAAGATATGTCATAGCATAAAAAAAAAAAAATTCAAATATGAATTTAAGATTTGATACTAAGATACAAAATCTAGTAAGATTGATATTTTAGTTAGTAGACGAACTTATCACCCTTGTTGGTTTGAAAGGTTATCGAGACTACTAATATAATTGACAAGATGGTGTCAATATATAACAAGGGAGTTGTGTATATCCCTTGAGAAGGCATCATATATGGTATGATGTTTCCCTCAACGTGGGTTAAGTGCTCTTTATGGGGCAATTAGTGAAACTTTAGAGATCAAAGGCAATTGTGCTATGATTCTAAAGAAATATCTGAATGAGTAACAATAGTAAATGTGTTTGAGACCTTTCTAAATGTTCATTTTTTGGGTGGTGTTTGAGTCTTAGAAGTCGATTTTGTCTTTATAAGGACGATTACTAACAAGGGACATGGTGTTACATTTCTTGTTAGAAGAAAGCTAAGGAGAATTAGAATGATGCATCTTCTATTCTTAAGCTTATGTCTCGAGGTCTATGGCATGCTAGACATAATTCCATTAATAATGATCATCTGCAGAGATCAATTAACAAATGAATATTCCAATGTATGGAATTTATATAAAGACAAAATTAATGTTTCATCCAGTTTTAGTGAATCTCGTATATTGTGAAACCAAACTAATGACGACAATGATGGGGAATTGTTTCCATTATATATGGAATTCAATTAGAGGTATGAAATTTAGGATAATTATAAACATAAAGATGTCTATCTTTTATTATATTATCTTGGATTTTAAATTGCCTAATTAAAATTCAGATTTTAGAGTTATAATTTGAGTGCGAAAACTTTGTTAAGTTTTCTAAATTTGACGTCTCTAGGTCAAACCTAGATTATGATTAAAAATTGCTCAAAATGTGCTAAAATCTAGAACACAAAAGATGTAAATCGTATGTTGGGGCATTTGACCGCATCATTGATTAGAATCATATTGGATATATATGACTATGGTCGGAACCTATATCAAGTTGCAAGACATGTGGGGGAAACTCTTTATAAAGGGAAGCATTAACGGGAAACATTAACCCTAATTTATTGTGAAAAAAGGGAGAACTTTTGGACAGTAGCATGAAAGTATGGGGGGTGTCTTGCATTTTGATACAAAGTTCATGATTAATGAGAAAATGATTCTTTGAAAGGCTATCAAATGAGAATTGAGTCGATAGTTCTAATTGATATGAGTCAATGTTGACCAAATGTAAGCTTTCAAAGATTATAAGAATCAATATTGAGCAAGTGTATTACATTACAAAAGTAGTACAAGACTTGATATTGTTTAAGTGTAGACCAACTGATCTCTGTGCGACTTATCTTTGCTAACTCTTTGAAGTTAAATGATAATATTTTGGATCCGACAACCATGTGGTTGAGAGGAGGTCAAGTTGGGGAATGAGACTAAAGCCCTTGTTGAATAGTTTATACGAAAGAAAACCTAACCTAGTTGACTGGAGATCCTAAGATCTGGGTTCGATAGGACAACCTAATTATATAAACTGGGTCACTGTGGAGGAGTTGTTAAACTTCTAAAGCTACATGAGGGAGTTCAAAATCTTCCTATTCCATTCCTATAAATGATTACAGTGATATGAGGCTAAACATTAGGCTTTTAATGATTCCTAAAGGTAAAACCATAAGGCGGTTGGAGATCTTTAATGAATCACCTATGTGAGAAAGAAGTGGGGTCGCTTCAAAGGGAATTAAGGGGCATAATATCTAATAGCTCTCGTAGAACCAGGCTAGTGTTTCAGGACCATAATGAACACGACTATGAGGACTTGAAAATGTCAGGGAGAATCCTGTGTGAAATGTAGTGTCGTCTACACAAATGGCAGACCAGTTCAAAGACACCGCATCTACTGTGAGCTAGGAGACTAAGTGCATTTCATAAGGAAAGGTTCAAAGGGTAACACCTACCTATTCTATGCAGGGTTCAACTGTTGAAAATTTTGTCGGAACTTGTGTGTTTTTTAGAGATCGATTTTTTTTTCATATTGATAAATCTAGGTGAACATAAGTTTTCACCAACTTTGGAGTTGTATACTTATAACAAATAATATATTGTATGGTTATGTAGTCGGTGGCCAAGGCTTCATAACAGTATATTATACGTCCAAAGTAGATTTTAGGTGAATGGTATATCGATGCTCAATGAGAGATAAAATTGAGCTAAGGAGGATGAGAAAATGAGTGATTCATAATGTATCGTTTATCAATTTTATTCATGTGGGGGATTGTTGGAAAAATTAAAGGTTTGAATGAAAATTGATTGGCATTTGTTGCAAGTAAATGTGATATTTGTTGGAAGTAAATGTCTCATTGGTTGCAAGTAAATATGTGATCTTTCATTTTCACATAACCTATGAAATAAGTGGGCATTTTGATGGCCATTATAACTAGCTCTTCAATTTCTCCTCATGACAATATAATAGAGAATTCACTTTTTGATTCTCTAATGGTAAGCTAGATAAATGAATCCTTGGCTCTTTAAAAAACATACACATAAGTTCACATATTGTTTTGTAAGTTTAGTTTTGTTCTAGTCGCACATTCGGACCTAACGATTTTGGTCAAGCTAGGAACAAACATGTGGAGTAATTTATGAAGAACAATTTTGACGGTCTTTTCAGGCATGTATTCAAATCCGGCAGTACTACTGCTTCGGCCGTTGTACCCTGGGAAACAGACGGCGAATATGTTTTAAGGGAACCGTGTCAAACACGGGCCTCGGCTAATCATTCGTTGATATCCTTTTTCTACTCCTTTATTTTGCTTTATTACATTCCGTTATAGTAATTGTGTATGAATTACTTTTGTATTATACGGTATGTAATTTGTAATGTATTACAATTCGTCATAATAATAAAATTTTATTCGGGTACAAGATATTTTTCCCTACATTTATTAATGTAACTAATTTGTAACTTCATCATGATATGATCCGTTATTATAATTTCATTGAACATGACATTTTATATAAAACTTGTTTGGTTCAGCATTATAGTAATGATAAATGTGCTTAAAATATACATAGATATAAAGTTAGGGAATGTTCAAATGAGAACCAACTAAAAGTAAAGAACTTGTGAGAACTACTAGTTTACGTATTTATTTACATGTGATTAACTTCATTCATATGTGAATATTGAGGTACAGTTAATTGATAAAGAAAAAAGTCAATAATTAAAATCTTAAAATTATATCAAAAAAACACAAAAAAACAAATATATGTTCACATTTGAACGATAATGTGAACGAAACGGTTAAAATGTGTTTTAAGATGTAATTTTAGGGGTTTTTTTTTTTCCAATCTAACCTAAATCAATGCTCACATATGATTGAAGTTAATTACATGTGAACAAACACGTAATCTAGTAGTTCTCAAAGTTCTCTACATATAGTTGGTTCTCATTTAAACATCTTACTATAGAGTTATGCCTAATTATTACATGATATAATGAATCAAATTATATTATACGTTTTCTCTATTTCCAATCTATTATTCTGCGTATCATATAAACCGAACGAATGTTTAGGTTTATTTTCGTCATACATTTTAAACACATTAAAGATTTCTCTGTGTCAATGTGCTCCGGCCGCATGTTAATGTGGATATATTATTGTAGATGATCTATACACGACCAAAAATTATTTATACATTATTAAATGTGCTTTACAGTGTTGTACTGTACAATACCATAAACCATATTTAGTGGTGTACGGATAATATTTGGTGGTGTACGGATCACTTCCCATATAATATAGGGTTAATAGACATGCGCCTTTATTTTCTCTTTTGATTTTTCAGTTAAGGTACGTGTGTCTATTTGTTTGCATGCGTATGTTTTGCAACGTTTGAGGTTTGACATGATTTCTGATATATTTTCTTGATAGTTGAAACATATTAGGTGTAGCAAAAGTTTTGTTGTTTTTTTTTTTTTTAAATTCAGGTGTAGCAAGATTGTGATATTCTAATTTCTATCTGATTTGAAAGTCTTCTCCATGACTCTCTGTGATTAAATTTCATGGTAAACTCCTTTCAGTAACGTCTATAAGGTTGTTCAATGGGTCTATCTGAACGTGCATGAAACTGACTACCATGGGGAGTGTAGTTGGATGATGCTTTGAACTTAAATGTAAGTAATGTGCGGTGATCATTGGACATCAAAGCCCCAAGTACTTTGCTACTATTAATATACTTTTGTTATTATTAAAGACTGTTTGATTGTACATTATGTGGTTTTAGTTAGTTTTAATGACATGATTCTCTCTAAATTACCTTTGCGATTTTGCAGCTCATGCCTACAGACTTCTCAAATCAAGCAGCAAATGGCAAATGGCAAATGGCAAGTGGCTAATAGGCTGTTGTGCAAAACACAAGTTGTAAGGTGTATGTCGTTTACTGACCTTTGATAAGTATGATATGTTGGACATAATGTCAAAAGGGCCAATGGTCAAATAAATGGGTCGTATATTATGTGTTTTATGGGTTAAAAATTAGTAAGGCTGCAGGCCAACAATCATTGTGACCCAAACGAGTAGGGCAGTTAATTTAGGGCTGCATCGATTCATTAGAAACAGATATGGTGAACCGATTCATCTGTTGGTAGTGACTGTTAGTAGCAGTTAGGATTAGAAGGGTGTGTCTGTTCGTTATAACTGATCAGGATGAAACATTGCATCGTTTCATGATGCCTGTTCAAGTTATATATATATGTGTCAATTGTAACAGAAGTCTGTAACCCTCATTCATTCAGATTAAATATATAGAAACGGTTCAACCCATGTTCTTGTTTTCTTGATGATGATGATTCTTGTTGAATGATAACATGATGATGTTTGTTTGATATATGAGAGATCCTGGAAATTGGAATCGTATTGAAGGACCTGTGCAACAATGGGTATTAGAGCGGGAAGCAAACAACAAATTGAATCATGGAACAAGGATCAGTCGTTAATGCGTTGAATATCACAAACAGGAAGAAGGGCAGCCATGGAAGGAGAAGATGCAGATTAAAGAGAAAGTGATGATGGAAACGGTTACACCACCGAGATGGCGGTTAACCAGAAGAAGAAGATCAAAGATCGTGAAGATCGAAGATTGTATTGAAGAAGATCAAAGATCGAGAGAGTCGATTGTAACAAACAAAGAAATCAAGTGATTCGGTTACAAAAGGAAAGAGAATAATAGATAGAGATGCTGCAGATTTATGATATGAAAACGCAACACAAGAAGAATTGAAAGGCTGTTCGGTTTGTACAAACGAAGAAAAACTCAAAGTGTGTTCTTGTTGATTCAAAAAGAAGTAGAACCGTATGGCCATGAAGAAAACAACAACAAGGAACAAGAAGGCAAGAAGATTGTTTGTTTGTGATGAACTACAATCAGAGAACTTGTTACAAGATCGAGTGAATTGATCATAACAAGAAATCGAGTAACTCGATTACAAAGAAGAAAGAAAAGAAAACCAGAGAGAGACACGATTCGATTGAGTGAAGATTGAATCAGAGAAAGCAAAGAGGTTGTGTGAAATGACCAAGAGAAAGAAGGAAAATTGATCGGGATTAGATCATTTTTCAAGAGAAAGAAGAAAATTGATCGGGAGTAGATCATTTTCAAGAGAAAGAAAAAAACCAACCGGGATTAGATTGTTCTTCAGAACGGGTTAGAGAAACCCAAATTCGATTCAGAAAATTCGAATAGAGAAAGACAAGACAACGGTTAGAGAACCAGCACAGAGAAAAAGGAATTTGATCAAGGGATCAAATTTGGAGATGAGAGAAAGAGAAATAGCATTTGAGAAACAAATGCAGAGAGAACATAAAGTTCAAGATTATAACCGGGAAAGTTATAGTGAAGAGAAAGATGTGACGAATAAGAGACAAGTTGTACTAGTGGAGTATGACACCAAAGAAAAAGTAGAAGAGACCGACATCAGAAGAGAAAGAGGTACACAATTTATGACTCATAATACAAGCTTGTGGTTGTGCACCAAGAGACGAAGAAACAAGATGAGAAGCAGACCAAGCAGGTCTGGATATTGTGAACTGGACAAGGAACCAGTGTGATGGTCAAGGAGACAGCAGGAATGTGTCAGGGAACATTGAAGAAAAAAAAGAACAAGAACCTGCAAAGTTGAAAAGTAAATATTGGCATTTGACATTAGGGAGGAGAATGTTGGACATAATGTCAAATGGGCCAATGGTCAAATAAATGGGTCGTATATTATGTGTATATTATGTGTTTTATGGGTTAAAAATAAGTAAGTGTCTGTTTGGGTTTGGACCGCAGGCCAACAATCATTGTGACCCAAACGAGTAGGGCAGTTAATTTAGGACTGCATCGATTCATTAGAAACAGATATGGTGAACCGATGCATCTGTTGGTAGTGACGGTTAGTAGCAGTTAGGATTAGAAGGGTATGTCTGTTCGTTATAACTGATCGGGATGAAACGTTGCATCGTTTCATGATGCCTGTTCAAGTTATATATATATGTGTCAATTGTAACAGAAGTCCGTAACCCTCATTCATTCAGATTAAATATATAGAAAGGGTTCAACCCATGTTCTTGTTTTCTTGATGATGATGATTCTTGTTGAATGATAACATGATGATGTTTGTTTGATATATGAGAGATCCTGAAAATTGCAAAGTTTGAAGACCTGTTAACATGATATATGAATACTATTATGAAATGATTTCTTAAATAGAGTTTGACTTATACTTGTAAGCGTATGCATTATCTGCCATCTGCTTTTATATATGGTCAGTTTAATACTTATAACATAAACAAGATGTGGCAAGGTGTTTGATTATAATGGTTAGTTTGTCTCTTTTAAATGTAATGATTTTCAGCCATCTGCTTCCTTATGTTTTGATCATTCTTTAAGCTTAATAATTTTGTAGGATTCTTAATACAAAAGGAGTAAAAAAGTAAATGAAGAAGCGGCACATTCAATTGACTCTAAGAAGTTACTAGGTTGCTCAAGTTATTTACTTAATCTAATTTACAATGATTTGCTTCACTAATGATAGGTTTCTTTAGAAGCTTTAGGTTTGTATCATATTGTTAGTACCTATTTGTTTATCTAATTATGTCTGGTTTGTCTTACTTTATTGATCTTCGATCTTTGAAGGATAAAGATGATGAAATGCTCCGTCCAATTTAATTGAAATCAAGATACGCCCATAGCCATTTGATTAATGTGAGTTTTAGGTCCCTTTTGTCCTAGATAGCTTAATTAATTTTTTTGTATTGGTGGCTACTTCAGGAGTTTTTGATTATTGAAATTTTAGATGATAATATGATATGCGAGTATGCGACATGAAGAATTAGTATAATGTTGGGCTACTAGAATGATGGATATTTTCTCAAATTTATAGTTCATTTGAGACCACTAGTTTTAAATTTTTTGTTTATATATATGGATTTGTATATACTATAATATTTTTACCACTTCTGAGTTTCCTTCATTTCATTACAGATTGATCTATATCTTTCCGAGTTCATTATTGGCTTACACTACTCTGAGCATGATCTCTGCCAAATTTAAGTTTGGGAAATGAATGTGTAACTTGGATTGGGAAGAGCATTTTCAGCCCTTGAATCAAGAAACTGATAAGGATCGTTTTCATCGACAGAACAAACCAATAAGGTAATCTTAAATAGTACGTTCCTATATCTTTGATAGTATTATTGAATATATCGATCATTTAGTGGTAAATTGGGCGGCTCAGCTAATGGGTAATACTTGGGACTGGTTGAAACGAGTAGGATAGATTCGGTTGAAACTTGAACTCTTTCACAAATAATTAGTCATTCAAGTTTATTAATCACCATTTATAAACTAGAACTCTTTCCAAATCCCCGAACTATGAAACTGATTTGGACGGTACTCATTATGGGGAATTGGGATGCCATTGCTAGCCAGGTACTTGTATCATTGTATGTTCGCGAGACCTTTTTTAACTTACCGTTTGCGCGTAATGGGACCAACTTTTACATGAATTGAATGATCAAAGCTAAAGTTTCTGTACAAACATGCGTCTGTAAAGGTTAATAATATTTTAAAATCGATGCGCTTGAAATTATAATGATCCGTTAGTTCTTCTGCATCTGAAAGTAATCTTTACCAAAATCATACTAAAATGTGTTTATTATTTATTTACATTTCATTTTGTGTATACCCAAAAGTTTTCTATTTGCAACTTTCTTAAAATGGGTTAGTTGATTGATACCCATTTACGACACTATCACAAGACTTTTTTATTTAATTAGTAATGTGTTCGTGATGCTCAATTTCATTTCAGTTGTGGGCAAACATCATATTGTAATATAAGTATCTATTGAAGAATTTGGGGCAAAATAAAAATATGGCACACAAAATGTGTTCTTGGTTCAGGTATGGCCCTTGAGTATTTAAACACTCATGACAAGTGTTTGTATAAGATTATTAATATGTAGTTAAAAGAGTGAACCAATATATTTGATTTTATCTTTTCAAACGCTGATGTCTTTGGATACAGAGTGAACTAATATGTGTTAATTTATTTTGTTTAAAAGAAAAAATTGTAGTCTTCCTTTAAGGATATATAGTGATCCGTACACCACTGTTTTTATCCATACACCACCAAACATGTTATAATCACAAGATTATACCCCACAAACAAGAAACGGATCAAACACAAGCAATTAAGATAACGAGAATAGTAAACGAACACACGAATATAACGTGGTTATATCCAATCTACTAGATTGGTTTAATCCACGGCCAAACTAGAGAGAAATCTTATTATTTTCGGAGGTGTTAGGGTTACAATACAATAATAGGGTTACAATTTATAATAGATAAAAGCCTTCGTACGAAACTAATTTTGCCGACTCACTTTTGCCGACTTGAATTTGTTTCCATATCTACATCACGTGACTACGTGAGTCACAAGCTTCTAGCCAAAATAATTAATTATTTCGTGTATCTAGCCAAATCAATTAATTATTTGTTTAATCTTCATATAAATCCTAACAATCTCCCACTTGAAGATTAAATCAACCCAACTCCAGTAACCCATAACTAAACGCCACTTTAATAGAACCCGTTCAAACCTATACCGCCGAAACTTATCGGGACACGCCGCACGACCACACCGAGTCGGAAGACTTTCGATACCAGTTACCATAACTCCACTATTAAACTATGACCAAGAAATCTCTCTAGTTTATCGCCCTCTCATTAGTTCATGAGAAGACCGGTTGAAGCCCGACACGACTCCAACACTCTCGTTGCATAAGCAAACCATCCATACAGCCTTTCGTCCAGACGATCTTTCTTTCCAACAAAGAGAAGACCACCCGGTAGAACAAACACGTGAATATAACCATCAAGGCAGCCGTGTGAAAATACCATCACACCCTTGATCATCCACTCAAACACTCTTGCTTTCACCGTTAGATCACCGACCACAAACATGCGCATGAATTTCGGCAAACACAACTTTCCCCAATGAGCCAACTCCCACTGTACGGAATCAACATCAAACGCGGCTCTCGGAAAAGTATCTTGCTCACCACCCTTGGTCAGTCGCAACCTAGTTGCCATTGGAGATGATCTAACCCAAGACTTGAAAACTCTAGTAGTACCGAGATGACAAACCAAATCCGTAGAAACCCCAAAGCTCCTACTCAACGCCAAGCTCCTACTGGTTTCAACTCTTCTCGAACTCCCACTCGTTCCAGATCTCTCAACAACACCGTGAAGCTCAAGTCGACTAGGATTTCTAACACTGTGACACCCGGTCAAAAATGACCCAAAATTAGCTCCAAATTTAAACTTTAATATTCGTACTCGGTACGAACTAAAACGAAAGTATTCAAGTATTATATATATATAACGTCAAACGATTATCCAAAAATCGAGTATAAACAAATCTGAAAGAACGCGTAATCTCAAATACGGACGTTGGTGCAAAATATTTTTTTAAATAATATATTATTAATGAGAATAATTATTATTTACTCGGTTGAAGTTTTAAATACATTTTGTACACTAAAAACTATCCGTATATTCAAAGTAAAATAAATATATACTTTTATATCTCATTAAAATTATTTTTATAAAATACTTCAATTGAAAACTTATACGATTATATTTTTAGAAATTTATCATTTGAAAACATTATACTACTTTACGATCGGGTACACGAACACGGACCAAAAATGTTAATGATTGGAGACAAGATCCACAAAATGTGGATCTTGCATGGAAGCTAAAGCCGACCCAAACTCTCCTCTGCTTCTTCATTTTCATTTTCTTCATCACCATCAAATTCTCTCCATCTCTCTCGGTGTATACTCAAACCGCCACCATCACCAACAAATCAACATCATCTTCTTCATCCTTGATCATCATCATCATCGAGTTCTATCATCATCATCCTAATTATCATTGTGAGGAAATCTTCTACTTTTTATTTCCTTACTCTATTTTGTTATATATAGTGTGAATAAAACCTAATTCATGTATATAACTCACTAATTTAATGTTTAATTAAAATATGTTCTTGAAATTAAATTTAATAAACCAAACATATAAATGTGATATTGAGATGTATAAACTTGATATTATGTATTATTATTGTTGCTATAAATGATTGAGACCGTAAGATGATGATTCGAAACCAAAATGAAGTGTGTGCATATGTAATCTGTTATGAACAGAGGTTCTGTATACAAAAGTGAAAACCAAAATAGCTTCACATGGTGTAAGCCTTGTGTTAAGCTATTTTCGAAATAGCTTCACATGGTGTAAGCCTTGTGTTAAGCTATTTTCGAAATAGCTTCACATGGTATAAAATTGTGTTAAGTCATTTTTGGTTAAGCTTCACATGGTATAAAATTTTGTTAAGTCATTTTTGGTTAAGCTTCACATAGGGTAACATTGTGTTAAGCCATTTTTTGTTAAAGCTTAACATAGATTTTGATGTTATCATAATAGAGGTGAAAAGCTTCACATGGTGTTAAACCATGTGAAGCTATTTATGTCAAAAACTTAACATAAAATCTTGTGTTAACATGAAATAATGAAAAGCTTCACATGGTAGAATACCATGTTAAGCTATTTTCTTTCCTAAACTTCACATCCAATTTTATGTTAACATAAAATTATGAAAATCTTCACATAGTGTAATATGGTGTGAAGCTAACTTTGTTCAAACTTAACATAACATTTTAGTGTTAACGTAAAAGATAGAGGAACGAATTATATATATATATACACACACACACACACACACACACACACACACACACACACATATATATATATATATATATGTATTATATATAAGTATATATGTATATGAAAATATACATACGTATAACCAAAGGGACACTACAATGTTTTGGAAACGATAACAATTTATTAATATATAAACAGGAGTATATTTGGAATGAGCGAAATGTTTGGTACAAACTTTAGCTTAAGTACGAATATATATATATAAACGTCGACTATTATTATTATTATTATTTATATATATAAGTACAACGACAAATTTTATATATATACGAATATATGTATACTTACACGCAACAAATGATACGACTTGGGAAATACTAATTAACTGAACAACGAACTAAGAACGATCTGTTAGTCACTTACTTATACATATAACCTCACGTGTTTAGGACACTAGGAGGTTACTGCTGGACAACACGTGCTTTTAGAAACGTTAGCACCCAAAGGTGAGTCTCACAGCCCCATTTTACTGCTTTACTATTTTGGGAGAGATGCATAACTTGTATTTACTTGTTATATAAAATTATCAACTTTACTAGATTACTTTATAGACTTACTTTAATGGAATTTACTTTACAAACTTAGTGATTTACTGTTTTACTACTCTACCGACGTATTTACTTACGGACTTACTGACAGACTTTACTGTCTTCTAAACTTACTGACTTACTATTTACAGACCTACTGATATACTGAATTGAATGAGTTACCTTTTAATCCAATGAAGTCCTCTGAATCATAGTCGTCAGTTATAGGATTAGCGCGAGTTTTAGTATATGGATCCATATGGGACTGACAATCCCCGCCCTGGGTAGCACGCACTACCATGAACCGTTCTCGTATAAACGGGTGTTTTCTACTCGTTTCGTATGAGTGTTTTTGGATTAGCACTCACGGGGGCAAATTACAGACTTGTTAAGCTTCGACTATGATGGCTCATGGCAGAACCTACTTACCTAATTATCTTTGTGAACTGGTTACTACTTACTGAATTACCTCTGTGTAATTGTTACTTACTTCCCCTATTACTGCATTCGTAAATTTCTTACTTACTGACGGGTACATTGTGTACTGACTGATTGTACTTGTACGATAGCTTACTTACTACTTTGTGTATAAATTCCTATTGCTATTTACCTACAAACCTGTGAGATTCACCAACCTTTTGGTTGACGCTTTTAGTGATGCATTCTCAGGTACACAGCAACAGTAGGAATGGCCTGCAGGATATGCTAAGCTAGTACGAGTTGCATACATACACACTTATGAAGATTTTAACTTGCATTATCTTTTGTACTTTGATTATGTATTTAAATCTTCAGAATCATTTTGTGAACTCGCTAATGATTCTTATGACTTAAAACCTTGTACTACTTTTGTAATGTAATGTATTTTCTAAAACGTCTCATTTAGAGTCGTTTGCTTAAATCTTTGTGCTTGATTACTGGATTAGTAGCACCCCAATGTATGCTTCCGCAACAGGTAAATTTTGGGGGTGTTACAGATTGGTATCAGAGCCTAAGGTTATAACAAACTAGGTTGCATTTAGTGGGCCTAGACCATGACCGTTAGGCAGTATTCCTCAGTAGGTATAACTGGTTCGGTGATCACGTCATACGAAGTTAATTTAACACAGCGTAGCTAACTATGTACAATTAAATGAAGATGGTCTGAGATCTGAAAGGGGTTATACTAAATAGGAATACACTAGTTGACTCTGACCACGAGAGAACCGGGACTCATACTTGTTTTATGCTAGACACAACTAAGGGGATATATATGTATATATGGTATATACATATAATGATTAGGCTATTATATATTGTATATATATATATATATATATATATATATATATATATATATATATATATATATATATATATATATATATATATATATGAATAGGCTTACCCTAGTAGAGTTAAGAACTTCGACATTCTATTTGGTACGGACCGATTAACAACCAGGATCGACGTACACTTAAGGACTAAAATCCTTTCTTGCCTTCCAACACTTTTGTAAATCTTAATCCTTTTAATCATTTGAACTCGCAAGTTACATGATTACAACCACTATTATTCTACACTATTGATTGTCACTTGTGTTGTGATATATTACCGTTATATATACAACTACGATGATCATATTCTTATACGAAACTCTGACATGTCCCTTATCTTCATTGAAGGAACATGCCTCCACGACGCCAAAAGTACACTCAAGCTCAGGTTGATCAATTGGTTGCTGATGCACTAATTGCTGAACGACGACGGTCAGAAAGTGCTGAAACACCACCAAGTACAACTGTGGTAAAACCTTGCACCTACAAGGACTTCCTTAGCTGCAAGCCTCTGAACTTCAACGGCACTGAAGGTGCCATTGGGTTGTTACGATGGCTAGAAAAGACATAGTCAGTCTTTCGCATCTGCAACTACCCTGAGGACTGTAAGGTCAAGTTCTCCACCTACACTTTTATGGATGATGCCCTGACATGGTGGAACACTTATGCTGACTCTATGGGCCTAGACATTGCTCTCAAAACTCCTTGGGACGAATTGAAGAAAATACTCAAAGACGAGTATTATCCTAGGGATGAAATCCAACAACTCGAGGTAGAATTCTGGAATCTCACCACTTAAGGGAATGATATCGCAGGCTACACTTCTCGGTTCAATCAGTTAGCATACCTGTGCCCATCTATGGTTGATCAGGATTCCAAGCGTATTGAGCGTTATCTCTGAAGACTTCCCCCAAAAATTCAGGGGATGGTTACTTCATCAAATTCTCCCACATTTCATGGTTTTGTGCGTATGGCACACAAATTGATGGTACAAATAGTTCGCCAAGGAACATCTGGTGACAAAAATATTGGAAACAGCTCTGGAGATAACAAAAGGAAATCTGATGGAAGCCCCAACCTTCAGAGCCAAGCTAACAAAAAGCCTGCAACTTCTAAGTCCAACACCTCTGAATCTGATGATAAGGTATGGTATAAAGGAAGCAAGCCCTATTGCTCCAAATGCAGCCTTCACCATGATGGTTCATGTCCTTGCACCAAATGCAAGCGATTCGGACATTTGGCCAAAGATTGCAAAACAATCACAACTGGTACCAACACCTCTGCACCTAAGACCTGCTATGAATGCAATGGCATCGGACACTTCAGGAAGGATTGTCCAAAGCTGAAGGACAAAAACAACAACACTGCTCGAGGAAGATCCTACGTACTCAATGCTAGGGAGGACCATCAGGACCCGAGACTTATTGACTTACTCAACACGGGTACTTTCGCTTTCAGATAACCCGACTGCCTCTATACTACTTACTTTGGTAGATCTTACTTGCAGCTTAATATCTTCTATGTTTTCCCTATATTCTAAGTACTCGATAGAATTAGGAAAACGACAACTTAGTTTCTACACGATACTGATAGAGTTTAGTTTACTCTACAACCTTACCGACTATCACAGACTTTACGAATACAACAGAACTTACATAGTTACTCTAGGCTACTAGTACACATTGTAGCTACTCTCTAGTGACTGACTGGCCTTGTCATGCAGACATAATGGTCAACACATCTTGAAACTTCCTTTTCAAATTCTTTTAGTCGTCGGTAGGGCTCTAGTCCAACAAGAGGAGGAAGACAACGCTAGATAAGTGTTGTGTCACTTCTACACTTTCTTAGAATATGCATTGACTATTACTTCGACATACCGATAAACACTACGAACAAATTTTGGGACGAAATTCTCCTAACAAGGGAAGAATGTGACACCCGGTCAAAAATGACCCAAAATTAGCTCCAAATTTAAACTTTAATATTCGTACTCGGTACGAACTAAAACGAAAGTATTCAAGTATTATATATATATAACGTCAAACGATTATCCAAAAATCGAGTATAAACAAATCTGAAAGAACACGTAATCTCAAATACGGATGTTGGTGCAAAATATTTTTTAAATAATATATTATTAATGAGAATAATTATTATTTACTCGGTTGAAGTTTTAAATACATTTTGTACACTAAAAACTATCCGTATATTCAAAGTAAAATAAATATATACTTTTATATCTCATTAAAAGTATTTTTATAAAATACTTCAATTGAAAACTTATACGATTATATTTTTAGAAATTTATCATTTGAAAATATTATACTACTTTACGATCGGGTACACGAACACGGACCAAAAATGTTAATGATTGGAGACAAGATCCACAAAATGTGGATCTTGCCTGGAAGCTAAAGCCGACCCAAACTCTCCTCTGCTTCTTCATTTTCATTTTCTTCATCACCATCAAATTCTCTCCATCTCTCTCGGTCTATACTCAAACCGCCACCATCACCAACAAATCAACATCATCTTCTTCATCCTTGATCATCATCATCATCGAGTTCTATCATCATCACCATCTCACGGCATCATCATCATCCTAATTATCATTGTGAGGAAATCTTCTACTTTTTATTTCCTTACTCTATTTTGTTATATATAGTGTGAATAAAACCTAATTCATGTATATAAGTCACTAATTTAATGTTTAATTAAAATATGTTCTTGAAATTAAATTTAATAAACCAAACATATAAATGTGATATTGAGATGTATAAACTTGATATTATGTATTATTATTGTTGCTATAAATAATTGAGACCGTAAGACGATGATTCGAATCCAAAACGAAGTGTGTGCATATGTAATCTGTTATGAACAGAGGTTCTGTAAACAAAAGTGAAAACCAAAATAGCTTCACATGGTGTAAGCCTTGTGTTAAGCTATTTTCGAAATAGCTTCACATGGTGTAAGCCTTGTGTTAAGCTATTTTCGAAATAGCTTCACATGGTATAAAATTGTGTTAAGTCATTTTTGGTTAAGCTTCACATGGTATAAAATTGTGTTAAGTCATTTTTGGTTAAGCTTCACATAGGGTAACATTGTGTTAAGCCATTTTTTGTTAAAGCTTAACATAGATTTTGATGTTATCATAATAGAGGTGAAAAGCTTCACATGGTATTAAACAATGTGAAGCTATTTATGTCAAAAACTTAACATAAAATCTTGTGTTAACATGAAATAATGAAAAGCTTCACATGGTAGAATACCATGTTAAGCTATTTTCTTTCCTAAACTTCACATCCAATTTTATGTTAACATAAAATTATGAAAATCTTCACATAGTGTAATATGGTGTGAAGCTAACTTTGTTCAAACTTAACATAACATTTTAGTGTTAACGTAAAAGATAGAGGAACGAATTATATATATATATATATATATACACACACACACACACACACACACACATATATATATATATATATATATATATATATATATATATATATATATATATATATATATATATATATATATATATATATATATATATATATATATATTATATATATAAGTATATATGTATATGCAAATATACATACGTATAACCAAAGGGACACTACAATGTTTTGGAAATGATAACAATTTATTAATATATAAACAGGAGTATATTTGGAATGAGCGAAATGTTTGGTACAAACTTTAGCTTAAGTACGAATATATATATATAAATGTCGACTATTATTATTATTATTATTTATATATATAAGTACAACGACAAATTTTATATATATACGAATATATGTATACTTACACGCAACAAATGATACGACTTGGGAAATACTAATTAACTGAACAACGAACTAAGAACGATCTGTTAGTCACTTACTTATACATATAACCTCACGTGTTTAGGACACTAGGAGGTTACTGCTGGACAACACGTGCTTTTAGAAACGTTAGCACCCAAAGGTGAGTCTCACAGCCCCATTTTACTGCTTTACTATTTTGGGGGAGATGTATTATTTGTATTTACTTGTTGTATAAAATTATCAACTTTACTAGATTACTTTATAGACTTACTTTAATGGAATTTACTTTACAAACTTAGTGATTTACTGTTTTACTACTCTACCGACTTATTTACTTACCGACTTACTACCAAACTTTACTGTCTTCTAAACTTACTGACTTACTATTTACAGACCTACTGATATACTGAATTGCATGAGTTACCTTTTAATCCAATGAAGTCCTCTGAATCATAGTTGTCAGTTATAGGATAAGCGCGAGTTTTAGTATATGGATCCATATGGGACTGACAATCCCCGCCCGGGGTAGCACGCACTACCACGAACCGTTCTCGTATAAACGGGTGTTTTCTACTCGTTTCGTATGAGTGTTTTTGGATTAGCACTCACGGGGGCAAATTACAGACTTGTTAAGCTTCGACTATGATGGCTCATGGCAGAACCTACTTACCTAATTACCTTTGTGAACTGGTTACTACTTACTGAATTACCTCTGTGTAATTGTTACTTACTTCCCCTATTACTGCATTCGTAAATTTCTTACTTACTGACGGGTACATTGTGTACTGACTGATTGTACTTGTATGATAGCTTACTTACTACTTTGTGTATAAATTCCTATTGCTATTTACCTACAAATCTGTGAGATTCACCAACCTTTTGGTTGACACTTTTAGTGATGCATTCTCAGGTACACAGCAACAGTAGGAATGGCCCGCAGGATATGCTAAGCTAGTACGAGTTGCATACATACACACTTATGAAGATTTTTACTTGCATTATCTTTTGTACTTTGATTATGTATTTAAAATCTTCAGAATCATTTTGCGAACTCGCTAATGATGTATACTTATGACTTAAAACCTTGTACTACTTTTGTAATGTAATGTATTTTCTAAAACGTCTCATTTAGAGTCGTTTGGTTAAATCTTTGTGCTTGATTACTGGATTAGTAGCACCCCAATGTATGCTTCCGCAACAGGTAAATTTTGGGGGTGTTACAAACACCTACCTCACCACCTAGCCATTTCTTATTCGGAATTTCGACCATATATAAGGTCCCCCGTTTATACCCGCGAGCAATTACCAAACTACCCTTGATAACCTTCCACTGTTGGTCGCCAAATCTAACGTGGTACCGCTCATTATCCAACTACCCAATCGAAATCAACCGCTTCTTGAGCTTGGAAATGAACCTCACCTTATTGAGGACCTAATCCGTACCAAGGTGAGTTTTGAGGACAACATCCCCAATACCCGCAATTCTAAGTTTTCTTCCGTTCGCAAGACGAATCTTACCGGAATAAGACCTAAAATTCGTCATCTCTTCCATGCACGGGATAGCATGAAAAGATGAACCCGAATCCAAAATCCAGGATTCCACAAGATTATCTTCACAACACAGCAACGCATCTTCAGTCGTATCAACTGCCGCATTCACACTCGGTTTACCATTCGGACATTGATACCTAAAGTGCCCCAGTTGCTTACAGTTCCAACACGTGACGTTCCTATTCTCCGATGGCTCCCTCCGCGATCTAGATCTACTCTTACTACGCCCCCTGCTAGTCACACTTAAAGCCGATGAACCCGAATACTCACCGGAATCTTTTCTTCTAATTCCCTCACCGAGTACCAAATCACGGATCCCCTCAAAAGTCAACTTAGTAGTTCCAGATGAACCACTAACGGCCGTAACCATACCGGACCAACTCTCGGGCAACGAAGACAACAAGAAAAGTGCCTCCAATTCATCTTCAAACGTAACCCCTACAGATTTTAACCTAGTCAAAATCGAGTTAAACTCGTTCACATGATCCGCTGGCGATGCACCTTCAACCATCTTTGCATTCACCAACTGCCGAATCAAGAAAAACTTATTGAGAGCCGAGGGTTTCTCATACATGTTAGACAACGCCGTTAACAAACCCGCAGTCGTGGTTTCCCCCACAATATTGTAAGCGACATTCTTGGCCAGAGAAAGTCGAACTACTCCAAGTGCTTGACGATCTAACAACGTCCAGTCGGCATCACTCATGCTTTCAGGTTTAGTACCCGACAACGGTTGGTGTAACTTCTTCTCATACAAAACGTCTTCGATTTGCATCTTCCAAAATCCAAAATCGCTGCCATCAAACTTACTAATCCTAATCTCGTTTTTATCCGCCATTGTTCCCAAAACACGAAAACCACGTGCTCTGATACCACTTTGATAGGTTTTAGGACCCAACCAAGAACGTATAATCACAAGATTATACCCCACAAACAACAAACGGATTAAACACAAGCAATTAAGATAATGAGAATAGTAAACGAACACACGAATATAACGTGGTTATATCCAATCTACTCGATTGGTTTAATCCACGGCCAAACTAGAGAGAAATCTTATTATTTTTGGAGGTGTTAGGGTTACAATACAATAATAGGGTTACAATTTATAATAGATAAAAGCCTTCGTACGAAACTAATTTTGCCGACTCACTTTTGCCGACTTGAATTTGTTTCCATATCTACATCACGTGACTACGTGAATCACAAGCTTCTAGCCAAAATAATTAATTATTTCATGTATCTAGCCAAATCAATTAATTATTTGTTTAATCTTCATATAAATCCTAACAATAAGGTGTTTTACAGTACAACACTGAAAAACATGTTTAGTGGTGTATGACTAAAATCAAGTGGTGTACGAGTCACTCCCCTTCCTTTAACCAAGGTCTACTGTATAAAGACTTTTCCTTTAGTTTAGGGTCAAATTGTTTGTCGGCTTTATCCGCCAACATTTTATCAATTTCTTAGATTCTATCTTATAAGTAGCTAACGTACGTGTTAAATATTACTACGAAACCTATATATTTGAAATAATAATCTGAATATTTGAATCAGGTGAACTTGTGAGGTTGTAGGCATAACCAAAAATAAAAAAAAATACTTTGGATCAAACACAGCCTGAGTTGACCCACCAACACATCATCAGAGTAGAGATGATAAATGGACAAACAAATGTATATTGGCTAACAGACCAGCCGACCAGTACTATAAATTGCCTGTTTCAACACGTTAGCATTGATGAAACCAAAAAATACTGTAACATGTGATTGAATGATGAATCAATCGAATAATTGGTTACAGGGGTTTTTGCAACTAAACTAATTAGAATAAGGTTGTCAAGATCGCGATCCTGATCGAAGGATCGTACGATCTTACGATCTTACCAAGGGAAAAAGTGCAGGATCGGAGTAGGATCGTAGGATCGATCGTAAGATCGTAGGATCGTTGAACGATCCGGATCCTACAAATGGGCTTTTTTTTTTTTTTTTTTTTTTTTTTTTTTTTTTTACAGTTGGACTTGTAAGGCCCATAAGTAGTCCAAATCATATCTCAAAACTTACCATACCTTTGTTTTCAAGTTCAATTTCCCTATTTATTATCAAATTAACCTAAGATAAAGTCTAGAACCTCTAAAATGACGATTAAAATTTTCATTTGTAATATGCTCTCAAACTTTGGTGCAATTATACTATGCTGCTATTTTTTGTTTTAGTACGTTTATCGTTCGAGAAATATATGTCAACATATTGCATCACTTCAGTAATATAAAAGTTTGAATGTTAGATTAATTTCTCTAATAGTAGTTTTCTACAAGAATTTAGATAACTTTGTATAATAAAAATCATATTTTGGTAGGATCTACGATCCCGATCTTGATCTTACAATCCCGCTCTTGCAAAGGCAAAAATGATCCTACGTAGGATCCCGATCTTGACAACCTTGAATTAGATAACATAAAAGGCCTAAACTAATATGGGCCACTACTAATATGTGGGCTAATAAGCCTAGCCTTTATTTAGCTAACATCCCCCCTCAAACTCACAATGCTACAACAACAAACATTGAGAGTTTGTCACACAAAAAACGGAAACGCGAAGCTGAGTGTGGCTTGGTAAATATATCTGCAACTTGTAACATAGAGGGAACAAAAGGCAAAGAGATGGTGTTAAGCAGAAGATGATGACGAGTGAAGTCACAGTCAATCTCAATATGCTTGGTGCGTTCATGTAAAACCGAGTTGCGTGCAATCTAAATAGCACTCTTATTGTCACAGTATAATGGAGTAGGATGACAAATGTTGACACCCATATCTGCAAGCAACCATCATAACCAAACAATTTCACAAGTAGTAACAGCCATGGCTCGATACTCAGCTTCAGTTGAAGATCTAGAAGTGACATTTTGTTTCTTACTTTTCCACGAGATAAGAGAATCACCAAGAAAAACAAAAAATCCGGTGGTTGACTTACGATAAGTAGAATCACTATCCCAATCAGCATCACAATAGGCACGTAAGTCTAACGAATACGTAGATGAAAACAATAAGGTCTAAAACTGAGTACCATGATACCGAAGAATACGAAGGACAGCAGCCCAATGAACCGTAGTGGGAGCAGCAACAAACTGACTAACAACATGAACCGCATGAGCAATATCAGGTCAGGTCACAGTAAGATAAACCAAACTTCCAACAATAGTACGATATAAGCTAGGATCAGGCAACGGTTCACCATATGAAGGAGTGTACTTAGCATTGGTCTCGAGAGGAGTATCAACAGTCTTGTTGTCAGTAAGACGTGCACGTTCAAACAAATCAGCAATATACTTTGACTGAGATAGAAGATATCCTTTTGGAGAAGAAGCAACTTCAATACCCAGAAAGTAACGTAGTAATCCCAAATCTTTCATAGCAAAACGACGAGATAATTATGACTTCAAAAATTCAATACCCTGACAATCATCTCCGGTAATAATCATATCATCAACATACAAAGATAACAATATACGACCTCTCGATGAACTTTTTACAAATAAAGCGTAATCATGATGGCTGGATGTAAAACTAAGTGAAGTGAAAACGGTGGAAAACTTTTCATACCAAGCACATGGTTCTTGTTTAAGATCATAAAGAGCTTTTCAAAGCTTGCACACTTCACTAGATCGGTGGGAAACACCAGGAGGTGGTTTCATGTAAACTTCCTCATCAAGGTCCCCATTCAAGAAAGCATTCTTGACATCCATCTTAAATATCTTCCACTTACAACTAGAAGCTAGTGCAATCATAGCGCGAACCGTTGTCATTTTAGCAACGGGAGCAAAATTTTCCTCATAATCCATACCGTACTCTTGAGAGTAACCTTTACCAACCAAACGAGCCTTATATCTTTCTATGGATCCATCAGACTTAGTTTTAATTTTGTATACCCAACGGGACCCAATAGTATGCTTGCCCGGTGGCAATGGTAGCAAGTCCCATGTATGAGTCTAATGTAGAGCAGTAAGCTCTTCAGCCATAGCAACCTGCCAAAGTGGATCACAAACAGCCTCTCTATAGGATGAAGGCTCACGAAGATTATGAACAGAAGCAACAAATGAAGCAAACGAACCAGAATAACATGAATAAACACAATCATCTTGTTTGGTAGACTTACGATTACGTTGGGGCCGAACATATGGAGGAGGACCAGCAGCATCAGAAGATGATTGGGTAGCAGGAGGGGGTGGAGTAACATGAGGTACATCCTCATTTGGTGATGGAGGAATTGTTTCCGAAGTTGGTATGGGCACTGTTTCTGACACTATTTCTGGTGTAACGGTTTCAGCAACAATGGGTGCAGGTTCTCCACTTTCACTATCAAACAGATTGATGTTAATAAGATCCGAATGTGTGAAATGATGAGAAGTAACATGGATAGAGCAGAAAGAAACATGTTCTAAAAACACAACATGGCGCGAGACATACAACTTTTTACTGACCGGATCAAAACAACGATATCCTTTTTGACCAACACCATAACCTAGAAAGACACATATGGATGATTTAGGTGACAATTTTGTATGCTCAACATGTGGTTTTGAGAACAAAACAAGTACACCCAAAAACACGCAATGATGAATAATCAGGATCAGTTCCATACAATTTTTCAAATGGAAACGAACCAGAATTATGTGTGGTTGGGATCGTATTTATGACATATGTGGCAGTAAGAACCGCTTCCCCCCAAAAATTACTAGGAACCTTGCTGACAACATGAATGATCTGGCAGTCTCAACAAGATGACGATGCTTTCTTTCAGCAACACCATTTTGTTGAGGAGTATCAGTACAAGAGGTTTGATACATAGTCCCATCGGAAGCAAGTAGACTGGTAAAATCATTAGAGGTATATTCACCTTCTAAATCACATCGAAAGCATTTTATAACACCAGAATGCTGAGTTTTGACTAGTGCTCTAAAGGTTTTAAACACATTCAGATAATCAGACCTATGTTTTATTAAATAAATCCAAGTATAACGAGTATAGTCATCAATGAATGAAACATAATATCGAGAACCTCCTTTCGTAGATACTGGAGAAGGTCCCCACACGTCAGAATGCACAAGATCAAAAGGTGCAGTAGAAATTAAACACTTTTATTAAAAGGTAAAGCCGAAAATTTGGCGAGTTTACGTCCGCTGTAGTCAGAAATATCATGACTGTCTAATTTACCCAAGACTCCGGTAGAAACTAAAAACCGTAAACGAGATGCAGAAACATGACCTAAACGAGAATACCACAAATAAAATGCCGAAGAAGACCGATTCAACCAAAAAGAAGATAGGTCCACACTCGAGGCTGCAACAGAAGAACCTTGAAAATGATCTAAAACATAGAGTCCCCCATGACTACGGCATGTCCCAATCACCTTCTGAGTATGTGGGTCTGTTGCGCCGTCAGAGTGCTGACTCTACTGCGGTCATTTTAAGGTGGGCACAGCGGTCCTGCAAATAACGATGTAACACGTGAACGTGTTAGGTTTTAAATTTATATGAGTTGGGGTTCAAACTATAAGTACTACCTACTTTTGGGGAGTAAGCAGTAAGTATAACTCGAGTGTCGTTCTTAAAATCAGAGCGAATGGAACTAAAAGGGACTTACCGTAAACGAGCTTTCTGATAGGATGGGTTTTATAAAAGTAGGTAGGTTTTGGTTGGTTTATCCAATACTAAATAAAACAAGTAAATAAAACAGAGAGTAGGCAACAGGTAAAGCATCATTGCTGAAACTTTGATAATTAGGGTTTCTGGATGATATTCATTATGAAGATGATTGGAGACTACCTTGGGCAAATCATCAGATGGACAGTCGGTGTAAACTCTAGGACCCTACGTTTTAGTCTAAAACCCTAAAATCATATGTCACTGAATCCTAGGTTATCCTGATGCAGATCAGAAAAAGGTTGTTTAAACCCCCCTCACTTGTCTTAAAAGACTAAGCGACCTCTACGGAGGATATATCCTGGGTGTAGGCATAAGGTAACAAACTGCAATTATATATCTGACATTTCTTAACACCTAAATCTATCTGAGTTTATCTAGGTATGTACAAATTGTATGCTATATATGTTGAGCTGTAGGTTATGTTGAGTTAAGCATTTTAAGCATCTTGTATTACAGCCGAATACTTGCTTTCTTTTCAGAACTCTTTTATATTAGGTTTAGGCATAATTAACTCCGTCATGAATTAGACCCTCCTTTGCTATCAGGTGTTCATCCCTAGGAATACTCACGGTGTACAGTGCAATTGGTATATCCACAGTGTTCCAGACTCAAGGTATACTCACGGTGTACAGTGCATTTGGCATATCCACAGTGTTCAGACTCAAGGCATACTAACGGTGTACTGTACATTAAAGTAGTTCCACAGCTGTATGTTACCTTGGTGTACGGTGCAGGGACCATTTCCACAGCTGTATTTTAACCTTGGTGTACTAACGGTGTACGGTGCAACGAGCATTTCCACAGCTTTATTGTTCCTAGACCCATATTCTAAAAGGGTGACTTTTAGGTATCCCACAATGAAATAAACCTATGGTAGTTCCTTAGCTTCCACGTATTTGTACTCCACACGAGGTGTTTCCAACGCTATACGAAGTACTGTTGTGACACCCCGCAAAATTTGAGTACAATTAAGTACAGTAAACTCGTGAAATTTGCGCTAATTTCCTGACAAAAGTTTTATACAAAAGTTTTGATGTGGAATAAGTCTAGCAAGCCCAAAATAATAATATGATAATTTTTACAAAATTTGTAATTTATTTAATTACATATATAATACTTAAAGGCTAGCAGAAAACGCGACAGAAAAATATCTCAGTATTGTACCCAAAATCATTTCGAAATATTATTTAACTAAAATAATATATGGGAAAATTTTTAAAACGAAATAATATTGTGTTTTAAACACATAATGAACACGCAGAACATTTAAAATGTACAAAACGTACAACAGTCTAAAATAATGAAAATTTCATTATTCAAATTTTAAATAACGAACTAGGAGAACACCTACAAAATAAAAATATAAAATATTATATTTTATATTGTACTAATTATACCCATACCTGAAATTAACGGGCTAAAAATAACTCAACTAACTCAATTATTTGAGACCAACTACTGTGATAAACCCATACTCGTTATAATTTTAAATATATATACTTCCTCCCTCTCGTTCCTTTCCTCAGACTCATATTCCCCAACCAACTTCAATCATTGAATTGCTCTGTTTATTTTCTTCTTCTTCATCGTGAGCTCAAGCAGCAGCAGTTATTAATTTAAATTAAAAACAATAACAATAATAATCATCATCAGCTTGTATCTTCATCATCATCTTCTCCATATCATCATCATCACCACTGTTGACATACCTTGGGCGCGCTATCCAGCTGCTAGCATTCACATCACTACCACTACTGTGAGTTCACAGCCCCCTTTTCACTATTTTAATTGCTTTTAAAACTTGGGGTGAAAAACATAGCTAACGTTTTTGCTATAACATGCAATAACTGTTCATAAATGCTTTGGTGCCTATGTGCTACTTAATTGCTTTGGTGCTTATATGCTACTGATTATATGAATGATTTCATCATATGATTGAGAACTATATGTGGATACTTATAGGCCCTCGTTCGAACTTTTACGATAGGATACTTACTTTCCTACAAACCTTTATGTACGAAACTTATTTGACTCTTTTGTCAACAACATATAGATGATCCTGGTTTAACAAACCATAACTATAAAAACCTGTGAATTCACTCAACATCCATGTTGACCTTTTACTATGTTTTTCAGGTAATTTACAGCACAAGTAAGAACGCATACTAACGGAGTTAGGCGATCCATGACGAATTAGGATGCCACATTTTGGGACAAATAAGGATTTATTTTGTATAACTGATATTATCTTTATGACTTGATGAGTCGTAGTTCTTTTGTTAACAAACTACTTTCTTAATTGGCATCTTAATTTTATGTTCTGCAATAATCATATGCTCTGATCTACATGAGTGTCAAATGTTGACGTCAGCACCCCCGTACATACTAATGCTTTCGGAAATCGCGCGTTGACCGTGCTGACCGAATTTGGGGGTGTGACAAACTTGGTATCAGAGCCATTGGTTATATCTAACTAGAAGTCTTTAAGTGACCTGAAAGCCTTAGAGACCTAGACTATAGCCTTGGCTAGAGCACTCATGCACGCACACATTCGCATACGTCTAACTCACCATATGACAACTATTGTCACGATACGTTTAGGTGAATAGTACGTGTTCCTACACGTGACTTCTCAAACATGGTTGTGATAACAATGGCACCTCGGTACACGAGAAACCATGAACCAACATCATCACACAATTAATCTATTTGTCCACTATACGGACATTATCGTCTGGTGTATAGTTAATTTGGAACTCTTCTCATACATTACAGTCTCCCGCTTTTACGGGCAAACACATATAAAACTAATGGTCCCTACCTTAGTTACTATACTCCACACACTAATCAGGAAACTTCCTGACACACAAAATGATGTCTAAAGGATCGAACAAATCCTCACTAAACATTTAACGATTAGGACTGACAACTTATCAGTCGAATGGATGGAGAAAACAAATGGAAGTGTGATACATATTAGAGTAACGAGCAATTTAAGTAACACACAAACAAAACATAGGAAGGTGTCGATATACACCAATCAAGACATGGTTTCAAACAACAATAAGGGTAGTCAGACCCGATGCTACTACACAAATTTCCTCCCCACAAATAACAAACTTTATATGATAATTTTTATACAAATTATATACGAAAATGCTTAACTATATATTAGGATAACATTCCTACTTAAACTATATTTAGGATAACATTCCTACAAAAACTATATTTTGGTTAACATTCCAACGAAAACTATATTTTGGATAACATCCAAACGAAAACTACAAATTTTGAATAACATTTCAACAAACACTTTGGATAGGAAACCGGAGAACGTACTGGTGATGTTTATTACTGGAGCACGTACCAGTACGCATTTGTTGACCGGAGAACGCACCGGTAGCAATATGAGTCAACCGGAAAACATACCGGTACTGTTTATACTGGAGAATGTACCAGTACACACTAAATGACCGGAGAACGACCGGCAGATAAACTGGAGAACTACCAGTACTATGATTTGCTGGAGAACGACCGGCAGATAAACTGGAGAACTACCAGTACTATGATTTGCTGGAGAACGACCAGCAGTATTACAAACCGGAGAACGACCGGTAGACTTTGGAAAAGCCTGAGAACGACCAGCAAAGTGTTTCAAACCATATTTTGGGTAACACCCCAACATAGTTGTATTTTGGGTAACATCCCTACTAAACTAAACTATGTTTTGGGTAACGTCCCAACAGAAACTATATATATTTAGGGTAACATCCCAATTGGAACTATATATGTTGAATAGTGATCCAACTAAACTATATTAGGAACAGACATCCCACTTAAATTGTAAATTGGGCAGACATCCCAACTAAACAATATTAGGGACAGACATCCCACTCAAACTGTAAATTAGGCGGACATCCCAACTAAACTATATTAGGGACAGCCAGCCCACTTAAACTGTAAATTAGGCGGACATCCCAACTAAACTATATTAGGGACAGACATCCCACTTAAATTGTAATTTGGGTAAACATCTCGACTAAACTGTATTTTGGGTAACATCCCAACGAAATCCTACTTTTGGACGACAATCCAAAGAAACGAGATTGATTGAATCCTAACACCATCACCGAGATGTCGTGGAAAACCATGACTCAACTTTTAGAAGTTGACTCATGTAAACTAGATGACAAACACGCCATAGAACTAGCCGATGGTAGGTTGATCGAATCAGGAGAAATAGTACCGGGATGTATCCTAACGTTTTAGGGTCATCTCTTTGAAATAGACTTACTATCGGTAGAGTTGGAAAGTGTTGATATCATAGTCGGTATGGACTGAGTAACGAGGAATTGAACTGAGATTGTATGTTCCGATAAGATGGAGCGAGTACCACTATTAACTATCTAGTATCTCTAATGGAGATAGGCAATTTACATCTCGCACCTGGCAATCACTGCAACAGGCAGTGGGTACTTGTCTCGATATGAGAACTACCTACCATTCACAAAATCGACGGTCAAAATAAATGAATGATACAAACGCTTGAGGACTCGTTAAGGGTCTGCAAAATTGATTTTTGAGGAAATTGGGATATTCGCCTCCCACTAACTGAATCTTTCTAAAACAACGGTTACCACACTAGTGTACAAATGAAGCCATGGAGGCACTGTATGAACAAAAATGCTGATCACCACTCTGTTGGGTAGAGTGGGTGACAGACAACTATCAGATCCCTAGAATTGTTTATGAAACTATGACTAAGATATTCTAGATAAGTAACGAACAGAAAATAGTACAAGATTGACAAGAGGTTTACGTTGATAATTACTGTAAATCTCCCACATTTCAACTAGGAAACCAAGTCCTACTCAAAGTATTGCTCGGGAAGCGGTTAGTTTGAAATGAAAAAGTGAGGAAAACCAAAACCCACGAAACATAGGACCTAACAAAATCCTTGCAAGGATCGGTCATGTTGCTTAAAAAATCAAACTACTTCAGAAGCTCAACAACATTTGTGACACTCGTTGAAGTACTAGTTTTAGAGTGTGCCTTCTGATGACACATTCATCCGTTTGCTCAACGAAGTTCTTGAAATTACAATAACAATCAATGTAAACAGCTAAGATAAAACTATGAGTCCCACTACAGGAATAACTATGATTCCATCTATGATTTAGAAATGGAATACTTTGATTTGATATATGTGCAAACTTTGGAAAACCTTGTAAACATTGGAAGCTTAGATAACTTTGAACGCCACAATGGCAACCTCACATTTTCTCGAAAATCTAACTCAATGTTTCTAGTTGACGTTAAGCACATATTACTCCCTCCCCGATGCCACTCCTACTAATTTGACATTGAGGGCATCATAGGAATGATCTATCTAAGTCACGTTAAAATCAGGGTTGGCAGTTAGCAGACGAGTCAACTCGCGATTCTGTCAACCGTTTAGTCACAATAAGACTACTTGGTAAACAACCATCCTATAACAACTGTTTACTCACGATAGGACTACTTTGTAAATGGTTACCTTGTAGCCACGATATAACCATGATAATGACCACGATCCTAACTACGATTTCATCTATGGTCAAACTTTGGTTTTAATAGCATATTTTGGGGTTGGAAAACTCTGTCGACCTTGAAAACTCTGTAAACTTTAAAATCTTGGAATTTGAACTATGAATTAAACATTTATTTGAGACTTAAAATAGTCTGAACACGACCACAAATATGTAGATACTATGATGGACAACGATATAGGCATGGGCTGACTGCCTTCAAACTCGCTCTAGACAATCGAGGCCTACTCTCATTCAAAAGACTTAGCTACAATTGAGTCATGAGACAAGGTATACATGCGCAAAACAACTCATAACATAACTTAAATTTCGAGGACGAAATTTCTTTAACAAGGGGAGAATGTGACACCCCGCAAAATTTGAGTACAATGAAGTACAGTAAACTCGTGAAATTTACGCTAATTTCCTGACAAAAGTTTTAAACAAAAGTTTTGATGTGGAATAAGTCTAGCAAGCCCAAAATAATAATATGATAAGTATTTCAAAATTTGTAATTTATTTAATTGCATATATAATACTTAAAGGCTAGCGAAAAACGCGACGGAAAAATATCTCAGTATTGTACCCAAAATCATTTCAAAATATTATTTAACTAAAATAATATATGAGAAAATTTTTAAAACGAAATAATATTATGTTTTAAACATATAATGAACACGCAGAACATTTAAAATGTACAAAACGTACAACAGTCTAAAATAATGAAAATTTCATTATTCAAATTTTAAATAACGAACTAGGAGAACACCTACAAAATAAATATATAAAATATTATATTTTATATTGTACTAATTATACCCATACCCGAAATTAACGGGCTAAAAATAACTCAACTAGCTCAATTATTTGAGACCAACTACTGTGATAAACCCATACTCGTTATAATTTTAAATATATATACTTCCTCCCTCTCGTTCCTTTCCTCAGACTCATATTCCCCAACCAACTTCAATCATTGAATTGCTCTGTTTATTTTCTTCTTCTTCATCGTGAGCTCAAGCAGCAGCAGTTAGTAATTTAAATTAAAAACAATAACAATAATAATCATCATCAGCTTGTATCTTCATCATCATCTTCTCCGTATCATCATCATCACCACTGTTGACATACCTTGGGCGCGCTATCCAGCTGCTAACATTCACATCACTACCACTACTGTGAGTTCACAGCCCCCTTTTCACTATTTTAATTGCTTTTAAAACTTGGGGTGAAAAACATAGCTAACGTTTTTGCTATAACATGCAATAACTGTTCATAAATGCTTTGGTGCCTATGTGCTACTTAATTGCTTTGGTGCTTATATGCTACTGATTATATGAATGATTTCATCATATGATTGAGAACTATATGTGGATACTTATAGGCCCTCGTTCGAACTTTTACGATAGGATACTTACTTTCCTACAAACCTTTATGTACGAAACTTATTTGACTCTTTTGTCAACAACATATAGATGATCCTGGTTTAACAAACCATAACTATAAAAACCTGTGAATTCACTCAACATCCATGTTGACCTTTTACTATGTTTTTCAGGTAATTTACAGCACAAGTAAGAACGCATACTAACGGAGT
The DNA here is from genome assembly GCA_949592205.1 of Helichrysum umbraculigerum. NCBI lineage: Eukaryota > Viridiplantae > Streptophyta > Magnoliopsida > Asterales > Asteraceae > Helichrysum > Helichrysum umbraculigerum. The sequence goes on along the minus strand of CATIUR010000005.1, from coordinate 121,123,121 downwards.
TAGGCGATCCATGACGAATTAGGATGCCACATTTTGGGACAAATAAGGATTTATTTTGTATAACTGATATTATCTTTATGACTTGATGAGTCGTAGTTCTTTTGTTAACAAACTACTTTCTTAAATGGCATCTTAATTTTATGTTCCGCAATAAGCATATGCTCTGATCTACATGAGTGTCAAATGTTGATATCAGCACCCCCGTACATACTAATGCTTCCGCAAATCGCGCGTTGACCGTGCTGACTGAATTTCGGGGTGTGACAACTGTGCCGTTTTATGGAATATTCATAGCTTCATACTGTAATATGAGATAACTATATCTACGTAGTATTAGGGTTGATCAAATCCTATCCTAAGGCAATAGTCACGTGAAAGACTGGAAAGGGTGGACACTTGATTAAGTCTATATTTATGTAAAACTCAACCAGATATACATCAAAACAATCACCAATCATAGCATGTTAAATATGATATAAATATCATCCATAATCCTAATATCTACATTTCAACAAACACAGTATCAAACTACGTAAATAGCATGGCAATATTCGCAGCACAAATAAAGATATCATGTAAACAAAACATAATAACTGTAAGTAAAGGAATAAGTAAGAACCAGTATTTAAGCAGCGTAACACTGAGTAGTACAAGCCAGCATCTTGAACACTTCAATATAATAAAATTCCCAAGCTACAGCTATCTTCCCCACTCGAACCGTGCCTACATCTCTCTAGTTCTCTAGAGAGAGAACTGCACTAAACTACTTCTACAGAGAAAAACTACTTAGAGAGAGAGTGAGAAAATGAAAATGTGAGAAAATGATGTGATGAAGGTGTGGGAAATGAGGATGAGGAGCTCTCTATTTATAGGCATCCAAGGAATCAAGAGTACAAGTCCACAAGCATGCACGTACAAGCAAACGAAGCAAAACGAGATCACACGGGGGGTACCCTGCAGGCCGTACACGGCCCAGTATAGGCCATACATGGCTTCCCATAGGCTGTACACGGCTTCATGGTGGCCGTGTGCTAGGCCGTGTGCTTTTTTCGGCTTTTCTCGTTCCTTAGTTCGCGCGTATCTTCTTCGTTTCACGTCCGTTTGACTTGATTCTTTCGCCTATGGTTTCATAATTCTGTTACGCTTCAAATGATGCCAATTTGGCAAGAATTGGATCTATGGGGCCCAGGCGTGTCTAGAATATGTCTCGTAGTCTTCGGTTGTGCTGTTTGTTGCGTATCTCTCTCATCCTTGATCCAATCTGAGCAATCCTTATATCCACGTTCTTGTAATCTTCATGGCTACAAAATAAGATAGTTGTGAGGCCTTGGTATTGAGTTTACAGTGGAATTAGGGTTAGGCTCAGTATAGTGCCTATTTAGGTCAGTTTTATGTCCTTTTTGCTTGATTTTCTAAAGACCGACAAGATTATACCTTTCTAACAAAAGTTGGTAAATAATGATGATTTTAAGATGTATTTGTTAGAAAAGAACCAAAAATGGGATAAATAATGCATGTAAAAATGTGACTTTTTGCTATACATCAAATATCCCACACTTAAGCTTTTGCTTGTCCTCAAGCAAACCTCGTTTGGAAAATAGTTTTTTTTGAAAAAATGTTTTGGATGCTTAGAGTATCTTTTGCAGAAAGTCACTTTCTTCAAATTAGATAAATCTTTTCAGAAAGTAAGCATCAATAGAAATTAACTAGTCTTAAACATAAAGATGATCAACCCTTTTTGGCATACTTTGCAACTCTCGAAACGTAGATGTACATGACTGGGCGATTCTCACAAGTGGGTCACTCAATTCACTCAGAAGTGTATCGGGTTACCTATAATCTAATAGAAACGAAATCGCTCATTGCCAGTTATGCAGCGCTTATCGTCATAGGCTTGGTCGAGAATCGAATCTCCACCACTCCTTTGAGAACTGTGCTAATTATCCCAAGGCATTTTAATCAGGTTATGTGAATAAGGGTAAAGTGGGTAAGGATAGGGGTAGGTTGGTCAATGGTTTTAGGGTTTTGGAACTTCAGACTCGGAGCTTTTCAAAGATCAAAGCAAGTTTTACTTGAGACAACCACTAGAGTAGACTCATCTCCTAGAGGAATAATCTTTTATTTTGATGTTTCTTTTGAGATCTAACGGATTTTTCTTCTTTGGAGAGCAGTCTTCTCATTTGAGGTCTTTTAGGAGTTCTCCAAGGTCTGTTTTTCTTTTCTTTTGCTTTTTCTTCTTTCTATAACCTCGGAGATCCTTTATGTAGTGAGACATCTTTGAATTCTCTTTTGACAAGTACCAATTTTTCGTACTGTCTTCTGCGGATAATATCTTCTCTTTTGACAAGTACCAATTTTTCGTACTGTCTTCTGCGGATAATATCTTCGTGATGGGTACTAACTTCGCTTTTGTACCGTATCTTCTTTTTAGATTTCTTTCTTTTTAAACTCTTGAAAGGTACGGAGAGATGTTTGAAGATGAGACACCAATAGAAAGATATCTCAAGCAATCCTTTACTTATGATCTATGAATTTCGTGAGCTGGAATGGTGTTTAGTGGGAAAGTGTTTGTGTAGTGGGGAAATTTTTAGGGTTTTTAAATGAAATGGCTAAGGCGCAAAGGGTTTTCTAATCGGATCATCAACAATCTTAGAAAGAAAGTTGGAAGGGTTGGCTTGAAAAGATATGAAAGAAATGGGTTAATCCTAATAAATGCCAAGATCATCTAATTGCACCTATACTGCGTGCGGCACTCATTGGTATGGTCTCGAAACGCTTTACAGGAGCAAGTTCTAATTCAAAGACACATGCATCGGTGCACACTCCAAAATGAAAGTGAAGCATTAAAAATGAATGCTTATAATGGTCTCAAATACCTCACAACAAAAGGGGTTATATGCACCAAGTCATGCGATATCTAGAGGATTTCTCAACTTCAGTTTAAGATACGTTCTTATTTTTGCCTTATCTTACGTTCCAAAGCAATTTATTTATTTTGACAGAAGGTTTATCCCTTTAAGAGAATTTTCTAAAAGTAAAATCTTTAAAAATATTCAAAATCAACCGAATGGATGTCGGACACCGTCGAGGTTGGGTTTTCGAATGCTTTGGTGATTAAAAACTCAACCTTTTAGGCTGGTTTTGCGAAAAATTTGAAAAAGTTTGAATGAAAACGGAGGTATTACTTTGGACAAGCAAATATAAACTTACGGTATTTATATACCGTGTATCCCACACTTAAAACAACATTGTCCTCAGTGTTCATTACTAAGACGTAGGATTTTCTTCGGAAAAAATCCCACACTTAGGTTTTGAAACAGTGATACAATTTTAAGTGTTTCTGAAAAATGGTGGGATGGAATCCCACACTTAGAATTTTTGGCGTATTAGGATGTATCGTAATGGAGAAAATCATAACAGAAAAGAAAGGAACTTCCCTACGATAGAGACGGGGAGATGGTTTTAAGAAAGAAGCAGCGATCTCCAGGTGATTGAAGTTTCTTGGTTGATTCCATGCAGAAAGCAGTTTCTTCGTGAATGATCGGCATCTCCTTTCCTCAATTCTCATTTGCACAAACACATTTCACTTATTCTAGCTAAGAAAAATAGAGATTAAAACATAATAAGTAAACTAAATAACTGATAACTAAATACTGAAAATAAAGAAACTAAGCAGACTGTGTCTGGTAGTTCATGTCCCAAAAATATAACAAAATGAAGTTTCATAACCACAAATAAGTCAAAAGTATGGAATAAGAGGAAATAGTAAGTATGTAGATATAGGTGCACATATCTAGAGTGCTGGAGAGCCCTGATCAAAGTCCTGAACAGATGGTTGAACTGGTGGAGGAACTGAGGAAGGTCCGGCAACTGACTGTTGACCACTGGAGACTCTCTGCTCCTCTGACCTCACTTGTATGTACTGCATCAATACATCTCTAAGGGAGCAGGCAGGTAACTTCATCGGATCCTCTAAGGCCAACTGTCGAAAGTCCTCAAAAGTCATCCCCTCGTTCTCCATCTTGGTCCTGTAAATATGCCTAAGCATATCCTCTGTAGGAAGCTCATCAGAAGGTATAGTGTCTAATGCCAACAACCCTGCAAACTCTGATAATGTGAAAGGATCAGTGCCCAAATGAACAACATCTGGTTGGTAAGAACCAGCAGCCTCTCCTCCTGCGGACTGCTGAGAAGAACGGGCTCTACGGGCTGATGTAGTGGGATGTGGAAATGTAGCATCAACCGATAAACAGTTCTCAACTGACCGTGTGGGTGGAATGGTAGTAGTAGGTGGTATGTGGGTAGTGGTAGGTGGTGGAATGGTAGTGGACGGTGGCATGGTAGTGGATGGTGGAATTGGTGGTAGTGGCACACACTCGTACAGGAGCGACTCGGGAGCTGGAATACCTAAAGCCTTAGCTATAAGTGCCTGATGCACGTTGTTGACAGCCAACGTGTGCAAAGTGAAGTACTGGGTCATGGGAGTGACTGGATCTGTATGACGTATCTAAGCTCGGGGACCTGATGTCCCAACCCCAGTATCCCTGACTGGTGTCCTGGTACTCCTAGGCACATCCGGTACTCTATCAACTCTATCAGAAACCGGAGTCTCTACAACCTCCTCTCTGACCCTCTTCCTGGTCATGAAACATCCTGGGATAAGCTGCTGAGTGTCCTTCCAGTAACACTGCCTCTCAGAATCCTCAGTAATCAGCTGGATCTGCTTGCAGTAATCCAAGTCACAAGGTAATGAAGTGGAAGACACTCTATACTCGGCCTCCTGACTTTTTTTCAAGAGTCTCATCCCTCTCAACAATCTAGTAATGAAGGCTCAAATAAACACATGCTTTGTCAGGTCCAAGTTCTTCTCCTTCGCCATCCTCTCAGCAATAATGCAAGCCAAATTGATATTCTGGCGGCTCATGATAGCATCAATGATATGCAACTCATCCCCATTTATTGGCCCGGTCTCCTTCTTTCCCATAATAGATGTCACATTAAGCTTGTGTAGGAGGTGTAACTGAGGCAGAATCAGAGCCGAGGACTTGGCACCACAAGTGTAGTGGGTGCCAGTCAGCTCACTCCAAATGATCCTATGGTTCCTCTTGGGATGATGAGGAATCGTCTGATGACCATGTAGAAACACATTTGAGCTAATCTGCTCCGCTGAATATAATCCCAAGTGCCTAGTTAAGCCCGAAATGGATACACTCTGGCTCTTCCCTCGGTATCTAAATGTTATCTTCCTATCATCACCAATCTCTAACTCTGGGTCAAGCTCGAATGTCATCAAGAACTCAGTAACAACCTCAGGGTATATGGGCTCACGAATGCTAAGAAGCTGAATCCAGGAGCTGAACTCATGTCCCTAAACCTCGTATCCTATCAACCTCCTCAACCTATCTTCAATTCCCAGTTTCCCCATATCTTCCCAAACTATGTACCTATTACTCCCAAACGCCCTCTTTAGCCATTTCCGGATCAAAGCCTTGCCTTGTGTAGTTGTGGCCAAATAAGCAAGCATCGGTGGAATCGGGTCCATCTGTTTAAGAAAAACAAGCAAACAAGTCATATCAAAACAAATAGGATTAGCTAATGGTTATCCCGAATCTTTAGAAAAAAAATTCGAAATGTAGGCTTTATATTTTTGCAATTATCCCATTATTTTTCTATGATTTCTCCTAAAACCGCAATCAATAATTTGCAATCCAACCAAATAAACAAAAACCGCAACTTTCCTATTTTCTAAGCTTACTTAAGGATGAATATTTCTAAACATGCTAAGTAATCAAATAATCAAGCAAGCATTATGATTATAAATCATTTAATTACCTTACTTTGATTTAAATAAGCAAGTAGCACATTTTATTTATTATCCATCATTTTGGTAAAGCATAAGACTTTAATTAGAGGATGATTAATTTGAAATCTCACTATCTTTATTGATTAAAGTAGTGCTACTTCAAATATTATTAATTGCATTTTTATGAAGCAAATTACATCAAGTTTAAATAAATACCATTTTAAAGATAAATATTTTTAATTAAAGTAATGGTTTTTAAATAATCTTGCATAAAAAGCTTACTTTAATTCATAATCATGCAATTAATCAATCCTCTTAAACCTTAACAACTAATTACTTATGTAAACTAATCATTTTAAGCGCATATAAATCACCGAAAAGTCAATCATAAGCAAATAATCATCAAAAGTCAACTAATGCATAAACCCTTGCAAAAAGTCAACACTCAAAATCAAAACATCAAATTTAACCATGGATTCATCAAACTACTTTCACAAACATGTTTCCAATCAAGAATACAACACTTTGCAAACAAAAAGCGTGAAACTTGATAATCAAAATCAAAGATTCAAGCATAAACCCTAACTTTATAAAAATATTCAAAATAATGATTTTAGGTTAGAATCATACCTTAATCTTGATGTAAAGATGATCTAGATGCAAAAGAGATGAAGAAATGGAAGATTTGAAGCTTGATTTCAAGAAAAATGATGGAAAAATGGAGGAATGGCTATTGTGATGGTAGGTTACGGTTTGGAGGAGGAAGAAGAAGGAAGAAAAAGTTGTTTTTTACTTTTTGAGTTAGGTGGTGGAAGCTTCTTTTGCTTTATACACTTTTAAAGTGTACATTTAATTTAAATGCGAACGAAACGAAACGTATACTTGGGTTTTTAAAGTTAAAATATTTTTTTATGAAAGTTGTCCTAGATACGTACGAGACTTTCATATTTAAATTCATATATTAAAAACGTAACATTAATTCGCGTGCGAAAACATTTGTGTTTTTAAATAAGTTTTATTAAATCTTTTTGTGTTCTTTAAAATTAAAATCAATCCAAATAAATTTTCCAAAATTTAAAATAAAACTTTGTCAAATTTTTGAAAGGTTTGGACTGTTTGCGAAAATTCGTTTTAAAAAAACTTACGCGTTTAAACTTTAAAGAACGTTTTCTTTGTTTTTATAAAAGTAAATTAAAAGAAAATCTAATTATAATTATTTTTGTCCTAAATTAACAAAATATTCAAACTTATTTACATTAAACCATCACCTTTTATCTGTTAGTGCTTGTGAAGGCACTTTCAGATAAGCCTGAAACATGCGAGAAAGTGTGACGAAGAACGAATGTACCTTGAAGTGCTTTAATGATACTATGAATTAGGTCAGCGGGATTTATATAATAACGCTCAAATTCTCGTAAGAATTCTTTTTCTTCTTGACCTATTGCTAGTAACGCATCAATGAATTGGTTAAATGCTCGTATTACCTTCCTCGGATTTGAAATACCATCCCTGAATCCCGTATCTATAAAACATAGATCAAAGAGCAATTCTCCGATGACATGCTGAAATTCCTTTTCTTCTTCTGAATCAGGGTTTCCAGTAGTAGAGTGAACTACTTGTGAAATCTCTCTGATGTGGATCCTTTGTTGCTCAGTAAAGGGGAATTTAGATGTTAGTAACAACTGAGTAAGCTTAACATTGATTTCTTTTCTCTTTTTGAAGAAAGCAGAATCCATGGCTTCCTTAGTAGAATCAGGGAAAATTGATCTCAGTTCATTAATCAGATAAGTAGCAAGATCAACAAAGAAAAGTTTAACGCATGGAATCAAAGTATATGTGATAGGGGCTCTTTCAATCCAAAATTCTAGCTTGTCAATCAGGGCAGCAACATAACGATTAATCCTAATCTGTAAAACAGATGGATACTCGGTGCTAGCTATTAGATCCATTAGTAGGTCTAACTCTGTTTTCAGCGATAACTCGTCTTTTTGATCATAATTAGCACGTAAACATGTTATTATCCTATCAATTACTACAAAGGTCTTTCTCTGCTCAGTTGAAAAAGGGAAATCAGATATCTTAAGGTTTCTAAGAAAATCAGCACAAATATCTATTCTCCCACTGGGCTTGTGAAAGTTTCCTAAGTGATGTTCATCACTTGATTCTAGTAGGTTATTACTTGATCAGTGTTGGGTAGGGTTGGTGTTTCTAGTTCAGGATCCTCCGAACACTGGAGACGCTCATCCTCTTCTACACTTTGGAAAAGAGTAGTGGGGTAGGCTTGCAATATATCCGGAAGATCATACCTAAAGTATTCGTCTAAGCAATGAAGTCTTTCATTCAAATCCATCTAAGGAATTAGTGGATAGAAGAAAACTTCAATACCGAAAGGAATGTCTTCTGGTAGGGTGGCAGGTCTAACATAATGTGGGTACTTAGATAAGATTGATAAAATCTCAGGGTCAAGTGTGGGTTGACCACTTAATTCAATAGTAACAGAAGGTGGAATCTTCTGCTGAGATGTCTCAAAACTTAGGTCTAAGGAAAAATATTTGTCATTCTCAACTTCCTGGTTAACACAGACCTCTTTGTTGGAAGAAACAAAGAACTCTGCATCGTCCATGATCATTATCTCATCCATGGGAGAAATAAGACTGAAGGAGAATTATTATTTTCTAGGGTTTTCTAAATTAACTAACTACTAAAGCAATTAACTTCCTAAAATAATGAAAATCTTAAGGAAGGGTCTCCTAAAAGTAACCTATCTACGGTAACTTAAAGTTCACTACGCTCAACCGATCCCCGGCAGCGGCGCCAAAAACATGTTGTGCCATCAGAGTGCTGAATCTGTTGCGGTCGTTTTAAGGTAGGCACAGCGGTCCCGCAAACAACGACGCAACATGTGAACGTGTTAGGTTTTAAATTTATATGAGCTGGGGCTCAAACTATAAGTACTACCTACTTTTGGGGAGTAAGCAGTAAGTATAACTCGAGTGTCGTTCTTAAAATCGGAGCGAATGGAACTATAAAAAGTAGGTAGGTTTTGGTTGGTTTATCTAATACTAAATAAAACAAGTAAATAAAATAGAGAGTAGGCAACACGTAAAGCGTGATTGCTGAAACTTTGATGATTAGGGTTTCCGGATGATATTCATTATAAAGATGATTGGAGACTACCTTGGGCAAATCATCAGTCGGACAGTCGGTGTAAACTCTAGGACCCTACATTTTAATCTAAAAGGCTAATAGCATATGTCACTAAATCCTAGGTTATCCTAATGCTGATCAGAAACAGGTTGTTTAAACCCCCCTCGCTTGTCTTAAAAGACTAAGCGACCTCTACGGATGATATATCCTGGGTGTAGGCATAAGGTAACAAAATGCAATTATATATCTGACCTTTCTTAACACCTAAATCTATATGAGTTTATCTGGGTATGTACAAATTGTATGCTATATATGTTGAGCTGTCAATTATGTTGAGTTAAGCATTTTAAGCATCTTGTATTACAGCCGAATACTTGCTTTCTTTTCAGAACTATTTTATATCAGGTTTAGGCATAATTAACTCCGTCATGAATTAGACCCTCCTTTGCTATCAGGAGTTCATCCCTAGGAATACTCATGGTGTACAGTGCAATTGGTATATCCACAGTGTTCCAGACTCAAGGTATACTCACGGTGTACAGCGCATATGGCATATCCACAGTGTTCCAGACTCAAGGCATACTAACGGTGTAATGTACATTAAAGTAGTTCAACAGCTGTATGTTACCTTGGTGTACTAACGGTGTACAGTGTAGCGAGCATTTCCACAGCTGTATTTTAACCTTGGTGTACTAACGGTGTACGGTGCAGCGAGCATTACCACAACTCTATTGTTCCTAGACCCGTATTCTAAAAGGGTGACTTTTAGGTATTCCACGATGAAATAAACCTACGGCAGTTCCTTAGCTTCCACGTATTTGTACTCCACACGAGGTGTTTCCAACGCTATACGAAGTACTGTGCCGTTTTATGAAATATTCATAGCTTCATACTGTAATATGAGATAACTATATCTACGTAGTATTAGGGTTGATCAGATCCTATCCTAAGGCAATAGTCATGTGAAAAACTGGAAAGGGTTGACACTTAATTAAGTCTATATTCATGTAAAACTCAACCAGATATACAACAAAACAATCACCAATCATAGCATGTTAAATATGATATAAATATCATCCATAATCCTAATATCTACATTTCAACAAACACAGTATCAAACTACGTAAATAGCATGACAATATTCGCAGCACAAACAAAGATATCAAGCGAACAAAACATAATAACTGTAAGTAAAGGAATAAGTAAGGATCAGTATTTAAGCAGCGTAACACTGAGTAGTACAAGCCAGAATCTTGAAAACTTCAATACAATAAAATTCCCAAGCTACAGCTATCTTCCCCACTCGAACCGTGCCTACATCTCTCTAGTTCTCTAGAGAGAGAAACTACACTAAACTACTTCTAGAGAGAGAAACTACTTAGAGAGAGAGAGAGAGTGAGAAAATGAAAATGTGAGAAAATGAAAATGTGAGAAAATGATGTGATGAAGGTGTGTGAAATGAGGATGAGGAGCTCTCTATTTATAGGCATCCAAGGAATCAAGAGTACAAGTCCACAAGCATGCACGTATAAGCAAACGAAGCAAAAAGAGAACACACGGGGGGCACCCAGGCCGTACACGGACCTGTATAGGCCATACACGGCTTCCCATAGACCGTACACGGCTTGATGGTGGCCGTGTGCTAGGCCGTGTGATTTTTTCGGCTTTTCTCGTTGCTTAGTTCGCGCGTATCTTCTTTGTTTCACGTCCATATGACTTGATTCTTTCGCCTATGGTTTTATAATTCCGTTACGCTTCTAATGATGCTAGTTTGGCAAGAATTGGATGTGTGGGGCCCAGGCGTGTCCAGAATACGTCTCGTAGTCTTCGGTTGTGTTGTTTGTTGCGTATCTTTCTCATCCTTGATCCAATCTGAGCAATCCTTATATCTACGTTCTTGTAATCTCCATGGCTACAAAAAAAGATAGTTGTGAGGCCTTGGTATTGAGTTTATAGTGGAATTAGGGTTAGGCTCAGTATAGTGCCTATGTAGGTAAGTTTTCTGTCCTTTTTGCTTGATTTTCTAAAGACCGACAAGATTATACCTTTCTAACAAAAGTTGGTAAATAATGATGATTTTAAGATGTATTTGTTAGAAAAGAGTCAAATATGGGATAAATAATGCATGTAAAAATATGACTTTTTGCTATACATCAGGGTCATGTATAGAACAATAAGATATAAAGAATTTGACATCATATCCAGCGTCACAAATTTTACCAACAAAAGCAAGATTTCCTGGAATAATCCTACTCTGTTTGTGTACCTAAGAATAAATGGTAAAAGGTCAACACCAATGTTGGTGAGTTCATAGGTTTAGTAGTTAAAATAGTAAGTATGAACCACAAGATTTTATCAGTTGTTGCATGTATGCAAAATATGTTTATACTATTGCCATGAGCTCATAGTCGAAGCTTAACAGTAAGTAAGGTGCCTCCACGAGTGCCTAATCGAAAACACTCATACGAAACAAATATCAATTGCCCGTTTCTACATAACGGTTCGTGGTAGCGCTACTACCCCGGGCGGGGATTGTCATTCCCAAATTGATCCATTTATTAATATTCGCACTTAAGTCCATAACACATGAAACTATGATATTGAGAGGCCTTTAGTGGATTAGAAAGTTACTCATGCAATCCGTATAAGAGTTTATCAGTACTCGTGTTCATGTAAAACAAAGAATGTATCTCACACCAAAGTAAAAACGGTAAAAATGGGGCTATGAGACTCACCTGAGTCTTTGCAAGCTACGTTTATATAAATAAACGAGTATCCGAATCGTAAGCTTCTAGTGCCCATAACGCATAAGGTTATATGTAAGTAGATGTCTTAAAAGACCATCCATGCTAGTTGTCTACTCAACTAGTTATGTCCAAAGTTTATCATTTGTTTTTGAAAACGTGTATGGCTCGTTGGTGACGTTTGGTAATAATAATTCTCAAAGATATTATTATTATGTTTGTTTCGTTGTATACTTATAAAAGTATGTAGTGAGTGTATCCGAGATGTACATATATAGTTCTTTGTTGTTGCGCGAAATCAATACTTGGTGGATTTGTGTTTTCAATCAGACTGTTAATAGCGACACTTGATATGGATTGCGACACTGGGGTCAGTGTCGCAAGGTATGAAATTTTGGTAAGTGGAGAAACTCGAGTTAGTGTCGCTAACGACGACACTCAAATATATAGTGGCACTCGGGCAAGTGCCGCTAGTTGTGATTCTGTAATATTTGGCGACACTCGAAGTTAGTGTCGCATAATGCGACATTCAAATATTGTGGCACTCGAGCTAGTGCCGCTCAGTATGATAAATCGAATATGTTACGGCACTTAGATTAGTGCCGCAGGTTGTGAAAATTGATTTGTAGCGTCACTCGAGTTAGTGTCGTAGGTGGCAAGTTTTTTTGATAGGTTGCGGCACTTGAGTTAGTGCCGCTAGTGTGGGTTGCGACACTCGATCGAGTGTCGCAGATCAGATCTGAGTTGAGTTACAATTTTGTGGACTTGGTCAAACGTGCTCAGCTCGGTTTGACCCGAAACTTTTACACGACCCTTATATATGTTTACAAACTCATAAAAAGTAAGTTTTACAATTTTTGGAAAACCTGAAATGTCGTTTTTGAAACATTATGAAAACTGTCCCCGGGGGTTTGTTCTTCAAAATTATACGTTTTTCGTGGCTCATTTTGACTAGTCAAAGGTTCGAGATAAAATTTGAGAAATATCACGACATTCCCCTATGTCTTAGCTTTCCAAAATATATTTTGACATAATTTTTGATGGTGTTTAAGTCGTTCAAAACATATAAAGTTTACCCCTGTGTCCAACAACACAAATTTCGGATATACGTTCGAAGATAAATTCATATATCGAGTTTCACACAACCTCAGAAAATGCAATAGTAGTACTTGTAAAGCTAACACAATTTGTAAACTATAGAAAAAGGTCTCATATGATTTGGATCTACGGATTACGAGCTATGATGTCATGAACTTTGACCAAAAATCTGTCCATCAGGTTTGACAGTATATGTACTTTTGTAAATTCAGTTTGAAGCACTAAATGGATGCCAAAAATTACGAAACCACCTGGATTCGAAAGCTAAGACCTTGAACTTGGTTTGACTCTTTTGAATCGTCTGATTTGGTTAAGTTATGATCTAGAGGTGAGGAGATGAAGTCGTGTTAAAGATTTGTCCAGCGGGAAAAGCTTTACCCGACGGTTTTTCGTGTTTCGAAAGAGTTTTTGGGTATGTTTTTGGACAAGTTTTCATGTAAGTGGACTATTAGCATGTTTGTACACTTCATCCAAGTAAATTAGTCGAGAAAAGAGGTCCTTAAAAAGGGTGAGAGCAGATCTAAGTCGAGATAGAGAAAGATGGTGCTGCTGCTGTTGTTGTTCTTTGCTCTTTTTTGTGAAAACCGAAGCTAGGTGAGGATGATGATGATGATAGAGGTTGATGGTGGTACTTGTGGTTGCTGTTGGTGGTTGAGGGCTGCTGGTTTTGGTCGTTTTTAGTGAGAGAAAGAGGAGAGAAAGGGTTAAAATAGAGAGAGTAAGTGTGTGTAAATGAAAGGGAGATTAAAGAGTGAGGAGATTTAAAAGGAGAAAAGGGGAAGGTAGGGTTGGCCGGTTTTGGGCTAACCCAACGGGTCTCAGGTTTCCAAACTTTGTTCCCCAATTTTGTGTCACGTTTCGTGGTCAGTTAATCGTTATTCGCGTGTGTATACGTTAAATCGTCAAACGTTTATCTACTTCATTTTAATTAGTGATATATCCGCGTTATTTTTGTTGAAGTAACACTTTAAAATACATTATTTTTAATCATAAAAATATTCATTGGGTTTCTTTCGGTTGTCGGGTTTGATTTGCGCGTTTTTGTTGTGTCGGTTACATTTTATATAAAATGTACAATGTTTCGCATATTATTAATACATAATAATATAATGTAAATAACTACTATTTAATTTCTAAATAGATTTATGTTATTTATGAAAAAGTTTCACCAACGTCCGCATAAGTCGGAATCCATCCGATTGTTTCACGTGATTACACATAATTACGTACGTGTATATATATATATATACACACACACACATAAAGTTACAAGTACTTAGTCCTATTTCAAAATAAATAAAAGTAATAATGATCTAGCTTAAGGTAATTAAATACGCTTAAGAGCCGGTTGTCACATTCTCCCCTTGTTTAAAGAATTTCGTCCCGAAATTAGCTCGAGGTCACGGTTGGTGCGGAGAAGATCTGTGGGTATTTTCTCGCGTATCTGGTCTTCTCGTTCCCAGTGAATTCATGACCTCGCCTTGATTTCCACCGGAACTTTACGATGGGAATGCGACTCTGTTTCAAATGTTTGACCTCTCGGTCCATGATTTCCACTGGTTCCTCGACGAAATGAAGTTTGTCATCTATTTGGATTTCGTCGAGCAGTATGATAAGTGTCTCATCAGACAGACATTTCTTAAGGTTTGAAATGTGAAAAGTTATGTGCACGCTACTGAGTTCTTGTGGTAGCTGCAGTCGATACGCCACTGGACCAATTCTTTCCAGAATTTCGAATGGTCCAATGTACCTAGGGTTAAGTTTCCCCCGTTTGCCAAAACGAATTACACCTTTCCAAGGCGACACTTTCAATAGTACTTTGTCCCCGACCTGAAATGCGAGGTGTTTGCGTCTCACATCTGCATAACTCTTCTGACGATCACGTGCGGCTTTCAGTCGGTTTTGGATTCCTACGATTTTCTCAGTTGTTTCATGAATGATTTCAGGACTAGTGAGTTGGCTATCTCCCACCTCAGTCCAACATATGGGAGATTGGCACTTTAGTCCATAAAATGCCTCAAAGGGTGCAACTTTGATGCTGGTATGATAGTTGTTGTACGAAAACTCGCAGAATGGTAGATGATTTTCCCAGCTGTTACCGAAGTCAACTACACAAGCTCGTAGTATATCCTCCAGTGTTTGAATGGTTCTCTCGCTCTGGCCGTCTGTTTGCGGGTGATATGTGATGATCCCTTATAGATCTTTATCGTATTGCTTTGAATTAAATTGTTAATGAGTCGCGGAATAACTATTAACAATTATCAAGAAGATTGTATTGAGTAACTTGCACGTAAACAATAATCACCAAAAGCTTCAATATTATTATGATAATAATACGAATAAACTTGAGTATTAGGGTTTTCACCTTGAAGCTAATCGTAACATATATTGTATACTAATCTAGGCTACCAAATCTCTATTTATAATACATAGAGTCCTACACAATCTATAGTTATTATGGTATACGTATTTATCCCATAAATAACTCTTACAAACTTAACCGACTTAATAATTCTATCAACAGTGGCAACGATATATTACACACTAACAGTGGTTACCAATATACTTGTTACAAACAACTAAGTATATATCTAACAGTGGCAGCAACACAAAACATACTAGCAGTGGCTAGTCTTCAATTCTTCTAACAGTGGTAGTCTTTAACTGTAACAGTGGCTGACACTTCAACTCTTCCACACTTAGTCGATTAAGCTCAAAACCCAACAATCTCCCCCTAAACTTAATCAATCTTGAATTGCATTAAGTTTCTTCATTCTGCTTCAATCTTCTGTAGGAGACTTGGAACCTTTCTTATTTGGTTGATCCCTCTTGCTGTACTGATTCATGATTCTGTACACTATGTCCTTGCCCTTTTCAGTCTTCACAGCAACTTGCAATTTCTTTTCATTCAATTGCTTCAACAGTGCTATACTCAGGACATATTCTCTTTCTTCCAGCATGTACATGTAATTACCATTCTTGAGAAATATACAATGAACCCCAGCTCTAGCAAAATGCCTCCAATTACCAACAACTTCAGCACATAAAAATAATTCTCCATATATCTCTAGTTCAAACATCATTCTCAACCATTCCCATACATGTCTTTCAAGATCAATATTGATCAGCTTCACATCCTTCTCCAATCCAATTTTCTACATATCATAAACATCAAACTTGTTTATTCTTTTCAAAATATCTTGCATTGACTTATGAAAACTCACATCTCCATTCCTCCTTTCAATTCTGATTTCATAAGAAACTGTGGTGGATTCCATGAAAACTCCTTCCCTATTGATAATTTCTAAAAAATCTTCATCATTCACATTTGTATTCTCAGACCTATCAGGCTGTTCCACCAACATCTTATCTAAGATTTCTTCATCTCTATCCAAATCAGACATTCGATCATCTAATTCTTGAAAAATTTCAAAAGATCTTCTACTACTTTCAATCCTCACTCTCAACTCCTCAGCTTTCTGTTTCTCTTCTTTTTCTTTCTGAAGCTTATCATCAATCTGTTCGTATCTTATTTTTAACCTTCTCATAATTTCTTCCTCTTCTTTCCTTTTCTTTTCCAACCTTTCTCTTGCTTCAGGATTAGCAATAGGATCATTGTCATATATTTGTTGCAATCTTTCCAATGAAATTCCCCTCAGCTTCATAGTTAGAATCCTATCTCCTCTAAGCTTACAAACCAGTGCATTTTTCAATTCAGCTTTGGTTGCTTTCTTTGCTTTCCTTTTAGCAGCTTTCTTTTCAACATCCTTTTTCCTGATTCTATCAATTTCCATCTGCAAAGGATTGCCTTTTGTCTTCTCAACATATGCATTGTAGACAGAATCATCCTCCACCTTTAAACCCTTTGCTTTCATCTCTTCATACACCCTGCTTGCTTCCTTTGTCATCTTCACAACCTTACCAGATTTAAGCAATACATCCACCTCATCAAGTTCAGATGTAGGTATCTGAATAGGTACAGATCTCTGCACATCAGCTGCTTTCTTTTCCATCTCAACTGCTTTTTTTCCAGCTTTAATTCTTTCCTGTTCAATCAATTCTGCATGCACCCTTAAAGCATATTCATGATCATGCTCAACACTTTGTTGTACCAGCTTCAACTTTGGTTTTTCTACTAATTTACCCTTGCCTCTATCTTTTGGATCAATCTTGGGTAGTTTGGATTCAGGCTTAGGCAAATAAGAAGTTTCTCTGATTGTGAATGGCACTTCAAATGTTCTAGCAGTGGTAGATTTTTGAACAGTGGCAGGTTGAGTTGGAATTGTATTTGTGAGTACTAGTTTTGTTGTAGTAGCAGTGGTAGCTGGTGGTGTTGTAACAGTGGTTGGTGGAGTTGGAGTTGTATTTGGTGTATCAGTGGGTACAGGTGTTGTATTAGCAGTGGTAGCAGTTGGTGTAACAGTGGTTGTAGGTTGTTCATTAACAGTGGGAGTTACCTTTGTTTTAGCAGTAGGAGACATAGATTTAGATTTAGCCCTCCTTTGCTCTTTAATCCTAACAGCCTTAATACTTGTGAATGGAATTAATTTCTTTCTTCCCATTGTTACTTTAGGCTCTGCTTTAACATCAGTCTCCCCCTTAACCTCTGATCCTGCACCATCACCTTCCATGTTTTAAGTTTCCATATTCACCTCATTTGTTTCACCTACTACCTTTTCTACAATTGGTTGAACAACACTTTCAACACCCTTAATCTTTTCCTTTTCCACTGTTATTTCTAGCTTATTGACTTCCTCACCATCATTATCAATCTTTAACTCTTCTGTTTTATCATCCAATCTAACCTCTACAGTCTTATCAACAGAACCAATCACTTCAGTATGCACAAATATATCATCATCATCATCATCAATCATTGCATTTTCTTTATCCTGCACTACCTTCTCAACACTGTCATCTTCATGATCGTTCAAATCAGGCATAAATGCATTAGTGTTTGCATCATCTTTGACCTCATCCTTTGCATTTTTCTCCCCTTTATTGGAAGTGTTTTCAACATCCTCTCTAGTGTTTGAAAGCTTGCCTTCTTTCAAGTACTTTACCATCACATTCTCTAGAACACCAATTCTTTCTTTTAATTTTTCAATCACTTTCTCCTATTCATCTATCTTAGCAGCCAGCTCTGCTATCTTTGCAACCTGAGCTCTATTCATTTTCTTCTCCATGACCAACTTGTTCCAAATAAAATCCACAGCTTTTGTCAGTTGTACATTCGTCAATTCATTGTGATTACTAGCCTCATCATCATTAGAGTGTGACCTCCTAGATGAATCATTGACAAATGTATCATCTACCTCATGCCTAGCATGATCAACAAATGTCCCTTGGTACTTGGTACTGGGACCTTCACCTGCTTCATCACCCGTGGGTTCAGCATTAGAAGTTGACTCTGGTTGGGTCTTATTGATGTTACCACTGGCCTCCTCTGTCAGTGGACTAGTAGGAGTAGTGGCAACCCTTCCAGAATGACCACCCATCACCTCTGTGGTCACCTGCTATGGTGGTACATTTGGCTGAGACAAATGAGCAGTAGGAGCCTCACTTGCCTATTTCAATTTCTTTTTCTTTGGCTTTAAATGGGTAGGCTGTTTGGTCCCTTGTTTTCGTTTGGTACCCCCACTTGGTGTGTGTTCAGGCTCAATTGGTGCTACTGACCTGTCACCAAGTGGTTCAGATGTAATTGGTGGTACTACATCTGTGGTGGAAGGAGCAGGAAGCATTGTTGGAAACAATGTTGTATCCTTCCCAGAAAACTTCTTATTGATATTTTTACTCATTTCTGTAAATGTTCTTGCAGAAAGAGTACCAACACCAATTACAAGTTCTTGTGCAACTAAACCATTAACCTGTTTATTTAAAACAAGTTGCACAAATTGAGGATACATAATAAACATATCCTTTTTACCCTTTGTGATATTTCTGATCATGCCATCAAGTATGTATTTGGAAAAATTATATTTTTGACCCGTAGCCAAACACACAAGTGCATAGGCTATTTGTGTTCCAAATTCATTATATGAAGTTCTTTTAGATGACAAGCAATGGAGAATTGTATGTATTAAAAACTTCCATTGGTGCCTAAAGAATGATTTGAAAAATGTAAAACGTGTGTAATCACCCTCATACCCCATTAATCTCAGATTATCATACAAAACCTTGTCATCTAAAGAAGTGATACATGTGGCATCATCTAGCAGAAGGACTTCTCGTAATACCTCCTCAGTAACCACCACCTTGGTTTCTTGTACTTTTGAAACCAATTGTTCTTTACCTGCAACAACTTCCACTTTGGCATTCTTCCAGAAGTCAGTAAGACGATCTCTTGAAACCCTTGGTGCTATGGTAAGCGCATGATAGATGTAACTTGCACGAAGAAAATCAACAATCTGTTTGAAATTCTGTGCAGTTGAGGGTTTCATCAGAAATGCGATCATGTTGTGTTCCTCATAAACCCTCAAAGTAAATCAGATGAAGAAGAAGAAGCCATGAACGTGAAATTGATTGTAGAAGAAGAGGCGGTTTAATTTTGAATGCAATCGCAGTGGTTATTTGAGAAAATAAGAAAGCGTAATGAAAAATTGAAGTGTTTTGATTTTATATACTGTTAGTTATAAGAACGGTGTCAAGCCCTAGAAAAAGAACTAACAGTGGCACTGACCAGTACAACTAACAGTGGGAAGGTATATGAAATACCTAACAGTGGCAAACACGAACAATTTTTCAAAAGCTAAGTGACAAAAGTACTTATAAAGCTAACAGCAGCTACTAGCACTAGCAGTGGCAACCGACCAAGGTAACCAAAACTTAGTACTAGCAGTGCCAAGCACTTAGCTTTATAAGTAAACAACGATTTTTTTTTAATCAAAACAAATAAAATGTGTTAGTTCCAGCATTAGCGATGTCTTCTGACAGTGGCTAGGAACCTGTACAGTTGTTAACTAGAAAACAAAAACAGTAGCAATAATTTACACAATTGTACAAGCAGTGGAAGCTTTGTAAAGACAGTGGCTAGAATGTTCTAACAGTGGTACCAACTGAAAGCAAAGAAATGCTAACAGTGGTAAATACTTAGAACATAAAGCACTATTCTTTATAAAGAACCACTGTTAGTATCTATTCTAATACCAAACATAGTTTAAGTTAGATTGATCATTCCAATACTGGTGACCAAAAATGTTAACCTTCCCACATCGAGAGCCTTTGTGAAAAGATCTGCATATTGATTATCATTATGAATTTTAAATATTTGGATCAATCTCTTTTCATTGCAATCTCTTATGAAGTGATATCTAATTTCAATATGTTTGGTCTTAGAATGTTTAACAGGATTGTTAATGATACTAATAGGAGAATTATTATCAATATAAATAGGAGTATTTAGAAAAGTCAGACCATAATCCAGCATTTGATTCTGAATCCAAAGCACTTGTGCACAGCAACTTGATGCAACAACATACTCTGCCTCAGCTGTTGAAGTGGATACAGTGGTCTGCTTCTTGCTTTGCCATGACACCAATCTTTTTCCTAGAAATTGACAACCTCCTGATGTAGACTTCCTATCAAGATTCTCACCACCATAATCACTGTCTGTGAAAGCCATGAGCTCAAAGGAAGAGCTCTTTGGATACCAAAGGCCCAACTGTGGTTGACCCTTTAAATATCTAAAGATCCTTTTTACTGCATACAGATGTGATTGCTTGGGATTGGCTTGATATCTTGCACACACACAAACAGCAAACATGATATCTGGTCTGGATGAGGTGAGATACATGAGGGAGCCAATCATAGATCTATATAGATGTACATCTACATCCTCCCCCTCAAGATCTGCATGTAATGCCTTGTGTGTCTCCATGGGTGTGCTAGATAATTTAGCATCTTTGTAGCCAAATCTTTCTAGTATATCATTAACATACTTGCCTTGATTGATGAAAATACCATCTGATCTCTGCTTAACATGAAGTCCCAAAAAGAAACTAAGTTCACCCATAGCACTCATCTTGAACTTCTGATGCATAAGTTTCTCAAATTCCTTGCATAATGCATCGTTAGTAGACCCAAAGATGATATCATCAACATACACTTGTACCAACAAGATGTCATTGTAAATCCTTTTGGTAAACAGTGTCTTGTCAATGGTACCTCTTTTAAATCCATTATTCATCAGATATTCTGATAAAGTCCCATACTAACATCTTGGAGCTTGATGTAAGCCATAAAGAGCTTTTTCCAATCTGTATACTCTATATGGATACTTGGGATCTTCAAACCCTGGTGGTTGGCAGACATAAACTTCTTCCTCAATAGGACCATAAAGAAAAGCACTCTTTACACCCATATGATAGACTTTAAAACCTTGATATGAAGCATATGCCAAAAATAGTCTGATTGCTTCTATTCTTGCAACAGGTGCAAAGACATCATCATAGTCAATGCCTTCTTCCTGTGTATACCCCTGTGCCACCAACCTTGCCTTGTTCTTAATCACAATACCCCTTTCATCCTTCTTATTTTTAAAAATCCACTTGGTGCCAATTGCTCTTTTTCCCTTTGGTAGATCAACTAAGGTCCACACATTCTGAATTTTATACTGTAGCAATTCCTCCTGCATTGCTTCAATCCAACTGGGATCTTTAAGAGCTTCCACTGCCTTCTTTGGTTCAACTTGAGATAAGAAACATACATATAAAGAGATATGGAGTTCCTGTTCATTGATCTTAGTCTGCTGTCTAGTTTGCACAGCAGAACCAACATCACCAATCACTTGTTCAAGAGGATGATCTCTATGAACAGTGTATGTAGATGTTGCTGTTTCTGGTATGTTGTCTTCCAAGTTGGTATAATTTCCATCTTGACCAGATGTCTCACTTGACACTTCTCTTGAAATCCTTTTTGACAACGGAGTAGTGCTCATGAAATGTAAATAATCCAGCTTTTCCGTCTCCTAGTCAAGTTGCTTTGTTGGTGTCTGATCATCAAACTCATTTGCCAGAATTTTTGATACATCTTTTGTAATGGAATCAACAACATGTCTGGTATTCTCAGTAAAACTTTCTAGACTCTTTAAAATTTGCTGTGTTGGACTCATCTCACTTTCTTCTTCACTATCTTCCAGAATTGGTCTATCTGAATCATGAACATAAGTAAATGGTGTTTCATCTGGTTTTTCTGAATCTGAACTCTGTGATGACTTTGATTAATCAGATTCAAACACTTCTGGGGGATCAGGAGATCAAATTGGAAATAAAATATACTCCAGTGAATCATTCTTCTTTCCAGATGACATATTTGATTCTGCTGCACCTTTTCCATTCATTGCAACTTCATTTGTACCTGAACTTGTACCTGCACTTGAATCTACATTTGTATATCTAAAAGCAGTGTTAAGTGCATCAATATCAAACAAAGACTCGGGACCTTTCCCAACAGGATTAGCAGTATTCTCATTAAAGGTAATGTTCATTGACTCTTCTATTACCCTGGTCCTTTGATTGAATACCCTATAAGACTTACTTTGAATAGAGTAACCAACAAATATACCCTTATCTACCTTGCTCTCAAACTTTTCTAAGTGATCTTTGGTATTTAAGATGGTACAAGGACACCCAAATGATTTTAAGAAACTAACTAGTGGTTTCCTATTAAACAGCAGTTCGTATGGTGTCTTGTTATGAGACTTAACTACTAATACCCTATTCTGAACATAGCAAGCTGCGCTAACTGCCTCTGCCCAGAAAGACATAGGTAGCTTTGCATCAGATAGCATAGTTCTAGCAGCCTCAATTAGTATCCTATTCCTCCTTTCAGCTACTCCATTTTGTTGGGGAGTTTTAGGTGCACTAAACTCTCTCTTAATACCTTTAACTTCACAGAATTTATCTATCTCATGATTTTTAAATTCTGTTCCATTATCACTTCTGATGATCTTAACCCTTTTATCTAATTGATTTTCCATCTTAGTTATAAATGATCTAAGTATTTCACCTGTCTCATCCTTTGTCCAAAGAAAGAAAACCCATGTAAATCTAGTATAATCATTAATAATGACAAGGCAATAAGACCTTTTTCCCATACTACTTATATTGGTTGGTCCAAATAAGTCCATATGCAATAAGTGAAAGGGTGTGCAGTTGGTATTCACAATTTTTGACTTAAAAGAAGATTTGTGTTGCTTTCCTTTTTAAAAAGTAACACAATGATCATCACATGAATATACCTTTTCAGGTAAACCTCTAACAAGCTTGTTTTTAATAAGTTTATTAATGGTTTTGTAATTCATGTGACACATCCTTCTATGCCACAGTTCAGATTCATTCACAGTAGCTTTTGAAATAAGACAGTTTAAATCAGGTTGATGTGTCATATTTGCTAAATCACACTTATATACATTATCTTTCCTTGGAATTCTCATAAAAATCATATTTTCAGGTATTTTGAACTCCTTGGACAAGATAAGGCATTCATTGTCAGTAAAATGAACTGGGTTCTTTTTATCTGTGATTTGACTCACACTTAGCAAATTATACTTCAATTGTTCCACAAAATAAACATTATCAAAACTTAGCTTTGCACTCTGAACTGTTCCTTTGCCTGTAATTTTCCCACCTTTGGGATTACTTCCAAATGCTACATATCCACCATCAAAAGATTTGAAGTCCTGTAGCTTTTCTTTGTCTCCAGTCATGTGCCTTGAGCAGCCACTATCAATATGCCATAAGCTCTTTGGCTTGCCCTGCACAAACAATCAAAAAGAGAATTAGTTTCTCTTGGGAACCCAAACCAATTTGGTTTTGGGTTTCCCACGCGCATCTTCAAAATCAACTCTCTGTAAGATAAATGATTTTGATGCACAGTTAGATTTGGAAACTTTGGATGTAACAGTGTTCTTTGGTTTCCAAATCCAACTAGTATCAGACCTTACAGTGGGAATTGGCCTAACAGTGGTAACTCTTAGGCCTGTGTTAATCACACTAGCAGTGGTAGCCTTGCTTGGTGTGAAAGTTCATTTGGAATATTTAACACTAGCAGTGGCTCCATGCTTGACAGTGGTAACACTATCCACTGTTCTAGTCTTGCCTCTGTTGGCTTTGTTTGGTGGTACCACTGCAGCAGAACACTAGTACAAAATGAGGCTTTGGTCACACATGCTCGAAATCAGATAGTCACACATTCAAAAATTTGTGTGACTATAGGTACGAAAATAAAAAGCACGTTATTATTTAGTCACACACGTTCGAACATTTATGTGACGAAAGGGATCTGCTATTTTTTTGCTGATTATTTAATCACATATGAATTTGGAATGCGTGACAAATGAAGAGTAAGTTCGATGAATTAGTCACATTATACAAATTAAACGTGACGAATCTTTGTCACACTCTTGAACACTGTGACCAAATGCCACTATATGGTCACATGAAGCAATTGTTAATGTGACTAAATCATGTAGTCGAGTTTGTCACACATAATTTCAGTGTAACCAAAATCAGGAACATATGGTCACATAACTTTTTATGTTACCATATGTGTAGTGTGTGTTAGAATGTGGAAAAGCTAGTGGTCACACATATGGCTTTACAATAGCCACACCATTTCACAAATGTGTAACCAGATGATGTTTATGGTCACGTTTAAGTTGATTTTATGTGACGAATATATTCACAACAGTCACTTTGTGAAATATTCATGTGGCTATTTTTTAGAGCCAAAATGGACTTCAGTTATCATTAAGTTTTATATTGGTTACATACAATGTTATTTTGTGTGTCTAAATCATATGCCAATATATGGTCACTTGAAGTAACTGTTTATGTGACTAAATCATGTAGTCGAGTTTGTCACACATGATTTCAGTGTAGGCAAAACCAGGTACATATGGTCACACATATGGCTTTACAATAGCCATACCATTTCACAAATGTGTAACCAAATGATTTTTATGGTCACGTTTAAGTTGATTTTATGTGACGAATATATTCACAACAGTCACTTTGTGAAATATTCATGTGGTTATTTTTTAGAGCCAAAATGGACATCAATTATCATTAAGTTTTATATTGGTCACATACAATGTTATTTTGTGTGTCTAAATCATATGCCACTATATGGTCACTTGAAGTAACTGTTTATGTGACTAAATCATGTAGTCGAGTTTGTCACACATGATTTCAGTGTAGCCAAAACCAGGTACATATGGTCACATATATGGCTTTACAATAGCCACACCGTTTCACAAATGTGTAACCAAATGATGTTTATGGTCACGTTTAAGTTGATTGTATGTGATGAATATATTCACAACAGTCACTTTGTGAAATATTCATGTGGCTATTTTTTAGAGCCAAAATGGACATCAATTATCATTAAGTTTTATATTGGTCACATACAATGTTATTGTGTGTGTCTAAATCATATGCCACTATATGGTCACTTGAAGTAACTGTTTATGTGACTAAATCATGTAGTCGAGTTTGTCACACATGATTTCAGTGTAGCCAAAACCAGGTACATATGGTCACACATATGGCTTTACAATAGCCACACCATTTCACAAATGTGTAACCAAATGATGTTTATGGTCACGTTTAAGCTGATTGTATGTGACAAATATATTCACAACAGTCACTTTGTGAAATTAGCCAAAATGGACATCAATTATCATAAACTTTTATATTGGTCACATACAATGTTATTGTGTGTGTCTAAATCATATGCCACAATATGGTCACTTGAAGTAATAGTGTATGTGACTAAATCATGTAGTCGAGTTTGTCACACATGATTTCAGTATAGCCAAAACCAGGTACATATGGTCACACATATTGCTTTACAATAGCCACACCATTTCACAAATGTGTAACCAAATGATGTTTATGGTCACATTTAAGTCATAGAAATTAAGATACAAATAATCATTGTTTAAGTCATAGAAATTAAGATACAAATAAACATTCCATAAAATAATTAAAAAGTAATTTACAAGGCTAATGTATTACTATTATATAGCTAGTGTTCCGGCATGTCATGGTGCGGTCACTTGGATTTTATAACAATACCTCCACTGTCGGTTCGATAGTAATCATCTCGTGATTCATTACCCAAGTCACGTGGATCCACCCGTGGCAAAATGTTATCATTGTGCGGGTGAATGACGGTACTAAATTCCTCATCGATTTCATCATATGTATCTCTGTAATTCTTGGGACGTGTGTATTAACCAACCGGTAAAAAAAAATCTTCATATTTACCACGATTACATAATTTCCAAATAACCTGCTATAAAAATATTATAATCTGCTTGTGCACCAAGTTTTTCAACCAATACAAAAAATAACATATTTTTCCAAAAAAAACAAGCTACATATACATATCTATCGTATACAACATGTCAGCTTAACACATATTTCTCAAGAAAAAAAAAACTATACCTATATCTATACAACAAAGTCAGTTTATTCGTCCAAAAAGCCAAATACATCTAAAATTATCCAAACCATACCATCTAACTCTGAGTTCGCATATGGTCCTTCATCAACATGTCTTGCTCGCCTCAAGTTGATCTTTTAATATTTGTACCTATGAAATACTACACACACAAAAGAACAATTAATGACTTGCCAACATGTAAACCAGTAAGTCCACTATACATAATTATTTCCGAAGTTCGAACGAGTAGCCTTTTAAGCTTATTGTTTTTGAAACACAAAATGCGTTCCTTTAATAAAGGACAGAAAGTGACGTACATGAAGACTAGCAACCAAATGCCCACTAAGACACATACACCCACAACTCAAGGAAGTCAAATACATTAAGTTGTATAACAAAGAATATAAATGAAAGTAAAAGGATTATTAATAGTTGAAACAAGTTAATGACAGTGATAGAGTTTTAAATTAATACTTAAAAGTTTTATATTGAGGTATATATGTTGGGTATTAAATAGATGATACAAATCTAACAATCATGAAATTGAACTACTGCTACTCACAATGCATAAATTGATGTCTTCTAGGTGAATGACCACATTCCTTGCAGTTTTGCACCACCTATTAATTGACAATTTTAGTTAATAATCGCCAATTACCATCTTAACTAAGTAACACTAACCTCAAAGTGTAGGCTACAATAGCTATATGATGTGGGAATAATTCCTGTAGGAGAATAGCTAGAGATATCCCTGCAATATAAGAGAATAAACTCTCAATTAGCTATGGAGCAATGGATGTCAAAGTGAAATGCTTGTGATTTATGGAGATATAAAGATAGATGATTAACTCACGAGTAACTTCTAAGTACTAATAACAAACATCATTAAAAACATTTTGTGTTGTTATACATAAAAGAAACAACATAAAATTCCCCATTCCAATGTATATAGATACCATATTAGGTCCTTAAGAAAAATAAACTAAAAGGAAATGAAAATATATGAACAACTAACTGTCTAATGCAAAGTCTATTGAAAGCATATAATTGTAACAATCACACATTTGTCATAGTAGATGTAAGGTTGTCGAACCTGAAACAGCACAATAGTTTAATTTCTGTAAATTTTGCATTTGCTTGAGGTAGGCACATAGAATCTTGATAAACGCTTAAAAGTACTATATTTTAGTAGTATTTTACCCCTAATCTTGAATGTTTTTATTGCATTTTGTTTAGAATAGATATTGATTTCGTTCATATTTGCAAATAGATGTGGAAATGGAGCGTTTATGGAAAAGGAACGGAAAACAGTCAATAATCAAGCCAAATGATGCATATTTGAAGAATAATGAGAAGTCGGAGTCGAAGAAAAGAATAAAAGAAGAAAAGTCAAGAAATCGGCTGGAAAAAGCATCCATACGCCGTATGGAATCCATACGCCGTATGGATTGCAGCAGTGGAGGCCCAGGTTATGCGAGTCTGGGCTGGGCTTGAAATCAATCCATACGCCGTATGGAAATCCATACGCCGTATGGATCAAAATTCCAGAAATATAAAAAGCGCGAAAAACTCTAAAAACATAGTTTTCGTATTATTTTCGGTTCCAGACGATTTATTTCGGTTCGTAGGGTTAGATTACGAATTTTAGGAGTAGTTTGGAGGTACGAAAGCTAAGGAACGAGGATAATTCGCTCTAATCTTTCGTAGTTCATCGTTAATCGATTCGGTATATTTCGTTTCTTTATTTTCATTGAAGAATTTGATTTAATGAATCTGAATATTTCTGTTTTGATGATGGATTGAATATTAATGTGATTGTGTAGTTGATTTAATTTAGATTATGATTATTGAACGATTATAATTGCGTATTGAATAAGTTATTTGATTGAAAACGGTTATATTACTCGTGGACACTTGTTTATTGGTAACTAGTTATTATTGTTGTTTCACGTGGTTAATAATTTTAATGAGATTGAGTTCCTTTAAGATTATTGATTATTGCTAGTACTACCTTAGGGTTTTGGACTATCACTAAATACGTTGAGTCTGATAGGTCGAGTATACAATAATAATCTACTTTAAAATGAGCAAGACAATAAGTTAATTATTGGGTATTGTTGAGTCATACCAATAGAGTTGATTATAACGCGTTGTGAATGTTTAATGCATAATTTAGGGAAAGACACACAATTGACTGATCATCTTGTGACATTGGAACCAGTGTTTCATGTTGGACCCTAGATTATAGGAATTAGTTGGACCCAAAACGTTGGCTAGTTCATATTCAACTTAATATTCATTGAAGAATTTGGTATTAAGTTGATCTAAAAGAATCACAATTAGATAATCAATACGTAATAAATCGGGAAATATGAATCTAAGTGACTTTAACTATACGATTACTTATTCCTTTCAATTAGGATTTCTTGTTATTATTTATTTATTATTTTAATTTAAAGTTTTATCTAAGATTGTTTATTTTAATTAAATGTTTTCTAAAATGTTCGTACGGAACTAAAACGCCCCCCATATTTACTGTTTTCTAGTTAATTGTTAATTTCTATTTTAAATATTCCACCTTTTCCCTATGTTCGAACCTGACTTACCAAATCTATACTTACAATTGATCGGGTATTCTTGCCTGGTTGCTTGAAAGTATTTATTAGGTATTTCTATTTATAAATTATAAAACAAGACGCGCTTTCACTAGCGACATCAAATCTGCAGCTGAAATAATTGTAACAATCTAACTTCGGGGAAAAATAGTTAGTGAGACATAAACACAAACACTTGGTGTGCAATACAAAGATGGGGAGTTTTGGAACATAATTTCAGCAAAATGGCATCTTTGTATCCAATCCATTAACAATGTGAAACACCCCGAAATTTAGAACATTTTTTTTTTTTTTTACTCATTTCGTAAAGTCCTACGTCTTAATATGACATTTTAGACTTGTTGTATCATTCCCTAGATCAAATAAGGATTTAAATAAGAAAATGTTGAATTTATAAGAGATTCCCCAGGAATGACTCCCATTCCCCAGGAATGAAGCATGCTGTTAGTAAGCTGAGTCGGATTCCCCAGGAATGACTCCCATTCCCCGGGAATCAAGCCTGCTGTCCATTTTACCATCTTCCGAAATTCGATCGTGCATATCTTGAAAATGACAAGTCCAATGACCATGAAAATTTGCAGGCACGTGTATTATGACTATATGAACATTTCCCAATTAACACTTTTCCAAATTTCATGTTTAACGAGAAAACGGATCGTTGACCACTTTATGGTCATTTTTGACCACTTCCGTTGACATACCAAATTCCAAACCAACAAACTTCAGACTTTGACACTTCTACTACCTTTTTAATACCACAATTGGGACCTAGTGCAATGTTTACATTTGTCATATCCTATTTACAACTCAACGTAGCCTTTTGACCCGTTAGTGACCCATTTGGGCACTTTGAAGACCCGTTTGGGTCTTTACCCAAATAACCACTATTCTAACACCCAAATCACATTTCTTTGACTATTCTAAGTCAACTCATGCCACTTTCACTATCAATACTTCAACTTAACTATTAACATCAAATTTCCATAAACCATTATATTCACATTATATTCATCTATTATACAATAACATCATCTCCAAAACTATCAATGAGTATACCAACTCATTGACTAATTTGACTTCCACACTTCAACATGTTTGACTTTCAACATTAGGTGTCAAAACTAAGTTTTCTTAAACAAAAGGGGTGATTACATATCGAGAGCATGATTCAAAAGATTAGCTTGTTACCGATAACTTAACAAGCTCCACCACTAGCATCATTCGGGCCTTTTACCCGGATCCCTCTGGGTCCCACTTGGCTCACCTAAAACACATAAACATAATAGAGTAAGCATAAAGCTTAGTAAGAAATGGGCTATTAATGATAATCAATATCATTTCACAACATACGTATATTAAGGATCCATAACATCATATGCTAATTCCCGCAAGAATTAACATCTTCGGGCCTACACCCCGGTATATAATCATAACTCATCAAGTAATGACATATCCATTACCGGTCCTTCCAAGTAAATGGAACAAGCATTACTTGAAGAAAGATAGCATCATCCATTAACTTACCTTGTGATAGCCCACACGAATAATTACTTGTAACACCTTGAACATGTTTATCACCTAATTCATATAATCACATAAACACGTATCAATTTCACAATCACTTTCTAATTATATCACATATCATACTACAAGGTGTTAAATCTCATAACACTTATAATCTTACTATAAGCTTCATACACTTTTATGTGTGATTGCTTATAAATGGGTATTTATCATAATTTCTCATCAATTCCATTTACCAACATCACAAGTATCACTCTTTGATGCATAATCACACACAATACATATCAATTACCCATTTATAGCAATCATCATATACATGGTCATGATTATAATTATTCAATTTTTCTCAAACACATGATCATGGGTGTTTTAACCAAACTAATATCATTTATGTATTGAACATACTATAATTAAGTGTATGAAACCTTAATTGAATCATTAGTCCACTAATTCATCAAAACCCCAAGACTAGGGTTTAACCTAATTCATGAAATTCATCAATTAAACACAAAAGGGAGGTTAATCATACCTCAAGAACACTAATTAGTAGCTAGCAACCTTAAGAAATCGAAACCTTAGTTTGAATTGCTTGATTTTCTTCTTTCTTGATTTCACTCAAAAGCTCAGTACGTGATTTAGAAATATACAGTGTTTGGAATAAGCTGGAATAATACAGAACCTAGGTTTTTATACTGTTAATTTCATCTAAGCCCCTCAACTTATGGCACTTGTCACCTTATACCCCTCTACTAACTAATTCATTAAATGGCAAGTCCTATAAACATAAAATACTTTACACAGTTAGTCCTCCTAACTTAAACAGTTTAAATTATATATTTTAAGATTTAGAACTTACGAAATTTGGGGCGTTACAACTCTCCCCCACTTATTCAGGAGTGTGTCCTCACAATCCATTCTTGGTATATAGCTGGATAATAACGAAGAATCTCCTCCTCGGGTTCCCATGTGAATTCTGAACCCTTGCGATGTTTCCATTGAACTTTGAACAACTTTATTTCTTTATTCCTCAGCTTCTTTATCTTTTCATCAAGAATCATCACTGGTTGTTCAACGTAATTCAACTGATCATTAATTTCAATTTCATCCAATGGCACGTAAGCGGCTTCATCAACCAAACACTTCCTTAAATAGGACACGTGAAAAGTAGAATGTATTCCAGCTAGTTCATTAGGAAGCTCGAGGCGATAAGCTACCTTTCCAACTTTTTCAAGAATCTTAAAGGGACCAATGTATCGAGGGCTCAATTTTCCCCGCTTTCTGAACCGAATGATACCCTTCCATGGAGATACTTTTAACATAACAAAATCTCCAACTTGGAATTCGATTGGACGCCTTCGGTTGTCAGCATAAGATTTTTGTCGATCTTGGGCTATTTTCAACCGTTCTCTGACCTGATCAATCTTTTCAGTCGTCTTCTGGACAATATCAGTACTACCCAGTTCTCGTTGCCCAATCTCATCCCAACATATTGGAGTTCTACATTTTCTGCCATATAACATTTGATAAGGAGGCATGCCAATACTCGCATGATAACTGTTATTATAAGAAAACTCAACCAACGGTAAGTGAGTATCCCAGCTACCACCGAAATCAATGGCACATGCCCTCAACATGTCTTCAAGCGTCTGGATGGTTCTTTCACTCTGCCCATCAGTCTGGGGATGATATGCAGTACTTAAATGAATACGAGTACCGATATCCTCTTGGAATTTGTTCCAGAATCTAGAAGTGAATCTACTATCTCGATCAGAGACAATAGAGATAGGCATACCATGTCGTGCCACAACTTCTTTAACATATAAATCAGCAAGTGCCTCTGAAGTATAAGTTTCCTTAATTGGCAAGAATAGAGCACTTTTTGTTAACCGATCAACAATCACCCAAATAGTGTCATGATGACGTTGAGTTTTGGGTAATTTAGTGATAAGGTCCATGGTAAGGTGCTCCCATTTCCAAACAGGTATGTCCAACGGTTGCATTTTACCAAATGGCTTTTGATGTTCTGCTTTAACCTGCAAACACGTTAGACATTGTTCGACATATTTCACAATTTCACGCTTCATCCCAGGCCACCAGTAATCAACTTTCAAATCATGGTACATTTTTGTTGCACCAGGATGAATGGAATATCTGGACTTGTGAGCTTCATCAAGTAACAACTTTTTCAGCTCAGGTGAATTTGGAATCCAGATTCTTCCATAACGTGTTTTTATCCCACGAGAATCATCAACAATGTTTGGAATTTGACCTTTAATACGTTCTGCTCTCCAAAAACCTTTTTGCCATGCTTTTTGTTGGACTTCCTTAATCTGGTCAAGTAAATCAGGAATGACAGTAATGCGAAGAGATTTAACAATTAAAGCATGATGCATCGCTTTTCGGCTGAGAGCATCAGCTACAACGTTAGCCTTTCCTGGATGATAAAGAATTTCACAGTCATAATCCTTTACCAAGTCAAGCCAACGTCGCTGTCTCATGTTAAGGTCACGCTGATCAAAGAAATATTTGAGGCTTTTGTGATCAGTGTAAATGGTACACTTCACACCATATAAGTAATGCCTCCAGATTTTTAGAGCAAAGACAACCGCTGCCAGCTCCAAATCGTGAGTTGGATATCCTTTTTCATGTTCTTTCAGTTGTCGAGAAGCATAAGCAATCACTTTACCCCTCTGCATCAGAACACAACCAAGACCATTTCGAGAAGCATCGCAGTAAACTACCATGTCATCAGTACCATCAGGAAGTACTAAGACAGGAGCTTGACTAAGCTTTAATTTCAAAGTACGGAAAGCTTGTTCAGCTGCATCATTCCATTCATATTTAATATTTTTACGAGTAAGCTTAGTGAGAGGAGTAGCAATCTTGGAGAAATCCTGGATAAACCGTCTGTAATAGCCAGCTAAACCCAGAAAACTTCTAACTTCTGTTGCATTGGTTGGAGGTTCCCATTTCATCACCGCCTCAACCTTTGCAGGATCAACCATAATACCTTGGTTATTAACAACATGACCCAGAAATTGTACCTCACGAAGCCAAAATTCACACTTGGAGAACTTGGCATAAAGTTTCTCATTTCTCAAAGTTTGTAATACCTGCCTTAAATGAACATTGTGATCGTCAGCAGATTTGGAATATATGAGAATATCATCTATTAATACAATTACAAACTTATCGAGCATAGGTCGGCACACTCGATTCATGAGATCCATAAAAGCGGCAGGAGCATTTGTCAGACCAAAAGGCATAACCACGAATTCATAATGGCCATACCTTGTCCTGAAAGCTGTTTTAGACACATCTTCTTCTCGAACTTTCAATTGGTGATAACCAGAACGTAAATCAATCTTCGAGAAGAAACTAGCACCTTGGAGTTGGTCAAACAAGTCATCAATCCTAGGCAAGGGATACCTATTCTTGATGGTAACCTTGTTCAATTCCCTATAATCGATGCACATTCTCATAGTGCCATCTTTCTTTTTAACAAATAGTATCGGTGCACCCCATGGTGAACTACTCGGACGAATAAAACCTTTATCAAGTAATTCTTGCAATTGTTTCATCAACTCTTGCATTTCAGAGGGGGCGAGTCTATAAGGTGTTTTAGCAATTGGTGTAGCTCCCGGTACTAATTCAATACGGAATTCGACTTGTCTATCGGGCGGAATGCCCGGTAGCTCGTCGGGAAAAACATCGGGGAACTCATTAACAATAGGAATTTCAGATAATTTGGGAGTTTGCTTTTGAGTATCAATCACATGTGCCAAAAAGGCCTGGCAACCATGTGATAAATGGCGTTTAGCACGAGCAAAGGTACAAATTGGAATTGAAAGTTTTCTCTTTTCGCCATAAATATCTATCACTCCCCCACTTGGTGAAGTAATACGAATAATCTTTTTCTCACACTGGATTATAGCATTATGTTTGCCTAACCAATCCATACCCACAACTACATCAAACTCACCCATTTGCATTGGAATTAAATTTATGAGAAATGTTTCATTGTTAATCACTAATTGACACCCTCTATACACATTAGTCACAAAGATAATTCTATCATCAGCAACTTCCACATCTAGTGGAGCATCTAACTCAGTAAGAGGGATTGAGAAATATCGACAGAACTTTTCAGACACAAATGATCGTGAAGCTCCCGAATCAAACAGTATGTATGCAGGTTTAAGATTTACAAAGAAGGTACCTGTTAACACATCGGGGGCTCTTTGTGCTTCTTCTGCAGTAATTTGAAAGGAACGGTGTCTAGGCTTCGATGGTTCCACCGTCTTCCTCTCAGTATTCTTGCGAGGAGCAGAAGAAGTAGGTTGAGATTTCAATTCAGGACAATCAGGTCGAATATGTCCTGGTTTCAGACAATGATGACAAACTTTGATTGGATTGGGACAATCTTTGCTAAAATGTCCCGGCCTTCCACAAGAAAAACAATTTAGAGTCCCGGCTTTACACTCCCCACGATGCCTTTTATGGCATATCTTGCATTCTGGGATTTCAGTTCGATCATCCTTTCTAAAACTTCCACCAGATCTAAACTTTTTGGATGGAGTAGAAGTGGATTCGGCTTTTCTTTTCGTGGAACTTTTCTCATCCTTCTTTAACTCCAGTTCTTGAAATCGAGCCTCGTCTACCATTTCAGAAAAAGTACTACATTTCTTTGGATTGACAAACTGTCGAATTTCTTTCTTCAGGATTGTATGAAAATGATCCATAAGTAATTTAGGATTTGCCATGTATTCTGGACAAAATTGGGCTCGATCCAGAAAATTTCCTACCAGCTCGTTTATCGACTCAGTCGTTTGTTCCATAGAAAGGAACTCACGACGAATTCTATTTAGATCAGCATCCTGCGAATAAGTTTCAACAAACATCTTTTTAAAATCTTCCCATGTCATCACTGTAATAGCTTCCTCTCCTAAAGTACGACATTGAACTTCCCACCAGAATTTAGCACGGGATTTAAGAAGATTAGAAGCATATCTCACTTTCAATCGGTTAGGGACTTCTGCCGTGGCAAATGCCCCTTCAACTTCAGATAACCACCTTTGACATTTAATTGGATCCATCTCACCTTGAAAATCTGGCGGGTTACAAACAGAAAAGTCTTTATAACTGAATTTACGATCTTCATCACGATTTTGAATCACCCTGCGAACAACAGGTGTTGGTGGTCTTTCCTCATTTCTTTCACCACCAGGAGGTTGTCTTTCAAAATCAATTTCATTTTCATCATCTCGCCTTTGAAATTCATCAGCAACAGTTTCACGTATGGTTTCAGAAATACGGCCCAATAAGAGGGGAAGGGACGCCTCTTGAGCCTTTGCCACTTCAGCTGAGATTAAAGTTTTTAAGTCGGTCAAAGATAACCTAGCATCATCTGCTGGAGGTCTTTGTCTATCATCATCACCTCCAGTTCTTACATTCTGGGCTTGGTCTCGTGGACGCGGCCCAAGTGTCAATTCTATTCCTTCTTGATCATTCATCTTATTACTGAAAGTAGACACAATATATTTAATACAAACATATTCATCAATAAAATGTCTACTTTGTAATTTAACTGCACCTAGTCACATAGCAGTCAACAATTATTACCAAGACTTTATCTTCTTAACACCTTGTGACTTCCTTGGCTCCATACAATTGCCATATGATAATTATTGTGGTGGCCAGTCACACGAATTATCATATCCCAGTTATATGTTTCCAAAGTTACCACAAGATATTTCGAGTCAAAAGTCTTAGAAATCAAATAACTAGATTAATCAAAACAGATAACAATTCAATATCATGCTCAACAATAATAATAATGGCTTAAGATCAAGTACCCACTAATGGTGGATACCCGAATCCCTTAAACCAAGCTCTGATACCAACTTGAAACACCCCGAAATTTAGAACATTTTTTTTTTTTTTTTACTCATTTCGTAAAGTCCTACGTTTTAATATGACATTTTAGACTTGTTGTATCATTCCCTAGATCAAATAAGGATTTAAATAAGAAAATGTTGAATTTATAAGAGATTCCCCAGGAATGACTCCCATTCCCCAGGAATGAAGCATGCTGTTAGTAAGCTGAGTCGGATTCCCCAGGAATGACTCCCATTCCCCGGGAATCAAGCCTGCTGTCCATTTTACCATCTTCCGAAATTCGATCGTGCATATCTTGAAAATGACAAGTCCAATGACCATGAAAATTTGCAGGCACGTGTATTATGACTATATGAACATTTCCCAATTAACACTTTTCCAAATTTCATGTTTAACGAGAAAACGGATCGTTGACCACTTTATGGTCATTTTTGACCACTTCCGTTGACATACCAAATTCCAAACCAACAAACTTCAGACTTTGACACTTCTACTACCTTTTTAATACCACAATTGGGACCTAGTGCAATGTTTACATTTGTCATATCCTATTTACAACTCAACGTAGCCTTTTGACCCGTTAGTGACCCATTTGGGCACTTTGAAGACCCGTTTGGGTCTTTACCCAAATAACCACTATTCTAACACCCAAATCACATTTCTTTGACTATTCTAAGTCAACTCATGCCACTTTCACTATCAATACTTCAACTTAACTATTAACATCAAATTTCCATAAACCATTATATTCACATTATATTCATCTATTATACAATAACATCATCTCCAAAACTATCAATGAGTATACCAACTCATTGACTAATTTGACTTCCACACTTCAACATGTTTGACTTTCAACATTAGGTGTCAAAACTAAGTTTTCTTAAACAAAAGGGGTGATTACATATCGAGAGCATGATTCAAAAGATTAGCTTGTTACCGATAACTTAACAAGCTCCACCACTAGCATCATTCGGGCCTTTTACCCGGATCCCTCTGGGTCCCACTTGGCTCACCTAAAACACATAAACATAATAGAGTAAGCATAAAGCTTAGTAAGAAATGGGCTATTAATGATAATCAATATCATTTCACAACATACGTATATTAAGGATCCATAACATCATATGCTAATTCCCGCAAGAATTAACATCTTCGGGCCTACACCCCGGTATATAATCATAACTCATCAAGTAATGACATATCCATTACCGGTCCTTCCAAGTAAATGGAACAAGCATTACTTGAAGAAAGATAGCATCATCCATTAACTTACCTTGTGATAGCCCACACGAATAATTACTTGTAACACCTTGAACATGTTTATCACCTAATTCATATAATCACATAAACACGTATCAATTTCACAATCACTTTCTAATTATATCACATATCATACTACAAGGTGTTAAATCTCATAACACTTATAATCTTACTATAAGCTTCATACACTTTTATGTGTGATTGCTTATAAATGGGTATTTATCATAATTTCTCATCAATTCCATTTACCAACATCACAAGTATCACTCTTTGATGCATAATCACCCACAATACATATCAATTACCCATTTATAGCAATCATCATATACATGGTCATGATTATAATTATTCAATTTTTCTCAAACACATGATCATGGGTGTTTTAACCAAACTAATATCATTTATGTATTGAACATACTATAATTAAGTGTATGAAACCTTAATTGAATCATTAGTCCACTAATTCATCAAAACCCCAAGACTAGG
The DNA here is from genome assembly GCA_949592205.1 of Helichrysum umbraculigerum. NCBI lineage: Eukaryota > Viridiplantae > Streptophyta > Magnoliopsida > Asterales > Asteraceae > Helichrysum > Helichrysum umbraculigerum. The sequence goes on along the minus strand of CATIUR010000005.1, from coordinate 121,085,097 downwards.
GTTTAACCTAATTCATGAAATTCATCAATTAAACACAAAAGGGAGGTTAATCATACCTCAAGAACACTAATTAGTAGCTAGCAACCTTAAGAAATCGAAACCTTAGTTTGAATTGCTTGATTTTCTTCTTTCTTGATTTCACTCAAAAGCTCAGTACGTGATTTAGAAATATACAGTGTTTGGAATAAGCTGGAATAATACAGAACCTAGGTTTTTATACTGTTAATTTCATCTAAGCCCCTCAACTTATGGCACTTGTCACCTTATACCCCTCTACTAACTAATTCATTAAATGGCAAGTCCTATAAACATAAAATACTTTACACAGTTAGTCCTCCTAACTTAAACAGTTTAAATTATATATTTTAAGATTTAGAACTTACGAAATTTGGGGCGTTACACAATGAAAGCTCAATCCATCGTGATGTAACTCAAATAGTAAGATGTCTAACAAATAAACAAATAGGAGTCTTACGAATTATTATCTAAAGTAGTTTCGATTACGAGAGGCTTTTTATAAATTTGTTCATCTAACTATATAAGAAAGAAATACTTAAACTGTTCAAGAGAAATTACATGAGCTTAAACTGTTCAATCACAAAACCAAAACACACAATTAAGTTTATACAGATGGTAAATTATTTGACTACATTCCAATATAGCATAACAGTAGTAATTATTTGACTACAATGATTATACTTTCAACCCTAAATTACACAAAAATATAAACCCTAAAAAATAATTAAAATAACATACCGTAATCCTGCTGGTAGCGATGAAGTGGTGGTTGTAATGTAGTTGTGGTGGTGCCGCAATGGATTTAAGAGAGGCGATGTTGTGGTAGTAGTTAGATGGGTTTGAACTGTTATAAGGATTAAATGCTTGAATTGTCACTACAACAAAATGAAGCTAAGGCAACACCCATAAAGTGTTGCATTAGGCCTTAAAAGTGTTGCATTAGGGCTAATGCGACACTTTAGCAAGTGCTACCATAGCTAATGTTGCCTTAGGTCTAAAGCAACACTTTCTTCAGAATATGCAACACTTTTCATATGTGTTGCTCTTGATTAGAAAGTGTGACACTTTCAAAATGCAACACTTTTTATACACAAGTGCAACACTTTTTCATTGATATGAGGAAACTGTGGCAACACTTTTTCTTATCAAATGCAACACTTTTTTTATCCTACTTACCTATGACAACACTTTTACCTAGAAATGCAACACTTTTCATTTATGTCACCAAGCTATTCCAACACTTTGACCCACCAATTGCAACACTTTTATCCTCTATTACAACATTTTATTTATATATTCAAATAGGATAATGCAACATTTTTTAAGATCAAAGCGACACTTTATTATCAACAGGAAGAACCGCAAATAATAACCCAAATTCATGCATTAAATAATTTCCATTCAACTACAACGATAATACATATAACATAGACAATATCACTTTGTACTAAGAATCTTTAATCCAACACTAGTAAAACTAACGAAGAATGTATAGTCAACACAAAATAAAACTTGGATTGCAATCTAGAAAGTAAGGAAATGCTTCTCCAAATGTAGTTTCTTGTTGTGCACTCACTTCTTTGCATACGCCAAAACAACAAAGCCTGAAACATATGAAATTGATTACTTACATGGTTAGCATACTTTGCATCAAGTGATGGGCATAAAATATAATGACTAATAAGAAGAAACATATATTGAAACATTTACGAAACTAAAGATCCACACATATATATAATTTAGAATTGCATGTAACACAAAATACGTGCATTCACCCTGATAAGAAAAGAAAACTATCTTATTCTACACTTTGCTTCATTTCTCATATCCACTCGAAGAAGATATACCTACTGTTGTAATATTTTCTTGGAGAAGGCCTTACAGATTAAATGCGAGCGCACACTAGAAGAAATTTTTACCTTGGGAAGAAACTCCAACAGTTGTAGATTAATAACAGTAATACAACATATACGTTTGACCCAACCCATATGACTCCAGGCACAATGCTATTGCACAATGCTATTACACAATGCTAGCTATTAGATAACAGAGGGCTAATCATAATATTAATACCTATCATGAGACCAGCTAACATGCTCAATATGGTCAACCTGAAACTCATTTGACCCGGCCCATATATCCCTGTTTAACCTAAAGCAGAAAAACTGAATGCTAAATAGGATCCTGTTACAATGATTTTTCCATTTTAAAACCCGAATAACCCTACCCAAATAACTCATATAACTTTCGGGTTAACCCAAATAACAACCTGAGTTTTATCCATATACGGTCAGACTACAGGCTTTCGGCTTTTCTGATCTTGTAGTTAAACACGAAAAAAAAACTTAGGCACTTCCGTATCACTATAATGTATGAGTGCTATAAAGGTTTATTGTGATGGAACCTATTAATTTGCTTCTATTTTTGGGTACATATCGTTTAAAAATGTACCATCCCATTATTTCTCTTCCCTACATAATCAATTACCAAAAGGATGCTATACATATTTAATAGAAAACTGTATAAAAGTACAGGTTATAGTCATACCTTGTACAGAGAATAGATGATGCCTCATAGTAAGTACTTTCGAGCAATTTCACGAGGTAGTTTTTCGATAACCTTCCGCACTGCATCCTCAACTTGTTTGTTGTTATCACTGTTAATATCATTTCGAATCGCTTCTAGCTCAGCCTTTTTCTTTTCATGCTCTTCTGCTAACTCGGCCTTTTTCTTTTCATGCTCTGCTGCTAGTTCAGTTTTCATACGTTCATGATCCTCTTCAAGTTCTCTACGTTTATCTACCAACTCACGTTTTTCAACCTCAACACTAGCTGCTGCCTCACTACCATTCATCTTCTTTATCAGCTTATTAGTAACCCCTCTGCCATAAAGTCTTCGGTGCCCATCATACTCCTTGCTCATCACAGCTTGCTCTACTAAATAACCTCCATCTTCATATGTATCAACATACTTTCTTCCATCTGTCCTCTTGCGTGTGCGCTCGAACAATTGGGTTAAGTTAGGTGGTTCCTTATTCGGGTCATCATTTTTCTGCATTTGTTTATAATAAAAAAATGTAAGAAAGTATATTTAGAGGAAATGATGTGAAAAAATATGTCGACAACACAATAAATATGGATTACCATTTCCTCACGAATCCTGGCAAAACTTTTTGGACCAGCAGTATGATTATTTTTTTGAGACATGCGTACCTTCCTTGCGAGCATACAACGTTTCTGCACACATATTAGTGAAAACATAGCAATATCAATGTGACAAGAAAAAGAAAACTGATAAACATATATTAGTACTGAAAAGAATATCCACTGAACTTACCTTCTCTTCTTTTTTATTCCATAAGCTTAGCAAACTTAAGAAATCATTTTTGGGAATGATTTTAGGTCGGTTGTTCCATCTCTCTCTCTCTGTTATCCTTCAATTCATAGAAATGCTTTCTCTTGAGTCTGCATTTGTGTCCCCTCCAACAAGCGCCAATAGATTGTAGGACCCACGATCTAGCTTTTTCAGGCACAATGTATTTTTCCTTACAAGAGTATAGTATGTTAGAAAAAAGAAGAATCAAGTTCCTTAATAATGAGAAGATAGAACACGTGAAAAACTTACCAGCACATACTCCCAGAGTTTATCCTTATCCGGTACTTTGTGCCATGAACTATAAGTTAATGGGGCATAGCTATAAGTACGAGATATTGTGCCCAAAAACCTAGAAAATTCTCCTACAACGTCTTTCCCCTCTGTCACAGATCCAACAGGTTGTCCAAACTCATTGCATATGATAACCTCACGCTTGTCAGGTTTTCGAACGTGAAGGGCATGCATCATTGTGGGCCCTCGTTTCTTGGTAGTAAAAACAGCTAAAAATTCCAAATATATATACAATTTGAATATACATTTTGAAGAGCCAAAAAGTAAATAAATGGTCAATGAGGTTAACCTGCTTCTTTTTGTGAGTGGAAGCTTTGAATTTGTTTTTGAACAAGTTCATCATCCTCACTTTCCATATTATCTTCACTATCGTCCCCTTGTATACCATTTTGAATAGTCTTAACTATCATGTGCTCAATATCTTCATCCTCGCCATCTTTAGAACCTAGTAGTTCTGCATCAACATCATTCATACAAATAATTACAGTAAAATTGAGATTATTTAAATCATTAAAACAAAGTTCATTATAAAATGTGAAAGATGGCAGAAATAAAGAGTAAACACAAATTTGAAGAATACATAAATAGTCTTTGTTGTCATATATCCTTTAAAGTTCACCAAATGTGGTTTGACTAGTTGAATAACTAGCATTAACCACTATATAAGTAGAACTATGTATCAAAGGCATAAATCAATTACTGTTACTATAACAATGCCATCTTGACTAAATCTGACACTTAAATGGTAAACACATTACGAGAACCTGTCATCCAAACTTCACAAACAGAAGGACCATGAGTTAAGAAGAAGGAAATAGAAGATATTGGATATAATTATTTAACATTTACTAGTATCTATCATCCAAAGTTCACATACATGTGGACCATGAGTTGAGAAAAAGGTAATACAAGACATTGGATATAATTATTTACCTTGAGCTCTTAGGTCATCCCTGTCTAACCCATGTCGAGTACTTGCATTTATCAAGTTCTCTATCTCTTCATTTTCATCAGCTTCCATGCCATCTTGTTCTATATGAGCATCATTCATATCTGGAATTGTAAATATGAAAACAGTTCTATGAAAACCAAATCCTACCAAGTATCCATAAGTTCATGCATTTTCTGTGATAATGTTCTACGTCTGTGTATTTTATGGAATTTTTTTCACGTCGTAATGGTTAGTTACAGATTATAGAATGTTTGGAAAATTGTGTACTGAGAAAATGTTCTAAAAAGAGTCGTAAATGTGTACTTATAAGTGATTAAGCCTATCCATGAAACTTCATCAGTGGTCAAATTTTTGAAGTTATGAAAATAGCAGATATGTACCGTGTGAGCTCATGTCATCTTCCTCATCATCATCGTTGTCCACCAGATTATATTTTTTCTGTGGGTTTGCCAAATTGCGTTCCAAGGCCCCCTTTTTCCTTTGTAACTCTTTCTTATTTAAGATTAGTGAACCCATGGTAACTGTTCTTTTTGATGGTTTCTGCTTTACTACACCTGTATCAGCGTATTGATCATTTTGCTCTTGGTCTTCTCCAGAATGTTGGAACCTGATCTTTTTTGATGATTTTGAATTAGCAAAAATTCCATTTTGTTGAAGACCTTCGTCAAATGGTAACATATCTGACATATCTGGAGCAGTTACTCGTTGTTTCGCTAAATTAGCGTATTTGTTAATTGACATCGGTGCAATATACTTTGGACATTGCTGCAACAAGTTACACATTCATTACACAATAACTATCTACAGATCACAACGAACTTTACTAATCTTATTACCTTTTTCGGGACTCCAACATTTGTAGGGACGTCGTCGTCGTCATCTCCCTCACTATCACTATCGAAATCAGGATTATACTCAACATCTTTCTCATTATCAACTACTGGTTTCTGTTTCTGTTTCCTTTTCCTCGGTTTTTGAGATTCCACCAAACTTGTCATAGAATTAGCAATTCTTTTTACTCCAAGCTCTCGTAATTTCTCCTGGTTCTCTTTAATCTTCAACATTCTACTCCTTTCGTATTCATTCACATGTCTTTGAGCATGTTGGTCTTGCTTTTTCTTTTTTCCCATTTTGTCACCTGTGAAAAGTTAAACAACCGACATCAATTAGAAGATCAATATAGTAGTAAAAAATAATTAAAAAAGGAAACGTGCTAGTTAGTATAATCAGCAACATACAACTAGTAATCAACCATCAAATCAGTAAAATTTATAACAATAAATATGCAGTGGCAAATCTAGAGTTCAAATTAGTGTATGTGCAACTTAGTTGATGTCACAAAAGTAGTATTGATGTGCGAGTCAAGTAGATACTAACATCATCTCACACAACTTGTAATCAATTTCAACTAAACACAAAATAATAGAATAGAGTAGGTTTGTATACTATTTTTGACCATAAAATAAGTCGTATCAGCTGTCTTCGGTATCATCTTCATCAGCATGCATGCATCCAATCCCATAATGTATCATCTTCATCAGTTTCGTCACTTTGGTTGTTAACTTCTTCTCCTTCGGCTAAATTTGAATCTGCATCAACCACAAGAGGAGGCATATCTTTTCTTAGCAATTGTACCTCACAGTCATCAACTTCTGTGTAAGAACCTATTGTATCATCATTAGGCTCGCACCTATAGGAGCTACCACTGTTATCACCACTTTCTTCCTCAATGTCATAAATATCCCTAGGAACCCTATTCACAACGTAATGCAAACCATCCTCTATAGGGTCCGGAAAATAGAACACTTGATGCACTTGAGAAGGCATCACAAAAGGATCATCTGAACAGCAAAATTTATTCAATCTAACACAAGTTAAACCATAATCATCTTTCTCGACTTGGTACCACTCACAACGGAACAAAACAACTGTAAATTTCGACCAATAGTTGAGTTCAATTATTTCTAAAATGCGACCATAGTAGTCAACATTTCCAACAACTGGATTTTTGTCCCTAGAGCTTGCAAAACTAGGAGTTGTAGCTTTGAGTGAAACGCCGCTATTCTGAGTCTTGCATCTATCATCACGTGACTTGGTGTGAAACCTATAACCATTGAGTAAAACAATCCGGAAGTCGTACATCTAGAATTATCTCTTTTAAAAGTTGCAGCAAATCATCAAATGCCACATTACTAAGCCCATGAAGTGTCTTGTATAGAAACAGTCTAATCATGAAAGATAGCTTAGAAACTTTTTTACACCCAGGGTATAACTCTTGCTTGCCATCTTCCACCAACCTATAAAACTTTTTGGCATCGTCATTTAAACCTTCTTGTACTCGGTTTGTTTCGTCTAGGTTATCTCTAAACCTATCATGCAGTAATTCATCAAAATTATCATGCATAGTTGCTTCATCATCATCTATATCAGTATCAGATCCCATTTCCGAGGGTCCTTCTCCGTGAAAAACCCACACATAGTAGTCTTCAACAAAACCTTGTCCTTTTAAATGATCAAATACTACAGCTCTACTATACCAGTAACGATTTTTACACTGTTTGCAAGGACACAATATTTCACCTCCCCTCGCTACCTTAGCAAATGAGGCATTGAGGAAGTTAATGACTCCAATTTCAAACTCAGGTAAACGTCTAGGTAAATACATCCATTCTCTATTACTCCCCATCTCCCCCATTCCCTGAATTCAAAAGTCAAATTCAACTCCTTCATGTTTTATCGTTTATTATAGTAGTTTGAATGACATTGGATGTAAAAAAATTTAAGTGAAACTATATAATTAATGAAGTAATTAGTTGGTACGAAAGGCAGATAACTAATTTGTTGATGAGTAGTTTTATTAATATTCATTAGGTCAACAATCACATTAGAGCATATAGTACAATTTAATTCAAACTGAAGTTGTATACCAAACAGCAATAACTCTAAGCCTTTAAAAAAATGTTCCTAATCTGTTGCATCTAATTTCATATAACTTGGGTAGTTTCATCCATTCAGGTCTCATATTCCATGAGGCAAAACTATATATACTAAAAAGTAACTATCTGGTATGCCACTTAATAAAGGACAAATTGAGCATCAATATCAATACATATATAAACCTACTTCCAAAATTGAACATGGAATACAAAAATGAATCAAACGGTATAACCAACTATCATACAAACATAGAATCTAAACACAAGTAAATTGTCACGATGGTGATGCCAGCAGATATAGGTTAGGTTATAAACACCAACAACTAACCAATAATAAGTAATGTTGTGATTCGTTGATATGAATGATAGAAAACTATGTTGATGAGTACTTTTATAATTTACTCAGTAGACCAACAATCTCATTTAAACATCTGACGGCAATTTAATTAAAACTGGAATATTTTATACCTTATTGCAACAACCCTAAGCCTTAAAATATAATTCTTAAAGGATATTTTAGGATAGCTATTGGAAAGCAGACATTAGTGAAAGCTCTTACTAAATTCAATTAATTTATAATGATTTTTTAATAGCAAAATTGCCTGTTCTACTGCATCCAAATTCTGGTAAAAAGGGTAATTTCATTTCTTCTGGTTTCAAATTCCATGAGGCGAAACCTTCTACACCATTATACTATAAGTGACAAATTGAGGATCAGCATCAAACACATAAAAGAGAATTGAATCAAACACATATAAGTGACACTCGTGGAATTCAAAATTGAATCAAGCGATCTAGACAACCATAAAAAACATATAAGATGGATGACCACTAAACCTTCATAATGATGATGGCAACAACCATAATTTAGGTTAAAAATAAAACCAAGAACTAGCCGATTATAAAATCTCGTATACATACAAAACTACACAATTCAACAAGTTTCATGGAATTTGTAGGCACATATAAATCAACATAATAAATTGCCAATCACCAAAATCGAAAGGAATCAAAAATACACTCAATAGATAAGAGGATTTCATGGATTTACCTGTGATGTCGAAATTGATGAGCCAGACCGGTAGAGTTTCTTTGTTGTAAAAATTATGACAGGTGTGTTTCAATTGAAGTGTGGGATAGTGGAGACAGACTATATCAATCAACTGCTGCAGTTGGTTGTCCGGTTTTTTCTCAAACAAATTGAAGAGCGGGATTTGGGATAAATTTTTGGGTAGTTTGGAAGACACCAGAGATGAATAGATCCACGATTGTTTTAATTATTTTTTTCTTCGGATATATACCACGGAGTACTATCTACAATACTTTTTCTTTTATTTACTAATAATTCAATTCATTCAATGATATTGATTAACGGTGATGACTTATATATGGAGTATAATTACTCACAAATTTTAAAATATACAAGTTAGGATATAAATATAAATAGGAAGGATCCAACGAAGTATTATATTTAATAATAACAATTTTTATTATTACTATTACTACTACCCACTATTATTATTAGGTTCAAGACCGGCAACAATACGGACAACTATATTTAAAATTTTATAGATATTAGTTTTATGAGAAATGTAATTAAGGGCCGTCATAAGAACCTCTTCAACTTATTTATTAAACTCAATATTTTCTGTATTATAAAAAATCACAATTAATACATTATATATAAAAGGAAAGTTTCAAAGAATAAATACAAAAATTCAGTGTATTAATTATAATTTTGTTTAAATAAGGAAATTTTAGCTTTAATAAATGTACAATTTTACACTTATTGACAGCCCTAAGAGCTGTTAATAGCATTTCTCTAGTTTTATTAATGAAAATACAATACGACGGGTTGTTTTCTCTGTTTTATATTATCATATATAGCAAAAAGATCGGATGGTTTAGATAATAAATCCATTACTCAAATTTGTTGAATAACAAATTAGCAATAGTAGTACTCCTAATGATATGATTAGGGGTTTAATCGAGTCGAGTCAAGTCGATACACTGCCAAGCTCGAGCTCAACTTGATTAGAAAACTTGAAACTCGACACGAACTCGATCGAACTTGTATTTTCAAGCTCGAAGCTCGATTCGACTAATGAGACAACACGTTCGAGTTCGACTCGACTCGACTCGATTATTGGTATTACAATATTAATATTAAGTTAATTAACTCACATTTAACACTACTCGGTTTGGTAGTTTCAAGCTTGACTCCACTCGACTCGATACTATCATGCTCAACTCGACTCAAAGTTTAATAAAAAGTACGGTAAATGTGTTAATATTAATTTATATAAATAGAGAGTAAATGTGTTAATATTAATTTATATAAATAGAGAGTAAAAATGTAGACTAATTTTGGGACACGGGTAGTATATTATTTCAATGACAATCATATAACTTAATTATTAGTACATTCATGTTAAGGGGTTATGATTATTATGATTTTTTAATATAGTCCACTGTGTAATACCTTAACATTAAGGGTGTAAATTAAACGAACTGCCCGAGCTCAACTAGGCTCGAGTTTGGCTCATTTGAAATTCAAAGGCTTCGAGCTCGAAACCTTTCATATTTTACAAGCTCGAGCTTGGCTTGGGCTCGACTCGTCTATCATATATATTTTTTTATATATTTTAAGTGTTTTTGAAATATATACAATAAGATTTACTATTACAATTTTCTAACTATAGTTTTTTTTTGTAATATAAATATATATTATATATAGAAATTATTATTGTATATGAATGATATGTTCGAATAGGCTTGCGAGCCTATTCGAGCTCAATATTACAAGGTCGATTTCGTTTGTCAAACGAGCTCCAAAACATGTTCAAGCTTGATATTGTGCTGGTTTAAGCTCGGCTTGAATCTCGCTTTTAATGAGACAAGTTCGAGTAGTTCATGAGCTAGCACGCCTCATTTAAAGCCCTACTAAAAGCTACATGTATAATCGTCCAAAGATGATATTTATTCAAATACTCAAATTTAATCAAATTGGTTATTATAACAAATAATTATGATTAGATCTTTAAATACTCCTGATATTACTCATCCTCTCCCATCACAATCCTGGCATCAAATAAATTTTTGTTAAAAAAATGTTATATAAACTACAATTAAATTTTAAAAAGGGTAATGATTTCCACATCTACTTTTGATAGATCCACAAATAATGTACAGTATACTGTTGTAGAGTATAAATCAAGGATGTCAAGATCGCGATCCTGATCGTAGGATCGTACGATCTTACGATCCTACCAAGGGAAAACGTGCAGGATCGGAGTAGGATCGGTCAGGAGGTAGGATCAGAGTAGGATCTAGGATCGATCGTAAGATCGTAGGATCGTTGAAGGATCCGATCCTACAAATGGCTTTTTTTTTTTTTTTTTTTTTTTTTTACAATTGGACTTGTAAGGCTTATAAATAATCCAAATCTTATCTTAAAACTTACCATACATTTGATTTCAAGTACAATTTCTCCATTTATTGTCAAATTAACCTAAGAAAAAGTCTAGAACCTCTGAAACAATGATTAAGAATTTTCATTTGTAATATGTTCTCAAACTTTGGTGCAATTGTACTATGCCGCTATCTTTTGTTTTAGTACGTTTATTGTTCGAGAAATATATATTGACAAATTGCATCACTTCAGTAATATAAAAGTTTGAATATTTGATTAATTTCTCTAATAGTAGTTTTCTACAAGAATTTAGATATATTTGTATAAAAAATCACATTTTGGTAGGATCTACGATCCCGATCTCGATCTTACGATCCCGATCTTGCAAAGGCAAAAACGATCTTATGTAGGATCCCGATCTTAACAACCTTGATATAAATAAATAATGCACATTAACGGTGGATTGATATAAAAATACCGTTAATAAAAATTGATAAAAAAAACCGTTAATACAAAATAGTACTCCCTCCGTCCCAAAATTATTGTCCACCAACAAAAAGCACACAGTTTAATAAAAGTGGGACCACAACAGTTTTCAACCACTCAAATAGAATCTGCACCCACTAAACTCTTTTCTTATTGGTTGAAATAGAAAGTGGACAATTATTTTGGGACGTCCCAAAAAGAAAAGATGGACTATAATTTTGGGACGGAGGTACTAGCAGATATATCAAAAACTCATGAAAATACTCATCTTCTTCCTTTTATCATAATCGCTGGCGCCAAATAGAATTCTATTCCGCGCCAAATATAGCCGCCACATATTTTCTTTTCAACTGCAATGATTAATTGGTTTTTGAATCATCGTTCTATTTACTCTTCCACCAAAAACTTCCCGTTCTCTTCTGCCGACTCTGTCATCCCATAGAGTTTTCAAATGACAATTGCACCGTCAAAGTGGTAAATAGCCGAGTGTATTTCTTCATTCACGCTACAATACCATGTCACCATAGATTCATAAGCTACCCATCACTAATCGTTGAATTCAACAGTGTTACGCTTATAACTTATGCATAAATTATGAATGGTCCAACACATGTTTCAGCAGTTTTCTTGAATTGGTTTTCGATTATCCATACTTCCACTCAATCGATTATAAGGTATGTGCCTCACTCAATTTTCATTATTTACTAATTCATGCTACTCCTTTTCCGATTTGATTATATATGAGGATACTAGTTGGTCTTAAGTTTCAAATGCATACCAACTGTTTGATGAAACACCTGAATGAAAAAAAAAAAGTTTAACTTGACAGTAACTTAACGCTGGTTCTTTATTCTAAGGGAGTTACGAATTCAGCCTACTTTTCTGTAATGTTTGTATTCTTGGGTTGTTACTATTATATGTTGCAATTGGTATTATGGGGTCGTATTTCAAGGTGCTCGTATGTGCATATATGGTCAATTGGGTTAGAATCTGATAAGGATGTTGATGAAAAGATCATGAGGTTTAATAAATTTCAATCGATAAATATTTAAAGTTCATGAAGATAAATCTTATTCTTAGTGAATGCTAATTTGTAGCTGACGTGGCTACTTTGTTAGTTGATTAGTAGTACAATATATTACCAAGTGTGGGGCCTTGGTAAAATCTGATAATATAGCACTTAAATGTATATTGTTATAAAATTGAGGTTGCTCTTCTTAAAGGTTGTTATATATTTGGTTCTAATGGTGGTTTATTTACTTAGTACCTGTAATTGTGAAGGCTTGCCTATGTAGCTATGGTTTTGTTGATTGTTGCAGGGATATTCTAATATGGGTGTTTACATCTATAGAGTTCTTTAAGGTAGTTGAGTTTGAGTGGAAAATCAGTCAAATAGTGAGTTTGTATCCAAAATTTTTACTAGAAATTACTAAACCATTGATTTGTGGGATAAATTAGAACTAACATATAATCACCCATTTATCAGTATGTTACACATAAGTTCATATGGTCTTAGTAGTTTTAATGCCTTTTAGCAATATTTGGATCTTTGATGCATTTCATGGGCATACAGAGATGTCGTTAAAGAATTTTTGTATTCCAACTAATACATAATCAATCATCTAATATCAGTTTGATATTCTTGCTTATGCTCAGATTCACATAATCTATTTTACGATTGGGTATGGGTTGGAGTCAATAATAACTAGTAATCTGTATTTTTGCATGATTGGGTTCGTGTATGTTAATTTGACAGTTCTGAATTTTAGAAATATTTTTCTAAATGTCTAAACTATAAAAGCTGTTTTACAATGACTTTTAGGATATTTTTGGCATTATCAAGCTTCAGAGTTCTGAGTACAACTTGTTTTACATCTTTGCTCTATTTTGCTAAAGTACATGTTTTCTTTACGACTTTTAGGATGTATTGTTTGTTGAATGAATGCATTAGTTCAGTTACTTGTGGTAATGTGAATGCTGTGTTGTTTGTTCTAGCAATCGGGTCAAGATTTTATTAGAGCGAAGACCTATTGAAGGTCACAGTAGAGCAGCTGAAAGCAGTTACCTCCAATTGCTTAGGTTTTAATACAATTATCTTAGCATTCATCTTATATTTAATAATGCTATAATTCCAGTAGATTTTTAGCAGCTACAGTGTGTGAAATGATTATCAGGTAAGGATACATTGAGGTCTGGGTTGGTGAAAATCATTGGCCCAGCACATCTACACATGGACATTGGTTGGTTGATGATGAACCAAACCTGAAAGAAAATAATCTGCGAGCTAAACCAATGTACATGTTGTGAGGTAGATATGTCCAAATTCTAAGGACACCCAAACGTCCAAAACAAGACTCATAACCCAAACAGATCAAATCAAATTCACTCATCATAACAAGTGAACAATCTATCTATAAAATTTTAATCGGCAATTCTTCTAAAGGATATCTTTATGCATTGTTAGGGATCCTATAAGTTCAATATTGCTACATTTGTTTGTCTACAGAATACGGGTTAGACCTATGGAAACCGGACCTAATTGGTTTCTCCAGTTGCTAGAGCTTCTACATATATCCTTTGCATCTTTCCTAGAAACAGTCATGAATATAGTATCTCTGAGTCAAAACCTCATATGGGTCTCCGTGGTTTCTCCCATAATTCTCCTTAATAAACAGAAAACACAGAAGCCAATAACAGTCTTGTTTAACGATTTAGTTGGTGTCGAGGCTACCCAGACTTTTTTTCTTCAGGTGATTTGCGTCTTATTCAAACAAAATTTTGCTTACTGCCTTAGATAAAATATTGTTTGTGACTTGACTAACTTTTTCACTTGAATTTTGTTATGTAGCTTTCACTGTTGTTGCAACATAATAACAAGTACAGGAAGTGCAGGGCAATTATGCCAAGTGCGCTTCTATTGTCCGGTCCATCAGGAACCGAAAAAACCATGTTGGTCCATGCTCTGGCCCGAAGCACTGGAGTAGCATTCTTCCCTGTAGACACGAAGGGCCTTTCAGAGCTTGATAAGGAAGAGGCAGAAGAAGCAGAAATTCAAAAAGTTTTTATGGAAGCCAGAAGCTGCAAAAAGACCATTATTCACATAGAACGTGTAGAAGCCATTGCACGGAAAGAAGAAGCCCAAAAATCTGGTGGAACCATTCTATCAGCGGTAAAATGAACCTACATTGATCGGTTAAATTCCCTTTTTTCAAAAATTAATTAATTATACCAATAAACGTATATTACAGCTTCTGAATGAGATGATATATTGCAAGAGACATGAAATAAAGGTCATAGTAATTGCTGAGACTAATAGACCCCAATCATTGCATCGAACTTTAACGGATGCTTGCATGTTTTCACATAAAGTGGAACTGACCTATCCAAATGAGGATGAAAGGAGACATATAATTGTTATAGTTTTGATGTCTCTGCATTACTTGGATTTTCATGTTATTCCAAATTAAAGACACTGTTTGGATTTTAGGATACATTGCCTAGGCATAGAGAGATTTCATTAAAGAATGTTTGTGTTCCAAGTTCCAACTAATCCGTAATCAATCATCCAAATAAGTTGGTACATATATATTTACATAATCTATCCTATGATTGGGGTCGATGGGAGCAATAATATATACTTTTGCTTTGCTTGGGTTTAATATGTTAAATTAATAATTTTGTGAGGTGCTGTTGTTGCAGGTGTGCTGTACGTGTTGTATATCATTTGTTCTGGGTCTTGCAGTCTGTCATTGACTCCCCAAGACCAACAGGCCTGGGAGAATGTGTCCGAGTCATGATAATCGAGTAAAGAATGGGAATACGGGTTAGGTTTAATTAGTTTCGAATTTTGCATGACGAATGACCTAGTCACCTAGTAGTGCAGTAGCAGACTATAGCAAACTACTAGCCATTTGGAACCTTTTATCCAGTAGAAATATATTGCCATATAATAACCAGAGTGTGCTCCTTATGGGCTAGAAAATTCTTGGTTCAAATAAGTTCTAATCGATTATGCTTCTGTTGTTTTTCTTTTTGATCTACAGAGAGTTACATTATCATTCTAATTTTTTTTTTTTTTTTTTTTTTTTTTTTTTGTAATTATTGGTAATTTTTTATGTTCCTGCAAAAAATAGCAATGGTAGTTACATGGAAAGTCTAGCTTATATGAATGACTAAATAGTTACATGAATTTTGAATCATCTTTTATGGTTTTTCCAAAGTTTTGCTCGGTTCTGTGTCTGCATTTTGTTGAATCATCCTTTTGTCATTAATGTACATGAAATTGAATAAGACTATCTAAATGAAAACCAGCATCACACATCAATCAATGATCAATTCTGTTAGTTTAAAATGAACATTGATGGTTAATGGTTTAACTCAACTCAACTCTACTTGTTTTGACATATGCAAATAGCTTAGGTTGCAAAATGCGAAGATCAAGAGGTTATTTTTGGTATGAGACAGTAGAGTTGGCAACGTTTAGTTTAAGTAACAAGTTGTTTGATGAGCTAACTTGTATATATGTAAAATCTCTAAATTTTTTGTAACTACGCTTGGTAAAAGTATTTAAAGTTTAACAAATGCAATATTTTTCAATGTGTTTCTACGTTACTTATCATTGCAACACTTTTATGCTAATTGTTGCTCTTCAGTTTTAAAAAATGCAACACCGTTTTAAAATGTTGCAACTTTTATATATATCTGCAACACTTTGATAAAAGTGTTGCAATTATATATTAAAAATGTGACACTTGAAAAAAAGTGTTGCAATTATATATTAAAAATGTGACACTTGATAAAAAGTGTTGCACTTGATCATTATATGCAACATTTATATAGAAACTGTTGCATTCTAATTAAGGTCATCTAAAATGCAACATTTTTTAGAAGTGTTGCTTCAAAAGTGTTGCATTAGCCTCATTTTCTAGTAGTGTGTTTTCGGAATTTAATTAAGCGGGCTTGAATAATTTTGGGGATTATGCTGCCAAAATGAAAACAATAGAGACATACTCCGTATTAAACTTAGGATAAAATTAATTAATCTTTTTGGAATATATGACATTATCCTAAGTTTAATAATGTAATATATGATGTATGACATTACCAATATCACATATGCCACTATTATACTTAAGATAAAATTAATTCATTATTTGAACATATGACATTATCCTAAGTTTAATAATGGAATATATAATATATGACATTACCAATATCAGATATGCCATTATTAAACTTAGGATAAAATTAATTCATCGTTTTAGAACATATGTCATTATCCTGAGTTTAATAAAGGAATATATGATATATGAGATTACCAATATCATATATGTCACTATTAAACTTAGGATAAAATTAATTCATCATTTGAGCATATATGACATTATCCTAAGTTTAATAATGGAATATATGATATATGACATTACCAATATCACATATGTCGCTATTAAACTTGAGATGTGCCATTATCCTAAGTTTAATAATGGAATATATGATATATGAGATTACCAATATCATATATGTCGCTATTAAACTTATGATAAAATTAATTCATCATTTGGGCATACATGACATTATCCTAAGTTATTAATGGAATATATGATATATGACATTACCAATATCACATATGTCGCTATTAAACTTAGGATAAAATTAATTCATCATTTTGAAATATACGACATTATCCTAAGTTTAATAATGGAATATATGATATATGAGATTACCAATATCACATATGCCACTATTAAACTTAGGATAAAATTAATTCGTCATTTGAGCATATATGACATTATCCTAAGTTTAATAATGGAATATATGATATATGACATTACCAATATCACATATACCATTATTAAACTTAAGATAAAATTAATTCATCATTTTGGAACATATGCCATTATCCCAAGTTTAATAATGTAATATATGATATATGACATTACTAATATCACATATGCCATTATTAAACTTGAGATAAAATTAATTCATCATTTTAGAACATATGCCATTATCCTAAGTTTAATAACGGAATATATGATATATGAGATTACCAATATCACATATGCCGTTATTAAACTTAGGATAAAATTAATTCATCATTTGGGCATACATGACATTATTCTAAGTTTAGTAATGGAATATATGATATATGACATTACCAATATCACATATATTACATTATTAAATTTGAGATAAAATTAATCCATTATTTTGGAATATATGACATTATCCTAAGTTTAATAATGTAATATATGATGTATGACATTACCAATATCACATATGTCGCTATTAAACTTAGGATAAAATTAATTCATCATTTTGGAACATATGACATTATCCTAAGTTTAATAATGGAATATATGATATATGAGATTACCAATATCACATATGCCGCTATTAAACTTAGGATAAAATTAATTCATCATTTGAGCATACATGACATTATCCTAAGTTTAATAATGAAATATATAATATATAACATTATCAATATCACATATGCCACTATTGAACTTAGGATAAAATTAATTCATAATTTTGGAATATATGACATTATCCTATGTTTAATAATGTAATATATATATATATATATATGTATATATATATATATATATATATATATATATATATATATATAATGTAATATATATATATATATATATGTATATATATATATATATATATATATATATATATATATATATATATGATATATGACATTACCAATATCATATATGTCACTATTAAAAACAAGTGAGTAGGGTGTAATGGTTCTTGGCCAAACGTTTTGAATATGATAAATTTAGACTTTTTTGTTTACTTGGACTTTTCCTATCTATTGGCCAACAAGAAGAAAAGAAAACACATCCAACTTTGTGCAAACCGAGTTATCAGTCATAACAGGTCTCCGGGTTCCGTCGAATCCAAAACCCGCCCGGGCCAATCCGAACTATAAAAACCCTCTAATTATAAGGTTTTACAAGGTAAAAACGGGTTCCGTCGAACCCAAAACCCACCCGGCCCTATCCGAACTATAAAAACCCTCTAATTATAAGGTTTTACAAGGTAAAAAAGTTATACTTACATAGTTACGTTACTATGTTTTGAGTGATTTTTTAGATAGATTATTTGCAATAAATTTTATAATGATAAGTTAATGAAATATTTTAAATTCTAAAAAATAGAATCAGGTACCCAAAAATTTAACTTGTGAATTCCCAATATCTTCCTCCCGCCTCTATTTTTTCCCCCAAATCAAAACCCTAAATTTTTCCCGCTCTACTCGCCACCAGTTGTCTTCTTTTCTCGATCTACACTCTACCTCCGGCACACCTCTCTCACCTCGTGGCTGGTCGCTTTCCTCAACCTCGTTATCCTTCACCTTCGCCCCGACCCTTCACCCCTGATTTGACGCTAAATCATTTATGACCCTTTATGGAGTAAGCTTTCCCCAATTCAATCGAGTTTTATTGATTTTCAGGTATATCGTAATTATGAGTGCATTACATAATTAGTTTTACATAACTGAGTTATTTTTCCCTTTTGAATTGAAACGGATGTATGTAATATTGCAGCGAATTGTGTCTATACTCTTGCTAAAGCTTCTGGTGCGAAAAGAATCATGTAAAAGAAGCAAAACAAGGTAGTATGTAAGTATGAACCAATCTTTGTAGAGCCCTTAGTATTTTTTATGTTGCTCTATGTATACTTATTTTATTTTCATTTCGTGTTCTTTGAATATACAGATCTGTAACCGGTGCTCATCTATTTGTATTCTAATCCCAAAGATTGTTTGTTGTGTAGCTTACATGGGCATCCTAGTTGTAGTTACAATAATTATTAACCTAGCTTTTTACTCTTTTGTGTGCATTTGTATGTGATAATGGTGAGAAGTTAAGTCGGTTAGTCAAAGGGACCTTTATCGATCATATACGATTATATGTTTTCAGTGCCTCAATTACAATAGGACTGCCTCAATTTGATTTGTATTTATATATAGCTTTTATTTTTATTGTATAGTTTTATTTGTATTATTATCATCGACAATAAGTTAATTTTGAAGATATGAATATAATTGGCAGGGTAATTATGGTCCGATTCAGCCACTACTAAGGGTTATCTAGTGCTTTAAACAAAATAGGCAAATGCATGCACAATTCGACCTCCTGATTGTATATTTCTTGGTATGATTTTGGTTTATGAAATTTATATACTTTATATGTACTACGTATGTAATGTAATAGGTAAATCTTAGATGTTGCTTCAAGCTATAAGTGCATATCTAGTAAAGATGAATAATTGTTATTGGTGGTTTTTATTATTTATTCAAGTGGTAACCAGTCATCTCTTTGATTTCGTTATTTTTTACTAGCAAATTTGATGTTGATTTTAGTAATAATGGCCAATGGTCAAATCTCTTCATAACAGTACTATGCATATCTAAATAAAACTTCAAAAGGAAACATCTTAAAGACCATATCTTACTATTGCTTGTGATTAATAAAATCATAACAGATGATGACTAGTTTTCTAATCAACATTTGGGGCACAAATGATGCAAAATTTAATGTCATTGGGATTTTACTTGATCTGGTCAAAGGTTTGATCTTCTCGTAATGGAAAGAGTGTTTATGCTCTATTACACATTAGAATGACTTGCTGGATTTATCTTTGTATGCATCTTTTGCAGGCACATGCTGCTTCAGCAGTGCTCAACTTCAGTGAAAATTGTACACCATAACTTCTAAATCCATATTTGGATGGGATTGTGGGGAAATTGCTAGTATTGTTGTAGGTATGTCATTTGTTCTTCTCTGCCAGAAGACTGAAGTTACTCAAATTATTTGCTGTAACCTTTTTGATAAAAATAACTTTGGTTCTTGAATGAATTAACATGCAAAAAGTCATTTAATGAAGAGTACCTATTGACTGTTTGTTGTATATTCAGAATGCTAAGCAGATGGTGCAAGAGGGGGCTTTGACTGCTTTGGCATCGGTTGCTGACTCATCTCAGGTATTTGATATTAATTTTCTCTACGGGATGTTCTTATTTGCTTTTAACTCTTCTTCTCACATAGTATATAATTGGCAGGAACATTTTCAAAAGTATTATGATGCAGTTATGCCTTACTTGAAAGCTATACTGATGAATGCAACTGACTAGTCTAATCGCATGCTTCGTGCCAAATCCATGGAGTGTATCTGTTTGGTAGGCATGGCTATTGGGAAAGATAAGTTCAAAGATGATGCTAAACAGGTACATCGACTACCTGTATTTGATTACGTTTAACTTACTGATTAAACTTATTTGTAGTGCTCTACTCCTCATTTGCTTTCCTTTATTAATACAATATTATTTCTGTGTCAAATTGGTTAGTTATGGAACTTGATTATGGTTTATAGGAATGCAACAGGTGATACACATTTTGTTGACTGTGATTAATATGTTTACTCGAACTAGATGCAGTTTTTTTTTGCTAATTATATCTTAAATTATATAATAATAATTATTAGTAATATTATTTTGTGCCCGGAAATGGGCAAGATTAGGGAAGATGCAATAATTGGCAAGAATGATCTTTATTAAATACATTGGAGAATTATTAAAGGAAGTGATGAATGAAGAACTTCGTATCGACTTGGCACATGTGAATACAGATAGTGCCAGCATAGCAAGTGGTATGGAGCACTTAAACATCAATAGTTATTAGCTAAACCCCTTAAAACCAACACAGAAAATACATATACACTCTCAGAAGTTTCAAAACAGTCTTCTATCCCCAAAGTTTGTATCTATATATATATTTATGTTATAGTATCTCTTACGTGTCACATTATTTTTATTTCTCGAGTTTTTGCGTTAACTTAGGCTATTTAGATAGAAAATCAGTCAAACATTCCATAACAATGTAACTCAGGTGGAGTTGATTGTCATAAGCTTGGTTTCATCTTAGAGTCATAGGGGCATTCATAATCTATGTAGTCAACCTTCTTATCAGTCCATTAATTTGTATTTCAGGTGTGTAAAGACGATAACAGGAACAAAGGTACCTGGAGGCAGCAAATGCACACACTCTGAATGATGGAAAAACATTTGAACCAAATGTCTAGCACTGCCAAATAAAATCAAGGGTCTTGGCGTGGATGTAGCTTCTGTGGAGACAAGTATTATATGCAATCCAGTTGCTCAAATCTTAAGAACTCCTTTTCTGTGAGTGTTGTTTTGCAAGTGTTTAGTGGAAACATTTGAAATAGTTGATTAGTTGATCTTTGTAGCCGTTTGATTAGATATAGAATTCATATTGTTGTAATCATTTGATTTATAGAATGGTTAATGCAATTTGACACAAATTATTGATTTGTTATATGTGACTAAAAGATGTACTTACATAATATGGTTACACTTTGTGGTCACTGCTTGATTAATTTGTTGTGTGACTAAATGATACAAATCGTCACACAAATATGAAAATAAAGTGGCCATTGGATGGACAATAGTCACACAAAATACAAGTTTACTTGACATTACAGAGCATATGGTCACACTTATTATCACCTACGGCCACTTTTGGCTTAATTTTATCTGACCAAATCCCATAATAAATCACTACTTGTGTGACTAAATGATACAAATAATCACACAAACATGAAAATAAAGTGGCCATTGGATAGACAATAGTCACACAAAATACAAGTTTACTTGACATTACAGAGCATATGGTCACACTTATTATCACCTACGGCCACTTTTGGCTTAATTTTATGTGACCAAATCCCATAATAAATCACTACTTGTGTGACTAAATGATACAAAACGTCACACAAACATGAAAATAAAGTGGCCATTGTATGGACAATAGTCACACAAAATACAAGTTTACTTGACATTAGAGAGCATATGGTCACACTTATTATCACCTACGGCCACTTTTGGTTTAATTTTATGTGACCATATCCCATAATAAATCACTACTTATGTGACTAAATGATACATAACGTCACACAAACATGAAAATAGAGTGGCCATTGGATGAACAATAGTCACACAAAGTACAATTTTACTTGACATTAGAAAGCATTTGGTCACACTTATTACCACCTACGGCCACTTTTGGCTTAATTTTATGTGACCAAATCCCAGAATAAATCACTCCTTGTGTGACTAAATGATACAAAACGTCACACAAATATGAAAATAAAGTGGCCATTGGATGGACAACAGTCACACAAAATACATGTTTTACTTGACATTAATGAGCATATGGTCACACAAAATACAAGTTTACCTTACTTTAAAGATCATATGGTCACACTTATTAACACTTTTGGTCACGTTTGGCTTAAATTTATGTAACCAAATCCCAAAATAAAGAACTTGTTGTCTGACTAAATGTTACAAATGGTCACACAAACATACAACTCAAGTGACCATTGGATGGAAAATAGTCACACAAAATACACTTTCACTTGATTTTAAAGAGCTTATGGTCACACATTTTATGGTTTTGGTTACTCTTTTTAAATGGATACGGCCACTAACCAGCTAGTGTGACCGTATGGACCCCTTTGGTGGCGCGAGCTTTAGTCACACACAAGGTGAAAAAACGAGTGTGACCATATGGTTTTAGTCACGCTTTTATGGTGTGACCAAATCGCAGATCTGTACTAGTGGAAGTAGCAGTGGCTGCAGTTGTACCACTGTTAGCCTTATACTTCATCCTCTTGACAGTGGCAACATGATTAACTTTTGATTTAAAATTTAGTTTGTTAACCATGTTAGCAGCTGTCCACAATGGTTTCACAATCCTATTGAAATTCTTAGGATTGTGATAACAATCATGTTGAAGATGATTGGTTTTTCCACATATATAACAGGATTTTTCTTTTACCAATTGAAAATTCTGCCCCAATTTTTGTGAAACCATTTGATTCAAATTTCTTTGATTGCCTCTGGGTGCAGTTTTATTAAATGGTTTTGGTGCATAAAATCCTGTTTTGCAAGCACAATTAACACATTTATCATTCATATTCACATTATTCACAAATTTAGACTCTTGTTTAACTGTTTTGCTAACAAAACCTAGACCATTCCTAGATTTATTAGCTTTACTCACATGTTCTATCTGTTGCTTAACCTTTTCTTGAAACATCTTCTTACCATCTTCTAGTTTGTCAACATTATGTTCTGAAACTAGACCGGTTACTCTTTTGCTACTCTCACATGATGACTCAGAATTAGGTGATTCAGATTTTACACTCTTTTCATTTTCAGATGTTCTATCACTCTGATCATCCTCTTCAGTCCAATCACTAACTTCACCCTCAGCAAACATCACATCATCAGATAAACTTTTACTTTGATCAGCCTTTTTAACCTCATCTGACATTCCTTCTTTAAGTGAATTGATATCAATATCAGTTTTAGAAGGAAAGTAGTTGTTGTTATAAGGAGGAGGTACATTATTGTACCCTAATCCAGTCTTAAACTTGTCATGAATCTGTGAATTGATAAGTTTATTGACACTCTTAGATGCATGTTCTAAGTTACTTACATTTAGTCTTATGCTATCTCTCTCACATGTGACCTCAGCAAGTTTCTTAGTTAACAATTCTACCTTATCTTTAAAAGTGTCTCTTTCCCACCTGGCATATTCAATGTCATATTTATACTGTGTTGCATTGACTTCATATGCTTTTATCTGTTTTTCAAGATTTTCAATGGCAGCTATGGTATGTTTACTTTTGATTTCCCACTGTTTTAGTTCCTCACACACTTTTAGATTATGATCCCTGTAATGTTTAACAGTTTGTTGACAAATGATGTGCTAAAATCAGGTTATAAAAATAAAATAGAAAATACCAAAGATCTAGACTAAAACACAACTAGGCAAGTGTACCTAATCACACAATAATATAGCTATGGTAAGATCCGAGTAAATCGTGTCCACAGGGAACAATATATCGTACTTTAAGCAATTAACTTTATCTAATAATTAAACTAACAAAACAAGTAAATATTGGGAATTTTTGTGTCTTTTAACGACAGACAGTCAAAGAGTGTATATTAAACAAGTAAGTAAAAGAAAGCAAATAAAAGATATATTAATATTAAATGGATGAAATATGTTTGCTTAGACCGTTTAACCTCTAGTTATTGGATATATGGATTAAGCACTGGATCAGGATTAGTCAACCTAGAAGACACAATTTGGACTTATTAGTTGTCACGTCAAAGTCACTTAATTAAGATTATACAACCCAAGTGTCCTTGAAGTTTAAAACCTCTTAATTATAAATTGTGCAATCAATGAAATCACAAGCTAATCTGTATGACCTTATTTTCATAAAAATCATCAATCATGCAAGATGTCTCTAAACATGATCCACCAATGTTAATGATCAAATAATTTAATTCAACTCTTTCAATTTGGTCTAATCGAAATCTGCAATCAATAAATCAATTGACAAGAGCAAACAAGAACATGTAAAAGTTGTCACTAATTATAATCAATCAAGTTTACTAATTGAATGAATTAAATAACCAAAAACATCAATCGTTCGATGACTACCGTGAAATCAAAGCATATAATCCCAATCACGAATTAATATCCAATAACTAGAGTAATTAAGTCTAAACAAACATCAAAAGACTTAGCCCATAATGATGGGTTCAATCAAACAAGAAATCAAAGACAAAGTCATTTCAAAATCGAATAGAAATCAAGCAAACCAATTGTTTTCGATAGATTGTAACGATGTAGGATGAATCTCCACGTTTAGAACGGTTGAAAGTGGTCGATTAGGACTTAGGATGTCTCCAAAAGTCGTCCTCTAAGCTCCCAAGTCGGCTGGAATGAATATTAGGGGTTAAAAAGTGAGCTTAAAGTCGAATTTATACCCTAAATCTGCTGGTCGCGAATTTAGCCGCCGGCTAAATGGTTTAGCCGCCGGATAAAATCTTATCCATAAAGTCTGAATTTTTTATATGTTGTAGCCCTATCTGTTAGCTAAATTTGAGCTCTTGAATCAACTTAATCGGAGTTCGTATGAAGAAGTTATGGCCAAAATACTAACGCATAGCCGAAAACTCAGCCTTTACACTTTTCTTCCAGTTTCAGCTCATCTTCCATTCTTTTTCCGATTCAAGCTTCATATACACCTATTTTACAAATATTAAAGAAATGAGTACCTAAAATTACATAAATACAATAAAAGTATATAAACTTTGGGGAATATTAATATATGAATATAGTACTTATTTGATGCTATCAAATATCCCCACACTTAAGATCTGCTTGTCCTCAAGTAGATAATTTCATCATAAAACCTTGATAAGCATCAAACTAATATTTACAAATCAGAATACCTAAATTAAAAATCTGTTTCATACTTTAAAACTTTAAACAATTTAATTAACATGGATAACTATAATGTACAAATAAAAACTTATTATTATTATTATTCATGCAACATATAGCTCATAAATGATTACTAATATTTTTATCCACTCTAAACAATCTATACTCATATTTCTGAATACATCTTTATTATTATTATGTATATTACTTATGATTTCCACATATGACATACTCTTAAACTTAATCATGCAATTCACTTTTATATTCCAAATAAATATATGAAATTCATTTTTAAGAATCAAGACATTGGTGACAGGTCTGCATTTCCATGCAACAGAGCGACATAACTTGATTCAGGTAAAGCAATTTAAACTTAAAATCAAACCAGCGGTGACAGGTCTGTACAGCCGTACAACAAAGCGACATAGTTTGATTAATTTTAACTTTAATTTGAAAGGTTTTTCTTTCTTTTGCTTTATTTTTAAGAATACTAATTAGAGACCAGGTCTGTACTTTCGTACAACAGAGGAAACAATTAGTAGACCCCCAAATGTTTTCATATAAGTATCAACATATATAAAATTATGCATGATAAATCTAAGAATTAAGACTTTATGTCATACATCATATTATGTATCATAAAATACTATACAAGTTATATTATTAATTTCTTAAAATTCAGAAATCCTCATATAGACTGCCTATTAGTACATCATATCATGTAACTATATATCATTTATTATTATTTTGCTTACATTATATGTACAAAACAATTAATCCATGCTAAAGTCTAAAATTTTAAATACAAAACAAAATGTTTAACAAAAGTATTCTAACTAATAAATACTTAGTTTCTAACTCAAAAATTTTAAATTTGATGAAAATTTAAGAAAAATTATAATATAAGGACAAGTAAACATTTCTTTTCTACTCCCATCCCCACACTTAAATTATACAATGTCCTCATTGTATACACCTATTTTACAAATATTAAAGAAATGAGTACCTAAAATTACATAAATACAATAAAAGTATATAAACTTTGGGGAATATTAATATATGAATATAGTACTTATTTGATGCTATCAACAAACAGCTTATGCCCACGTCCCAATCGCCCTCCCGGAGGGATATGTGCATCTAAAAGATCTTTCAATTTATTTTGTACCTCATAAGGAACCTCTGACTTTTTGTCAGATTCAGCAATAGCCATGAGACATTGATTTTTCACCACATGTTCTTCTTGATCACTCCAGTCCCATCCACAGCCATCCATAGAAACTAAAGCATTTGATGAAGTACCTTGAATTGGTATGTTTCTTGATTGAGTTCCATTGCTTCCAGACTTTTGACCATTACCATTCTGCTCTTGCCTTGGGCTTCTGCATTCTCTAGCAAAGTGTCCCATCTTGTGACAGTTGAAAAACTCTAATTTTCTTTTATCAAACCAACTTGCATCATTCCTTTTATATGCAAAGTTGTTCCTTCCAGTTCTCTGCATAAACCTTTTTGCCCTCTGAGTTATTAAAGCAATTTGCCATTTAATGTCCATCTCTTCTAGATCATCGCCATCAAACTGTTCTAAGTCTTCATTAGTAAGTGAAGAGTTCACAATACTAGCAACGAAAGATTCCAAAATTTGATCATTCGAACTGTTTGATGATGATCCTCCTCCTCCTGAAACATGAGTAGAGCCCTTTTGACTTGACTCTGCTTTTGCTCCAGCCATTGACATAAAGGCAGCATTGTGACTATATCCAGATGCCTGCTTCTTGCTTTCTATCTCTGGCTCAAAATTCCTCAGATCATTGTATATGTCTTCTAGTTCCTTGGTCTCTATATTTGTACTCTGTCTCAATCCAACAGTGTAGATTGTCCATTCGTCACCTAATGATCTTAAGAACTTCCCGTTCAGATCTTCTTTGTCAATCTTAACCTTGAGATTTTCCAATTCTCCAACTAGTTTAGTAAACCTATTAAAGGTTTGAGTTAGAGTCTCAGTCTTCACATGGCTAAAATTTTCAAATTGTTGTTTTAACAACGATCTTTTATTCTTTTTGGTGTTATCATTATCACCAAATCTTTTTTTCAATAGCCTCCATAAGAACCTTGGGATCCTCACAAGATTCAAACCTACTTAGATGCTCATTAGGAATAGACAGCAGCAGTGTGCTAAGAGCCTTGTATTCTGTAGACCTGATTTTTCTTTCTGCATCTGTTGTTGGTGGTGGTCTTGGTTGCTTTTCACCATCACCATCAAGGGTTACTGGAATACCATTGACTACTACTTCCCACATCTGATAATCTGTGAGAAGCATGTACTGTCTAATTCTGACCTTCCATAGCTCAAACTCATCAGGTTTGAGCATTGGAATCTTTGTAGCTTGAGTTCCTTCGTTTGACTCTGTTGCCATCTCTATAACTTTCCAGAAAACTTAAAGCTTCAAACTTCTTGAATATCAAAGCAAAAACTGATCTAATACCACTTGATGATCCCTTATAGATCTTTATCGTATTGCTTTGAATTAAATTGTTAATGAGTCGCGGAATAACTATTAACAATTATCAAGAAGATTGTATTGAGTAACTTGCACGTAAACAATAATCACCAAAAGCTTCAATATTATTATGATAATAATACGAATACACTTGAGTATTAGGGTTTTCACCTTGAAGATAATCGTAACCTATATTGTATATATAATCTAGGCTACTGGATCTCTATTTATAATACATAGAGTCCTACACAATCTATAGTTATTATGGTATACGTATTTATCCCATAAATAACTCTAACAAACTTAACCGACTTAATAATTCTATCAACAGTGGCAACGATATATTACACACTAACAGTGGTTACCAATATACTTGTTACAAACAACTAACTATATATCTAACAGTGGCAGCAACACAAAACATACTAGCAGTGGCTAGTCTTCAATTCTTCTAACAGTGGTAGTCTTTAACTCTAACAGTGGCTGACACTTCAACTCTTCCACACTTAGTCGATTAAGCTCAAAACCCAACAATAGGCAGTACTCATATCCAAACAAGTACCTAAAGATTTCTGTAATGATTGCCAAAAGCGGGAGGTGAAACGGCTATCTCTATCAGAGATAATCGAGATGGGTACGCCGTGTCGAGCGACTATTTCCTTTATGTAGATGTATGTCAAATGCTCCATCTTATTGGTTTCTTTGATTGCTAGGAAATGAGCAGATTTGGTGAGACGGTCGACAATCACCCAAATGGTAACGCAATCGCTCGGTGTTTTGGGAAAGTTTGTAATGAAGTCCATAGTGATATGCTTCCATTTCCATTGGGGTATCTCAGGTTGGTGTAGCAATCCGGAGGGTTTCTTGTATTCGAGCTTAACTTTTGAACAGGTCAGGCACTTGCTAACATAACTAGCAATATCGGCTTTCATGTTGGGCCACCAATACAACTCCTTAATGCCGTGATACATCTTGTCGACTCCAGGAAGTATAGAGTATCTAGATTTGTGAGCTTCATCCATCACCAAATCTCGTAGGTTTCCAAAACTTGGTAACCATATTCGGTTCGAGAAGTATCGGGCTCCATCAGGTTTGGTTTCAAATTGTTTATCCATGCCTCGTAAGGCTTGGTTTTTCACGTGTTCGTCCTTGAGTGCTTCGAGTTGAGCGGTGAAAATTTGAGCGGAAAGGTTGTTGTGGATCGTCATTCCAAGGGCTCGAACTCAAAGTGGTTTCACTCGTTCTTTTCGGCTTAAGGCATCGGCAACAACGTTAGCCTTGCCAGGGTGATAGCGGATTTCGCAGTCGTAATCGATAAGTAACTCGACCCATCGGCGTTGCCTCATGTTTAGATCCTTTTGATCAAAGATGTGACACCCGACAAATTAGGGCTAATTATTAGTGCCTAATCATCTATTAATACATGTAATTAGTTCTGTATTAGGCTAATTGTATGTATCATTATATATATATTGTTATATATATACACGTACGCGATTAAATTTAATCATCCATTTTCATATCTTGCGGATCCTGATACATTAATACGGACGTTGGTGAACACAATTTATTAAATAATATGGAATTATTTAATTAACATATTTATTTCTAAATATTATTTCGATAATATTTCATAAGTAATTCGTATCGTATAAAACTCACCGTACTCGACAAAAACGCGCGAAACGCGTCCGACAGACGAAATAAATCAAAGTTGTATTTTTATAACTTAAAACTAAGTATTTTGATAAAATACTTCAAGTAAAAATAATGCTATTACACGCGTATAATTATAACGTTTAAAAACATTACACAATTCGAACGAACACACGATTCGCAATTGACGACCAAACGAAAGCTTGAATAATATTTTAGTAATCTAAAATATAACATTTTGGGTGAAAACATCATTTAAATATATCGAGTTTTAAAACGATATCGAAACGTATTATATATAACGTTTAACGTATAAACGAACGACGAAACGACCGGGGAAACGAACACCACACGGAGCTCAAACTCGGGGAACACAATTTGAGACAATCACCACCTTGTGGGACCCACCTACAACCGGTTTTCAACTCCAAAAACAAGATCCACAATTTGTGGATCTTGTTGTTGAAAGGCTTAACCAAACACTTCCCCCTTTTTCCTCATTTTTCACCATCTCTTCCTCTCTAATCCATCTCCTTCCTCTCTAAATCGATCACCTCTCTCACTCCCTAAAAACTTCAAGAGCACCAACAACATCTAGCTTAATATTGAAGAGAAAGCAAAGGAAAAAGGAAGGAAAGCAAAACTGACACTCTCACCACGTACTCGTCTTTAGATCATCACAAACTTTGGTATGGACACACTTTCTTCCATTATATTACCTTGCTTTACATAAATTTACATGCTAGTATGTTTAATCAACCATGAAATGTCCAAATCAAAAGCTTAAACACGTTTTTGTAAACATATATAAACATACACTTTTCTGTCCAGAAAATGTGCCTCACCTTTTCGTCTATAACTTGAGTTCTAGGTCGAATCAACGCATAAATCTTATACCAAAATCTTCGCATGTTCATTATCTACAACTTTCGTGTTTAACACTTTTTCCAGAAATACACCGATTTGTACAGAAAATCCGATTTGTGCGCGACAGTCCCTTTTGGCCTAACAAAATGACTTCTATAATTCACGGAAAATATAGGTAATATACTAGAGACATAGTAGAATATGTGTGATTTTTGGTGTAACTAAATTCGGACTAGATCATGTTAAAAACGAGAGGCGAAACAAACCGACAAAACCGAAAAATACAACTTAAGGGCTGTTTTGGAATAACCATAAAACCGAGACTTCGGGCTAACCCCAACACGAACCGACAATTTTTATAAACTCTATGAACCATTTTAAGACTTGTGTAAAAGTCTCGGGTCAAACCGAGGACGTTTGACCTCAAACCCGGACCCTTGAACCAACTCAGTCCTTTGTGTCGCTTTTGGCCCAAAGCTATTGCGACACAAGCCTCTATGTTGCACCTATATATCTATTAGTGATACCCTGCGACACAAGCTCTTATGTCGCACACAAATATTGCGACACAAACCATCAGTGACCTGAACCATCAGCTACCCCGAACCTGCGACACAAGCTATTATGTCGCAATGAATCGGAAGGTCGCACATAGCGACGCTAACACTTTTGTCGCATTAAATTGCGAACGTCGCACATAGCGACACAAACACATATGTCACACCTCGTGTCGTACATCACAGAATCTAGAAAATCCAAATATCACTAAGTGTCGAACAAATACAACAACCAAACTTTATACGATAATGCTAGAACATGAAACATATATACTTTGAGAAAGTATTCAACACAATGAAACATGTAATAATAATACTTTCGAATTATTATTACAAACCGTCACCAACGGGCCGTACATGTTTTCTAAACTACAAACACAAATAACAAACAAATCATTTGGACATAACTCGTTGAATGAACAACTAGCATAGGTATTCTTTTGAGATTCCTACTCATTACCATAACCTTGCGCGTTTGGGACGCCCGGCAGGTTATATTCGTTGGGACGACATCATCTCATTGTACATCATCATTACTTGCTTGATTGAAATACTAAAACTCATGTGAGTCTCATAGCCCCGCTTTTTATTATTTTTACCTCGAGGTGAGGATACATGCTCAGTTTTCGTTTACATATGAACACAAGTACAAAACATCGATATATTGACTGCATGAGTTTGTTTGACTAATCATGAAGTCCTCTACCACATAGTTTGTTAATATGGATTTAGCGTAAATGTTAGTATATGGTACCATATGGGATTGACAATCCCCGTCCGGGGTAGTCGCGCTACCACGATTGCGGTCGAACGGACGTATTATAATTTGTTCATACGAGTGTAGATTAGGCACTCGCAGGAGGCAACCTCGCTCAGGCATTTGATTGTGATCCTGACACCTCAGTTAAGCTCGAACTATGGGCTCATGGCAGAAATATACACATTTATTTGATTGATTTCAAACATGATTAAATCTTGTGGTTCATACATTGTTGTTTCATCATTACACCTGTGAGCTCACCGGCTTTTAGCTGACCATTTTAGCATGTATTCTCAGGTACTCAGCAGCAGTAGGTCTGCTCAAGATTAGATAGCTCGAGTCGCATACAGACATCAGGAGATTCCCTTGCATTTCTACATTTTGTATAATTGGATATGCCCTAGAATCTCTTACTTTTGGATTACGAGCTTTTGTAACTATTACAACAATGTAAAACTTTTATAATACCAATGTAATTGTTAACGACGCATATAGAGTCGTTCATTATATATCTTATGTGCTGTGATTACCTTGATTAGTCGCACCCAATGTATGCTTCCGATAATCATGAAATTGGGGGTGCGACAGATTGGTATTAGAGCCAGGTTATAGTGAACTAGGTTGCATTAGTGGGCCTAGACTATGACCGTTAGGCAGTATTTCCTTATTAGGCATGACTGGTTCAGGAATTATATCATACGACTTTAATTTAACATAGCCTGATCAACTATGTACAATTAAGGAAAGATGATGTGAGGTCTGAAATGGTTATATTGAACAGGAATACACTAGTTGACTCTGACCACGAGAGAAACGGGACTCAAACTTGTTTGTGCTAGACACTCTAGGATATATTATATTATATGATATGATATGAATATAGGCCCCACTTGATAAACGTTCTTGCCACATAAATGGCAGACTCATCATCTAGACAAACTCAACGCATTTCATCATCTCTCTCTCGCTCACGTCGCAGCCACTCAGAACCACTAGTGGCTAGACACACTAGTAGCTCACACTGAGCTAGACCATATCACAATCCTGCTATCACCAGAAACGTCTCTGTTGTAGATCGCCAACGGAAAATTGCACACCAGTGGAGCTGGTTACCTACGGCTATGGCCACCTGGAGGATTGAGGAAAGCATAGAGATTCTTACTGATGGCCGAGAATATTCCGCCATGGATCTCTCCCCTTATACCCAAGAACCAACACATCTCACTGTTCCTGTGTTAGCTGCTCAAGTGCACCGTCACGAACGCAAGCTACACGACATGGAAATAGAACAACATGAAACTCGCTCTAACTGGATGGAATTGGCTCAAGGCCGCATTGCGCAAATGTACTTGGATCAGGAAGACATCTCTGAAACCGTGAACCGTACTCATGACCAAATGGAAGATACCACGCAAACCATGGAGATTGTCCATAACCAAGTAATCAATAACCGAAACGAGATCTCCGTTTTACAATCAAGACTGCAACCATGCGAGACGCGCTTACGGGAAAACGAGGACGCTCTCAGAATGGTTAGCAGACTTACTGAATCAGTGGACCACCTAACCTCTCTGCTGCCACAACTGAATCTACACCGAGATTAGTGTAGTATATATCATGTAGTCTACTAGTTATCTATGTAGAACTCGTATAATTCAACCGGATGTAACAATTCCCGGCACCTTCTGTAAATTCTGACGTTGTAACCTTTTGAAACTCGTATCTTTAATGACTATAAACCTTGTTATCTCATATTATTGATCGATTGTCACTTGTGCCGTTGTATATTAATTCCTTATATACAATTGTAATAATCATAACTCTCGTATAAAATCTCACTTATCCTTTTCTTTCTGTCGTTAAAGAATCATGCCGCCGAGACGAACGTACAGTCAAGCTGAGATCACTCAAGTCATCGCACAGGGTGTAGCCCAAGCCCTAGCTGGTCGACAAAACTCTGGCAGCGAGGACACACTGAATAACACATCACCAGCCAAACCCTACTCGTACAAGGATTTCCTCAACTGCAAACCTCTGAACTTCAAGGGCACGGAAGGTGCTATAGGTTTATTACGCTGGATAGAGAAAATGGAATCAGTCTTCAGAATCTGCAACTGCCCAGAAGACTGCAAAGTCAAGTAAATCCACCTGCACTTTCATAGAAGGTGCTCTGACTTGGTGAAACACTCATGCTCAAACCGTGGGCATCGATACCGCATACCAAACTCCCTGGGATGAATTGAAGAAAATGTTGAAGGATGAATATTGCCCAAGGGAAGAATTACAACAACTTGAGGTTGAGTTCTGGAAACTCACAGTCAAGAACAACAATATCACGAGTTACACCACTAGATTCCACCAACTGGCACTCTTATGCCCAACCATGGTAGATCCAGAGTACAAGCGAATCGAGAGATACATCTGGGGACTCCCAGAAAAGATTCAAGGGATGGTGACCTCATCCAAACCAGACACTATCCAGACTGCCCTCCGTATGGCACACAATCTCCTGGCTCAGGCCGCTAGCCGAGCCACTCCTTCTGAAAAGAGTAACGGAAACCAATTAGGGGATAACAAACCCAAGTTGTCTGGGAATCCCAACACAAACCAATAACCCTCCAAATGGCCTGAAACTGTTAAGGCCTACACCACTGGTTCTGAAATCAAGAAGGGCTACACCGGAAACAATCCTTTCTGTTCCAAGTGCCGCAGACATCACGATGGTTGTAACAACCCCAGATTTACTGTTCGCGGAAGCATACATTGGGGTGCTACTAATCAATACACAAAGCACATAAGATACATAATGAACGACCACTACATGAGTCGTTTTACAATTACATTGATTAACGTAAGAGTCTACATATGGTTTACAAAAGATGAGTTCGCATAGATATTTGAGAGATTCTAATACATATCTAATTTATACAAAATATAGAAATGCAAGGAAATCTCTTGATGATTATATGATTGCATGCGACTCGAGCTACAGTATCCTGATGGGCAGTCCAACTTACTGCTGAGTACCTGAGATAACATGCTAAAAGGTCAGCTATAAAGCTGGTGAGCTCACAGGTTTGATATGATAATATATGATTTGTGAACCGCAAGATTTAATGATTCGATTTACAAAGCATGTAAATAATTGATTGATGGGTATCACATGAATATTTGTAATTAAACAAATAAGTAAAGATTGATACAACTAACATGAGCACATAGTCTGAGCTTAACTGAGGGGTCAGGATCACAATCAAGTGCCTGATCGAGGGTGCCTCTATGCGTATGCCTAATCAACATACGTTTGAACAAATGATAATGCGTCCGTTTGACAGGTTAGTGCTTGCTAACTCGGACGGGGATTGTCAATCCCATATGGTACCATACACTAACATTCACGCTAAATCATATTAACAGGACTATGCTTCAGAGGACTTTGATTGATTAGATGAAAACAACTCATGCAGCATACGTGATAATTTGATACTTGCGTTCACATGTAAAACAAAACAGAGCATGTATCTCACCCCTAGGTAACAGCATTTAAAAATGGGCTATGAGACTCACCTGAGTCTGATGAATTGTTAGCCAACAATTATAATGGTTCACAATGATTTGATGTCGTTACAACGACTGAACCTGCAGGGCGTAAGAAATGATGATCTAAAGGTGAAGATGGGGAAATGCTACTCGGTTTGCTTCCGTGCTCCGTTTCCTTGCTTCAATCTTCGAAAACCGATGGTGGATGATGGAGATGAGTATGGTGGCTTGTGGTGGATGATGGTGGTTGTCTTGTGGCTGATCAAAAACGTGGATAAGGGAGGGAGAGAGAGTAGTGAGAGAGAGATGGTAGTTGATGAATGATTAAGGGTGGGTGTTTGGTGACTTATTGTTAAAGAAGCAACAACAAGGAGTATGGAGCACCATACTCCCTCATGTGGCTGGTTCTAGTGGGTCCCTTATGGGGTGTGGTGTGTTATTTTCTTGTTCCCCAATTTGCGTTAAGCTTCGTGTTCGTTTACCCGTTCGTTTCGACGTTTATATGTACGTTAAACGTTTATCGTTTGTGTTTTAAGTAACGATTTAATTCTCGATATTTTTGATTGAAGTATTTAATCAAAATACTTTATTTGGAGTTATGAACACATATCTTGAACTTTATTCGTTTGTCGGACGAGCCTCGCGCGTTTTATTCGTGTCGGTTACGTTTTAAACAAAACGTACATTGTTTCGTATATTATTAATACATAATAATATAATGTAAATAACTACTATTTAATTATCAAATAGATTTATGTTATTTATTAAAAAGTTTCACCAACGTCCGTATGAAAGTGTATCGGAGTTCGGCCGATATAATAATGCACGATTAAACTTAATCGTTTAAATGCGTATATTTAAAAAATACACGTAATGATACATACAATTAGCATAATACATAGAACTAATTACACGTATTTCTAAATGATTAGGAACTAAAAACTAGTCCTAATTTTTACGATTGTCACATTCTCCCCTTGTTAAGAGAATTTCGTCCCGAAATTTAACTCGAAGTTGGCGTGTGAGTGGAGTCTGAAAATAGATGTGGATATTTGAGTCGCATCTGGTCTTCCCATTCCCAGGTGAATTCCGGACCACGCCGCGAATTCCACCGAACCTTGACAATTGGGATACGACTTTGCTTAAGCTGTTTGACCTCACGGTCCATGACCTCCACTGGTGTCTCGACAAAATGAAGTTTGTCGTCGATTTGAATTTCCTCGAGCGGAATAATGAGTGTCTCGTCGGACAGACATTTCTTAAGATTAGAAATGTGAAATGTGGGATGCACGCTACTGAGCTCTGGAGGTAGCTGCAATCGATAAGCTACTGGACCAATCCTTTCAAGGATCTCAAAAGGTCCGATGTATCTAGGGTTTAACTTCCCACGTTTACCAAAACGGATGACACCTTTCCAAGGTGATACTTTGAGCATTACTCGATCCCCAACCTGGAACTCGAGATGCTTTCGTCTCACGTCAGCATAACTCTTCTGACGATCACGTGCGGCCTTTAGCCGTTGCTGGATACCAACGATCTTCTCGGTGGTTTCATGAATAATTTCAGGACCAGTGAGTTGGCTATCTCCAACTTCTGTCCAACAAATAGGCGATCGGCACTTACGACCGTACAGTGCCTCAAAAGGTGCAGCTCCAATACTGGTGTGGTAGCTGTTGTTGTATGAGAATTCACACAATGGTAAATGCTGTTCCCAATTCGCACCGAAGTCAATTACGCAGGAGCGTAACATATCTTCCAGTGTTTGAATTGTCCTTTCACTTTGGCCATCGGTTTGTGGATGATAGGCTGTACTCATATCTAAACGAGTACCCAATGACTTTTGTAATGATTGCCAAAAGTTAGATGTGAATCGGCTGTCTCTATCAGAGATAATTGAGATTGGAACGCCGTGCCTTGTTACGATCTCCTTCATATAGATTCGTGTGAGACGTTCCATTTTGTCGGTTTCCTTCATGGCAAGGAAGTGAGCAGATTTGGTTAGACGATCAACTATTACCCATATAGTATCGCAACCACTTGATGTTTTCGGGAGTTTAGTGATGAAATCCATGGAGATTTGCTCCCATTTCCATTGAGGGATTTCCGGTTGCTGGAGTAAGCCGGAGGGTTTCTGATATTCGGCTTTAACCTTAGAACATGTGAGGCATTTGCTGACGTACGTGGCAATCTCTGCTTTCATGTTCGGCCACCAGTACAGTCCCTTGATGCCATGATACATCTTGTCCGATCCACGATGTATAGAGTATTTGGACTTGTGAGCTTCATCCATCACAAAGTCTCGAAGATTCCCAAACTTGGGTAACCAGATTCGGTTTGCGAAGTACTTGACTCCATTGGGTTTGGTTTCAAATTGATTCTCCATATTTCGCAAGGCCTCTTCCTTGATGTTTTCAGGTTTCAATGCTTCGAGTTGAGCAGTGAGGATTTGAATGATTAGATCATTATGAATGATAATACTGAGGGCTCGGACTAGAAGAGGTTTGGTGCGCTCTTTTCGACTTAGGGCATCTGCAACTACATTTGCTTTACCCGGATGATACTTGATCTCGCAGTCATAATCGGTGAGCAACTCGACCCATCGTCGTTGCCTCATATTGAGATCCTTCTGATCAAATATATGCTGAAGACTTTTATGATCAGTGAAGATGGTACATTTCGTGCCATACAGATAATGTCTCCAGATTTTGAGAGCGAACACTACGGCTCCTAATTCGAGATCATGGGTTGTGTAGTTCTTCTCGTGAACTTTGAGTTGTCGGGAGGCGTAAGCTATGACTTTCTCTCGTTGCATCAACACGCAACCAAGTCCCTGATGCGAAGCATCGCAGTATACCACGAAGTCCTCGTTACCTTCGGGTAGTGATAGGATGGGCGCACTGCAAAGCTTTTGCTTTAATAACTGGAACGCTGACTCCTGCTTATCGGTCCAATTGAACTTCTTCTCTTTCTGAGTCAGTGTTGTGAGTGGTTGTGCTATCTTGGAGAAATTCTCAATGAAGCGCCGATAGTAACCAGCCAGTCCTAAGAATTGGCGTACTTCGGTCGGTGTTGTCGGTGCTTGCCAGCACTTGATAGCCGCGATCTTTGAGGGATCAACATGAATTCCCTGACTGTCAATCACATGACCAAGGAATTGAACGGTCCGAATCCAGAACTCACACTTGGAGAACTTAGCATATAACTCTTCGTGTCTGAGAAGTTCTAGAATGGTTTTGAGATGCTGCACATGCTCTTGCTCGTTGCGTGAGTAGATAAGAATGTCGTCTATGAAGACAATGACAAACTTGTCAAGATATGGTTTGCACACTCGGTTCATTAGATCCATGAATACTGCCGGTGCGTTAGTCAAACCAAAGGCCATAACCTGAAACTCGTAATGACCATAGCAAGTTCGGAAAGCAGTTTTCGGAATATCTTCATCGCGAACTCGTAACTGATGATAACCCGATCGTAGATCTATTTTTGAATAAACACTTGAGCCTTGGAGTTGGTCGAACAGGTCATCAATACGTGGAAGTGGATAACGGTTCTTGATGGTTAATTTGTTCAACTCTCTGTAGTCGATACACATTCTGAATGAACCGTCCTTCTTTTTCACAAACAGGACCGGAGCTCCCCATGGTGAAGAACTCGGTCTAATGAATCCCTTATCCAGGAGTTCCTGTAACTGAACAGACAACTCCTGAAGTTCTGAAGGGGCTAAACGATATGGTGCTCGTGCCATGGGTGTTGCCCCAGGCACAAGGTCTATTGAGAACTCAACTTGCCTTGGTGGTGGAAGACCAGGCAATTCTTCAGGAAAGACTTCTGGAAAGTCTCTGACGATGGGCACATCCTCAAGTCGCTTTTCTTCTGACTTTTTCTCAAAAACATGAGCGAGGATTGCCTGATACCCTTTCCTAAGGTACTTGCGAGTCTTCATGCAGGATATGATATTCAATCTCGTCCCACTGGTCTCCCCTTGTATGATCAAAGTACTACCAGTGACGAGAGGAATACGAACGATCTTGTCATGACATACAACTTCAGCTCGATGCTTGGATAGCCAATCCATGCCTACTACTATGTCAAAACTTCCAATCTCGATGGGTATGAGGTTTATGGGAAATAGTTCATTTGCGAGGTTTAGGGTGCAATTTGGTATTATACTATCGGCCTCAATCAATTTGCCATTAGCTAACTCTACAGCTGTCACACCCCCAATTTAATGCTTTGCGGAAGCGACTGTTTTGGGGCGTGACTAATCAATAATCAAAACACCAAAGTACAAGCAAACGACTCTAAATGAGACGTTGTAGAAAATATATTACATTACATAAGTTTTCAAAAGTAGTACAAAGTTTAAGTCATAAGTTTGAAACATAGTAGTGAGTTCGCAAAATGATTTCAGAAGAGTTTAATACATAACCATTATACAAAATATAATGCAAGAAAATCTTCATGTCTAAATGGATGCATGCGACTCGTGATAGCTAGCTTATCCTGTAGGCCATTCCTACTGTTGATGAGTACCTGAGAATACAACACTAAAAGGTCAGCTATAAAGCTGGTGAATCTCACAGGTTTTAATATAAACATTGATGTGATCAATATGATTATCCGACGATAATAGAAAGTTATAAATGAATAGTGATTTAAGCAGTTTACTCAAACAATGATTTTAAACCAACGCAGGTTCCTTAAACAATAACAAAATCAACTAGGATAAAACCAACGCAGATTTTGGAACATTGAACAAACCAACGCAGGTTTTCGAACAATGTGCAATTAGAAAATGATGAAACCAACGCAGGTTTCGCAACATGTAACAAACCAACGCAGGTTTGCGAACAATATGAACTTAGACTATGATGAAACCAACGCAGGTTTCGTAACATTGAACAAACCATCGCAGGTCTTCGAACAATGTGCAATTAAACAATGATGAAACCAACGCAGATTTCGCAACATGGAACAAACCAACGCAGGTTTCCGAACAATGTGAAGTTTAACAATGCTAATCAGGACCAAAGAATGGTAGCCAAACAATGTAACTAATATAGTTAACCGAACTAAATAATCATTTAATTCCATGAGTTAATAATTAAATTAACTAATCAAATAACATATGATCACGAAAACATGTAAGCATTGTATCTCACCCCAATATTTAAAACAGTAAAAATGGGGCTGTGAGACTCACCTGAGTCAATCCGAGCAATGAATATATTCGACGTGGAATAGACAATCTTTGAAATCCCTTAGAGTCCTAAACACGCGAGATTCTAATGAGTAAATGGATTGTCCAATGTATTATTTAATGTTTATGTTTGAGTTTACAAAATTTGGTACGAGTCTGAAAACAGTAATCTGCCATTTTCGGCCCCTAAACGACCCCGGATGGCCTAAAACTGACAAGGCTAAGGCACTTAGCCTTGATCATTGGGTTGTTTTTGAATGACCGAGCGAATTTGAGCCCAATCCGTTATAATAAAATTTTCATCGAGAAGCTACCCTAAAATATCTTGTAAAATCGTCGACGTTTTCGAAAATTTACATGTTCTGTTTTAGCTAGAATTCGCAGGGCTAGTTTATTGATCCGTTGGATCATGAAATATATAGGGGGAATCCGCCGGATTCACTTGAATCCGCCGGATTGGTGACATATGGTGGGAATACGCCGTATTCGTCTGAATACGCCGTATTCATGAAAAATAGAAGGAATACGCCGTATTCATTTGAATACGACCGTATTCATGAAAAATAGAGGGAATACGCCGTATTCCCTTGAATACGCCGTGTTCATGTTTTCTGGGCGGGAATACGCCGTATTCCCTTGAATACGCCGTATTCCGAGGTCTGGTTCGAGTCTGTTCTTGCAGAAAACATCCAAAACCAGTTCTAAATCCTATTTCCGCATACAACAACCTAATACAAAGCTAATACATGCTATATAATGTATTATAAACATAAAATTAACGAGAATTGATAAGTGTTCTTACGTAGCGAAATTTGAAACCGTGGGGATGATGATGAGAATGATCCGATGATGAAGATGATGATTTTGAAGCTAGATGATGATGATGATGTTACTGATCTTTGTTGTTGTTGTTAAAATGAAATAGAGATCGAGAAAGAGTGAGAGCCGAGAGAGATCAAAGAGTGAGCGTGTGTGTGATAAATAATTGAGGTCGGTTGATATAACCGGCCTCAATTATTGAGGTGGTTGGGTATTACCGACCCGTGTTTGCGTACCCGATCGTTATGCGGTATAATACTTTAAAATGATAATTTTCTAAAAATAGAATCGTATAGGTTTTTAATTGAAATATTTTATAAAAATGTTTTTACGGATGTATAAAATTGTAACTTTGTTTTACTTAAAATGTACGGATGGTTTTCTGTATCTAAAATGTATTTAAATTTCAAACGGAGTATGAAATTATTATTCTCAATAATAATACTTGATTTAAAAATGTTTTTCACCAAATTCTATTTTGGGTTTATGCGTTTTGTTAGATTCGTGTATTCGCGATTATTTAAATAACCGTTTCGGTTTATATATATACATATACATATATAATACTTGAATGCTTAAGTGTTAACACGTATATAATACGTGATTTAAAAGTTTAAATTGGGACCTAATTTTGGGTTATTTTGACCGGGTGTCACAACAGTGTACTTAGCTTCTAAGGCAACAGGGGAAATGTCTAATAGTGGGCTAAATTCCTCAGATATAAAACTCTTATCAGCACCAGTATCAAACAAAATTGAAGCAGTTAAATTGTTGAGAAGAAACATACCCGTGACCACATTAGGGTCTTCACGGGCCTCTCCAGCATTCAGCACAAAAGCTCTGCCCCTAGCGACGTTGTTGTTGTTACCCTTGTTCTTCAGCTTTGGACACGCATTTCTGAAGTGTCCAATGTTTCCACACTCATAGCAGGCTCGGGGTTGGTTGTTGTTGGTGTTGGTGTTGGTGGTGAGGTTGGTTGCTGGTGCTCGACAGTCTTTGGTAAGATGTCCATATTTCTTACAGTTGTTACAGGGGTTACTACAAGGACCATCATGATGACGATTGCACTTTGAACAGTAGGGTTTACTTCCAGTGTACCCTTTCCTCTCTCCAGAACCTGATGTGTCATTCTTGACAGTCTCAGTCTTTTTGAAGGTCTGCTGGTTCTGATTCCCAGACCACTTTCTCTTGTTGTTGTTCCTAGAAGATGAGACAGGGTTTCCTTGGCTCTCTTGCATAGCTATGAGCTCATGAGATAATCGAATTGCTCCCTGAATAGTGGTTTTGCCAGAAGAAGCTACGTTCCCCCGGACAGGTTCCGGAAGACCGCGGATGTACCTCTTGACCTTGTCGATCTCAGTGCTTACTAAGGCTGGGCGGAGGGTTGCCAGTTGTTGAAACCTAGTGGTATAACCAACAATGTCGTTTCCTTGAACCTTAAGATGCCAGAACTCCTCATCTAGCTTCTCGAGTTTTTCAGATGGGCAATACTCATCTGTGAGCATTTTCTTCAGATCTTCCCAGGGAAGTAGATAGGCGGTATCTATACCCACAGACTGGGTATACGAGTTCCACCAGGTGAGGGCACCGTCAGCAAGGGTGCATGTGGAAAACTGAACTCTATCCCCTTCCGCACATTTGCTAATGCGAAAGACGGATTCCATCTTCTCAACCCATCTGATTAGGCCGATGGCTCCTTCAGTTCCTTTGAAGCTCAGGGGTTTGCAGTTTTGGAAATCCTTGTAGGAACAAGGCTTGGTAGTGGGAGGGGTATTGGCAGTACCACTATTCCTTTCGGGGGTCTCTGATGAATGTCGCGCCAAGGCTTCAGTCACAGCCTGAGAGATGATAGATGCCATCTGGGCATCAGTGTAAGTCCTTGACTTTGGCGGCATGATTTTCCTGAGAATAGAATGATAGGGTTCGTGAGAGATTGTCCATAAATGATGATTATCATAGATGTACATATACAAATGCGGTAATATACAACATCACAATATGACAATCAACATTATAGAACAATCAAGAGGAGTTGAATAACCATCTCTACTGACTAGCAACTACGTGCTAACTAGCCTGGTTATTTGAATTGTTTTGAGTTGGGTAAGGCCTCGCTCGAAGTGACTCGGTGGTCCTCCTAGCTACCTATGAGTTTCGTGATTACAAGAGATGTTGTCGAGAGCGGGATGAAATAGAAGATGTTTCGGTGGGTGTGTGTTGCCATCTCTATGACAAAGTGTTTGAATATGTGAGTGTCTATATATATAATATATAATAGACTAGCGTACTGTGCTTGATCGATGACTAACTATGTATATATACTTATATCACATAATAGTCTTATGAGTGTCTAGCACAACAATTATGAGTCCCGGTTTCTCTCGAGGTCAGAGTCAACTAATGTATTCCTATTCCAGCATAACCATTTCAAGCCTTACATCATCTTTATTTAATCTTGTATGACGTAACTCTTGAACCAATCACACTTAACAGCAAATACTGCCTAACGGTCATAGTCTAGGCCCACTAATGCAACCTAGTTCACTATAACCTTAGGCTCTGATACCAATCTGTAACACCCCCAGATTTACTGTTCGCGGAAGCATACATTGGGGTGCTACTAATCAATAC
Organism: Helichrysum umbraculigerum; assembly: GCA_949592205.1. Taxonomy (NCBI): domain Eukaryota; kingdom Viridiplantae; phylum Streptophyta; class Magnoliopsida; order Asterales; family Asteraceae; genus Helichrysum; species Helichrysum umbraculigerum. The sequence goes on along the minus strand of CATIUR010000005.1, from coordinate 121,040,748 downwards.
ACAAAGCACATAAGATACATAATGAACGACCACTACATGAGTCGTTTTACAATTACATTGATTAACGTAAGAGTCTACATATGGTTTACAAAAGATGAGTTCGCATAGATATTTGAGAGATTCTAATACATATCTAATTTATACAAAATATAGAAATGCAAGGAAATCTCTTGATGATTATATGATTGCATGCGACTCGAGCTACAGTATCCTGATGGGCAGTCCAACTTACTGCTGAGTACCTGAGATAACATGCTAAAAGGTCAGCTATAAAGCTGGTGAGCTCACATGTTTGATATGATAATATATGATTTGTGAACCGCAAGATTTAATGATTCGATTTACAAAGCATGTAAATAATTGATTGATGGGTATCACATGAATATTTGTAATTAAACAAATAAGTAAAGATTGATACAACTAACATGAGCACATAGTCTGAGCTTAACTGAGGGGTCAGGATCACAATCAAGTGCCTGATCGAGGGTGCCTCTATGCGTATGCCTAATCAACATACGTTTGAACAAATGATAATGCGTCCGTTTGACAGGTTAGTGCTTGCTAACTCGGACGGGGATTGTCAATCCCATATGGTACCATACACTAACATTCACGCTAAATCATATTAACAGGACTATGCTTCAGAGGACTTTGATTGATTAGATGAAAACAACTCATGCAGCATACGTGATAATTTGATACTTGCGTTCACATGTAAAACAAAACAGAGCATGTATCTCACCCCTAGGTAAAAGCATTTAAAAATGGGCTATGAGACTCACCTGAGTCTGATGAATTGTTAGCCAACAATTATAATGATTCACAATGATTTGATGTCGTTACAACGACTGAACCTGTAGGGCGTAAGAAATGATGATCTAAAGGTGAAGATGGGGAAATGCTACTCGGTTTGCTTCCGTGCTCCGTTTCCTTGCTTCAATCTTCGAAAACCGATGGTGGATGATGGAGATGAGTATGGTGGCTTGTGGTGGATGATGGTGGTTGTCTTGTGGCTGATCAAAAACGTGGATAAGGGAGGGAGAGAGAGTAGTGAGAGAGAGATGGTAGTTGATGAATGATTGAGGGTGGGTGTTTGGTGACTTATTGTTAAAGAAGCAACAACAAGGAGTATGGAGCACCATACTTCCTCATGTGGCTGGTTCTAGTGGGTCCCTTATGGGGTGTGGTGTGTTATTTTCTTGTTCCCCAATTTGCGTTAAGCTTCGTGTTCGTTTACCCGTTCGTTTCGACGTTTATATGTACGTTAAACGTTTATCGTTTGTGTTTTAAGTAACGATTTAATTCTCGATATTTTTGATTGAAGTATTTAATCAAAATACTTTATTTGGAGTTATGAACACATATCTTGAACTTTATTCGTTTGTCGGACGCGCCTCGCGCGTTTTATTCGTGTCGGTTACGTTTTAAACAAAACGTACATTGTTTCGTATATTATTAATACATAATAATATAATGTAAATAACTACTATTTAATTATCAAATAGATTTATGTTATTTATTAAAAAGTTTCACCAACGTCCGTATGAAAGTGTATCGGAGTTCGGCCGATATAATAATGCACGATTAAACTTAATCGTTTAAATGCGTATATTTATAAAATACACGTAATGATACATACAATTAGCCTAATACATAGAACTAATTACACGTATTTCTAAATGATTAGGAACTAAAAACTAGTCCTAATTTTTACGGTTGTCACAATGGTCCTTGTAATAGTCCTTGTGATATATGCCAAAGGTATGGGCATCTAGCCAAAGACTGCAGGTCTACCAATGCCAACACCAACACCAACTCCAATCAACCAAAGGCCTGCTTTGAGTGTGGCAACACTGGGCACTTCCGGAACGATTGCCCGAAACTGAAGAACAAGGGCAACAACAACTCAAGAGGTAGAGCATTCGTTCTTAACTCTGGGGAAGCACACCAAGACCCGAATGTGGTCTCGGGTACGTTCCTCCTCAACAACTTCACTGCCTCTGTTCTATTTGATACTGGTGCTGATAGAAGTTTTATATCTGATGAATTTTGTCCACTGCTTAACATCACCCCTGATGCCTTAGATGCTAAGTACATTGTAGAATTAGCTAACGGCAAACTCATTGAAACTAATAGTGGGATACCCAATTGCACTTTAAACCTCGCCGATGAGTTATTTTCTATTAACCTTATTCCTGTCGAGATTAGAAGTTTCGACATCATTGTTGGCATGGATTGGCTATCCAAGAATCATGCCGAATCATCTGTTTCGATAAAATCGTCCGCATTCCTCTCGTCACCGGTGGTACCTTAATCATACAAGGGGAGACCGGTGGGACGAGACTGAATATCATATCATGTACGAAAACCCGCATATATCTGAGAAAAGGGTACCAGGCAATCCTCGCACACGTTATAGAGAAAAAGTCAGAGGAGAAGCGACTTGAGGATTTACCCATTGTTTGATATTTCCCGAAAGTCTTTCCCGAAGACTTGCCTGGCCTTCCGCCACCTAGACAAGTCGAGTTCTCAATCGACCTTGTGCCCGGAGTAGCACCCGTGGCACGAGCACCTTATCGACTAGCCCCTTCCGAACTTCCGGAGTTATCTACTCAGTTGCAAGAACTTCTGGATAAAGGATTCATTAGACCAAGTTCCTCACCTTGGGGAGCTTCGGTCATGTTTGTGAAAAAAGAAAGACGGTTCTTTCCGCATGTGCATTGACTACCGTGAACTCAATAAGTTAAATGTCAAGAACCGTTATCCACTTCCCCGCTTAGATGACCTATTCGACCAACTTCAGGGATCGTGTTATTATTCCAAGATTGACCTACGGTCAGGTTATCACCAACTACGAGTTCGCGACGACGACATTCCAAAAACTACTTTCCGAACTCGCTATGGGCATTACGAGTTCCAAGTGATGCCATTCGGTTTAACAAATGCACCGGCTGTATTCATGGACCTTATGAACCGAGTGTGTAAACCATATCTCGACAAGTTTGTCATTGTATATATTGATGACATCTTGATCTACTCGTGCAACGAGCAAGAACATGCGTAACATCTGAAAACCATCCTAGTGCAACTTAGACACGAGGAGTATGCCAAATTCTCTAAGTGTGAGTTCTGGAGGCAAACCGTTCAATTCCTTGGACACGTGATTGACAATGAAGGAATTCATGTTAATCCATCAAAAATCGAGGCTATCAAGTGCTGGCAAGCACCTACAACGCCGACCAAAGTACGCCAATTCTTAGGACTTGCAGGGTACTATCGGCGATTCATTGAAAACTTCTCGAAAATAGCCCAACCAATCACCACACTAACTCAGAAAGAAAATAAGTTCGACTGGACTGATAAACAAGAGTCAGCATTTCAACCGTTGAAACAAAAGCTTTGCAGTGCACCTATTCTATCATTACCCAAAGCCAACGATGACTTTGTAGTATACTGCGATGCTTCTCACCAAGGTCTCGGTTGCGTGTTGATGCAACGATACAAGGTCATTGCTTATGCCTCCTGACGCGCGGCCAAGGGTCGGTTCAGTAATTGCTTCCTGTCGTTACAGACCTTTCCGCTAGACGCGGTGTCCTAAACCTCCGTACAACCTACTGTTATTAGGTACGAATACCTGATACTAGTACGTGGTAAGGATGATCCAGGGTCGTTCCTCGCGACGGCAGAATTGAAACGGAGCTAGTTCGGATAACTTAGTAATCAAGCTAGGGTTTTGAATAAGTGGATAGGTGATTGTTTTTGTGTTTTCATTTATTTAAACTACTAAACTAATAAAGCATGAAAGTAAAGGGAAGCTAGCATACATGTAACACTTAAGGATAACAAAGACGTGGTTCACCATGATTTAGGATAGAGTATAGTTGGGATGATGTTTATTGGGGACACATTCAGCTAATAGACAGATAAACTTAGTTGTAAACACTAGGACCCTACTTATTTAGTTCCGGATCTAAATACGTATGTAACTGAGTACCTAGGCTATCATGAACACTGATCAGATCAGACTGTTTTCAAACCCCCCTGAACTTGTCTTGAATAAGACCAAGTAACCCTTAAAGTATCTAGGATGCAGGCATAAGGCAACAGACCGCAATTGTATTTACTGACCTTTCTTACCCCTAAGTCTATTTGTTATTATCTAACTGTGTATTGGTTGTTAACTGTTGTTATTCTAAACTATTGGTTATGTAGAGTTAAGCATGGTTGAGCATCTTGAACTATAGATAAGTCCTTGCTCATATAACAGAACTATGTATTTATCTATTTTTAGCATATATTCAACCGTCATAAACATAGACCCTCCTTTACATTCAGGCGTTCATCCCTAGGAATAATCACGGTGTACAGGGCAGTTAGGCATTTCCACAGCTTTCCAAACCCTAGATGTACTAAAGGTGTACCGGGCATTTAAGCATTTCCACAGCTTTCTAGATCTTAGGTGTAATAACGGTGTACAGGGCAACAAGCATTTCCACAGCTTTAATTCCTAGACCCGAGTTCTAGAAGGATCATTTCTAGGTAATCCACGATGAAACAATCCTATGGCATTTCCTTAGCTTCCACGTATTTGTACTCCACCAGTGGTGTTTCCAACGCTATACGAAGTACAGTGCCATTATAAGAAGTCTCATAGCTTCATGCTGTAACTGGAGATAACTATATCTACGTAGCTAGGGTTTGCAAAGTCCTAAAACTAAGGCAATAGTCACGTGAAAGTCTGGAAAGGGTGACGAGAAACTAGATCTATATTCAGGATAAGCTTAGACAGATAACAAAGTATAATAACTCCCAAACATCATCAATAACTATCTAAATCATGGAAAACATACAAGCTACTACTCACAAAGCATAAAAATAAACATATCTAACATTAATAAATCACAAACATCAAACAAGAACATTATGACAAATTAATACCAGAAAGGATAGATAATACCGATACAAATTGCGAGCAGAATAACAACTTCTATTTCTTCGTACAATATCCAAGTATTACAATGCTAGCTTCTACTAACTAAATTACATAACTAATAAAGAAAAGAAAAGGATTCTCCCCTAGTCTTCCCACTAGTTCCAAGGGTTAAACCCTAGAGAGAGAAACTAGAGAGAGAGAACCTAAATAGAGAACCTAGAGAGAGAAAGTAGAGAGAGAGTGTGTGAGAGAGAAAGTGAGAAATGAGAAATGAGAATGAGGTGTGTGAAATGTGGAGGTGATGGGTTCTATTTATAGACAAAGGGTGAAATCAGCCGTACAAGTCACGAAGCACGCACGTACAAGCAAACAAAGCACAAACGGAGACCAATTGGGGCATGCAGGGCTGTATACGGCCTAGGTAGGGCCGTGTACGGGGTGTATAGGGCCGTATACAATCTTGGTAGGGCCGTATACGGTTTCCAAGGCCGTATCCGGGGTCCATCGTTTTTCCTTTGTTGCTTCAAACGCCCGTATCCCCTTCGTTACACCTACCTTTGACTTGATTCTTTCGCCTATGGCTTCGTATTTCCGTTACGCTTCTACATGTAACAATTTCACAAAAATTGGATGTGTAGAGCTCAGGCATAGCCAGAATGACTTTTAACGATCTGTAGAAGCCGTATCTCCTCCGTTCTTTACCCAATTTGCATGATTCTTGATTCTCCCGTCTCGTTTTTACCTATGACATCATAAAATAAGGTTATAATGTGTTTCTTATAGGGAAAATGAGGGTGGAAGAATTGGTCGTTGTTTATTTGCTCTGTTTTGCTTGTTATTTGGACGTTTTCAGTGATTTTTGTAGCAACGCCTATATTTGGAGCACTTTAGTGAATTTTATTAATAAAGATTGTTTTGGAATGTTTTCACTAAAGATGTGCCCAAAAAGTGTGGAATATTGTACTTAAAAACATGACTTGTTGCGTCACATCAAGTTATCCCACACTTAGACGTTGCTTGTCCTCAAGCAACACTCAGTTTTTGTAAACATTTAAAAACATTTTAGAGCAAGTCAAAAACATTTTTAAGAGTTACCACTTCTAAATATAAGTAAGATAATTTTCAAGAATATAGGGAAAGATAAGATGATCCTTTCATAAACAAGAAAAGATTCTCTTAGGCATACTTCCAAATCTCATGATCTTGGAGTACACATGACTAGGCGATCTCACTAAAGGTGGTCACTTAATTCACTCAAAGTGTATCGTGTTTCCTATCAATCTAGAAGAAACAAAATCGCTCAAATATCCAGTCATGCAGCACTCATCGTCATAGGGTTGATCGAGAATCGGATCTCCACCACTTAGGTGTGGACGGTGCTAATTATCTCAAGACATTCATGAGGGTTGTAGTGTATATATGGTGAGGGTTAAAGGGTATGGATAGTGGTATTTTTGGGTTGTAATGCTTGCTTATCTTGAAACTACCGAGATCATGAATAACTTTATTTTAGAACGGAAAGGAGATAGATATTCGTCTTCTTATCAGATTCTTCTTGAGATGATGATACTTTGAAGCACTTAGCTTTATTTTTGCGGAACTATTTTTTTTCTTTTCTACTTTTTCTTCTTTTTATTTTCTTTTTCTTCTTCAGAACTTCTTTGCCAGAGAATTTCCAAGGATATTTTTCTTCTTTTGATTCTTTCAGAAATCCCTTATCTTGAACATTTCGAGTCTTTTCACGGTGCCAATTTTTCGCACCAAGGATTCTCAGGAGAGATAACTTTTGGAGAACACGAAAGGGGTAGGATAAGTTAAGCGGATATTCTAAAAGATGTTCTTCATAATCTCAGAAATTCTAAGATAAGTTTTTGGGATATTTTAGGAAGTAGGGTTAAAATATGAGGGTTTTATGAAATGAAAGGTTTAGGCTCAACAGCGTTCACTAGGCGGATCATCGATACTAAAAATTAGTATCGGAAGGGTTTTGTGTTTGAAGAGATATGTAAAAAGGGGTTAAATCCTAGGGAATGTCAAGATCATCTAATTGCACCTATACCGCGTACGGTACACACCAATGTGGTCTCGAAGCGTATGTCAAGAGCAAGTTCTAATTCAGAGATACATGCATCGGCACACACAAGAAATGAATAGTGAAGCATTAAAGATGAATGCTTTTAGGCTCAAGATACCTCACTGCAAATAGGGTTGTATGTGCTTTGTCATGCTCCTATTAGATTATCATTCCTTGCTTAAGAAATTTCTACCTTATTTTCCCTAGATTCCTAAATATATTACTCATATTTGCAAATAGCTCTTCTCAAAAGATATTATGACTCAACATAGTAGAGATAATCGAGAGATTAGGCATGTACTTTTTAATTTTCTTTAAAAAATTTTAAAAATTTGAGGAAGATTTTCTGAGTTTACTATTTCGGACACTAAAAATCATTAAAAACTAACCAAGGTATTCTATACATGCTATCACACACTTAGAGGAACATTGTCCCTAATGTTCTCTTGAGTTGAGGTTTTACTAGAAGTAAAATCCCACACTTAGAGTTTGAACATGTAAGAAAATGTTTCTCTAAGTGTTTGTTTTGGGCTAGAATCCTACACTTAGTGATAAGCTTAGGATAGAGTATAGACTACTTAACAAACTTAACAAAGTAAATAATATACAGAATCATAAACAAAAGAGGGTAAAGGGTTAAGACACTCCCCAAATAGCGAGCTGCATTGAAGCTGAAAGTCTGAATTTGCTGAAAAGATGTTGCCAAGATCCTTTTCTTCATCCATGAAGATCGGCTCGGCTTCAAGCGTCTTGCCATTGGTTTTATTCATCCATCATTCTCTTGTGAATTAATCTCGTAGGTGTGAACACGTTGGACATAACCACTTTACAAACTCAATATTTTTGCAAATGAAAAGAGAAATCACTGTCTCAGAATTTGAAAAGATGTTTTCTTATTACAAATCAGTTTTATAAAACACATGTTTTTAAATGAGTTCGAGCATAATGCATAAAAGTAGTATGCAAGTACCTCAAATGCTCGAAACACATGAATTATCAGTTTTTCAATTTGATATCCTGTTTTCTGAGACCAGTGATTTATTTGCTAGTGAGTTGTAATATTAGAAAGTTTTCATAAAGCATTTATGGTATGTCCAAGTGTGAAGGATAGTCAGAGATTTTCTTCACTTATTGACGCTTTCTCTCTGCACGTCTTATTTCACGGGTTGCCTCCCGAGAAGCGCTGCTGTTAAAGTCGAGAGCTCGACTTCTAAAAGATAGATTGTAGAAAATAATGCAAAGTGATGCCATCCTCCAGATACAAGTAGAGTCAATCAAGAAACTAAATGGTTACGTCTCTGAAAGAGCCATCTCTTCCCCTGCAAAGCAATGCTCAAGAAGTTCCCAAATTCAATGAACTGTGAGCTCCCATTGTTGTCTTTCCATTATAATCAAAGATTCTTTATCCATAGGCATCAGTCCCTGTTTGCTAGGCATTTGTACAAATAGAACAAACAAACGTTATCTAACAAACAAGTGATTATCCTCCAATTAAATCATAGATTCACTAGTTTGCGGAGGACCTTTCAGAGTGAGTACTCTGAAGATGAAACAAACTAGTGTATGACTTGGAGTCTAATCTTACACAAATAGTGTTAGTTGCCTATAATTTCACCGCAGCACAAACAACAGATATGGAAATACTAGCATGAGCAATTTAAATAAGGCAACCAAGTATAAAGATTTCCAAAGCACACATTTTTAAACGAGTTCGAGCATAATACATATATTGACATACAAATCACGTTATCAGATAATTCAGTTAAAGATCATTTATGTATGTTCACAGAAACATATGTAAGTGCCTCCAATGCTCGAAATATGTGAATGGGTGTATAAGATAACTAAGGTTCCTAATTCTCATGAATTCTAGTAGGTTTCCACATTTGAGAGTGAAGGGACATTAAGAACTTGAGATCTTAGATAATGGTTAAAAATAGATGTTGCAATAAAGTCCAAACAAGTGGGAATAGGAAGTTTTAAGGTTTTGACAAAAATTTGACTTTCAATCAAGTAATTTCGCAAACCATCCTTTTTGTTCATAAAAATAAAGAAAATTTGGAACATTAATCTTAGGGTTTCTTTTTTCTATTTATTGGGTTAGCATATTACTGTTACCAAAACTATGTTAGACACGGGTTGCCTCCCGAGAAGCGCTTGTTTTTGTTCGAGTCTCTAGCTTGACTCTAGCACTATTTGTCAGGCAATCCTAAAGGCTTCCTTGCATCCATCAGTAGACACAAGGGGTACTATCGGTACATACCTAAGAGTTTAAGGCAAGTCAAGGCTAGGGTATGTCCAATATAAGGAGATAGTTCAAAGTGAGGGAATGGTTTTATCGGAGGTATAAGAAATATCTCAACTTTTAATACCTCCTTGGGTTGGATTGTCGGAATGGGTTGGTCAAAAGAATCCTTACTACTCCATGATGTATAAATCATTATGTGGTGGAGAGAAGGTTTGTAGGGAAACCATGACGCAGAACCCGTCTTACTTCCTATGGTCTTTGGGTCAATAAGAATGTTGCACTCTGGGCATGGAGGTGGGACAGTATCCGTTATTGTCTCCAATCTTATAACAACGTTCTCATCGACTACTTGGGTAATGGGTTCTATGGCAATAGAAGGTTCAACTAGATCAGTAGGTGATTCATTCGGGAAGATATGTGGGATTTCACCAACCACAAGTTGTTGTGGGATGTTATCAACCACGTCGGTTTGAATTGGAATGAGATCACTTCTCATAGTTGGTGTGAATTCCTCCGATCCTTCTGAAGCTGAGTCTTCTGTGTAAATCTCCACCTCCAGGTTCTCCAGTTCTATCTCTTCGTCTACCTCGTCATACTCGTCACTCCGGTCGGAAGTTTCAAGCGGCATTGGTTCTGAAAGTTCCTCTAGAAAGAACTCCTCGTTGGTCTCGGACGTAGATAGGTTAAGAATTGGTGGAAGTGAGGATTTAGAAGATTGGGTAGGTGTAGGATTTGAAGGAGTTTTACAACCAGTCTCATGAAAGTCTGTGTCTAATGAAGTAGATGTTGTGTGTGGTTACCTCTCATATTCCTGTAGCCTATAGTCGGTTGCAACTTGATCCCTAGTTCTCTCACTTCTCACTTGGACTAGTGTTTCTATTTTAGACAGCCTATCAGTACACCTTCTAAGCATGTCGTCTTGTTCTCTAAGTAATTGTTCAAGTGGGTTGTGAGAGGGTGAAAGATTAGCATTACTGCTGAGATAAGCTATGGGCATATCTCTCAAGTCAGAACTTTCATACGGTTGCGGTTCGTGTATAGGGCAAGATGAGTGTGGATAGACTCTGAATGGTTCAGGATAGTAAGTTTGGTATTGATGTTGTTGGACAGCATAAGGGTTATACTGATATTGTGATTGAGGATCTAAATACCCTATGTTATCCGGATAAGTCATAATATACCTTTGACATTCATTATGTAAGTCGGCATCACTCCTACGTCTATCTTGGTTTGAATTAATAAGACTTTCTAACTGATCACTTAGTTATTGTAGAGTAGCCATTTCCAAGTTAAGACAGCACAACAATAAGGTTTAGAATTAAAGTTGTAGTATGAAGGTAAGTTATTCTAAGCTAAGCTAATTTAATCTAACTACGCTAATCTATAGCAGAAAGTAACTTCTGACAGGGATGGTGAATCAAAGTAAAAAAGGATCGCTTAAAAACTAAATTTGTCTAAACAGGCTCCGAATTGTACTACCATCCCCGATAGCGGCGCCAAAAACTTGACGCGCGGCCAACAGTTGGTTCAGGAATCGCTTCCTGTCGTTGCAGACCATTCCGCTAGGTGCGGCGTCAGTGGGTAGTTTTAAATTTATATTTTGTCGGGGGTCCTAAACCTCAGTACAACCTACTATTATTAGGTACGAATACCTGATACTAGTACGTGGTAAGGATGATCCAGGGTCGTTCCTCGCGACGGCAGAATTGAAACGGAGCTAGTTCGGATAACTTAGTAATCAAGCTAGGGTTTTGAATAAGTGGATAGGTGATTGTTTTTGTGTTTTCATTTATTTAAACTACTAAACTAATAAAGCATGAAAGTAAAGGGAAGCTAGCATACATGTAACACTTAAGGATAACAAAGACGTGGTTCACCATGATTTAGGATAGAGTATAGTTGGGATGATGTTTATTGGGGACACATTCAGCTAATAGACAGATAAACTTAGTTGTAAACACTAGGACCCTACTTATTTAGTTCCGGATCTAAATACGTATGTAACTGAGTACCTAGGCTATCATGAACACTGATCAGATCAGACTGTTTTCAAACCCCCCTGAACTTGTCTTGAATAAGACCAAGTAACCCTTAAAGTATCTAGGATGCAGGCATAAGGCAACAGACCGCAATTGTATTTACTGACCTTTCTTACCCCTAAGTCTATTTGTTATTATCTAACTGTGTATTGGTTGTTAACTGTTGTTATTCTAAACTATTGGTTATGTAGAGTTAAGCATGGTTGAGCATCTTGAACTATAGATAAGTCCTTGCTCATATAACAGAACTATGTATTTATCTATTTTTAGCATATATTCAACCGTCATAAACATAGACCCTCCTTTACATTCAGGCGTTCATCCCTAGGAATAATCACGGTGTACAGGGCAGTTAGGCATTTCCACAGCTTTCCAAACCCTAGATGTACTAACGGTGTACCGGGCATTTAAGCATTTCCACAGCTTTCTAGATCTTAGGTGTAATAATGGTGTACAGGGCAACAAGCATTTCCACAGCTTTAATTCCTAGACCCGAGTTCTAGAAGGATCATTTCTAGGTAATCCACGATGAAACAATCCTATGGCATTTCCTTAGCTTCCACGTATTTGTACTCCACCAGTGGTGTTTCCAACGCTATACGAAGTACAGTGCCATTATAAGAAGTCTCATAGCTTCATGCTGTAACTGGAGATAACTATATCTACGTAGCTAGGGTTTGCAAAGTCCTAAAACTAAGGCAATAGTCACGTGAAAGTCTGGAAAGGGTGACGAGAAACTAGATCTATATTCAGGATAAGCTTAGACAGATAACAAAGTATAATAACTCCCAAACATCATCAATAACTATCTAAATCATGGAAAACATACAAGCTACTACTCACAAAGCATAAAAATAAACATATCTAACATTAATAAATCACAAACATCAAACAAGAACATTATGACAAATTAATACCAGAAAGGATAGATAATACCGATACGAATTGCGAGCAGAATAACAGCTTCTATTTCTTCGTACAATATCCAAGTATTACAATGCTAGCTTCTACTAACTAAATTACATAACTAATAAAGAAAAGAAAAGGATTCTCCCCTAGTCTTCCCACTAGTTCCAAGTGTTAAACCCTAGAGAGAGAAACTAGAGAGAGAGAACCTAAATAGAGAAAGTAGAGAGAGAGTGTGTGAGAGAGAAAGTGATAAATGAGAAATGAGTATGAGGTGTATGAAATGTGGAGGTGATGGGTTCTATTTATAGGCAAAGGGTGAAATCAGCCGTACAAGTCGCGAAGCACGCACGTACAAGCAAACAAAGCACAAACGGAGACCAATTGGGGCATGCAGGGCCATATACGGCCTAGGTATGGCTGTATACGGGGTGTATAGGGCCGTATACGGTCTTGGTAGGGCCGTATACGGTTGCCAAAGCCGTATACGGGGTCCGTCAGTTTTCGTTCGTTGCTTAAAACGCTCATATCTCCTTCGTTACACGTCCGTTTGACTTGATTCTTTCGTCTACGGCTTCGTAATTCCGTTACGCTTCTAATGGTATCAATTTCACAGAAATTGGATGTGTAGAGCTCAGGCATAGCCGGAATGACTTTTAACGATCTGTAGAAGCCGTATCTCCTCCGTTCTTTACCCAATTCGCATGATTCTTGATTCTCCCGTCTCGTTTCTACCTATGAAATCATATAATAAGGTTAGAATGTGTTTCTCATTGGGTAAATGAGGGTGGAAGAATTGGTCGTTGTTTATTCACTCTGTTTTGCTTGTTAGTTGGACATTTTCAGTTATTTTTGTAGCAACGCCTATATTTGAAGCACTTTAGTGAATTTTAGTAAATAAAGATTGTTTTAGAATGTTTTCACTAAAGATGTGTCCAAAAAGTGTGGAATATTGTACTTAAAAACATGACTTTTTGCATCACATCACTTCCCGACAGCTCAAAATCCATGAAAAGAATTACACCACTCATGATCTTGAACTTGGAGCTATCGTATTTGCACTCAAAATCTGGAGACATTATCTCTATGGCACCAAGTGTACAATTTTTATCGATCACAAAAGTCTCCAACACATATTCGATCAAAAGGATCTCAACATGAGGCAACGTCGATGGGTCGAATTGCTTACTGATTACGATTGTGAAATCTGATATCATCTGGGCAAAGCAAACGTTGTTGCCGATGCCCTTAGTTGAAAAGAACGCGTAAAACCTCTTCGAGTCCGAGCCCTCGGTATGACAATACACAACGATCTCATCACTCAAATTCTCACTGCTCAACTCGAAGCCCTTAAACCTGAAAACATCAAAAACGAGGCCTTGCGAAACATGGATAAACAATTAGAAACCAAACCTAACGGGGTTAAATACTTCTCAAACCAAATTTGGTTGCCCTGTTTTGGGAACCTACGAGACTTGGTGATGGATGGGGCTCACAAGTCCAAATACTCTATACATCCTGGATCTGACAAGATGTATCATGGTATCAAAGAGTTACATTGGTTGCCAAACATGAAAGTAGAAATCGCCACATATGTCAGTAAGTGCCTTACTTGTTCAAAAGTTAAAGCCGAATATCAGAAACCTTCCGGGTTGCTCCAACAACCGGAAATCCCTCAGTGGAAATGTGAGCAGATCACCATGGATTTCATCACTAAACTCTCGAAAACACCGAGCGGTTGCGATACCGTTTGGGTGATCGTAGATCGTCTCACGAAATCTGCTCATTTCCTCGCATTCAAAGAAACCGATAAAATGGAACGCCTCACACGAATCTATCTAAAAGAAATCGTATCCTGACACGGCGTTCCCATCTCGATTATCTCAGACAGAGATAGTCGTTTCACATCTCGCTTTTGGCAATCACTTCAGAAATCATTGGGTACTCGCCTGGATATGAGTACTGCATATCATCGTCAAACCGACGGCAAAAGAGAACGGACTATTCAAACACTGGAGGATATGCTACGAGCCTGCGTAGTTGACTTCGGTGCAAACTGGGAACATCATTTACCATTGTGCGAATTCTCGTACAATAACAGTTACCACACCAGCATTAAGGGTGCACCTTTAGAGGCACTGTACGGTCGTAAGTGCCGATCACCTATTTGTTGGACCGAAGTGGGAGACAGCCAACTCACTGGTCCTGAAATCATACACGAAACCACAAAAAAGATCATTGGTATCCAAAACCGGATGAAAGTCGTACGTGATCGTCAGAAAAGCTATGCTGACGTGAGACGCAAGCATCTCGAGTTCCAGGTTGGGGATCGAGTATTGCTCAAAGTATCACCTTGGAAAGGTGTCATCCGCTTCGACAAACGAGGGAAACTAAACCCTAGATACATTGGACCTTTTGAGATCCTTGAAAGGATTGGTCCAGTGGCATATCGATTGCAGCTACCACCCGAGCTCAGTAGCGTGCATCCCACATTTCACATTTCTAATCTTAAGAAATGCCTGTCTGATGAGACACTTATCATTCCTCTCGACGAAATTCATATCGATGATAAACTTCATTTTGTCGAGACACCACTAGAAATCATGGACCGTGAGGTCAAACAATTAAAACAAAGTCGTATTCCCATTGTTAAATTCATGTGGAATTCGCGGCGTGGTCTGGAATTCACTTGGGAACGGGAAGACCAGATGCGACTCAAATACCCATAGCTATTTTCAGACTCCACTCAATCTACGACTCGGAGCTAAATTTCGGGACGAAATTCTCTTAACAATGGGAGAATGTGACACCCGGCAAATTAGGGCTAATTATTAGTGCCTAATCATCTATTAATACATTTAATTAGTTCTATATTAAGCTAATTGTATGTATCATGATATATATTGTTATATCTATACACGTACGCGATTAAATTTAATCGTGCATTTTCATATCCGGCGGATCCCGATACATTCATACGGATGTTGGTGAACACAATTTATTAAATAATATGGAATTATTTAATCAACATATATATTTCTTAATATTATTTCAATAATATTTCATAAGTAATTCGCATCGTATAAAACTCACCGTACGCGACAAACGCGAAACGCGCCCGACAGACGAAATAAATCAAAGTTATATTTTTATAACTTAAAACTAAGTATTTTGATAAAATACTTCAAGTAAAAATAATGAGATTACACGAGTATAATTATAACGTTTAAAAACGTTACACAATTCGAACGAACACACGATTCGCAACTAACGACCAAATGAAAGCTCGAATAATATTTTAGTAATCTAAAATATAACATTTTGGGTGAAAACATCATTTAAATATATCGAGTTTTAAAACTATATCGAAACGTATGATATATAACATTTAACGTATAAACGAACGACGAAACGACCGGGGAAACGAACGGCACACACGGAGCTCAAACTCGGGGAACAAAATTTGAGACAATCTCCATGTAACACCCGCCAAATTAGGACTAGTAATTAGTGCCTAATCAGATGTTAATACATGTAATTAGTTCTGTGTTAGGCTAATTAATGTATCGAATTATATATTGTTGAATATATACAAAAATGTGATTTGGTTAAATCGTACGCAATTTAAATCGAATGTATTTCGATTCAATTTAATACGGACGTTGGTGACCAATTTTATTAAATAATGTTGTTATATCAAAAATATTATTATGATAATATTTCGTATTCATTCGTATCGTGCAAACAGAACCTACACAATTTAAAATATTAAAACACGCAAACTAAATAAACAAACTTACATTTTATAACTCAAATATAAATTAAATTGTAAAATATTTAAATAAAATATCGCGTAATAATTTGTATTTTAAAACGTACCATTTAATATGTAAAATAATTATTTAACGTCTAAACGACGGAGTAAACGAGCACCACACGGAGCGGGAACGCGGGGCGAAAAATGGGAGCTTAACCTCCCATTCCCCACCATTTTCTTTCTCATTTCTCTTATCACTCTCTCTCTCTTACACTCTCTTTCTTTCTTTTCTCTAACCACCACCACCTCCAAAATACTCACAAAATCACCAAATAAACATACTAAACGCACTCGGATCATAGCATCGCTTTGGAGAAAAACGACCACGACACCACGATCTATCATCCTACCTTTTCGGATTTTTGATCCGACACTTTGTAAGTTTCCGACAAATCCCGAAATCTCTCGTTTTTAAATGTTTTCACCTGTTAGTAGTTTGTAACAACTCATAATGTCCATAAAAGGGTTGGGTAAAAATATTGGACCGAACGGTGGCCGGGAAACTCGTTTTCGACACAAAATCCGGCCAACAGCCTGTAACGTCGCATCTGGCCTGGAGCCTTTGCGACGTCGCGTATAACGTCGCACAGAAATCAATAACGTCGCCTTAGCGACGTCGCACATAACGTCGCATTGAATTGCGAAGTCGCACATAGCGACGTCGCCTACTACGTCGCTAGAATCAACAACGTCGCGTATAGCGACATCATCCTTAACGTCGCATTAAATTGTGAAACGTCGCCTTTAGCGACGTCATGCTCAACGTCGCAATCCTTACCTGCGACGTCGCACCCAACGTCGCACAAACCAGAAAACTCAGATTTTTACTAAGTGTCGAGACCTAAAATTTTAACACCTGATTTTACCCAAATTCGGATCCAGATGCGTTTTTCGTCAAAGCAATATAGTAGAAATAAAAATTTTCCAAGCTGACCTGGCAGCTCAACCCCAGCCAGGGGCTCTGCCCCTTGGACCCCGCCAGGGGCTGCCGCCCCTTGGACCCCGCTACCAGGGGCGCTGCCCCCGGACCCCCGTACTTAGATTCCGTAACGGCTTCTAAAACACAGTCAAAACACATTTTTCAAGTAAAACGCCACGAAATCAAAATAATAATAGTTGAGATTATTATTACAAATCCGTCACCAACGGGCCGTACACTTTTCAAACACTTAAACGTATCAATCAAATAGCGGAGATTTGGACATTATAGTTGAATGAACAACTACAAGGGTGATCTTTTGAGATACCCAATCATGATTATAACCATCGCGTGTCGTGGACACCCTCAGGTTACAAGTCTTTGGACATCGATTCTCGGCTAATCATTCTCAGTTTATTTTCATAAACTCAACGACTCAGGTGAGTCTCATAGCCTCTCTTTTTTACTGTTTTACTCAGGGGTGTGATATATTGCTCATTTTTAACATGTGAACGCAAGTACAACATTTCATATACTACATGAGTTTTTCACAACTAATCATTTAAAGTCCTCCGTCAGCATAGTTGTTAATACGTTGTAGCGTGAATATTAGTATATGGTACCATATAGGATTGACCCTCCTCGTTCGGGTTAGCAAGCACTAACCGGGTAAACGGACGTACTAATATTTGGGAAGACGAATGTTGATTAGGCATTCGTGGAGGCACCTCGCCCGGAATTCTCTATAGGGGACCCGTGTAACACCTGCCTAATTAGGATAATTAATTATGCCTAATTGTTTGTAACTAGTTGTAATTAGTATGTAATAGGACTAATTACAGGCTCTATTTGTATATATATATGGTGATATATATATATATATGTGTGTACTTACGCGATTTGGATAAATCGTACGAATTAACCGGACGGAGTCCGACACAGTTATTTGGACGTTGGTGACAGAAATTTACTTAAATAATAAGAACGTATTTTGTTATATAAAATACGCAACTGAACGAACATTATTTATATTATCGCGACGACATTTAAACAATGCGACAAAAACGTACTAAACGCAAAATAATAATTTAAATACTTCGACAAATGTTTTTATTATTAATTTCAAGGTATTTTTATTTAAATACCCCAGTTACATTTTAAAAATGTAAACGTTTGGTTAAATATTAAAACAAATGATTTAAACGATTAGGACACGGAGCGCAACCGCGGGGAATGAAATGGGAGACAAAACCCCCACCATCCCCCACTCTTTTCTCATTTCTCATCTCACTCTCTCTCTCTTCTCACCATCTTTCTCTCATTTCTCTCTAAACCACCAAAACACCACCACCACCTAAATATATAAAATACTAGCATCAAACGACCTCGGATTTCAAGACTCGTTTAGGGGAAAACGTTCACCAATCCACGATCTATAATCCTATCTTTCCGGAATTTCATTTCGGCAAATTGTAAGTTTCCGACAAAACTCCGAAAACTCTCGTTTTTAAGTATTATCACTTGTTAGTTGTTTGTATAACCTTGTAATGTCCTAAAATGGGTTGGGTAAAAATATTGGACCGAACGGTGGCCGGGAAACTCATTTTCGACACAAAATCCGGCCAACAGCTCGTAACGTCGCATCTGGCCTGGAGCCTTTGCGACGTAGCATATAACGTCGCACAGAAATCAATAACGTCGCCTTAGCGACGTCGCACATAATGTCGCATTGAATTGCGAAGTCGCACATAGCGACGTCGCCTACTACGTCGCACAAATACTCAACGTCGCATATAGCGACTCCAGCCTTTACGTCGCATTAATTTGTGAGGTCGCATATAGCGACGCAGACTCTAACGTCGCAGACTCAAACAACGTCGCACTTAGCGACGACCCATATTACGTCGCATTAATTTGCGAATGTCACACTTAGCGACGTCGTACTCAACGTCGCAATCCTTACCTGCGACGTCGCACCCAACGTCGCAGAAATCAGAATTTTTAAAGAGATTTTCACTAAAACTATGTAGAAGATGTGCATTTTTCCCTCCGAGCTGACTCGGCAGCTCGACCCCAACCAGGGGCTCTGCCCCTTGGACCCCGCCAAGGGGTTGCCACCCCTTGGAACCCCGCAACCAGGGGCGCTGCCCCCGGACCCCCGTCGTTTCAGTACAAAATGTTTCAAACGTAATGATAATACTTTGACTATTACTAATACAAACCGTCACCAATGGGCCAACCATGTTTTCTGAAAACAAACGATAACGAACCAACTTTGGACATAACGAGTTGTGTAGACAACTAGCCTAGATGGTCTTACGAGACATCTACTTACTTAACTTTATATGTTTAGGCATTTAAAGATTTCGGGTTCGGAGAACCTACATACTACCTACCATTTGCTACTGCTTACTACTCGACTCAGGTGAGTCTTACAGCCCCACTTTTACTGTTTTACATACGGGGTGAGATACATTGCTTATTTTTCTTGAACACAAGTACTAAACTGCTTACTATACCAAACGGAATTGCATGAGTTGTTTACTACTTACAGAAGTCTCTCCATCATATATCGTTAGTTATGGACTTAAGCGCGAACACTAGTTAATGGATCCATTAGGGAAATGACCCTCCCCGCCCTGGGTAGTAGCGCTACCACGAACCGTTCTGTATAAACGGGCGACTATTATTTCGTTACTGATGCTTGCTCAATTACGAGCATGTCACGGGAGCAAACTTATTACTTACGGGTTAAGCTTCGATTATGAGCCTCATGGCAACGGTATAAACTTACTTACTTACATTTGCGGGATTGCAAATACTGGTTTACGATTTCTGGACTGAAATTGCTGATTTTACGCCTGCGGGCATTACTGATGAAATCTCGTGTTCAAAGATGATATTACTTACAAACCTGTGAGATTCACCAACCTTTTGGTTGACACTTTTTAGCATGTTTTCTCAGGTACCCGGATGGAGTAGGATTACTCCAGGATTTTAGCTAGAGTCGCATGATTTCAATACAACTGCATTAACGGAGATTCTTAGCATTATCTTTTGTATATTACGATTATGTAATAGAATCTCCCGCTATACGCGTGGACTCTAGGGGAAACTACATTTTGTATACGAAAACACTAAGTTTTCAAACATTATATCTATGGAATGTAACTAATTTACAAACGTTGCATATAGATGTCGTTTGCTTTATCTTTGTGCTGTGATATTTGATTAGTAACACCCCAAACTATGCTTCCGCAAAACAGTGAATTTCGGGGGTGTTACAACCCGGCCCTCGAGTTAAGCTCAACTATGTGCTCATGGCTGTATACACGATGACTATCATTTAATTGCTGGATGCAATTCATTATTTAAATCTTGCGGTTCATACTATATTAACTGATTTCAAACCTGTGAGCTCACCAGCTTTTAGCTGACCTTTTAGCATATATCGCAGGTACCAAGCAGTAGGATGTTTCTGCTTCAGGACTTTAGCTCGAGTCAGCATACAGAAGATTGAGATTTTCTTGCATTAGTATATTTTGTACAAGTACTTATGTACTGAAATCTCCTTTTATTTAAACTCGAGCTATGTAAAGCTTTAAATGTTGTAAACATTTCGATTATCAATATATTTTGTTAAAACAACGCATATAGAGTCGTTTACTGTATATCTTTGTGCTTTGTTATTGATTAGTAACACCCAAATCAAGCTTCCGCAAATCATCAAATTTGGGGGTGTTACACACCACCTTGTGGGACCCACCCACAACCGGTTTTTCATCTCCAAAAACAAGATCCACAATTTGTGGATCTTGTTGTTTAAAGGCTTAACCAAACACTTCCCCCTTTTTCCTCATTTTTCACCATCTCTTCCTCTCTAATCCCTCTCCTTCCTCTCTAAATCGATCACCTCTCTCTCTCCCTAAAAACTTCAAGAACACCAACAACATCTAGCTTAATATTGAAGAGAAAGCAGAGGAAAAAGGAAGGAAAGCAAAACCGACACTCTCACCACGTACTCGTCTTTAGATCATCACAAACTTTGGTATGGACAAACTTTCTTCCATTAGATTACCTTGCTTTACATAAATACACATGCTAGTATGTTCAATCAACCTTGAAATGTCCAAATCAAAAGCTTAAACACGTTTTTGTAAACATATATCAACATACACGGAAAAATTAGGTAATATACTAGAGACATAGTAGAATATGTTTGATTTTTGGTGTAACTAAATTCGGACTAGATCATGTCAAAAATGAGAGGCGAAACAAACTGACAAAACCAAAAATTACAACTTAAGGGCTGTTTTGGAGTAACCATAAAACCGAGACTTCGGGCTAACCCCAACACGAACTGACAATTTTTATAAACTCTATGAACTATTTTAAGACTTGTGTAAAAGTCTCGGGTCAAACCGAGGATGTTTGACCTCAAACCCGAACCCTTGAACCAACTCAGTCCTTTGTGTTGGTGTCGCTTTTGGCCCAAAGCTATTGCGACACAAGCCTCTATGTCGCACCTATATATCTATCAGTGATACCCTGCGACACAAGCCCTTATGTCGCACACAAATATTGCGACACAAACCATCAGTGACCTGAACCATCAACGACCCGAAGCTGCGACACAAGCTATTATGTCGCAATGAATCCGAAGGTCGCATATAGCGATGCTAACACTTATGTCGCATTAAATTGCGAACGTCACACATAGCGACACAAACACATATGTCACACCTCGTGTCGCACATCACAGAATCTAGAAAATCCAAATATCACTAAGTGTCGAACAAATACAACAACCAAACTTTATACGATAATGCTAGAACATGAAACACATATACTTTGAGAAAGTATACAACACAATGAAACATGTAATGATAATACTTTCGAATTATTATTACAAACCATCACCAAAGGGCCGTACATGTTTTCTAAACTAAAAACACAAACAACAAACAAATCATTTGGACATAACTAGTTGAATGAACAACTAGCATAGGTAATCTTTTGAGATTCCTACTCATTACCATAACCTTGCGCGTTTAGGACACCCGACAGGTTACAATCGTTGGGACGACATCATCTCCTTATACATCATCATTACTTGCCTGATTGCAACACTACAGACTCAGGTGAGTCTCATAGCCCCGCTTTTTATTGTTTTTACCTCGGTGTGAGGATACATGCTCAGTTTTCGTTTACATATGAACACAAGTACAAAACATCGATATATTGACTGCATGAGTTTGTTTGACTAATCAAGAAGTCCTCCACCACATAGTTTGTTAATATGAATTTAGCGTGAATGTTAGTATATGGTACCATATGGGATTGAAAATCCCCGTCCGAGGTAGTCGCGCTACCACGACTGCGGTCGAACGGACGTATTATCATTTGTTCATACGAGTGTAGATTAGGCACTCGCAGGAGGCAACCTCGCTCAGGCACTTGATTGTGATCCTGACACCTCAGTTAAGTTCGAACTATGGGCTCATGGCAGAAATATAGACATTTATTTGATTAATTTCAAATATGATTAAATCTTGTGGTTCATACATTGTTGTTTCATCATTACACCTGTGAGCTCACCAGCTTTTAGCTGACCATTTTAGCATGTATTCTCGGGTACTCAGCAGCAGTAGGTCTGCTCAGGATTAGATAGCTCGAGTCGCATACAGACATCTAGATATTCCCTTGCATTTCTACATTTTATATAATTGGATATGCCCTAGAATCTCTTACATTTGGATTATGAGCTTTTGTAACTATTACAACAATGTAAAACTTTTATAATACCAATGTAATTGTTAACGATGCATATAGAGTTGTTCATTATATATCTTATGTGCTGTGATTACCTTCATTAGTCGCACCCAATGTATGCTTCCACTAATCATGAAATTGGGGGTGTGACAGAAGATGTGTTGGAGACTTTTGTGGTCGGTGAAGATAGTACACTTGGTACCATACAAATAATGTCTCCAAATTTTGAGAACGAATACAACGGCTCCTAACACTAAGTCGTGAGTCGTGTAGTTCTTTTCGTGGATTTTCAATTGTTGTGAGGCATAGGCAATGACTTTTTCCCTTTGCATCAGTACACAACTAAGTCCTTGGTGTGAGGCGTCGCAGTAGACTACAAAGTCATTGTTGCCTTCGGGTAAGGACAAGAACGGTGCACTGCAAAGTTTCTATTTCAATAGTTAAAGTGCTGACGCTTGTTTGTCGATCCAATCGAATTTCTTTTCTTTCTGGGTCAGGGTGGTTAGAGGTTGAGCTATTTTCAAAAAAATTTCAATGAATCGCCGATAGTATCCAGCGAGACCTAAGAATTGGCGTACTTCAGTGGGGGTTCTAGGTGCTTCCCAACATTTGATAGCCTCGATTTTGGCTGGATCGACATGTATGCCCTGACTGTCGATGACATGACCAAGGAATTGTACGGTTCGAATCGAGAATTTGCACTTCGAGAATTTCGCGTATAACTCTTGTTTTTTAAGTAATTCAATGATTGTTTTCAGATGTTGTCCATGTTCCTTTTTGTCGCGAGAGTAAATCAAGATGTCATCCATAAACACGATAACGAATTTGTCCAAGTAGGGTTTGCACACACGGTTCATAAGGTCCATGAATACCGCTGGTGCGTTGGTTAAGCCGAATGGCATCACTTGGAATTCGTAATGCCCGTAACGAGTTCTAAAGGTTGTTTTCTGAATGTCGTCGTCTCAAACTCTTAGTTGGTGATAACCTGACCGTAGATCGATCTTTGAGTAAAAGCTCAACCCTTGAAGTTGGTCAAATAGGTCATCGATTCAGGGGAGTGGGTATCGATTCTTTACGGTTAGCTTATTCCGTTCACGATAATCGATACACATTCGGAAAGATCCATCTTTTTTTTCACGAATAAGACCGGAGTTCCCCAAGGTGAGGAACTTGGTCGAATGAATCCCTTTTCCAGGAGTTCCTGTAATTTGGTAGACAACTCCTGCAACTCAGAAGGGGCTAATCGATGAGGGGCTCGTGCCACGGGTGCTGTGCCGGGCACTAGATCGATTTGGAATTCCACTTGTCTAGGCGGTGGGAGGCCAGGCAAGTCTTCGGGAAAGAATTCAGGAAAATCCCGCACAATAGGCACATCTTCAAGTCACTTCTCCTCC
Organism: Helichrysum umbraculigerum; assembly: GCA_949592205.1. Classification (NCBI taxonomy): domain Eukaryota; kingdom Viridiplantae; phylum Streptophyta; class Magnoliopsida; order Asterales; family Asteraceae; genus Helichrysum; species Helichrysum umbraculigerum. The sequence continues at coordinate 121,016,646 of CATIUR010000005.1, read as the reverse complement.
GAATTTTTCTCCGTTACGTGTGCTAGGATTGCCTGGTATCCTTTTCTCAGATATTTTCTAGTTTTCATGCATGATATGATGTTTAATCTCGTTCCACCGGTATCCCCTTGTACGATTAAAGTTCCACCGACGACGAGAGGAATATGAACGAGTTTCTTGTAGCAAACGATTTCGGCGCGGGTCTTGGATAGCCAACCCATACCAACAATGATATCAAAGCTTTCGATTTCGACTGGTATCAAGTCTATGGAAAAAAGTTCATTTGCTAGGCTTAAGGTGCAATAACGTATTATGCTATCAGCCTCAATTAGTTTGTCATTTGCTAACTCTACAGTGTACTTAGCATCTAAGGCAGTGGGTGTAATGTGGAGTAAAGGACTAAACTCATCAGATATGAAACTTTTATCGGCACCGGTATCGAATAAGACTGAAGCAGTTAAGTTGTTGAGAAGAAACGTACCCGTAATAATGTTAGGGTCTTGACGGGCATCTCCCAAGTTGAGTACAAAAGCTATGCCACGAGCATTGTTGTTGTCGTTCTTGTTGTTGTTGTTGTTGTTGTTGTTGTTGTTGTTGTTGTTGTTGTTGTTGTTGTTGTTGTTGTTATTGTTCTTCAGCTTTGGACAAACCTTCTTAAAATGTCCGGTACTGTTTCACCCAAAACATGTGTTTGGTGCATTGGGGTTGGTGCCTGTAGCGGATGTCCTACAATCCTTAGCTTGGTGCCCAAAACGTTTGCACTTGTTATAAGGACAAGAACCTTTGTGGTGACGGTTGCATTTAGAGCAATAGGGCTTGCTTCCACTATATCCTTTCTTGTCTACGGATCCAAAAGTATAGGCCTTAACAGTCTCAGGCCTTTTATTTTGTTGCTGATTGGGGTTTCCTTCCCACTTTCTCTTGTTATCCCCAGCTCGGTTTCCAGTGTTCTTTTTCGCAGGTATCCCACGCCGGATCACCTGTGCCATTAAGCTGTGTGCCATCCGAAAGGCACTCTAAATTGTTCCCGGGTTGGATGCGGTCACCATCCCCTAAACCTTCTCTGGGAGTCCCCAGATGTACCTTTCAATCCGCTTATACTCCGGTTCTACCATGGATGGGCAGAGTAGTGCCAACTGATGGAAACGAGTAGTATATCTAGTGATGTCATTACCCTTAACCGTGAGGTTCCAGAACTCTACCTCCGGCTGTTGTAGTTCTTCTCTGGGACAATATTCGTCCCTCATCATCTTCTTCAAATCTTTCCACAGGAGTTGGTATGCGACATCAACCCCCATGGTTTGGGCATATGTGTTCCACTAGGTAAGGGCACCATCCATGAGTGTGCAAGTAGCATACTTTTCCTTGCACTCCCCGGTGCAATTGCAGATGCAGAACACTGATTCCATCTTTTCAAACCATCTCAATAAACCGATGGATCCCTCAGTACCCTTGAAGTTAAGAGGTTTGCAGCTCAAGAATTCCTTGTAGGTACATGGTTTAGTAACAACTTCAGGTGTTGTTCTAACACCACTTCTTCCTCCTTGGTCATTAGACTCGTTGTTCCGATTAGCTTCTTGGGCAGCCAAAGCGTTGGCAACTCCTTGAGCAATGAGTTGTGCAATTTCAGCGTGGCTATAAGATTGTCTTCGCGTCGGCATGTTTCTTTAATAAAAAGTAGATAAAGATATATGAGATTTTGTACAAGGATTATGATTATCACATATGTATATATATAAATGGGGTAATATACAACATCAAGATATGACAATCAACAACGCAGAATAATAATATTAGCAATCAATCAAGATGCGAGTTCAAAAGATTACAGAATTCGATGTTTTACAAAACATGCCGGGAATTGTTACATCCGGGCGTATTACAAGAGTTTTATAAGATTAACTAGTAGGTTACACATCGAATGTTAACTAATCTTGGCGCTGATTTAGTTACGGTAGAAGTGCGATAATCTGATCCATAGCTTCCGCAAGTCTACTAGCTTGTCTGGCACTTTCTTCGGTCATTGTCAATCGTTGTTCCACATCCGTGAGTACTGTTCAGCTTCTTGTGAGCGTAGCTCGCACTCTTCTAGTCTTAGTCATAAGGTAGCAACCTCGTCCATAGTTTCCACAACTTGGTCGTGAGTAGTGTCCATGGTTTCAACAAGATCTTCCTGATCCTGATAAATTTGTGCAATCCGGCCTTGAGCCAGATGCATCCAGCCTAAGTGTGTTTCGTGTTGTTCAAATTCCATGTCATCAAGTCGATTCTCATGGCGGTGCAGTCGAGCAGCTAAATTTGGGACAGTAAAGAGTATGGGCTCTTGGGTATATGGAGAGAGATCCATGTCTGAAAACTCTCCGACCTCAGCAGGAATTTGTATTCCTTTCTCAATTCTCCAAGTAGCGAGATCCGTAGGTAACCAGCTCCATCGGCAGGCGTCTGCCCGACGGCGGGCTCTAGCAGCTGTGTTATCAGTGGTAGTGGCATTGGGATAAGGACTAGCCCGAGAAGAGCTAACAGTCCTCCTACCAGTGCGTACCACACATGAATCCGAAGGTGTACGGATGGGTGAGGCTTGGGCCTTGTTCTCTATGTCGGTTGGTGCTACGATAGGAATGTCTGCCATTTCTGTGGCAAGAGTATTAGCAGTGAGCCCTGTTCAATTGAACAGGATCCTATATATATATATATATATATGTAACATATAATAGTCCTATAAGTATACACGTATAAGTTTGGTCCCATTTCTATCGTAGTCTAAGTCTACTAATGTATTCCCGTTCAACATAACCATTTCAGACCTTGCATCGATCCTCCTTTAATTGTACATGGTTGATCAGGCTATGTTAAATTAAAGCCGAATGATGCAATTCCTGAACTAGTCATACCTAATAAGGAATACTAACCTAAAAGTCATAGTGTAACACCCCCAAAATCATCGGTTTTGTTTAGCGGAAGCATTAGTGTTGGCTGGGGGTGCCACGTAAACATTGTACATGCATACGTGTCAGAGCATATGATTATCGCAGAACGATATTCCATCGGGTCACCTATGTTCCAAATGTGCAGGCGATTCTTACGTGTACAGCTAATTCCCTGAAAAATATAGTAAAAGTCAACAACGAGGTTGAGTGAATTCACAGGTTTTATGTTTGCAATAGTAGTTGATCGTTTCAAAGCGTTCACAATCGTTATCCAAATTTACGTTTAGTGGGACATTGCCCAAAGTTGTAGTTTTCGAGAGATGTTACCCATTACACAGTTTAAAATTTGTAGGACTATCCGTATCCTAATAGTGTTCGTAGGAATGTAAGTATCCTATTAACTGTTCGTAGGAGTATAAGCATCCTAGTAGTATTTGTAGGAATGTAAGTATCCTAATAGTGAGCGTAGGAATGTAAGTATCCTAATAGTGTTTGTAGGAATGTAAGTATCCTAATAGTGGTTCAGTGGCCCATGTTCGTAGGACTCAGTACCCATGTCAGAAGGGATTTTCACAACAGTTAAACACAATAGTAGATCCATGTCAGAAGGAATCTAGTGCCCATGTCTGTAGGGACTTTGTAAACAATATCATAACAATAGTGGTGCCCATGTCAGTAGGGACTTTCAATAGAAGGGAGTGTCAGTGTCCCTTGATCCATGTCAGTAGGATCGTGTGCCCATGTCAGAAGGGACTTTCAATAGAAGGGAGTGTCAGTGTCCCTTGATCCATGTCAGTAGGATCGTGTGCCCATGTCAGTAGGGACTTTCATTCAACAAGTATAGTGGATCCATGTCAGTAGGATCCGTCAGTTACCCAATCAGTTTGTATAATCGTTGCTGGTCATTCTCCAGCGTTTTCCAAAAATAAGTTTAATACGTTTGTCATGTTTGTAGTATGAAATCGTTATTTCGTAAACATCAGTTTGAGTATTCGACCATTTGTTTGAGTATTCGACCATTTGTTTGAGTATTCGACAATCATTCAGTGTACTCTCATTTCTTGAGTAAAATAGTATACAATCATGTTTGTATAAAAGTATTTGACTACGTTTTCCACCCCAAAAGTAGTTAAAACAGTAAAAGTAGGGGCTGTGAACTCACATGTTGAGTTGAGTAGCGTGCGAGTGCTAGCAAAGCCTAAAGGCCAAATAAAGTCTAGTCGGAATCTCCTAACGCCCTAAACGTATGAGATATAATAAGTATGTGGATGTTTAAGCTAATCATCCATGCTAGTGTTCGTACAACCAAGTTGTGTCCAAAGTGTTTGTTAAATGTTTATGTTTGTATTTTGTTGTTTGTGAAAATGTATACGACTCGTTGGTGATAGTTTGAAATCATAATTTCAATAAAGTAAGTGTGTTTACAATGTTTATTTAGTCCGTATATCGTATCGTATATGCGTATTCGTTCCCGGTTAAGCTCGACACTTTGAAAATGAGTTTTTAGTGTAAAATCAGCTTTTAGCGACACTTCATGCGTCACTTACAAGTTTATAGCGTCACTAGGCTAGTGACTCAAAAATAAGTATTTTTCAGGTTGATAGCGGCACTTGTCTAACGACTCAGTCACTGGTATGAGTCACTTAATAGCGTCACTTCGCTAGTGACTCGGTCACTGGTATGAGTCACTTAATAGCGTCACTTCGCTAGTGACTCTATATAGCGTCACTTAGTGACTCTATACTATTTTTGGCCCCTATGCGACACTTCCAACTGTTCGCGATTTAGTTCGAAAATAGCGAGTTTTTGGCGATTTTGGACGTTTCCGGTTGTATAAAACACTAAAACATGTTAATCTAAGTATATTAAACATGAAATATTAAAGAAAACTTAAAAATCTAAAAGTTTACGAGATGTCGGGTTCTTACAAAGTTATCGCGCGGAAAATCCGAAAAGATAGAAAGGTAGAGCTCGACTCCGTGATCGTTTTTCTCCAAATGAGCGGGGTGATTGGAGGTCGTTTTGTGGTAGTTTTGTGGCGTTTTGTGGTGGTTCTTTGGTTGGTGGTGGTTCAAAGAGAAAGAGAGGAAGGATAAAGGTGGTGATGAGATGAAAATAATGGGAAAATGGGGTTGTTTGGGCTGACTTTTGTTTCATCAAAAAGGGTGGGGATTTTAATCCCAACTCGTGGTATTTTACCAGTATTCGTTTACCCGATCGTTAATTATTTAAATATTTTAAATGATACATTTTTAATTACATATTTATTAATATTTTTGGTTGGAATATTTTATGGAAATAATTTAGTTAAGTTTAACTAAAATTTTAACTTTGTTTCATTTTAGTTTACGAAATAAACGTTTTGCGTTATAAATACTTTGTAAATATTATCGACATAATATTTCATATAGTTGACGTTATTTAATAAATTTAGTTTTATCAAATAATTTTGTTCACCAACAGTCGTATATTTTTGTCGCATTTATTTCAAATCGTTCAGTACGTAATTACAACTAATTACGAATTAAGTAATTCTACGCTTACTAACTAGTTGGGCTTTGTTAGACTTACTTCTAAAAGTAGTTGTGAATTCACTCAAAGTAGGGAATTAGCATAATAATGCAAGTGTTTAACGTTTATAATCGCGTTTAAATTTGCGGGGTGTTACATTCTCCCCTCGTTAGAGAAATCTCGTCCCGAGATTTAAAATCAAGTCGGATCGCCCACGGCGTATGTTCTCCGAAAATTCGTTTTGTTAACAACCGTAGTAGTGTACGTGGCGTTCTAATGTTGCCATAAAAGTTCAATTGATAATGTATACTCGCGGTATAGTTTGATAAGTTGTGCGTTCGATAAGTGATCAAAGTTTACCAAATGTTAAGTTCGAATCGACATCCGAATGGTGTAACGTTTTAGTGTAGTAATAGTTTACTAAGACACATTAATGTTGACGTAGGAATCCTGTTGTGTATCCTTTGTTCTGAGAATGTACGCGCGTCCGGGTGCCGTCGGGGCGTAAACGTTGCAGTTGTAGTTCCAGATGATTGACAGTTGTCAAAACAGTTGACGGTTCAAAATGTTCAGTTTGTTGTCCCGGTTGCGGTCAAATCATGACAAAACGTTTGTTTGGACACGGTTGATAAGTTTGATTGTAATTCGTTTGTCGTTTTATTGTAAACAAGTCCGTGTAAATCGTTGACATTCAGTCAAGTAGTGATCTATTTGTGATCAGTGAGTAAATTTGTGTTGGGTATACGTGGGTGAACCTTATCCCGCATAAATTGCTTGAAAAATTTCTCGTTAGGTATTTCATTAGAAAACTTTGTCAAAAGTCTGTTGTGCTGTTTGTTTGTTGTATTACAGCCATTCGTGTTCTTTTTGAAAATCATTCTAGTGAACAATTAATAGGAAAAATTTTCCAGTATAGTAAATTGAAAAGTGAACATTTCAAAGTGTAGTTCATAGGTGTTTGGTTCGATAGAGTTCGCTAATCGTGATTCGTTTCGCAAGATTAGGTTCGGTCACCCAAGTGATTGTGTGAGATCCTTCTCAATTATCGTGTAGCAGCATGTTACCATGTTTCGTTCGCGTGGTGTTTATACTGTTCGAGACCTCCAATACGTATAAGAGCCTCGTTTGTTCCATCCGTTCATTCGATTGGTGAGTCGTCGGTCTCATTCGTTAAACGTTTAGTACAAGTTCGTTCGATTCGTTATAGAGTAAGTGTTTGTTCGCCCAGTGGTCAACACGACCGAATAGTTGTCAAACATGACTGAGTAGTAGTCCAAATAGTAGCCAACGCCAAGGTGAGAAATGTGAAGAATGAAGTCTCACATACTTTTAGTTATCGAGTATTTAGAAGAATTTACAAGTTTCCCCTTCCCGTATCTCACAACTATGAAACACCCATATGTACTTAGTATGATATAATCACGTTGGCCAGGCGTCATTATATGATGTTAAATACATACTTCTTTTCATCAACCATTTAATACGATCAGGTTCGACGAGTTGAAGGTGGCATGGTTCGTAGAGTCAAAGAGGAAGGATAAAGGTGGTGATGAGATGAAAATAATGGGAAAATGGGGTTGTTTGGGCTGACTTTTGTTTCATCAAAAAGGGTGGGGATTTTAATCCCAACTCGTGGTATTTTACCAGTATTCGTTTACCCGATCGTTAATTATTTAAATATTTTAAATGATACATTTTTAATTACATATTTATTAATATTTTTGGTTGGAATATTTTATGGAAATAATTTAGTTAAGTTTAACTAAAATTTTAACTTTGTTTCATTTTAGTTTACGAAATAAACGTTTTGCGTTATAAATACTTTGTAAATATTATCGACATAATATTTCATATAGTTGACGTTATTTAATAAATTTAGTTTTATCAAATAATTTTGTTCACCAACAGTCGTATATTTTTGTCGCATTTATTTCAAATCGTTCAGTACGTAATTACAACTAATTACGAATTAAGTAATTCTACGCTTACTAACTAGTTGGGCTTTGTTAGACTTACTTCTAAAAGTAGTTGTGAATTCACTCAAAGTAGGGAATTAGCCTAATAATGCAAGTGTTTAACGTTTATAATCGCGTTTAAATTTGCGGGGTGTTACACATAGTCTAGGCCCACTAATGCAACCTAGTTCGCTATAACCTTAGGCTCTGATACCAATCTGTCGCACCCCCAAATTATGTTGCAGCGGAAATCGGGTCGGGGCGCGACTAATTGGGAATCGTCACACAAAGTTACAACGAACAACCTCTACATGAGTCATTTTAAATAATTACATATTCATATATAAAACGTTTGAAAACATAATTTTATCGTTGCAAAAATACAATTCCTTGAGTCCGCGTCCATGACGGGAGATTCTATTACATAACAGTTTACAAAAAGTAATGCGAGAGAATCTCCGTTAATGCAATTGTAAAAATCATGCGACTCTAGCTAAGATGTCCTGGAATAATCCTTCTCCATATGTGTACCTGAGAATACATGCTAGAAGGTCAACACGAATGTTGGTGAATTCATAGGTTTAGCAGTTAAAATAGTAAGTATGAACCACAAGATTTTATCAGTTGTTGGACGTATGCAAAATATGTTCATACTATTGCCTTGAGCTCATAGTCGAAGCTTAACAGTAAGTAAGTAAGGTGCCTTCGCGAGTGCCTAATCCAAAATAGTCGTACGAAACAAATATCAATCGCCCGTTTCTACATAGCGGTTCGTGGTAGTGCTACTACCCCGGGCGGGGATTGTCAGTCCCAAATGGATCCATTTACTAATATTCACGCTTAAGTCCATAACTAACGAAACTATGATATTGAGAGGCCTTTAGTGGATTAGAAAGTTACTCATGCAATCCGTATAAGAGTTTATCAGTACTTGTGTTCATGTAAAACAAAGCAATGTATCTCAAACCAAAGTAAAAACAGTAAAAATGGGGCTATGAGACTCACCTGAGTCTTTGCAAGCTACGTTTATATAAATAAACGAGTATCCGAATCGTAACCTTCTAGCGCCCAAAACGCATAAGGTTATATGTAAGTATATGTCTCAAAAGACCATCCATGCTAGTTGTCCACTCAACTAGTTATGTCCAAAGTTTATCATTTGTTTTTGAAAACGTGTATGGCCCATTGGTGACGTTTGGTAATAATAATTCTCAAAGACATTATTATTATGTTTGTTTCGTTGTATACTTACAAAAGTATGTAGTGAGTGTATCCAAGTTGTACATATATAGTTGTTTCTTGTTGCGCGAAATCAATACTTGATGGATTTGTGTTTTTAATCAGACTGTTAATAGCGACACTAGAAGCGACACTTGATATGGATTGCGACACTGGGGTCAGTGTTGCAAGGTATGAAATTTTGGTAAGTGGCGACACTCGAGTTAGTGTCGCTAACGGCGACACTCAAATATATAGCCGCTAGTTGTGATTCTGTAATTTTTGACGACACTCAAAGTCAGTGTCGCATAATGCGACATTCAAATGTTGCGGCACTCGAGCTAGTGCCGCTCAGTATGATAAATCGAATATGTTGCGGCACTTTGATTAGTGCCGCAGGTTGTGAAAATTGATTTGTAGCGACACTCGAGTTAGTATCGCAGGTGGCAAGTTTTTTTTAATAGGTTGCGGCACTTGAGTTAGTGCCGCTAGTGTGGGTTTCGATACTCGATCGAGTGTCGCAGATCGGGTCTGAGTTGAGTTACAATTTTGTGGACTTGGTCAAACCTGCTCGGTTTGACCCGAAACTTTTACACGATATATGTTTAAAAACTCATAAAAAGTAAGTTTTACAATTTTTGGAAAACACGAAAGTGTCTTTTTTGAAACATTACAAAAACAATCCCCGGGGGTTTGTTCTTCAAAATTATACGTTTTTCGTGACTCATTTTGACTAGTCAAAGGTTCGAGATAAAATCCGAGAAGTATCACGACATTCCCCTATGTCTTAGCTTTGCAAAATATATTTTGACATAATTTTTGATGGTGTTTAAGTCGTTCAAAACATATAAAGTTTACCCCTGTGTCCAACATCACATACGTTCAAAAATAAATTCATATCTCGAGTTTCACACAACCTCAGAAAATGCAATAGAACTACTTTTAAAGCTAACACAATTTGTAAACTATAGAAAAAGGTCTCATCTGATTTGGATCTACGGATTAAGAGTTATGATGTCATGAACTTTGACCAAAAATCTGCCCATCAGGTCTAACAGTATATGTACTTTTGTAAACTCAGTTTGAAGCACTAAATGGAGGGCAAAAATTACGAAACCACCTGGATTCGAAAGCTAAGACCCTGAATGGTTTTACTCTTTCGAGTCGTCTGATTTGGTTAAGTTATGAGCTAGATATGACGAGATGAAGTCGGGTTAAAGTTTTGGCCGGCGGGTAAAAGCTTTACCAGATGGTTTTTTATGTTTCGAAAGAGTTTTCGGGTATGTTTTTGGACAAGTTTTCGTGTAACTGGACTATTAGCATGTTTGTACACTTCATCCAAGTAAATTAGTCGAGAAAAGAGATCCTTACAAAGGGTGAGAGCAGATCTAAGTCGAGATAGATAGAGATGGTGCTGCTGCTGCTGTTCTTTGCTCTTTCTTGTGAAAACCGAAGCTAGGTGAGGATGATGATGATGGAGGTTGATGGTGGTACTTGTGGTTGCTGTTGGTGGTTGAGGGCTGCTGGTTTTGGTCATTTTTAGTGAGAGAAAGGGGAGAGAAAGGGATAAAATAGAGAGAGAATAAGTGTGTGTAAATGAAAGGGAAATGAAAGAGTGAGAAAATTTAAAAGGAGAAAAGGGGAAGGCGGGGTTGGCCGGTTTTGGGCTAACCCAACGGGTCTCGGGTTTCCAAACTTTGTTCCTTAAATTCGTGTCACATTTCGTGGTCGGTTAATCGTTATTCGTGTGTGTATACGTTAAATCGTCAAACGTTTATTTACTTCGTTTTAATTAGTGATATATCCACGTTATTTTTAGTTGAAGTAACACTTTAAAATATTTATTTTAATCATAAAAATATTCATTGGGTTTCTTTCGGTTGTCGGGTTTGATTCGCGCATTTTTGTTGTGTCGGTTACGTTTTATATAAAACGTACAATGTTTCACATATTATTAATACATAATAATATAATGTAAATAACTACTATTTAATTTCAAAATAGATTTACGTTATTTATGAAAAAGTTTCACCAACGTCCGTATAAGTCGGAATCCATCCGATTGTTTCGCGTAATTACACATAATTACGTACGTGTATATATATATATATATATACATAAAGTTACAAGCACTTACTCATATTTCAAACTAAATACAAGTAATATTTGTTGGTCTATATTTTGGTGTACAATATTAGATCCACCAATCATTTCCATATTGTAATATGAATGTGAACCATGATATTGGGCTCATTACAATGCTACTTTTTTACTAATTTCTTTAGTGAGCAATTGTGGTTCATGATCATGCGTGTATTGTATAAGGAGGCTGCTTTTGCCACATTTGAGAATGAAAACCTTATGATCTAAATCAACTACTAATTAATTCTTTTTACTATTATACTTCTTATATTTCTGTGTGTAGTCAGCTTGAATGCTCATTTTGTGATGAAAAACCAATTGTAAATTAAGTTGAACTGATACTTTATGAACAGGTTTAGTAGATTTTTAACTCAATTTTTAAGCAATTTGGATCAACGACTACTGGGGTAGTGTATTGTTTGATTTACCTTCTTATGTCCTTTTGATGTCATCAATTTACGTATTCACCTCATACTTTTTACTTCCCTATCTTTTAAGTATGTACGACTAACACATTAATGCTAGGGAATTCAACACATATTCATAAAATACCAGATTACATACCAACTATTACCGTACATATTTTGATATCAATTTCATGTTTTAGTTTTCATTTGTTATCATGCGTAGTCGCAGGTCAATAAACTAGTTTATAGTGTAGGTGGTACCTCTAGCTTTAGTTCACCCATCGATGTGGGACAAATTCAAACTTAACAAACTACACATCAAATGTCTTACTTTGTGAATCGATACCTCATTCACATTAGCTCCAATTTGGACACATATTACCTCATTACGAAGATCTTATAAGAGATGGGATCATGAGAGTACATGAATTATGGAAAGTATGGAAGTACCAATGGGAGGGTGCCATTTGTACAAAGAGAATACAAAACCCATTTACCCCCTAACTTAAATATCTCACAAATGACAAATCGAAAAATTATGAAAATTGCACCATTAGATTCAGCGTTTGATCCTCTTCGATTTTCCGTCAATCAAGACATACTTTCGACGAATTTTTTTTTTTCACGTTTTGGTGGGTTTTACAATTTACTAACACATGTGTTAAAGTGTTGCATTTAGGGTTTAGGGTTTGGGGTTTAGGGGTTTGGGTTTAGGGTTTGGGTTTTGGGGTTTCTCCGAAACCCCAAAACCCAAACCCTAAACCCTAACCCCTAAACCCCAAACCCTAAACCCTAAACGCTTTATATAACTATAAACCCTAAATCTTACTAAACCCTACTAAACCCTAAAGCCTACTAAACCCTACTAAACCCTGAACCCTACTAAACTCTAAACCTATTAAACCCTAAACCCTAATAAATCCTAAACCCTAATCCCTAAACTCTATACTTGAATTAAATATTTAACCAAATATTAACACATGTGTTAGCAATTAGTAAAACCCATCAAAAAGGGTGAAAAAAAAATTTCATCGAAAGTATGCCTTGATGGACGGCAAATCGAAGAGAATCAAACGCTGAATCTAATGGTGCAATTTTCATAATTTTTCGATTTGTCATTTGTGAGATATTTAAGTTAGAGGGTAAATGGGTTTTTAACATGTGAGTATTCTCTTTGTACACATGGCACCCTTCCATTGGTACTTCCATTCTTTTTAAAATCCTTGTACTTTTATGATCTTTTTTCATACCACACATACATATAAAATTATGTGTCAAAAATTAGTAAAAAAACACATGTTTCACTCAATTTTTCTAACATTTAACGATGACTGTAAATATGGAAAAAGGAATTAAATGACCATACCTCTTTCTATCTAAATTTGTTCGTTTTATTACTTTCAATAAATTGAGTTCTCTTTATTTTATCATTTTTGACGACTTTGTGTTATTATATACTACATATCTTTATTGTGGACTCATGTTGGCGTAATCTCCTTGCAGTTTATTCATTATTTGTAACTTAATTATGATATTTAATTATAATTAATTTCGTAGAACAAGATATTTCATATACGGGTGTTTGTATTTACATTATAGTAATGCTAAATATGCACAAGATATATTGTTGTGATCCCAGCAGTCGGTCGGGTTTTATCCCAGTCGTTGACCCGGCCAACTAGGACAAACAACTGGGGTGGTAAGTTTTAAAATTTGTAAGTAGCTGGGGACCTAAGTTCTACTAAGGCAATATCAATAGTATGACTTAGGGTCGTTCTAAAGAGTTAACCGTATTGTGAAACGACTTGTCGGGACGAACTATAACACCCCTCGTTTCAGACAACGATTATAATAATAACTGCGACTCAGAAGCGTATATTTAAAACATACTATCAATGTACTCTAAATGTCAATAAACTTTTTCAAACTAAATACATGACATTTCAACAAACTAGGTGTTATATAATTCAAAACATCTTTTTAGTTATCAAAATAACATCAGAGTAACAGCCTGTCAAACATTCCTTTAATTCAAACACTTCCTGCCCTGCCTAATAAGTCCCATCTATTTTATCATGCAGGAAGAACTGTGGTGGGGTTAGCATAAAGCTAAGTGAATGAAACTATAAACAACAGTCCAACTTAGCATAATAATCTGTTTACATCAAATAACCATAAACAGAAAATCAATCAGCCAATCATTCAATCAAGTAACTTCCAATCAAACGTTATAAATCGTCATGAGGACCGGTGGCTCCTGAGACACCCTAATACCGGTTTGGTACTCAAGGAGCTCTTATCAATCATCTGCATTGGCCTATACAGAATTACCGATGACCAGTTGTTAATCACACACGACCTAGATCTCTGAACCAACTTTTCAAGTTCCAAGATCTCCTGTCGTCTACAATAACAACCAAGTCCAACCGTCAAGTCAAGTTGACCTCAGAATCTTACATACTAGCTCAAACAGCTAAGTAAGCAAACAACCAAACTAACATGGCAAGATATCTTAAACCAAAACATTCTATCAAAGTAATACGACAAATTACTTGTTGTAATCAAATCATTACAACTAAATCACACTGAGGTTACAGATCCACTTACCGAATACCTCAGTCATCCACTCAGTAGTCTAATATCACTGAGTCTTCTGTGTATCTGAAAACATCACAGATTAACACAAGTTAGTAACTTGTCTCAACTGATAATACTTAGGTAATTAATATCGTTACACAATCATAACATAATTACATGTATCAGGGGATCCCTAAGATCACAGCAAACAAAAGTTCTATTCGGAACATATTCAAAAAGTCCCGAAATAAGGTTCAAAAACTGTAAAATGCCATTTTCGACCCCTAAACGACCCCGAATGGCCAAAAACCACCTAGACTCTTACAATAGAGCTTTAATCAGTGGGCCGTTTTCGAGTGACCATGCAACTTTCAATCCGATCTGAGTTAATGAAATTCGTCACTCAGTCGTGACCCTGAAAACACTTACGCGTTTTCAAAATTTGCAAACCAAATTTTAGTATACGATCCGCCGGATCAACCCTGGATCCGCCGGATACAAAATAACACTAGGATCCGGTTCTTGGCATTTGAATCCGCCGGATTCCTTTGAATCCGCCGGATTCCTTTGAATCTGACCTGATTCCCTAATTTATCTGAATCCGCCGGATTCTACCTTCGTTCCAGCAACCTGCGATTCTGCTCAAACCCTAACATACGGGTTTAATACCCAAATCACCAAAACTCAAATTCTAACAGTTTTAAACCACTAAAAACTTCAGGGTAATCATCATGTAACATTTATAACATGATTTTAACATCTAATTCTTCCAAATCATCAATTTACCCAATTTCAATCAAAATCAAATTCTTAAATACACAAGAACACTTACTTTTTGAAGAATATGATGATGATAATCTGACTATGATGAAGCTTAACAAGAATCACAGCTTCCTGATTTAGTTTCTAGTTTGATTTGGAGGTTTTCTGAGAGTTTTTGTGAATAATAAACTTTCCAAATGAGGAAAGTTGAATAAATAGAAACATAAGTCGGTTCCTCAACCGACCTTCTATTATACGGGTATAATTTAATACCCCATCTCAATCTATTGTCTGAAACCCGAAAACCATTTGCGAGTTCAAACATTTTATTACACCGTCAACTATATTAATTTACAACAATTAATAATTCACTTATCACATTGGAATATTTAACTCCTATTCCACTTATTTCAACTAATTCAGACAATATTATTTCCAAACACATTTAAATACTTATTTAAATCAAGAAATAATATAAAACAACTAGGTCCATTTCGAGGATGTTACACTCAGTTTAACGAAGGTTTTGAAAATACTTTTGAGTGGAGGTTTATACTTAGGTCCTATTTAAAATTAAATTAAATAAACAGTAAATAAAAGATAGGTTTAAATCAGTATAGATGAGAGTGCTTGTTATGACTTCGTTAGCTTATACGTGGGGTGATGCTGTATTAGGGTTTTAATATTTGAAAACATCTTTTAAAGATTTGTGTCTTGCTTTCACGTAGATATCTTGTAGTGTAAACACTAGCACCCTACTAATCGGATTAACTGATCAGCATGTCACTGAGTACTAGGCTGTCAAGATTTTGATTAGATCGGACTGCCTTGAAACCCTCCTCACCGTCTCTTAACGAGACCAAGTGACCCTCCAGATGGGGTGCAGGAATAGGGCGATAGTCCACAATTTATCCACTGATCTTTCTTTAACACATACAAAGACATCTAAGCTAGGAAAGATATTTAAGATTTAAGACAGGTGGTGACTGTTAACTTATACATTAATGGTTATGATTGAGTTCAACGTTATTCGGCTGTGATACAGTCTTCAACCTACAGGGTTTTCCACAGCTTCCACGTATTTGTACTCCACCAGAGGTGTTTCCAACGATATACCGTGTATTCACCCGTATTACGGTCTTTCCTGGATCACAGACAACACCAGGATGTAATAGAATGTACAACCTACGGCCTTTCCTCAGCTTCTACGTATTTGTACTTCACCAAATGTGGTTCCAACGCTATACCGGATACTAGGACATTTTAGGGCTTTCCCTGTATTACATACTTTACGGCTATCTGAACTCAATATATCTAAGCTTGTATTATAGTAAAACCATCTATGATAGCTAAACAACCTATTCACTTTATAATTTAATCCCAATAAATCCCCGATTAATTCACGGTGTACTATACGATAGGTTAAGCAGTATTTCTACTAGCTTCAAAATCAGATCATGTTTATTTTGGAAAACATATGTTTATTTTGGAAAACATAGATAGGTAGTGACCGTCTGAACAAGGTTTGCGACTCCTTGCCATAAAGGTTCTAACCACGTTTATTTGGAGGAAAGGCGATAGTTTAGTTTGAAATCATAAATGTATAGTTAAACAGTACATCGAGTTTTCAATTGTATATTAAAGTAACATCACCCCAAATATTAGCAAGCTAACTACATCATAACAAACACAATAGCTAATCTACTCATGAATCATGGCAATATATCTTAAATCTAACATAACAATAGCATGCAACATTATGAAAAATAAGGATAGAAATAACCGTAAGTAATGCGTAGATTGAATAGATACTGAAAGATTACATGGACACGGCTCCGAAATATCTCGAACAATGTTACAAAAGAGACCCTCCAAGAACTCCAACTCTATAACAAAATCTACCCTCCGTTAGTCTTGGTTAAATATTAACCAAGAGCAAACCTAAAACTAACCTAAAACTAACAAACCAACTAACTAACTAACCTAAAGAGATAAAGTAGAGAGAGAGTGTGTGAAAGAGAGAATGAGAAGTGAGGGATGATTTTAAATGGTGAAATGAGGTGGGTATTTATAGCTGAAAGGGTGGAGGTCATGCACAAGCCTTTAAGCATCAAGAACAAGCACCAAAGCGCGAACGGGGGCTAGCAAGCAATTGGGGGGAGGGGTGCAATTGGGACCTGGGTACCAATTATGAAGCACAAAGGGGAACCAATTGGCCCCTAGGGTGCCGTATACGGAACCTATAGGACCGTATACGGCCCTAGGGGGTGGTTGGCTTTTGTCTTCCACTCGCTCCGTTCGTTGCTTGTTTCGCCCTTATCTTCTTCGTTTTAAGTCTGATTCGCTCGATTCTTGCGCCGTTGGATCCGTTTTTCCGTTACGCTTCTAATGGCACTGAGTTTTCCAAATTTGGAGATGTATAAATTTTGCGTGTGCCGGAGGACGATCGGTTAGCTTTCAGACTGTACATCTTCTCCGTCTTTCATCCGTTTCGTTTGATTTTTTCACCTCCGATCTTGTAATCCTATGGAATTTAAAAATATGAATTAAGACCTATTTCCATAAGATAATTAAGAGCGGAATATTTAAGGTGGTATTATTTGCTTCGTTTTACGTGGTATATGGATGTTTTTGGTGACTTTTGCAGCAACAACTATAATTGGACTGCTTTGGTGATTTTTAGTAAATAAATGTTATTTTAAGACATTTTCACCAAATAAAAGTCCAATAAGTGTAGAATAATGTACGTAAAAACATGACTTTTTTACGTTACATCATATAGGTATGAAGACAGTGGCGGTATCAGAACTTTTTTATAACGTGTCATGTTTTTGGTTTCGAATTGAGATTTTTTTTTTATTCTCCAAGTAATACGATAAACTAAACCAACTCAAAACTTATGCTAGCATTAATACAATCGAACTAAAAAAGAATTCGGTTTTATTAGATTTTCAACACGAAAAACCATATCGAAGTTTCATTAACTTAGCAATCCGAACAAACCATGTAACTACTTGTAACTCTAAACTATTTGTGAACTATATAATGCATTTAGTTATGCTTATAGGATTTGTATCATGAAAAAAAGTTGAAGAAACATTTTCACCACTAAAATATGTAGTTTAATAATTGTTCTTGTAATGGTACTATAGTTTTATAATAACTAGTTAAAAATTGTGAAGAAAAATAATAAATGGAAGAAATGTGAAATAAGATAAGAAAAAGGAATTGTTTTGGTAATGGTACTCCCATTTAAGAAAAGAAAAAAAGAGTAGGAAAAAGATTACATAAAAAGCTAGTGCCTGGAATTGAACTTGGGACCAATTGTTTTACGGAAGGGACACAAACTGCTAAGTTGGGTTGGCAAATGTAAATATATTTCGACTTGATACATATTCTAATCCTAGTTACCAAAATGCCCACCCCTTGGTACCGCTATTGTACGAAGATATAGGTATGAAGTTATGTCTAATGATAAGTTTGAGGGGTACAAAGTTTAAAAGAAATGAACTCATCGAAAATGTGATTGGTTAGCAATACCAATTATATGTAGTGTCCAAAGTACATAATGCATGTATTCCCGTTGTCTTTTTCTTATATAAATGTCATCTTCCCTATGATCATATATGTAATACCCACCCTAAATTATTAACTAATATAACGTAATACATAATGATGTATGTTAATATTATACTTACGGATATGTAATTGTACTAAGCTAAATTTATAAAGTGATGTAATGCCCTAAATATCTAATTAAGTTCCATATGATATATAGTAAGAATAAAGATGTCGTAAGACTTATAAAAATACTTGGAATAGCTACAACGACTTAAGCTACTATTTATTTGTGTGTAAGTATTATTGTAAGAGTCGTTGCAAACTTCTAGAATGAGAATGAAAATAATGTCATGACTTAATTTGAGTATTTGACGGGTAAATAAACAATAAAGAGACCTTTTAGTCTCCTAAGTAATTAAGTCGGTTATACAAATAAAGATGACTCAAACATGTGATGTAGGATAAGTACACCAATACAACACCTCAGAATGAACCAATTTGGAGTTGGAGGTATGTACGTCAGAATTCTTATGGATTATTTCATGAATTAATTATGATTGTGTTGATGTTAACGATTACATAAAGAGACCTTTTAGTACTAAGATTTCTAAACATTTCTCTTGAAAGACTTCATCGACAGGTTATAGGATATAAATATATAGTATTAATAAAGTGTTGGTTCTAATTGTCATGTATCTTGTTAGACGTCAAAACCCAGTTGATCTTTATAAATAAACTTAATTTATGTATGTACATTACTAATGAGGACGCGGGAAAATGGAATTGCATCTTTAGTCGGTAACATTTTGAGATTTATAATTGTTGTGTAAAGTCGTGAAAATTGTAAACGCTAAAAGGATAAATTGATGACGGTGAAGATATGATACGATCAAAACAATAATTTATAACTACTTATAAAGCATTTCATACTTCTATTTTAAGTAAATTATAAGTCTAATTTTTAAGACTCAACATTTAATTATATGTATTATATATTTTCAATTATTTCACTAAATTTGACCATTATACTCACTTTGTTTATCATTAACCTTTTTATCTCTATAAGTCCCTAGTTCAATGTATCGATAACGAGGTTATCTTTAGGTATTAAGGCGCGAAATTCCTTAATACTAGTTATATGATTATAACAAATATTAATTAACGTTGTTTTGATTGTTAATAACGTTAACCTATCAAAACCTAGCTAATATGTCGAAAATTCTCTTAGAAATTCGTAGGGGTTTGTTTGCTGAAGGTAAATTCGCATATTCGTAATAGTTAGGGTTTTCCAAACCAAAAACATCAATATATACCGTCTCAGTTCGCAGGTCATGGGTTCTGCGAACTGACTCAGTTTGCAGCCCATTGGCCCAGCGAACTGACTCAGTTTGACAACCACCTTGCGAACTGAACATCTCAGTTCGCATCGCAGCTTAAGTTCGCAGTTCTATATTTATCGAATTCTTTAACACGTTAATATATTTAACAAATATTAACCACAAACTAATATATTCAATATCAAAATAAGATCAATGTACAAAACTTGATTACAAACTAAACGCTATTACAAGCTAGATCCGTTGTCACACACATATGTCCCAACAATCTCCAACACTTTAAAATAGTCAAACGGATGTATTATGATGACCGGCTCATTTTCACTATCGATCATCTATAGAAAAATAATATAACGACACAACACTCTCACGATTTTCCACTGTTAAAATTTTTTCCGCTCTATTATGCGGGTATTTTGCTAGTGTTATTAATTAAGCTTCAAGTTAAAGAAAAAGATATATGCTTCAATATTAGTAATAACGATAAATTAAAGATGAAACCAAACTAGTAATAATCTTACAAAGTGACCACGTAATAAACATAGACATACACATAAATTAAGATATCAGCCGGCCGTCAGAATTCTTGTTAATATATAGTTAGTCAATTATTGTAGCTCGATCCTACGTTGGAGCAGTAGGTTCAAGTTTACTTTCTCAGAAGGGTAAATAATGGTTTAATCACCAAACTTTCAACTTTTTTTCGTTTTAACCCTTCAACTTTTTTTTTTAACGTTTTAAGCCTTCAACTTACAATTGACCTGTTAATTTTGCCATTCACCTTGATTGTGACCTAGTGTAGCCGGTTTTTGTACAGTTGGCATCTACGTGGCATCTACATGTCGTCGCTGTAGGGTTTTAGCGACGACATGTCGTCTCTGTAGTGTTTTAGCGACGACATTTAGCGATGACATGTCGTCGCTAATTCTTTGGCTTTGTGTACAATTGCCACGTCGCCGGTTACAAGTCATACAAATGGCTGTTTCGTACGGTCAATTAAAGTGAAGGGATTAAAAATTGGTCAACCCGTAAGTTGAAGGCTTAAAACGTTAAAAAAAAAAGTTGAAGGGTTAAAACGAAAAAAAGTTGAAAGTTTGGTGATTAAACCATTATTTACCCTTCTCAGAATTTATATTCATGGATTAATTGAGGTACGGATTCTAATCTTAACTTTAAGATTCCATATGATTCGGTATATGTTTGTTTGTTCATTGAATCTTTAATAGTTTGTGTGTTCGTTTGACATCTTTCCTTTACATAAAGATTCTTATATGTTTTGCTTCCTATTATTTCATACGTTTAAGATAATATGATTCGTATGACATCCGCTTTCGACCCCTTTGTTTGCACCCATATGATAATATATATGCTATGAGTTTGATATGTACGTTTCAATTCACTCTGATACCCGAGCTAACCACCTATGAGGGTACCATAGGGGCGCCATTGTGGCACCAATGGCGTCGCACCACCGTGGCGGTGGGATTATTCCACGGCGTCTCTTTGTTTGCTTTGTGAGAGCACTTTGGCCACTAGGAGGCGTATGGGTCAACACTAGACTATATGATATGATATGTTATGGTGGATGGTTGTGTTGTGCCCACACGCCATCGCACATTTATATGGTACATTTGGATCTGTAGGTCCGATGTACATTTGTATGTATATGATTTGTACGAGCTCATTGGGTATCTCCGTATGATTCGTTTAGATATTCATTTGTTCATCATTTCCTTGACCTCTATTATTGTTATGATTCGCTTCGTTCATATTCTTACATTATTGTTATTATTGTTTATTTGTTTTATCCGTTCACTGGACTTTTGGCTCAGCCGCATTTTTCTTCCTCTGCGGCAGGTTTACATGATTAATAAGTGAAAAGTGATTAGGGTGGGGACTTGCTCTAGGAGGCCAATAGAGATCAGTTGTGACATTTCGTCCCTTCCGAGATGGAGTGTTACAATATAAACCAAGAATAAATATTCCGTGTTGTTGAACTGCACTAATGAAATGTGCTCTTAGTATTAATGTAGTGACTATTTGTGTACATATAAAAAAGTTTAAGGATAAAAAATATAAACTATGTAATATTATTTTAATATCGATCAAGCTACATCAACATCACCGGCACAATTATTATTCCCATAAATCAATCTAACGTTTAAATTTCATTTTCAACATACATTTTTAAACACGTATAATATTTCTCTCTTTGTCAGTGTGCTCCGGCCACATGTTGTTAATGTGGACGTTTATATTACTACTAAGTTTCATAAATAAACATATGTATATAATCTTTAGGGTTGCCAATACATAAATAATGTACTGATATGTACTTCATTTAAATAAAAACTTTTAATTAATATTTAAATAATTGTAACTTAATGTAGATGTGTATTTAATAAAACTAAAATCTCACAGAGAAATATGAGCCCTTTAATGGAATTTTTTAAGTTAATCCAACGATCTAGATTTGATTAAAATACTTATATATATATATATATATATATAAATTCGGCTAATAATATTATTAATTAGAATAAAATAACACAAAAAATAAAAACCCATACAACTTTCACAGCATATTGTCCATATTAACGATTTTTTTTTCATAAATTTAAGCTAAATCAATACTATTTAAACTAAAAATGTATTCCATTATAATATTTTCTTAATTATAATCATTTGGTTCTAACCTTGAATATATGATCCATCATTCTCTACGTTTTCCTTCATATTAATATCAATGGATCCACAAAGATCTCAACGTCTTTCAAATTGTTTATTCCAAAAATCAAGTGTAGTTGAACATCTCTCCGATCAAAAACAATTAGTTGTTTAATATCTCAAAAGTCCAAAAAAATTTAAAGATATTATGTATGCATTTTTAAATTCAAAATTTTCAACGATGTATTTACGCATATTCAATTGAAATCTATAACAATTTCAATTTTAGTCGCTCGCGTTGTCGCGGGTCTTAAAGCTATACATATACTATATTCGAAAATGACAAAAGAAAGGGTACTCTAGTCATTTCAGATGGAGGAGAGATCACTTTCGAGCAAGTCGTAAACTTATTCGACTAAAAAAGTGAAAAAAGAAATATAGGAACAATTTCCGTAAATTAATGTCAAACACAGGACCAATTATGAAATTTAATAAATAATAAATATGCATGTATCACGAGTGAAGGCGGTGGATATAAGTCAAAAAAGAAAGACGAATGAAATAATATATATGTGTGTATATAGTGAGTGAGTGAGTGAGTGAGTGAGTGAGTAGTGAAATTCACTGAAATAAGTCAATAAAGAACGACGAGTGAATGGCGGTGGATGAGTATTGTTTGAAGCTTCCGGTTATCGATCTTGAATCACCAGATCGAATCTCTACCTCGAATTCTATCCGCCAGGTTTCGTTCTTTCTTGTGTTATCGACCCTTATACTTGAATTACATATATCCAAATACCAACTTACTTACCAATTTTAGGAATTATTGTAATCCTCTCTCAATAATTTGCTACTTAGAATGGATTTTGACCCTCAACTTGTAAGGATTCATCAGTAACCTTCATGTGTAGTTATGTATCTCTTCTGACAGTGATGATTTACTTTTGAGAATTTGTTATGTATCTCTTCATACGGAATTTGTTATGGGGGTAGGGTTCAAATGAGAATAGGAATTTGTGTGAGAATGAGGGAACCAATGATATCAAGCCATGTATACAAAGAGAATGTTCCACATGTACAAAACCCATTTACCCCCAACATCAATTATCTCACAAACGACAAATCGAAAAATTATGAAAATTGCACCATTAAATTCGTCGTTTTCTCCTCTTCGATTTGCCGTCCCTCAAGACATACTTTCGAAAAGTTTTTTTTTTTTTTTTTCATTTTTTGGTGGGTTTCACATTTACTAACACATGTGTTAAAGTGTTGTGTTTAGGGTTTAGGGTTTGGGGTTTAGGGGTTAGGGTTTAGGGTTTAGGGTTTGAGGTTTGGGGTTTCTCCCCGAAACCCCAAACCTCAAACCCTAAACCCTAAACCCTAACCCCTAAACCCCAAACCCTAAACCCTAAACGCTTTACAAAACGCTAAACCCTAAATCTTTCTAAACCCTAAACCTTGAACCCCTTCTAAACCCTAAACCCTTCTAAACCCTAAACCCTACTAAACCCTAAACCTAACCCTAAACCCTAACCTTAACCACAAATTAAATGTACAACTAATCACTAACACATGTGTTACTAATTTGTGAAACCCACCAAAAAATGAGAAAAAAAAAAGTTGTCAAAAGTATGCCTTGGGGGACGGCAAATCGAAGAGGAGAAAATGCTGAATTTTTTGGTGCAATTTTCATGATTTTTCGACTTACCGTTTGTGAGATATTTAATTTTTAAAAATGTGGAGGAGAGAGAATAAAGTGTGGAGGAGAGAGAATAAAGTGACACATGGCAGAAATCTGTTGGTTCCCTCATTCTCACTCATAATTGGTGTACTCATTTGAACCTTACTCTTTGTTATGGTAATCCTCTCTCAATATAAATAAAAATACTTTCATCAGTAACCTTTTTTTTTTTTTTGTGTGTTGTTCTGTAATGAGCATCAACCATATTTCTTGTCATTCATGCATCATTCTGTCAATAAGGTTGTCATAGTACTTATAATTTTTTTAATTGGTATCTATTACGCTATAACTCTCTTTGGCATAAGAGAAACTTCAGCTTGAAGTTTATTTATATACGAGAACTACTATTCTGCTCTTTTTGCAACGTAAGTGTTAGTGTCTTCACTATATCATGTTGATCATTTTAATGATTAAACAATCACCAAGTAGGAAAATAATTTAAGTATCGTGATGATATGATTAAAATATTGATGATATCTCGATCTATGGGTGTGTTTGGCAACATCATTTTAGGGGATTATTAGGGATTCTAGAAGATTGAGATTCTATTTTTAAGAAACTCCATCTCTTATATATTTATAATCCTTGTTTGGCATGAAAAATGACAGAGGGATTTTCTAAAAAATAATCCCCAAAAGTCTAAGCTCCTAAAACTAGCTTCTACAAAGAATCCCCATCTCCTTGTTATTGAATTACTAAATTACCCTTTTATAGTTATTATAAAAAATGAAATCATAAACCATCATGTCCATTTATGTCATTTTACATTAATAAGCTCCATCTCCAGCTAGTTTGCCAAACACGAATTAAAAAATAAAAGTTCCAGCTCCAGCCCCAAATAAAAGCTCCAGCTCCAGCTCCAAACTTCTATCTCCAGCTCCAGCTCCATCTCCAACTCGTTTTGCCAAACACACCCTATGTAGATAAGAAATGTGTTGGTGCGGTGAAAATGTTAGTTCATGAAAGTCAATGTAAGACGTCGGCGATCTAAACTTGTGATTTAAGTTAGATAATCAAAGTTTCTTTTTGCTAGTTCACAAAAATAATACTAATATATTTTTGTGTCAGTTGGTTGTGCATGTGTAAATTTGAATCGAAACTCTAGTAACCACTATAAATATATAAAAGGGTACAATAGTAATTGTACGTTATTCATACTGTTCATTCAAAACTACTACTATCAAACAATATATTTTCATTCAGAATCAAGTTTGTTTAGAGCATTTGAATCATTCAGGGTATGAATTATTCAGTGCTTAATCATTCTGTTTTATTAAACGCAGCCTAAAAATATTGTGTGATTCATGATTCTTTTTCGCTATTGTTTTGGGGCGTTCAAATGACACAAGGGTGCCGTGTGGGAGCTATTTTAGGACCCCACAATAGTCCAAGAATATAGTGACTTGCATAGGTGGTGCGGAGGTGTGTACACCGCACCACCTGACCCGTGTCAAATTAATCCTCAATTACATTAAAATATACAATAGATCTTGTATCCTACAACAAATCATTATGCTTAAGATGATTAGTTATAAAGTGTGTGTGTGTGTATATATATATATATATATATATATATATATATATATAGATCCTGCTTATGTTGTATAAATATCTATACTTAGTTATGTATCTCTGAATTAGGCCTGCATAGACTATGGCTTCTTTTATCTCATCAATCACGGGGTAGAGGAACAATTGTTACAAAATGTGTTTGATCAAAGTAGCAAGCTTTTTTCGCTTCAAATTGAAGACAAGATGAAAATGGCTCACAAGGATGACAGGGGTTTCGCTCCAATTTTTGCTGAGAACCTTGATTCTTCTACCACTTCTAGAGGTGTTTTTGTACCCCGGTCATTCTACTACTTGTTTCCTAACAAAGTGTATATTTTCTATGTTAAAATGATTGTACAAGAGATTTTGTACCTTGTTTGCGGATACTTTAAAGAGTTCTTTTAGTTGGAACATTAAATTTTGTCTAATTCAACTACAGGGGATTCAAAGGAAACTTTTCATATCGGTCCCTTAGAAGGTGATGAGAGTCATCTAAATCAATGGCCTTCTCAAGGTACTAACTTTGTTATGCTTGTTTTTTTGTCAAGCTCCAAGCTTACTATCTTCAACTTAATTGCAGAAATATTACCCTCTTGGAGATTTATAATGGAGGAATACTATCAAAAAGTCTCGTAAGTGTTGATGGTTTCAGTTCTTTGCTTTCGTTCATTGTTTATGCTTTATGTTATCTTCAAATTTCATTACCTTTTTAGCAAGTTCTTCTTGACTATAAGATATGCATCTATATATTTAGGGCATCAAGTTAGATTGTTTGAGTCAAAGTCAAACGTATTCCTTTGTCGATCAAAATACTTACGGAGCTATTTATTTATTTGGAATTTGAATTAATTTTTTTAATTGTTTTGTTGTTGTTGTTGTTCAAATCCAATATTGTGTGAAACAACTAAATATTGATTATGATGGGAGCTGTTATGAACAGGTCTACTGGGAAGCGGTTGAGCTCTTTGATTGCTCTGGCTCTAAACTTGGATGAAGACTTCTTTGAGAAAATAGGAGCATTAGATAAATCCTATGGTTTTCTACGCCTGTTGCACTATCCAGGTTAAATATCTAGCCTTGTAACAAAATCCAGAAGTAACATAGAGTTAAATCAAATGAGCACATAATCGACATGATGAGGCTTTACTTTCAGGTGAACTGGGGGATTTGGACGAGGTTGTGTATGGTGCTTCTGCACATTCTGATTATGGACTGATCACTCTTCTGGCAACAGACAATGTTCCTGGCCTCCAGGTAATGCCAGTGCTATAACTATCAGCCAGCATAACCTTTTTTTGTTTCCACTTTTTGAGTGACAGTTTCTTTTATTTGTTTTCACAGGTCTGCAGGAAAAAACATAAGCAGCCACGGATTTGGGAAGATGTTAGTCATGTCAAGGGGTGGGTTTATATACCACAACTTGTTACAAAATATTGATAGCTTTTGTTTATATATGTTTTGTCATAATTGTTTTATTTTGAAATGCACATATTCAGATACATTTAATTGAAGGGTACTTCATATTATTTAACTGACTTGCATTATCAAACGTTGCATTTAGATTGTGGGGAGTAATATTCATTTGAATACTTTTACTGCATTTTAGTAATCATATATTTCAATGTACTTCGTAGTCATAGTATTTTATGGTGGTGCAGGGCCTTCATTGTGAATCTCGGGGATATGATGGAGAGATGGACCAATTGTCTGTTCCGGTAATGAAACCAATCCCTTAATGTATTCCCAGTCTCATGTCTTCATTTCAACATTTGATACTAAAGTTGAAGTCTGTAAATATCTTGCAGATCAACACTTCACCGAGTGATGCCAACTGGGAAAGAGCGATATTCTGTAATTAATATTTTGTTTATTTTTTCTATCTTTTTGTTAATTCACCAAACTTTGTCCACTTTCCATTTTGGTCACTTAGCAATTTCATTTTGTGGTGTCCGTGAAATGAATATGACTTGGTTATTTTACAAATGAAGATGGGCAAACCTACATAATACAAAAAGACAGACAATTTTTCTTTTCTGCGATAATAAATAACTTGTAAAGTGATGATATGCAGATGGCGTTCTTCTTAGATCCTAACCCAGATTGTATGGTGGAATGCTTGAAAAGCTGCTGCAGTGACTCATCTCCTCCACGGTATGTGCTACTGACCCATCATCATTTTGTCTGCTTTCAAGCTGTAGACGTTATATTTGATTCTATGTGATGTGTCATGTACTTGAAGTGTATATATGTGCTTGGTTTGTAGGTTTCCTCCGATTCGGAGTGGAGACTACCTGAGGGAGCGTATTAATGCTGCTTACTCCATATCGGGAGAGGACGTTTGAAATCTTTTAAAGTTTATTTGTGGTTGATGAATGTATGTATCATGTTTAAAAGGAAGGGGTTATGGTAATGCATTTTGTATAAAAGACCAGTTGTGGAATGTAGAGGCAATCTAAGAATATATCAACTTTTTTTTTTTTTTTTTGAACGGCCAAATTTAATTCCCCCTATACACCACTGTCTGGGCTCGAACCCCAGACCTCCAGGGAGGCAAGCCTCCCACCTCACTTTTACCACTTGGGTAAGAGATCATTGGCCAAGAATATATCAACTTTTATTCATGAATAATTATATATGTATATATTTACTTATCTTTATCTATATGTATATATTTTAAACTTTTTTGAAAGTTTTTTTTACAAGATTTATGAACTCTCATAAAATAATCTTGATTTGTTTTATTCTTTTCATTTTTCTCATAGACGTTTATCCTGACTTCCATATAGGTTGCACCATTGAAGAGTGGATATAGGAAAGAAACAGCGAGAATATAGATACCAATAGCTCATATTCTTCGCTGTTTATATCAACACTTTTGAGTTTATATACTTGTAAATCCAATATATAAAATCATACAGGATGTGATTGGGTATGTTTTCGTTAGTTTTGATGATCTTGGAAGCAAGGGCGGAACTACCCTTTCTAAATTGCACGGGGCAAAAAACTTTGTTTTTTTCTTCTATAGTATTTTTTTTTTTTTAATTTTAACTTTTCCGTAACACAAGCTTTTCAGGTAGCACAAGCTATTATCATTATATTATACTCCCCCCATCCCATTTCAAGTGTCTTAGTTATTATTTTGGGTTGTCCCATATAAGTGTCCATTTTAATGTAACAACCAATCAAAATAAACTTTAGTGGGTAAAGATGTTAAACTAAAATTGTGTGCGTAGTCAAAGTGGTCAGTTTGACTAGGACGGGGACATTCTCCTATTCAATCAACCATTATGTTATGAATAGTAAAAGAAGTTTCTATAAATTTTTTCTTATTAGGCATAATATTAATATATAGGGAAAATTTCATATATATCCCTAGAAACTCCTAAAATTACATACATATCCAACCAAACTTCATAATTACATATATATCTATTCAAACTACTTAAATTTCCAAATTTATCCAACTAAAAATAAATAAATGTAATTAAAATTTTAAAAACTTTTTAACCGACTACAATTGACATTCTGTCATTTATTTCTTATCAAGACTTTTCCAATGGCGCCTAAAATGAAAACATCCCCGCCAAATGCATCATTATTTTTTATTCAAATGCATAAAAATAAAAAAAAAATTGGAACAATCCTTCGCTTAATCTCATCAATCAGAAAACTATAAGCTTGACTAGTATACAAAAAGCTTTTTTTTTTTTTTTCACAGATCAAGAAAAGAGGATGTGATAGGGGCCCAAGCGTGGAAGATCAGGTCTTACTATTTCTGGAGGCTCATAATTGTGTAACTTAAAGGGATGCACGAAAAAGGTCATAACTTGGGCTACAGGGTTCCATTTTAGGCCCAAGAGCTGGCGAATCGAAGCTTGGAACGAGACCCACCTCTAAATAAACAACCGTAGGTGGTTTACCTAACTTCAAGGCCCAAAAACGGATCCTAGAAGAAGTTATGGACCATTTTGTGTTTTTATTTTTAATTTGGGCTTTTATTTTGGCCTTTTGGTTCGGCCCGTTATGTTTTTAGGCCCATTTCGAATTCCTGCTTTCTTTTTAGGGTTTGTTGTTAACATGAAAGAACTCAGTTTTTGCTTTGGATGAAATAATATTTTCTCTCAATTTTTGCTTGGCAATTGAGTTAATTTTTGCCTAACATCGGTATTCTTTTGAATCAACGATTGTAAGAAGGGATTTTTCCTGGGCATTCATTGAATCAACAGGTCTAATTCATACTTATTAAAATATAATCTACATTAGGATGCATTTGCAGACATACTCATGTACAACATCGAAAAATATGTAAGCCTTTTGACTTATTATAGAATGTAAATATTCATATCACTACTTAAATCATTGATAATGAGGCATTTTCATTTGAGTATGGACGATATAAGGAAAAAAAAAACAAAAAAATCGAAAGTTTTCCCAGTAATGTTTCGGGTCTAGTTCGAGCAAAGGATGATTTGTTGCGTTTGAAATATCAGAAACACGCGAATATTATTTTATAGCAAAGGTAATATGGGCATTTATTAAATTGTTTAGTAGAATGGATACATATGAGAGTTTAAGAAGTTTAAATGAATATATATGTAATTATGAATTTTGATTGGATATATATGTAATTTTAAGAGTTTTTAGGTATATATATGAAATTTTCCCTTTATTAAATTGTTTAGTAGAATGGATACACATGAGGGTTTAATAAGTTTAAATGGATATATATGTAATTATGAAGTTTGATTGGATATATATGTAATTTTCCCTAATATATATATATATATATATATATATATATATATATATATATATATATATATATATATATATATATATATATTCAGTTTAACAAGTAAAAATAAAGGTGCATGAACAGCTTCGTGGTTTGTACCTCAAGTGTATGTGGAGTCCACCCAGTTTCAGATTTAGGGCAGTTTCTTTTTTTTTTTAGATATATTTAGTTTATGTTTATTACAATAGTTTTTTGGTTGTTATTATTATTGTATATATTTATATTGCCATTAATTTCATTTTGATTTGTTAGTGGATTGATCTACAAATTTTCAATTTTAATGTTATATATTGTACAAATATATTAATTTTGTTATAGCTAATTGGTATAACCAAAAAAATGTTAAAACATGTTCTTTTGTACTTGAGAAAATACAAACAATAATATCGAGTATGACATAAATTAAAACGAATAAATATTTACATGTAACTTTCTACCTAGCGCAACGCGCGGGCATATTATCCTCGTATATACTCATTCGTCACGGATGTTTTACTGTTCACTATCAAGTGATTGGTTGATTTGGACGATTAAATACAATATAGATCCGATATGGAGAACCGACCCAGGATTAAATCCCAATACAATTTTGCCGTGTGGACTTTGGAGTATATTTTACTTTTGAAAATGTCATGGCCCAACTAAACTTTTGCTCAAGTGATCTTCGAAGGGCATATTTATAGGGCTAAATGTCTGTAAATGTATCGAACTTATCACGAAATCCTTTTATATGCATCCATCTTTTAAAAGTTTTATTGTATGCATCGAACTTACGAATCACTCCTATTGTATGTAGTCATTAACCGGAAGCAAGGGTAACCAGTTACCCCTTGCTTACGTGGCCAAGGATCGATGAGTTGTCATTGCTACGTGATTGCCACCTGGTCCACGTCAACAAAGTTGGATACATTTTCTTTTACCACATTAATGTCATCACCTTCATCATCTTCAACAACATTTTCCGGTGACACCAAAACCACTACATTAACCAATATCTCTACTTTACAACCATCTTCGGCATGACCACCATCTCTAACTTCAACCACATTTTTCGGCAACACCATCTTTTTCGGTGACCCATCTTTTCCGGCGACATCATATTTTCCGATAACACCACAACAACCACTACATTACAAATATCCTTATTATCACTACTTCACAACCATCTCCGGTGTCACTACCTTCTCCAACTTCATCCACATTTTCCGATGACACCATGTTTTCCGGTGACACCATATTTTCCGGCGACACCATGTTTAACCAACATCTCTGTTATCTCTACGTTATAATCATCTCCGGTGTCACCACCATCACAACTCCAACCACATTTATCGGTAACACCATTTTTTCACTCCAACCATATTTTTCGGTAACACCACCATAAGCATCACCAAGACACGTACAACCGATGGTCACAATCACAAACACATGGTTAATTTTTTGAAACTCCCCTACATGCTAGAAGAAGGCATGAGTTTTGTTGAACCGGTGAAATGGGATAAAAACTAAAGTTTGATACATTTTAGAAGGTTCCTTTCATTTATGTAGTCCCACGTGGCACCTAGGTGACGTACGACGTGGACAAAAGTTGAGTAACCGGTGCCACATACGCAAAATTTCGGTTTCAGGTTAATGACTACATACAATATGAGTGATTAGTAAGTCGGATGCATACAATAGAAGTTTTTTAAGATAGTTGCATACAAAAGGATTTTGTGATAAGTTCAATACATTTACAGACAATAAGCCCGTATTAATAATAACTTACGAAATTTCACAAATAAAATAACAATGGATGTCGAGGTTGAGTATTTAATATGAAATAGCTTAGTTTTAAAAAGTGTTAAATACTCTTTATTTTTTTCATATTTTTAAAACTAATGGTGATGTTTACATAATTCAGGAACCATCTTCATCGGTAATTGGCTTCATATGACTCAAATATTGATAGAATACAATAGATAACTTAGTAACAATTGCCCCTAGGTGTGGAGTATGCTGTTATTAATATGTGCAAAGGTGAACCTTTAGTACTCTTTGGAGGTGATTAATGCAATGAGACCTATGATTTGTTTTCTAAACTGATTTTAGGTAGTCTTTGATGCATACATATAACAATAGTATCTATAGTAGATAAATAATTAATTTTGTTGTTTGGGTTGTCACGACAGGCAGGGACAGGTCAGTTGTGTTTTGAAATACACATAAACATTCTTTCTCAAGAGATTGTGGGTCAGGATGTAACAGTGGTAAAAGCCCAAACGCTGGGACCGATTCTTAACGGCCATTTGATATATATGCCTCTTTCCTTTATAAATAGTTTGAAATGGGTTGGATTAGTTTTTCTTGACCCAAACACTGTTGCCCAACATTCTTGGAATCAACTTTATTCTTGTTTCATAATTCTTTCTGTAACAACCTATTATGACTAACCATCGCTACTTCACAGATTCAATGTGTGCAGAATAAAAGAACAAAGAAAGTATAGTAAGTTTGAATCGATATAATAACTGAATATGGGATACATAAACTGTTCGACACATATACATATATATACAAATCCAAACGGTGTCTTCTAACCATTGCAGCGTTCCATCTTTATAGACACATTCCTTGAATCTATGGGCACCTAATGTACAGATGCATCGTATCCTCATTAACTGCCCTAGTTGTTTCCTGTGTTGGGTTTATTGGCCCATCAGCCCAAACAGTAAAACAAACAGCAGGCTTTATTTTAATACTACTACTTATATATATTAAACTTTGAACGACCCATTATACCTTTTGGCCCAAATTGATATCAAATTTCCAACAGTTCCCTCCTAATATCAATGGCCAAAAGTTTGTTGTTTTCTTCATAGAATGATGACATAGTCATCACTTCCCTTCGTGTTGCCTTCTTCTCCACTTGAGTCTTCGTATTCTTCAATGCTTGGTTCTTTACTTTCGGTACTACTTGCCTACTCCTTTCCACCACTGTTTGCATCTCCTACCATACCCTCATTTGCATCTCGATCTACAACCTTGCACGGAGCTCTCCTCCTTGCACGGAGCTCTCCTCCTTGTTGGATCACTTACTTTGTTACCCTCACGGTCAACATCTTGCAAACCTTCACTAGAGTATGTTTTTACCCATCTCGAGCCATCCATTGCAAACTCAAAGTAAATTTCAGGAAGCAACAAGTATGTATCATACAACTCTTTAAACTTTTCACCATATTCTTGTGGAAAGCCAAATCCCATGGCCATATCCTTCCACTCATCTTTCTTGCTAATGTTCGCATAGCCACCATAACTTTGTCCCAACTTGTACATGTCAAACAAGCATACTTCAATACCAACTATCACAGGTGGTATTTCCTTCTCAATCTCTTTGTGGTTGTATGTCTTATGGAACCAAATCAGCATCTTCTTGAAATACAACTTGAAGGCATCTTTGTTCTTCATTGCTATTCTATCGGTATTCACCATTTTCATAAACTTTATGAATCCATCATATGTGTCTATTTCCAACGACACTTGTATCCCATTATCCTCAATGTATGCACTAGCTTCTATACACATCTCTTCTTTAGTCATGTTGTTGGCAAGTATTGTGATGTTTTCAACATCATCCTTTTCCAAGTCTTCAAAATAATCTTCAAGGAAATTTTCTTGTTTCTCCAATATTTCCTTATCACTTGCATTGATTATTTCATCATCAAACATATACTTGACCGTGCATGACTTTCTTTTTATTTCAACTTCAAAACCTTGCTTGATCAATTGTTGCATACTAAGCACGTTTGTACTAACTTCGGGTATATATGCTACAAACGGTATCACTTGATCCTTTTGAGAAGTTTTCAACATAATTTCCCCAATACCATTTGTAAACAGAAAATTCGTGTTGTATTCCCTTGTTTCTACCCCAAAACACGGTTTGAATCTAACAAACAAATCGCGAATTGGAGTCATGTGTTTAGAATAGAAATTGCTTACATACCATATCTCGTTCCAATTTCCATTCTCGGTTCCTTCCACCAAATAATCTCCAAAGACGTGCACTTTTTCTTTGTACTTTTGAACATATTGATCCTTGTCTTCGTTTGGTTATTCATACATGACTTTCTTGCCTTTATCTTCATGTTTTGTTTTGTTTTTCTTCATAGGGCAGTTCCAGAATGTGTGTCCCCTTGTCTTACAATCATAACACTCGGGTTCGGCCCCTTTTTTCACATCACAACAATCTGGTTTGGCCCCATTCTTCACAACCATCTATTTTGTGTTCTTCTTGGATTCATGAATCTTGTTTCTATTTGGACAATTCCAATAAGTGTGTCCACGGGTTCTGCAAATATAACATCTGGATCGCTTCATTCTTCTTGAATCTTTCAAGACCTGTTGTATAAATTTTCCATGGCCCTCTTGTTCTCGTTCTCATACCTTCAAGTGATCCATCTTCAAGATCACTTCCTTTCTTCGTTGATTCCAAAAACCGTCATCATGACGATACTTCATGTACTTCTGAATCGGTTTCTCCCAGGTTTTGAACCATGGGCTCTGATACCAATGTTGCCCAACATTCTTGGAATCAACTTTATTCTTGTTCCAGAATTCTTTATGTAACAACCTATTATGACTAACCATCGCTACTTCACAGATTCAATGTGTGCAGAATAAAAGAACAAAGAAAGTACAGTAAGTTTGAATCGATATAATAACTGAATATGGGATACATAAACTGTTCGACACATATACATATATATATATACAAATCCAAACGGTGTCATCTAACCGTTACAGCGTTCCATCTTAACAGACACATTCCTTGAATCTATCAGCACCTAAGGTACAGATGCATCATATCCTTATTAACTGCCCTAGTTGTTTCCTGTGTTGGGTTTATTGGCCCATCAGCCCAAACAGTAAAACAAACAGAAGGGTTTATTTTAATACTACTACTTATATATATTAAACTTTGAACGACCCATTATACCTTTTGGCCCAAATTGATATTAAATTTCCAAAAAACACTACATTTTAGATAAGTTTTTGTTTGTTTAAATCTGACTGTTTTCTTACTGATTTTTTTAGCAATTTATGATAGAATAGTTTAAATTTTTGTTAGTTTGTCTTTGTGGGCACTAATTGTCCATATATATGGTTCCAGGTGAGGTATAGTTCATGGTAGATTTGGTTGTTCTCGATTTATGTGGAATTCTTGGAAACAGAGGACCCCGTTTGATTTTTTTTTTTGCCCTAATTTTTGAGAAGAATCGATGATTTCTGTATTCAGATCATGGGGTGCGTGCTTTTGAGATTCGAGAGTTGTTATGACTCTTATAGACATT
The DNA here is from genome assembly GCA_949592205.1 of Helichrysum umbraculigerum. Taxonomy (NCBI): domain Eukaryota; kingdom Viridiplantae; phylum Streptophyta; class Magnoliopsida; order Asterales; family Asteraceae; genus Helichrysum; species Helichrysum umbraculigerum. The sequence goes on along the minus strand of CATIUR010000005.1, from coordinate 120,981,183 downwards.
CTTAAACAACTAGCCGATGCTTGCACCTTTCCAAGTTTGTTTATTCTTTATCTTTACTGTGTTATGATTGTAGTCCCTTATTTTTCGAAAAGTATTATGTTGTATTTTCATTATGGTTCTATTTTGAACATGTAATTCAATGTGATTCCTGGTTTTTGTTAATATTGGCAATCGAATTTTTGTGGATCGTTAACAGACTGCAGCCCAGGTGATACGGTTAATTTTATTTTATATATATATAAGTGATTTAGCTCCAATTAAGTTCAGTTTATTTTCTAATTCTAGCACAAACTTGTGTACTTTTGTATATCTCATTTTTGCAGGAGATGAGCAAGAATAAGGAAGGTAGATGTAGGAAATGGAAAGGCGGAAACATTAGGCTTGGCCTTGGATCAGAAGAAGTCGAAGACAGGGACTATTTTTAGAGCTCAATACTTTCACCTTTTTACAGTTGGTCATAACCTATAAGTAACTGAAATTTTATTTTGTTATGTTGCAGGGACTGTTTGTGGAAGTTTTAGCAAAGCACCTACAAATATCATGATATGAAATTTGATTCGAAATGATTTTCGAGGTGTATGCACTTTTAGTGACTTTAATTCCATTTGTCCAGATTGCTTGATTCAACCGCTGTAATGTGCAGAACCATTTCTCATTATATTTCTTAATTGTGCTTTAGTTGTCTCGTCCGGTTCATTCCTGTTGAGTTTTCGGGTTTGAGGGGTGTACGTGGTAGGGTATCTTTGTAACTTGGGTTTTTTTCATTTAAATTTATTCATTTGTTTTGTCTTAGATAAATGTGTTGTTGTTGTCATTTGTTCCTCTGTACCACACTAGCGGCACTCATGCACCATTGCTAGACGTGACATGGGGACAAATATGATTTTGACATGGCTGCAAACACTATTCAGGTTAGGCGTTACATTAAGATTATATATATATAATCACTTAAAAAGGTGGACACAAAAGGTGTTAGGCGTTACATTGAGATTATATATATATATATATATATATATATATATATATATATATATATATATATATATAATTACTCATCACTTAAAAAGGTGGACACAAAAGGGTTTTTTAAGAATTGTGTTGTTGAAAGTTGTTAAATATAGTTTGAACTAAAAATAGCATATATAACTTTGCAGTTTTGAGAACTTTTATATAGCATGGAAAACACTTAGTGAATCAAGATGGAAAGATGTTTAACAAGGTGAGTCAACCACCAACTGGCAGCAGAGGGAAAAACATCAGCAGAAGTATGCAACCCGTTTGATTTTAAACATTTTTTTTTCAACTTTAGAGTACTTTATTATGTTATTTGTTTGATATGGACTTTGGCATCTTTACAGTTGCCTTTACGCAACAACGATACAATTTCAATCACTTTGTTTGATGGATTTCTCGGTGAAGTTCGAATTCAAGGTACTTCTACTGACTTTTGTACGTATCCATAATATTGCAAATGATGAATTTGGGTTATTAATGATGATATGTTTATGCATTTGTGGAGCTAACTCCTCGTATGAAATAAGGTTTTCGTTACAGTAATTTCCATTATCTGTTATGTCTTCCTCTAATATTACGTTTTTACTAACTTATATCTTATGCCTCTCTTTTTTTTCTTCTAAATTTCACAGTCATTCCTTAATCTGTAATGCCTTCCTTTTTATTTATTTATTTATTTATTACTATTATCATTTTTGCTTGACAGGTGGAATTTGACCCGATCTCCATTCATTAACGTTTTTTAGTGATGAAATTTACATAACATCTTTTTAGACTTGACTACCGGAGTCTATGGTTTTATAAGCACACAATGTTTGATGTGAGTATACTTTATTTTTTAAAATGTTATCACAATATTTTTAGCTATATTTTTAGTCAATGTAATGAATGTATGTTTGATTTTGGTACTTTAGTTTCATTATTTTCAACATTAGAGCTCCTTTTCTATGTTTATCGTTGCTCACTAAAATACCACATTGTACAATAAACTTATCAATAATAATGTTCCTGGGGACACCTCCCGCGTATCATTAACAGTTTTTATCTTTTTATTGATCTATGGTGACTTATGCGGGTTTAAATTCGAAACTATGCTTGATATCGGGGCTCCTACATTCGTCGACTCAACTTCCAAAGTTTTTGGGCATCTCTAATTTGTATTTAAATTACTAAATATGAGTGTGTTTGATGAATTATAATGGTTGATTTTATTTTCATCCAAACGTTATGAAAACATATACATTATATAGTTGTATACACATGACTGCTACGTATATGATTATGAAATACATGTGCATAAGTATTATGGTATGGGAAGTTCTATGTGCATGAACTTTACAATATCAAGGTTCGTTTTATGGCAGCTATTTAACTGGGCAACGCCCGGGTTAAATACTAGTTAAGGTTGTATGGCAATCTGAAAGATCAGTTTTTAGTGTCATGCTTTTGATAAAGAAAAACATGTTATTAATCAATATAGATAAATCTTTCGAAATAGATGTAAAAATTAATTTTAGCCGTATGATCTCTATGGATGGAACCTAATTTACGATCCAGATTGCTTTATGGTATTTTGCTTTATATATATACTAGTTAGCCTCAAGGTTGGGCTACGCACAACCCAGGAAAGTTCTCGATCGATTGTATTCAGAAGTTCTCGATCGTAGGTATATTAAATAATGAGAAATACATATATGTTTGTTTAGTGTTATGAGTATATCCCTATATATCCTTATAATAATAAGGATGATATATATATTACCATCACATGTTAATTAGTTATACGACAAAGGTTTTATATATTAAAGAAAAAACAATAAAGCAATTAGTGAGGGAGGTGGTGTTATGAGCTTGTCACCAAAATATGAAGGATAACGTATTTACTTGTTAATGTTAATTAGTAATGTAATAACAATGTATATATTCTCTATATGAAAAGGTTAATAAGGCAATAAGTAAGAGACTTAGTACCATATATTTTTTTTGTTTTGTTAAGAGATAACAAGGTGTTTTTATTTAAAAGAAAATGATTTGGTAATTAGTGGAGGAATTAAGAAGTATGACGTGTCCAACTTGTATGAAACTTAGTTTTCCTTTTATATATATATATATATATGGTTTCTTCTAAAGTAATCACCACCTGTCCACTTCAATAAAATCTTACGATATTAAAATGTACATTTATGGTTTCTTCCAAAGTAATCACTTCCCGTCCACTACAATAAAATCTTACAATATTACTCCCTCCATCCTACTTTAATTGTACCCAAACGGAAGACACGCAGTTTAAGATAAACACAATAATTATTACTTACTTTTTGCACAATGACATTCTTACCCCTAACCAATTAATTTGAACTTCCTGTCACTTTTGTTATTTAATTTTTAAAGTAGGGACATTATAGTAAATGGAATCATATTTTCTTTCGATATTTGGTAGTGGACAATCAATTCGGGACAACCCAAAATGGAATAGTGGACTAATAAATCGGGATGGAGGAAGTAAAATGTAAGAGTAAGGTTCAAATGAGTAGAGAAATTTTTGTGAGAATGATGGAACCAATAGGAATACGTCATGTGTCACTAAACCCTCTTTCCCTCAGATTTTTTAAAAATTAACATCTCCCAAACGGTAAGTCAAAAAATCACAAAAATTACACCATAAAAATTATTGTTTTATTCTCTTCGCTTAGAGATGTGACAAGGTATATTTTTGACGAACTTTTTTTTTTGTTTTTCGGTGGGTTTTCAAATAACTAACACATGTGTTACCAGCTAGTAACACATGTGTTACCAGCTAGTAACATATGTGTTACTGGCGTAGTAACACATGTGATACCGGCTAGTAACACATGTGTTACTAATTACGTACAAATGTATAAAACCCAAAAAAAAATCGTCGAAAGTATACCTTGTGAGATGGCAAATCGAAGTAGAAAAAAATGATGACTTTTAGGGTGTAATTTTTATAATTTTTCAAGTTATTGTTTGTAAGATATTTGATTTTAAAAAACGTAGGGGAAAAGCGGTTTTATGACGCGTGACGCATTCTTATTGCTTCCTCCATTCTCATCAACGTTTCCATTATCATTTGAACCTAACTCTAAAATGTAAATATACAAAGTATAAATAGAGTAAAGTTCAAATGAGAATGTAAATTTTTGTGAGAATGAGAGAACCAATAAAAATGCGACATGTGGCATAAAACCCATTTTCTTCCATGTTTTTAAAAATTAGTTACCTCAAGAATGACTCATTGAAAATTTATAAAAATTGCACCATAAAAATCAACATTTTTTTCTCTTTGATTTGTCATATCACATGATATATTTTCGACGCCTTTTTTCGGTTTTATAAATCGTATTAACAAATGTGTTACTCGCTAGTATTACATGTGTTACCTGTTGGTATCATATGTGTTACCCGCTGGTATCACATGTGTTACTCGTTTTCAAAACCCACCGAAAAACGGGAAAAAAAAGTTCGTCGAATGTATACTTTGTCACATCTCTAATCGAAGAGAAAAAACGTTGATTTTTATGGTGCAATTTTTATGATTTTTCGACTTACCGTTTGTGAAATATTTAATTTTTAAAAACGTGGGGAAAGTGGGTTTTATGACACAAGACGCATTCCTATTGGTTCTCACATTCTTACACAATGTTGCCGTACTCATTTGAACCTTACTCAATATAAATGACTATAATGTTTAAAAATCTAAAAATTAATTATATACTAAAATGTTTTCGTTGTCAAACAACACATTATGTTACTCAGTTATTTTTTAAATAATATTTGATTTCCTTAAATCTTTGTAATTATTATTTGAATTCATCATGTACTACACTTTACGTCTTTTGTAATGCTATGCCAATAGATGCTAACAAGTAACAATATATACCCGTAAAAATAAGGGAATGGTTCAGAGGGGAAGGGGATGGGAGGGGCAGTGACTATTTTGCAATTTTGACATAATTTTAAACATACCTGAAAAACTGCCCGAGAAAATATCAAAAAATTGTCTAATTTTTTTTTTTCAATCAGAAAACTTGTTAATATGCATGATTCAGTCAAATTGTTAAAAAAACATAAGATACATTAACAAATACACACGATGCAGTAACAAATATATATGATACAGTAACAAATATACTCGATGCTGTAAACAATTACTACTCATTTTTTAAACTCAAGAATAATCCTAAGATTTACAAACACACAAAAATGGTAAAAAACAAATATAAGATGCAGTAACAATATACAAGACGCAGTAAATAAAGTACTAGTAGTTTTTTTTTATTACAACACATAAAATGTCAAAAAAAAAAAAATATGATGCAATAACAATATACAAAATGAAGTAAACAAGTACTAATAGTTTTTCAATTTCAAAAATAAATCACGCTGTAGAAACACATAAAAAATGCTAAAAAAATATAAGATACAGCAACAAATACAAGATGCAGTAAAAATGTACTAGTACAAATATATATCAACTGAATAAATTAACGATGCAGTAACATATACAAGATGCAGTAAATAAATAATAGTACAAATATATATCAACTGAATTTACAATGCAATAACGTAAGATGCAGTAGAAAAAATGCAGGATGCAGTTGATTTTTTTTCAGATCAAAAAGTAGATCTAGATCTAAAAAGTATATCTACTTTTCAGATCTACTTTTTAGATTTAGATCTACGAATTTTCAGATCTAGATCTATAAAATAGAGGTGGTAATAAAGACGATAACGTAAGTGGTGGTGACGATGGAGCGGCGGTGGTGGCGGTGGAGCGGCGGAGAAGATGGAGAAACGATCACGGTTGGTTACGTCCGGTGGAGGCCGGTTCACCAACGGTGGTGGTTCGCATCTCAACTCTCCGGTGGAGCCCGTCGTTTCTCCGCCTCTTTTTCCGGTCACAACCTGGTGGTGGTGATGGTGGTGTTGGTGGTGATGGACAGAGGTGGTGGTGGTGGACGGAGGTGGTGGTGGACGGAGGAGGTGGTGGACGGAGTGTTTATGGGTTTTGTGAAAGAGAGAGAGAGAGAGAGATGGAGTTAGAGAGTAGTGTGTGTGTTTTTGTGGCGAGTGAAATGAAAACTGGCCAAGATGCCCTAATTTGACCCTTCTCATCTTTTTTAATATATATTTCAATTCAGTCCCTCCACGCAAAATAATTGTAAAATAACCCCCGCGTGATATGCACCATTGATTTCATAAATGGATGGTGATGATGACCTGCCCCTCTTAGCTTTCCCAAAGAGCCATTCCCCTCTGATCTCAAATCTAAAAATAATTCAAAATGCAGAAATTTGTATATGACAGTTTTGTATATACTTGAAAAACATATATATCTAAAGTCTATGTTAAACTAATTTTGTCATAATTAATTTCTTTCGTTTTCTAAAATCTCCTTTTAACCTAAATTTAAATGTATGTTTTCTTGATATATTTTGTGCGTTAACATATAATGTGACGTTGATGTAATGACATTAATGCAGGTGTACGTTTGATTGATATCTATTAAGATTTGGGTGAAACAACCATTTATGTTTGGGAAAATAGTGTGAAAGCGTATCGAACTTGTCATTAAATCCTATTGTATGCATCCAACTGTCAAAACTTCAAATTTAAGGTTTAAGTAATGGATCGCCAACGTACTCTAATTTTTGTTCCGAGATCACCAATCAGCCGGTTTTATTATCAAGATCACCAACGTACTTTAAAAAAATGAATTTCTTTGTAAATTTTGTTGGCAATCTTAACTCCGTACTAACAAGTATGCTGGCGATCTCAAACCCGTATGTAAAAGTACATTGGTGACCTCAACACGAAATTAACATGTACGTTGGTGATCCTAGTAATAAAACCGGTTGATTGGTGATCTCGGAACAAAAAGGAGAGTACATTGGCGATCCGTGACTTAAACCCAAACTTCTATTATGTGTACTCAACTTACTAATCCTTCATATTGTGTGTAGTCATTAACCTTAAACTTGTTCTTTGCTTATGTGTACCTGGTTAATCACTTTTTTTCCATGTCAACATCCACGTAGGAGCCCCGTAAGACCAAAGAAATGTATCGAACTTTTATCTATAACATTTCTTTATCAAAACTGGTAACTTTCAAACCCATTCACACCACCATGCTTTCATCTTCTTCGAGAGCCTCTATCAACATTTAGCCACAGTTAAATGGTGAAAACACCCGAGTTGGTGGGAATGTCTGAGATCGTAGTGAGTTAAACAGGGTGGTGACACATAAAAAAAAAGTGGTGATCTTTGGAAATGGCTATGAAGTACATATGAAAGGTTTGATGATTAACGTCGTGTAAATTGGTTGTGGTGGTTTTGCCGGGAAAAATGGTGTCCCCGAAAAAATGGTGGAGATGAAGTGATGTTGGAGTTGGTAATGTTTTGGAGATAGTAGTGAGGTGGAGATGATATGGGTTGGTGGTTAAGAAGGTGTAAATTATTTCTAGTGGTTTTACCGAAAAAAATGGTGTCACAGGATAAATGGTGACATCGGAGATGGTGATTATTTGGAGATATTGGTGAGGTGGAGATGATAGGGGTTGATGGTTAAGGAGTTCCTAATTGGTTGTAGTGCTTTCGCCATGAAAATTGGTTTCGCCGAAAAAAATTGTAGATATGGTGGTGACGTCGGAGATGGTTATGTTTTGGATATGGAGTTGGTAGGGGTTGATGGTTAGTAAAGTGTAAATTGGTTATGGTGGTGTTGACGGAAAAATGGTGTCACCGGAAAAGATGGTGTCACCGAAAAATTGAAGATGGTGAAATTGATGAAGATGATGACGTGGAAAATGTATCGAACTTTTGGTGAGATGGCACTGACGTGGCAATGCCACATCAGCTACTGAAGCCGCCTGAGCTAACTTTGATTAGTAATCGGGGTTTAAGGTTAATGACTACACACAATAGGAGGGATGAGTAAGTTGAGTACTGTGACACCCCCAAATTCGGTCAACGCGGTTTAACGCGCGATTTGCGGAAGCATTAGTATGTGCGGGGGTGCTGACGTTAACGTTGAACATCATGCCAGATCAGAGCTTATGATTATTGCTGAACAGTAAATTAAGATGCCATTTATGAAAATAGTTGGTTTACAAAGAACTGCGACTTGTCAAGTCGTAGAAATAGTATTAGTTATACAAAATAAATCCTTGTTTGTCCCAAAATGTGGCATCATAATTCGTCATGGGTCGCCTAACTTCGTAAGTATGCGTTCTTACTTGCGCTGTGAATTATCTGAAAAACATAGTAAAAAGTCAACAAAATTGTTGAGTGAATTCACAGGTTTTATGTTTGTAAAGTGGTTTCTTAAACCATGTCCATTTAAAACTTATTGTCATGAGTGTCAAATACAGTTACTCATAACAGTCTGTAGGAAGGTAAGTATCCTAATCAAAAGTTACGTATCATAAGATAAGGGTTATGTAGGATGGTAAATCCTAAGAGTTGTTTATTCAACAACATATAAGTATACACAAGTAGTACGCCAACATAGTATGAAGTCATTCGTATAATCAGTAGCACATAAATACTTAAGCAATTAAGTAACACATAGGCACCAAAGCAATTATGAACAGTTATTGCATGTTATAGTAAAACATTAGCTATGTTTCTCACCCCAAGTTTTAAAAGCATAAAACATTGTAAAGTAGGGGCTGTGAACTCACCTTTGGGTGCTAGCATTCCTAAATGCACGTGTGATCCAAATATTAATCTCCTAGTATCCTAAATACACGAGGTTACATAAGTAAGCGGACGTTTAAATAAACTATCCATATGTGTGTTCATTCGGTTTAAATCTTGCCCAAAGTATTCGATTTGTGTTCTTGTTTGAGTTTTGTAAATAAGTACGGCCCGTTGATGACGGAATTGAAATTATATTTCAAAAACATAATTTGGTTTGTTTTTGTAAGAACATTCGTCGTGTATATATATGTATATATATAAAAGTTCGTCGTGAAACTGTTTTGACATGGCTGCACTGTTTTGGCCATATCTCCCTCATACGAACTCGGATTTAGACGATCCACCTGCCCAAACGACCGCGACTCAGAGGGCTACAAAACTACAAAAGATGGTAGGCTGGATGCATGTTACCCGTCCGGGTAGGGCCTCATACCCGTTCGGGTATGGAGGGATTACCCGTCCGGGTGGAGCAACTCACCCGTCCGGGTGGAGAAGCTCACCTGTAACACCCTCAAATTTCGGGTTGCGGAAGCGGTCGGATCGGGTGTTACCAAATCAAATATCACAAGCACAAAGGTAAATAATGAACGACTCTAAATGAGACGTTTGAAAATAGTTATACATTTCCAAAATAAAAGTGTATACAAGTTGCGAGTTCGCAAAATAATTTCATTACATAATTGTAATACAAACATTATGCAAGAAATCCAGTTGTTGAAAACATGCGACTCGAGCTAGGATCCTGACGGGCCGATCCTACTAGCAGTACCTGAAATGCATACTAAAACACGTCAGCGATAAGCTGGTGAGTTCATAGGTTTAGTTGACAAGGATTAAAGTATAAGATTATAATCCTATGCTGGAAGTACACCCCTGTGTACAGTGTTGAATTCCTGAGTTTCTTAGATTGAGTGATGAACTCAATTGAAGTGATTCTTGAACTAGTTCCTTGATCTAAGCAGTTCACACAATAATAACACAAGTAATAATATCACAGAGTAGCAATTAACACGTATCAATTAATTCAAATAAATAGCACATATCACATAAGGAAAGTAAAACGCAAGTATGTTCTTGAAAATCTTGTTTACTGATCTTGTCCTTGAAAATCTTGATCTTGAAAACCTTTTTTTATTGATCTTGAAAACCTTGAATTCTTGACCTTGCACATAGTTCTTGATCTTGTAAATAGGTTCTTGATCTTGCAAATAAGTTCTTGACCTAGCACATAATCCTTGATCAAATCTTGTTTTCTAGTTTCTTGATTCTTGTATGTTCTTGTATTCTTGACCTTGAATTCTAGTTCTTGATTCTAGTGTTCTAGTCCTTGAATTCTTGTTCTTGATCTTAGTGTTTCTTGTATTCTAGACCTTGAGTTCTTGTTCTTGATTCTAGTGTTCTAGTCCTTGAATTCTTGTTCTTGATCTTAGTGTTTCTTGTATTCTAGACCTTGAGTTCTTGTTCTTGATTATAATGTTTTCTGGTATTCTTGACCTTAAAGTCTTGTTATCTAGTTTCTTAGTATTCTAGTTTCTCGATTCTTGGATTCTTGAATTCTAAGTTTCATGTACTCTAGCCTAGAGTACAATGATTTCAATTGTTCCAGTGTCGTACAGTGTTAGCCTATAGCTATTAATGTTCTTGAATCCTGAGTGATGTGTAAGGATAATCCTTATTATCCATCAATGTTCGTGTTCCTGAAACCTATCTCATATAAGTGTTTCATTGGCGACTAGTGCCCTAGTCTAGTACGAGTTGTAATAAATCATTTACAATGATTGATTTCATAAATAGATTTTGAATAATAATCGACGAGTATGCATTCCACCCCAAAACAGTATAACAGTTTGAAAGGAGGGGCTATGGAAACTCACCTGTGAGTTGTCAGCGATCCTACGATACGTGTGTTGTCCGAATGGTAACCTCCTAGTGCCCTAAACACGTGAGGTTATAAGAGTAAGATACTAATCGGTTTAGCTAAACGTGTCACGAAAGTACACTTCCGTTGTTTAGTTTTTAGAATTGCGTACGTTCCGTTTGTGATGGTTTGTAATAATAATAATTCTCAATTAAATCATTATTAAAATCGTTTCGTTGTCTATTTTACAAAAATATAATTTTTGTTCGTAATTCATCGTTGTAAACAAAAAAAAGTGTAGTTGTTATTACGCGAAAGTCGAATCGTTGGGCAAAAACTCATTTCGCAGATCAGACCAGTTCAGGAAGCTCGACTCGGCTCAAAGCTCGACTCGGCTCGCAGCTCGACTCGGCTCGCTACTCGATCCGGTTCGAGCTAGGCTCGGTTCACTGCTCGGCTCGACTCGCAGCTAAGCTCGGTTCGCTGCTCGGTTCGACTCGCATTTCGGCTCGGTTTGCTGCTCGGTCCGGGTCGTAGCTCGACTCGGCTCGTTACTCGACTCGGCTCGCTCGATGAACTGCTGCGATTTTTGAAGTGGGTTTCGAGTTTTAAAACGTTTTTAACCGATTTCTTGGACATATTCTTGTTGTGTGGACTCAATAACATGTTAATAAACATAAATCGAGTAGTTTAAAGGTGTGAAATCGGGTGTTCTTACCAAATGTCGATTTCGAGCTAAAAATGACGGATCGAGATGGTGAAGATGATGGTGATGATGAAGATGATCCGCAGCTGCTGCTGCTCTCGTTGTTGTTGATGATGGCGGCGGTGGTGGGTGGTGGTTGATGAAGAGAGAAAATAGAGAGAGTTTGGGGTTGGAGTGTGTGAAAAATGAAAATGAAATGAAAGAATGAGGAGGGGTGGAGGTGGGTTTTGTTAAACTCAGCACCCTCCTTTGTGGACTGTGGTCTCCAACCACAGTACAAAATGCCCGCGTTTTTGTACCCGATTAAAATATAAATTTTAATATTTTAATTCTACAATTTTGTTCAATAAACTTCGTAAATATTTTAGATAAAATATTTCATTTAAACCACAAAATGTATTTATTTAAAGTTTAAAATTGGCGCAAAATTTGACTTTTTGACCGGTTGTTACATCACCCGTTCGGGTTGGGCCTGGTTTAGGTCTGTTTCAGTTCGTAGTGCGAGGAGAAATCAAAATCTTTCCATGTTGTTATTATTCGAGTAGTAATCGTTTTACATATGTTTGTACACAATGCTACTTAAGTTTGTCTTTTTCGATTTCACTTTTTATACCCATTTACATATATGTATTTTAGGTACAGAGGGTGTTTTTCATGGCATCATTTATATCATCAGAATCATCAATCATCCATTTTGATAGTTTATATACATGTATTATGTTATGTTAACAATATATATATACAACGAAATTTAAGTAATAACATGGAAAGGAAAGTTTCTCACAGTGAAGAAAATGGCGATGATGATGATGGTTAACTGTGATGATGATGATGATGATGATGATGATGATGATGATGCTTCGGTGGTGATGATGTTCACAGGATGATGGTGATGAAAAATGATGGTGAAGTGGAGATGAATTTGGTGAAGATGATGAAGAAGCTCAGCTTCTTTCTGCTTGTTACTTCCAGTCGACACACACACAGAGATGAAAAGTTTGGTGCCTCAATTATTTGGGTTTGGTAACACAGAGAATGGGAGAGAGTAATATAATCAAACGAGTATGGTTTAAAATAGGGAAGGGTTCCTCAATTATTGAGGTTCGGTGGGTTATTTTAACCCGTTAATTTCGGGTACGGGTATAATTTGTGCAATATAAAATTTAATATTTTATATTTTTATTTTGTAGGTGATCTCCAGATTCGTTAGTTAAAATCAGAATAATGATGTTATCATTATTTTAGACTGTTGTACCATTTGTACATTTTTACTGCGCTTATCCAATTGGGCGCCAAATTTCAGTTAAATTATGAATTCATATTTTGAGGTAATGTTCCAAATACTTTCAAATGTCTGGGAAAAATAGAATTTTGATGATTTGCGATCTCTAGGTACGTTTTACAATTGTTTCTGTTCTTTTGTAATACGTTTTATATAAAACGTATATTTAAATCGTTTTATCTATATGTTATAGATATATTAATACTCATTATTTTTTTTTATCACCAAGTTTTGTTATTTACTTCTGTCGGGTTCGATCCGATACATTTGTACGTAGCTTTAAACAACTACGTATTAAGTAATACTTTTTGGTTTAAAAGTGATGGGCTTGCTAGGCTTACATCACAACAAAAAGTTTTGTTTAAACTTAACCAGGAAATTAGCGTAAAATTCACAAGTTTGTTGTACTTAATTGTACTCAAATTTTGCAGGGTGTCACATTCTCCCCTTGTTAAAGAAATTTCGTCCTCGAAATTTAAGTTATGTAATGAGTTATTTTCATATGCACTTTACCTCATGACTCAGTTGTAGCTAAGTCTTTTGACTGAGAGTAGGCCTACATTGCCTAGATCGAGTTTGAAGGTAGTCATTCCTTGACCATTTCGTAGCTCACAAATGTAGTTGGGAGTGGGGTCTATATATTAATATACACATATATAATAGCCTAGTGTGTCGATAGGTGTATCACCCAATGATAGTTGGGTATGTGTCAAGTAGTGTGACGTTTAGTCGGGTTTGTCTTCCTCCCCTTGTTAGGCTAGTGCCCTGCTGGCAACTAAAAGAAAATAGAGAGGAGGCTTTCTATGTGATGACCTTTCACATCCGAGGGACTAATGTCTGCTCATTAGTTCATAGGTGCATAGTTACCATTGGTATTGGTAGCTTACATCGACGTTGTTAATCATCCATGACTTATGTTGTAGTCCATCATAATAGTTATATCGTAGTAGTCGTGTTCCGACCATTTCATAGTTCGAATCATAGTTATATCGTGATTACAAGGTAACCATTTGTAAGATAGTCATTTCTTGGCTAAATAGTTTTCATAGGATGGTTGTTTACAGTGTAGTCCTATCGTGACTAATCGGTTGACAACCTAGTGAGTTGGCTCATCTGCTGAATGCAGACCCTGAGTTTAACGTTGATCTAGATATGTCATTCCTATGATGCTCTTGATGTTAAATCAAAAGAGGTGGCATCGAGGAAAGAGTAACATGCATTTAGTGTCAACCAAAATTAACGAGTTAAGTTCTCTAGAGAATGCGAGGTTGCCATCGTGGCGTTCAAAGTTGTCTAAGTTTCCAAAGTTTGCATATGTACCGAATCAAAGTATTCCAAATCTAAACCATAGATGGGATCGTAGTTGTTATCATAGTGGAATTCGTAGTTGTTATCATAGTTGTTCCCATATTTGTTATTATAGTTGTTCTCGTAGTGGGACTCATAGTTATCCCCATAGTTGTTATTGTTGCGTCACGAACTTCGTCGAGTAAAATGATTAATTTATCGCCGGAGAGGCACTTTTCCAAATTAGTAATTTGAAAAGTGTCATAATGTTGTTAAGCTCCTGAGATAGGTTTAGTTCGTGAGTCTAGGACCAATCCTTACAAGGATTTTCGAAAGGTCTTAAATATTTCGTGGGTTAAGTTTTCCCAAGTTGTGCGACCCCCTTCCAGGGCAATACTTTGTATAGAGTTTTGTCACCTACTTGAAATTCAAGTGGGTTTACAGCGGTTATCGTCGAAACTCTTTTGTCAATCTCACGTTGTTTTCAGTTGGTTAAGTACTTGAGATACCTTGTCCGTAATTTCCTAGACAATCTAAGAACCAGATAATTGTCTGTCACCCACTATGTCCTATAGAGTGATGGTCGGCATTTTTGTTCATACAGTGCCTTAATGGCGTCATTTGCACACTAGTGTGGTCACTATTGTTGTAGGAGGATTCGGTTAGTGGGAGACGAATATTCCAATTTCCTCCAGAATTAATTACGCAGGCTCCTAACGAGTCCTCAAGCATTTGTTTTGGCTGTTGGTTTTGTGAATGGTAGGTAGTTCTCGTATCGAGACGAGTACCAACTATCTGTTGCTATGATTGCCAGGTGCGAGATGTAAGTCGCCTATCTCCATTAGAGATAATAGATAGTGAATAGTGGTATTCGTGCCAACTTATCGGAACATACACTCTCAGTTCGATTCTTCGACAACCAGTCCATACCGACTATAACATCAAAATTTTCCAACTCTACTGGTAGTAAGTCTATTTCGAAGAGATGACCCTCAAACGTTAGGATACATCCCGGTACTATTTCTCCTGATTCGATCAACTTACCATCGGCTAGTTCTATGGCGTGTTTATCATCTAGTTTACACGAGTCAACTTCTAAAAGTTAAGTCTTCGTTTTCCACAACATCTCGGTGACGGTGTTGGGATACAATCAATTTCGTTTTGTTGGATTGTCGTCCAAAAGTAAGATTTAGTTGGGATGTCACCCAAGATACAGCTTAGTTGTGATATCTATCCAAATTACAACTTAAGTGGAATGTCTATACCTAATATAGTTTAGTTGTTGGCTTTGTAGGAAACACAAGTTTATCACTTAAGAGAAACATTTCCTAAAGTAATGGTTTATAGAAAACTCTGGTTATTTAGTAAAATAACATTTCCCAAAATAGTTATCGTAGGAAACACAGGTTAATTCAATCGAGAGTTAACATTTCCCAAATAAGAAATAGCAAGAAACACAGGCTATTTAAATAAAATAACATTCCCCAAAATAGTTATCATAGGAAACACAGGCTATTTAAATAAAATAACATTTCCCCGAGTAGTTATCGTAGGAAACACAGGTTATTTAATTAAAAATAACATTTCCCAAAGTCGTTATCGTAGGAAACACAGGTTAATTCAACCAAGAATTAACATTTCCCAAATAGTTTTCGTAGGAAACACAGGTTATTTCAACCAAGAATTAACATTTCCCAAATAGTTTTCGTAGGAAACACAGGTTAATTCAACCAAGAATTAACATTTCCCAAATAGTTTTCGTAGGAAACACAGGTTAATTCAATCAAGAATTAACATTTCCCAAATAGTTATCGTAGGAAACACAGGTTAATTCAATCAAGAATTAACATTTCCCAATGTCTACCGGTCATTCTCCGGTTTGTAATACTGCTGGTCGTTCTCCAGCAAATCATAGTACTGGTCGTTCTCCAGTTTACCTACCGGTCGTTCTCCGGTCATTAAATGTGTACTGGTACATTCTCCAGTATTCAATTCAAAGTGTATGTAGGGATGTTATTCAAAGTTATTGTTTCCGTTGGAACGCTATCCAAAATATAATTTTTATTGGAATGTTGTCCAATACATAGTTCTTGTTGGAAAGTTATCCAAAATATCATTCTCGTTGGAATGTTATCAAAAAAAAATATAGTAAAACATTTTCGTAGACAAATTTTATAAAAGCTGTCAAGATAAGTATGTCATTTGTGGAGAGGAGTTTGTTTCACATAATTGAGTCTGGTTACCCTAGTGGTGGTTTGAGACTCCATCTCGGTTGGTGCATGTCGACACCTTCCTATGTTTTGTTCGTATAGTACTTAAGAGGCTTGTTACTACGACACCTATCACACTCCCCATTTGTTCTTTCCATTCATTCGACTAGTAAGTTGTCAGTCCTAATCGTTAAGTGTTTCGTGAGGATTTGTTCGATCATTTAGAATGTGAGAGTTTGTTTGCATAGTAGTCAACCATGACTGAGTAGTTATCAGACAGAACGTTTGTACGATTGTTTTTCGTATGTGATGTGACAGAATAGAAGTTTTAGTATAGCGTAATAGGGGCACAGTCCACCGTACATAGATTTTACACAGATACGATAAATACCACTTCTGCCGTCATGTAGTCATCATCATGTTGATCTCGGCTACATTCTCTGCCACTCGAGCATGCTTCCCTAGCATTTGTACTCGGGCATAAGTAGCATTGGAAATTTTCGTCATCCAAGTTCCTATGGCATTCAACAGGCTCGTGGCGTTTTGTATGTGGAGATCATGTCTCCATCCCATCTTGAGGTACCGCTTTCTAGGAAGTCATCTTTGTGTGTGTCTGGGAGTTACCTGAATATTGTGCGGAGTATGGCAACTAAGGTAGGAACCCTTAGTTTTATATATGTTTGCTCGTCAAAGTGAGAGTTGTATGTATAAGATGTGATCCAGACTTTTAATATGATAAAAGTACACTTAAGTATTCTTCTAATGCTTAAGTAGGATTGACCGTCTCAGGTGTAGTTCGTTTCAAGGGATACAAGTCGGATTAACTATACATCAGACGATAACGTCTGGATAGATTTAAGTGTGTTATGTTGTTGGTTGATAGTTTCTCGTATATCGAGTTGTCATTGTTATTTCAACCATAATTGAAAAGTCACGCGTAGGAACTCGCAATTTTTCATCTAAACGCATTGCGACAATGATTGTCATATAGTGAGTTAGGCATATGCAGTTGTGTGCATGTATGTTCTAGCCAAGGCTATAGTCTAGGTCTCTAAGTCTCTAGGTCACTTAAAGAACTCTAGTTCGCTATAACCAATGGCTCTGATACCAATCTGTGACACCCCCAAATTCGGTCAACGCGGTTTAACGCGCGATTTGCGGAAGCATTAGTATGTGCGGGGGTGCTGACGTTAACGTTGAACATCATGCCAGATCAGAGCTTATGATTATTGCTGAACAGTAAATTAAGATGCCATTTATGAAAATAGTTGGTTTACAAAGAACTGCGACTTGTCAAGTCGTAGAAATAGTATTAGTTATACAAAATAAATCCTTGTTTGTCCCAAAATGTGGCATCCTAATTCGTCATGGGTCGCCTAACTTCGTAAGTATGCGTTCTTACTTGCGCTGTGAATTACCTGAAAAACATAGTAAAAAGTCTACAAAATTGTTGAGTGAATTCACAGGTTTTATGTTTGTAATGTGGTTTGTTAAACCATGTCCATTTAAAACTTATTGTCATGAGTGTCAAATACAGTTGCTCATAACAGTCTGTAGGAAGGTAAGTATCCTAATCAAAAGTTACGTATCATAAGATAAGGGTTATGTAGGATGGTAAATCCTAAGAGTTGTTTATTCAACAACATATAAGTATACACAAGTAGTACGCCAACATAGTATGAAGTCATTTGTATAATCAGTAGCACATAAATACTTAAGCAATTAAGTAACACATAGGCACCAAAGCAATTATGAACAGTTATTGCATGTTATAGTAAAACATTAGCTATGTTTCTCACCCCAAGTTTTAAAAGCATAAAACATTGTAAAGTAGGGGCTGTGAACTCACCTTTGGGTGCTAGCATTCCTAAATGCGCGTGTGATCCAAATATTAATCTCCTAGTATCCTAAATACACGAGGTTACATAAGTAAGCGGACGTTTAAATAAACTATCCATATGTGTGTTCATTCGGTTTAAATCTTGCCCAAAGTATTCGATTTGTGTTCTTGTTTGAGTTTTGTAAATAAGTACGGCCCGTTGATGATGGAATTGAAATTATATTTCAAAAACATAATTTGGTTTGTTTTTGTAAGAACATTCGTCGTGTATATATATGTATATATATAAAAGTTCGTCGTGAAACTGTTTTGACATGGCTGCACTGTTTTGGCCATATCTCCCTCATACGAACTCGGATTTAGACGATCCACCTGCCCAAACGACCGCGACTCAGAGGGCTACAAAACTACAAAAGATGGTAGGCTGGATGCATGTTACCCGTCCGGGTAGGGCCTCATACCCGTTCGGGTATGGAGGGATTACCCGTCCGGGTGGAGCAACTCACCCGTCCGGGTGGAGAAGCTCACCCGTTCGGGTTGGGCCTGGTTCAGGTCTGTTTCAGTTCGTAGTGCGAGGAGAAATCAAAATCTTTCCATGTTGTTGTTATGATTCGAGTAGTAATCGTTTTACATATGTTTGTACACAATGCTACTTAAGTTTGTCTTTTTCGATTTCACTTTTTATACCCATTTACATATATGTATTTTAGGTACAGAGGGTGTTTTTCATGGCATCATTTATATCATCATAATCATCAATCATCCATTTTGATAGTTTATATACATGTATTATGTTATGTTAACAATATATATATACAACGAAATTTAAGTAATAACATGGAAAGGAAAGTTTTTCACAGTGAAGAAAATGGCGATGATGATGATGGTTAACTGTGATGATGATGATGATGATGATGATGATGCTTCGGTGGTGATGATGTTCACAGGATGATCGTGATGAAAAATGATGGTGAAGTGGAGATGAATTTGGTGAAGATGATGAAGAAGCTCAGCTTCTTTCTGCTTGTTACTTCCAGTCGACACACACACAGAGATGAAAAGTTTGGTGCCTCAATTATTTGGGTTTGGTAACACAGAGAATGGGAGAGAGTAATATAATCAAACGAGTATGGTTTAAAATAGGGAAGGGTTCCTCAATTATTGAGGTTCGGTGGGTTATTTTAACCCGTTAATTTCGGGTACGGGTATAATTTGTGCAATATAAAATTTAATATTTTATATTTTTATTTTGTAGGTGATCTCCAGATTCGTTAGTTAAAATCAGAATAATGATGTTATCATTATTTTAGACTGTTGTACCATTTGTACATTTTTACTGCGCTTATCCAATTGGGCGCCAAATTTCAGTTAAATTATGAATTCATATTTTGAGGTAATGTTCCAAATACTTTCAAATGTCTGGGAAAAATAGAATTTTGATGATTTGCGATCTCTGGGTACGTTTTACAATTGTTTCTGTTCTTTTGTAATACGTTTTATATAAAACGTATATTTAAATCATTTTATCTATATGTTATAGATATATTAATACTCGTTATTTTTTTTTTATCACCAAGTTTTGTTATTTACTTCTGTCGGGTTCGATCCGATACATTTGTACGTAGCTTTAAACAACTACGTATTAAGTAATACTTTTTGGTTTAAAAGTGATGGGCTTGCTAGGCTTACATCACAACAAAAAGTTTTATTTAAACTTAACCAGGAAATTAGCGTAAAATTCACGAGTTTGCTGTACTTAATTGTACTCATATTTTGCAGGGTGTCACAAGTACACACAATAGGAGTTTTGAAAGTATGATGCATACAATAGGATTTCATGACAAGTTCGATACATTTTGAAACTATTTGCCCACTTATGTTTGATTGATATCTATTAGATTTGGTTAAAACTGCTATAAGATTAGGTTAGTTAGCCCAAACTTAACTGTGGGTTTATAATATTATAACATCACGATAAACTACGAATAATAATATTATGATTGTGTTCTTCATTGCGATTACATTGCATATCTATTTATACTAAAACAACTTAGGGAACAAGTACGATAGTTTTAACCCTAAAACCCAAATGAACCATAAACCCACAATCAGGTTTGGGCAAACTAACCTAATCATCTAACAAAAACAACCATTTATATTTTGTAACAATTATGTGCATCGAAGCACAATCGACAATCCTTGTTAATAACATTTATGAATGGCATGATAGTAACATGGCCAATCAAATTTTGCCACATTTCATATAATGGTTTGGTTCAAATTTCTCTAACAGTCCTTTAATTAATTTAATTACACGAATCTTCCTTTATTTTGAAACTTGTTACATAGTCCTTTAGATTAATGATTGTTAACTCTCCGTTAAAAAGGACCACGTGTGATATTTATTTTGTTCTTTTAAATTTTTTGAGTAAAACTTAAGTTATAAAATCTAAATTATGTATAGACACGTTATTAGGTGCACAAAATATTATGGTCATTTTCACATTTCAGTTAGAAAATTCATCATCAAATTCGGTTCTCTTATGCATATATCAAATTTTATAGTCAACAATCATTTTTCACCACCCAGTGACCATCCATCACCAATTTATCTTATCTTGTGACAACTTTCGTGGCCGCCGTCTCTTCTCTTTTGCATCTATTCCTTACTCGAAAAACATTTTAAATGATGACCCTCTAACTTCAATGTAGAAGGACGTTGAATAATGGGAACAAAATATGTGACTCGTAATCTGAACCACTAATGTATGTTTGGATGGTGAAAGCCAGTGATGGATTTGAGTGGTAGACTATATAATTTGATGTTTTATTAGAGAGTATGACCGAATTCGATGATGAATAAAATGGGGGAAATGAAAATAATGTTATGTGTACCTGATAATGTATCTAAAAATTTATTAAAATTTTTAATTAGAATTTTACGCAAAAAAGTTAAAAG
This sequence comes from Helichrysum umbraculigerum, assembly GCA_949592205.1. Taxonomy (NCBI): domain Eukaryota; kingdom Viridiplantae; phylum Streptophyta; class Magnoliopsida; order Asterales; family Asteraceae; genus Helichrysum; species Helichrysum umbraculigerum. Next base: position 120,960,305 of record CATIUR010000005.1, on the reverse strand, counting down.
AATAAAAAAATATCACACGTGGTCCTGTTTAACGGAGAGTTAACAATCGTTAGTCTAAAGGACTATTTATGTAACAAGTTTCAAAAAAAGGATGATCTGTTTAATTAAATTAATTAAAGGGCTGACATTGAAATTTTGACCAAACCATAAAAACAAATTATGTAAATTTCTCATGACTCTTTCGATCTTCTCTCTGATTTTGATTAGTGTCATGTCAGTTTGTAAACATGTTATGTAAATTTTGTTTGTAACTCTAGCATGCCAAATGAATGATTAGTTAGGTGGTTATTGCACGTTCAATTCTTTCTTACTTCATTTTTCCCTTTTTAGTTTTCCCTTTCTTTCTCTATTTTTTATTTTTATTTTTAATTCATCTTTTATTATGAGTTTTCTAACAAGTATTTTTTTTTTATTTTTGAATTTTAACCTCATGTCCTCATGGATCATATAATATTTTATATATTTTAACGGGTAATAAAAATTTAAAAATTGATGGTGAAATAAATTTGGGTATTGTGCAATGTGTTCTTGTGAGGAAAAGGTTTTAGGAGGGAAGGAAGAGAAGCAAATGGGGAGGTGACAAGTGTCCTCCTCCATTTCTCCACCTTCTTCATTTCAGTGATTTATTTTTTTATATTAATTTATTTTATCTTATTATTAATTTTTTCGCTTTTTTAAACTTTTTTTTTCAAATATTTTTTTTTTTTGTGCATTTTTTAAAGTTCTTGTTATCAATTTTTTTAAAAAAAAATTTTCCAACCTTTTCATTTAACCTTTTTCACGACTTATTTATCATTTTTTTTTCGCGTTTTCAACCTTTTTTCTGTTGTTATTTTACCTCACGTTGTTATATGTACATACAATTTTATATATAGTATTACAAAAAAAAAAAACATTTACATTATGCACCATATTCATACCTTGAATAAAATAAGTTTTGATATAACAAAATTATAACTTCAATGTATTGTAAAATTAAAATTATGATGCACCATATTTTATAACTATGATGCACCAAGATTTATACACTAAAGATGTTTATCGTATATCTAAAAGTTTGAGCGTCATATTTATAACTATGATGCACCATATTTTATAACTATGATGCAGTATGTTTTATAACTATGATGCATCACCTTTTAATTCAATAACGATGTTTTATAGTATATTTTGAAAGTCAATCTGTCGCACCCCCAAATTATGATGCGGAAGCGGTTCGAGTCGGGGCGCGACTAATTGCATATCAAAACACATAAGATATAATGAACGACTCTATATGCGTCGTTTTACAAACTTGTATTGATAAAACATAAGTTTACATCAAAATAATGTTTACATTAGCTCAGTTACTGAAATTGAGAGATTTACATCACATAATTACTTTATACAAAATATAATAATGCAATTTAAATCTCTGATGTATGAATGCTGACTCGTGCTATTTGATCCTGATTGAGCAGTCCAACCTACTGCTGGTTACCTGTGATACATGCTAAAATGGGTCAGCGAAACGCTGGTGAGCTCACAGGTTTGTATGTCAACACATATTTGTATGAACCGCAAGATTTATAATTAAATTTAAAATGCAATTAAGCAAAATAAAAGTTATACAGTCATGAGCACATAGTCTGAGCTTAACTTGAGTTGTCAGGTCCAAATAAGGAAACCCAACTGAGGTTGCCTCCTACGAATGCATAATCAACACCCGTCTTCCCAAATGCTAATACATCCGTTTGACCAGTTAGTGCGTGCTAACCCGGATGAGGATTGTCAATCCTATATGATATCATATACTAACATTCACGCTACTACGTATTACCAGACTATGCTATGGAGGGCTTTAAATTGATTAGCTTGAAACTCATGTAGTATTTGATTTGATTTGTACTTGCGTTCAACTTGTAAAACAAAACGAGCAATAATATCACACCCCTGATTTAAAAGTAGTAAAATAGGGGCCATGAGACTCACCTGAGCCTTGCGTGTTTATGGAAATAAACTTGAATTGATTAGCTTGTGAATTGATGTCCGGAGACTTGTAACCTGAGGACGTCCAGTACGCGCGATGGTTATTAATTGAATAGGTATCTTAAAAGACTACCTTTGTAGTTGTTTGTCCAAATTATAATATCCAAATTATCCCCATTTGGTTGATTAACTTGTCCAAATTACTACGATTTGGTTGATTAACTTGAGTTTAGAAAGTGTGTACGGCCCGTTGGTGATTGTTTGTAATAATAATTTTCAACATTATTATTTTGATTTTGAAGTGTTGTACTTGAAAAGTGTTTACAAACTTTTAGGTGACGGGGAACCGGGGGCAGCGCCCCTGGTTAGCGGGGTTCCAGGGGTGGCAACCCCTGGCGGGGTCCACGGGGCTGGCCCCTGGTTGGGGTCGAGATGCCAAGTCAGCTCAAAAATTTTTTATTTCTATTAAATTGCTTTGGTGAAAAAAGCATCTGGACTTGAATTTGGGTGAAATCAAGTGATAAAATTTAGGTCTCGACACTTAGTTAAAATGAGTTGTAAACATTCTGTTTTTAGCGTCACTTATAGCGACACTCAAGGGTTTAGGCGACACTTAGGAAGTGTCGCATGAAATGACGGATTCTGATGAATAGCGTCACTTATGCAAGTGACGCATAGAGGGCGACACTTAAGGAAGTGTCGGTTGTAAGTGTCGGTATAAAGGTCATGAGTCACTAAGGTTAGTGACGGATGAAATCTGTTCTCGATTATAGGCTTCACTTAAACAAGTGACGCTATAAGTGTCGGTTTATAGTGACGGGTATTGAATTTGCGACACTTAGGCAAGTGTCGGGAAAAAGGTTTTATGCGGCACTTAGGCAAGTGATGCAAAATTAGGGCTTTTAGCGACACTCAATGCGTCACTTTAGTGACGCACGAAGTGATGCTATACTGCAGTCTTCGTTGCGACACTTAAAGCTGATGACGGATTTTTGAGCCAAAACGAGTTTTCCGGCCATAGTTTGGTCCGATCCTTTTACCCAACCCATATATGGACATTATAAGCTTATATAAACAATAAACATGTAAAAATGAGTGAAATCGGAGAGTTTCGAGTTTTTGTCGGAAACTTACGCTGTGGCGAATCAAAATTCCGAAAAGATGAAGTTGTAGATCGTTGCGTCGTGGTTCTTTTATTCCAAACGAGCGGGGTAATTTGATGGCGTTTGGTGGTAGTTTTTAGTGAATTTAGTGTGATGGTGGTGATGGAGGTTTTGAAAGAAAAAGAGAGAAAGTGAGTGAAGAGAGAGAGTGAGATTGAGAGAATGAGGAAAGGGAAGGGGGTTTCCCTCCCTTTTCTCTTGGCCGGTTGGTGGGGCCCACCCGAAGTGGGTATGTCCCAAATTTTTAATCTTTGCGTTTGCGCTCCGTGACGTGTTCGTTTTCCCGATTGATTAGTTGTTTAATTAATTTAATACGCATTTAAATATACATTTTAAAATGTGAATAAATTACCAATATTTTCATTGAAGTATTTAGCCAAATACTTAATATTTGAGTTATATAATATAACTTAAATTGTTTCGTTTTGTTGGTGAGTTTACATATTAATCGCGTAAATTTTATTTGTACGATACGAAATGGATACGAAATATTATAAAAATAATATTTTGGATATAATTGTGTTATTAAATAATATTATATTATTTAATAAAAATTGTTCACCAACGTCCGTATTTAATTGAACCGAATTTAATTCGATTTGGAACATGTACGATTTAATCAAATCGCATACTTGTATATATTCAACAATATATATTATTTTATACACAAATTAGCCTAACACAGAAATAATTACATGTATTAAAACTTGATTAGGTACTAATTTCTAGTCCTAATTTGACGGGTGTCACATTCTCCCCCTGTTAGAAGAATTGGATCCCGAAATTTAGCTTGAAGTCACGTTTGAAGTAGCATCAGTGAATAACTGAGGATACTTGAGTTTCATTTTATCTTCCCGTTCCCAAGTGAATTCTGGGCCACGCCGCGAATTCCACCTAACCTTGACGATGGGAATACGACTTTGTTTGAGTTGTTTGACCTCACGGTCCATGATTTCGGCGGGTTCTTCAACGAAGTGAAGCTTGTCGTCAACCCGAATTTCATCGAGTGGAATGATAAGTGTCTCATCAGACAGACACTTCTTTAAGTTTGATATGTGGAAAGTGGGATGCACGCTGCTGAGTTCGGATGGCAGCTGCAATCGATATGCCACTGGACTTATCCTTCCGAGGATCTCAAAAGGTCCAATGTATCTGGGATTTAACTTCCCTCGTTTGCCAAATCGGAGTACACCTTTCCAAGGCGATACTTTGAGTAGTACTCGATCTCCAACCTGGAACTCGAGTGGTTTGCGTCTCACGTCAGCATAACTCTTCTGACGATCACGTGCGGCTTTGAGCTTGTTTTGAATCTCGAAGATTTTCTCGGTTGTTTCATGAATGATTTCCGGACCCGTGAGTTGGCTATCCCCAACTTCGGTCCAGCACATAGGTGATCGGCACTTACGACCGTACAGTGCCTCGAAAGGTGCAACCTTGATGCTGGTATGATAGCTATTGTTGTACGAGAACTCGCACAATGGTAGGTGTCGTTCCCAGTTTACACCGAAGTCAACTACGCATGCCCGTAGCATATCTTCCAGTGTTTGAATTGTTCGTTCACTTTGGCCATCAGTTTGAGGATGGTACGCGGTACTCATATCGAGACGAGTACCCAATGATTTTTGAAGTGATTGCCAAAATTGAGATGTGAAACGACTATCCCTGTCGGAGATAATCGAGATTGGAACACCGTGACGGGTAACGATTTCTTTCAGATAGATTCGAGTGAGGCGTTCCATTTTATCAGTTTCTTTCAGGAAGTGAGCAGACTTTGTGAGACGATCGACGATCACCCAAATGGTATCGCAACCGCTCGATGACTTGGGTAGTTTGGTTATGAAATCCATGGCAATTTGTTCCCATTTCCATTCAGGAATGTCAGGTTGTTGAAGTAAACCAGAAGGTTTTTGGTATTCGGCTTTGACTTTCAAGCAAGTAAGGCATTTGCTGACGTACGTGGCGATTTCAGCTTTCATGTTTGGCCACCAATAAAATTCTTTGATACCGTGGTACATTTTATCGGATCCCGGAAGAATAGAATATTTGGACTTGTGAGCTTCATCCATCACAAAGTCTCGTAGGTTCCCGAAACTAGGCAACCAGATTCGGTTTGAGAAATACCTAACTCCGTTAGGTCTGATTTCGAATTGTTTATCCATGCCTCGCAAGGCTTCGTTTTTGACATTATCAGGTTTGAGGGCTTCGAGTTGAGCAGCGAGAATCTGAAGGTTTAGGTCATTGTGAATAGTCATACTGAGGGCTCGGACTCGAAGCGGTTTCGACCTTTCTTTTCGACTGAGGGCATCGGCAACAACATTTTCCTTCCCCGGATGGTATTTGATTTCGCAGTCGTAATCGGTAAGCAACTCGACCCATCGACGTTGCCTCATGTTGAGATCCTTTTGATCGAATATGAGTTGGAGACTTTTGTGGTCAGTGAAGATTGTGCACTTAGTGCCATAGAGGTAATGTCTCCAGATTTTGAGAGCGAACACGACAGCTCCAAGCTCGAGGTCGTGAGTAGTGTAGTTCTTTTCGTGGATTTTGAGTTGTCGTGAGGCGTAAGCAATGACCTTATCTCGTTGCATCAGCACGCAACCGAGACCTTGATGGGAAGCATCGCAGTATACCACGAAGTCATCGGTGCCTTCGGGTAGGGATAAGATTGGAGCACTGCAAAGCTTTTGTTTCAGAAGTTGAAATGCTGACTCTTGTTTTTCAGCCCACTCGAACTTTTTGTTTTTCTGAGTCAGTGTCGTGAGTGGCAAGGCTATTTTTGAGAAGTTCTCGATGAATCGTCGATAGTACCCGGTCAGTCCTAAAAACTGCCGTACTTCTGTTGGAGTTGTCTGCGATTGCCAATTTTTGATAGCCTCGATTTTGGATGGATCCACATGAATTCCCTGACTATCGATAACGTGTCCAAGGAATTGAACGGTTTGTATCCAGAACTCACACTTGGAGAATTTGGCATAAAGCTCCTCGTGTCTAAGTAGTTCTAAAATAGTTTTGAGATGTTGCGCGTGTTCTTGTTCGCTTCGCGAGTATATGAGGATGTCGTCAATGAAAACGATGACAAACTTGTCGAGATAAGGTTTGCACACCCGATTCATTAGGTCCATGAATACAGCGGGTGCGTTGGTTAGACCGAATGGCATCACCTGGAATTCGTAATGCCCATAACGGGTTCTGAAAGCAGTTTTTGGGATATCGGTGTTGTGAACACGTAGTTGATGATAACCTGACTGAAGATCGATCTTTGAATAAAAACTCGACCCTTGAAGTTGGTCAAACAGGTCATCAATGCGTGGAAGTGGATATCGGTTCTTGACGGTTAACTTGTTCAACTCTCGATAGTCGATACATATTCGGAATGAACCGTCCTTCTTTTTAACAAAAAGGACCGGAGCTCCCCAAGGCGAAGAACTCGGTCTGATGAATCCTTTGTCCAGGAGTTCCTGTAATTGGGTGGACAACTCCTGAAGTTCGGATGGGGCTAACCGGTATGGTGCTCGGGCCACAGGTGCGGCACCTAGCACGAGATCGATTGAGAACTCAACCTGTCTAGGCGGTGGTAGACCAGGCAGTTCTTCAGGAAAGACTTCTGGAAAGTCTCGAACGATCGGCACATCCTCAAGTCGCTTCTCCTCCGACTTTTTCTCCATGATGTGTGCGAGGATTGCTGGGTAACCCTTCCTAAGAAATTTCTGGGTTTTCAAGCAAGATATGATATTGAGTCTCGTCCCACCGGTCTCCCCCTGTATGACCAAGGTTCTACCGACGGCGAGAGGAATACGAACGATTTTATCGTAACAAATGATTTCGGCTCGATGCTTGGACAACCAGTCCATACCCACAATGACGTCAAAACTTCCGATTTTGACAGGCATAAGATCGATTGAGAAGATTTCGTCGGCTAGGTTTAAAGTGCAATTAGGTATCACACTATTGGTTTCTATGAGTTTGCCATTTGCTAGTTCTACGGTGTACTTAACATCTAAGGCCACGGGGGTGATGTCAAGTAGTGGATAAAACTCATCAGAAATAAAGCTTCTATCGGCACCAGTATCAAATAGAACAGAAGCAGTTAAGTTGTTGAGGAGGAACATACCCGTGACCACATTTGGGTCCTGACGGGCATCTCCAGCATTAAGAACAAAAGCCCTTCCTTTTGCGTTGTTGTTGTTGTTCTTCTTCCGTTTAGGACACGCATCTCTGAAGTGTCTAGTCTCTCCACATCCATAACAGGATTTGGGTTGTTGGGTGTTGTTGTTGGGTTTGGGAGCTCTGCAATCCTTAGAGGAATGCCCGTACTTCCTACAGTTGTTGCAGGGAGACTTGCATGGACCATGGTGGTGGTAGTTGCATTTGGAACAGTATGGTCTGTCCGCAGTGTAGGCGCGTTTGGGTTCAGAATTGGTGTTGTACACTTGGATGGTATTGGGCTTTTTGTTTTGGTTGTTGTGGGGTTCAGATGATTTGCGTTTGTTGTTGTTGGAAGAGTTGTTGGATGTCTCACGGTTGACAACTAGTGCCATTAGCTCATGTGCTAGCCGGATAGCACTTTCAGTGGTGGTTGGTTTGGCCGAGGCGACATTCCCCTGAATGCCCTCAGGAAGGCCGCGGATATACCTTTTGATGCCTTTTGCCTCCAGTTCAACCAATCCCGGGCATAGTAAGGCGAACTGTTGGAACTTGGTGGTATAACCCTCAATATCGGTACCCTGCACCGCCAAGTGCCAAAACTCTTCCTCCAGACGGTGTAGGGCTTCTTCGGGACAGTACTTCTCCGTTAGCTTCTTCTTTAATTCAGCCCAAGGGAGCTGGTTTGCTATTTCGATGCCCACAGAGTTGGCGTGGGTGTTCCACCATGTAAGAGCACCTTCCTGAAAGGTGTATGCAGCGAACTTGACTTTGTTATCCTCCGCACAGTTGCAGAGGTTGAAAACAGATTCCATCCGTTCTATCCAACGGATCAGCCCAATGGCACCTTCCGTGCCCTTGAAGGTTAGTGGTTTGCAGCTGAGAAAGTCCTTGTAAGAACAAGGCTTGATGACAGGGGTATTACTGGGAGCTTCACCAGTATTTCAGGAGTTTCGAGGCGAGTCCCGAGCAGCCAAGGCATCGGCCACAGGTCGAGAAACGATAGCATTGATTTCCGCATCACTGTAACTTTTCTTCTTGGGCGGCATGATTCTTCAAGAAAGAAAAAAACAAAAGGTACATAAGAAATTGTACCAGAATGAAAATTACAATAGATGCATATATGTAAAAGCGGTAACATACGACATCACAATGTAAAATCAATAATATAGAATAATCGATGGGAATTGTCAATTGATATTACGAGTTCAAAAGATGATAGACAATTCCAAATTACGAGTTCCAAAAGTTACAGGATTAGATGTTTTACAAAAGTACCGGGAATTGTTACATCTGGTCGAAATTACATAGGTCCTACGAAGGCATAATATAGTGCATATTTCAGCCTAAGCTAATTCTGAAGTAGATTGAGTTGTGGCAGCAGTGCAGTGAGATGGTTCACAGACTCTGCAAGTCTGTTGGCAGTTCGGAGGGCGTCTTCGGTTTCCCTTAGACGTGTCTCGCACTGATGTAGCCTTGATTGTAGGACAGAGATTTCATTTCGGTTGCCAATCACTTGGTTGTGGACAACCTCCATGGTTTCGATTGTTTCTCTCACTTGATTTTGAAGAGTGTTCACGGTGTTGACAGTGTGCTCGTGATCTTCAGAGACTTGTTCGATTCGTTCCATAGCTGTGAGTCTCCAGTTCTCATGAGTTTCTTGTAGTTCGATATCCATAGCGTTAAATCGTTGCTCGTGATGGTGTAGTCGAGCGGCTAAAACCGGTAGAGTGAGGTGGGTGGAATATGGGCTAGCTCGAGGCAACCTGGTGTCCCTCCTAGCTACCCTTGGGTTTCGTGATCCATGTGGATAAGAGCGTGATGAACTTGGTGGTGTGTTTGCCATTCTGAGACAAAGCGTTAGAAAGAATGAGGCCTATATCCATATAATACAATATAGCCTAGGGTGTCTAACACAGACATTTTTGAGTCTCGGTTCTCTCGAGGTCAGAATCAACTAGTGTATTCCCGTTCAACATAACTACTACAGACCTTACATCATCTTTCTTTAATTGTACATAGTTGATCAGGCTATGTTAAATTAAAGTCGTATGCTGTAATTCCGGAACCAGTCATGCCTAATAAGGAAATACTGCCTAACGGTCATAGTCTAGGCCCACTACATGCAACCTATTTCACTATAACCTTAGGCTCTGATACCAATCTGTCGCACCCCCAAATTATGATGCGGAAGCGGTTCGGGTCAGGGCGCGACTAATTACATATCAAAGCACATAAGATATAATGAATGACTCTATATGTGTCGTTTTACAAACTTGTATTGATAAAACATAAGTTTACATCAAAATAATGTTTACATTAGCTCAGTTACTGAAATTGAGAGATTTACATCACATAATTACTTTATACAAAATATAATAATGCAATTTAAATCTCTGATGTATGAATGCTGACTCGAGCTATTTGATCCTGATTGAGCAGTCCAACCTACTGCTGGTTACCTGTGATACATGCTAAAATGGGTCAGCGAAACGCTGGTGAGCTCACAGGTTTGTATGTCAACACATATTTGTATGAACTTCAAGATTTATAATTAAATTTAGAGAAAATTGTCGAATTCGTCCCTGTGTTTTGCTCAAAAATCACGTCCCGTCCTTTAGTTTCAATAATGTCACTAGACATCCCTATAATAGTTGTTTTGCATCACCAGGAGTCCCAAAGCCAAACGACGTTAACTTCTTTGGTTAAATATTGACAAGTGCAAGGCACACGAGGGTAATTTCGTCTTTCATTAGTCCCTTTTAATAATTATTAAATTAATAAAACATAAAAAATATATGTAACACTCAAGCCACAAAGGCACAAAGTAAAATTAAATCGTCGTCACTTTAAAGCCATACCACCTGTAAAAATTTTTTTTGTGTGCTCAAGATCTACCAACTACCTTTGCTTAGAACTTGAAGCAAATTCATATTCAAAACTTGTAAAACCCAAGTTAACACATGAAACTAACAATTTGATGCTTAGGCCAGATTTAATTTTGAACCTGAAAAACCATGATGTCACCGGCGTTCTGCTGCAGCTCGACGGAGTTATTGTAACAAACGTTACCGGAAGTGAAACGTACCGCCACAACGCACCATCATCATCGACCGTTTCACTCTATCGTTTGCGGTGGACCGGTGGTGGTGATTCAGTGGTCGGAAGTGGTGAGTCAGTGGCGGTTGTGGTGATTCAATTGTCGGAGGTGATTCGAGTCACAATCGAGGTTGTTTCGTGTTGCAATCGCTGGATTTTCAGGTCACAATCTGTGGCGGGTTTTTCATTTCGGAATTGAGATTTAATGGATGAAAAATATGGGGTTTTGTAAAATTGGGGACAAAGTTGGGGTTTTTCCGATTAAGGTAAATAAAAAACGTATTTCATATTTTGATTGGGTTTATTAATTTAATCTAGTTACCAAAGAGAAATTCTACGATGACATAAATTTTACAAATATTTTCTTACAAACTGACGTGTTAATCTAAGCTGGACGTCCACGTCATATACCACTCATCTACAAAACCTCTCTCTTGTTTATTTTCTCTTGCATATATCAACGGTTACGTCTCTCTCCACAAATACACGGACACTCCGTCTTGCCCAAAACATCGCTCTGAAACACCATTTGTTAAATTCTAGAAAAAAATGTTAGATATGTTTTCTGTTAAAACAAAAGAATCATAGAAAACACAAGAATCATGAGGTGTTTAATTGCTGTTGGGTTTTTAAAATTGACTGACAATTTGATTTTTTCTATTTCAACACTTTCAATCATTTGGGCTTTCTTCACCTATCCTGCATTCCTGCTTGATCTAATTGACTGCATTAAGTTTGATAATGTTCATGAGTTTATTGGATCTAATTTTTACCTACGCTCATTTATGTTGATTTTTTTATAGAAATCCTTATTATAACTTTTGAGTTCAAACATTAATTTATTTTAATTTTATACAGTGGGTGTTTGTATATGGCTCACTCGTGTGAGCCCTAGAACTACAAAATAAGAAATCTCCATCTCCATATGTTTTCATTAAGAAAGGAAAAAGGAAATAGAACTAAAAGAACAGTGTTTGTATAAAGAACAGTGCACTAAAACATTTATAAATAGTGTCCTATATGACGAAAAACAAAATTGATTGATAAAGATGAAGAGTCGGTTGAATTATTATTGCTGTAATTTTAGAGTTTGGAGGTTGATGAGAGATAAATCAGAAATGTAATCTTTGCTATTAAATATAGAAAATAATTACTGTACTTAGAATGGGTGATTATAATGACGTGGATGCCACTATGTATTGCCACGTCAGTTTGTATGGAGTTGTTTGTAAAAATTGTGTAACCGTAGAATTATGTATGTATCTGTTTATTATTTTATATCTGCAATGTAATCGGCTGTTATCCAATATGGATTTTGATTTCTTATTTAATCAATACAGTTTATTTGAGAAAAATAGATAGAAGGCTATGATTTGTTTCGAATAATTAGGTATTTGTGTTTTAGTTAGCAGTGTGTTTGAGAAGAAGATGGAGTATGGATGATTGGTAAGGAAAATGAAAAGACACATATACCCTCGTCTACCTTGCACATGCCAATAATTAACCAGAAAAGTTAACATCGTTTGGCCTTGGGACTCGTAGTGATGCAAAACAACAATTATAGGGACGCCTAGTGATATTATTGAAACTAAAGGACGGGACGTGATTTTTAAACAAAACACAAGGACGAATTCGGCAATTTTCTCTTAAATTTAAAATGCAATTAAGCAAAATAAAAGTTATACAGTCATGAGCACATAGTCTGAGCTTAACTTGAGTTGTCAGGTCCAATTAAGGAAACCCAACTGAGGTTGCCTCCTACGAATGCCTAATCAACACCCGTCTTCCCAAATGCTAATACATCCGTTTGACCAGTTAGTGCGTGCTAACCCGGATGAGAATTGTCAATCCTATATGATATCATATACTAACATTCACGCTACTACGTATTACCAGACTATGCTATGGAGGGCTTTAAATTGATTAGCTTGAAACTCATGTAGTATTTGATTTGATTTGTACTTGCGTTCAACTTGTAAAACAAAACGAGCAATAATATCACACCCCTGATTTAAAAGCAGTAAAATAGGGGCCATGAGACTCACCTGAGCCTTGCGTGTTTATGGAAATAAACTTGAATTGATTAGCTTGTGAATTGATGTTCGGAGACTTGTAACCTGAGGGCTTCCAGTATGCGCGATGGTTATTAATTGAAATAGGTATCTTAAAAGACTACCTTTGTAGTTGTTTGTCCAAATTATAATATCCAAATTATCCCCATTTGGTTGATTGACTTGTCCAAATTACTACGATTTGGTTGATTAACTTGAGTTTAGAAAGTGTGTACGGCCCGTTGGTGATTGTTTGTAATAATAATTTTCAACATTATTATTTTGATTTTGAAGTGTTGTACTTGAAAAGTGTTTACAAACTTTTAGGTGACGGGGGTCCGGGGGTAGCGTCCCTGGTTAGCGGGGTTCCAGGGGTGGCAACCCCTGGCGGGGTCCATGGGGCTGGCCCCTGGTTGGGGTCGAGATGCCAAGTCAGCTCGAAAAACGCATCTGGACTTGAATTTGGGTGAAATCAAGTGATAAAATTTATTTCTCGACACTTAGTAAAAATGAGTTGTAAACATTCTGTTTTTAGCGTCACTTATAGCGACACTCAAAGGTTTAGGTGACACTTAGGAAGTGTCGCATGAAATGACGGATTCTGGTGAATAGCGTCACTTATGCAAGTGACGCATAGAGGGCGACACTTAAGGAAGTGTCGGTTTTAAGTGTCGGTATAAAGGTCATGAGTCACTAAGGTTAGTGACGGATGAAATCTGTTCTCGATTATAGGCGTCACTTAAACAAGTGACGCTATAAGTGTCGGTTTATAGTGACGGGTATTGAATTTGCGACACTTAGGCAAGTGTCGGGAAAAAAGGTTTTATGCGGCACTAAGGCAAGTGACGCAAAATTAGGGCTTTTAGCGACACTCAATGCGTCAATTAAGTGACGCACGAAGTGACGCTATACTGCAGTCTTCGTTGCGACACTTAAAGCTGATGACGGATTTTTCAGCCAAAAACGAGTTTTCCGGCCATAGTTTGGTCCGATCCTTTTACCCAACCCATATATGGACATTATAAGCTTATATAAACAATAAACATGTAAAAATGAGTGAAATCGGAGAGTTTCGGGTTTTTGTCGGAAACTTTCGCGGTGGCGAATCAAAATTCCGAAAAGATGAAGTTGTAGATCGTTGCGTCGTGGTTCTTTTATTCCAAACGAGCGAGGTAATTTGATGGCGTTTGGTGGTAGTTTTTAGTGAATTTAGTGTGATGGTGGTGATGGAGGTTTTGGAAGAAAAAGAGAGAAAGTGGGTGAAGAGAGAGAGTGAGATTGAGAGAATGAGGAAAGGGAAGGGGGTTTCCCTCCCTTTTCTCTTGGCCGGTTGGTGGGGCCCACCCGAAGTGGGTGTGTCCCAAATTTTTAATCTATGCGTTTGCGCTCCGTGCGGTGTTCGTTTTCCCGATTGATTAGTTGTTTAATTAATTTAATACGCATTTAAATATACATTTTAAAATGTGAATAATTAACCAATATTTTCATTGAAGTATTTAGCCAAATACTTCATATTTGAGTTATATAATATAACTTAAATTGTTTCGTTTTGTTGGTGCGTTTACATATTAATCGCGTAAATTTTATTTGTACGATACGAAATGGATACGAAATATTATAAAAATAATATTTTGGATATAATTGTGTTATTAAATAAGATTATATTATTTAATAAAAATTGTTCACCAACGTTCGTATTTAATTGAACCGAATTAAATTCGATTTGGAACATGTACGATTTAATCAAATCGCATACTTGTATATATTCAACAATATATATTATTTGATACACAAATTAGCCTAACACAGAACTAATTACATGTATTAAACACTTGATGCACCATGCATGATATTTTAAACACTTGATGCACCATGTTTTATAGCTATGATGAACCATGTTTTATAAATATGATGCACCACTTTTCAATTCAATAACGATGTTGAGAGTCCCGTGATCACTATTGATTAGTGATTTGGAATCGCAAAGTGTAAAGTTTAATTGTAGAAGGGGGGTTGAATACAATTAAAAACTTTTTCTGATTTTAACTAAGTTAATTGAAAGATTTTAATCGTTATAACGGAAACAGAGTATATCAGATAACAGATATGATAATATCAAAGAACAATGTAATCGTAGCTGAAATGGTGAATTGTATTGATCATAAAATTCACAAGTGTTGAATGCGGAATGGATTAACCAAAGTTAACCCAATTCAAACACTTAGCTAATCTATTACAGTTGAGATGAACAGCAGTGGACAAACATGCTGACTGTTCACTCTATGAATCCCTAAGTCGTGCTTAGACAAACTACTCACTGATGTACAGTGATTAACACGAATTAAACGACTAATCTCTACAGTACAAAACACTGAACTATTTATACTACAAGAGTTCCTAAAATATCGCCTACAAAATAGGATCTTGGAAGGACACGTGTCGCTGCTTGATTGGTTTGAACTCTGATGAACCGACATTCTGCGGGTCCCAATTCTGTTACCGCAAATATCTCGTTACCTTAAAACCAATCACTTGCTGCCACGTAATCTTTCGGACATACTTCAAACTAGAACACTCTTGCTGATGTATAGATAAGTACAGTACTTTTAGTACTTGATGATTGAGAGGCTTTATTGAATAGTCACTGAAGATATATTAATCCTCTTCACTCACTGCGAGCTAACATGCTCTTGTAGAATGACTTGAACTAATGATCTTCAGTGACTAACTGTTATTCTGGCAGTGACTTTTGCCTTTATTGATTTGAAGAAGTAAAGCTCTCGCTGATGTAGATCAGCGACACACCAAGTTGAGCTTTAAATCTTCCTCAGTATATCAAGCAGAATGAATGATGATCAGCGAAACCTATCATCAGCAACAGCAGCTTCGATACAATCCATTTCTTCATCGAGTAGTGAACAGTTGAGTTGGTCAGCGACTAGTGACTTCATCATGGTCAGCGACCAGTGACTCAACAGATGTTTTATTGTATCTTTTGAAGGTCGATGCATGATATTTAAAGGGAAATTAATCAAAATGTCCTTTTTAAAAAATATATATATGGTTTTGCCCTCGAAAAAAAAAGTTGACGATTTGCCCCTCGAAATCGCAAATTTGCTTTTGCGATCCCGTAATTTTCTTTTGCGACCCGTGCACATGAATGAGCTGTACTCGAACATTGCGTGCCATCGCAAAAAGCGATTTGCGATTTACCTATGCAAATTTGCGACCGCAACTTTTCTCAAAAATCAACACTATAATTATTTTATTATTACTTTTCATATATTAAATTTAATATATTATATTTTTCCTATTTAATTAACGCAGTATTTCATTTTTCTTTAATAACTTTTTCCATACAATGTTTAAAATAATTTCGAATATTTATTCATGATCAACGTAATTTTGTTTACATTTTGACCTGAATTTTATCTTCATATGTTATGTATTTAACGAAATCATTTTTTTGTCTCGAAATCAACTTTTTTTTATATCAAAATGTAGATAAAAATACACTGGTCATAGTGGTATATTTAGATTTATATTATAACTATTTTTTTCGAGGGCAAAACCATATATACTTTTTTTAAAAAAGGACATTTTGATTAATTTCCCATATTTAAACACTCGATGCATCATATTCAGGGAAAATCAGTGTATTATAGTTTATAATGTTAGTTAACACAATAATAATTTACTTTTATTGCATCTTGTTTTTGATATTTATCTGCATCATAATAAATTTTTATAACAAAAATTTTTAGAAAAAAAATAAAGAAATGGGAAGAAATTGATAAAAAAGGGTGGAGAAATGAAAAAAGAAGGGAGGAAATGGATAAAAAGGTGGAGAAATGATGACACTTGTCACCTCCTCATTAATTTCTCTTCCTTCTCTCATTTTTGCCCCTTCTTCCAAGAATCTCACCGATAATAATTTAAGATACTTTACTAGAAGGACATGTTTTAATTAGGAAATTAGTTCAATTTACATAGGAAGTATTTTTTATTTTGTAGTTAATATTTTTAAGATAACAAATAATCATATAATGGTGTTATATTTTGTTATTTATATTTTAGTGGTCAGTTAAAAACTTAACTTGAAGGACAAACTTACTCTTTAAAATCTCATGAGTACCTAAGGGTGCGTTTAGTTGTGGAAAATTTTTCACAGTTTTTCATATCCAATTTTCTAAAATATGAGAAGAGTTTTTGTTTTCTAGAAAAGTGTTAAAATTTTTGAAAATATGTTCAAAAGTTGATGTTTTTCCATTTTGGAAAAATGATGTTAAAGAGAATGTTTTTGGAAAATTTTAGAAAAAAGGGGAGGTGGGTACAAAGGAAAAAAGTGGAAAACTTGAAATCATGGTTTTCCAACTTCAACTTGTGGGATGGAAAAATGAGTTTTCCATTTTCTTGAAAAACTTTTCTGGAAAATACCTATTTTAAACGCGTTTTCTAATTTTCCACTTTTCTTAGAAAAATTTTCTGAAAAAATGGTACATTTTTCTTCAACTAAACGCACCGAATTTCATAATTCCATACATCAAAATATGTATCTATGATAAACTCTCTAAAAAAAGAAATGGGTGGCCCATACAATATGACTTTAGCCTTAAAACAAGCCCACTAAAAAAAGGAGTAGAACTTGTTAGTTGTTACGGATAGATTTGTGAACAAAATGTTCAGGATAAAATTATAGAGTTGATTGTATATTTTTCAATGGGTATTAATATTTCCAACATGATTTTTGATAGATCTACCATGCATGTGCAGTAAGTAGTCGTATTATATGTATAAATAGCTGTACATTATGGTGAATCTATCAAAAATCATGGTGAAAATATCACCACCCTTTTTCAAAAGTAAACTTTCTTTCTAGTTTAAACTAAAAAAAAAAATTGAACACGAGACGGAGAAAACTTGTGAGGCGAAAAATTAAAATCATCGTAGAATATAAATGATCAACGAAATCTAATCTATCCAAACTATTATTAAAAAACATAGTTTGTACAATGTGAATTTTGATTATGTACACATGAATATATTGTTCTACATCTTGTCACTCTAATACGCACATAAAGTACCTATATAAACTAAAACAAACTTTTTGCTTTCTAACACTTTCATAATTAAAAGTAAGTATGTTTGTTTATATGCAAAGCAATGAACAAAGTTCTTGTATCGTAGCAACGTCGTGACCATCCGGTAGCATATACAACTTCGACTTTCCATTGTTCAAACATGTCAAGTTTAGCTGATTGCCCAATTGTATCGACTGAAAAAAACCACAGAAAATTCAACAAATTGGTCATATACAACTTCGACTTTCCATTGTTCAAACATGTCAAGATAAATCCAATGTTTTAAAAACCGGTTTTTTTATCGACTCGGAAACTCCACCGATTCCGGTCGAACCGGTTCAACCGGTCCGGTCCAACCACCCCCAAAACCGGCCACGTCACCATTATTTAAAAAAAAAAAAAAAAAAAAACCGGTTGAACCGTCCGGTTTCCGGTCGAACCGTCCGGTTTCCGGTCGAACCGTCCGGTTTCCGGTCGAACCCCCGGTTCGTTGACTGGTCAACTTAAGGTCAAAACCGGTCCATTCTAACTCGGAACTTCCTCCGGATCCGGTCGAACCGGCCGGTTCGAACCGGTTTTTAAAACATTGGATAAATCTTAAACGCAAGTACGTTGTTATTTCAAGCAATTTTCCGTGAGTAGACGAAAATCTTACATTGCATTGGGGATCGCAACTCCATAGAGGTGTAGGAACGCAACTTAGATAATGACACCAAGAACAGTAATCATTTCCATCTACTTTTCGGAAAAGGAAGACAAATCCGATTGTAAACCTACAAATGATTGAATGAAAACTCGATGTCTCATGTACATAAATCAAAGAATATGAGATTTGATCAATGTTTTGAAAACCGGTTTTTGACTTGGATCGGTGACCGATTCCAGTCGGACCGGACCGGCTCAACCGCCCCAAAACCGGTCAAAACCTAAAAAAAAAAAAATCAAAAACCGGTTGAAAACCAGTCCAGTTCCCGGTTCAACCGGCCAAAACCGGAAAAACCGGCGGTTCGTTGACTGATCAAACCTATCCCAAAACCGGTTTTCAACCAGCCGGAAACCCTCAAAATCCCAGTCGAACCGGACCGGCTCAACCGGTTTTCAAAACATTGGATTTGATAAATACTTACATCACAAATAGAGAGATAACGGAGAGAACAAGTAAAATGTACTGATATAACTTGTATTGAGGTTTCATAGGGTGCCCATAGTAACCAGGAGGAACAATCCAATCAAATTGTCGTCGAGCCAAAAGGATAAACCCAAGGAAGAACCCTGTGACGAATCCTCCTATATGCGCGAAATTGTCCACATGTGGGAGGATTCCGACCATTAGGTTTATAAGGATCATGAGAACGAGTGTTGTTATAGCTGCCAACTATGCAAAACGCTAGACCTAATTAGACAGATGTACACCTTTTGTTGACATATTCACATATTTTGAGAGTGTAAAGTTGTAAACCTGCAATTTGATCTATATAACAGAGGTTTCAATAACGAAAAATCTGAGAGCTATCCTTAAAATTATTTTAAATGGTCAAAAGATGGTAGTAAATTATGATTATGTGTTTTGAGATTTTCGATTGCTGGTTATAATTAGTACAATTAGTACTAAAGCCTAAAGTTCATTTTTAAAAACAGGTATTTTTACAAAACCCGTTTGATTATGTTTTGGGAAGTTTATTTATAAGTGCGTATGGCTTTGCTTCTAATTATAAACCTGCAAAATTCTTGATTTATAAACTTTTTGGCTCTTACATACAAATTTGATCACCTTTACAGAATATATACCCCATAAATCATGAATACGATGATATGTATACAAATAGATTATCGTTGCAAAATGAAAAAAGATGTTAGAATGTACCTTGTTGGCGTAAATAGTCCAGTTTGTAAGTAATTCGGAGAGCATTGCTCCTAGCAAACCGAATAGGGCTCCTGATGCACCAACAGAGATTTGTTTCCGGATAAATAATGCTGACAACAAGCTACCACCGAGTCCGGATATTACATAAAGCAATCCAATTCTTACTATATGAAAACAATTCAAATAAGAACTCTGATAAAATGAAAACGGTCATTTGGATATCAAAATGTAGAATTGACTCACCAAATCCAAATTCCTGCTCGAGACGAATTCCAACACCTAGAAGACTTAACATGTTTGCGAAAATATGAAAGACACCTGCATGTAACCACATGCATGTAAATATTCGCCATTGTTGTCCTTCATGAATCACTTTATTTGCATCCAAAGCACCCATTTTTAGCAACCTATATCAGTATTTGATGTTTAAATGTTATGATTATACACATGAAAATCATTTGAAATCATCAAATTGAACGCTACAAAGGGTCAGGTGCAGCTGTCCCCTAAAGACATGTTCATATAATGTGAAAAAATTGTATTAAAAGTAATAATAGTATTTTGCATCCTTTGAAAGACAAAGAATTCGATTTATCTAGATTAAATTGTCCTTTGATAATAATATCCTAACTCTGCCTCAGATCGAACGTACGTGGATGTGGAAGGTCCAAGAAGGGGGTTTTCGTGGATGTTTTCAAATGCAAAACGTTGAAGGATGTCCGCACCAATACAACTTCTGGAATGGGCCGGGCAGTTATTGATATACATTGATAGTATGAATAATGCGACGTTGACGACGAAAATGGTGGGAACTAACCACGGGAACCATTCTTCAGATGATTGTTGGTTTTGATTAGACGTGGATGGCGGATAGCCAGCAGGTGGAGGGGTGCTATGGACATTGATTTCGATTTCGGGTGAATCCTTGGCGGATGTCCGAACCATGACAATAGTTTGTTTTTGTGATTGGGGGTGGTGGTTTAGTTTTGCTTTTGAGAATTTTGTTTTCTTTTCTTTTTTGGTGTTTAAGAAAAAAATTGAGAATGTTGGTGTGAATGGTTTAGCGGGAAATTCCGGTGGAGGTAGGCAGGATGATTGGGTGTCGATGGGTAACGGTATATAACTAACTTTCAAGTTTTGTGAAATATGCGTATGTATAATTCAAGAGGTGACAATTTAAGACCCATGTGTTTAGTTGGGTTTTTCTTATTTATAGATGGGTCTAGTTGGGTAATTAAAAAAAAGCTTAAGTATATCATTATTACTCATTATGACCCAATAGGTAATAATGATATACTTAAGCCTTATTTTAATTACCCAATTAGACTCATCTATAAAAATTAGAAAAATCCAACTAGACCCATGGGTTTCAAATTGGCACCTCTAAATTAATTCCAACTGTGTGAATTTAATTACGGGAAAAAAATGATGAGATGAAAAATACTTTTGTGTAAATCTTCTTTATATTTAATTTTAGCTTTTTATATAAGGTTCACAGGGTAATGGAGGGGGAAGGGAGGGCAAGGACTACTTTGCAATTCAAACAAAGTTTTGGACCTGCTCGAAAAGTTGCCCGAAAAAATATTCAAAAATAGTCAAAAAAATTGTTTAATCAGAGAAAAATTTATTAGGAAAGATTCAGTCAAATAATGCTAAAGAAGATAAGATTCAGTAACAATATACATGATGCAGTAACTATATACATTATATAGTAAACAAAATAATAGTAAACTTTTTGATTTCAAAATAAAATCTTGATTTACAAACACATAAAAATGCTAAACACAACGTAAGATGTAGTAACAATATACAAGATGCAGTAAAAACATATTAACAATTTTTTGATACAAATATATAATCAAAGCTATAGAAAAACATAAAAAATGATAAAAATTGTAAGATGCAGTCAAATAATGCTAAAGATGATAAGATGCAGTAACAATATACAGGATGCAATAACAATAATGATGCAGTAGACAAAGTAATAGTATTTTTTTGATTTAAAGATTTACAAACACATAAAAATGTTAAAAACAACATAAGATGTAGTAATAATGTACAAGATGCAGTAAAAATATATTAGTAATTTTTGGATTCAAAAATATAATCAAAGCTATAAAAAAACATAAAAAATGCTAAAAATTGTAAGATGCAATAACTAATATACAACATGCAGTACACAAAGTACTATCACAAAAAATATTGTGACACCCGTCAAATTTAGGACTATTAATTAGTGTCTAATCGTTTGCAATACATGTAATTAGTTCTGTGTTAGGCTAATTAATGTATCCTTATATATATTGATGAATATATACGAATTACGCGATTTAATTAAATCGTGCGCATTTTAAATCAAATATAATTCGGTTCAATTAATACGGACGTTGGTGAACAATTTTGCTAAATAATATAATATTATTTAATACAAACGATTATATATCCAAAAATATTATTTTGATAATATTTCGTAATTATCTCACATTGCACAAACAAAACGCCTACTCGTTTAAAATATTAAACGCGCAATCAAAACACAACAAACTAAGTTATATTTTATAATTCATAACTTAAATAATTCAACTAAAACGTTTAGAAAATTTTCGTATTTTAAGACTTATACTTAATTGTGGAAAATAATTAGTTAACGCTTAAACAACCGGGGAACGAACACCACACGGAGCGGGAACGCGGACTGAAAGTGGGAGGATAAACCTCCCACCTCTTTTCTTTCTTCCTCATTTCTTCCCTTCTTTCTCTTTCTTCTCTTCTTTTTCCTCCCAAATCACCATCCACCACCATTACACAAAATCAACAAATAACACACCCAAACGTACTCGGATTTCACTACTACTTTAGAATAAAAGAACCACCTCGACAAGATCTACACTTCTGTCTTTCCGGAATTTCGTTTCGCCACTTTGTAAGTTTCCGACAATTTCTCGAAATCACTCAAATCTTAGTTATAATACTTGTTTATTGTTTCTACACGTTTATAATATCCAAATATGGGTTGGGTAAAAAGCTTGGGTCGATCGGTGGCTGGAAAACTCGTTTTTGGCTCAAAAATTCGTCAACAGCTCGAAGTGACGCAACGACGACTGCAGTATAGCGTCACTTCGTGCGTCACTTAAGTGACGCATTGAGTGTCGCTAAAAACCCTAATTTAGCGTCACTTGCCTAAGTGCCGTATAAAATCCTCTTTTTCCGTCACTACCTAAATGACGCATTTTCAATACCCGTCACTAACCTTAGTGACTCATGACACCTGTACCGACACTTACAACCGACACTTCCTCAAGTGTCGCACTTTATGCGTCACTTGCACAAGTGACGCTATTAATCAGAATCCGTCATTTCATGCGACACTTCCTAAGTGTCGCTTAAACCCTAAGTGTCGCTATAAGTGACGCTAAAAACAGAAAGTTTCAAACCATTTTTACTAAGTGTCGAGGCCTAAATTTTATCACCTGATTTCACCCAAATTCAAGTCCAGATGCGTTTTTCACCAAAGCAATTTAGTAGAAATAAAAATTTTTCGAGCTGACTTGGCATCTCGACCCCAACCAGGGGCCAGCCCCTTAGACCCCGCCAGGGGTTGCCACCCCTGGAACCCCGCTAACCAGGGGCGCTGCCCCCGGACCCCTGTTATAATGAGTTCGTAAATACATTTCACACCAAGTGTCGAACTTAAACAACTTCAAACCTTATTACGATACGACTTTATAAACAAATTGAGACATATTTTTCAAGAGTAACACTTTGGAATCACTAATACAAACCGTCACCAACGGGCCAACCATGTTTTCTAAGAACAAACGATAACGAACCAACATTGGACATAACGAGTTGTGTAGACAACTAGCCTAGATGGTCTTGCGGGACATCTACTTACTTAACTTTATATGTTTAGGCATTTAAAGGTTACGGGTTCGGAGAACCTACACACTACTCACTGTTTGCTACAGCTTACTACTCGACTCAGGTGAGTCTTACAGCCCCACTTTTACTGTTTTGCTTACGGGGTGAGATACATTGCTTACTCTTCCTGAACACAAGTACTAAACTACTCATTTTACTATACGGGATTGCATGAGTTACTTACTTTTTACGGAAGTCTCTCCATCATATATCGTTAGTTATGGACTTAAGCGCGAACACTAGTTAATGGATCCATTAGGGAAATGACCCTCCCCGCCCGGGGTAGTAGCGCTACCACGAACCGTTATGTATAAACGGGCGACTATTATTCGTTACTATGCTTGCTCAGTTACGAGCATGTCACAGGAGCAATTTATTACTTACGGGTTAAGCTTCGATTATGAGCCTCATGGTAACGGTATAACTTATTTACTTTACATTTTCAGGATTTGCAAATACTTGATTTACGCCTGCGGGCACTACTGATGAAATCTTGTGTTCAACACTGATATTACTTACAAACCTGCGAGATTCACCAACATTCGTATTGACCCTTTTAGCATGTATTCTCAGGTACACAGACGGAGTTGGATTACTTTAGGGCATAGCTAGAGTCGCATGATTTCAACTAAACTGCATTAACAGAGATTCTCAGCATTATCTTTTGTACATGTTGATTATGTAATAGAATCTCATGCCTTACGCGTGGACTCTAGGAAACTACATTTTGTATACGAAAACATTAAGTTTTCAAACATTTATTTCTATGAAATCGTTTTACAACGTCTCATTTAGAGGTCGTTTACCGTATATCTTGCGCTTTGTATATTGATTAGTAACACCCAAGTATGCTTCCGCAAATCATTAAATTTAGGGGTGTTACAAATATACACTGCAGTAATATAAAATGCAAGATGCAGTCATTTTTTTTTTCAAATCTGAAAAGTAGATCTACAAATTTTTTTAATTTCACGTTTACATAACAGAAGATAGATTCACTAGAAACTAAAAACCTTTAATCTTTCTATTAAAATGCAATAAAACAAAATTAATCGAACCACAAATCACAATTGCTAATCCTTCAAATTCATCATCAACATCATTATATATACAATTAACAATTTAAATTCTCAATTTCAAAACATAAAATTAATCATCTACAGTGAAGCCCTAACACAGATCCAGTTTTAACCTCAATTGCAACACCACTCTCAATTCTATGTGTAAATACCTTCAATTCAAATGATTTAAGATCCCGGGCCAGTTGCTCAGCATTTATCCCCTCACGTGCAAGTAGCCTGTGCATTAGTTAATAAATTACATATTCTAACAGAAGCTTATTATCAGAAACTTCAATTCTCAACATCAAGCAGCAAAAGTTCAAGGCACTATTATAAACAATAACATCAGAGAATCAAGAAACATAAGTAGCCTCTTTTACATCTACTAACTTCAAGTATAACCTGTTTTCTTCGATTAATAAACTACAAATCAAGACTACTCAATAATACTTCACTTTGTTAGTTATTGCTATGATAAAGTTGAATCTCGCCATTTTAGTGAAATACAGCAAGAAAATTGTTGGTGTCCTAATCAACACCGCACATCTCGGGCATCGCCGGAACCGGAAATGACTGGATGACGAATTTGCCGACATGTGTTGCGTACCGACGTGCGAATTTGAGTAGGCGAGCTGAAGTGAGCTGTCGTAGTGAGTGAAGGCGTCACGGTTAGGGTTTGTAACGGAAACGAACTGGAAGAAGGTGAAGTTAACGGTGCCGTTTGAGATGGAGAAGGTCGGAAATTGTACGGAATCGACGTTGATTTTAGGGTTTTTTTGTTTGAAGATGAGGAAGAAAATGACGACGACGATTAGAAGGAGAAAAATTGTGGCGACGAGACATGAAGCTAGATGGTGGCAGTGAACCAGCGAAGATGGTGACGGTGGTGAACGTTAAAGGAGGTGGTGAACGGTGGTTATGTGTTTGTGAAATAGAGAGTTTTGTTATACACGTAAAATGAGAGAGTTTGTGTTACTGTGTGTTTGGTTATGTGTGTGTGAAAGAGTGGTTGCCCTAATTTGACCCATTTCAATTTACTTTACATAAATTGCACAATAGTCCCTCCGCCCAAATTCATTTGCAAAATAAACCTTGCATGACATGGTTTAATCTAGACCATTGATTAAGGGAATGGACGGTCTAGATTTGCTTGCTCTCCTTGCCCTCTCTATGGGTCATGCTCCTCTGATCCCAAATCTTTATATAATTAATTTGTATGAATTTAATAATGTTCTCATTGGTTATATAGTCGTTTATTATTTAACAAATCAACTGGAATGAAACGACGATACATAAGTATCAAACAATCAGCAATTAATTAATTAATTCTTTTACTAATGATGAATAAAAAATAGAATACAATTACTTAAAATCATTGTTTACATGTTGTCAACAAAATATGAAGTAACAGCTAAGAGATACTAAATTTGTGTTACTCTTCAAGTAATGACATCATAAGTTAATACACAATTGACACGATTCTCATACAACGTGTGTTTTCCACAATTGTCCTATAATTGATGTTGTAGCTAACGGTTCTCTCTGATTAAAACGTAACGATTTAGGAGTAAAGAATTTAAGTTGTCAGAAAAGTTGTATTAAAAGTAAAATACCATTTCATTTTTAAAAATGTGCTATAAAAGGATCTAGTATTTTGAAATCGTACTATAAAAGGATTAAACATTTTGAAATTGTGTCAGAAAAAGATCAAATACTCAAAATAAAATTCGGGTTTAAATACCCAAAAAGTAGAATTAGTGTTTATATCGTATGTTTTCTAGGTCACAAATGTCACGTATTAATTGAATATTTGAGATTTAAGCCTTGCATAAGCTAAAACCGATTAAAAACTGAAAGAGAAAATGAAATAGTAATTACACCTTTAATTGAACTTATTTGACAACTTAAATCCTTTTATGACACAATTTTTCAAATATAGGTGAAATACTCTGTAATTAGCTTTCATGTACAACAAAAGTTAATTATATAAAGAATAATGTTATATAGGCCTAATTATATATATCAAAATATGGTGGTTAATTTTTTTGTATTTATATATATATATTTTTTTAGTTAAATACAAATGTTAATTCTTCTAAATTACGGTAATACCCCTTTGTCCCTCCCATGATTCAAAATTAAAGATTCAATGGACTGGTATTCTCGGAGCTATGACAGAACTACAAACCCAACAAAAGCAGCTTGCTTTATCTCTATTAAAAAAATCACAATCAATCAAATGCATCAAACATCTCAAGTCCATCCACGTCATCCTTCTGCGAACTGGTCTTCACCGGAGCAGTTTCGCCGTCGGAAACTTTGTCACATGTTGTGCAAATCTTGGTCTCATGTCCTACGCAGCCCAACTGTTCGATGAAATGCCTGAACCAAATTCATTTGTTTGGAACACCATGATAAGAGGATACCAACAAAACCATGAACCCAAACATGCGATGGAACTATTTGATCGCATGAGGGTTGAGCCTATTGGTCCTGATTGTTTTACTTACCCGTTTGTGATACGGGCTTGTAACGAGTTGATGGAGCATCTTAAAGGAAAAGGCATACATGGGTTGCTGTTTAAAGTTGGGCTTGAGTTAGATACTTTTGTTGGTACGAGTTTGATTGAATTCTATGGTGGATTTGGTGATACGAATGCAGCTCGACGTGTTTTTGATGAAATGCCAATGAAAGATAAGGTTGCTTGGACTGTTTTGTTGTCTTCATGTGTGAATAAATGTGAGGAATTAAAGGAGGCCCGTAAAGTGTTTGATCGAATGCCTGGTAAAGATCTTGTGGTTTGGAATATAATGATCTTTCAGTATATCAAAGCTGGTGATTTACAAAATGCAAGGGAGCTTTTCAAGTTTGCTCCTGTTAAGGATTTGTTAATGTACAATACGGTTTTAGGTGGTTATGCCAGACAAGGAGAAGTAGACGTTATGCTTAGATTTTTTGATGATATGCCCATGAAAGATTTGGTATCGTGGAACACGGTGATTGGTGGGTTGGTTAGGGACAAACGAATTAAAGAGGCTATGATCTATTTCCATCAAATGCAGAGCGAACACGTGTATCCAAATGAAATTACATTGGTGAGCCTTTTATCTGCTTGTGCTCAAGTTGGAGCTTTAGATATAGGGAGATGGTTACATTCATATATCGATAGGACCAAACGTGGTTCTGATGTAGTGGTTGGGACAGCTTTGGTGGATATGTATTCAAAATGTGGAGACTTAGAAAGTGCCGAATACGTGTTTGATCGGTTGCAGAACCCTGATGTTGTTGCTTGGAATGCTATGATTATGGGGTTCTCAATGAATGGGCAAAGTAGGACGACTTTACAGTTCTTTGACCGTATGAAACGGGAATCTGTCATGCCAAACGAAATCACTATTCTTGGTGTTCTCTGCGCTTGTGTGCATGCAGGATTTGTGAATGAAGGACGAGAATTGTTTGATAGTATGAGTAAAGAACGTGGTTTGGTACCTCAATTAGAGCATTATGGTTGTATGGTTGATCTTCTTGGGCGGGCCGGTTTGTTAGATGAAGCTTACAGGCTTATCAAATCTATGCCCCTTGAGCCACATATAGGGGTATGGGGTGCACTTCTTGGTGCATGCAAGCTCCATAAGAACGTCGAGTTAGCTGAAACGGCTATTAAACATTTGAATGAGCTAGATCATGAAGATGGCGGTTATCTTACCATGATGTCGAACATATATGCAAACGCAGGAAGGTGGGATGATGTGTCAAAAACACGAGAATTAATGAGACAAAAAGGGGTTGATAAATTGCGTGGGTGTAGTTCAATCGAGGTTGATGGTGAGATCCATGAGTTTGGGGCCGAGGAAAAGATTCATCCTAGAATGAATGAGATTCATGAGATGATTGATGAGATCTCGAGTCGTTTGAGGACGGTGGGACATGTTGCAAGCAGAAACGAGGTGTTTTTCGATGTGGAAGATGAAGAGAAAGATAAGGCGTTGTCGTATCATAGTGAAAAGATGGCTGTGGCTTTTGGACTTATTGCTACTGATAAAGGGACCGTGATAAGGGTAGTGAAGAATTTGAGGATTTGTGGTGATTGTCATGCTGTGATGAAGCTTATTTCTCATAGTTTTGAAAGGGAAATTGTGATCAGAGATCGTAGTCGGTTTCATCACTTTAAAAATGGTAGTTGTTCCTGTGGAGATTATTGGTAAATTTCAGCACTTGGACGTATGTTGCAAGTAGAACTGGATCGTTTGTGTTTAACTTGTAAGATGATCTTAGATCTCTTGGGTTCGAGGTTAGCTTTTCTGATAACCAAAGCTCGAAATTATAAACAGAGTGTGTAATCTTACATAGATACTTGGATAATCAAAGAATAGTTGATGAGATATACATATGGGTCTTTTTTTTTTTTTTTTTGGGTAAAGAATATACATATGGGTCTTGCCAGGTACATAATACAATAATCTTACTTTCTGACCATTTTTTATGCAATTTTTTGGTTTCACTTTTAAAAGCACCAATGTAATGAAAGCTCATGCAGGTCTTTTAATCATCTTTAAACATACATAATACTTCTCTAAGTATTTGTCATCAAGATAAAAACATATAAGTGATCGTTGCACAGCCAAACCAAAACTAATTGCTAATAGTTATTCTCATACTGAAATCGACAACACAATATCCTTGACTTTTAATAAGGGGTGCGTTAGCTGGGCCGTTTTCTTGCATCGTTCTCACCTGAATCAACTATTAATCTTTACCAGTACACAATTCCTATATACAAGACATGTCAGCAGGTCCGTCGAACTGTATTGACACAACAAATTGAAGAATTACTAAAGGCTGTGATTTGTGCACATTGACTAATGTACGCATTGATTACGGGTTTTGTCATCAACAGGTCAAACATAAAAATTAGTTTTTTAGTTAGCCAAAAAAACCCAGGCCAAGTGGCTCAAACCGGATCCAAAGTAAACAAAAAAATAAAATAAAAATTCTATTACAATAACAAAGAAAAAAAGGATTACGCTGATCGTATCACAAGGGAAGCTCAGTGGAGTTTGATCAATAACAGAATGCAATCGTCATAAAATGGTGACTAGTTCAATCCACCTAATATTACACAATTAAGAAAATCAAAATTTGAAGTTCAACAACGGGAAACGAAAAACTTCAGATTCGCTTTTAAACGAACTCCGGATTATCCAAATTCTGAAGCTAAAAAGATTACAGACAAGTTTGAGAACCTAGACGTATCAGAAGTGTGCCAAGCTGTATACTAGAGTCCAGGCCAGCTGAAAGAAAGATACAAAGATTGTAAGAATCAGCAAACCGATAAAATGCATTCTAAATATTAGCAAATAATGGGATCAATGGATTTTACCAGAAACAGTGTGATTGAAGCAAAAAGCCCCTCCTGGAGAAGAGCACCATGACCACCAAATTCTTCTTCATCAACCTTGAGTATGATTGCATAATAGCCATAGACGATACCCGAAGATAGAAGCATGAATCTGAAACCAATCAACAGTGGATGTTAACCTATTTAAAAATCAGCATTGCTACCTGGATACATACTGCCTAATTTGCTTAATTTAATCGACATCTTACAGCAGCACAAGTTTAAAGATAAATTTGGCTTTGGGAGGTTTCTTTTTGGGAAGAAAGTTGGTGGTCTGGTTTCCAGCTTGGTATATGTGTTTATACACACATATAGGATGTTGGTTGTTTGGTTTGCAACGTTTTTTACTTGGGTAATATGTCGATTCTAATTTACTGTTTTACACATTTGTACCCATTAGTCCACTACCATAAATTAGAAATTTTAATATATGGCCCATAACTTATCTTGTACTTGTTAATGCTCATTGTAGACATTTGATGAACATTCAAATATATTTTATCAAAAGGGCTAATTACTTTCTTAGCAGTTGCCCTTCATTGAACTATGTGTCAAGCCAATTATGGTGTCCTCATAAATGGAGTACTTTGTACATAGTTTCACCAATAAATTAGATAACTCTAGAAAATAGAATGTATCATAAGTATTTGACACAACTAAGAGAGGACAAATTATTTATCATGTCAACTCTTGAGAAACCAGAGTTTCAAAGTTCCCAAACCAAGTAGAACTAAAAGCACTGAACTGCCTTGGTTTGGATTGATTGGTGATTTCTATATCTGTAAGACTAAACACAGTGGTTCATTTGTAAAGCAAAAAAGCCAACGGTGTGTTCACCCTTAAACCTAAATAACAGATTGTTCCTTCACAAACTTTATAAGAATGACTTTATAAGAAAGGGGGGAAAATCAGTATTTCAAATGGTTTCAAATGGAAAGCTATATGTACAGATGGTGCAAAAGCAATGAACTTACGTAACAAGCCAGATACCCCCAACCAAAGGAACTGCACCCCATAGTAACCCACATACAAGGGCCAGTATTTGCCGAATCCAATGAAGTACATCTCCTAATTGGTCCTGCAGTAAAAGGAATAAAAAATCGTTATTAGCTCAAAATCTATGATCATATTATTAGGATAGAAAAGTAGCAACTACATAAATTTATCTTTGGTAATTCTCCTAAGATAATTGCACAGAGTTGGAATAGATAACTGCAAAAGAAACTCTCAAGCAACACTCCGCCATTTGACATTCAATCTTCAAAGAAGATGAGGACCCTAATACTATGTGGTTAAAATGAATAATGGACTGAAATACCCATACCCAAACCCATATTATTAATAAACCCATATTAATAATGGACCAACCTACCTGTTCAAATTTTACCTAAGAATACATTTGATGTTGCAAAATTACTCTTTAATTTTATTTACTTGATTCGCATTAATCATGAGGAAAATCATCCGAAAGAACGACTCCACATTCCTTCTAGATTCAAAGAATAAACAATGGTTGAAGGACTAGAACGACTCCACATCTACTTCCTTTCCCTATACAATCCTCATGAGTTTTGTTCTTAGTCCCTAGTTTAAACCAGACAGTTTCTAGATTAACGGCAATACTCTATGAAAAGGTAACTATATATGTGAGGCTAACAGAGAATAATATAAGTCATGACATGAAAACTGTGAGAAAGTAATCAGTTCTAAACCATAAGAAAAAAAATGATAACTTGATTAGATTAAAACCCATAGAGAGTATCAACAACATTCCTATTCAGACTATTCGACTATACAAGATCAACATATAACTTAGCACTTATGACATACCAAAACAAATCATAGTTAGGTTACCAATTAAAACCATATAATAGCATACACCCATTAGAACATTGACCACATCGATTTGAATATATTATATTTAGTACTCAGATAGTTAACAAGATATTTTAACCAATACTCAGTCAAGAAACAAGTGATAACTCACATTAACGCAGTTAGTAACAATTTCAATCATTTTTATTTTCTCTTTTCTTTTGATTTTGAGCATAAATGTTCATAAAGCAGGGAAATTTGAGTTTAACTGTAGTACAATAAACACTATAAGTAGTATGAAAAGAACTAACTTTTGATCCATAATTTTGTACCAAGCTTTCACTTTTCTACTATTCCTAACTACATTAAAAAAAACAGCAATCACTCAATTAAACAATACAACATATACAAAGATATATAATATATATAACTGTATAACAAATATGAAAAAGTCACTAAAAAATACAATAAAAAGGAGAAACGGACTACCTTATCCCACGAAGCTTCTGGATCAAGCAATTTGGCGAAGCTAAAAGAAGATATATGAGGTTGTTTTTGTTGAAGATTTAACTTTGCAGACTTTTTCATACTTACGATTATAGATTATTAGGGTTTGGATTGAGCAACAAATAACAAAAGCAGATATAACAAAGTATTAGTTGTTGTTGGATATCAGATTCAGATGATGAAAGGAAGGGAATAATGATGTAAGAGGGTTAGGGTTTGTGATTCAGAATGATTATTAAATTAAATTAAATTTAAAGTGGGAAGTAATATTAAGGGAACGGGGATTTGAGATTGAATCGTGAATGAGTAGGATAAGGTCAGATCACGCTGCCGTATTTGGAAAAAATTAAATAAAATAAAGACGATCAATTATCAGGTAGGCTATAGACGGCAACTAACTTGGAGGGGGTGTTTGGACTTGGTCTGGGAACCGGGGGTGTTTGGGGAAGCGTTATGGGAGGGCTTTTTAGCTTTTGTGGTATCTTAACGCTGAAAAGCTCTATTTTAGTGTTTGAAAATATTGAGTTTTTTTCCATTTTAAAGGGTTAAAAAGCTAAAAGCTAAAAAGCCAGGATTTTGGAGCTGTAAGCTAATGTTGAAAGCTAAAAGCTTACCGCCGCCCCAAACACCCTCTTATTGTTATCATGATGATGATTGGAAACTTACTCCCTCTCCGGACTCCCCGCTCCATCCCAATTTTATTGTTTTATCTTTTACTTTTCACCTACCTTTTTGTCTTACATGTATAATATACGGGGTATAAGAGAACTTTACAATATTATTCTTATCTATTTATGAAAGTGGGCAATAAATTTGGGACATCAATAAAAGGAAAGTTTCCTTCTATGGTCATACCCAAAATGGAACATTTACACGATATTTATTAATTTAATACGTACAATTAGACAAATGAAAGTATTTCTCATACAATAGTAAAATGTAAAGTTTAATACATAACGAAACAATAAACCCTTAAAAAGCTACAAAATCGTGCTCTAAAACTTTTAGAGTGTGTTTGGCACAAGCATTTTGAGGGATTTTAGAAAATTGAGATTATAATCGTTACAATCTCAATCTTGTGTAAATTAATAATCTTTGTTTGGCAAACAAAAAAATTGCAATGATTACTAAAAAAGAATTCTTAAGAGAATCTATTTTAAGTAGATTGTGAAAATAATATCTAGTCACAATCTTCAGCTTCAACTCAATCCATAATCTCCATCTATTAGCTCCAGTTATGATCTTTAGCTCCACCTTATTGTTCCGAACATACCCCTAATCTAATCTAAGTTAATATATCACTTATTGATATGTTCACATTAGCAAGAATAACTTGTTATTACTGTTTTTTTTTTAATAAAACTAGGTTAAAAGTTCACATAACACTTTTTTTGAGTTGGATCATCACTTGCGGAGTGGAATTAGTGAGAAAGGTACAAAACTCCACTTCTACGACACCAAAAGATCAACCACATTGACAAATAAGTTAATGATTTACGGTTCTCTTTTACAAACATTAACTAGATATCTTAATTAGGCGGTACTTTGTTAGAAGAAATAATACGGTAAAACATGACTAAACTCATGAAAAAGTAACTTTTGCTCTAACTTGAAAAACGTGCCCAAAGTTTTTTGAATTGTAGATCTGCTTTCTCCGGCCACCGGTAGTCGGCCGGTGGACCGTAGGTCTCCTTTTTGCTCCTCTTGTCAACCTACTTCAGTCACATTTTTGTTTTCGTTTTTCATTTCGGTCACCACAAGTACGAGATGATCAGTCTCGTTGCAAGCAATTTTACCAACAATTGCATCTCCTTTTGGATTTAAGTTTCTTCCATCCTTCTTCACTTGTTTTGTCTTCGATGGCTCGTTAGCCGCTAGTCTCAAGCCCTTTGTCTTTTCAATCTCGTTAAACCACCACCGTAGTAAGTAGAGTTCATCGAAATGTTTTTTCTTTTTCGACGCTGTAACACCCCGCGATTTCGACATAATTATAAACGTTAATTTCATGCATTTTTAGGCTAATTCCCTAACTTAGAGTGAATTCACAACATATTTTAGAGATAAGTCTAGCAAAGCCCAACTAGTTAATACGTGTAGTATTACATTTCATAATTAGTTGTAATTATGTACAAAACAATTGGAACAAACGCGACAAAATATATGACAGTTGGTGAACAAAACTATTTGATAATATGAGATTATTAAATAACATTATAAATTACTAAATATAATGTTGATAATATTTACGAAGTATTTCGGGTCGAATAACATTTATTTTGTACAACTGAAACAACTCGAAACATATCCGTAAAATCAAAATAAAACAAAGTTAAAATGTTATAACTCAACTAAATTACTTTTATAAAATATGTCAACTAAAAATATATTCGAAAACGTGTTTACCAATTAAACATATTTTAACATTAATGATAGGGTAAACAAACACGGAGCGAATATATTGTGAAATGAGACAAGATTGTCGCACCCCCAAATTCGGGTTGCGGAAGCGAATCGGGTCGGGGCACGACAAATCAAAGTAGTCACAGCACAAAGATATATAGGAACGACTCTATATGCGTCGTTTTACATTTGTATTGATTAAACAAAAGTTTACATAAAAATATAGTTTACAATAGCTCGGTTGAAATTGAAAGATTTAAATACATAATTAATTTATACAAAATATAATAATGCAGCTAAATCTTTGATGGTTTGCATGATGACACGAGCTAAGTATCCTGTTGGGCAGTCCAAACTACTGCTGAGTACATGTGATACAAGCTAAATTGGGTCAGCGAAACGCTGGTGAGCTCATAGGTTTGTATGTCAAAACATATTGAATGAACCGCAAGATTTAATTGAATTTAAGTTGCAATAAAGCAAAACAAAAGTAACTATAAAGTCATGAGCACATAGTCCGAGCTTAACTTGGGGGTCGGGTCCAATGAAGGAATTCCGATCGAGGTGCCTCCTACGAGTGCCTAATCCACACTCGTCTACACAAATGCTAATGCGTCCGTTTAACCAGTTAGTGCTTGCTAACCCGGACGAGGATTGTCAATCCTATATGGTACCATACACTAACATTCACGCTACTACGTATTACCAAACTATGTTGTGGAGGACTTTAAATTGATTAGTGAAAACAACTCATGCAGTATTTGATTTTGATTTGTACTTGCGTTCAATTGTAAATAAAACGAGCATTGATATCACACCCCTGAGTAAAACAGTAAAATAGGGGCCATGAGACTCACCTGAGTCTTGAGAGTTTAGCTAAATAAATTTGATTTGATTTGCCGAGTATTGTTGTCCGAAGACTTGTAACCTGAGGGTGTCCACGACACACGATGGTTATTAATATGAGTAGGTAGTTACAAAGACTACATTTGTAGTTGTTCGTTCAACTAGAATGTCCAAATTACTACGATTTGGTTGATTAACTTGTCCAAGTTACTATGATTTGGTTGATTGATTTGAGTTTAGAAAACGTGTATGGCCCGTTGGTGATTGTTTGTAATAATAATCTCAACATTATCATTATGTTTTTGAAGTGCTATACTTAAAAGTGTATCCCAAAGTGTTTTAGAAGTCGTATCGTATAGGTGTTTGAGGTTGTACAAGTTTGACACTTAGTATAAAAATAGTTTGTCAACTTTCTGTTTTTGGCGACACTGGGCTAGTGTCGCTATAGGCGACACTATTTAGGCGTCACTAGATGAGTGTCGCTATATTCCTGATTTTCAATTGATGGGCGACACTTGATTAGTGTCGCTATGGGCGACACTTCTCAATTTTGGCGTCACTAAGATAGTGTCGCTAGTATAAATCTGATTAAGTAATTCAGCGACACTGAAGTAGTGTCGCTATATGGGCGACACTTGGACTAGCGACACTTTGCTAGTGTCGCTAGCACTGTTTTTGGCACACTAGCGACACTTACGACTGTTCACCGAAATTTGAGCCGAAAACGAGTTTTTCGGCCATCGTTTGGTCCAAATCTTTTACCCAACCCATATTTGGACATTTTAAGCTTATAGAAACAACATTTATGTAATAATGAACGAAATCGGAGCGTTTTCGAGTTTTGTCGGAAACTTACGAGTTAACGCCGGAGAAATCCGAAAAGATGGGAAGGTAGATCGTGATGCGGTGGTTCTTTTCTTCCAAATAAGCGTGAGAATTCGAGGTCGTTTTGAGGTGTTATTTGATGATTTTAGGTGGTTGTGGGTTTAGTTTGTTTGAGAGAAAAAGAAGAGAAGAAAGAGAGTGAGAAGGTGAGAATGAAATGAGGGGGAGGTGATGACCCCCTTTTTTGGCTGATTTTTCGGTGGGGTCCACGGGGTGGGCTTCACCAATTTTAATTCCCCGCAATCGCGCTCCGTGCGGTGTTCGTTATCCCGATTATTTAAATTTTAAATAATTATTTAAAACATTTAATTATACGTTTTAAAATGCTAGTAATTACTCAATAATTTGGTTGAAGTATTTTACCAAGATACTTAATATTTGAATTAGTTGTTTGGTTCTGTTTGCGCGTTTAATATTCTAATCGCGTAGTCACTGTTTGTACGATACGATTTGTGTACGAAATATTATAAAAATAATATTTTGGATATAATAGCGTTATTAAATAATGTTATATTATTTAATAAAATTGTTCACCAACGTCCGTATTTAATTGAACCGAATTACATTCGATTCGAAACTTATACGATTTAATCAAATCGCGTATTTGTATATATTCAACAATATATATTTTGATACATTGATTAGCCTAATACAGAACTAATTACATGTATTACAATTGATTAGGCACTAATTACTAGTCCTAATTTGATGGGTGTCACATTCTCCCCCTGTTAGGAGAATTTCGTCCCGAAATTTAGCTCGAGGTCGCGTTTGATGTTGTGTCAGTGAAGAGTTGAGGATACTCGAGTCGCATTTGATCTTCCCGTTCCTAGGTGAATTCCGGACCACGCCGCGAATTCCACCTGACCTTAACTGTAACACCCATTTTATTGGCCTAGTGTTAATTGGGTAATTTCACGACTTTAAATAATTGTTTAATGTGTTAGGAAATTAAATTGTTTATTGTGTCAAGTTTATTGTGAATGGTTAGTCAAAAGTCAAACGACTTATTGTGACTAGTAAATTGTTGATTGTTTTAATTTTATATAGTTGACGGTAAAATAAAATATTTGGAATCGCAAATGGTTTTCGGGTTCCAGACAATATGTTTAGAAGGGGACTAGTTTTAAGGGGATACGGAGTCGGTTGAAAAACTTGGGCCGACTATTTATTTCACTTTCCTTTTTAGGAAAGTTATTTCTTTCCTTTCTTTGAAATCAAACCTAAGAACTCAAAAACCCAAATTAGAAATCAAACTTATGATGTGATCTTGAGCTGTGATTGAGCTAAATATCATCATCATCTCCATCTAATTCCTTGCTGCATGTAAGTGTTCTTAGAATTTGATTTTAATTGATTTTGATTGAATTAAATGGGTTAATGATTTTGGAATGAGATTGATGTTAGAAATGATGTTTATATGATGTTATTTTGCTTTAGAAAGCTTGTTAGATCGAATTGGAAACTGAGCTTGATGTTTAGTTGAGTTTAAATTCGGATTTTGGGGTTTTGAAAAAGTTGCAGGTTGTTGGACGAAGGGTGTACCCGGCGGGTACAACCCTTATCCGGCGGGTAGTCAGGTTAAATGGGAATCAGGTGGGTATGACCTGTACCCGGCGGGTAGGGTTGCTTGATGGCGATCCGGCGGGTAAAATCAATCCGGCGGATAAAGCTAGTGTAAAATGTTATCGGTATTGGGCCTTGGTTTTGGATAGGGCTACCCGGCGGGTACCCCCTCCTATCCGGCGGGTACCCGGCTGGCAATGATGAGATGGGGTTAAAGTTTTGAAAACAAGACTTTAATAATTATAATGATCTTTGTCAAGTTGTATGCTTATGATTAATATTTGACTTAATTTGTACATTATGAAATGAGTAGTTATAATTAATATTATAACTTGGAAATTATGTAGTTGACTATTATGTCCTGAAATATGTTATTTGACTATAACATAAGTTTATTGTTATGACTGAAGTACTGACTTGTTATTCTGTTTTATTCTCAGATTGTGTGAAGGCTCAGTAATATTAGACTTCTGAGCTTGCGGCTGAGGTAACGGTGAGTGGATCTGTAATCCTCAGTGTGATTTAGTTGTAACAATTTGGTTACAACGGGTAAACGTAGTTTACTGCTTTGATATAATGTTTAGTATGCTATGATGTAATTATTGTTTGATAGACTGTTTAGTCTGATATGAAGCCATGAGTATTATGGCCTATGTGATGATTTGATATATGGCCTTGGGCACTATGAATGAGGTCAGTATGATGCTGGGCTTATTGCTATTGTTGACGATGGAGTGTTCCATGTACATATCGTTCATAGGAACCTTAGTTGGATGAGAATAGCATTAAGTTATCGGTGATTCACTGTATTGGCCTGCAGTGAATCCGAAGGGTTCCTGCCCACTATGAGGGCATGAGATCGGATCAGGAACCTTCGATCCTCATTGCGATGATGCGATGATTATGTGATGATGAACCTGTTGTGGTAAACAGGGTTGTTATGTGTTTACGATGCTTTGCTATAAACAGATTTGTTATGATAAGTTGGACTGTTGATTGGTTATTCACTCACTTAGCGATATGTTAACCCCACCACCCTACTACTTCTTGCAGGTTACGATTATGTAATGGGTTGGGCAAGAAGTGTTTGACTGGATGGAATGTTTGACGACTGGATGTTTACTATGATATTGCTTTGATAACTGAAAGTTGTGTTTTGGAATTATATAACACCCGATTTGATTTGCTGGGATTAGAAATAGTATAACTTTATATGTTTAAAATATAATGTAATGATTTGACCTACGCTTCCGATGTGTTGTATAAAAAAAATGGTACTAAATGATGGGGTGTTATAAGTTGGTACCAGAGCATAGGTTTGGGTGAATTGAACATTAGTAATGTGTTCAATCCCAAATCTGAACTTGAGTTAAGTCAAACATTCCAGGGTGTGGGATTTGGTTGTTGTATGAGAATTGGTTAGTGTGTTATGTGCTAACGTTTAACAACTTGTGAGATGTTGTTTGAGATACAGAGATGACAGGATGTGAGTACTAACTAGTACTCTTAGCAATATTGTTGATTGAAGAAAATAAGGTAATCCACGCTAAGCTTTCTTGGATTTATTTTAACTTGAATTGCTTACTATGCTATGATGCTTAATAGTAAAGTTGAGTTGAGTCAGACTGATATGATTCCCCAGTTATGAGTCATTAATGATTGTTACATGTTGATTCAGTGATAGAAATATTAACTGAGACGTTTAACGTCCTGATTAGTGTTGAATGAACTTGAAAATGCAGACTATGTGTTGAATTAAGTAGATAAAGTGTTGATTAGAGATTAACAGTGATACTATTTGCACTTAAAGGAAATTGCTAGTATGATTACGATATGTTGAATGCAAGGTGTGATTATAAATCCTTGCTAATGAATTAGGTGATATTTGACTAGAGAATAATGGCTCCTTCGTGAGAATATGTTAATATGTGATTAGAGAATATGTTTTGACTATGGTCAAACAGAGGACAGGAAACATACGTAGATATGTTTATGAAATATGTAGATTATGAAATGAGTTATTTGATTGAAGACAAAATATGTCTTCCTGGTCAAGTGTAAAATAGTAAATGATATGTAAATGTCGAATTAATGACGTAAATAATGACATAATCTTATATGTTACTAATATTGTGACTAGTTGATATG
Source organism: Helichrysum umbraculigerum (assembly GCA_949592205.1). Taxonomy (NCBI): domain Eukaryota; kingdom Viridiplantae; phylum Streptophyta; class Magnoliopsida; order Asterales; family Asteraceae; genus Helichrysum; species Helichrysum umbraculigerum. The sequence goes on along the minus strand of CATIUR010000005.1, from coordinate 120,920,389 downwards.
TGATGAAAGGCAAGTAGAAATGCCAAATGATGATATTAATCAGGTACTCGGAGTTACTTGATTATGTAGAGTTAATGATTTTGAACAAATCAAATATATGAGGCTGTTTTAGTCAATAAGTTAATTATTAATGAACACGTACTTGAAATTGCACGTAATGTTAATAAAGTACTTGGTAATTGATACTGTACTATGTACTGATTGTTGGTGACTAAATATAAATATATGACATAGTACATGATGTTATGATGGTATTAGTATTGGATAATGTGTCATATGCTGAAAATATGATAGTACATTAATGTGATTAGAATTTCAGATAACCAGGATAATGACTTATGTCAGTTGTTGAATTGAAATTCTATTTGAATAGATACACACTAAAAGATGTTACATGTATATGTGAAATGATTTGATGTGGTAAGTTAAGCTTAAAATATGCATCTATTGTTAAGAAGTATTAATTATGTTCAGATTGCTTTTGAAACATGGAGTTATGTATATGTGTTTAAATGAAAGGAAATCACATTGATGATTGTAATATGAAGTAAGTCTTTAATGAAACTAGGTGGCAAAGATGTCATGGAATGGACTAGGTTGTTGTTAAGTTGTTATGTTATGTGGGTATATAAAAGAAATTACATTAAAGATTGATGATATGAAGTAGCCTGAGAAGGAAGTGTGAAGAACATAATCAAGCAACTCCTGATCACCGTTGTTACATTATGCTATGTCACATGAACTTGTTGAGGTTACCAAGTATCAAAGAAATTTAATGTGATTGGGAGAAATTGAGTATGAAACGGGATAAAACTATTTAATAGTTATTTTTATGTGAAAGAAGTCAATTGGTAAGAATGTGATACTGTGTAATTTTAAATTTGCAAGTATATATATAATACTTGTTATTGTTAGAAGTTATGATGATATGTATTTATATATATAACAAGTTGATTTTGTTGAGAATGTGGTTGTTTGCCTAAATGGGTTGGATTACTCATTAGTGGGTCATATAGTGTCCGAATGGATCACTATTATGTGTAAGACTTGCATTGAGCCGAGATTGTCATTGTAAAGGAGTCGTTAGTATTATTGAATGCATTGATTAAAGTCAATGTTTGAGGCTAGACCTAAAATATAAAGTGTTGACATGAAGATATTAGTCTATGATAATGGAAAATGGTTTATTAAATTAGCCCTATTGGGTTTAAATGAGTTGTTAATATGTCTTTGAATTATAATGGCTTAAGGTTACGATGTATTGGCTTCATTATGGTTAAATGGGCCAATAGTATTGTTGACTATGTTTATGAAAAAGAATATGAATAGAAGTTAAACATATTAATATAGTATTAATGTTGTGATATGTTGACTTTGAAAGTCAAACAGTGAAATAAGAGTTTCGTATATGTGTGTATAGAAATAATATGAAATCATTTAATTATGATTGGTATAGTGACGGGTCAAACTTTTGGAAAAGTGGTTAGGAGTTATTGTTGATTGGTTAGTTGAATATGAAGTTGACAATTAGTAAACAGTGTTCGAATAGTTAAATATGACTGAAATCAAGTAATGTTTGTTTGAAATGGGATTAAATTCCAAATGAGTTAAATAATGTCGAAATGGGTCATTCATGACTCAAATGAGTTAATTAAGTTGTTAAAGGTTATGGAACCTTGGTTAATTGTTTTACGTTGTTAGTGTGTTGAAAGTGTGTGTAAAAGCTTGAAACTCGTGAGCATATGGTTTGCGATATGAGTTGTCAACTGAAAGAGTTTAAAAGAGAACTTTTGTTATGTGATAAGAAAGATGTTTGTGAATTTCCATGTCTAAAATGCTATGGAATTAAAATTATGCGTGTGTAGAGTCGTATGTTGAAACTGTCTTGAGCAGTTTGTATATGTATGTGATCGCAATGTGATCTATATAAGATTGCCACGCGGTCTAATTTAACTTATAAATCGATTTTGGATAATCGTGATATGTTTTGATGTTTGTTAGAATATTGAATTCAGTTTTCTTGTAGGATGATTTACATCTTGTTATGTATAATTATATTAGAACTGAATTGTGCACGAAATTTTGTGCAAGTTTCGTTGTTAAATCAATGATTTAAGAAATATGGTTTGTAAGAAGAGTGATAACATGAGTCCTAAGGGGGAGAGAATTGAAATGATATGAAAAGATAGTTATGATATGATGAGATATATATAAAATCTTTGATTTGTAATTGATTCCATTACCTATTGGTATGGATATGTGTTTATTGATTTATGATGTTAAAGGCTTAGTAAAGGCTTTAATAGCCTGAATGGCCTGTTGTGACACCCCGCAAATTTAAACGCGATTATCCACGTTAATCATTTGCATCATTAGGATAATTCCCTACTTGAGTGAATTCACAACACATTTTAGAGGTAAGTCTAGCAAAGCCCAACTAGTTAATACGCGTAGCATTACATTTCGTAATTAGTTGTAATTATGTGCTAAACGATTTAAACAAGCGCGACAAAAATATTCGACTGTTGGTGAACGAATTTATTTAATAAAAAGAAAGTTATTAAATAACGTAAAGTATAATAAATATTATGTCGATAATATTTACAAGTATTTCGTAACGAATAACGTTTATTTGTTACAAACTAAAATAAGTTTAGAAACAAAGTTAAAATTTTATAAACTTAACTAAATAATTTTCATAAAATATATCAACCAAAAATATAAGTGAATACATATTTAAAATATTACCATTTAAAATAAAGTAATATTTAACGATCGGGTAAACAAACACGGACTAAATACCACAAAGTGAGACAAATCACCACCTTCTTCCCCTCCCTTTCATCTCTTTCATTCTTTTTCATTTTCTCACCAACAAAACACACACAAACTCTCTCAACACCCACACACAAATTTTCGGATTTCATCTCAAATCACCACCAAAAACACATTTTCGGAATCATCTCAAGCTAAGGAGCAAGAATATCAACACCAATTTCTTCATCTCTAGCTCATTTGCTCTCGATTTGCCATTGTAAGAAAATGCTAAAATTTTTAGATCTACTCGTTTTGGTGTATTATTTTGATGTTATATTGAGCATACAACTTAGTTATAAACATATAATGAAAGAAAACATGATTTTATAGCCTAAAAATATGTTCAAATCGGGTTTTGGATCAGAAAAATGCGTCAGGCGAAAGTTTCTGGGCTGGTGTTCATACATGTGACACAAGGGTTGTGTCGCATAATCATGTGACACAAGGGCTGTGTCACATATTGTGTCGCATAATCATGTGACACAAGGGTTGTGTCGCATAATCATGTGACACAAGGGCTGTGTCACATATTGTGTCGCATAATCTTGTGACACAAGGGTTGTGTCGCATTTAGTGTCGCATTCAGTTGCATATCATGTGACACAAGGGTTGTGTCGCATAATCATGTGACACAAGGGCTGTGTCGCATATTGTGTCGCATAATCATGTGACACAAGGGCTGTGTCGCATTTTGTGTCGCGAAAACCCAAAAACATAAGCCAAAAATATCCTAAGTGTTTAAAAATCACTTTTCAATGACCAAACCAAATACGATACGAACAATACGCAAAAATGGATAAATCAAAGTATAATAATAGTAATTAAGGTTATTATTATAAATCTGTCACCAACGGGCTGTACACGTTTTAAGACACAAACGATAACGAATAATCATTGGACATAACTTAGTTGTACGAACACTAGCATGGATGGTCAACTATGACATCCACATACTTATTAAATCTCATATGCGTAGGACGTTAGGAGATTCGACTAGGTGAACTTTGGGCTTTAGGTTTGCTAGCACTCGCACGCAACTTAACTCGACAGGTGAGTTCACAGCCCCTACTTTTACTATTTTAACTGCTTTGAACAGGGGAGGAAAACATAGTCAAACACTTTTACTACATGATAGTATACTTGCCTTACTCGAACGTATAGAGTACTTTGAACAGTCGAACATTTACAACGAAAGAATTAACTATGAAATAGTATTTTCATACGACAAACTATTACAAACGGGATAAACTATACTGGATAAACCGGAGAACGACCGGTACTGTTTTGAAAACGCTGGAGAACGACCAGCAACACTTTTTACTTAACTGATTGAGCAATTGAAAAGTCCCTACTGACATGGGCACCGACCGTTGAAAAGTCCCTACTGACATGGGCACTAGATCCTGCAAACATGGGTCTACTATTGTTGATAAACTGTTGAAAAGTCCCTACTGACATGGGCACCGACCGTTGAAAAGTCCCTACTGACATGGGCACTAGATCCTGCAACATGGGTCTACTATTGTTGATAAACTGTTGAAAAGTCCCTACTGACATGGGCACCGACCGTTGAAAAGTCCCTACTGACATGGGCACTAGATCCTGCGAACATGGGTCTACTATTGTTATTAAACCGGTGAAAAGTCCCTACTGACATGGGCACTGGGTTCCTACTGACATGGACCCACCAAACGATTAGGATACCTACATTCCTACTATAACTTGAAACATACTTTTGGGCAACATCCCAACGAAACATACCTACTACTAGGATACGTATATTCCTACAGAACATACTTGAAAATAGGATACTGCTTTCCTACAACTACTAGGATACGAACTTTCCTACAAACAACTATTGGGAAACGTGTTTGGTTTTACGAATTACACTTTTGGGTGACATCCCAACGATACTGTATAAACAACAAGTGGGTTACCAACTGTACTTGCAAACATAAAACCTGTGAATTCACTCAACCTCGTTGTTGACTTTTACTATGTTTTTCAGGGAATTAGCTGCGCACGTAAGAACCGCCTGCACATATGGATTATAGGTGACTCACGAAGGAATAGGATGCCAACTTTTGACAACTGGATTTCTTTTGTATAACTAAAACTGTTTAGTCATATTTACGAAATCTACTTTTGTAAACTTAACAACTTTCATACGATTCGGTGAATCGTAAACTTTGTAATCATTATATTTGGCATCTTAATATATATGTTCTGTTGTAATCATATGCTCTGATACATATGCATGTACAATGTTGACGTGGCACCCCCAAGCTTATACTCATGCTTCCGCTAAACGAATTTGGGGGTGTTACACCTGTTGTAGAAAATTAATTTGAAATATGTTGATAAGAAAAGGTGAATTACTATGAAAGTAATGGTTGAAAATATGGAAATAATTATTATGTTTCTATTATTATAGAAATATGTGAAACTAGGTGTATTGTTGTATATTTGATGACAGGATGAAATGATAAATTGTAACTATAAATAGTTACCATGTGAAATAAGCTACTGCAGAAATCGATTAAATTGATTAATATGATATTGATACTGTTGGATATGTGTTTGAATAGCACATTATGGGGTTGTGGTACTTGTGCTGATTTAGCAAAGTACTAGTTGATGTAGACTTGGCTTCTATTCAATGAATTTGATGCTAAGTGTAACACCCCCAAATTTACTGTTTAGCGGAAGCACGAATTGGGTGTTACTAATCAATATACAAAGCACATAAGATATAATGAACGACCACTATATGCGTCATTTTACATTGTATTGATAAAACAAAAGTTTACATCAAAATATTGTTTAACATTAGCTCGGTTTGAAGTTGAGAGATTTAAATACATAATTAATCTATACAAAATATAATAATGCAGCTAAATCTCTGATTGTTTGTATGCTGACTCGAGCTAATTCACCTTGATTGAGCAGTCCAACCTACTGCTGGTTACCTGTGATACATGCTAAAATGGGTCAGCTAAAAGCTGGTGAGCTCACAAGTTTGTATGTCAACACATATTTGTATGAACCACAAGATTTATAATTGAATTTAAAATGCAATTAAGCAAAATTAAAGTTATACATCCATGAGCACATAGTCTGAGCTTAACTTGAGTGTCAGGTCCAATGAAGAAAACCCAACTTGAATGCCTCCTACGAGTGCCTAATCCACACTCATCTTCCCAAATGCTAATACGTCCGTTTGACCAGTTAGTGCGTGTTAACCCGGACGAGGATTGTCAATCCTATCTGATATCATATACTAACATTCACGCTACTACGTATTACCAGACTATGCTATGGAGGGCTTTAAATTGATTAGCTTGAAACTCATGTAGTATTTGATTTGATTTGTACTTGCGTTCAACTTGTAAAACAAAACGAGCAATAATATCACACCCCTGATTGAAAAGCAGTGAAATATGGGCCATGAGACTCACCTGAGCCTTGAGTGTTTATTGGAATAAACTTGAATTGATTAGCTGTGATGTGTTGTCCGAAGACTTGTAACCTGAAGGTGTCCATGACACGCGATGGTTATTAATTGGTCAGGCATCTCGAAAGACTACCTTTGTAAATGTTTGTCCAAATTACCCCGATTTGGTTGATTGACTTGTCCAAATTACTAAGATTTGGTTGATTGATTTGAGTATTTGAAAACGTGTACGGCCCGTTGGTGATTGTTTGTAATAATAATCCCATCATTATAATTTTGGTCTCGAAACGTTATACTTGAATAGTATGTTTCAATGTGTTTTAGAAGTCGTATCACACGAGTATTTGAAATTGTGCAAGTTCAACAATTGGTGAGAAATATGCTTACGGAATCTATGTACGGAGGTCCGGGGGCAGCGCCCCTGGTTGGGGTCGAGCTGCCAAGTCACTTGATTTTATCACTTGATTTCACCCAATTTCAAGTCCAGATGCGTTTTTCAACAAAGCAATATATGCGTTTTTCAAGTCCAGATGCGTTTTTCAACAAAGCTGACTTGATGATCCCAGCTAGAGATCTTAGTATGTATTACTTTGATTGATTATTAATAAGCTTGCGGAATAGTTTATTAATAACTTGAAGAACAAACTTGTATATAACAGAATATCTAACCAAAAGCTTCAATATTATTAACAATAATACGAACACACAATTTGTGTTAGGGTTTACAACCTTAAAGCTAATAACTAGAATGAATTCGTCACCCTCTAGGATTTTACAGGATCTCTATTTATAACATATAGAGTCCTTTACAGAATCAAACTATTATGGAATCATATCTATTCCATAATTCTCTCTATTCAACTATATCTAACCAACAGTGGTTATCTATATCACTAACAGGGGTAGTACTCGTATATTATCAACAGTGGTTGAGTACTTAATACAAAATACAAACTACACACTAACAGTGGCACTGTTAGACAAACTACTTGACAGCGGCAGCTACTAACTAGCAGTGGCAACTACTAACAGTGGTAGTACTTCTAACAGCGGCACAATACTTGTATTCTGAGCAAATCTAGCAGTGTCTCAGTTCTCAACAATCTCCCCCTAAACTTGATCATTCAGAGTAATGATTCAAGTTTCAATCCTTCTTTTCTTCTTCTATCTCCTTCATCGTTTGCCTCTTATGCAGTTGATTGAACACCATGTATAAAGCTCTGTAAGCTCCTTCAGTAATGATGGTTGTAGATAACTTCAAATCAACCAATCTATTCAGCAGCCCTGTTCCCAGCACATAGTGTCGATCATCAAACATGTAGATCACCTGCCCATTGTTAAATACTACCATGTGTACTCCAGCTCTGGCAAAATATCTCCAGGTTATAACCCTTTGATGATAGTGAAAGAATAAGTGATACATGCTGGCTGGTTCAAACATGCTTTGCAATAACTCCATCATTTGTCTTTCAATCACAGCCTCAGAGTTCTTTCTATTCCTGATTCTGCTCACTTGATACAACTCCATAAGATCATCTCTTGTACAGATTCTGAGCAAATCAATCATACTCCCAACATGGTCATCAAATCCTCTTTCCCTTTCAATCTTGATCTCAAGGATCATTTTTCTGAAACCATAATCAATTGCTACTCCTTCCCAATTTATAATTCTAGCCTTTCTTGGTCCTTCAGAAATCTCCTTGCTATCAGTCAGAATCTTGATTCTCTTTTTCAGCTCTGGATCAAATCTTGGAATGTCAGGAATAACATTGTCTTTAGAAATCTGATTTTTCCATGAATTTCTTCTGACTTCATTCTGCTTATCCTCTAAGGCTTTCTCTGCTGCCTCAGCAGCAGCTTTTTCTCTTCTTTCTTCTTCTTCTTTCAAAAACTTTACCATTTCCCTATCTGCCTTTTCTTTCTTCTCCTTCATCAATGCATTCAAATGCCTATTCTCTTCCAATTTCTTGGTCCACTCATCATCTCTTCCCATATACCTATCATATGCCTGTTCCAGCTTCTGCATATTCCATCCTTTAACAATTTTAGCTGGGGCATAATTATCAGACAGAGCATTGATCATTTGTCTTCTCCTTTCAGCATATGGTAAAGGTTTACTCTTCTTCTTGGCTAATTCCTCTTGCTTTTTCTTTCTAGCCCTTTCCTCATTTGACCTTTTCATCAACAAAAATCCAGAAGATAACTCTTCCTCTTCATTACCTTTCTTCTTCTTTAAATAATCATGAACTCTCTGAGCAGGAAGCTTTAATCCTTGTGCAGTCTTTTCTTTAACAATCTCTGCAGCTTTCTGTGTAATAGTCACTACACTCAGATCATCCAAAATCATTTTAACATCATCACCCTCTTCTTCAGCTTTAGCTTCTGCAGCTCTCCTTATCAACCTTTCCCTTTCTTCTACTTGCATCCTTAGCATATCATGAGACTCAAGATGAGGTTCTTTAATTTCTTTCACTTTTGATTTTTCTTTTAACTTTCCTTTACCTTTGTCTTTTGGATCAATCACAGGCAATTTAGACTCAGGCTTGAGTGGTGAAGTTGGTTCTCTTATTGTAACAGGTACCTCTCTTGGTCTTGTTGTTGTGGTAGTTGTGGCAGGGGTTGATATGACAGCAGTGGTGATTGGTGTATCAACAGTGGTAGGTGTTGGTGTACTAACAGGGGTAGATGTAACAGTGGTATTGTTAGTGTTGACAGTGGTTGAAATTGTGACAACAGTGGTAGAAGTTTTGACAGGGGATAAAGTATTAGTTGGCTTTCTTCTGGGAATAGATTTCTTTCTTGTAAAGGTCTGCAACTTCTTCTCTTCATCAATTGACTTTGATTGCTCCCCCTTAATCTCAACTTCTCCTTCTTTCATCTCTTTTTCAACATCATCAACCACCTCATACACTGGCCTATCACTGAAACTGACTCTTTTCTTATTTTCCAGGTTAGCACCCATCACATCCCAAAAATATAATCTAAGTGCAGCTTTCTCAGGCAACCCTTTATTCAATGGAAATACCTGATAAACTGTTTCATCTGTTTCATCAGTCTGCTCTGCTCCTGCACCATCACTTGTATTAACATTTTCAGAAGAATCTTCACCAGTATATACCACCATTCTTCTGTCATCTGCAGCATTTACCATCTCATCATCTAAACTTTCATGTATCACATAATCAGAGACATTGAGCTCCTCCTCAGCCTTATCCCTGCTCTGCACATAATCATCATCTTTATCATCAAACACTAACTCCACAGTGTCTTCTGATTGTGCCTCATTATGCTCACATATATCCATCTCAACTGTATTATCATCAAGCTCAAGCACCTCTGTAGCTGCAGAATCATCATGCATCTCATCAATATTTATCATTGCTCCACTCATATCATCATGAGGTCCATGTGAATCATCATCATCATCATCATCACCTGCTTTTCTTGAACCATCATCTTCAGGCATATTATCATCATCTGCTTTCTTCTCCCCCTTGCCTGAAGATTCCTTTAACTTATTCGCAGGTAGAAGAATATTGTTGACAGCCTCCTCAAGCATTACCAATCTATTCTGCACATCAAGCAACTCTGCCTTCTGATGATCAATGATCTCCTTCTGCTTAGCAATTAACTCATCCTGAGCTTGAATTTTCTGTTGAGCCTCTTTTCTGTAAGCCCTTTCCCTCTCATATTTGCTCCACAGTTTATTGATATCATGTACAAGATAGGAAATCGTCAATTCATCAGTATCACTAGGCTCATCAACATTAGAGTGTGACCTCTTAGTTGAATCCTTGCCCACATCTGCCACTGCAGATGTCCCTTGGTTATTGGTACTGGGACCTACATTTGAATCATCACCCATAGGTTCATCAAACATAGTTGCCTCTGGTTGGGTCTGATTAATGTTACCACTATCATGCCCTGCCAGTGGGCTAGAAACAGTAGTGGCAGCCCTTCCAGAATGAACATTTTCATCAAGTATGTTCACCTGTTGTGTTGGGACAGTTGACTGAGACTGTGGAGAAACAGGAATCTCCATAGCCTGTGTAGCCTTCTTGGATTTCTTGGCTTTAGATTGGGTAGGCTGTTTGTTCCCTTGTTTTCTTTTGATGCCACCTCCTGATGTGTGTTCAGAACCAACTTGTGTTGTTGGTCTGTCATCATTTGGTCCAGATGGTGTTGGTAATACACCACCAGTGGCAGAAGGAGTAACTAGCATTGTAGAAAATAATGCAGTTTCCTTCTTAGAAAAAGCATTCTGATACTGATTCATAGCCTTAATAGTCCTCAAAGATAGAGTAGAACTAACAATCACACTATCCTCTGCTGGCAGATTTGACAATTGATTATTCAATAAAAGCTGAACAAATCTAGGGTACATAACGAATGTATCACCCTTTACATTCCTAACCATATTATCTAAGATAAATCTAGATATATTAAATTTAATACCCTGTGCCAAGCAGATAATAGGATATGCAATAGTAGAACTAAATTCATTAAAACTAGTTCTCTTTTGAGACAAACATACCAGAAAAGTATGAATGTAGAACTTCCATTGAGGACAAAACCATGACTTTAAGAAAGTATATTCTGATCTTGTCTTTCCTGAACCTTCATACCCCATATCCATAATGCCTTTAAACAAATCTTCTCTCGATAATTCCAGAATTCCACCTTCATCATCAAACTGTAAAAGCTCTCTTAGAACAATCTCAGTAACCATTACCTTCTTACCCTTGACAGTGGAATGAATGTGAGTAATGCCATTAACATTCCCTTCCTTTGCATTCTGCCAGAATTCTTGAATATGCGATCGAATTAATCGTGGACAAACAGTAAGGGCATGTGTAACTGGACAATTACTCAAGAAATCAATAATAGGGTGAAAATACTCATCGGCAAGTTCTTTATTCAAGAAAGCCCTCATATTGTGTTCAGAATGAACACTTAGCGTAGAATGATCAGAATCAGATGACAATGAAGATGCCATTGATGTAATTGATGAACGAACGAAGAGTGAATTACAATAAACAACTCAAAGCGAGAGCGATTATTGAAGGGTTTTGAAAATTTTGAAAGCGTAATTGAAAAAGTGAAGTATTTGAGTATTTATTTGATGACAGTGCCAAGCCCTAAAAATAGAACTAGCAGTGGCACTGCTGGTTATACCCAACAGGGGCACAATTTACAAACAAACCCAACAGGGGTACCTCACTTGGTCAATTTATAGTCAACCCTTTCTAACCATCTAACAAAGCTAGCAGCGGCTGATAGTCTAGCAGGGGCATCCGACAAAGGAAACGCCAACTTAGAACTAACAGGGGCATAAACTTATCTTAGTTAGACAACGAATTTTTTTTTTTTTTTTTTTTTTTAACCAAAAAAATAAGAAGAAACAAATAAAACATTAAATTCCAGCTCAAGTGATGTCTCTTGACAGTGGCTGAAACCTGCAATATTAAACTAAGAAAAACAACTAGCAGGGGTTAAATTACACACATAGACAGCAGGGGTTTAAAATACATTGACAGTGGCAAAGGTAAACTAACAGTGGCACCATCTGTTATCATGATGAAGCTAACAGTGGCAACACCTGACCCTGTCACATACAATATATTTTACCCCTGTTAGTATCAAATCCAGACCAAAACACTACGTGAGATTGATCATACCAATATTAGTTATCAAAAATGTAAATCTTCCTACATCAAATGCTTTTGTAAAAAGATCTGCAAGTTGATTATCAGTATGAATTTTAAAAATATGAATCAATCTTTTATCATAACAATCTCGTATAAAATGATATCTGATCTCAATGTGTTTGGTTTTTGAATGCTTAACTGGATTCTGAATGATACTAATAGCAGAAGTATTATCAATATAAATATGAGTGTTCATGAAAGTCAAACCATAATCCAGCATTTGATTCTGAATCCAAAGAACCTGTGCACAGCAACTTGATGCTGCAACATATTCTGCTTCTGCTGTAGAAGTGGAAACCGTGGTCTGCTTTTTACATTGCCATGACACTAATCTATTTCCAAGAAATTGACATCCTCCACTGGTGGATTTTCGATCCATGTTCTCACCACCATAGTCACTATCTGTGAAAGCCTTAAGCTCAAAATCTGATCCTTTAGCATACCAAAGTCCCAAATCAGGTTGACCTTTCAAGTATCTAAAGATCCGTTTCACAGCATACATGTGTGACTGCTTTGGATTGGTTTGATACCTAGCACAAAGACACACTACAAACATAATGTCAGGTCTAGATGAAGTTAAATACATCAAAGAACCAATCATTGACCTGTACAAGTGCACATCTACTTCTTCTCCATCAGGATCAGAAGTAAGATGTTTGTGTGCCTCCATAGGAGTGCTAGCTATCTTCCCATCTTTATAACCAAATTTATTCAGAATATCCTGCACATACTTTCCTTGGTTAATAAAGATTCCATCTGACTTCTGTTTAACCTGCAATCCTAAAAAGAAAGTGAGTTCACCCATGGAACTCATCTTGAATTTCTTATGCATTAAACTCTCAAACTCTCTGCACAATGAGTCCCTAGTTGAACCAAAAATAATATCATCAACATAAACCTGTACCAACAATATATCTCTCTGAACCCTCTTGGTAAACAAAGTCTTGTCAATAGTACCTCTCTTGAATCCATTCTTGAGAAGATACTCGGATAGTGTATCATACCAAGCTCTTGGTGCTTGATGTAGCCCATACAACGCTTTCTTCAATCTGCACACTCTATCTGGATATGTTGGATCTTCAAACCCTGGTAGTTGGCATACATACACCTCATCATCAATTAGACCATGAAGAAAAGCACTCTTCACATCCATTTGATAAACTTTGAAATCCTGATAAGATGCATAAGCTAAAAATAACCTAATAGCTTCTATTCTAGCAACAGGAGCAAAAACATCATCATAATCTATGCCTTCTTCCTGTGTATACCCTTGTGCTACCAGCCTTGCTTTATTCTTTATCACTATACCTCTTTCATCTCTCTTGTTCTTGAAGATCCACCTTGTGCCTATAGCCCTCTTTCCTTTTGGTAGATCAACCAAATCCCATACATCTTGCAGTTTAAACTGCAACAATTCTTCTTGCATTGACTCTATCCAACTTGGATCTTTGAGAGCTTCCACTGCCTTCTTTGGTTCCATCTGAGAAAGAAAACAAACATATAATGAAGTATGTAAATCTTCTTCTCTTACCTTTGACTGCTGTCTGGTCAGAACAGATGAATTAATATCACCAATGACCAAATCCAAAGAATGATCTTTGTGAACCAGATACTTAGATGTTGATGTATCAAGCAGTTCTCTTTCCAAATTTGGACCCAAAAGATTATCCATTTCAGATTCTGAGTAAGAATCTCTTTCTTCTCTTTCTTGTGAAGGCTTTGGAGTTGCTTCAGAATCTGACAAAGAAGTCCTTTCCAAAACTTGAAATGGAGGACTTTGTTCAACAAATTTTGGAGAATCGGGCTCTCCTTCTGAATCATGCTCTGAAACTATATGAGAACCCTTTGAAGTAAATGGTTGATTTTCTGTTGGAATTGAACCATCTTCATCCTTTGAACCATTTTTGCTACTTGACCCACTTGAATCATCTGAAGGTTCATCTTGCTCTAACTGGAATGCTTCTGGAGGATCTGGAGACCAAATAGGAAACAATACATACTGCAAGTCATCCTTTTTAGTCTGACTTGTGCTTGAAAGCCCATCTTTACCTGCATCATTACCTGCATCTGTACCTGCATCTGTATCTGCACTAATAGACAAATCTGGATATCTAAAAGCATGGGTTAGTGCATCAATATCAAACAAAACTTCTGGACCTTTTCCTTCTACATTTGATGTATGTTCATTAAAGGTCACATCCATGGTCTCATCTATGATCCTAGTCCTTTTGTTAAATACTCTATAAGCCTTGCTTTGAATAGAGTATCCAACAAATACACCCTCATCTACCTTACTCTGAAACTTACCAAGATGATCTCTGGTATTTAAGACAGTACAAGGACATCCAAATGGTTTTAAAAAGCTAACCAAAGGTTTTCTCTTAAAGAATAACTCATAGGGTGTCTTGTTATGAGGTTTAATAATCAAAATCCTATTCAAAACATAACAAGCAGTGCTAACTGCCTCTGCCCAAAAGGACATTGGAAGTTTAGCATCTGCTAGCATGCTTCTAGCAGCCTCAATTAGTGTCCTATTCCTCCTCTCAGCTACTCCATTTTGTTGTGGAGTCCTAGGTGCACTATACTGTCTTTCTATACCTTTATCCTCACAGAACTTATTCATCTCATGATTCTTAAATTCTGTCCCATTATCACACCTGATGATCTTAACCTTTTGATTAGTTGAATTCTCAATCCTAGTTATGAATGATCTAAGTATTTCACCTGTCTCATCCTTAGTCCTAAGAAAGAACACCCAACTCATTCTAGAGTAATCATCAGTTATTACCAAACAGTAAGATTTCTTCCCTTGACTAGCTACATTGGTAGGGCCAAACAAATCCATACGTAACAGGTGTAAGGGAGTGGTATTGGTATTCACAAGCTTGGTCTTATAAGAGGTCTTGTGTTGCTTGCCTTTGAGACATGCTACACAGTGGTCACTACATTCAAATAACTTTTCAGGTAAGCCTCTCACTAGCTTATTCCTAACAAGTTTATTCATGGTCTTGAAATTCAAGTGACACATCCTCCTATGCCATAGTTCAGATTCAGATACAGTAGCTTTAGAAATGAGACAGTTAACATTTTGAGATTCCATCTTGTTTAAATCACTACAGTATACATTATCCTTTCTTGGAACTCTCATTAAAATCTTATCTTCAGGTATTTTGAGTTTTTCAGAAAGTATAAGGCATTCTGTGTCAGTGAAATATACAGGATTTTGCTTATCTGTGATTTGACTCACACTAAGCAAATTGTATCTCAATTGCTCAACATAATAAACATCATTGAAAGTGAGCTTACTGCTTTTTACCTTACCTTTACCTGTGATTTTACCTCCTTTAGGATTGCTTCCAAATGCTACATCTCCTCCATCAAACGCTTTAAAGTCCTGTAGCTTTTTCCTGTCTCCAGTCATGTGTCTTGAACAGCCAGAATCAATATGCCATAAGCTTGGTGGCTTGCCCTGCACATATATGAGAAAAACAATTAGTTTTTCTTGGGAACCCAAACCAATTTGGCTTTGGGTTTCCCATGAGCACCTTTGACATCAACCCTTTTGACAGTGATTGATCTCAGTGCTGCATTGGTTTTGGACACTTCAGATTTACACTCATTTTTATGTCTCCAAAAACAATCAATTTTTGACCTAACAGGGGCAATAAGCTTAACAGTGGTCACTTTCAAATTGGTATTGATAAGCCTGGCAGTGGTAGCTCTACTTGGTGTAAACATTCTTTTGGAATGCTTAACACTAGCAGAGGTAGCATGCCTAGCAGTGGCCAAGCCTTCCCCTGTTCTGTTCATGCCTCTGTTAGCCTTATACAGTGGCACTGCTGCATCATTAACAGTGGTTGCAGCCTTGCCTCTGTTTGGCTTGTTTTTCAACAATGGACTTGTACCTCTGTTCCTATTATTATTAGGATTGAAGTAGCAGTCCTGTTGAGTATGGTTGTACCTGCCACATATATAACATGCCTTTCTTTTCATACATTCAAACCCATTACCCAACCTTTGTGAAACCAATTGGTTCCAATTTCTCTGATTACCCCTGGAAATGGATCTATTTGCATTATTTGCAGAAATTAAATCAGACCTGTTTGATTTACATGCACACTTTTCACATTCAGATTTATCTTTTGACTTATCTTTTGATTCAGGATTAACTCTTTTGTGCACATAACCTAGACCAGATCTAGATTTATTGGATTTTCTAACTTGATCTAACTGAGCCTTTGCTTTCTCAACAAACATCTTTTTACCCTCTTCTAGTTTAGTACTATTTAGTTCAGAAACTAGACCAGTAATAGGCTTAACACAATCATCCACAGAATTACCACTAGATGAGCTATCACTATCACTCTCATCTTCCTCAGTCCAATCAGATACCTCAACTTTATCAAAATTCACATTATCAGCACAATTAACAACTGGATCTACCTTTTTAACCTCCTCAGACACACCTACCTTAAGTTTTTCTAAGTCAAACTCAAGCTTAGATGGGAAGTAAGTATGATTATAAGGTGGGGGTACAGCATTAAGGTTGTAACCTAATCCAAGTTTTAATTTATCATGAATTTGAGACTTGATTAAGTTTTGAACACCTTTTGAAGCATTTTCCAATTCATCAACTTTCAATTTTATTGACTCTTTATCAGAAATTGCCTCAGCCAACTTTGCACTTAGCATATCAACTTTTGTTTGTAAAGCTTTCTTTTCCCAATTCAGATATTTAATATCTAAGTGAAATTGTGATTCATTCTTTTCAAAAGCTTTTATCTGTCTTTCTAAGTTTTCAATGGCTAAAGTTGAATGTTGACTCTTTTCCACACAAGCTTTTAATTCATTACACACAACCAGATTATGATCCCTATAAAATTTAACCATTTTCTTACATGCAGGAGAACATAATTTAGATTGTACCTCATATGGAATGTCTGAAGGCTCTGGTTCTTCTGTGACAGCCATCAAAGCTTGGTTCTGAACTACAAGCTCTTCTTGGTCACTCCAGTCAAATCCTCCCATCCCATCTTGTGCAACCAATGAATCAGAAGTGGTGTTCTGAACAGGTACCAATCTTCTTTGTGGAGCAGAACTATTTCTCATAATACCATTCTGAGATCCTCCAGCCTGTGTGCTCTTGCATTCTCTAGCAAAGTGTCCCATCTTGTGACAGTTGAAGCACTCCACCTTGCTCTTGTCAAATCCAGCTACACCATCTCTCTTGTAAGTGAAGTTTCTGTTCCCAGACCTCTGCATAAACCTTTTTGCCAGGATAGTAATCATAGCCATCTGCCATCTCAAATCCATCTCTTCAAGATCTTCTTCATTAACCTGTTCCAAATCCTCTGTTGTTAATGATGAATTAACATGACTCGCAAAGAAGGCTTCCAAGATATTATCATTAGCACCAGATGTGCTACAGCTACCAGATTCACCAACAGACACAAAAGCAGCATTGTTAGAGCTACTATTGGACTGTTTCAGAGCCATCACCTCAGGCTCAAAGTTCCTCAGATCATTGTATAGATCTTCAATCTCCTTTTCTTCAAGATCTGCACTTTGTCTAAGTCCCACAGTATACATATTCCAATCTGTGCCTAATGATCTTAGAAACTTCCTATTCAAATCATCTTTATCAACCTTAACATTGTGATTCTCAAGATCACCCACAAGCTTTTGAAATCTATCAAAAGTCTGAGTCAGAGTTTCAGACTTTACACCTGCAAAGTTTTCAAACTGTTGTTTGAGAAGAGATCTCTTATTCTTCTTGGTGTTATCATTACCACCAAATCTCTTAACAATTGCTTGCATAAGAACCTGAGCATCTTCACAGTTTTCAAACTTCCTTTGATACTCATTAGGAATAGACAAAAGTAGAGTACTTAATGCCTTCCACTCTGTTGCTCTTTCTTTTCTCTCTGCATCAGTCTTTGGTGGTGGTCTTTCTTCCTTTTTACCATCTGCATCCTTAGTATAAACTGGTCCATTAGTAACCACCTCCCACATCATATAATCAGTCAGCAACATGTATTGTCTAATCCTAGTCTGCCATAGCTCAAACTCATCGGGTTTGAGCATGGGGATTTTTGTAGCTTGAATACCTTCCATTGTTTCAGTAGACATGTTGTTGTTTGTTGAAAAAGCTGCAAAATTTAATTACCTTCTTCAAGATCAAAGTAATACCAAGCTCTGATACCACTTGATGATCCCAGCTAGAGATCTTAGTATGTATTACTTTGATTGATTATTAATAAGCTTGTGGAATAGTTTATTAATAACTTGAAGAACAAACTTGTATATAACAGAATATCTAACCAAAAGCTTCAATATTATTAACAATAATACGAACACACAATTTGTGTTAGGGTTTACAACCTTGAAGCTAATAACTAGAATGAATTCGTCACCCTCTAGGATTTTACAGGATCTCTATTTATAACATATAGAGTCCTTTACAGAATCAAACTATTATGGAATCATATCTATTCCATAATTCTCTCTATTCAACTATATTTAACCAACAGTGGTTATCTATATCACTAACAGGGGTAGTACTCGTATATTATCAACAGTGGTTGAGTACTTAATACAAAATACAAACTACACACTAACAGTGGCACTGTTAGACAAACTACTTGACAGCGGCAGCTACTAACTAGCAGTGGCAACTACTAACAGTGGTAGTACTTCTAACAGCGGCACAATACTTGTATTCTGAGCAAATCTAGCAGTGTCTCAGTTCTCAACAAGATGCGTTTTTCAACAAAGCAATATAGCAGAAATAAAAATTTTCCAAGCTGACTTGGAAATTTTTTATTTCTACTATATTGCTTTGGTTTAAAACGCATCTGGACTTGAAATTGGGTGAAATCAAGTGATAAAATTTAGGGTCTCGACACCTAGTGAAAATATGTGTTTTCTGGTTTGTGCGACGTTGGGTACGATGTCGCAGGTCCTGACTGCGACGTTGAGCATGGAGTCGCTATGTGCGACTTTCGCAATTTAATGCGACGTTGTGCGTGGCGTCGCTATATGCGACGTTGTTGATTTCTGCGACGTAAGGGCTTGCGTCGCTAAGTGCGACGTCGGTCAATTAGGGCGACGTAGTGGCTGATGTCGCTATGTGCGACGTCGTGATGTGTTTTGCGACGTCGCAGCTGACGTCGCATAAAGTCTGGGCCAAATGCGACGTTACGGTCTGATGACCGGAGTTTGTGTAGAAAACAAGTTTTCCGGTCACCGTTCGGTCCAAAACTTTTACCCAACCCATATTTGGACATTATCAACTTAAACAAACCATAAACAAGTAAAAGTAAGTGAAATCGGAGAGTTTCGGGTTTTGTCGGAAACTTACAAACTTGACGCCGGAGAAATCCAAAAAGATAGGATTGTAGATCGTGATGTCGTGGTTCTTTTCTTCCAAACGAGATGGCGGTTTTGAGGTGGTTTGAGGGTGTTATTTAGTGATTTTGTGTGATGGTGGTGTGGTTTAGTTTAGAGAGAAATGAAAGAGAGAGAGAGAGTGAGGATGGTGAAGATGATGACAAAATGGGGAAAGGGTGGGATCCCCCACCTTTTTGTGGCAGATTTTTCGGTGGGGGCCCACCGAAGTGTGGGTCTCCACCTTCGATTCCGTGTTTGCGCTCCGTGTGGTGTTCGTTTTCCCTATCGTTTAAACGTTTAAATAATTTTTGTGTACGTTTAATTACAAGTTTTGAAATACAAATATTTACCTAATATTTTGTTGAAGTATCACACTAAATACTTATAAATTGCGTTACGAAACGTAACTTTAACTTGTTTTATTTTTGTTTATGTGTTTAACATTTTTAATCGCGAAGGCTTAGTTTGTACGATACGTAATGAGTACGAAATATTATAAAAATAATATTTTGGATATAATTGTGTTATTAAATAATATTGTATTATTCAATAAAATTGTTCACCAACGTCCGTATTTAATTGAATCGAAATCCATTCGATTTGAAACTTGTACGATTTAATCAAACCGCATAGTTGTATATATATTCAACAACAATATATATATTACTTGATACATTAATTAGCCTAACACAGAACTAACTACATGTATTAAACTTGGTTTGGCACTAATTACTAGTCCTAATTTGACGGGTGTCACATTCTCCCCCTGTTAGAAGAATTTCATCCCGAAATTTAAGTCGAAGTCGTGTTTGAAGTAGCATCAGTGAACAACTGAGGGTACTTGAGTCTCATTTGATCTTCCCGTTCCCAGGTGAATTCCGGACCACGCCGCGAATTCCACCTAACCTTGACAATGGGAATACGACTTTGTTTGAGTTGTTTGACCTCACGGTCCATGATTGCGGTGGGTTCTTCAACAAAGTGAAGCTTGTCGTCAACTCGAATTTCATCAAGTGGAATGATAAGTGTCTCATCAGACAGACACTTCTTCAAATTTGAAATATGAAAAGTGGGGTGCACACTGCTTAGCTCGGATGGCAGCTGCAATCGATAAGCCACTGGACCAATCCTCTCGAGAATCTCGAATGGTATAATGTATCTGGGATTTAACTTCCCTCGTTTGCCAAATCGAATTACGCCCTTCCAAGGCGATACTTTGAGTAGTACTCGATCCCCAACGTGGAACTCGAGTGGTTTGCGTCTCACGTCAGCATAACTTTTCTGACGATCACGTGCGGCTTTGAGCTTGTTTTGAATCTCGAAGATTTTCTCGGTTGTTTCGTGAATGATTTCCGGACCCGTGAGTTGGCTATCCCCAACTTCGGTCCAACAGATAGGTGATCGGCACTTACGACCGTAAAGTGCCTCGAAAGGTGCAGCCTTAATGCTGGTGTGATAACTGTTGTTGTACGAGAACTCGCACAATGGTAGGTGTTGTTCCCAGTTTACACGAAGTCAACTATGCAGGCTCGTAGCATGTCTTCCAGTGTTTGAATAGTTCGTTCACTTTGGCCATCAGTTTGAGGATGGTACGCGGTACTCATATCGAGACGAGTACCCAATGATTTTTGAAGTGATTGCCAAAATTGAGATGTGAAACGACTATCCCCGTCGGAGATAATCGAGATTGAAACACCGTGACGGGTTACGATTTCTTTCAGGTAGATTCGAGTAAGGCGCTCCATTTTATCGGTTTCCATGATCGCCAGGAAATGAGCAGATTTTGTGAGACGATCGACGATCACCCAAATGGTATCGCAACCGCTCGATGAATTTGGTAGTTTGGTTATGAAGTCCATGGCGATTTGTTCCCATTTCCATTCAGGAATGTCGGGTTGTTGGAGTAAGCCAGAAGGCTTTTGATATTCAGCTTTGACTTTCGAGCAAGTAAGGCACTTGCTAACGTAGGTGGCGATTTCGGCTTTCATGTTCGGCCACCAATAGAAGTCTTTGATACCGTGGTACATTTTATCAGATCCCGGGTGAATAGAATATTTGGACTTGTGAGCTTCATCCATCACCAAGTCTCGCAGGTTCCCGAAGCTAGGCAACCAGATTCGGTTTGAGAAACACCTAACTCCGTTAGGTTTGATTTCGAATTGTTTATCCATGCCTCGCAAGGCTTCGTTTTTGACATTATCAGGTTTGAGGGCTTCGAGTTGAGCAGCGAGAATCTGAATGTTTAGATCATTGTGAATAGTCATACTGAGGGCTCGGACTCGAAGTGGTTTCGACCTTTCTTTTCGACTGAGGGCATCGGCAACAACATTTGCCTTTCCTGGATGATATTTGAGTTCGCAGTCATAATCGGTAAGCAACTCGATCCACCGACGTTGCCTCATGTTGAGATCCTTCTGATCGAATATGTGCTGGAGACTTTTATGATTGGTAAAAATTGTGCACCTAGTGCCGTAGAGGTAATGTCTCCAGATTTTGAGAGCAAAAACGACTGCTCCAAGTTCGAGGTCATGAGTGGTGTAGTTCTTTTTGTGAACTTTCAATTGTCGCGAGGCGTAAGCAATGACCTTGTCTCGTTGCATCAGCACGCAACCGAGACCTTGATGTGAAGCATCGCAGTATACCACGAAGTCATCGGTGCCTTCGGGTAATGATAAGATTGGAGCACTGCAAAGCTTTGGTTTCAGAAGTTAAAATGCTGACTCTTGTTTATCAGTCCAATCGAACTTTTTGTCTTTCCGAGTCAGTGTCGTGAGTGGCAACGCTATTTTTGAGAAGTTCTCGATGAATCGTCGATAGTAGCCGGCCAGTCCTATAAACTGCCGTACTTCTGTCGGAGTTGTCGGCGGTTGCCAATTTTTGATAGCCTCGATTTTTGAAGGATCTACATGAATTCCCTGACTATCGATAACGTGTCCAAGAAATTGAATGGTTTGTATCCAGAACTCACACTTGGAGAATTTGGCATAAAGTTCCTCGTGTCTAAGTAGTTCTAGGATGGTTTTGAGATGTTGCGCGTGTTCTTGTTCGTTTCGCGAGTATATGAGTATGTCATCGATGAAGACAATGACAAACTTGTCGAGATAAGGCGTGCACACCCGATTCATAAGGTCCATGAATACAGCCGGTGCATTGGTTAGACCGAATGGCATTACTTGAAATTCGTAATGCCCATAACGGGTTCTGAAGGCGGTTTTCGGAATATCGGCGTCGCGAACACGCAATTGATGATAACCTGATCAAAGATCAATCTTTGAATAACAACTCGATCCTTGAAGTTGGTCGAACAGGTCATCGATTCGGGGAAGTGGGTATCGGTTCTTGACGGTCAACTTGTTCAACTCTCGGTAGTCGATACACATTCGGAAAGAACCATATTTCTTTTTGACAAATAGGACCGGAGCTCCCCAAGATGAAGAACTCGGCCTGATGAATCCTCTTTCCAGGAGCTCCTGTAATTGGGTGGACAACTCCTGAAGTTCGGATGGGGCTAAACGGTATGGTGCTCGGGCCACAGGTGCAGTACCTGGCACAAGATCGATTGAGAACTCAACCTGTCTTGGTGGTGGTAGACCAGGTAGTTCTTCGGGAAAGACTTCTGGAAAGTCTCGAACGATTGGCACATCCTCAAGTCGCTTCTCCTTCGACTTTTTCTCCATGATGTGCGCGAGGATTGCTGGATAACCCTTTCTCAGAAATTTTCGGGTTTTCAAACAAGATATGATATTGAGTCTCGTCCCGCCGGTCTCCCCCTGTATGATTAAAGTTCCACCGGCGGCGAGGGGTATGCGAACGACTTTGTCATAACAGATAATTTCAGCCCGATGCTTGGACAACCAGTCCATACCAATGATAACATCGAAGCTCCCGATTTCAATAGGCATGAGATCAATTGTAAAGGTTTCGTTGGCTAGGTTTAAAGTGCAATTAGGTATCACACTATCGGTTTCTATGAGTTTACCATTTGCAAGTTCTACGGTGTACTTAACATCTAAGGCAACGGGGGTGATGTCAAGTAGTGGACAAAACTCATCAGAAATAAAGCTTCTATCAGCACCAGTATCAAATAGAACAGAAGCAGTTAAGTTTTTGAGGAGGAACATACCCGTGACCACATTCGGGTCTTGACGGGCGTCCCCGGAGTTGAGCACGAACGCTCTTCCCTTAGCGTTGATGCTGTTGTCGCTCCTTCGTTTAGGACACTCACTCTTGAAATGTCCAGCTTCTCCACATCCATAACAGGATTTGGGTTGTTGGGTGTTGTTGTTGGGTTTAGGAGCTCGGCAATCCTTAGATGAATGCCCGTACTTCCAGCAGTTGTTGCAGGGAGATTTGCAGGGACCGTGGTGGTGATAGTTACACTTGGAACAGTATGGCCTGTCCCCAGTGTAGCTACGTTTGGGCTCAGAATTGGTGTTATAAACTTGGATGGTATTGGGCTTTTTGCTTTGGTTGTTGTGAGGTTCAGAGGATTTGCGTTTGTTGTTGTTGGAGGAGTTGGATGTCTCACGGTTGACAACTAGTGCCATGAGTTCATGTGCTAGCCGGATAGCACTCTCAGTAGTGGTTGGTTTAGCCGAGGCGACATTCCCCTGAATGCTCTCAGGAAGGCCGCGGATGTACCTTTTGATGCCTTTTGTCTCCGGTTCAACCAATCCCGGGCATAGTAAGGCGAACTGTTGGAATTTGGTGGTATAACCCTCAATATCGATACCCTGCACCTCCAAGTGCCAAAACTCTTCCTCCAGACGGTGTAGGGCTTCTTCGGGACAGTACTTCTCCGTTAGCTTCTTCTTCAATTTAGCCCAAGGGAGCTGGTTTGCTATTTCGATGCCCACAGAGTTGGCGTGGGTGTTCCACCACGTAAGAGCACCTTCCTGAAAGGTGTAGGCAGCAAATTTAACTTTGTTATCCTCCGCACAGTTGCAGTGGTTGAAAACAGATTCCATCCGTTCTATCCAACGGATCAGTCCAATGGCACCTTCCGTGCCCTTGAAGTAGAGTGGTTTGCAGCTGAGAAAATCCTTGTAAGAACAAGGCTTGATGACAGGGGTATTACTGGGAGCTTCACCAGTACTTCGGGAGTTTCGAGGCGAGTCCCGAGCAGCCAAGGCATGGGCCACAGCTCGAGAAACAATAGCATTGATTTCCGCATCACTATAACTTTTCTTCTTGGGCGGCATGATTCTTCAAGAAAGAAAGTAACAAAAGGTACATAAGAAATTGTACCAGAATGAAAATTACAATAGATGCATATATGTAAAAGCGGTAACATACGACATCACTATGTAAAATTAATAATGTAGAATAATCGAGGAGAATTGTCAATTGATGTTACAAGTTCAAAAGATGATAGACTATTCCGAGTTACAAGTTCCAAAAGTTACAGGATTAGATGTTTTACAAAAGTACCGGGAATTGTTACATCCGGTCGAATTACATAGGTCCTACGAAAGCATATTAGGGTACAGATTCAGCCTAAGCTAATTCTGACGTAAGTTGAGTTGTGGCAGCAGTGCATTGAGATGGGCCACAGATTATGCGAGTCTGTTGGCCGTTCGGAGGGCGTCCTCAGTTTCCCTTAGACGTGTCTCACACTGATGCAGCCTTGATTGTAGGACAGAGATTTCATTTCGGTTGCCAATCACTTGGTTGTGGACAACCTCCATGGTTTCGACTGTTTCTCCCACTTGATTTTGAAGAGTGTTCATGGTGCTAACAGTGTGCTCGTGATCTTCGGAGACTTGCTCGATTCGTTCCTTTGCTGTGAGTCTCCAGTTTTCGCGAGTTTCTTGTAGTTCGATATCCATTTCGTGGAGTTGCTGATCGTGATGGTGTACTCTAGCGGCTAAGTCCGTTAGAGTGAGGTGAGTGGGATATGGGCTAGCTCGAGGCAACCTGGTGTCCCTCCTAGCTACCCTTGAGTTTCGTGATCCATGTGGATAAGAGCGTGATGAACTTGGTGGTGTGTTTGCCATTCTGAGACAAAGTGTTAGAAAGAATGAGGCCTATATCCATATAATAACTTATATAATATAGCCTAAGATTGTAAGGAGGCCTATCTATGTATACTTAGTATCACATAATAGCCTATAGGGTGTCTAGCACAGACTTGTTTGAGTCTCGGTTCTCTCGAGGTCAGAGTCAACTAGTGTATTCCTGTTCAACATAATCGTTTCAGACCTTACATCATCTTTCCTTAATTGTACATAGTTGATCAGGCTATGTTAAATTAAAGTCGTATGTTGTAATTCCTGAACCAGTCATGCATAATGAGGAAATACCGCCTAACGGTCATAGTCTAGGCTCACTAAATGCAACCTAGTTCACTATAACCTTAGGCTCTGATACCAATCTGTAACACCCCCAAATTTACTGTTTAGCGGAAGCACAAATTGGGTGTTACTAATCAATATACAAAGCACATAAGATATAATGAACGACCACTATATGCGTCGTTTTACATTGTATTGATAAAACAAAAGTTTACATCAAAATATTGTTTAACATTAGCTCGGTTTGAAGTTGAGAGATTTAAGTACATAATTAATCTATACAAAATATAATAATGCAGCTAAATCTCTGATTGTTTGTATGCTAACTCGAGCTAATTCGCCTTGATTGAGCTGTCCAACCTACTGCTGGTTACCTGTGATACATGCTAAAATGGGTCAGCTAAAAGCTGGTGAGCTCACAGGTTTGTATGTCAACACATATTTGTATGAACCGCAAGATTTATAATTGAATTTAAAATGCAATTAAGCAAAATAAAAGTTATACAACCATGAGCACATAGTCTGAGCTTAACTTGAGTGTCAGGTCCAATTAAGGAAACCCAACTTGAATGCCTCCTACGAGTGCCTAATCCACACTCGTCTTCCCAAATGCTAATACGTCCGTTTGACCATTTAGTGCGTGCTAACCCGGACGAGGATTGTCAATCCTATCTGATATCATATACTAACATTCACGCTACTACGTATTACCAGACTATGCTATGGAGGGCTTTAAATTGATTAGCTTGAAACTCATGTAGTATTTGATTTGATTTGTACTTGCGTTCAACTTGTAAAACAAAACGAGCAATAATATCACACCCATGATTGAAAAGCAGTGAAATAGGGGCCATGAGACTCACCTGAGCCTTGAGTGTTTATTGGAATAAACTTGAATTGATTAGCTGTGATGTGTTGTCCGAAGACTTGTAACCTGAAGGTGTCTATGACACGCGATGGTTATTAATTGGTCAGGCATCTCGAAAGACTACCTTTGTAGATGTTTGTCCAAATTACCCCGATTTGGTTGATTGACTTGTCCAAATTACTAAGATTTGGTTGATTGATTTGAGTAATTGAAAACGTGTACAGCCCGTTGGTGATTGTTTGTAATAATAATCCCATCATTATAATTTTGGTCTCGAAACGTTATACTTGAATAGTATGTTTCAATGTGTTTTAGAAGTCGTATCACACGAGTATTTGAAATTGTGCAAGTTCAACACTTGGTGAGAAATATGCTTACGGAATCTAAGTACGGGGGTCCGGGGGCAGCGCCCCTGGTAGCGGGGTCCAAGGGGCCGCAGCCCCTGGTGGGGTCCAAGGGGCAGAGCCCCTGGTTGGGGTCGAGCTGCCAAGTCACTTGATTTTATCACTTGATTTCACCCAATTTCAAGTCCATATGCGTTTTTCACCAAAGCAATATAGTAGAAATAAAAATTTTCCAAGCTGACTTGGAAAATTTTTATTTCTACTATATTGCTTTGGTGAAAAACGCATCTGGACTTGAAATTGGGTGAAATCAAGTGATAAAATTTAGGGTCTCGACACTTAGTGAAAATCTGTGTTTTCTGGTTTGTGCGACGTTGGGTGCGACGTCGCAGGTCCTGATTGCGACGTTGAGCATGGTGTCGCTATGTGCGACTTTCGCAATTTAATGCGACGTTGTGCGTGGCGTCGCTATATACGACATTGTTGATTTCTGCGACGTAAGGGCTTGCATCGCTAAGTGCGACGTCGGTCAATTAGGGCGACGTAGTGGCTGATGTCGCTATGTGCGACGTCGTGATGTGTTTTGCAACGTCGCAGCTGACGTCGCATAAAGTCTGGGCCAAATGCGACGTTACGGTCTGATGACTGGAGTTTGTGTCGAAAACGAGTTTTCCGGCCACCGTTCGGTCCAAAACTTTTACCCAACCCATATTTGGACATTATCAACTTAAACAAACCATAAACAAGTAAAAGTAAGTGAAATCGGAGAGTTTCGGGTTTTGTCGGAAACTTACAAACTTGATGCCGGAGAAATCCGAAAAGATAGGATTGTAGATCGTGATGTCGTGGTTCTTTTCTTCCAAACGAGATGGCGGTATTGAGGTGGTTTGAGGGTGTTATTTAGTGATTTTGTGTAATGGTGGTGTGGTTTAGTTTAGAGAGAAATGAAAGAGAGAGAGAGTGAGGATGGTGAAGATGATGACAAAATGGGGAAAGGGTGGGATCCCCCACCTTTTTGTGGAAGATTTTTCGGTGGGGGCTCACCGAAGTGTGGGTCTCCACCTTCGATTCCGTGTTTGCGCTCCGTGTGGTGTTCGTTTTCCCTATCGTTTAAACGTTTAAATAATTTTTGTGTACGTTTAATTACAAGTTTTGAAATACAAATATTTACCCAAAATTTTGTTGAAGTATCACACCAAATACTTATAAATTGCGTTACGAAACGTAACTTTAACTTGTTTTATTTTTGTTTATGTGTTTAACATTTTTAATCGCGAAGGCTTAGTTTGTACGATACGTAATGAGTACGAAATATTATAAAAATAATATTTTGGATATAATTGTGTTATTAAATAATATTGTATTATTCAATAAAATTGTTCACCAACGTCCGTATTTAATTGAATCGAAATCCATTCGATTTGAAACTTGTACGATTTAATCAAACCGCATAATTGTATATATATTCAACAACAATATATATATTACTTGATACATTAATTAGCCTAACACAGAACTAATTACATGTATTAAACTTGGTTAGGCACTAATTACTAGTCCTAATTTGACGGGTGTCACACTAAGTAATGAGATGGTTTTGTCTATAGAGTTTGACCTCTACTTTTTAGTAATATGTGTTTAAGATTGTATAATCTTGGATTAATTGTGAATAAAGGTTTCATATGATTTGATGGTGTTAAAATTATAAATTGACTAGTGATAACTAGTTATAAAAGTTGAGATTTCATTCGTTTCACTACTTAATGTGATATTTGGATACTAGCTGCTTGGTTGTTAGATATGATATGAATTTGAAATTTTGCTAAATGGATGCATTGTGGTTCTATGACCACCATTGTTGATGTTGTTTTGTTATTGTTGTTAAGAAGATAAGGGTCAAAGATTCTGGCATATTGCTAGCTTCTAGTTGTAAGGATTTTGGGAATGATTATGAATTTCACTTATTTAAGTGATTATGTGTTCTAAAGAGTTTATATGGCTTATTGCAAATGATTTAGATAAATGATTATTTTATGAATGAAAATAGGGTTTATGCACATTATATGTGCGTGGGAAAAGATAGAATCATGTACCTTTGGGTATATGTGAATGTGGAAAGAATCGAAATATGTAATAATTATTATAAGTTGCTCAAGGGGAGCAATGTATGTTAATCTATTAGATTGAAAGGTAATGAATATGTGAGTATGACACTCTAAGTTATTTGTAGTGAACAGATTTCGAGGACGAAATCTCTTGAAGGGGGAGAGATTTGTAACACCCATTTTATTGGCCTAGTGATAATTGGGTAATTTCCTGACTTTAAATAATTGTTTAATGTGTTAGGAAATTAAATTGTTTATTGTGTCAAGTTTATTGTGAATGGTTAGTCAAAAGTCAAAAGACTTATTGTGACTAGTAAATTGTTGATTGTTTTAATTTTATATAGTTGAAAATAAATAAAATATTTGGAATCGCAAATGATTTTCGGGTTCCAGACAATAGGTTTAGAAGGGGACTAGTTTTAAGGGGATACGGAGTCGGTTGAAAAACTTGGGCCAACTATTTATTTCACTTTCCTTTTTAGGAAAGTTACTTCCTTTCCTTTCTTTGAAATCAAACCTAAGAACTCAAAAACCCAAATTAGAAATCAAACTTATGCTGTGATCTTGAGCTGTGATTGAGCTAAATATCATCATCATCTCCATCTAATTCCTTGCTTCATGTAAGTGTTCTTAGAATTTGATTTTAATTGAATCAAATGGGTTAATGATTTAGGAATGAGATTGATGTTAGAAATGATGTTTATATGATGTTATTTGGCTTTAGAAAGCTTGTTAGATCGAATTGGCAACTGAGCTTGATGTTTAGTTGAGTTTAAATTCGGATTTTGGGGTTTTGAAAAAGTTGCAGGTTGTTGGACGAAGGGTGAACCCGTCGGGTACAACCCTTATTCGACGGGTAGTTAGGTTAAATGGGAATCCGGCGGGTATGACCTGTACCCGGCGGGTAGGGTTGCTTGATGGCGATCCGGCTGGTAAAATCAATATGGCGGATAAAGCTAGTGTAAAATGTTACCGGTATTAGGCCTTGGTTTTGGATTGGGCTACCCGGCGGGTACCCCCTCCTATCCGGCGGGTACCCGGCTGGCAATGATGAGATGGGGTTAAAGTTTTGAAAACAAGACTTTAATAATTATAATGATCTTTGTTAAGTTGTATGCTTATGATTAATATTTGACTTAAGTTGTACATTATGAAATGAGTAGTTATAATTAATATTATAACTTGGTAATTATGTAGTTGACTATTATGTCCTGAAATATGTTATTTGACTATAAAATAAGTTTATTGTTATGACTAAAGTACTGACTTGTTATTCTGTTTTATTCTCAGATTGTATGAAGGCTCAGTAATATTAGACTTCTGAGCTTGCGGCTGAGGTAACGGTGAGTGGATTTGTAATCCTCGTTGTGATTTAGTTGTAACAATTTGGTTACAACGGGTAAACATAGTTTACTGCTTTGATATAATGTTTAGTATGCTATGATGTAATTGTTGTTTGATAGACTGTTTAGTCTGATATGAAGCCATGAATATTATGGCCTATGTGATGATTTGATATATGGCCTTGGGCACTATGAATGAGGTCAGTATGATGCTGGGCTTATTGCTATTGTTGACGATGGAGTGTTCCATGTACATATCGTTCATAGGAACCTTAGTTGGATGAGAATAGCATTAAGTTATCGGTGATTCACTGTATTGGCCTGCAGTGAATCCGAAGGGTTCCTGCCCACTATGAGGGCATGAGATCGGATCAGGAACCGCCGATCCTCATTGCGATGATGTGATGATTATGAGATGATGAACCTGTTGTGGTCAACAGGGTTTTTATGTGTTTACGATGCTTTGCTGTAAACAGATTTGTTATGCTAAGTTGGACTGTTGATTAGTTATTCACTCACTTAGCGATATGCTAACCCCACCACCCTACTACTTCTTGCAGGTTATGATTATGTAATGGGTTGGGCAAGAAGCGTTTGACTGGATGGAATGTTTGACGACTGGATGTTTACTCTGATATTGCTTTGATAACTTAAAGTTGTGTTTTGGAATTATATAATACCCGATTTAATTTGCTGGGATTTGAAATAGTATAACTTTATATGTTTAAAATATAATGTAATGATTTGACCTACGCTTCTGATAAGCATCAAATAGATAGTATATTTTATAATAATTTATCCCTATATTTATATACATTTTAGTGCATTTATATGATTTTAGATACTTATTTTGTTAATATTTGCAGGAATGTATTTTAATTAGAGAAAGAAGAAAAAGGAGCAAAAACGAATCTGAAACTGAAAGAAACTGAAGAAAATGAAAGAACGAGTCCAAAAATGAAGAAAAACCTGAAGAAAGTAAAGACTTGAAGAAATTGGGCCAAAGATTGGGCCTGAGCCCAATAAGTAAGCGGATCAGGATTTAAAAAGGAACAATCGCGTCGTGATATCTAATTAAATGCGTCGCGATTTAAAGACTTAATCGCGTGGCGATTATGTGCCCTTTGCGTCGCTATCCTTTACTAAACGCGCCGCGATTCTGTCCTGTTCGCGTCGCGATTCTACATTTTACGATAAGTCGGCTACGGATTATTCCAGAAGGCTTGGAGAGTACGAAAAGTAACTCCAACCGGCGGTTGGAGGTCCCAACCGGCGGTTGGAGGTCCCAACCGGCGGTTGGAAGGTGTAACACCCGCCAAATTAGGACTAGTAATTAGTGCCTAATCATGTGTTAATACATGTAATTAGTTCCTTGTTAGGCTAATTAATGTATCGAAATATATATATTGTTGAATATATACGAAAATGCGATGTGGTTAAATCGTACGTAATTTAAATCGAAGGTATTTCGATTAAATTTTATATGGACGTTGGTGACAAATTTTATTAAAATAACGTTGTTATGTCAAAAATATTATTATAATAATATTTCGTATTTATTCATATCGTACAATCAGAAAGTTACACAATTTAAAATGTAAAACGCGCAAACTAAATAAACTAACTTACATTTATAACTCAAACGTAAACTTAATTGTAAAATAATTAAATAAAATATCGCGTAATAATTTGTATTTAAAATGTACCAATTAATATATAAAATGATTATTTAACGTTTAAACGACGGAGCAAACGAACACCGCACGGAGCGGGAACACGGGGCGAAAAATGGGAGGATAACCTCCCATTTCCCACTCTCTTTTCTCACTTCTTTCAATTCTCTTTCTTCTTTTCTCTCTTTTCTTTCAACTACACCAACCACCACCACCTCCAAATTCCCTCAAAAACGCAAAATAAACATATCAAACGGCCTTGGATCATACTACTCTTTTGGAAGAAAACGACCACCGCGACACGATCTATCATCCTATCTTTTCGGATTTCTCATCCGACACTTTGTAAGTTTCCGACAAATCCCGAAATCTCTCGTTTTTAAGTGTTTTCACTTTCTAGTAGTTTGTAACAACTTATAATGTCCCTATAAGGGTTGGGTAAAAGTTTTGGACCGAACGGAAACCGAAAAACTCGTTTTCGACACATTTTCCGGCCAACAGACCGCTACGTCGCATTTGGCCCAGAATTTATGCGACGTCAGCTTCTACGTCGCAAAACCCCTCGTGACGTCGCATAGTGCGACGTCAGTCACAACGTCGCATTAAATTGCGACGTCGCATATAGCGACGTCAGCCTTAACGTCGCCAATACCTCACTACGTCGCATTTAGCGACGTAAGCCCCTACGTCGCAGAAATCACCTACGTCGCATTAGCGACGCAGCACCCTACGTCGCATTAAATTGCGAAACGTCGCCTTTAGCGACGTCATACTCAACGTCGCAGTCCTACCTGCGACGTCGCACCCAACGTCGCACAAACCAGAACCTCAAAAACACAGATTTTTACTAAGTGTCGAGACTCGAAATTTATCACTCGATTTTACCCAAATTCAGATCCAGATGCGTTTTTCGTCAAAGCAATATAGTAGAAATAAAAATTTTCCAAGCTGACCTGGCAGCTCGACCCCAGCCAGGGGCTCTGCCCCTTGGACCCCGCCAGGGGCTGCCGCCCCTTGGACCCCGCTACCAGGGGCGCTGCCCCCGGACCCCCGTACTTAGATTTCGTAACGGCTTCTAAAACACAATCAAAACACATTTTTCAAGTAAAACACCACGAAATCAAAATGGTAATAATTGAAATTATTATTACAAATCCGTCACCAACGGGCCGTACACTTTTCAAACACTCAAACTTATCAACCAAATAGTGGAAATTTGGACATTATAGTTGAACGAACAACTACAAGGGTGATCTGTTGAGATACCCAAATCATGATTATAACCATCGTGTGTCGTGGACACCCTCAGGTTACAAGTCTTTGGACTTCATACTCGGCTAATCAACTTACGTTTGTTTAAACGCACTCAGACTCAGGTGAGTCTCATAGCCCCTCTTTTTACTGTTTTACTCAGGGGTGTGATATACTGCTCAAACTTTTAACATGTGAACGCAAGTACCAACTTTTCATATACTACATGAGTTTTTCGAAACTAATCATTTTAAAGTCCTCCGTCAGCATAGTTGTTAATACGTTGTAGCGTGAATATTAGTATATGGTACCATATAGGATTGACCCTCCTCGTTCGGGTTAGCAAGCACTAACCGGGTAAACGGACGTACTAATATTTGGGAAGACGAATGTTGATTAGGCATTCGTGGAGGCACCTCGCCCGGAATTCTCTATAGGGGACCCGGCCCTCGAGTTAAGCTCAACTATGTGCTCATGGCTGTATACACGATGATTATCATTAAATTGCTGGATGCAATTCATTATTAAATTGCTGGATGCAATTCATTATTAAATTGCTGGATGCAATTCATTATTTAAATCTTGCGGTTCATACGATATTACTTGATTTCAAACCTGTGAGCTCACCAGCCTTATAGCTGACCTTTTAGCATATATCGCAGGTACCCAGCAGTAGGATGTTTCTGCTTCAGGATTTAGCTCGAGTCAGCATACAGACGATTGAGATTTTCTTGCATTAGTATATTTTGTATAAGTACTTATGTACTGAAATCTCATTTTATTTAACTCGAGCTATGTAAAGCTTTAAACGTTGTAAACATTTCAGTTATCAATATATTTTGTTAAAACGACGCATATAGAGTCGTTTGCTATTTATCTTTGTGCTTTGTTATTGATTAGTAACACCCAAATCAAGCTTCCGCAAATCATCAAATTTGGGGGTGTTACAGATTGGTATCAGAGCCTAAGGTTATAGTGAACTAGGTTGCATTTAGTGAGCCTAGACTATGACCATTAGGCAGTATTCCTTATTAGGTATGACTGGTTCAGGGATTACAGCATACGAGTTTAATTTAACATAGCCTGATCAACTATGTACAATTAAGCAAAGATGATGTAAGATCTGAAAGTAGTTATGGCTGAACAGGATACAATAGAAGACTCTGACCTCGAGAGAACCGAGACTTAAACATGTTTATGCTAGACACTCAATAGGCTATATTATATAGGAATTATATGAATATAGGCCTCAATCTTACTAACGCTTTGTCTCAGAAATGGCAAACACACCATCAAATTCATCTCGTTCTCAATCCGGGTCGCAGAACCCAAGGGTAGCAAGGAGGAACTCCAGGTTGCCTCGAGCTGGCCCGTACTCCACTCACTCCACCTTGCCGGCTCTAGCCGCTAGGGTGAATCAACACGAGCAACGACTTCGCACCATGGATGTCGTGTTACAGGAAACAAACGAAAACTGGAGACTTACATCCCTCGAACGCATAGAACAAGTCTCCGACGATCTTGAAACCACTAACAACAACATGGATATCCTTCGTAATCAAATAATAGAAATAAGGGTGGAAAATGCCCTTCTGCAACAAAGGATGGATGAATGTGTGCAACGCTCACTTGAGGCAGAAGAATATGCGCGTGGACTAACACAACGACTTGCACTAGCAGAAGACAACGCCCGACAAGCTAGCAGGCTTGCAAACACTGTGGACCGTCTTGTCACGATGATGGAACAAATTAATCTACGTTAAGACTAGTGTAGTCTTTGTCTTGTAATCTACCCTGTAATCTAGTAACTATCTACGCGCTATTCTATAATTCGGTCGGATGTAACAATTCCCGACATCTTTTGTAATACATCTGTAGGATGTAACCTTTGAACTCGTATCATCTATCAAGTATTCTTGCTGTTTTCGACTCCTATTAATTGCCATTATTCCTGTTGATGTTATGTATTACTGCTTTTATACATGTACATCTGAGATAAATACAGCTTTCTTGCAAAATCTCATGTATCTTCATTTCTTTTATTGAAGAATCATGCCGCCAAAGACACGACCTTACACAGATGCTCAGATCACGTCACTCATAACCCAGGCTGTTACTGAAGCCTTGGCTCGGAATACCCCACCCAACTCCACAAGAAACAGCGATACCGCTGGAACCTCTGCCGTCAAACCTTGTTCTTACAAGGACTTCCAAAGCTGCAAACCCTCGAGCTTCAAGGGTTCCGAAGGAGCCATCGGACTTATCAGATGGTTCGAGAAAATGGAAACTGTTTTCCGTGTTAGTAAATGCGCGGAGAACGACAAAGTAAACTTCGCCACCTGCTCTCTTGAAGATGATGCCCACTCTTGGTGGAATTCATATACCCAATCAGTGGGTGCTGACATTGCCTACCAACTCACTTGGGAGGAATTGAAGGCAAAACTCACTGCCAAATACTGCTCTATCGCCAAACTCCAAAAGCTGGATGAGGAGTTCTGGAACTTAAAGGTTCAGGGTGGTGATATCGATGGTTATACCACCAGGTTTCAACAACTAGCTGCCCTCCGCCCAGCTATGGTTAGCACTGAACCTGATAAAATCAGGAAGTACACCCTTGGTCTCCCTGATCCTGTTAGGGGACATGTCATCTCTTCAAAACCAACCACCATTGACGGTGCAATCCTATTGGCCCAAGACTTGATGTCAATGAGCCAAGATTCTGAACCACCCACTTTATCCTCTCACACAAACAAACGCAAGTGGTCTGACTACCACAACAACCACTCAAACCAACAAAACAAGAAACCCGACACCATCAAAGCTTACAACACCACCACTGACATCGTCCGGGGCTACACTGGGAGCAAACCCTATTGTTCCAAGTGCAGTCGCCACCATGAAGGCTCCTGTGGTCCCTTTTGCAACAACTGCAAGAGGTACGGCCACCTCACAAGAGATTGCCGCTCTCCTACCAACAACAATTCCAACAACAACACCAGACCACCCAAAGTATGCTTTGAGTGTGGGAAACCTGGGCATTTCAGGGACTCGTGCCCAAAACTGAAGAACAACAACAACAACAACCGCAACAACAACAACAACAACACTCGCAGCAGAGCTTTCGTCATCAAATCTGGGGACGCCCGCCAGGACCCGAATGTGGTCTCGGGTATGTTCCTCCTCAACAACTTAACTGCTTCTGTTCTATTTGATACTGGTGCTGATAGAAGCTTTATCTCCGATGATTTTTGCCCATTACTTGACATCACTCCTGTTGCCTTAGATGTTAAGTACACTGTAGAGCTAGCCAATGGAAAACTTGTAGAAACCACCAGTGTGATACCTAATTGCACTTTAAACCTAGCTGACGAAATCTTTTCGATCGACCTTATACCCATTGAAATCGGAAGTTTCGACGTCATTATTGGAATGGACTGGTTGTCCAAACATCGAGCTGAAATCATTTGTCACGATAAGATCGTCCGTATCCCACTCGCCGTCGGTGGAACCTTGATCATACAGGGGGAGACCGGTGGGACGGGACTCAATATAATCTCCTGCTTAAAAACCCGAAAATTTCTGAGAAAAGGTTACCCCGCAATACTTGCTCACATCACAGAGAAGAAGTCGGAGGAGAAGCGACTTGAGGATGTGCCAATTGTTAGAGACTTTCCCGAAGTCTTTCCAGAAGAACTACCTGGTCTACCTCCGCTTAGACAGGTTGAGTTCTCAATCGATCTCGTGCCGGGTGCCGCACCTGTGGCCCGCGCACCATACCGTTTAGCCCCATCCGAACTTCAGGAGTTGTCCTCTCAGTTACAGGAACTTCTGGATCGAGGATTCATTAGACCGAGTTCTTCACCTTGGGGAGCTCCGGTCTTATTTGTCAAAAAGAAGGACGGTTCATTCCGAATGTGCATCGACTATCGAGAGTTGAATAAATTGACCGTCAAGAACCGTTATCCACTTCCTCGCATTGATGATCTATTCGACCAACTTCAGGGTTCAAGTTTCTACTCAAAGATTGACCTGCGATCAGGTTATCATCAGTTACGAGTTCGCGACACCGATATTCCAAAAACTGCTTTCAGAACTCGTTACGGGCACTACGAATTCCAAGTGATGCCCTTTGGTCTAACCAACGCACCGGCTGTATTCATGGACCTCATGAACCGGGTGTGCAAACCTTACCTCGATAAGTTTGTCATTGTCTTTATCGATGACATACTCATTTACTCGCGCAACGAGCAAGAACATGCGCAACACCTCAGAACCATCCTTGAACTACTTAGACACGAGGAGCTTTATGCTAAATTCTCTAAGTGTGAGTTCTGGATCCAAACCGTTCAATTTCTTGGGCACGTGATCGACAGTCAGGGAATTCACGTGGACCAATCAAAGATCGAGGCTATCAAGGACTGGCAAGCACCCACCTCTACAACTGAAGTACGACAATTCTTGGGTCTTGCTGGGTACTATCGGCGATTTATCGAAAATTTCTCCAAAATAGCTCAACCACTCACGGTACTGACTCAGAAGGACAAAAGGTTCGATTGGACCGATAAACAAGAGTCAGCGTTCCAACTTCTGAAACAAAAGCTTTGCAGTGCTCCAATTCTATCCTTACCCGAAGGCACCGATGACTTCGTGGTATATTGCGATGCTTCTCACCAAGGTCTCGGTTGCGTGTTAATGCAACGAGATAAGGTCATTGCTTATGCCTCACGACAGCTGAAAATTCACGAAAAGAACTACACCACTCACGATCTCGAACTTGGAGCTGTCGTTTTTGCTCACAAAATCTGGAGACATTATCTCTACGGCACTAAGTGCACCATCTTTACCGATCATAAAAGTCTCCAACATATCTTCGATCAGAAGGATCTCAATATGAGGCAACGTCGATGGGTCGAGTTGCTTACCGATTACGATTGCGAGATCAAGTACCATCCAGGGAAGGCTAATGTTGTAGCCGATGCCCTCAGCCGAAAGGAACGACCAAAACCACTTCGAGTCCGAGCCCTGAGTATGACCATTCATAACGATCTTACTATTCAAATTCATACCGCTCAGATCGAAGCCCTGAAATCTGAACACATCAAAAATGAAGCCTTACGGGGTATTGACAAAGATTCGAACTCGAGACCTACGGCATGTGCTACCGCATCAGCTTCCGTTTAGCTAGCACGGAAAACAATTCGAAATCAGACCTAACGGGATTAGGTGCTTCTCAAACCGAATCTGGTTGCCTAGTTTTGGGAACCTCCGAGACTTGGTGATGGACGAGGCTCACAAGTCTAAATATTCTATTCATCCGGGATCCGATAAGATGCACCACGGCATCAAGGAATTTTATTGGTGGCCAAACATGAAAGCCGAAATCGCCACTTATGTCAGCAAGTGTCTTACTTGCTCAAAAGTCAAAACCGAACATCAGAAACCTCCTGGTTTACTCCAACAACCTGAAATCCCTGAATGGAAATGGGATCAAATTGCCATGGACTTCATAACCAAACTACCCAAGTCGTCGAGCGGTTGCGATACCATTTGGGTGATCGTCGATCGTCTCACTAAATCTGCTCATTTCCTGGCAATCAAGGAAAACGATAAAATGGAACGCCTTACACAAATCTACATCAAGGAAATCATTTCTCATCACGGTGTTCCAATCTCGATCATCTCTGATAGGGATGCCCGTTTCACCTCTCACTTTTGGCAATCACTTCAAAAAGCATTGGGTACCCGTCTCGATATGAGTACCGCGTACCATCCTCAAACCGATGGCCAAAGTGAACGAACCATTCAAACACTGGAAGACATGTTACGAGCCTGCGTAGTTGATTTCGGTACAAACTGGGAAAGACATCTACCGTTGTGCGAATTTTCGTACAATAACAGTTATCACGCCAGCATTAAGGCTGCACCCTTTGAGGCACTGTACGGTCGTAAGTGCCGATCACCGATCTGTTGGACTGAGGTGGGAGATAGTCAACTCACCGGTCCTGAACTCATTCACGCCACCACCGAGAAAATTGTGGAGATCCAAAACAGACTCAAAGCCGCACGTGATCGTCAGAAAAGTTATGCTGACGTGAGACGCAAACCACTCGAGTTCCAAGTTGGGGATCGAGTACTCTTAAAAGTATCGCCTTGGAAAGGCGTCATCCGTTTTGGCAAACGCGGGAAGTTGAATCCCCGGTACATCGGGCCTTTTGAGATCCTCGAACGGATTGGCCCCGTAGCTTATCGATTGCAGCTGCCATCCGAACTTAGCAGTGTGCACCCGACTTTTCATGTTTCAAATCTGAAGAAGTGTCTGTCTGATGAGACACTTATTATTCCATTAGATGAAATTCGTGTTGACGATAAACTTCATTTCGTTGAGGAACCCGCTGAAATTATGGACCGTGAGGTCAAACAACTGAAACAAAGTCGTATTCCCATTGTCAAGGTCAGATGGAATTCGCGGCGTGGTCCGGAATTCACCTGGGAACGGGAAGACCAAATGCGACTCAAATATCCTCAACTTTTCACTGATTCTACATCGAACACGACCTCGAGCTAAATTTCGGGACGAAATTCTTCTAACAGGGGGAGAATGTAACACCCGCCAAATTAGGACTAGTAATTAGTGCCTAATCATGTGTTAATACATGTAATTAGTTCCTTGTTAGGCTAATTAATGTATCGAAATATATATATTGTTGAATATATACGAAAATGCGATGTGGTTAAATCGTACGTAATTTAAATCGAAGGTATTTCGATTAAATTTTATATGGACGTTGGTGACAAATTTTATTAAAATAACGTTGTTATGTCAAAAATATTATTATAATAATATTTCGTATTTATTCATATCGTACAATCAGAAAGTTACACAATTTAAAATGTAAAACGCGCAAACTAAATAAACTAACTTACATTTATAACTCAAACGTAAACTTAATTGTAAAATAATTAAATAAAATATCGCGTAATAATTTGTATTTAAAATGTACCAATTAATATATAAAATGATTATTTAACGTTTAAACGACGGAGCAAACGAACACCGCACGGAGCGGGAACACGGGGCGAAAAATGGGAGGATAACCTCCCATTTCCCACTCTCTTTTCTCACTTCTTTCAATTCTCTTTCTTCTTTTCTCTCTTTTCTTTCAACTACACCAACCACCACCACCTCCAAATTCCCTCAAAAACGCAAAATAAACATATCAAACGGCCTTGGATCATACTACTCTTTTGGAAGAAAACGACCACCGCGACACGATCTATCATCCTATCTTTTCGGATTTCTCATCCGACACTTTGTAAGTTTCCGACAAATCCCGAAATCTCTCGTTTTTAAGTGTTTTCACTTTCTAGTAGTTTGTAACAACTTATAATGTCCCTATAAGGGTTGGGTAAAAGTTTTGGACCGAACGGAAACCGAAAAACTCGTTTTCGACACATTTTCCGGCCAACAGACCGCTACGTCGCATTTGGCCCAGAATTTATGCGACGTCAGCTTCTACGTCGCAAAACCCCTCGTGACGTCGCATAGTGCGACGTCAGTCACAACGTCGCATTAAATTGCGACGTCGCATATAGCGACGTCAGCCTTAACGTCGCCAATACCTCACTACGTCGCATTTAGCGACGTAAGCCCCTACGTCGCAGAAATCACCTACGTCGCATTAGCGACGCAGCACCCTACGTCGCATTAAATTGCGAAACGTCGCCTTTAGCGACGTCATACTCAACGTCGCAGTCCTACCTGCGACGTCGCACCCAACGTCGCACAAACCAGAACCTCAAAAACACAGATTTTTACTAAGTGTCGAGACTCGAAATTTATCACTCGATTTTACCCAAATTCAGATCCAGATGCGTTTTTCGTCAAAGCAATATAGTAGAAATAAAAATTTTCCAAGCTGACCTGGCAGCTCGACCCCAGCCAGGGGCTCTGCCCCTTGGACCCCGCCAGGGGCTGCCGCCCCTTGGACCCCGCTACCAGGGGCGCTGCCCCCGGACCCCCGTACTTAGATTTCGTAACGGCTTCTAAAACACAATCAAAACACATTTTTCAAGTAAAACACCACGAAATCAAAATGGTAATAATTGAAATTATTATTACAAATCCGTCACCAACGGGCCGTACACTTTTCAAACACTCAAACTTATCAACCAAATAGTGGAAATTTGGACATTATAGTTGAACGAACAACTACAAGGGTGATCTGTTGAGATACCCAAATCATGATTATAACCATCGTGTGTCGTGGACACCCTCAGGTTACAAGTCTTTGGACTTCATACTCGGCTAATCAACTTACGTTTGTTTAAACGCACTCAGACTCAGGTGAGTCTCATAGCCCCTCTTTTTACTGTTTTACTCAGGGGTGTGATATACTGCTCAAACTTTTAACATGTGAACGCAAGTACCAACTTTTCATATACTACATGAGTTTTTCGAAACTAATCATTTTAAAGTCCTCCGTCAGCATAGTTGTTAATACGTTGTAGCGTGAATATTAGTATATGGTACCATATAGGATTGACCCTCCTCGTTCGGGTTAGCAAGCACTAACCGGGTAAACGGACGTACTAATATTTGGGAAGACGAATGTTGATTAGGCATTCGTGGAGGCACCTCGCCCGGAATTCTCTATAGGGGACCCGGCCCTCGAGTTAAGCTCAACTATGTGCTCATGGCTGTATACACGATGATTATCATTAAATTGCTGGATGCAATTCATTATTAAATTGCTGGATGCAATTCATTATTAAATTGCTGGATGCAATTCATTATTTAAATCTTGCGGTTCATACGATATTACTTGATTTCAAACCTGTGAGCTCACCAGCCTTATAGCTGACCTTTTAGCATATATCGCAGGTACCCAGCAGTAGGATGTTTCTGCTTCAGGATTTAGCTCGAGTCAGCATACAGACGATTGAGATTTTCTTGCATTAGTATATTTTGTATAAGTACTTATGTACTGAAATCTCATTTTATTTAACTCGAGCTATGTAAAGCTTTAAACGTTGTAAACATTTCAGTTATCAATATATTTTGTTAAAACGACGCATATAGAGTCGTTTGCTATTTATCTTTGTGCTTTGTTATTGATTAGTAACACCCAAATCAAGCTTCCGCAAATTATCAAATTTGGGGGTGTTACAGAAGGTCGGCCAGCAAAAATATAAATAGAGGCTTCTGCCAGACTTAGGGATATACGATTCTTAGAATACAAAGTCGATTATTAGGGTTTTAGGTCGACTTTAGGTGCGATTTTGGAGGCTAAAGAGCTAGGGTTTGAAGGTTTTTAATCATAGGAAAAGCTAGTTCGTCAATTGGTTCGATTTCTTTATCCTTGTAACTTTAATAACCTTATTGAGTTATTTATGATATTGTTTATTTGATTTAATTGTGAATTAGGTTTTCATTATATTTGTTTGAATGAATGTTTATTGAGTTTATTATTTGAATTATATGTTTATGTTGGAACTATATTATTGAATGTTTATTATACAAGAGTTGTCTTTATTATGATATTTTAGTGATTATTCTTGACATAATTAGACTGATTTATATTAAACTAGGATGACCATAAACTGTTTATATAAATTAAGTGATTGTGTTTATGTTTTGATCTTAACCTTATGCGATAAACTAAGAATAAATCATTAATATAAGGTAATACTGCGATTCAAGCCTAACCATAGAAATTGTGTAATAAATTGATGATAGATCGTATTAATTAGTAACACTTTGCGTAACCTTATGATTGTGTTGCTATGATGAGGATTTGACTTAACCCTAAGTGATCTTCTACATTAGTAAATCACCAATAATAATAGCCAACAAAGCAAATAGACATAAGTACGTATAATAAGTTTAATAAATAATAGTTTGAATAATTATAATCTTTTATCCAATTGAGTATACCTAAGTTGTTCCTTAAAACTTATCTATTAGAATCTGTATCAAAAGTATAAATATAAATATGTTCGTTAAACGTCCCCCTTATCTTGTAGATTATTGTAAATTGGATCCTTGTATTTATTTGTATTATAATTGTAAATATTTATAATTAGAATAAATAGATAATTAGTTAGAAATTAA
Organism: Helichrysum umbraculigerum; assembly: GCA_949592205.1. Lineage (NCBI taxonomy): Eukaryota > Viridiplantae > Streptophyta > Magnoliopsida > Asterales > Asteraceae > Helichrysum > Helichrysum umbraculigerum. The sequence continues at coordinate 120,877,033 of CATIUR010000005.1, read as the reverse complement.
ATCACATTCCCTGTGTTCGAACTTGGACTTACTTATAAAGCTATATTATACGAACAGGTTAATACTTGCCTGAATTGTGTGATAGTATTATTTAGTATTTCCTTATTTAAAACTTGTAATTATAATTGCATATACTTTAGCACACATCAGCTTCCGATGTGTTGTATAAATAAAAATGGTACTAAATGATGGGGTGTTATATTAACGATGGGAATACGAATTTGTTTGAGTTGTTTGACCTCACGGTCCATGATTTCAGCGGGTTCCTCAACGAAGTGAAGTTTGTCGTCAATACGAATTTCATCGAGTGGGATAATTAGTGTCTCATCAGACAGGCATTTCTTCAAGTTAGAAATGTGAAAAGTAGGATGCACGCTGCTGAGCTCGGATGGCAGCTGCAATCGATATGCCACTGGAACAATCCTCTCGAGGATCTCAAAAGGTCCAATGTATCTAGGGTTCAATTTTCCGCGTTTGCCGAAACGAATGACACCTTTCCAAGGTGAAACTTTGAGTAGTACTCGATCCCCAACCTGGAACTCGAGTGGTTTGCGTCTCACGTCAGCATAACTTTTCTGACGATCACGTGCGGCTTTGAGTTTGTTTTGGATACCAACGATTTTCTCGGTGGTTTCATGAATGATTTCCGGACTAGTGAGTTGGCTATCTCCCACTTCGGTCCAACAGATAGGTGAGCGGCACTTACGACCGTACAGTGCCTCGAAAGGTGCAGCTCCAATACTGGTATGGTAGCTGTTGTTATATGAAAAATCGCACAACGGTAGATGTTGTTCCCAGTTTACACCGAAGTCAACTACGCAAGCCCGTAGCATGTCTTCCAGTGTTTGAATAGTTCGTTCACTTTGGCCATCAGTTTGAGGGTGGTATGCGGTACTCATATCGAGGCGGGTACCCAACGATTTCTGAAGTGATTGCCAAAAGTGAGATGTGAAGCGACTATCCCTATCGGAGATAATCGAGATTGGAACACCGTGTCGAGAAACGACTTCCTTGATGTAGATTCGTGTGACGCGTTCCATTTTATCGGTTTCCTTGATTGCCAGGAAATGAGCAGATTTCGTGAGACGATCGACGATCACCCAAATGGTATCGCAACCGCTCGATGACTTGGGTAGTTTGGTTATAAAATCCATGGCGATTTGTTCCCATTTCCATTCAGGAATGCTGGGTTGTTGAAGTAAACCAGAAGGTTTTTGGTATTCGGCTTTGACTTTTGAGCAAGTAAGACACTTGCTGACGTAGGTGGCGATTTCGGCTTTCATGTTTGGCCACCAATAAAACTCCTTGATGCCATGATATATTTTGTATGATCCCGGATGAATAGAATATTTGGACTTGTGAGCTTCATCCATCACCAAGTCTCGCAGGTTCCCAGAACTAGGCAACCAGATTCGGTTTGAGAAACACCTAACTCCGTTAGGTTTGATTTCAAATTGTTTATCCATGCCTCGCAACGCCTCACTTTTGATATTATCGGTTTTCAAAACTTCGAGTTGACCAGCGAGAATCTGAACGTTTAGGTCGGTGTGAATGGTCATACTGAGAGCTCGGACCCGAAGTGGTTTCGATCGTTCTTTTCGACTAAGGGCATCGGCAACAACATTTGCCTTCCCTGGATGATACTTGATTTCACAATCGTAATCGGTAAGCAACTCGACCCATCGACGTTGCCTCATGTTGAGATCCTTCTGATCAAATATGTGTTGGAGACTTTTATGGTCGGTAAAGATTGTGCACTTAGTGCCGTAGAGATAATGTCTCCAGATTTTGAAAGCAAAAACGACTGCTCCAAGTTCAAGATCATGAGTGGTGTAGTTCTTTTCGTGAATTTTGAATTGTCGGGAAGCGTAGGCTATGACCTTGTCTTATTGCATCAGCACACAACCGAGACCTTGGTGGGAAGCATCGTAGTATACCACGAAGTCATCGATGCCTTCGGGTAATGATAAAATAGGAGCACTGCAAAGCTTTTGTTTTAGAAGTTGAAATGCCGACTCTTGTTTATCAGTCCAATCGAACTTTTTGTCCTTCTGAGTCAGTGTCGTGAGTGGTTGAGCTATTTTCGAGAAGTTTTTGATGAATCGCCGATAGTACCCGGCAAGACCTAGGAATTACCGTACTTCGGTTGGAGTGGTTGGTGCTTGCCAACACTTGATAGCTTCGATTTTTGACGGGTCAACATGAATTCCTTGACTATCGATAACATGTCCAAGGAATTGAATGGTTTGCATCCAGAACTCACACTTAGAAAATTTAGCATACAACTCTTCGTGTTTAAGTAGTTCTAGGATGGTTTGGAGATGTTGCGCGTGTTCTTGTTCGTTTCGTGAGTATATGAGGATGTCGTCGATGAAGACGATGACAAACTTGTCGAGATAAGGTTTGCACACCCGATTCATAAGATCCATGAATACAGCCGGTGCGTTGGTTAGTCCAAATGACATCACCTGAAATTCGTAATGTCCATAACGGGTTCTGAAAGCAGTTTTTGGGATATTGGTGTCGCGAACACGTAGTTGATGATAACCTGACCAAAGATCGATCTTTGAATAAAAACTCGACCCTTGAAGTTGGTCAAATAGGTCATCTATTCTAGGAAGTGGATAACGGTTCTTGACGGTCAACTTGTTCAACTCTCGATAGTCAATACACATTCTGAACGAACCGTCTTTCTTTTTAACAAACAGGACCGGAGCTCCCCAAGGTGAAGAACTCGGTCTGATGAATCCTCTTTCCAGGAGTTCCTGTAATTGGGTGGATAACTCCTGAAGTTCGGATGGGGCTAAACGGTATGGTGCTCGGGCCACGGGTGCAGCACCTGGCACGAGGTCGATTGAGAACTCAACCTGTATTGGTGGTGGCAGACCAGGCAGTTCTTCGGGAAAGACTTCTGGAAAGTCTCGAACGATGGGCACATCCTCAAGTCGCTTCTCCTCCGACTTCTTCTCCATGATGTGCGCGAGTATTGCTGGATAACCTTTTCTCAAGAATTTTCGAGTTTTTAAACAAGATATTATGTTTAGTCTCGTCCCACCGGTCTCCCCCTGTATGACCAAAGTTCCACCAGCGGTGAGAGGGATTCGAATGACCTTGTCGTAGAAAATGATTTCAGCGCGGTGTTTGGACAGCCAGTCCATACCAATGATAACGTCAAAACTTCCAATTTGGACAGGCATAAGATCGATTGAGAAGGTTTCGTCGGCTAAGTTTAAAGTGCAATTAGGTATCACACTATTGGTTTCTATAAGTTTGTCGTCCGCTAATTCTACAGTGTACTTAACATCTAGGGCAACAGGTGTGATGTCAAGCAGCGGGTAAAATTCATCTGAAATAAAGCTTCTATCAGCACCAGTATCAAATAGTACAGAAGCAGATAAGTTGTTGAGGAGGAACATACCCGAGACCACATTTGGGTCTTGACGGGCTTCCCCAAAGTTGAGTACGAAGGCTCTACCTCTGGCGTTGTTGTTGTTGTTGTTGTTGTTGTTGCCCTTGTTCTTCAGCTTAGGACATTCACTTCTGAAATGTCCAGTGTCCCCGCACTAGTAGCAGGAATTGGGTTATCTGATGTTGCGGCTGGAGGAGTTGTTGTTGGTTTTGGGGGCTCGACAATCCTTGGTCAGATGTCCGTACCGCCTGCAGTTGTTGCAAGGAGTACTACATGGACCATCATGATGGTAGTTACACTTGGAGCAGTATGGTCTGCCCCCAGTGTAGCCACGCTTGGGCTCAGAATTTGTGTTGTAAACTTGGATGGCATTGGGTTTCTTGTTTTGGTTGTTGGGGTTTTCGGATGATTTGCGTTTGTTGTTGGAGGATGGGAGAGGTGTCTCACGGCTGACAATCAGTGCCATGAGTCCGTGTACTAGCCGGATTGCACTTTGGATGGTGGTTGGTTTGGATGAGGCGACGTTCCCCTGGATATTTTCCGGGAGACCGCGAATGTATTTCTTGATACGTTTTTCGTCCGTGTCTACCAAACCTGGACATAGAAGGGCGAGCTGCTAGAATTTGGTGGTATAACCAGCGATATCATTACCCTGAACAGTCAGGTGCCAGAACTCTTCCTCCAACCTGTGGAGTTCTTCGTTGGGAAAATATTCGTCCCTCAGCATTTTCTTTAAGTCCGCCCATGGGAGTTGGTTGGTTGGCTACATCAATGCCCACAAAGCTGGCATGAGTATTCCACCAAGTGAGTGCAATATCTTGGAAAGTGTAGGCAGTGAATTTGACTTTACTGCCTTCCGTGCAGTTGCACAAGCTGAAAACTGATTCGATCCTTTCAATCCACTTGATTAGACCAACGGAACCTTCCGTGCCTTTGAAGTTTAGTGGTTTGCTGCTGAGAAAATCCTTGTAGGAACAAGGCTTGATGACAGGAGTGGTATCAACAGTTTGATCACTGTTTCGTTGTGAGCCTCGGGCAGCCAAGGCATCAGCTACGGCTCGGAAGATGATGGCACTGAGTTCAGCATCACTGTAACTTTTCTTCTTGGGTGGCATGATTCTTCAAGAAAGAAACAAAGGTACATGAGAAACTTGTACCGGTATGATAATTACAACAGATGTATATATATAAAAGCGGTGATATACAACATCACAATGTAAAAATCAATAATGTAGAATAGTCGAGTGGAAATTGTCAATTGATATTGCGAGTCTAAAAGATGACAGACAATTTCGAGTTACGAGTTCCAAAAGTTACGGTCTTAGATGTTTTTACAAAAGTACCGGGAATTGTTACATCCGGTCGAATTACATAGATCCTACGAAAGCATAATAAAGTACAGATTCAGCCTAAGCTAATTCTGACGTAAATTGAGTTATGGTAATAGTGCGGTGAGATGGTCCACAGATTCTGCTAGTCTGTTAGCCGTTCGGAGGGCGTCCTCGGTTTCCTTTAGACGTGTCTCACACTGGTTCAACCTTGATTGTAGGACGGAGATTTCGTTTCGATTACCAATTACTTGGTTGTGGACGATCTCCATGGTTTTGATGGTTTCACCCATTTGGTTGCTGAGGGTGTCCATGTAGTTAACGGTGTTTTCGTGATCCTCAGAGACTTGATTGATACGTTCGAGTGATGTGAGTCTCCAGTTTTCGGTAGTTTCTTGCAGTTCGATATCCATATCGTGGAGTCGTTGCTCGTGACGGTGTAGCCTGGCAGCTAAGACAGGTACAGTGAAGTGAGCAGGCTCTTGAGTGTAAGGAGAGATTCCCATATTAGACGATCCTCCGTTAGAGGCGGGGAGTTGGGTTCCTTCCTCGTCCCTCCAGGTGTTGAGTTGATTTGATAACCATCTCCATTGGCTAGTTGTTGCTTGCCTCTGGGACTGGTTATTGGGTTGGTTTTGAGTGCGGTATGGGCTAGCTTGAGGCGACCCAGTGTCCCTCCTAGCTACCCTTGAGTTTCGTGCTCCATATGGAGGAGAGCGTGATGAATTGGGTGGTGTGTTTGCCATTTCTGAGACAAAGTGTTAGTGAGAATGAGACCTATATTCATATAATCCACATATAATATAGCCTAAGATTTGTAGAGAGGCCTATCTATGTATATTTATAATATCACATAGTAGCCTATTGGGTATCTAGCGCAGACATGTTTGAGTCCCGGTTCTCTCGAGGTCAGAGTCAACTAGTGTATTCCTGTTCAACATAACCATTTCAGACCTTACATCATCTTTCCTTAATTATACATAGTTGATCAGGCTATGTTAAATTAAAGTCGTATGTTGTAATTTCGGAACCAGTCATGCCTAATAAGGAAATACTGCCTAACGGTCATAGTCTAGGCCCACTAAATGCAACCTAGTTCACTATAACCTTAGGCTCTGATACCAATCTGTCGCACCCCCAAATTCGGGTTGCGGAAGCGAATCGGGTCGGGACGTGACAAATCAAAGTAGTCACAGCACAAAGATATATAGGAACAACTCTAGATGTGTCGTTTTACATTTGTATTGATTAAACAAAAGTTTACATCAAAATATAGTTTACAATAGCTCGGTTGAAATTGAGAGATTTAAATACATAATTAATTTATACAAAATATAATAATGCAGCTAAATCTCCTTTTGGATTTAAGTTTCTTCCATCCTTCTTCACTTGTTTTGTCTTCTATGGCTCGTTAGCTGCTAGTCTCAAGCCCTTTGTCTTTTCAGTCTCGTTAAACCACCACCGTAGTAATCAGAGTTCATCGAAATGGTTTTTCTTTTTCGACGCTGTAACACCCCGCGATTTCGACATAATTATAAACGTTAATTTCATGCATTTTTAGGCTAATTCCCTAACTTAGAGTGAATTCACAACATATTTTAGAGATAAGTCTAGCAAAGCCCAACTAGTTAATACGTGTAGTATTACATTTCATAATTAGTTGTAATTATGTACAAAACAATTGGAACAAACGCGACAAAGTATATGACAGTTGGTGAACAAAACTATTTGATAATATAAGATTATTAAATAACATTATAAATTACTAAATATTATGTTGATAATATTTACAAAGTATTTCGCGTCGAATAACATTTATTTTGTACAACTGAAATAACTCGAAACATATCCGTAAAATTAAAATAAAACAAAGTTAAAATGTTATAACTCAACTAAATTACTTTTATAAAATATGTCAACTAAAAATATATTCGAAAACGTATTTACCAATTAAACATATTTTAACATTAATGATCGGGTAAACAAACACGGAGCGAATATACTGTGAAATGAGACAAGATTGTCGCACCCCCAAATTCGGGTTGCGGAAGCGAATCGGGTCGGGGCGCGACAAATCAAAGTAGTCACAGCACAAAGATATATAGGAACGACTCTATATGCGTCGTTTTACATTTGTATTGATTAAACAAAAGTTTACATCAAAATATAGTTTACAATAGCTTGGTTGAAATTGAGAGATTTAAATACATAATTAATTTATACAAAATATAATAATGCAGCTAAATCTCTGATGGTTTGCATGATGACACGAGCTAAGTATCCTGTTGGGCAGTCCAAACTACTGCTGAGTACCTGTGATACAAGCTAAATTGGGTCAGCGAAACGCTGGTGAGCTCATAGGTTTGTATGTCAAAACATATTGAATGAACCGCAAGATTTAATTGAATTTAAGTTGCAATAAAGCAAAATAAAAGTAACTATACAGTCATGAGCACTTAGTCTGAGCTTAACTTGGGGGTCGGGTCCAATGAAGGAATTCCGATCGAGGTGCCTCCTACGAGTGCCTAATCCATACTCGTCTACACAAATGCTAATGCGTCCGTTTAACCAGTTAGTGCTTGCTAACCCGGACGAGGATTGTCAATCCTATATGGTACCATACACTAACATTCACGCTACTACGTATTACCAAACTATGTTGTGGAGGACTTTAAATTGATTAGTGAAAACAACTCATGCAGTATTTGATTTTGATTTGTACTTGCGTTCAATTGTAAAGAAAACGAGCATTGATATCACACCCCTGAGTAAAATAGTAAAATAGGGGCCATGAGACTCACCTGAGTCTTGAGAGTTTAGCTAAATAAACTTGATTTGATTTGCCGAGTATTGTTGTCCGAAGACTTGTAACCTGAGGGTGTCCACGACACGCGATGGTTATTAATATGAGTAGGTAGTTACAAAGACTACCTTTGTAGTTGTTCGTTCAACTAGAATATCCAAATTACTACGATTTGGTTGATTAACTTGTCCAAGTTACTATGACTTGGTTGATTGATTTGAGTTTAGAAAACGTGTACTGCCCGTTGGTGATTGTTTGTAATAATAATCTCAACATTATCATTATGTTTTTGAAGTGTTATACTTAAAAGTGTATCCCAAAGTGTTTTAGAAGTCGTATCGTATAGGTGTTTGAGGTTGTACAAGTTTGACACTTAGTATAAAAATAGTTTGTCAACTTTCTGTTTTTGGCGACACTGGGCTAGTGTCGCTATAGGCGACACTATTTAGGCGTCACTAGATGAGTGTCGCTATATTCCTGATTTTCAATTGATGGGCGACACTTGATTAGTGTCGCTATGGGCGACACTTCTCAATTTTGGCGTCACTAAGGTAGTGTCGCTAGTATTAATCTGATTAAGTAATTCAGCGATACTGAAGTAGTGTCGCTATATGGGTGACACTTGGCCTAGCGACACTTTGCTAGTGTCGCTAGCACTGTTTTTGGCACACTAGCGACACTTACGACTGTTCGCCGGAGTTTAAGCCTAAAACGAGTTTTCCGGCTACCGTTTGGTCCAAATCTTTTACCCAACCCATATTTGGACATTTTAAGCTTATAGAAACAACATTTATGTAAAAATGAACGAAATCGGAGCGTTTTCAAGTTTTGTTGGAAACTTACGAGTTAACACCGGAGAAATCCGAAAAGATGGTAAGGTAGATCGTGATGCGGTGGTTCTTTTCTTCCAAATAAGCGTAAGAATTCGAGGTTGTTTTGAGGTGTTGTTTGATGATTTTGAGGTGTGTAGTAAGTTACCTTAGATAAAATAGGATTAGATAAGTAATCTGAACTATGTGCTATCTTGGTGCACAGAAAAACTTAGCTGTTATTATAATGGAAGCGATGCAAATGGACTTCGGAAGTGAAAATATGGATTTCAAAGATATAGAAGTAGATTACCATTCTTTTGAACCAAACAAGAAAATCAAGCTAACTAATGAAGAAGAAGACTATGAACAACCTCCTGTAGTTTCAACTAAGGAAGATATGTTTCATTACTTAGACTGCCATGAAGATGAACCTAGATTTATTACGGAGATAATACACAAATCTACTTTAGAGTATACTGATTATCAGAAAGAGTTGATTAAGAAAATGGAAGAACAATTCACTGCTTGGGTTACATCTAATGAAACTAGGGATACAGATGATTTTATAAACTATGTGAATGACCTGAAGCATGATATTGTGAGTGAGCATAAGATGGTAGATCCAACTTTTTGTGAGGAGCAGCTGTTGAAGTATACATATGTGCATGAAACATTTGAGAAGTCTTTGTTTCCTTATTCTGATAAACAAAGAGAAATGTTAAGAGAACTTAAGGAGATAATAGAGCATGCCACTAGAAACTTAAGTAATATGGCTGACATATGTTTACTTGAAAACTTTCAAGATTTCTTCAATTCGATAAAGGCTAGAGAGCATATTGGTTCTGGGAGATTTTTCATTGATTGTACGGTTGATTTTTATGTTCAAGAAATTGTTGATGAATTTTACTATGGAGAATGGGACGAAAGAACACGTATAATTCCTGAGTACTTTTCTGACGAACCAATGGCAAACTTGGTCACTTATGCTAAAATGGAGTTGCAGCTAGCTTACAATGGAGTTCATTACAATCAGAGATATAACCTTTTTCATTTAGGGTTATCTGAAGTTTATTATCAGTTAGTAGATACTTTTAGGTATTCTGGAATAACAACGGAGCATCAAGAAGGATACTATAGGAGAATCTTAAAGGACATAGGAAAGGCAGTGAGAACCCACAACACATATGATTATCATGATATACATTTAGGTTTCTATGGATTATTGGATTCGTTAAGACATAATCATGTGGAACGAGAAACAAAGGTTGAAGATGATTACATGGTTACTGATGAAGATGGAAGAATAGCTAAAAAGGTAAAAAGAGTAGCTGCCACACTCATAGAAGTAGAAGATGCTGAAAAGATTCATTATGAGAGTTTCTTTGAATATACCTCGCCAATACCCGAGATAACAAATAAGATCTATTTGCACTTTCGAAGAATTTATCCTGAGAACTTTGGAAGACCTGTTAGTGGGAATTAGGCTTGAACATCTAATATCATTTCTGAAGATCATTTGCAACCTCTCCGTTTTTAATAACTAGTTAAATTCTTTCTATTTTTCCTGTTTTAGTTTAATAAGTGTTTAGGATTTGAATGTTATTTGGATATTAAAGTTTATTGTTTTCAGTTTCATATTTGACTAATATAGAGTTCACTGTTTTCAGAATTATATGATTATCTCATCTTTATTTGTATTAGCTACACAAATGTTAGAAATTTTAAGTATTTAGAATTAATTTTTACACGAGTTGCAATAGTGATAAAAATTAAATTCATAAATTACTTAAAAGAGATTAAATAATAAGTTTTGAAATTATGCTTAACATTGTTTACAAGATTGCAGATATATTAAATATAATATTTTTGGTGACAAAAAGATTGAAACAATAGTTGGAATTCGATAAAGTCGACGATTGAATTTCCAAAAGGTGGATGAGTCGAAGCAATCACCGATTGAAAAATCTATGTATACCAAGGTAAGATTTATTATATCCGTTATTTGTCACAACTAACAGCATTACAGGAATTTATATTAAAAGTACGAATTACTAAAACGATAAGTCTTTTTATCCATTTATTATTTAAAGTTTTAAAATGTTGTTACCTAAAAATAAGAGACAATTTCTAAAATGCACAATAGATTATGGTTTGTAAATATTTTGTAATTGTACAGAAAATTGTTAATATGTATTACGAAACTTAGTTTTATTCGTATATTTCTAAAAACATAAATTATTAAAATATATACCGAAATTATAACGGGCTAAATTAGATTTAAAAGCCCAATAATTTGAATGGGCCGAATAAAAAAGGCCTGGGCCTGTTCAAACCAACCGGCGGTTGGAAAGCCCAACCGGCGGTTGTATACTTTTTCGATCAAAACCCAACAGACCCCATTTCTGTTCGGTTTACACAAAAAAAAGACACACCACACACACATACGATCGGACGATTCTTGTATACACTTTATCATCATCATTTCATTGCGATTTTGTGATATTCATTATCAAAGGTATGATTTCTAACTCGTTTTTATTATTTTTCGCAATTTAATTCCGAATTATATAACTTGATTATGTTTGTTGCGGTTTTTGGATTGATTATACGTATTTTGTTAGTTTAAATGATTAGGAATGCTTAGAAATTAGTTTAGGTTAGTTAGGTTATAATTTTGTGATTCGAGGTTTGTTTGCAGATTGTTGCGGATTGATTTAATTAGGATTAGGGCTCGGTTTTAGATAATTACTCGACTACAAAAATTTAATGGAAATAAAATGATAATTTTGAACAACTATATTTTTGATTCAATAACATTTTGAAACAAAATTCGAGTTTATACATATAACGTGACTTTGAATTAATAAAAAATTTAGTATACTTTATGATTCAATATAAATTCGAAACTAACTATTATTTTAAAAATTATTACATTTTACAAACTTTTTAGACTCGATATTATTTTGAAATAATGTTATAAAAATCGTTATTATCTTCAAACTATAAACATATTAAATTTTTATATTATTATTCTAATTTTGATTTGATAATATTTTCGAAATAAAAACGTTATTTTACATGTTTAAGATATATATATATATATATATATATATATATATATATATATATATATATAAGTCAACACATAAAAGTTTTATATATATATATATATATATATATATATATATATATATATATATATATATTCAAATTTATTATGACATATTCATTAATTTAGATTCGATATTATCTTCGAAACAAGGACATATATATATAACATAATATTTTCGAAATAAAGACATTTAGGGTAGTACTTTACGATGGTGTTGCGCCCCGATAGGTCGGTGTCGTTAACGATAAGTATCTGGTTACAACAGTGGGTTTTAAATTTATAAGGCTGGGGCCTAGGGTTACTACTATTGCTAATCTACGGGCTAGCAAAGGATAAGTATGACCAAGGATCGTTCTTTAAAGCGCGACGAATTGAAACTAGGAGAATTTAGAGATTTTTAAGAATTTAGCTAGGGCAAAGAGGGCTGGTTTAAGTTTTGGGTTTTATATTCTAAGATTAAACTAAACTAAATCAGAAATGGAGATGGAGGTTACTTCGGGCGTTCAGCAGTTAAAGCGATTGTCTACTATGAAGTGGTTCAGGTGATATTAAAGCGTGAAGAGTTCTAATGAGGATAAGTCATAAGTTAATGTGAGTTATTGCTACAATCCTACTATCGGGCTAACGCGGAGGTGTCCACAATCAGGCAAATAGAATGTCACGTGGGTTGCATAATATATTAAAACATACACCGAAAGTTCTCTCAAATGCATGTCCATATTATCTGACAGTTAATCTCAAATCCTATTCCCCAATCTCGGTCATCGTAGACGTCCGAATCATGGCACAGTTTGTTGAATAAACAATCTTGTAAACGGGTTTTACCCTCGTCAGAATTAGTTGGAAGAACTGGTCTAAGCAGTCAGACAAGATGTCATCACTTATTCGTATGAATTATCAACATTACTCAAGTATGTAACAAGACAGGGGTGATTTATATTACAAATAGAAACTTAAGTAATACGTTTGTTAATTGATCCATAACACAACTACCTTCGGTCGTTCTCGACTTCCATACGTTTGTACTCTGCCATAAGCATTTCCAGTACTATATCGAAGAACAGTCGAATAGGGGCCGTCATGTTATTTCACAATAATTAAGGCTAGGTGTATTTTACTAGTACGATAATCCTAAGGCAACAATCAAACAAGAACATGCAATAAGACAATCAAGACAATAGTTAAACCTAAGCATACAAATGTATTAATTAAATCGAGGATATTCCGAAAGTTGTCTCAAAAATACCGTTTGTCTGAACTAAATCTTAATCTACCTCTATTCCCATATTCCGTGTCTCTTGGATCCTAATTTGGTCTAGAGAACACCGGCCATGCCGAGTTCAATGATTCAATCAAACATAGTATAACTAAGTGACCTATACCCTATGAGTTAGCTACGTTCATTTTTGGATAAGGTTTTAGTCACAACATGAGTTGGGTAGATAAACGATAAAGATTCGATTCCTACATCTATTCATAATACACAACACCCGCAATCTCATAGCATACAATATAATCACATATTTAAATCTCTTCTAAATGACTATCATAGAAGACAATTGAATTATTTAGCTAATCATGGCAATTCTAGCATACATATTTAAATTTATTAAAGGAAGAACGAGCATAATTAAATATGGAAGATAGATTAAAACCTGATAAAGAAATACAATAACTCGTAGCTACAAATGCGTCCCGGAGCACCTCCGTACAAGTCTTCCTTGACTAGTTAATTAGCTAGTCTAATTACCCAAGGAAGTATTACAATAAAGAAAGAAAAGAATGGATGGTGAGAAAGTGTGAAATATGCTAGAATGTGTGCATATAGTGGTGTGTCTTACAAATGAACCTAAGCAACATATTTATAGGTGAGCTTTGGCTCACATTAGCACCAAGTGGTGCATGTTAGCAAAAGGTAGATAAAAGGGTGCACCGGGTACCGTACAACGCGAAAAGTAGGCGCACCGGGTACTGTACAACATGAAAAGTAGGCGCACCGGGTACCAAAAGTTACCAAAAACGGAAAACGGGGCGGGACACAGGTGGCCGGTGGCGGTGGGGGTCCAGCCGGCGGCGGTGGGCCCACCCCCGCCCCGTTGCGTCGTTTGTTGCTTCGTTTCTTGATTCGTGCGTGTTTTCTTCGTTATACGTCCGTTTGAGTTGATTCTTTTTTTGTTGGATTCATAATTCAAAAACGAAGATTTTGACATAAGATAGGCCCTGAAATGAGGTCCCTAGCTCAAGATATTGCGTACGGATCATTTGGATCTTCCGGCGGGCGCGAAATCTTCATTTTTCACCCGTTTTGGTTGATTCTTCTTCTGTTGGATTCGAATTTTAAAAACGAACATCTTGGAAATATTGGATGTTGATGGAGGGCACTTTAGTCTTGAAATCTCGTTTTTAAGCCTTGAATCTTCAAACGTATGTGGAATCTTCGTTTCTCGGCAGTTTTGCTTGATTTTTATCGTGCAACCTTGTTTTGATCTTCTTAACATATTATAAATGATTTGCGCATTGTTTGAGTTCAAATGCCAAGTATTTGCTCCAGAATGAGAGAGATATCGGTAGTGAAAACGTGACTTTTTACACGATATCAGATGGCAAGTTTTAGTTGCTAATATTTAGAAATTAAACAGGTGGCTATCGTATATTAAGCAGAAATGCTGCCTGCATGAAATTTGACCAACCGGCTGTTGGACAACATTTTCAGCAAAAACATGCAAACGATATTATGTTAAACTAATATGTTGTTTAAGTTGATATTGCAGTTATGACGCCAGAGAGGACGTGCACTCTTAGATAGGGAGGATTTCCAGCTACATCCATATCTACGTTTTGAGCATGAGACTATTACAGCAGAGCGTAGGGCAGAGTTTGCTGATGGATTACTGGAGTATATTGCTCAACCGGTAGAGACACCAGATGTGTTAGATTGGTCGGTTATGGAGAGAGTTATAGATCCTAGCCGAGAGGAAGAGACTGGAGATGCTACTCTGAGGAGGCTGATGACTCAGAGTTATCTTTTACCATCAAGTGATGTTGGTTTTGTTTCTCTGGCTTGGGTTAGATTATTTCAGATTCGAGAGATTATTTATAGAGAGCTTGTTATCGAATTTTATATGACCTTTAGGTTTGATGCTGCCTCTAGACAGTTTGACCAGCCTTCGATTTCTTTTTATTTAGGAGGTCAGCCTAGGTCTATGAGTTTGATTGAGTTTGGAGTAGCTGTGGGGCTCTATACACTAGATGAGCTCCAAATCATTCTTTTGTAGAGCATTTGACTGCAGGCATGGTAGAGCAGTATTCGTCTGTTGAGATAGCTGAGTATTAGAGACATTTAGCTATTGTTGATTATGGAGAGAGAGCACCTTCAAATATACATATGAGGAGCCCGGTTTATAGGCTTTTGCATAGGTTATTATCATTTTCTATCTGTGGTAGGCAAACGGGACATGAGAAGGTCTATCAGCCAGATTTCTTTTATTTGCATACTATGATTCAGGGGACGATGATCAATGTTCCCTGGAGATTAGTTCATTGGATGACCACCGGTGCGACTGGGCATAGGCTTACCAGTAGTTTATGTGGAGGACAGTATGTTACTAGGATAGCTCAGTATTATCAGATGGGAGCTGCTGATTTTTTGACTTGTACACCGGTTACACCTGGGATGTCCTTGCTAGGCGAGGACAAGTTGATTGAGTTAGGGATTCTTCAGGAGGGTGTACATGAGGGAGTTTTGTTGTGGTCGCCTGAGGTTGCCCCTGGACAGCAGCCTGTATAGAGAGCGAGATTGAGAGGACCACCTGTTCCACCACCACCAGCAGTTGTACCACCACCAGTACCTGAGATTCCAGTACCCGAGGTTGATCTGCCAGCAGGTAGGGGCAGAGGACGTGGTAGAGGCCGTGGCCGGGGTGATATGTTTGATGATATTCAGCAGAGACTGGAGAGGATTGAGATTGGACATGGTAGGAGGTTTGATACGATTGATCAGAGGTTTACCAAGTTTGAGCAGAGGTTTGATAGGTTTGAGAGAGAGAGCTTTCGTAAATCTGATTATCAGCTTGGATTATTACAGCAGCTGTTGAGAGATAGGTCTATTGAGTTCCAGCCATATGTTCCGATAGTTGATGATGGAGCTGGACCTTCGAGACAGCCAGGGCAGGAGGATTCAGATGATGATTAGATTATGTTTGATACATTTATATTTGGGATTACTGTACTTATTATAACTTTTACTTACCACATTTATTGTTATTATGCTAATATGGTTGTTTATTTTTGATAGCATTAGACTGACAGTAAGTTCAGCACTTTATTTATAAAGTTCTTACTTATTTAATTATGAACTTTGTGGGTATGTTCCCTGGAAACCCTCACGAGACTATAACTCGTCCACTCGGGATACCGAGGGGTTTAAAGGCTTATTGCATATGCTAAATGCAATCGTGATTAACTACGAAAGTGTGAATGTTGTATATTATTTTTCAAGAGATCAAGGAATCAACCAAGCAGATTTTTCTTAGCCGATGATCAAATTTATCATTTTAGTCAGGGGAGTTTTCTGTTCTATTTTTCTTTCCCTTACTCACTTTTGTTTATCAATTTTTATACAATGAGGGTATTGTATAATTTAAGTGTGGGGATAGGGTTCGTAAGAAAAAGAATTTCTTTAATTAATCATTTAAGTTTCTATTGTTCTTAAATTTTATTAAAAATTTAAAATTTTTAAGTGAATAACTAAGTATTTATTAGTTAGAATACTTTTGTTAAAAGTTTTGTTTTGTATTTAAAAGTTTAGACTTTAATGTGGATTAACTGTTTTGTATATATAACGTAAGCTACCTTAATAAGGAGTAGTATATAGTTATGTGATATGATGTACTAATAGGCAATCTATATGAAGATTTCTGAATTTTAATAAATTAACAAAATACATTGTTTATTATTTATGATACATAATATGATGTATGACATAAAAAGTCTTAAATTTTAAATTTATTATACAATAATTTTATATATCTTTTTCTTATGTGAATACATTTGGGGGTATAAATTGATGATTTCCTCTGTTATACGAAAGTATAGACCTGATCTCTATTAATATATACTTAAAAATTAAGCAAACGCAAGTCAAAAGTACTTGAAAAGTCTTAAAGATAAAAGATACCTAATAAGGTCGTCAAAATGGTTTGACTAAGTCTGGTTTTGCTTAAACCTGAATCAAGTTATGTCGCTCTGTTGCATGAAAATGCAGACCTGTCACCAATGTCTTGATTCTTAAAAATGTATTTTATATATTTATTGGGAATATAAAAGAAAATTGTATAATTAAATTTAAAAAGTATATCATATATGGAAATCATAAGTAATATACATACTAACAATAAAGATATATTCAGAAATATGAATATAGATTGTTTAAAGTGGACAAATATATTAGTAATCATTCATGAGCTATATATTACACAAATAATAATAAATTTTATTTATACATTATAGTTATCCATGTTAATTAAATTGTTTAAAATTTTAATTTATGAAACAGATTTTTAGTATTGGTATTCTGATTCTTAAATATTAGTTTGATGCTTATTTTAAATTTTATTCAGTATTATACTTGAGGACAAGTAGAACTTAAGTGTGGGGATATTTGATAAGCATCAAATAGATAGTATATTTTATAGTAATTTATCCCTATATTTGTATACATTTTAGTGCATTCATATGATTTTAGATACTTATTTTGTTAATATTTGCAGAGATGTATTTTAATTAAAGATTGAAGAAAAAGGAACAAGAACGAATCCAAAACTGAAGAAAATGAAGAAATGAAGAAAAAGGACCTTAAACCTTAAAGAAATGAAGACTTGAATGTTAATATTGAAGAAATGGGCCAAATTGAAGATTAAAATCCGTTAAAGAAAAGAAGAAGCCTAAAAGTGAAGCCCAAACCCGAAGTTGGAATATTCTGGAATGAAGGTCCAACCGGTGGTTGGATTACCCAACCGGCGGTTGGAGTGTTGTCGTGCTCCTTCGGTCAGTCGGATTTGACTCCGGTCGTTGTTCCAACAGCAATAGAGGCGGCAGACAGTGAGTTTTAAATTTATATGAGCTGGGGCTCAAACTATAATTACTACCTACCTTGGGAGCAAGCAGTAAGTATAACTCGAGGTCGTTCTTTTATCGGAGCGAATTAAAGCGAAGTGGGTCACCAAAGATTATGGTCGCTAATAGGATGGGGGTAGGTAGATATATTTTTTGATAGGTTTGTTTTTCTAATTTTCCTAAGTGCAGTAAAGTAAATAACGGAGATAAGAGATAGGGAATAAGCAGACAGGTAGAGATGTGATTGCTGAAACTTGGATAATTAGGGTTTCTGGATGATGTTCATTATAAAATTGATTGGAGATTTACCAGATAAAAAGCAGACATACTTTCGGTGTAAACACTAGGACCCTATGTTCAGGTGAAACCCTAGAAACATATGTCACTGAAATCCGAGGCTATCATGATTCTGATCAGATCAGGCTGTTTTCAAACCCCCCTGAACTTTTGCTTGAATAAGACAAAGTCACCCTTGATTTATCTAGAGAGCAGGCATAAGGCAACAGACTGCAATTGTATCTACTGACCTTTCTTAACACCTAATCGTCTATTTACTTTTATCATAGCAAATACTGATTGTATCCTATGTATGTTAAACTATTGGTCTGATTAGGGTTTTGCATGTCTAGGTATTATAATTGACACTACCCTGTATTGTATCCGTTGAAGCACATACTTAACCATCGTAAATATAGAACCTCCTTTACATTCAGGCGTTCATCCCTAGGAATAATCACGGTGTACAGGGCGATTGGGCATTTCCACAGTGTTCCAATCCTAGATGTACTAACGGTGTACTAGGCATTAAGCATTTCCACAGTGTTCCAGATCTTAGGTGTACTAACGGTGTACAGGGCAACGAGCATTTCCACATCTTTGATTCCTAGACCATAGTTCTAGAAGGGACACTTCTAGGTAATCCACGATGAAACAATCCATGGCATTTCCTTAGCTTCCATGTATTTGTACTCCACACGAGGTGTTTCCAACGCTATACGAAGTACCGTGCCTTTACAAGGAAAGTTCATAGTTTCATATTGTAACTGGAGATAACTGTATATTCATAGTATTAGGGTTGATCAGATCCTATCCTAGGGCAACAGTCACGTGAAAGTCTGGAAAGGGTGATGAGAGACTAGATCTATATTCAGGATAAGCTTAACATTCAGGATAAGCTTAACCAGATACATAGCATAACAATCTCCAATCGTATAAATGAAATATTAATTTAACATCATCCCTACTCCTAATATCTACATTTCAACAATCACAATATTAAACTACTCTATAAACATGGTAATAAGTAAAGCACAAACTGAAATAACATAAAGCACAAACATTATAACAGTAAGTAAAGTTTAGATATCACCGGGAATACAACAGTGTAATATTGAGGATTACAAATAGTCTGAACTTGAAAAACTCGTTACAACAAGATTACCAAGCTAAACCTTCCTCTAGACTCGAACCGTAAGCTCAACCCTAACATTTCTCCTCTAACTCCTAAGAGTAGTGCTAGAGAGAGAAAGTAGAGAGAGAAAGTAAAAGAAAGAGAGAAATGAGAAAAGTGTGAGAATGTGTTGGTGTGTTGAGGTGTGTAGAATGAGGAGGTTGGTATCCCTATTTATAGGCAAAGCTCAAAATCACACGTACAACTCGCGAAACAGCACGTACAATCGAACGAAGCACCAATTGGGGAAGGGGCCCATATACGGCTTGTATATGGCTGTATACGGTCTATACAAGGCCGTATACGGTCTGTATAGGGCCGTATACGGTTCCCTAGGCCGTATAAGGCTTTCGTCTGATTTCGTTCGTTGCTTAAAACGCGCGTATCTCCTTCGTTATGCGTCCGTTTGACCTGATTCTTTCGCTTGTGTTTTCGTAATTCCGTTACGCTTCTAATGATGCCAATTTCACTGAAATTGGATGTGTATAGCTTAAGCATAGCCGAAATGACTTTATAGGTGTCTGATACCACTCAGTCTTCTCCGTTCTTTATCCGATTTGCATGATTCTTGATTTTCTCATCTCGATTTTACCTGTTTTATCATATAATGAAGTTAGTATGTGATATTCATAAGGTAAATGAGGCCGAAGGATTTTGTGCACGTTTATTCGTCTTGATTTGCTTGTTATTTGGACGTTTTTAGTGATTTCTGCAGCAATGCCTATATTTGGACCACTTTAGTGAATTTTAGTAAATAATGATCATTTTGGAATGTTTTCACTAAAGATGCGTCCAAAAAGTGTGGAATATTGCCCTTAAAAACATGACTATTTGAGTCACATCAAGTTATCCCACACTTAGACGTTGTTTGTCCTCAAGCAACACTCAGTTTAGAAAAACATTTAAAATTTGGTTTTTAAGGGTGAGTCAAAATAATTTCAAAAGATACCACTTCTAATATGACTAAGACTGTTTAAGAATAAGGGGAAGGATAAGATGATCTTTTCAAGCATACCACCAATCCTCGTGATCTTGGAGTACACATGACTAGGCGATCTCACTAAAGGTGGTCACTCAATTCACTCAAAGTGTATCGGGTTTCCTAACAATCTAGAACAAATGAAATCGCTCAAATAAGCCAGTCATGCAGCACTCATCGTCATAAGCTTGGTCGAGAATCGGATCTCCACCACTTAGGTGAGGACGGTGCTAACTATCCCAAGACATTCAATGGGTTGTAGTGTTTGGTGAGGTTTAAGGGTATGGATAGTGGTATATGTTTGGTTGTAAGGGTTTGACTTATCTTAAAACTCAAAGATAGTGAAAAACTTTATTTCAGAACGGAACAGAGGATTCTGTAGCTGCTCGTCTTCTATCGAATATTTCTTGAGAAGGTGATACTTGAAGCACTCAGCTTTATTTGATGGAACTATTTCTTTTTCCTTTCTTGATTTTCTTATTTTTGTATTTTTCTTTTCTTCTTCAGAACTTCTTTGCAAGAGATTTTCCAAGGATATTTTATGTTGATTCCTTCGGAAATCCTTTTCGGAATTATGATCTTTGATCTTGAACTTCAATTTATTTTATCGTGCAAATTTTTCGCACTTTAGACTTTATATTACACAGAAGAGGAAGACTTTGGAGCATAATTGAAGAGGATGTTCCAAAAGACGTTTTTCACGACCTTAGAAATTCTAAGATAAGCTTTTGGGAATTTTTGGGTGAGTAGGGGTTGAGTATGAGGGTTTTTACGAAATGAAAGGTTTAGGCTTAACAGGGTTTACTAGGCGGATCATCAATACTGAAAACAAGTATCGGAAGGGTTTTGGGCTCGAAGAGATATGTAAGAATTGGGTTTAAATCCTAAGGAATGTCAAGATCATCTAGTTGCACCTATACCGCGTACGGCACACACCAATGTGGTCTCGAAATGTATGTCTGGAGCAAGTTCTAATTCTGAGATGCAAGCATCGGCATATACAAGAAATGAAAGTGAAGCATTAAAGATGAATGCTTTAGGCTCAAGGTACCTCACTACAAAATAGGGTTGTATGTGCCAAGCCATGCTCCTTTTAGATTATTGTTTCTTGCTCGAGAAATTTCTACCTTATTTTCCCTATATTCCAAAATAACTTACTCACATTTTGAGAATGATTCCTTTCGAAAGTATTTAAACTCAAAAACATAGAGTTAAAATTTTGAAAAATTTTGAAAAATTTCTTTGGAAAAGTTTGTTTCGGAGAAACATTTTGTGAGTATTGATATTTTGGATATAAAAATTGCCTAAAATTGTCCAAGGTGTTCTATACCTAGATATCCCACACTTAGAGGAACATTGTCCCTAATGTTCTCTTGAGTTGAGAGTTTACTGGAGGTAAAATCCCACAATTAGAGTTTGAACATGTAAGAAAATGTTTCTTAAGTGTTAAATTTGGGTTTGAATCCCACACTTAGTGATAAGCTCAGGATAGGGTATAGATTATAACAAACTAACAAGAAAAAATATATGTGATCATGAAATGGATAGAGGGTTAAGAAACTCCCCATATAACACTTGAACGTTTTGCAGCTTATGAAATGTTGCAGGAAAGAAAGAGTCGAAGCGAGCCTTCTTCTACATTCTTCTTTAAGGTCAGTAAGCTTCAATTGGGTTATCCGGTGTCATGTATCCAATGTTATCAGAAATCAACTTCAATTCTTTTAAGTAGGGATTCTTATGGTGTAGAATCCCATACTTTAGGTTTTGAAGAAGCCGTAGTGATTTCGATAAGTATTTATTGTGTGGGGAGTGATCCCACACTTAGTTCTTTGAAGTGCATGGATACAAGGAAGTTTTGAGAAGAACGAGACCCCTCCATGAGATGTTGAAAGTTCCGCATTGTGCAGAGATGGAAAGCTGGTTCGGGTTGCCTTTACGGATTTTCTTCTTGAAAGTGCTTCATCTCGCCCATTTCCACGTTCATTCATCACAACATTTCTACTTATTTAACAGAAAGAAAATAAAACATAATGAGTAATAGCTATAATGTAAATAAGAATAGAGTGATCAACCAACTAGTGGCTGATGCAAATATGTTCCAAAAGTAAGGTCCAAATAGTAGCCAAACAAACACCAGATAATAGTAATAATAATGTCTGAAACCAAAGTTAAGTGATGCAAATGGGGCAGGTCTATGAGGCTGGGGATCCCTGATCAGGTATATCATCATGCTGAGTAGGGGCTGGTGCTGTGGATGGCCCTACGACTGACTGCTGGCCACTCGATACTTCTATGTCCTTCTTCAGCAGTGATAAGCTTGAGCTGAATCAAAATATCTCTGAGTGTAGCTGGCGACAGTTTCATCGGATCTGTAACACCCCACTGTAGCAGAACATCTGATGTGACCTCGGCATCCTCAAGTAATTTCATATAGGCCTAACGAAGCATGGTCTCTGTGGGCACAGCTGAGGAAGAGATCGGTCCAAGGTTCAGTAACATCCCGGAAGCGTCAAAAGATAGAGCATCCGTGCCCAAGTAGACTGTGTCAGCACGGTAGGATCCGCTGGCGACTGGCTGGGTAGGATGAGAAATCACAGGTGCAGAAATCACTGGCTGAACTACCGGTATCTCGGTCTCAACTGACTGGACCTGTTCTGGTACTGGTGTGGTCCGGATAACGGGTGATGGTGTATGGGTGGTATGTGATGGGATGGATGTATGTGGTGGTGCTATGGCTGGTGGTGGTGGACCGCATCGGTACATGTAAGGCTCTGGGTCAGAAATACCAAGTCTCCTGGAGATCAAATGCTGGTGGGAACGGCTAACCTGAAGAGCATGCAAAAGATAATACTGTTTCAGCGAGGTCACTGGATCTGTGTAGTGAACAGTAGCCTGAGCTGGTGGCTCGGCTGTCTCAGCTCCTCCATGCGGGACACTAGCATGAGTAGTAGGTGCTCGGGCTCTATCAGATGGCCCATCCTCAGTATCTGCAACAGGTGAAGATCCTCTAACTCGCTTCCCAGGGATATGACATCCTGGAATGATTTGTTTGGTGTTCTTCCATAGGCACTGCTTCTGCTTATCTACCTCAACAAGATGGATCAACTTGCAGTATTCCAAGTTGAATGGCAAAAAACGAGAACAAACAGTAAACTCCTCAGTGTGAGCCTCGGTCAACAATCCCATACCATATAGCAATCTAGTAATAATCGACCCCATGAACATGTGCTTATCCAAGTCTGTCTCATCCCAAAGTCTCTCAGCGATCAAGAAAGCAACATTCAGATTCTTTCCTCCTATGATTGCTTCCATGAACTTCAACTCTTCGGCACTCACAGCTCCACCTTCCTTCTTCCAAATATGGAACATGCTAGTAACTTGTGAAGGATGTGATGAACCGGCTTGATGAAAGTGGATGACTTAACACAGCTCCTAAAGTTTGATCCTGCTAAATCCATCCAAATATCCTTGTGGTTCCTGTTTGGTAGGCTGGAGATGTCTTGAACACTATTTCTGAACCATGCAGAGTTGATGAGACTCTGTATATAAACCAAGATACACTCCCAAGTCGGCAACTAAGATATGATGAATCTGTTCCTGAAACCTGAATGAAATCTTTCTTTTGTCGGATACGCTCATTTTTGGATTCAACTGGTAAGTCATCATGAACTCTGTCACTACTTCTCGGTATGCATCCTCATCTATATCGAAAAGACGGAGAAGGGCATTGTTCACTTGACCCTCGGTCTCATACATCAGCAAACTCTTCAACTCATCCCTGATCCCAAGCTTAATCATATCTTTCCATACCACATAACGATTACTGCCTAACGGTCGCTGCAACCACTAGCGAATGAGTGACCTATTCTTTGAAGATTTGGCCAAGTAGCTGAGTGAAGGCGGGCAAGTATCCATCTGTGACAAAAGACAAGAAAAGATTAAACCGTAATAGTGGTATATTAATGGATATGCTAAAGTACTTCCAAATTTTTAGAAAAAATTGGAAATGTAGGCTTTAGAAATGGGTATATCCAGAAATTTAAAATTTCAAAACCTAACCGCAACCAATCTTAAATCAACAATCTCCAATTAATCTATGTCTAAATGAGGGAAAGTGGCACAAAGCTCCAAATTTCTAGCATAATCAAAGTAAGTATTTAAGTACCTAAATCAATTATCCCAAGGACTAAAAACTTAAAGACTTTATGTTTATGGTTAATCAATTCAAATGTTTAATTCTTTGAATAAATTCAAGGTCATGTAATTACCTCAGGTAAATCAATTAATCACAAAATGGCATATTACAAATTTAATATGCAATCCAACTTTTCGCAATTTTCAAAAGGCATAAAGCTTATTTACATGGTTTCAAGCAAAGAATGGGGGTAAACTCATTTGACAAAATGGTAATTTTTAGAAAATGACGTTTTTTTGTTGGTTCTATTTCAAAGAGTCAAACACTTTATTAATCAAAGCGTCGAACCTTAGAAATGATCAAATGAACCTAAACTCGTTTTGACAATCTTGTAAGCTTTTTGAGTTTAGAAAAGTCATAAACATGGTTTTTAAAAAGTTTTAAGTGAAAAATGATGTTTATGATAGTTTTGTTAAAAATTAGCTTACTTTAATTACCAAAAACTAGCCTAGCCATTTTCTAATTGCAAACGATCAATCAAAGCATGTTAACCTATCATATTTAAGCATAATTCAATCAACAAAAGTCAACATAAGCAATTAATCAACCAAAAAGTCAAACTAGCCATAGTTCATCCAAAAAGTCAACACTTTAATCTTCAAACTTGCAATTAAGCCAACAAATCACTAGATTATGTTTGTAATCATGTTAAGCATCAAGATAAGCATGGAATAACACTAAAGATTGTAAATTTTAACCATGAAATCTATGAAAATGAGTTACAAGCCCTAATTTTTAAAGTTTCATGAAAATCACAAAATTAGGTCAAGGATTACCTTAAACTTGATGTAGTGATGTTGTGGATGCAAGAAAGATCATAAAATGATGAATTTTGAGCTTGGAATCATGCAAAATGGTGAAGTAATGAAGATTTGATGGTGGTGAGGGTTGGGCCGACGGTTATGGAGGGGGAAGGGGGAAGAAGATGAAGTGTTTTTGTGTTTTTGTCTCATGTGTGTGGCTAAAGTTCCTTTTATACCCTTTCAAACGCACGCGATTTAAAATTCGCGAAAGATAAGAAACATACAGGTAAAATTTCAAAGTTTAAAATTTTTAATAAAATAAATTTTAAAAAATATGTCCATAATTTTCTGAATCTTTACGCGCAGTCTGAAATGATATTGTGAATCGTATGCGAAATCGTATACGTTTTTATTTAAAGCAAGACAATATTTTTGTGTTCCTTAAAATTCAAGACAAATTCAACATTAATTTTTCAAAAAAATAAACTTTTTAAATTTTCTGAAAATGTCTTAAATTCGTTATTGTGTCGCGCGAATTTGAACTTTAAAAGAAAGTTTTCTTGTGTTTTTAAATGAAAGCTTTTAAATTTAATAATTAACCACTAATATTACTTATCCTAAATACTTAAAATAAAACTAAATTAACTAAAGTTTGGGTTGCCTCCCAAAAAGCGCTTGGTTAAAGTCGGTATGCTCGACTTTTGGACAAATTTATTGAATATTGCCCAAGAGCAATTGTTTGAGTGAATTTGGTGCTCTTGGTTGAGGGAAAGTGTAGCGAGGAATAAAGTCACAAGTGAGAATCTTAATGACAGAATCAACTAGGTCTGCAGGATGTAACGAGAATCGTTCGTGTTCAGTGAGAAACATATGTTCCTTTTTGCCTAATTCTAGAAGAATGTCAATAAGTGTGACATCCGTCACCAAAAATGTAATTCGAAAATCTCAATTTAAAATCATTTCTTATTTGTATTCAAGTTCATTAATGATAAATTATATATTCGCTTTGGGCATCAAAACATTTCCTCAATTATTTATGAAAGTTATACGATTAGATAAATATACGCGAATACGAAAACAACTAAATTGTGAGTATTAAAATCTTAGAATATCACGGGCCAACTTAGTTCATGATTTGTCAATTTTGGCCCAAAGAAAATGATCCAACTCCCAAAAGCCCAAACCCAACCCAACCCACACAACCCTAGAAATATAAAAGGCATCCTAAAACACAACCCAAACATTTTTTTTCTTCAAAATCGTCCATGTTGCTGTCCCAAAATTTCAGTCACGAAGAGAGGTCGATTTGACCTATTTTCGTTCGTTTTCATCATTCAGTCAAAACTAGAAAGTTGTATATCTCGATGTTTTACCATACACGCGAAGGTTTCGGCCTCTGAAACGCATTAGATTACTTTTTAAATATTATTTCGTAAACTGCTACTGTAGGTGACGAATTTTCAGAAACTTTGGTAAGTTTTCGATCCTATAACTCTTGTATACGTTTGATCTACTCCTAAAAACGAATTCTAAGGTATATAATCTTAGTATTTACAGATTCTAAAGAGGGTTTCCGTGCAGTCATTCGAAAGTTGGTATTATTCTTATCCGATTTCCTTCGTTAACATTCGATTTCGAGTGATTCGTTATTATTGCTTTTATTCGGTTCAATTCCATTGTGTTCCGGATAAATGAAATGGTTAGGATATTGATAAGATCAGTTCATATGATGCTAGAATTAAGAGTTTTGATTGTGGTTGCGGTTTGGATTGATTATATGAATGTTTAGGGTTGATTACTCAAAACCCTAATCTGTCCAAATTTGTGTTTCGGTTTGGGAAGCTTGTAACTTGGTCATTTCATGGTAATTTTCGATGAAACAGGAGTTTAAAATTAAGTATTTTGAGTCTATTTTCAAATGGAATTGTTTTTATGGTTAAATGTTGAGTATAAGTCAGTCAAAACGATTTTATAAGATTGTGTGTCAATTCTGAGTTCTTCGGTTCCAGATTTAGGTTAGATTGTCGATTTTTGAAATGTACATTAAACTAAGGATTAGATCTTGAAATTTTTACTGAAGTGTCGTTAAGGTGTTAAATATTTTCTGTAAAAATATTATGACCAATTTAAGTTTCTAAGTATTTTAAATAAATTATAACTCTTGTGAAGTCAGAAAGTGTCGTCAGTTTAGAGCAGTTCAATTTGGTGAATTTTTAAAAATAGTGAATTAAAGTAATTGAATCTGGGAAAATTACTGGATCTTCTAAACACATTAAAATGTCATTGGTTAAAATTTTAGAGTCAAATTATTTCAATAAGTAAAATTTAAAAATTCGTAAATTGGAACCAAACTTCCGGTCAGAATCTGAATTTTTGATTTTAGGTTAGTTCTTGTAATAATACACTAGTAGAATTGTGAGGAAACGTAATAGAAGTGTGTTGGGCGTGGAATACAATGGAATGACCTACTTATGTCTAGGTTGTAACCCATATGAATATGTGATTATTGTAGATTGGCGAGTTATTGGGTGGATTCATTTAACGGCGATACTTACTTTGGTATTTAAGGTGAGTTTTGCGGCCCCATTTTCTTTACTTATTTTCCGTTGGGGGAAAAGAATGCTCAAACTGATTTTGAACTTTTTTCTTATGCTGTGTAAACTATCTGATTTTCTGATTTAGACATTATGATTGAATAAGTGACATGCTGATTGTTGTGGACTGATTGCTGATTGTTCGGATGAGTCTTGTGTCTTTGGGACCATGACAACACTCCATATTACTTGCTTTTTGGATGAGTCTTGTGTCTTGGGGACCATGACAACATTCCATATTTCTTACTAATACGGATATGATTATTGATAGTACTATCGGACGACGGTCCCACTCTTGTGATAGATACGTTATCCTTGAGTGAATATTATCCAGGAAAGGAACGGATTGCTTATGGTGGATGAATTGGTTATCTTATGTGCTTATTTCATATCATATGTCCTACTTACTTTTTATCACAGCAAACTATATTTCTCGTGTGTCTTATTAAACCTGTAAACTCACCAACCATTGTGTTGACATTTTCGAGCATTTCTTTTCAGGGAAAACTAGTGGCACTAAGATCGAGGACAAGAAAACTTAGTGGACCTGTTAGGTTGCATTAAGTAGCGCTGCAGGACTTGTGATACGTTTGTTGCTGACATTTTGACTTAATTACGGGCATGTGGCCTTAACATTTGTTGAATTCATTTATTGTTTATGACCCATTGTTTCTTTGTTGGTGTGTATGCTATGACACGAACCGTCATTCGTGTTAATGACATCACAACGCATTGATACTTTATATTTAATTTAGAGTTCTATATATTGATGTGTTGTGATCCTATCATGGTTGCATTCCGTTGTTTCCGCTTTAGACGGGGTGTGACAATAAGCTTGTTAAATTCCTTTCTAACTTTCTTAGGGTTTGAAATTCCGTTTCGTGGCCCGTCATCTATATTGTTCAAGTCATGAAGAAGCATTCCTAGGGTTTTTTGAAATTCCCATTCTTCTCTCGAATCGGGATCTCCAGTGGTAGTGTGAACTGACTCCGTGATTTCTTCGAATAAAAATGTTTGTGAAACAGTGAAAGGAAATTTTGACTGGGCGAATAACAAAGTGAGTGAGACGTTAATATTCTTTCTTTCAGCAAAGAAAGCAGCTTCCATGTTATCGTCAGTGGCTCCAGGGAATATCTCTAACAACTTGTCGATAATGTAAGTAGCGGGGTCAACGAAGAATGGAATTTTATCAGAAATGACTAGAGATATAACGGGGTCTTTGCTGATCCGGAACTCAAGCTCATAAATTATAGCCGCAACATAACGATTAATTAGGGTTTGAGAAACCGGCTGATAATCGGTGCAGGCGAATAGGTCCATTAGTAGGTCTATTTCTGATTTAAGCTTTAGTTCTTGCTCTCGATAGTGTGTGAAGATTCCTTCCTCCTTTTGATTTGGAAGACGGTGGAGAATACCAACCTGTTTCTTTATCCTACGAGTGACTTCTCTCTGTTCAACCGAAAAAGGAAAGTCAGATGTTTTGAGTTGTCTAGCAAATGCCCGACAAACATCCAATCTCCTATCAGGATCAAAAGAGTTACCTACTTAGCGGATATTTTCTTCAGGTTTGATTGGTAGAATCCTATCAACAAAACGATAAATGGTGTACTAAGGTTCGGGTACAAGGTTCAAAAAGATAGGTGATTTTGGAGGGTATTTGTAAACTTCTTCATCCCATGGTGGAAGACGTTCTTCAATAGGTGGAAAACGAAAGGGGTGAAGATGTTCAGAGTTACTCTCGACAAAACCAGATGAGGTAGGGAATTGAAAGAAGTTTTCTAAGGAATATGAAATCTCAGGAGCAGGTATAACCTGATAGCTTAGAATGCTAGACGCAGAAGTTGAGATCTTCTGATGAGAATCATGGGTTCCTAAGTCAAGGTCTAAGAATTGCCCTATGGTTCTAGATTCATCGTCTGAATTAGCGGAGATATCTTCGGAAGAGGATAAAGATGAAGAGTAGATGTCAGATTCCAACTCTCGTTCTAAGCAGACGAAGAACTCAGCATCATCCATGACCATCATTTCATCGGACGTCTTGAGGGCGAGTGGAGAAATGGGGATAGACGGAAATGAATCATAGAAAGGTCTTTTTGTATTTTTCATTTTTTTAATTTAACTAAATTAAACTATCTAAATTATTCTAAGGAAAACAAATAACTACCAACTAAGTTTGGGAAAACCTAACTGGAAAGGATCTCCTAAAAGCTAGAATATCTAAGGCGGCTTCAAATCGTAAAGCTCAACGATCTCCGACAGCGGCACCAAAAACTTGTCGCGATCCTATTGGTCGGTCGGATTTGACTCCGGTCGTTGTTCCAACAGCAATAGAGGCGGCGGACAGTGAGTTTTAAATTTATATGAGCTGGGGCTCAAACTATAATTACTACCTACCTTTGGAGCAAGCAGTAAGTATAACTCGAGGTCGTTCTTTTATCGGAGCGAATTGAAGCGAAGTGGGTCACCAAAGATTATAGTCGCTAATAGGATGGGGGTAGGTAGATAGATTTTTTGATAGGTTTGTTTTTCTAATTTTCCTAAGTGCAGTAAAGTAAATAACGGAGATAAGAGATAGGGAATAAGCAGACAGGTAGAGATGTGATTGCTGAAACTTGGATAATTAGGGTTTCGGGATGATGTTCATTATAAAATTGATTGGAGATTTACCAGATAAAAAGCAGACATACTTTCGGTGTAAACACTAGGACCCTATGTTCAGGTGAAACCCTAGAAACATATGTCACTGGAATCCTAGGTTATCATGATTCTGATCAGATCAGGCTGCTTTCAAACCCCCCTGAACTTTTGCTTGAATAAGACAAAGTCACCCTTGATTTATCTAGAGAGCAGGCATAAGGCAACAGACCGCAATTGTATCTACTGACCTTTCTTAACACCTAATCGTCTATTTACTTTTATCATAGCAAATACTGATTGTATCCTATGTATGTTAAACTATTGGTCTGATTAGGGTTTTGCATGTCTAGGTATTATAATTGACACTACCCTGTATTGTATCTGTTGAAGCACATACTTAACCATCGTAAATATAGAACCACCTTTACATTCAGGCGTTCATCCCTAGGAATAATCACGGTGTACAGGGCGATTAGGCATTTCCACAGTGTTCCAATCCTAGATGTACTAACTGTGTACTAGGCATTAAGCATTTCCACAGTGTTCCAGATCTTAGGTGTACTAACGGTGTACAGGGCAACGAGCATTTCCACAGCTTTGATTCCTAGACCACAGTTCTAGAAGGGTCACTTCTAGGTAATCCACGATGAAACAATCCATGGCATTTCCTTAGCTTCCACGTATTTGTACTCCACACGAGGTGTTTTCAACGCTATACGAAGTACCGTGCCTTTACAAGAAAAGTTCATAGTTTCATACTGTAACTGGAGATAACTGTATATTCATAGTATTAGGGTTGATCAGATCCTATCCCGGGGCAACAGTCACGTGAAAGTCTGGAAAGGGTGATGAGAGACTAGATCTATATTCAGGATAAGCTTAACCAGATACATAGCATAACAATTTCCAATCGTATAAATGAAATATTAATTTAACATCATCCCTACTCCTAATATCTACATTTCAACAATCACAATATTAAACTACTCTATAAACATGGTAATAAGTAAAGCACAAACTGAAATAACATAAAGCACAAACATTATACCAGTAAGTAAAGTTTAGATATCACCGGGAATACAGCAGTGTAATACTGAGGATTACAAATAGTTTGAAATTGAAAAACTCGTTACAACAAGATTACCAAGCTAAACCTTCCTCTAGACTCGAACCGTAAGCTCAACCCTAACCTTTCTCCTCTAACTCCTAAGAGTAGTGCTAGAGAGAGAAAGTAGAGAGAGAAAGTAAAAGAAAGAGAGAAATGAGAAAAGTGTGAGAATGTGTTGGTGTGTTGAGGTGTGTAGAATGAGGAGGTTGGTATCCCTATTTATAGGCAAAGCTCAAAATCACACGTACAACTCGCGAAACAGCACGTACAAGCGAACGAAGCACCAATTGGGGAAGGGGGCCGTATACGGCTTGTATAGGGCCGTATACGGTCTATACAAGGCCTTATACAGTCTGTATAGGGCCGTATACGGTTCCCTAGGCCGTATACGGCTTCCGTCTGATTTTGTTCGTTGCTTAAAACGCGCGTATCTCCTTCGTTATGCGTCCGTTTGACCTGATTCTTTCGCCTGTGTTTTTGTAATTCCGTTACGCTTCTAATGATGCCAATTTCACTGAAATTGGATGTGTATAGCTTAAGCATAGCCGAAATGACTTTATAGGTGTCTGATACCGCTCAGTCTTCTTCGTTCTTTATCCGATTTGCATGATTCTTGATTTTCTCGTCTCGATTTTACCTGTTTTATCATATAATGAAGTTAGTATGTGATCTTCATAAGGTAAATGAGGCCGGAGGATTTTGTGCACGTTTTTTCGTCTTGATTTGCTTGTTATTTGGACGTTTTCAGTGATTTCTGCAGCAATGCCTATATTTGGACCACTTTAGTGAATTTTAGTAAATAATGATCATTTTGGAATGTTTTCACTAAAGATGCGTCCAAAAAGTGTGGAATATTGCCCTTAAAAACATGACTATTTGAGTCACATCAAGTGTAAAGGGTTTAAGGCGGTGGTAGACGCGGAGTTGGACAATGACTCAAATTGATCCAACCGGCGGTTGGGAATTCCAACCGGCGGTTGGGAATTCCAACCGGCGGTTGGACTGGCAGTTTTGAAAACTATAAATAGAGGCTTAAGTTTAGGTTTGAGATATACGATTCAAAAATACCAAAATCGATTATTAGGGTTTAAGGTCGACTTAAGGTGCGATTTTGGAGGTTAAGGAGCTAGGGTTTGAAGGTTTTTAACCCTAGGAGAAGCTGGTTCTACAATTGGTTTGGTTTCTTTATCCTTGTAACTTTAATAACCTTATTGAGTTAATTTATGGATATTGTTTATTTGAATTACTTGTTAATTAGGTTTTCATTATAGTTATTTGAATGAATGTTTATTAAGTTTATTATATTAATTATATGTTTATGTTGGAACTATATTATTGAATGTTTATTATACAAGAATTGTCTTTATTATGATATATTGATGATTGTTCTTGACATAGTTAGACTGATTTATATTAAACGAGGATGACCATATTAAGTTTATATAAATTAAGTGATTGTGTTTATGTCTTGATCTTAACCTTATGCGATAGACGAAGAATAATTCATTAATATAAAGTAATACTGTGATTCACGCCATACCGATGAAATTGTATTAATAAACTGTTGATAGATCTTATTAATTAGTAATACTTTGCGTAACCTTATGACTGTATTGCTATGATGAAGATTAGCTTAACCTTAAGTAATTTTCTACATTAGTAATTCACCAGTATTAATAGCCAACAAAGCAAATAGACATAAGTAAATATAATAAGTTTAATAAATAATAGTTTGAATAATTATAATCTTCTATCCATCTGAGTATTATTAAGTTGTTCCTGAAACTTATCTATTAGAATCTGTATCAAAATATAAATATAAATATGTTCGTTCGGAACTAAAACGCCCCCCTTATCTTGTATATTATTGTAAATTGGATCCTTTACTTTACTTTATTTATTTGTATAATTGTAATTAGTTGTAATTAGAAATAAATAGATAATTAGTTATAAATCAGAATCACGTTTCTTGTATTCCTTGTGTTTGAATTTGGACTTACTTATTAAGCTATATTACATGAACGGGTCAATCTTGCCTGAATTGTGTGATAGTATTATTTAGTATTTCTTTAATTTAAAACTTGTGATTATAATTGCCTATAATTAGCACACATCAAATACGTAAATAGGTTTCTTAGTTCCAGACTGTGTAAATTAAAAGAATTAAGATTTTATATACACACATGCGTACACTCTTCTGTTTCATTCCAAATAATTCCAAAAGTAAGTTCGTGAGAGGAGAAAAATCGCAGGTTCATTTCTTCATCATTAAAACATCAATTTCAACACTTGATTCAAACTACTAATCTTCTAATCATCATTCCTTTCATTCTCCTAATTATTTGTAAGTAAGTTCTTTATTTATCTAACCTAGTTTTTGGGTTTTTAGTGGGTTTGGTAAAATTGGTGTAATTAATCCGAAATTTAACCTAGAAATGAGTTAAATTAGTGTTAGTTAATGACATAGTGATTATATATGATCATAGTAAAACATGAAAGTAAAGAATCACAAGTTAGGGTTCTTGATGATTCTTAGGGTTTATATCAAAAATCATAATTAGAGAAAGCAAAGTGGGGAAGGGGAACTAGAGTTGATTATTAATTGAATATGATGATTATTAGAACTTGAATATGTTGTTATATGTTATATGTTAGATGATTAAAAAGCTTGGAATATTTGTGTTGCTCATCCATAGTGAATCTTCATTTAATCACCAAGGTGAGTATTGTAGGGATTAATTAAGTAATGGTTGTATGTGTTTCCGGATTGCTTCCGAGCAAGAGGATCATACAATCATGTGGAACTTAATTTTTATTTATGTGTTTTAAATTGAAAAGTATTATGGCTAAGTTATATGAATGATTGTGTATGTTTCCGGATTGCTTCCGAGCAAGAGGATTGCACAATCGAGTGGAAGTTACTTGTTTCTAATGATTAATTATGTGGATGGGCAATAATGTAGAGATTAGCTAGCGTTGCTAGCATAGACTTGTTTCTTGAGCTTGGTATCCATTTTGATGTGATTTGGTGCATTGCTTCCTTGTTTCTTATGGCCGCAGATCCGTATAGTGTTTAAATCTCTACATATTATGCCGGTAGTTATTTGTGTAAGATTTATATGTTGATTATAGTGTTTGTTGAAGAATGTTGTGGATTACTTGGTTGATTGCCTATATGCTCACTAAGCATGCGTGCTTAATCCTTTCAAGTGTTTAATGTTTTAGGTGATCTTGGAAAAAAGGAAGGAAAGGAGATTATGAAGTGATAGCGTGGATTGCTAGCTTGTAGTGAGTTGTCTCTCTTCTAATTATCGTTTTGAAAGATACTTGTGTAATGCGCCCAAATGGTTATGTTTTGGAAGTCAAAAACAATGTTTATGGTTTTGGTTTTAAAGTATGTTGACTTTGAAAGTCAACTATGATGTATGGTCATGTGTACATGTTTTTGTGGAAAACTTTGAAGTCTATTTGAATGTAAATTATTTAGTGGATTATATGGGGGAAAAGTAGAAATATGTCATTTTGATTGGTTGGTCAAAGTAAAAGTTGACACATAGTCAACTATGTTAGAAATGGTTAAACGTATGTGGATTGGATGGTGTTTTGATCTAATTGCTTTTAAAAAGTTAAACGGGTCAAAAGGTGTCAATTTGGGTCATAAGAACGTTTATATGCTATGCTTGAATAAGATAATGTTATGGTACCTTTGTATTTTGCTTTAGACTTGTTTTAGCATGCTAAATAAGTATGCAAAGGGCTTTGGTTAGATTGTAAGTGGTTTGAGTTTTGAGTTGTCACCAAAATGTGTTTAAAATGGTCGAAAACTAGCCACACGTCCAAATCTTCCATTTTTGTGAAATTTGAAAAAGTGCAAAAAGGGAAACCTTCATTTTGGTATAGTGAAGGTGTCCGCAAAATTTCAGGTCAAAACTCACAACGAGTTAAAAGTTATGCAATCCGAATTTGGTCAAAAATCTGAGTTTTGCTGAGTTTCAATTTTAGGCATAGGTACGCGATCCCAGAAGTTTTTCTGGATCGCGTATGTCAGTGTATTTTGTGATCAGTGAGTTTTGTTCTTTAGTACGCGATCCCAACTCCAAAATCTGGATCGCGTATGCATGTATAAAATCAGAAAATCAGTTTTAAGTCCAAGGTTGAATGTGGGATAAATAAAATATGAATTATAAAGTAATTTAAGAGCAATGGGACCTAAATGAATGTATAAAAAAAAAATTTTTTTGGGCCGTTTCATATTGCGACATAAGGCTTTGTGTCGCAGGTTAGTACTGTTAGCTTTGTGAGATGTGACATAAGTTAATACTGCTTGTTTTGTAAGTTGCGACACAAGAGCTTGTGTTGCAGGTCGCGAGTTTTTAATAAGTAAGCGACACAAGGGGGTCTGTTGGTTTTTCGTTTTTGTTTCAAGTGTAAACGTAAAAGTGTCGTTTTCGCTCGCGTTATTTATAAGTGTCGTTCTTGCTCGAGTTTTATAATAAAATACGTAAAGACTCGTTTTGGGAAAAAATCCTAGCGTTTTATAATTTGGTTCGCGTTTATCGTATCGAGGCTCGTTTTTGTTGACTTGGTCAAACGTGCTCGGTTTGACCCAAAATTTTTACACGAAACTTAAATATGCTTTAGAACTCATAAAAAGTAAGTTTTACGATTTGTGGAAAACCCGAAAGTTTTGTTTTTAAAAGTACTCCAAATCAGTCCCCGGGCCAGGTTTTGCCAATATTGCACGTTTTTGTGAGTTCGTTTTGACTAGTCTAACGTTCAAGAAAAATTACGAAAAAAATCACCAATGTTCCCCTATGTCTTAGCTTTCTAAAAATGTATTTCACATAATTTTTTGCTAAGGTTAAGTCGTTCAAAATAGTACAAACATCCGCAGTGGTCTAACAGCAACAATTTCGGCTATGTGTTCGAAGATCAAATTATTGTACGAGATATACACAACTTCAGAAAACGATATTATACTACATTTTTAGCTAACAAAATTTTTTACCTTTAGGAAAGGCCTCATGTCGTTTTGATTTGTGTACATAGTGTCACACCCCCAAAACAGTAATCGTAGTTATCAAGTGATTAGCGGAAGCATTAGAGTGTACAGTGGGGGTTGTGACGTCATCATTGGACATTCACGCACAGAGCATATGATTATTGCAGAACAAAGTAATTAAGATGCCAATAACAAGTAGTTTATTTCAAAAGCTACGACTTGTCAAAGTCGTAGAAGTAGTAGCGTTGGTAAAATACAACCGTTTAATTAAATACATTATCAAAAGGAGATTTCGTAAGTATGACTAAAATGTATTAGTTATACGAAAGAAATCTCGTTCTTTTCCAAAAAGTAGCATCCTAATTCGTCTCGAGTGTCGTCGTTCCAAAATGAATGCAGACTTACTTGAGTCGCTAATTCCCTGAAAAACATAGTAAAACGTCAAAAAAATTGTTGAGTGAATTCACAGGTTTAGTATATAGTAGTCAAACCATGTTGTTTGTAAATAGTTGACATCCAGTCAAAGTATTAATCAAAACATGATTAAGTAATCGTTTGTCTTTCGTTGGATCGCAATCCAAAAGTAATAGTTGGAAAATCTTCCAAAAAGTAGTCGCTAGAAAACATTTAATGTAATCTAATATATCGTTTGTAAATGACCCGCAAGTGATTTATTGAGTAGTTTCGCTGATGACTCGCAAGTGATCAATAAGAAGTTTGTAGATGACCTGTAGGTGATCTAAAATATAGTTGTAGATGACCCATCGATGATCCAATAAGTAGTAGTTGGAAAACATATACAGTATTCCAATAAATCGTTATCGTTGTAGTAGGAAAACAATCCTAATAAGTTGTAGGAAAACGTATAAGTTATTCCAAGTATAGTAAGTGGAAAACATTTCCAATATAGAGTTGTTTGTAGGAAAAACATTTCCAATATAGTTTCGTAGGATAAACATCCAATTTATGATT
The DNA here is from genome assembly GCA_949592205.1 of Helichrysum umbraculigerum. Classification (NCBI taxonomy): domain Eukaryota; kingdom Viridiplantae; phylum Streptophyta; class Magnoliopsida; order Asterales; family Asteraceae; genus Helichrysum; species Helichrysum umbraculigerum. The sequence continues at coordinate 120,839,775 of CATIUR010000005.1, read as the reverse complement.
CGTAGGGAGACATAGACGGTGATCCCCTGAAGGTGAGCTAAACCTTGCAGGTTAAAGTAACGACCCCTAGTGCTATAACCAATCCACGACTTGTGTATTGTTTTTGCCTCTGTAACAGGTAAATATACGCTCCTCGTTACGACCACAGCTGTGGGGTTGGCATGACCAACAAGTTATAATAGTGGGAGGGCTGTCAACTTGATAGTACTATCCGTATATTCAGTGTCTAGAGTCACCTAGCTAATGGTTATAGGTTGCAAGCCCCGGGACTTTCGTGCACTACAACTACCTCATGTAAACCGAGGTCCGTACCAAGATTCGTTGTCATGTTCCCAAAATAGTTATGAAAAATCATTTCATAAATAAGTCGTTCAAGTAACCGTATGAAAGCATTCATGTACATTTTTCGCATTATAGTAGCAAAACAGTTGCTATATTTTTCACCCCTTTAAAAGCAGTAAAACAGTAAAAATAGGGGCTGTGAACTCACCTCGTGAGCTAAATGTGAGAGCTAGCAAAGCGTATGCCCAAGAAAAGTCTCTAAATGTCCTAAACGTAAGAGATAGTTTTATACGTAGCTAGCTAACCGCCAAACTATGTTAGTTTGTTCACTTGATAAAAGATCATCGTTGTTTTAAAAGTTTGTACGATCCGTTGGTGATGGTTTCGTAATAATAATTCGTAACGATATTATTATGTTCGTATAGTTGTATACTTTGTAAAAGTATATATATGTATATATATATATATATATATATATATATATATATATATATATATATATATATATATATATATGTTGCGCGTACGAGTGGTATTGTATATAGTTTAGTTGTCGTTACGCGAATTCGATACTCGGTTAAAGACAAATAGTTCGGTTCGCAAGTCAAGTCGATGAATAACCCAACTCGCAGTTCAACTCACAAGTCAAGTCGCAAAGCTTCCCAACTCGCAAGTCAAATAGTCAAAGGTTTTCAACTCACAATGTGATTCTCATCTCGCAGGTCAAAATTCGAGTCGCAAGCTTCAACCCGCAGCATGGTGTGCGAACTGAGATTGAGCTCAGTTCGCAAGGCCGACTGTGAAGTGTTTTCGTTTTTGGTAACGTGGTCAAACGAGTTCGGTTTGACTCGAAACTTTTAGGAATGTCTTAAATATGTTTTTAGAGCTCGGGAAAATTGTCGTTGCGTTTTGTGGTTAACCCAAAAGTGTCATTTTTATTCCAATGTCAAAACAGTCCCAAAACATTAGTTATACAACTTTTCGCCTATTTTCGAGCTTGTTTTCGTTAATCATACGTTCACGAGAAATTTCAAAATTTTTACACAATGTTCCTCTAGTCTCAGCTACTTTCCATATTTTTTTCATAATTTTTAGCCTAGTACAACTTGCTAAATAAATTCGCAAGTGAACCTGTGTCGAACAGCTATCTAACTCGACATGTACACACAAATCAGTTTATATCTCGATTTCGGTGTATTTTCAGGAGACTAAGTCTAAACAAAAAATGAAGTTAACAAAATTACCAAGATTTTCCAAGTCTCACACGTTTTTGTTACTCACACGATTTGTTATGATTTTTCAAAGATCGTCTAAAAATTCTGTCCAGAAATCAGTTTTCACCAAAGTTTTGTTTTCTTAGTTTTGGTTACGCTTTTGTGCAAGATCTTTCATGAGATGAACTTATAACATGTTAATAAGCAAGAATCGTCAAAGATTAGTGAAAGTAAGGTGGTTCTTATAAAGCTTAAGAATGCAAGAATAAAAGGAGATGAGCGTGATGATTCTTGAACTTGTTTGCTTCTTCCTTTGCAAGAATGATGTTAGAGGTCGATGTTGATCTAGTTGTTGTTGCTGCTGCCGTGAGTAGAGAGGGAGGGAGGAGAGCAAGAGAATGATTGAGTTTGGTGAGGGAGTGAGGTAGAGGTAAGGTGGTGAGATGTGGAGTGTAAGTATGTGTTTAGTTTGTGTGTAAATGTAGTCAAACAAAAAGGGTGAGGGTGTTATGGCCTTTGGCCGATTTCCTCTAGTCAAAGGCATGGGCAAGGATGATTTTTGTTCCCTCAATTATTTGCTAGTTATTTAGGTTATTTATCCGTTAATCGCGTTACGTTTTTAAGTGGTTAAATGTACATTTGTTTTTGTTTGGTTAACACTAAATATTTTTCGAAGTATTATTTCCAATACTTATTTTGAGTTTTCTATATATAAATTTTGATTCGTTTGGTTATCGGGTTCGATTTGCGTATTTTTGTCGCGTACGATACGTACTAAAACAACGTGTAATAGTTTACATTTTATCATTATGCCTTATCATTTAGCATAATATTTCAAAGTAAATAACTACTATAAAAATACTTTTACGTTATTTATAAAATTGTATCACCAACGATCGCGTAGTTGTCGGGCCACACCCGATTGTTTTCGTGTAGTTATACATAATTAAAAAAGTTGTAATGCATCACGTATTAAAATTGTTGGGCTTTGCAAGATTTATCTCGTAGAAGTTAGTTTGAATTCACTAAACAGGGAATTAGCCTAAGACATGCACGTGATTATAGTACGGAATTATTCCGTAATTTGGGGAGTGTTACACATAGAGATATCATTTCCCAAAGTTGGACCTCAGATCTGACCAAAAAGGCAGATCTGCTATGTACTTTTCAAGATCTATTTTTAGGTACTAAATCTTGTCAAAAAAAATACGAAGTTGGAAACGAAAGCTAAGATCTTAAACTTAGATTTAGGCTTTTGATTCGACTCATTTGGTTAATTTTTGAGTTAGATATCACGAGATAAAAACCGGTTAAGTTTTTGTCCAGTGGATAAAAGCATTATCCAATGGTTTTTCGTGTTTCGAAAACGTTTTCGGGTTGGTTTTTGGACAAGATCTTGTTGAGTGAACATATTAGCATGTTTATATGTAAGATTCATGAAAGAAAATCGAGAATAGAGGTCCTTACAAAGTGGAAATCGAGATCTAGAGGCTGGGGGTGATGAAGAGCTGCAGAACTTGGTTTTTCTTGTGATTTCTCTTGTAAAACTTTGATGGATGATGATGGTGGTTCTTGTGGTGGTTGTTGGTGGCGATTTGTGGTGGTGTTGGGGCTGTGATTCGTGGCTGGAACCAGCCTAGGGAGGGAGAGAGATAGAGGTAGAGTGAAATAGATTGTGTGTGAATGGGGGTGGTGTGTTTGAGTGACTAAAAGGGGATGGGGGTGTAGTATGGTTATGTATGTGGGTAAGTAAATCAAATGGGTATGGAGGGTGCATATGGGGGCCGGTTTAGGGGTCATCCCAAAGGTATGGGTTGGTTAAAATTTGTCTCCCCATTTGTGTTAAATTACTTCGGTCGTTTATTCGTTAATCGCGTTTATTCGTTTAGTTTTAGTTAACAATATGTTCGCGTTATTTTTGATTGAAGTATTATCTTAAATACTTTAGTTTGTGTTGTCAAAATATTCGTTGCGTTTTGTTTGGTTGTCGAGTGCGTTTCGCGCGTTTACTTTGCGTTCGTTACGTTTTATATAAATCGTATAAATGTTAATGTAAAAACGTTACGCGTAAATGTATATAGTATAATAATTAATAGTAAATAACTACTATTTAGTTAATAAATAGTTTTTCGTTATTTATAAAATTTGTATCACTAACGTTCGTATGTTTTTGTCGGACTCAGTCCGATTGTTTTCGCGTAACTATAAAAATTACGTTTTTCGTAATACCTCAAGTAGAGGAGTGTCACACTTACACATCTCACGCTTAGACTTTTTCAAAGTTTTCTTTATCTCTCTACTCTCTCTAGATTAGTTTTTAATTAGTATTTAAGCTAGTCAAGGGTGCAATTAGGAGTTGAGGAAAGAACGTACGCATTGTAATATTCGGGGTACGCTTGGATTGTGGCATTAAATTCAAGTTTATTTTTTCTCGCATTTTAATCCCGGTTATCTCTATCCTTATCTATCTTAATTAATTATGTTTACTTTAATCATGATAGATTTAGTTATTGTCATGATTAGCGAGTAGGTTACTTGTTGTGTTTGCCTGCAATGTACTTAGTTAATTATGAGATGATAATAAATAACCGTGAAGTAATATGACGACCCCTATTCGACTGTTCCTCGATATAGTACTGGAAACACTTCAAGGTGATGTACAAATGTATGGAAGTCAAGGAACGACCGAAGGTAGTCATATTATGGACCGATATGATAAAATAGGTAACTTAGTATAAATTTACTTCTTGATAAAGACTTTTAAACCTTAATATAATCTATCGCCTTTCGACCAATAAACGTTATTGCAATACCTTTTTAGAGACGTTGATATAAAAGGTAGTCAGTTATATGTGTCAAGATAATTTGTCGAAAGGTATGAAACCATGGAAATAGCAAGACTACATGAGGAATTATCGTAGGACAATCCCAAAGACACACGCTCAAGGTTTAAAACAGTGGAACCACTTCAAGTGAGGTACACTAGGAATAACTAGGGGATTTATTGGGAAGCATTAAGCAATGGCTGGTTTAAAGTCATAAATGAACTTTTATAACATACAAATCTGTTAGGATGACTGATAAGTGTTGAATTCTATATGTTTCTGTACGCTATTTTGGTTAAGTTAATGAATAAATTAGGGAGTAAATGCTACTTATTTGTTTATATTTAAATAAAATGCAGTTTTGGAGCTGAAATGAAGAAATTGAAAAAATTCGAGGTTTAAAGTGTAAAATCAAGCCAATCTAGGTGAAGATTCGCCGAGTCAGAGGAAAAATCGCCGAGTTACATTTAATTTATTCATTAATTCAGATAATCATCAGAATTCAAATTTAAAGATGAGATATAATCGAACCCCCCAAAAAGCTGGAACGTGGGTTAAATGAATGTGGACACAAATGATGACCATATTCGTCTTAAGATAAGAACAGGAGGCTAAACTCGCTGAGCCCCTGAAGAACTCGACGAGTTTCCTTGCGACCAGAACAACCTTTTTAAATGTTCATCTTATATATGTCCAGTTACACGATATAACTAACAAATACACCACTCACTAATCATGGCAATAACTAAATATTACCGAGTTTCCTTGCGACAACCTTTTTTTTTTTTTTGATCATCCTTTGTTAAATATTATTTATTTATATTATGTAAATGTACAATTTTCTATTTAAAAGGGAGTTGATAAATACAACATACAAATTGTTTCGAACACCAAAGTTGTGTTATACTATACTTGTACTGTGAGCTTCAACTGTGGTACAGTATGGTGTATGAATCAATTTTTTTTGTTGTATTTATCACATCCCTATTCAAAAACTCAAGTATTATGTTCATGTTCATTTATTTATTAGGTGTAGGATTAGAGGAACCTCCTATATGAGGGGCAACATTCATTAATTTTTTTCGATCAACGATTCATATTCACTACATTTTACGTCAGATTCACTGCATCTAGTTGTACGTTTAAAAAAAAGTAAATCTGGAAATCGAAAAAATTAATAGCTGCTATGTAGAGTTTGCTACTCCTTCTGCCCCTCTGAACCTCACCCAATTTATTAGAGGGCTTAGTTAAATCCATTAAAATACCTCAACAATATTGTGTCGTTAGTTAATCGTAATAATATTCTAGTATTAAACTAAATTATTGAGCTAACTAGCTAAGTAATCAAAATTCGAAACAACTTCGAAAAGCATTTTGATTGGGAGCTGTACAGCGTAAACTAATGATATTCAGTAAAGTTCCTTGTTTATTAGTTTTGACTTCATGATTATATTATTTAATAATTAATTATTATTGGAATACTTAATATAATTATAATAATGTAGTATTCTCTTAGCGTAAACGTTCTCGTAAGTCGTGAAAGGGAGGGCATTTGAGAAATAAGTCAGAGGTTTAGGGTGCGTTTAGTTACAGAAAACCGCTCACTTTTCCAGAAAAATTTTCAAAAAAAACAAGAAAATTAAAAAACATGTTCAAATTCGAGTTTTCCAACAAACTTTTTCTAAAAAATAAAAATTCTTGTTTCCTTTATATAACTACAAAGTGAAAAATTACTTTTATTGGTTTTCTAAGTTTTTCATCTCTACTCTTCCTTGAAAAAGAAAAACCTCATCCCTTACAACTAAACACGTTTTCTAGATTTTTCATGCATTTCTAGAGAAGTAAAACAATTCTCATTATCTAAAGAAATGAAAAAAGAAAAATGTGAAAATATTTCAGTAATTAAACAGACCCTTAATCCCCGTTATCTACATGTCTGTCATTAGAAAGAGTCGCATCCCTAATTAAGGTTGCCCGTAGAAATAGCATTTTTGAGAATACTAATTAATAAATTTTGTGTTGACGACAGCAATTTAATGGTTGAATTGGACGTGCTCAACAAGTTGATTATAGATATTTAACTACTACTATTATAGTTTGAATGAGGTCAATGTCCATGCTAATTTCGTTCTCAAATTGATGTGGTGTCAATTATTCTAATGGGAAATTGTGATAATTTATAATTTAATACCTAGATTATTAAGGGGTGCTAATCGGGTAATTTAATCGAGTTATTCGGTTTTTTGTGTTTAAAATCTTACCCGAAACCCGATTCAAATAAGCTCGGGTTATTCGGGTTATTTGGATTCGGGTTGGATTCGAGAATAAGATCATATTCAATATTTTCGTATTTTGAACAAAGCTTAAACTTTAAAAAATGACACTTATAATTTATATAAATCATCATAAGTAACTTACATGTATATCATATATGGATGTATTCATATAAAGCATAATAATTTATATATATAGATATTTGTATATTAAATTAATTTTTGTAATTATTCGGGTTATTCGGGTTACCCGAATTGTAAGATATTTATCCGAAACACGACTCAAATAAGACTCGGGTTATTTGAATTCGGGTTATTCGGGTTTGCGTGACCAAATAAGCTTCGAATTTGGGTCATGTTCGATACTTTTAAGTTTTAACTCGCGAATTTCAAATTTTTCGAAACCGATCTCGTGAGTTGGCTCAATTTAATTTAATAAGTTGTATAAATTTTGGATCGAAAGGAAGAATCCATATCCATATGTATGAATAAAAAAAGTCATATCCACTTTGAAGAATATTCTTTGTTTAGTTGTAATAACCGGCAAACTTTCAACCCACAGATGTCAGGAATCCGGTAAATCCGGTCGTTCACAGTAACACACACTAACTGCGTGTATTCACACCACCGTTCACCGGTAACCGTTTATTCCCACAGCAGCAGGAGTCCACTCGGTCCCACATTCACTTCCGAGACCCTTCCTGATTCTCCTCATCTGATCCCCCATCCGTATGCTTTATTATATATAAATCTAACCTCAATTTGTTTCCAATCTTCAAGTTTTACACCCCCTTTTTTCTCCTGCGTGCCCTAACGCCGTTAATTTGAAGGTAAATCACCATAAACCTTTTATTGCTGTTACATCTAATTTGATTTCATTTTATGTATAGCCTAGGGTTTTGGTTGCAATTCTTATACTGTTTTTTGATTGAATATGATAAATATGTTTGTTACATCCATGTTAACTTTGATCTGGTTTTGTTAATGATTTTTAATGTTTTTGAGGTGTATGATGATATATTATGTATGTAAGACCAAGATCTGTGAGAATTTGTATTGAATATGACTACACAATATACATTTAAGTTCAAGCAAACTAATATTTTACCTTTTGCAAATAGCCCAAACTGCCCAATTAGTTCAAACAAACAGGCACTAGATTGAGAAATTTTGCAAAGTATACATGATTCAGTTATCTTGTTGCTGAAGTTTGGTTGCAAAATAATATATGTTTCTTGGATATGCAGATAAACATGATCGGAAAACCTTAGGTGTAATATATAGTTCAATATTATTTAAGTCAAAATGCCTAATCCTTGATGCTATGTGTAAATGTGTTTTTTGTTTTAGGGCAGTGTTATGTGGAAGTAGGGGTTCATGACTGTGGTGCAAGTCCAATACCTTTGGTGTAATATATAGTTCGATATTTAGGTGCAAGTCAATATCAGATATTCAAATTATATTATAGGACACACCTGGGCGAAACATAAATTAGGCTGTTATAGAGTTGTTTTTGTAAATATGCAAATCTGGATTAATCTAATAAAATTTTCTTCTTAGTAGTTCTTGTTTATCTATTCGATAGATAATGGGCTTATGTTCGTAATATTGAATTTTATTGTTTTCTCTTATAGGTATTATTAGTGGTTAACTGTTTGTCAGTTGGCTTTGTATGAAGAGTTATGATTTCATGCTTGCTAAAGTTCAATTTTGATTAGTTGTTTAAGGGAGATAGAAGGGTGTATGTTCATGGAGTCGCAGCAAAATCAATTGTATGATCATATTAATGGTTTCACACCATATGATGAGGATATCATACCCATCCTTGATCAGAATCCGCGCCTTGCTAATGTGTACAAGCTCAATAATGAAAATCTAGATCTCAGTTTCTTAGATATCCCTTACCCTGCACCGGACCATAACGTTAACCCTGGTACTGGTAGTTCAAGTGTGTCCCCAGACATGCCTACCCAGGACTCACCCGACGAGTTCAATGATTATGTTTTTGATTTCATAGACCGGATTCTAGTGGAAGAGAATGTGGAGGGCATGCATAGTTTGTTTTATGACCCTTTGGAATTACAAGAAACTGAACGATCGTTGTATGAAGCTCTTGGTGAGGAATACCCCTATTCGCAACTACCTCTTATTTCCGGTACGTCTCTTAAGAACTCAGAAGATAATCTTGTTGGCAGTTCTGGTGGCGAGTATAGTACAAACAGCAGCACAAGTTATAGCAACTCCACTCACACTGATCGGACTGGTGGTTATACTTTTGATTCCTTATCTCCAGTTACAGAAACTCAACCTCAAGAGTATGCACCGACGTGGTCATATGGCTCTACCACTAGTGTCACTAATGATGAAGTGCTAAATACACACGTGGCTCAGAATATATTTACTGATAGTGAGTCTATCAAGCAGTTCAATAGAGGGATGGAGGAAGCTAGTAGATTCCTACCATCTAGTAAACCTCTTGTTATTGATTTGGATCAATACGACTTGCCTCAAGATTCAAAAAGTGACCCTCCAAATGTTGTAGTAAAAGTAGAGATGGTCGAGAAAGATAAACCATCGAATGGGGTAAGGGGAAGGAAGCATTATCAGTCAGAAGACAGTGTTTATGAGGAAGAAAGAAGTAGAAAACAGTCTGCTGTTTATGTGGAAGAAGAAGATGAATTATCTGAGATGTTCGATAGAGTACTTCTCGGTCCCTATGCTAATGGCACACCAATAACATGTTGTAATGAAGTTCCTATTCCTGTAAAATCTTGGACAAATGGGCCAACGGGTGGATCTATTAATAGCCAGGCTGCTAGAAAACAGAGTACTAAAGCTATCGATCTTAGTACTCTGTTGATCAGTTGTGCCCAAGCAATTGCCGGTGGTGACCAGAGGACTGCAAATGAACAACTGAATCAGATAAGACAGCATGCTTCTCCTAATGGTGATGCTACACAGAGGTTAGCTCATGTATTTGCCACAGGTATCGAGGCTCGATTGGCTGGAACTGGCTCTCAACTCTATGCAGCTACATGTGGCTTGCGGTGCTCGGCTGCTGAGAAGTTGCAGGCATATCAAGTGTATCTTTCAACTTGCCCCTTCAAGAAAATCGCCATGTCGTTTTCCAACAAAATGATATATGATTCAGGTCTAACCTCGTCTACTATTCATATAGTTGACTTTGGTATTGCATACGGGTTTCAGTGGCCCATTTTTATTAGGCTACTTTCAGACGCACCGGGTGGGCCTCCAAAGTTGAGGATTACTGGAATAGAGTATCCCCAAACAGGGTTTCGCCCATCTGAGAGGTTAGAGGAGACGGGTCGACGGTTAGCTAGTTACTGTAAACGCTTCAATGTTGTGTTCGAGTATAATGCCATAGCAAGTCAAAATTGGGATACAATAAAAATCGAAGACCTCAAACTCCAAAGGAATGAGTTTTTAGCTGTGAACAGTATTGCCCGGTTCGAGAACTTACTTGATGAGACAGTTTCTGACAAGAGTCCAAGGGATAAGGTTTTGAAGTTGATTCGTGATATGAAACCGGATATTTTCGTTCATACAGTTGTTAATGGAGCTTATAGTGCTCCATTCTTTGTGACTCGTTTCAGGGAAACACTTTTTCACTACTCTGCTTTGTTTGACATGCTTGATGCTACTATTGAACGTGAGAATGAGCAAAGGTTAAATTTTGAGAAAGAGTTTTTTGGACGTGGAGCTATGAACGTGATAGCGTGTGAAGGTGCTGAGCGGGTGGAGAGGCCCGAATCCTACAAGCAATGGCAGATGCGAATATCACGGGCTGGGTTCAAGCTCAAACACTTGAACAAGGAGCTTGTGTCAAAATTAAGATGTAAGAGGGCTGGGTATCATAAAGATTTCGTGTTCGATGAAGATGGTAAATGGATATTACAAGGATGGAAGGGAAGGATACTATTTGCTAGTTCATGTTGGGTACCTGTGTAAGATCAAGTTAGATATGCTCTTTTTAATCTTCACGTTTCAGTTTTCAGTTAGTGCTATTAATATCAATCTCTTTGATGTCGACTTTAATTTATAGATATACAGTTAACTGGTTATGTAAATGAACTAGTTATGCTACTCATATTACTATTTCAAAGCTTTCAACTTTGGCTACTACTTTTAGTATGTATCTGTAGCATAAAATAATTACTATAAGATGATGAGGTTATAGCATTTTGAAGGTTATGATTATGGAATTTGACTTGTGAAAGTCAAAATTGTATTTCTGAGCAACATACAGAAGAATTGGGGACTACAATTAGAAGACTAAAAGTGAGTGATATATATAGAGGTGGTTTGAATTTGTTGGTTTTTAATGTAGTGGTCTAAGTTGAAGTCTTGAACGAGGTTGATACTTGTCAATGATTTGACACACGAGTGGAACCAAATAGTCAAGAAGCTGAATTTAGTCCAGTTTTAACAAATTAACTGCAGTGTTCTAGAATATATATATATATATATATATATATATATATATATATATATATATATATATATATCCGTGTGATATTTGAAATAGAAAAATGCTTTCCTGGTTCAACAACATATGGCTTAAATTATGTCTAACAAAATCATATATAATTATAATACCTTTTTTTTATATACACGTCAAGTTTATCAATAAAGGTAAGCAGATGGAATTAACATAAAGAATTAGCGTTTGAGAATGTACTAATCTATAACCCAAAGTTTATTGTGTTTTTTAATTTCAGTTTGGTCAATTGTGTATCATATTTTCAGTTATTGCTATTGTATATCTGCTTACTTATTCATCTTGTAGCCGATCTTGTAGCCGATGATTAGGGAACTGTTTAAGTCGTCATGTTATTGTTGTGTCACCAAAAATGGATGTCGTATCATCGATTAGACGTAATAAGAGGTCAAAAATACATACAATAGGCATTATTGAAAATTGAATACACACAGGGATTTATTGTTTTGTTACGTATTAAACTTTATACTTTTTACTTTTAACATATACAATAGACTTTATTAGGTTATACGAGTAGATTAGAAGTAATAAGAGGTCAACTACATACAATACTGAACATTTTTTTTATTTTTTTTTGAAAAGTAAGCATATATTCAATTAAAAATAAGAGCAATTACATGACCCTGTAAAACTCTCTATTAATGTAGCCTGCAATATTCAGACATACACCAAAAGTAATGGGATTGACCATAACAGACATTGACCAATCTCCACTAGAAGACATTGACCAAAATTACAAAACTATTCTGTTAACAGAATAGCCAATTACCCCAGTATAGTCTCAATTGGGCTTGTACACCATCCTACCCATGACGCTTTGAATTTTTTATCTCGATGTTTTATCCAATAATACGATAATGCTTGAACCTCGGCACATAAGTCAATTTGGGATGCCTTTGGATCTTTGAATATGACTTTGTTACGCGTACTCCAAATAACGTATGCCATAGTCCACATGACCGCTTGCCACACACACTTCTTATGAGAAGTAAACTTGCTAAGCCCGGTATGCATGATGCTCTCGCCAACCGTCCCACCATTAAAAGGTCCCATTTTCCACCATTTGAATAGCCTGGCCCAACCCTCTTGAACCCATTTGCACCCAATAATACAATGCTCCACTGATTCTATGACGTCTTTACAACACGGGCATAGAATTGAATCCAAGTCGATGCCCATTCTGTCGAGGACAACACGAACGGGTAGTCTCTCTTGGCATACCCTCCACACAAATATGTTCACCTTTCTAGGAACTATTTTGTTCCAATTGGTCTCTATGTCATCACCATTCACTACTAACACTTTTTCATCCACCAATTCTTTGACGTTTTACCGAAAACTCACCTTCTTCATCGAACCGCCACGCCCACTTGTCCGTACGTTGACAATTTAGAGCAATATCACCAAGCATATTAACCAATTCTTCAAAATCTCCCAAATCTCTACCTCTTAGATCTCTTCTCCAACCCCATAGCCACATCCATTCCCCGTTTCTCCACTCCCCGTTTCTCCACTCCCCATGTTCACTAACCATGACACTTTTATTATTTTCAAGGTGAAAAAGCCTTGGAAATTTCGCACTATAGAGTAGCATTTCCCACCCATTTGTCGTGCCTCCCATTCCCAATTTTCTTCCCAAAAGAAGATGCAAAATTAATTCCTAAATTTTGCAAATACCTCCCCACCCTTATAATATCCCCCCACACCCCTTTACATCCTTTATTTTCATGACCATTCTCCTTTAACCCACCATCTTCCCCATAAATGCTTTTTGACTATTATTAGTCTCCACCACCATTTACCAAGCAAACTCAAATTTGAAGCTCTAAGGCTACCCACATTTAAACCTCCCATCTCATAAATTTTCAATGAACAAATAAATTGCGAATTTAATACGTTCCGAAGTACTAATCCCTTAATAAAAAAACATGTTTTAATTATTTATGGAGTAGACATGAATTAGGCTGATGTATATCAGCATTAAGCAATGTTTGAGATATCAGATGCATGCTTAAGAAACATTGCCTTGTTTGGATTTACCTTAAAAATACGTAGTTTCTACCGTGGAGTGTGGACCCTTTCAAAAGCTAGATTCATCGGAATTTAATTAGTCAAAAGATGTTTTTTTTCTCCTTTATGAGTTTTCTATGTACATTCAATGTATCTTTGAACTTCCTACTTCAATTCCTAGGTAAAAGTTGAGTTTTCATAATACGGAGTATATCTTTAAGTTTTGTGCTTTCTTTCCTGTTATTATTTATGTGTGAACGGTATCTCAGCTCTTTGATGAACGCCTTTGTACGACGAACTTAGCGGATTCAGTTGAATGATTCAACTTGTTGTTTCTGCCCCCATTTCTTCTTCTGTATATATATTTAACCGAACTCCCTTATAAACTCTAACTTGCAAGTTTAATATATTTCCATTATTATTGGTTCAATGGTGGGTCTGTCCCTCTAGTTAAGGGTGTAAACTTTGATGTAGGGTGTTAAGGTGGCAACTAGGAGTTGCACTAAAAGTAGGAGTAATTCTTATTTTTCTTGTGAGTTAATGTTATCACAATGTATTAAAGTTTATATTGTACTAACGTTTTAGAAGTTCTATCCCTTCTTGTTTCCTTCTTACTATTAGAATATTGCGAGTTCTTTCAATCATAATACATTGAAACACCTCAAAACCGGTGTCACGTCCACTAATTATTATACCGAAAACTACCTATGACCATCCTAAAAATAGGTCGCATACTCGCATGCATCCTGTCTATATATGACATATATGACGTCTCACAACAACCATTGATTTTTTAACTTATTCTTCCTTGTTTCGTCCAATTACATCATCTAATTGTTGGTTTGTTAGGTAGAATGATCCGCAATCTCTCTTGATTTAATCCAAAATGTCTGTTTTCGAGTTCTTTATAAACTCCAATTTGTGTGTGTACTCCATCACCACCAACCTAATTAGCCACCAACAATGAACACCCTTCTCCAGCTTGAATGTGCAACCCCAGTTGACATGATGTTAAGAACTATAGTTTCTCCAAAATCTCGACAACTTGAATCCCCTCAGCTGGTATACAGTCACTTCCAAACCCCAACGGAGAAATAAGGATGGTGTTCTTGTGGCTGCACCGAGTGTGATGATCTAACGGTTCCACATGACTACTTTATAGCTATTCTTGATTATATTAAAGATATGCTCATGGGTGAAGATGACTTGATGAACAAGCCATCCATGTATCATGATTGTTCTGCTCTTCAAGCAACCGAGAAATCATTTTATGATGTTCTTGCTCAAAAACAGCCAAGTCTTCCTTCAAGTATAGAAGCTTTGGATCTTAATTTACGTCCTGAAAGCAGTTTCACTCGTACTTCGAGTGGGGTTATTTCTTTGAGGGGAAAGAAGAACCGACAACCATTGGAGTGTGTTAGTTACGAAAAACATAAAAGTGGTAACAAGCACTTAGCATGCGACCGTGGGGAGGATGAAATGATGGAGACGGATATCACTACGATGATTGACAAGCTCGTTCTTTGTCCAGGTTCGAAACAAGTTGGATTGCATGATGAGATTGCTTGTTGTCCTTTTGACAAACCCTCAAATCCCTTAGTTGCTGGAAAACAAAGAAGAAAGAGGACCGATCCCAATAAGGAGATTGTAGACTTGAAAAGTCTACTTACTCAATGTGCACAAGCTGTTTCATCAAACAACAAAGTTGGAGTCGAGAAGTTTTTGACGAAAATTAGAAACCATTCTTCCCCTAGTGGCGATTCGGATGAGAGATTGGCCCATTACTTTGCCAATGCACTCCAGGCTCGTTTTGCAGGGACCGCAATGGATCTTTATGCTAATTAATCCTCAACTAAGATCATGGCTTCTGATATCGTTAAAGCTTATGAGGTATATATCTCAACTTGTCCTTTCAAGAAAATGTCCAATATATACGCCAATAAAATGATTGGAAATTTGGCCAGGGGTTCACCGAAGCTTCACATCATTGATTTTGGCATTTTGTATGGATTCCAATGACCTTGTCTTTTTCAAGGCCTCTCAGAGAGGCCTGGTGGGCCTCCAAGTATTAGGATTACTAGAATTGACTTCCCTTAGCCAGGTTTTCGCCCGGCTAAGAGAGTTGAAGAGACAGGACGTCATCTCGCTGATTACTGCAAAAGATTCAACGTCCCATTTGAGTATCAAGCTATAGCAAAATAATGGGATAGCGTTACAATCGAGGATCTTAAAATCGATAAGGATGAGATCGTCGCTGTTAATTGCTTGTATTGCTTGAGGAATGTGCCTGATGAGACTGTCCTTGGAGCCATAGATTGTCCACGAGAGTCGGTTTTGAAGTTGATCAAGGCTATCAAGCCTAATTTGTTCCTTCACGGAGTTGTAAATGGGAACTACAACGCCCCATTCTTCTTGACTAGATTCCGTGAGGCTTACTTTAACTTCTTGGTGTTGTTTGATATGTTTGAGGCAGCATTGCACCGTGAAGACGAAGAAAGGTTGATGTTTGAGAAAGAGGTGATCGGTCGAGAAGTGATCAATGTGATAGAGTGTGAAGGTATGAAAAGGATTGAAAGACCCGAGACGTATAAGCAGTGGCAAATTAGGAATGAGAGGGCAGGGCTCACGCTTGTGCCTATGAATCGGGACATTATGAAGGAGATTAAGGCTAAGGTGAAAATAGGGTTTCATAAGGATTTCATGATGGATACTGATGGAGATTGGATGGTGCAAGGGTGGAAAGGGAGGGTTATCTATGCTATTTCCTCATGGAAGGTTGAGTAGTCCTTTAGTTCAATGAATATTAAGTTCATAAATGTACTAAGTTCGAACACAAGTTACCTTATTTACTTATATATAGTTATATATACAAGTTATGAAAAATAAAGCCTTGCTTTTGTTTATTAAATATCAGAAATTACAAGCATATAATGTACCATATTTTCTATAGCTATTTAACGACTTCACTAACGGAGTAACGGTCACCATTTCTATAGCTTACTTTGATTCAGTCACAGAAAAAATAAATGTATATTCTCGCAAAAAATAAAACATAAGGCATACTTATATAAAGTTCTACTGAACACCCGAGATCTTTTATTGCACACATACAGGAATCACCCGAATAGGCAAATTAAAAATTGTGCAATCGGTTTACAGAAGGCCAGTTGAGAGTCCCGTAATCACTATTGATTAGTGATTTGGAATCGCAAAGTGTAAAGTTTAATTGTAGAAGAGGGGGTTGAATACAATTAAAAACTTTTTCTGATTTTAACTAAGTTAATTGAAAGTTCTTAATCGTTATAACAGAAACAGAGTATATCAGATAACATATATGACAATATCAAAGAACAATGTAATAGTAGCTGAAATGGTGAATTGTATTGATCATAAAATTCTCAAGTGTTGAATGCAGAATGGATTAACCAAAGTTAATCCAATTCAAACACTTAGCTAAACTATTACAATCGAGATGAACAGCAGTGGACAAACACGCTGACTGTTCACTCTATGAATCGCTAAATCGTGCTTAGACAAACTACTCACTGACACACAAGTGATTAACATGAATTGAACGACTAGCCTCTACATTACAAAACACTGAACTATTTATACTACAAGAGTTCCTAAAATATCGCCTACAAAATAGGATCTTGGAAGGACATGTGTTGCTGCTTGATTGGTTTGAACTCTGATGAACCGACATTCTGCGGGTCCCAATTCTGTTACCGCAAATATCTCGTTACCTTAAAACCAATCACTTGCTGCCACGTAATCTTTCGGACATACTTCGAACTGGAACACTCTTGCTGATGTATAGATAAGTACAGTACTTTTTAGTACTTGATGATTGAGAGGCTTTATTGAATAGTCACTGAAGATGCAGTAATCCTCCTCACTCACTGC
Organism: Helichrysum umbraculigerum; assembly: GCA_949592205.1. Lineage (NCBI taxonomy): Eukaryota > Viridiplantae > Streptophyta > Magnoliopsida > Asterales > Asteraceae > Helichrysum > Helichrysum umbraculigerum. The sequence goes on along the minus strand of CATIUR010000005.1, from coordinate 120,822,746 downwards.
GAGCTAACATGCTCTTGTAGAATGAATTGAACTAAAGATCTTCAGTGACTAGCTGTTATTCTGGCAGTGACTTTTCCCTTTATTGATTTGAAGAAGTAAGGCTCTCGCTGACGTAGATCAGCGACACACCAAGTTGAGCTTTAAATCTTCCTCAGAATATCGAACAGAATGAATGATGATCAGCGAAACCCATTATCAGCAACAGCAGCTTCGATACAATCCATTTCTTCACTGAGTAGTGAACAGTTGAGTTGGTCAGCGACCAGTGACTCAACAATCTCCCCCTAAATGATTGTGATTGAAGCTCCCTAGACAAACTTGTTGCTGAGAAAGTTTATAGTCAGTGATTAAGATCTTAAACATTCAGTGACTTTATACTTGTGATCCATTCATTTTTCTTTTTGGATTCTTTTTGATATGATCTGAGTTTTGCACTTTGGTTTTCTAAAAAAAAACCATATATTATTGAACTGCAAAATATAAAGTACAGATAGTATTTCAGTTACAATATATTTAATCTATCTCAAACTTTAAATCTACTATCTTCAGCGATTAGATAAATAGCAGAGATTCCTGCTATCTTTAGCGATCAGATGAGATAGTGACTTAAGACTTTCAACCCAACAATCTTCAGCATGACGTCTTCTCACGAAGCTTTAACCGACTGAAAATCAATGAACCTTCATCTTCAGATACTTAGATTTGAGAAGGATTCATTGCTAAGCTGAAGTGGCACAAATATTGAATAAAATCACCAAGAAAAGAAAATTGTAACTCAAATACAGGAAATACATGTGATATGATTTCCAAGTATCAGCTACTTTGATAGCATCAGTGATTTCATCAATGATATGATTTCCAAGTATCAGCGATTTGTTGCATGAGCAACATTGGTTTTTGCATTCATTTGCACGTTTTCTCCCCCTTGACAAAATCACCAAGTAGATAAGTGTTTCTTTGGTATCATCAGTAGTACTTGAATATTTCTCCCCCTTGATGATAGCATGAAATACCGTGTGTAATAGGTGATTGGTTTTCTCATCATCATCAGCTTGTGTTTTAGCTAATGGATCATTGAAAACAGAGAGATCAGCTTGTATCTCTCTCTGTGACTGGAGAGAGACATTGACAGCTGGTGCAGTGAGAGAAGAGAGATAGCTCGGGTCTGTAGCCAGTGATGTGACACCAGCAAAGAGTGTGTTAACACCCACTGATGACACTTGCCCTTTGTTTAAAACATCATTCTTTTGTGAGAATAATGAGTGGCTCATGGGTTGACACGATAAAAGTTTGAGATTTGAAAACATGATTTTATCAAGAATGCCCACAGTGACTGAACGTTCAGACCATGTTTCATCCTTGGCGTCCGAAGACGTCTTCTTTTTGAGATTATTTGCAGAGGTTGGTAAAGTATTCTGGGATGGTGGTTGACCAGTTTTGATCACTGTGGTTTTTGACAGTGATATGGTCGATTGGGGAGCAGAATCAGACATATGTACAGAAGTTACATGCTGGGACATAGAGATTCCCCCCCCCCCCCCCCCCCCCCCCCCCAAAAATGAGAGCAAATGATACAAAACTGTGTATTGCTATTACTTTTTTTTTTTTTAAAGAAATTATAACATAATGATAAAGAAAAGATCAGAAAGTGGGTGATTTGTGAAGTGAGGTGAAGGGTTGGTTTTATAATGAAGTTATGTGAGAAGTATGTGGTGAAAAATGAAACGTCGTGGTTGATGATGGTGGTAAGTAGGGGTGGCATAGGGGTGATTATTTATGATGTTAAATGGGATAGGGGTGATGATTGTGGAGGTTGGTGGTATTAATGGTGATTTGAGAGGTGCGCCGGAAAAGTATATGTGACGTAAGGAAGAAATAGTGTCAGAGGTGCAATTTTTGTGACACATCCCTTCAAATAATGATGAAAGAATCAGGAAGTTCCTGAATGTGAAAAAAAAATAACACTTATATACTAAAAAAAAATACTAATCATAATTTTCAATTTGCCTGAGATATTATCTCACTGATCTAGTTACAACTTAGAATACTAACTAAGTCAGAGAGATTTGATCACTGGTAAATATGAATCATGATTTTTATTTATTAAGTATGAGTATTGTTTTAAAATAAAATTTAAAGAGACTTATTTTTCGCTGAAAGAGTTACAGCTTAGAATACTAACAAGATCAGCTAAAGAATAGGTCTCTGAAAAATAATAATAATAATTTTTTTTTTAAAATTGCGTATAGATTATGTCTGATATGAACTATGTAATATTTTACTATATTATCTTTCACTGATCTAGTTACAACTTAGAATACTAACAAGATCAGCAAAAAAAATATAGGACAATGATAATATAGGTCATATAAAGACATAACAGATACTCAAAATTTAAAAAATGAAGCCTTTAAACAAAAAATAACTAACTGAGCTTGATAGCTGAGCTAGTCATTTAAGTTTAACATGCCAAGCTCGCTGATAAGAAAATTAAATCTTTTCTCATCTAAAGGTTTTGTAAATAAATCAGCGAGTTGGTAATCAGTTGGAATAAAATGCAATTCAATATCACCTTTCATCACATGGTCCCTGATGAAATGATATCGGACATCAATGTGCTTTGTCCTTGAGTGCATTACTGGATTGTTGGCAATGGCTATAGCGCTTTGACTATCACAGTAGATTGGTATTTCATTGAAGTCAAAGCCATAGTCAGCAAGCTGATTTCTCATCCAGAGAATTTGAGCAGTACAGGCACTTGCAGCAACATATTCAGCTTCAGCAGTTGAAGTTGAGACTGAGTTTTGTTTCTTGCTGGACCAGCTTACTAACTTTTCTCCAAGAAATTGACAGCTACCATATGTACTTTTTCTATCCAGTTTGCATCCAGCATGATCAGAATCAGAGTATCCTTTCAGGGAGAAGTCTGAACCAGATGGGTACCAGAGACCAAGATTAGGAGTACCCTTCAGATATCTAAATATCCTTTTGACAGCGAGCAAATGTGATTCCTTAGGATCAGCTTGATACCTAGCACAGAGACATGTAACAAAAATAATGTCTGGTCTACTAGCAGTTAGATACAACAGCGACCCGATCATTCCTCTGTAAGCAGTAATGTTTACAGATTTACCATCAGGATCAACATGTAGCTTTACTGCAGGTGACATGGGTGTAGCAAGGGTTGAGCAATTAGCAAATTCAAATTTCTTTAACAGATCTTTAACATATTTTCCTTGACTAATGAAAATTCCAGTTTTGGTTTGTTTTACTTGCAAACCAAGGAAAAATGTTAATTCACCCATCATGCTCATCTCATAACTTTTGGTAATGAGATCAGAAAATTCCTTGCACATGTCACTGTTAGTAGATCCGAAAATGATATCATCAACATAGATCTGGACTAATATGACATCTCTCTTATCTCTTTTGATAAATAATGTGCTATCAATTTTGCCTCTGACGTAGCTACATTTTATCAGGTAGACAGAGAGAGTATCATACCACGCTCTGGGAGCTTGTTTTAGTCCATACAGGGCTTTATCAAGTTTGTAAACATAACCCGGATGTTTTGGATCAATGAATCCAGGTGGTTGCTTGACATACACTTCTTCCTGCAGCTTGCCATTCAGAAAGGCACTTTTCACATCCATTTGATATACTTTAAACTTCTTGTGAGCTGCATAAGCAAGAAATAGCCTGATTGCTTCAAGCCTAGCTATTGGTGCAAAGGTTTCGTCATAATCGATGCCTTTTTGCTGACAGTAACCTTGTGCAACTAGTCTAGCTTTGTTTCTTGTAACAACACCATCAGCATCCATTTTATTTCTGAACACCCATCGTGTTCCAATCACTGATTTACCAGCGGGTTGTGGTACAAGCTTCCAAACTTTATTTCTTTCAAACTGAGATAGCTCTTCTTGCATGGCAGCTATCCAGTGATGATCAGTAAGTGCTTCATCAACCTTCTTTGGTTCCATTAGAGACACAAAACTTACAAACAAACAGAAGTTAGCAGTTGCTGATCTTGTCTGAACCCTGGATTGTGGATTACCAATAATCAATTGATTATCAATATGCTTTGTCCACTTAGTCATTCGCTGAGGTTCAGTAGTGACTTGATTACTTTGTGAGGGTTCAGAGGGCAAATCAACATTTGTAGCATGAGTATTGTTGTTATGTGAGTTTTGGTTTGGACATTGAGTTGATGATGATGGGACATCTGTAGGTAAAGATGATGTTCCTGAATTATTCACAGCTAAAGTAGAACTGGAATTGATTTCAGGAATATTATCTTCACCTTCAAAGTCAGATGAGAAATTTTTCAATTTCTTATCATTTGATTTGATTTCATTTGATAAGTCACTATCCATTTTGTTAAAAACAAGATTTTCATATTCTTTTGGATCAGTGAGTGACTCATCATATGATTCATCAAAAGTAACATCCATTGATTCCTCAATACATTCTCTTCGTTTATTATAAATTCTGAAAGCTTTAGAGATGATTGAGTAACCAACAAATATTCCTTCATCAGCTTTGGGATCAAACTTTCCTAAGTGATCGCTTTTGTTTAGAATGTAGCAGGTACTACCAAAAATATGAAGAAAACTTATATCAGGTTTTCTCCCCCTTAATAGCTCATATGCTGTCTTACTGTGCCTTTTGACAATTAGTGACCTATTTTGAGTGTAGCAGGCAGTACTCACTGCTTCAGCCCAGAAATAGGTCTTAAGACCAGCATCAATGAGCATTGACCTTGCAGATTCAATCAAGGTTCTATTTCTCCTTTCTGCCACCCCATTTTGTTGGGGTGTTCTTGGTGCTGAAATTTTTTGAGAAATACCTTTTGAATCACAAAAATTTTCAAGGTCAAAATTTCGAAATTCAGTACCATTATCACTTCTCAGATGTTTTACCGTGACATCATTTAGATTTTCCATTTTCCTGACAAAGGATATGATCTCGCTGGCAGCTTCACTTTTGGCTTTGAGAAAAAATACCCAAGTGTATCTGGAGTATTCATCTACTATCACCAAACAGTACCTTTTTCCTCCAAGACTTGATGTACTCACTGGTCCAAACAGATCCATATGTAGCAAGTAAAAACATTCTGTTACAGATGAAGTCTGCTTACTTTTGAAGGACGAGCTGTGATGCTTTCCCTTTTCACATGCTGAACAAAGCTTGTCTTTGTCATAAGACATTTTTGGTAGTCCGGTGACTAAACCATTCTTGCTCAGTTTGTTAATTGCTTTGAAGTTCAGATGAGAAAGTCGCTTATGCCATAACCATTTTTCTTCTGAAACGGTTCTGGAGTAAAAACATGTTCCTGACTGTGCTGAATCCATATTTACCACATAAGTATTCCCTTTCCTTTTTGCAGCAAGAACAGCACTTCCCTTTTTGTTGTAAACAACACCAGCTTCATGATCAAAAAGTACCTTGTTCTTAGAATCACAAAACTGACTGATGCTTAATAAATTGTGCTTCAAACCTTCTACATATGCTACTCGCTTGAACATTACATTACCATTGGTTAAGACACCATATCCTTTGGTTTTCCCCACTTTGTTATCACCAAAAACAACATCAGGACCTTTTTCATCCTGATAATCACTGAGCAGCGACTTACATCCTGTCATATGCTTGGAACATCCGCTGTCTAAATACCAGATGGTTTCTCTAAGAATGCTTTTGTAGATGCTGTCAGAGTCCCACCCTGATGCTGAACATTTCTGAGCTACTTCCTTGATGTTTTCATGGAATTCAGCATCATTAGCCATTAAACAGTAATCTTTGTCTAGGCAAAGCATTGCTTCTTCATCATCAGATGAAGAGCATGAATCAGAGTCGCTGAGTGAGCTTTCTTCAGCAACAAATCCTTTTCTCTTCTTCTTTCCAGATTTTGACAATTCTTTCAGCTTCTTATATTTTGCCTTGTACTTGTTGTACTTATCATTTCTGACATTTGGCATGGGTTCAGGGACTTGATTTACTGATTTTGATCTGCACTCAGCTGCAAAATGACCAATTCTGCCACACTTGTAGCATTCACCTTTAGATTGAAATTTATCAGATGATGGAGCACCAGTGAATCTTCTTGATCTGGTGTTCCTTCTGAAATTAGCAACCATCATGGCCATATCCTTCTCAAGCTTCTCCAATCCTTCATCATACTCGTATTCTGACTTTTCTTCATCTTGACCACCTTCCTCTTCAGCTATCAGTGACTTCGAACTTTTCTTGGACACTTTTGACTTTTGTCTTTGATCGATTTCATCAAGCTCTGCTACAAGGGCATTGGATATCTTCTGACTTCCAAGAGTAGCACGAATATGCTCACTCTGATCAGCTTGCTTTTCAGACTGCTCCCAATTGAGCAAAATACCATAGACTTGAGTTAAATTCAGAATTGAATAATCATTTCTCTGTCTGGTACACGTTGCAATGGTTCCCCAGATTTTCCTTGGCAGCAACTCAAGAAACTTTTCAACAACAAATCTCTGTTCCTTGCCTATACCAGCCTTCTCCATTTTGTTCATCAGTGACTGGTATCTGGTGTAAGTGGAAGACAGAGATTCATTGGTTCCATTGCGAACAGCTCATACTGGCGAGTGAGATTGACTTCCCTGCAGCGAATAATATCAGGAGTTCCAATATATATATTCCTAATGGTATCCCACATGTCTTTAGCAGTTCTACAAAGCCTGATTGATTCGAACACTTCATCAGGAAGTGCCATGCCTATGTAGATTTTAGCTTGTTTATCAAGTCTAACCAATCGCCTATCCACATCAGTCCATTATTCCTCTCTTTTAGGTAAAACCATTTCTGGTATAGCTGGAGTAGTAGCTGTTGCAATTACAGCAGGAACAATAGTAGTTGGGATATGTGGACCATTGGTTATGATATTACAGAGACGGTCATCAACTAAGTCCAAAAACATCATCATCCGGGACATCCAAGTTTCAATCCTTGAAGGATCAAAAGCTGGAGGTTTGGTTGTAGAACCATTTCCCTTTTGATAGTCAGAGTCAACACAGCTGTACTTTACAGATTCCATTGCAGACCTGGTTAATTGAAGTTAAACCAACTCTGCTTTAATACCAATTGAGAGTCTCGTAATCACTATTGATTAGTGATTTAGAATCGCAAAGTGTAAAGTTTAATTGTAGAAGGGGGGGTTGAATACAATTAAAAACATTTTCTGATTTTAACTAAGTTAATTGAAAGTTCTTAATCGTTATAACAGAAACAGAGTATATCAGATAACACATATGACAATATCAAAGAACAATGTAATAGTAGCTGAAATGGTGAATTGTATTGATCATAAAATTCACAAGTGTTGAATGCGGAATGGATTAACCAAAGTTAATCCAATTCAAACACTTAGCTAAACTATTACAATCGAGATGAACAGCAGTGGACAAACACGCTGACTGTTCACTCTATGAATCGCTAAATCGTGCTTAGACAAACTACTCACTGACACACAAGTGATTAACACGAATTGAACGACTAGCCTCTACATTACAAAACACTGAACTATTTATACTACAAGAGTTCCTAAAATATCGCCTACAAAATAGGATCTTGGAAGGACACGTGTCGCTGCTTGATTGGTTTGAACTCTGATGAACCGACATTCTGCGGGTCCCAATTCTGTTACCGCAAATATCTCGTTACCTTAAAACCAATCACTTGCTGCCACGTAATCTTTCGGACATACTTCGAACTGGAACACTCTTGCTGATGTATAGATAAGTACAGTACTTTTTAGTACTTGATGATTGAGAGGCTTTATTGAATAGTCACTGAAGATGCAGTAATCCTTCTCACTCACTGCGAGCTAACATGCTCTTGTAGAATGAATTGAACTAAAGATCTTCAGTGACTAGCTGTTATTCTGGCAGTGACTTTTGCCTTTATTGATTTGAAGAAGTAAGGCTCTCGCTGACGTAGATCAGCGACACACCAAGTTGATCTTTAAATCTTCCTCAGAATATCGAACAGAATGAATGATGATCAACGAAACCCATTATCAGCAACAACAGCTTCGATACAATCCATTTCTTCATTGAGTAGTGAACAGTTGAGTTGGTCAGCGACCAGTGACTCAACACCAGTGCAATGCTAGCTGGTTTTGTTTCAAGCAGATGATTAAGTGTTGATAAAGGAAGAATAGAACAATGTATTTATTACCATCTGTTTTTCAGTTACTGCAAAAAGTTACTGGGAATTTCTTACAATCTGTTTTTCGATTACTGCATAAAGTTACAGGATGGAGGTAGTAACTTAATGCACTTCTCAGGAATCTGAGCGAACTAAGTTGATTTACCAAATAAAACAGAGTACTAAGTCTGAGCCATATCTGCAACAATCTGCTGTTCAATAATCAACTGGCCGGCCCAAAACTCCAAAAGGTGACACTTTCTATTAGATAGATTTGGAAATGCACATACGCATGTATGGACTGGTCAAGGCATTTCATAAGAGGCAGCCAAGCTCATTTCTAATCATATGAATCCCCTGCGTGCACGTTAGGACCGGATGTTGGATAATTTAACATTAAGATGACGGCTAAAGAGGATTCTATCATACTACATTGTACGAGAATTTTGTATGATGCAAAAAGATATGGATTTGTTGAAACCCTAAAATCTATGAGTAACATATATGATTTAATTTGCACTTGGTGCATATTCCGCCTTTAAAGTTTTATGCCATTAAGATTATGAAATACCATTTTAAATTTTGAAAAACAGTATATATATGATTTGCTACTGACTTTCGTAGTTTTAGATTTATTGTACTTCTGTGCCGGTTCTTTACTGATTATAGAAGGTTATTTACTGCTTCTTGGGTTAATAGATAAGTAGGGTATCAAATTTTTACAAAATGTTCAATTTAGGGGAACGATTTAAATTCTCTAACAAAAAACTAACTTAACTTTTAAAACCATCCTCTATATATATGGAAAATGAAGCCGATAAGGATTCATCATTTTAAACAATTTTATAAACATTAGTTATCTTTCTACATATTTTATAATCTTAAGTTACCCTTAAACATATCACGTATAAGTAGGGTTGATCTAAGTAAAACAATTTTGATCATTCTCTAAATTGAACATTTTGTAAAAGTTTGATGGTCTCACTGTCTATTAACCCTTGCTACTTTCACTTTTACTGAATAAATGACTATGTTCATCTCATGAGTATCTGATACAAAACTTGGGGTTTTCGCAAAGTAATTCATCAATTGAACCTGAGAATGTAGGTGATTTTCTATATTACTCTCACACCATTCTTATTATCATTACTAATTTTGCGAGCATACGGATATAAAAGTGTGGTGTACGTACATATCACCTCTCATATGTGATGAGTAAATTTCAAGGCATACAAGGATAGTTGCTTTTAGATTATATCTATGTGGTACTTAATTCAGCTCCCTTTTGCCTTCCCAGTCTCAATTCCAGTCACATCGATTCTCGTTAGGTTTGCTCAAAGCGGGAAACTTATAATAACAACAACAATATAATACCCAATTCTGTATATGAGGGGTATGAGGGAGGCCAGATGTAAACAATCAAAGCAGGAAACTTCTATGCTCTTTTAATGAAGGCATACAAATTTAACATATGAACTATTAGGTTTGATTCTAGATCTACGGCTGAAAGGACAAGTATGGATTTCATTCCGCATTAGTCCACGTTTGTTTGGATAAGAGATCTTTCCAAGTCAACTCGTATATGAGTAGCAATTTGCTGAAACATGGATACAACGACAATGGATGATTGATCATTGTTGCAGGTTTTACGTGCAACCATCAACCAGGAAGATATATACTTTCCTTTGTACGTATGACCATTCTCTTGCTCGAAATAGTTGCCATATCATTAAGTTTCCTAGTTTTCGTCTTTGTGCATTTCCTTATTCGTAACGACATTGCTATGACAACGTGAGTGGAATATAAAATTTATAGAAAGCGATATGACGTTCCGTTGACCAGTTGAACACAGAGTGACACATTGCTTAACTACTGATGGAGGTTAGTTGATCATTAAGCGTTATAGTTCGTGTTCAAATCTTTAATTGATATAAAAGTTTCAGTGATAGGTGGATTTTAGAGATAAGGAAAGTAAGAAAACTAAAAAGAATGTTTATATTTAACGTTGTCAATCTTTGAAATTTTGGACAGAGGATCCGAGGGGAAGACCTCATTTGAGGAGAAGGAGGAGAAGACCTATTTTTACTGCATTTTAAGGCTAAAATATTGTAATTTACGAAAGTTACTGCATTTTAACATCACTCCACTGCATTTTATACATATCAAAAATCACTGCATTTTAACATCACTGCATTTTAACTCTTACATTTTTGTCCTAAAATGCAGTAAAATAAGCCTTCTCCTCATTCTTCTCATATAAGGTCTTCTCCTCTAAACCTTACCCGAAATTGTGTGCATAAAAGATTAAATACTATCCACATAAAGATCATAAAAGAATTTAAGTGTAAACTTTAAGGACCAGAAGTGAAAGTTTAAGAGGAGGTATTGGCAAAACACAAGACCGGTTCAACTCATATAGTTAAAATGGGCGGTTCAACCGGACACAAAACCAGTTCAACTGGATTGAACCGGATCCGGACAGAAAATCGGTTCACTCAAAAAACCGGTTTTTAAAACATTGGGTATTGGGCATTACAAAGAGTGAGGTTCAGGAGGGCACAAGGTGATTGGAGAGCACGGAGAGCTACCTGGGAGCCAACCAACGCCTGCCACATGTCACTTACATCAAGGATAATTCTATTATTTTATTCTACCCCAAATATGACCGCTGACCGAAATTAAAATGCGGTACAAAATTTCTAAAAAAAGTCATCAATTGCAAACAAAAAAAACATGATAAAATACGTTATACAAAATGTATAATTTCAAATATACAGAAGTAACTACAAAAAAATGCATTATAAAAAACAAACATTATGCAAGTTGCACTACAAAATGCACTGCAAGATGGAAATGTTACAAAATTATATATACTTCTATATATATAAATGAACTGCAAGATTCTTCTTTTGTTGATTCTTCTTCATTGTCTTACCTACAAAATGCAATATATAACAATAAGATCATCTACAAACACTATAAATTATATATGCAGGATATACAAGATGAGGTGAAATTATATCCATCTCCAAATTACTAAAGTTAATGAAACTTTTGAAACACTGAATTTTTTATAACCTATTTTAAATGCAATGAAATGTTATACAAAATGCAGTATATAAAAAATACATAATTGAACAAAATGAATTGTAAAAATCAAATACAAAAAATAAAGCATATATATATAAAATGCAGTAAGAAAATAAAATATCAAAAATGCAGCTAAACAATAAGCAAAATACATTATTAACATGAAAGCATGATCAACAAATACAAAACACGAAAAAATAGGAACATATAAAATGCAGTAACTAAGCGAGTGAACAAAATATTAAAATGCAGTGAATAACTCCACTAGTTACACTCTAAAAACAAAATACTGCCACCAAACACACTTAAAATGCAATAACATAAATTACAGTAACTCAAAATGCAGTAACATAAATTGCAGTAACATATAATGTAGTGAATACCTCTACTAGTTACACTATAAAAACAAAAATGCAGCAACCAAACACACTTAAAATGCAGTATAATAAATTGCAGTAACTCAAAATAAATTAACATAAAATGCAGTAAAATAACAAAATGCAGTACCCATAAAAAAACACCATAACAACAAACATAGCAAGTCATATATCAAATAACTAGTATAATCAATACTTATAGCACATAAATATTAACAAAAATATGCAATAAACATTTTAAAACATCATAAAAATAAAATGAAAACGGATAATTAGGTGTATACCTTTGATTACACTTTCAACTTCATCTTCTTCACCATTAACAGATTCACATAGATCAATAGTTACTTCCTTCTTATTTTGTTTCGCATTAACATGATATAAATTGCTCGTTGACAGAATCAAAATCAAAAGGTAGCGGAACGGATAGACGTTCATCGATGTAAACATTCGTGACGTTCGGAAATCGATGAGCGAGAAGATGAACGAAAGCGTCAGGACTACCAGACGCTCTGATTCAGAATTATAGCGCGACCAAATCATTCGAGCTTTAACCTCCGGCGACACACGAGTGAGCATGCGTCTCGACTGTATTTCATATCGAGATTACAGAAGATTTCGAGGATCAATTCGGTAGAATTAAGTTTATTAACCGGAATGTGTGAATTTGTGTTTGAATGTGTCTTTTTTGTTGTTGAAAATTTATTGTTAATTTGAGATCTGTAAATGAGTGTGTGTAAAAAAGAAAGAGAAAAAGTAACATGGATGATGATGATGATGATGATAATGATGATGATGTGACCGAAGTATTGCCCGAGAAAACCCCCTTATCTCATTTAATGAAACTTACAATTTTCAGTCCTTCACTTTAGAAATTTACCACATAACCCTTGCATTGATCACAACCGTTTATTAAAAAAAATGGACGATTGATATTCGTGGCTCTCGGGGCTCTCCAAATATAGTGAGCTCTCATGATCCTATATCTACAAATATTTAATAAATGTTAGTTCAGTTTAAAGACATAAAAAAAATAATACCATAGTGCAATCTTATATCTTAGAATATATCTCCCTTGCCACACATAACAAATTGTGGTTGCCAAGACCAATCGACCAATAACGCTTTAAAAAAGCAATAATCGAGTCCATCAAAAAGGTTCGTGGAAACTCAATCAACACTTTCAGACAATATATGAGGTGGTGCGTTTGAATTTTAAAGTCTCACTTTACTAACGCAGAATGCATCTAGAATGTGGGAGCTGACGAGTTTCACACATACATGATCAGAGCTATGAGTATGCTTCATATTATTTCTTTTATTCCATGTCGGCGTTTTTGTAAATCTAGTTGGGTGATCGGCTTTGGTGTACGCCTCAAACAATAGATTCAATTTGTACTAGTGCATATATCAGTTTAAGTTAAAGTGCCTGAATTTCTGAAACCCAACTGTGAGATATAGATGTTTAACTTTGTAGTGGGACACTCACATATCACTATGAAGATCACAAATTTTCGTCACTAATAAATTTTCTGGAGGTACCATCATCTTTTACTAACTGTAATTCCAGGAAAATCACAAGGACGACAATCCATGCGAGTTTCTTCACATCTATTTTATTTAAGAAAGCGAATTCCATCATTTAATGGAATTAATTTGGTAGAATCAAATTCTATTTCCTTGTGTCAATTAACGGACGATGAAATGGAATCTGAGTTTCATCCTTACCATTTTACCAACCAAACAAGAAACAAACTATTATATTACACCAATTGGGCATTTTCCAAGTGCAATCGCTACCACAAACGCCGAGATCCTACATGTAAATGTGGCCAACTCGCAAGTGGTTTAATTTGAATCCGTACCTCAACACATGTGGGTGATTTGTGGATAGTTAATTTGCCTAGTGTCGATGCTACTTGCAGGTGGAGCAAACGCGTACAAGGGTACCTTTCAAATGACCCTTTTCAAACTAATATATTACTCATATTTGATTAGATTACTCGAAACAAATGACCCCTAAAAATCTATATATTTTTGTTGTTTACAAAACAAAACTTCTGAGTTCTTTTTATTAACAAAATAATATTTTATTAATTACATTAAAAAAATTTAAGGACGGTATTACATTACATTGCTGTTAAAAAATTTTAAAACCAATTTCCCATCATTCAAATTCACTTATAAAGCAGTTAAATAAAAACATGCTTAATATATAAATGGATCAATTTTGTTACGTTGAGTATAGGCCCAAATCCAATACTTTGCCGTATGAAAAACCCTAGTTTGAATTCTATTTTTGGCGGCATCCAGCTCTATATATATGTAACGTAATGTTATATATAAGAATCCATCGCCGTTGGAACAATCAATCCAAATGAAGGCGCCAAATTTGATTCACTTTACGATCGACAGGTTTACCGGTAATAATCATTTCATTTTACTTGTTTTTTTTCTGTATTAATTGATCAATTGCAATTGGATGTCTGTTTATGTTCAATTGTTTTAAGTTATGTGGTAATATTAACTAACTAATGGTTGGTGTTTTTGGTTGAGCGGCCAATGACATGACAATAGATCGATAATTGTTCATAGAAACACAATTTTTAAACCTTTCTTCTATTCTTGTTTATCCAGAGTACTATCAAATACATTGCAATTTATTGCATACAAATATGGATTAAGTGCAGGGTGGAAAAAGTCCGCAATCAGACACAAGTTGATTGAAGGAGATGTTCTGACTGGAATATTGGAACATCTTTTTCAATCAATTGTGTCCGATTGCAAACTTCTTCCAACCTGCACTTATGCCATATTTGTTTGCAATGTATTTAGTACTACTCTGGATCAACAAGAAAAGAATAAAAGATTTAATAATTTTAATTCTAAGAACAAGGATCCATATGTTGTCATAGCCACATGTACCAAAAATACCAACCATTAGTTTTTGAAGGTTTTTTACAGGTTCCGATAATCCTTCAAGATATACTTTTCGTCTTGCAAATGGATCACTGAAACCAATGCCACCACCACATGAGAAGAACCCTGTTAGATACAACATATATCCCGTGTGTGCAAATAGGAGACTGGGTGCTGTAGGGTTGCCGTCAGGGGCGGATTTCTTTAGAAGGAAGTGGGGGCCCAAGCCCCCAATGGCCCAAAAATAATACCCTATATTTATCTACATTTTCTAGAATGCCCTCAGTCCAATTTATAATTTGCCCTCAGTCCATTTTCAGATTTGCCCCACGCCCACTTAGAAAACCTTTTCAGCCCAAAAAAATATTAAAAAAAGAAAAGAAAAAACGCTGGTGATATTAATCGAACACTTGCAGTCTTGCAGATCAAAATTGTTTAATACGCTTTTTTCTTTTTGGCTTTTTCCGTTGTTGTCTGCCCTCTGCTTGCTTTCTAACTAAACAAGATCCCAGTTGCTTCTTTTTAATTATTCATTGTTTCGATTTGCACACCAAAGAAGGTTCAAAAGTTCGAAATGTTAATATATGCTTCATTGATCCTTTAAAAATCAGGTTATTTAATCTCTCAAATAATTTAGGGTTTGCAAATTTTCTGTTAAGTTTTTTAAGATATGATGTTATACTACTGTAGTTAAATTTGGTGTTAGCATACTGTGATGAAAAATTGAAAATATGACCCATTTGGCCATTTGTCACATTGATTGATTTCGTTAGTTTTATTATACTCCGTAATACAAAACAGTAGGTCAGTAGCTATTATTAGATAATTTTTCTTGATGGTTCATGACTTGTTTTATAATACAAATACTTTATTTATTAATTGTTATGAATTTACCTAGAACTATGAGAAGATTTCTTAGAAGCAATGAACCATCTTCATCAACACCTATTAATGTAGTTGAAATGGAAGATCTTCCTTGGGATCCATATGATAGGCCACGAATTTTACTTTATCACCCTAATCAAAGAGATGAAATATGGAGACAATATTGGCTTAGAGGACCTTGTCAACCACGTGGTCATGTTTTTTTTCCAAAAAAGATGGAGATAATGGAAGAAACTTTGTCAAAGCTTGGTTTGATAAATATAGTAATTGGTTAGAGTATAGTGTTAAGGCGGACAAAGCCTATTGCTTATGTTGCTACTTATTTAGAGATCACGTACATCGGACAACAAGGTGGGAATGATGCATTTGTGACGAAGGGTTCTTATGGTGCCAATTATTTTTACGCAAAACTGTTTTGTAAAAATTTTTATGCCCTCACCAACACAAAATCCTAGATCCGCCACTGGTTGCCGTTAGTGCATGTTCCTCTTGACGAGATTGTAAAAATCCATATCTTGTTGATACATTTATTAGATTTGTTATCTTTTAAAACTATACGTTTATTATATTATATTTATTGAATTTCTCTGTGTGTTCTTTACTTATATGGTTATGGAAAGATGTTGAAAGTTACTTTCTTTTGCATGGAGTATTGGAATGTATTTGTCTCATGAGTTTCTATTGCAAAACTTGGTTAATCTTTTATTTTTAGTGATGAAATTTGATTTATTGTAAAGGGATGGGAGTTGATTTGTAGATTGCTTTTTTTTGATAAATTTACCTTCAGAATTGTATTTGACTATAATACCATCCAACCACTTTTAGATCAGTTGACTACATTAGTGACCTGTGTGGCTGTAACTACACAGGTTTGCGTCTCATTTATCTTACTATAACAATTATTATTAGTATACTTCAAGAAAGGAACTCTTGCTGTATGTAACCAATTAACTTACAAACATGTCAACAATAGAATGATACAGTAAATATAGTTATTGTTATAGACTTATAGTAGAAATAGAGATAATAACGCAAAAATATGGAAACAGGTCAAAAGGATATCTGAAATTAAGGATATATAGTAGATTAGGTTGATAAAATACAGAATGCAGTTTAATGTTTAGTGATACATTTTAGAGGTAAAAAGCCACTATATAACACACAAAAGAGAAAATATATACTCCGTAACTTTTATCCATGTAAAGTTTGAATATAAGAATCTTTGGAAATACATAGAAACCGACATCATGTCACAAATCTATCTTGCAAATGGAGAAATGAGTTCTGTTCATAAACAAATACAGATGAGACAATATATGCTTTTGGACCCATATAAGGTCGTAGGACACTTGGCTGTACCTAAGGGAAAGCACTGATAAATTTATCAGAATGGCCAGCAAATATATCGGATCGGGGCTAATCCTTCAGCCTGAGGATCTCCGGCCACGAGTTCACATAATCATGCTCCATAGAGGCTTGGAAAAATTTTCGACTACTGAATGGGTCGATTTGGGTAGTGTTTTATCTTAAACGGGTCAAATCAAGATATTTAGCAAACAGTGGGATAGAGCATATGGGTCAAACCTCCTTAGATGTTGATTTTTATATATATATATATATATATATATATATATATATATATATATATATATATATATATATATATATATATTAGAATATCATTGTAACATTATTGTTTCTGTGATTGTAATTAGTGAATTATAAATGAACAAAAAAACGTTTGCGGATCAGGTCAACCCAACATAGTGCCACCTGGTACTAATAAATGACATCTCTCAACACAAACCCATTATGACATTTTATACAAGCCAGATGACCCGCCCATCTTGCCACTAATAGGAAAAGGAATCTAACTGCGTTAGTCCTCTCCAAGATACATGTAGAATTAGAAGTGACAGCCGGTTACAGTTTATACATAGTAGAAGCCTGAATTACCTCACAACCAGCCTTCAACTGTGACATCTTTTAGTTGACATAAAATCCACATGTTCACATAATGCACGCCACATAAAATCCAATAACTCTTCAAGATATGCTTTTCATCTTGCGAATGGATTATCGAAACCGATGCCAGCACCACATGAGAGGAACCCAGTTAAATGCAACATGTCCTAGGAGACTGAGTACTCATGTGGGGTTGCCGCTTGTGCATGTTCCTCCGGATCAGATTGTAAAAATCCATATCTTGTTAATATGGAAACGCAATTGTAAATTGCAAAAAAATATACATAATTTAGATTTTTTAGCTTTTGACACCATCTATTTATGTGTTCTTCATTTATCTGGTTATGGAAAGTTGTTGAAAAATGTTATTTCTTTTGCATGGAACATTTGAATGTATTTGTCTTATGAGTTTTTGTTGCAAAACTTGGTTGATCTTTTATCTTTGATAATAAATTTGATTTATTGTAATGGGACGGGAGATGATTTGTACAATGCTTTTACATTTACCACCATAATTGATAAGTTGACTACATTAGTGACCTGCGAGGTTGTCCAAGTAAAGTTTGACTATATGAATGTTTGACAAAATGCTAAGTATAGATAGCAACTGTCATCATATCAGAAATCTATCGTGTAATCTTTGGTTTTCTGCAAATGATGAATATAGTCTCCGTAAATAAATACAGATGGGACGATATGTGTCTTTGGACCCAGATCAGGTCTTAAGACAGCAGTAGCTAGACAGCAAGATTGGGAAAACAGATGGGACGATATACGTCCTTGGATCAGTATACACTTGGAAAGAAAATGCACCGATAAATTTATTAAATTCATCAGATCGGGGCTAATCCTTCAGCTTGAGGATCTCTGGCCATGAGTTCACATAATGTTCTGTATAGCATTTGAAAATTTTCCATGTACTGATTTCAACTTGCAATGCATGTAGAATACAAAATAATTAAGACTTTAAAATGAAGGAACAATATAAGAGGTAGCAATTTCAACCCATTGACTTATGAATGGGTCGATTTAGGTTATGTGTTAGCTCCAAGGGGTCAATCAATATATTTATGGATTTACCTAAAAGTTGAACGGGCCTCCTTGACTGTTAAATTATTTATTCTCAAGATATTAAAATATAGTTGTAAGATTACTGTTTATGGAATCACAAGTAGTGTATTAATTAATTATTAATAGAATTCGTAAATGAACAAATAGCATTTGCGGGTCACCCAACCTCATGAAAAAAATGACATGTTTCAACACAAATCCTTAATGACATTTTACACAAGCCGGATGACCCGCCCATCTTGCCTGATCTAGGATCAGCAATCTAATTAGTTTTAGTTACTATCCATTATAGATTTAATATTAGAAGTAACAGCAGGTTGTGGCATATGCATCTTCTCTGTTGGTTGCTATAATATATACTTTGCTGCCAGTTGTAAACAAATCTTTCAATTAATTGTTTGGTTAATTTTTGAATCTATCCAATATACTCACTACTTTTACATTCAAATTTGCAATCCAGGCCTCTTGTAAGATACATTTGAGCTCCAATTATATATAGTGTCCCAGTTTTGATCTTTGTGGCCTTATTCCTAACAATAGTTCTATGAGAACATTGCATATAGAAGCTTGAATAACCTCAATGTTATGTTTTGAAGCCACTGGAGGTGTAGAAGGTTTTAATATACTAAATTTGCCTGTAATCTTACCATTAGTACCTGGGGTTAGAAATTCTAATATCTTTTGGAGGATGCGTAGTTTCACCTTTTATTATTTTCATATTGCTCTCTCCTTCCCAAATTAAGTGTCCATAGTCGGTTTGCAATAAAAGTGGGGACCATCACAATGTGAACAATAAAAATTTCATGCTGACCATTAAAAAGCTAGCATTTTGATTGATTAAAAGTTTAAAAGAGACTTATTTTAGGATAAACCAAAATAGAAAGGTGGTCACTAATTTTGGGACATAAGGAGCATTGATTTACATGAGCTATTGGAGAAAAGAAAGATATAAGTTGAAATTTTCTTCTCTTTACTTGACTTATCACATATCGGTAGTTCTAGTATTCCTAAACTTTTGTCCCTTTTTCCCCGACGACTCTTTTACGTCCCAACTCCCCATCGTTCTTTGAGTTATTGTCCCTGTTAACTTCTTTTGAGGAGAATTATGTTGGGAACGCGAAGATCAATTGAATGAAAGAAAGATTTGCAGACATAGAAGAGATCGCAACGCGACGAACAGAGATCGCCACGCGAAGTTGGTGATAGAGATGCACTCTATATCATTCGCGACGTGACAAGTGATTTTCAAGCAAGATTGCGACGCGATCTAACCTGGTCGACACGAAGTCTGAGCGGCCAAAAATGTCTTTTATTTTCGTGTTCGCCAAGTTTCTTGTTTCCTATATAATTAATCCTATGTATTTTTAACACAGGGACTACGAAAACTAATAGAAAAACTCTCTGGTTTGGTCCCGTGGACAAAACCAATTTCCTAGTTGGAAATTGGACAAAACCACGTTAAATCATTGTGTCGTTATTGTTTCGTTTATCTTGTTTGCTTGTTATTTCATATCCGTTTATTATCTGTGGGTGTAACCTCGATTACACGAAGGTTGTTTTGGTTGGTTAATTATCAACAACAGGTATTAGAGTGATCAACTAATAGTTGTTGGTTGTTTGTTTCTGCGTACAATTCCTTACAAATTCTATAATATTTAGTTATTGAATGAGTTGATTGAGTATATATAGTACAAACTGTTTTATTATGGAGGAAAACTCCGGTTTGTACTAATTGGACCTGATAAAAATTGTCTTAATGAAATATTGATCATATATAAACAGAAACTTACAAGCTGGAAGCGTAGCCGAGACACTTTTATTTCATATTATGCATGCACAATCACTCCCATCTCTTTCATTATAATCGTTCAATTTATAAGCTGCGCAGCCTTTAGATATTGGTTGAATGGTGATCTGGGTTGGTTGGATTTTGATGTGAAAGGCTGCATCGTATCAATGTTAATGAATACAACCAAAGAAAGGGGTACTGAGTCTGTGTCGTAGATTGTGAATCCAAAATAATCATAAATTTTATATTGCCGAATCTAATTGTTTCTCATATTCACTTATGTAGAATAAGATATTATGCCGTTTCAGTACACAGGTGACGTACTCGTTCGTTGTTATAGAAGCATCCAAATATTTCCACAAGTGAAGACATTAGTCATTACATAACAGGCGCCGACTGGATAAGACATTGTACAACCATTTTTTTAATAAGAAAGATACGCGTTCAGATTTGAGGGGAGGAGATGCATGAACTATTTACAAATCGTATGCGTTGAAATTTTATAACAATGTATGACTAACGGATATGACTAGTAGTTTGTGCATATTCCTCCTTCTCAGGTTGTACAAATCCTTATCATTGATATAATGAAGCACCATTATAAAACTCTGAAAAACCATATAGGTATGATTTTCTATTGAATTTTGCAATTTGTATATATATTATATTTCCTTGTGAGTTCGTTACTTTCTAATTATGGAAATTAGTTGATTGATACTCACTTTTATTAAAAGAGGAATGTACTCAATTCATAAGTTTCTGATGCAAAACTTGGTTAATATTTTTAATATTATAATTGTTGGAATTATGTCCAAGGTCATAACTAAATTGGTAAGACTACCATTAAAAGTAGAGTCCTTTTTGGGTCGCCCTCAATGAACAGTAAGAGAAATAAACGAGAGATAATTGATTATTGGATTAATTAATAGAACGTTGGAAAGCGGATCCAACCGCCGGTTGGAAGGTTCAACCGGCAGCTGGAGTCTAAAGGGTTAAGGCGGTGGAACGAGTATCAGAACATTCTGGAAACCTGATCCAACCGCCGGTTGGAAAGTCCAACCGCCGGTTGGGATTCTGTCCCACATCCGCCAGAGGATGAAACCCTAGGCCCCCTCCTACCCTATAAATAGGGACCTCCCCTATGCTTTTAAAGATCATCCCATAATTGAATAGCTTTCAATTCTTTCTCTCTTTCTCATTCCTACTCCTTCTGAGAGTTTACACGACTTAGAATCGGGACCCTAGGAGTTTGGGAATTTCTCTTGGTTCGTGGGTGTGAAGCATTAGAGGTGTTCTGGTTTGGGCACTCGCCTCCAACTTACGAAGGTTCTGCAAGGTGGTCTACGTGTGAGAAATTATTTTCTCAAAGGTTAGTAATTTCTATTTATTTTATTTGTTTTATTGCTTTTATTTATTCAAGTTAAGATCCCTTAGGGTTTAGTTTCCTAATTGCCTTAGATTAATTTTGTTATTATTCCGCTGCGTATATTAATCTAGTTAGGGAATAGAAAACCCAACAGTGGTATCAGAGACTTAGCTTAATATATATTAGCATTTAATTATCCGCAATAGTATGTAGGTAAAGATAAATTGGAAATTGGCTTATCTGAATTGGTAAAAAGAATTTACACTTTAGACCCTATATTTTGAAATGTTTAAAATATAACCCTAAATTTTAAAATGTTTTAAAATAGAACCGTAGACTTAAAGAGTTTAAAGAGAAAGCTTACATATGTTATGAGCTATAAGTATATGTATCATTAAAAGTTAAATACATCGTCAGTCAATTGATAAATCGGCTCACCCATAGTGAACAAACTATAAGAGAGGTATAAGGCGGGTCGCTCTGCTTCCCTAAAGAAGTCAGGTTTTTAATAAGCTTCGCGCTGACCTACTTCTCCGCTTCTTTGTGCGTTCAATGGAGCTACCGAGGACTTTTGATAGGATGATGTCAAGATCAAAAGTATGACCTAAAAGTACTAAAACAAAATCCCGTTCTAAATACTAAAAATGTGAATAGTATGCTAACCCATGAAAACCGCACATCTTTCGTATGGTCTGTTAATGGAGCGTGTGTGGTTTACCGGCACATTAATATGAGATCATATTGAGAGGTGATGTGGAACTCGCGATTCTCGAGCGTACTCGGGCCGGGGACCACACGGGTTTTGCATGGTTAAGTTCACCATCTTGTTCATGATCCTCGGCATACCAGTCATGAATGGTAAATGAGCATATCCGAGATTAACATGCCATTGATAAGAATCAATGAATCTCAAAAGAACTAGGAGTTTCATAGAGAATGAAATTGACAAAGGCATTGTCTGCCTAAAATAAATTCACAATATGATTACGGCAAACCTTTTCATAAAACGAATCTAAAATATGGATCCTAGCCTTAATTTTGTAACTGGGTAATTAATTAAGGAATATTCAAACTAACTAAAACTGTTTATCTTATAGATGTCTTCTGCAAATGGTAATAATCCTCCCATCCCCAATCCCGCACATAACTCGAACTTCTCACTACTCTCAGTTCTTGGGAGGGAAAGACTGACTGGTCCAAACTATATGGATTGGATGCGTAACCTAAGGTTTACCTTGAGGTACGAGAACAAGGAGTATGTTCTCGATGAGCAGATTCCCGTAATTGATGATGATTCAACCCAAGAGGAGATTGAGGCACACAGGAAACATTATGATGATGCGAATAAAGTGTCTTGTATCATGGCATCCTCCATGAGCCCCGAGTTGCAAAAGACTTTTGAGAATACTTGGGCTTATGAAATGAACCAACAGCTTAAGGAAATGTTTCAGGCCAAAGCAAGCAAAGAACGCCTTGATGTGGTTAAGTCACTCATGGCTTGCAAGCCTAAACCTGGAGCATCTATCTGTGCTTTCATCTTGGAGATGAAAGGGTACTTTGATAGGTTGGAATCATTGAATATAATGTTTGACACAGAGTTTTCCATTGCCATAATTTTGTCCAGTCTGCCAGCTGTCTACAATCAGTTTGTAATATCATATCAGATGAATATGAATGAGAGAGAAGGCTCAATAATGGAACTCCATAATTTACTGCAAACTGCTGAGCAAGGAATCAAAAAGGATGATGTGTCCTCTGGCTCAGCAGCTCCTGTGTTGGCAATTGGTCAAACTGCAAAGAAAAGAAAGAGGTCAAATTGGAAAGCAAAGACTACGAATGGAAAGTCCAATCGTGGGTCCAAAAGAAAGACTGATTCTGATATTGCACCAGTGAATGATCTAAAGGAAGCAGTGTGCTTTTACTTCAACACAAAGGGGCATTGGAAACGTAGCTGCCCGATCTACCTGAAAGACCTTGAAGATGGCAAGGTTGAAAAGAGTGTTTCATCAGGTATGTTCATGATCGAACTCCATAATACTATAACTTCTAATTCGTGGGTTCTGGATACAGGGTGTGGTACTCACATTTGCACTGTATTGCAGGGCCTAAAGGAAAGTAGGAAGTTGAAGCATGGGGAGCTTAATTTAGTCATGGGAAACAGAGGAATCGCGCCTGTTACCGAGATTGGAAAGTATGAGCTCGTGCTGAAGTCTGGAGTTAGAATAGATTTAAATAATTGCTGTTATTCGTCAGAAATGACTAGAAACATAATTTCATTTCATGCTTTGTTTAAGGATGGTTATCGATTTTCATTTGATAATGAGAATGGTGATATTTTGGTTTATTTAAATGGTTGTTTTATTTTTAAAGCTTCTCCTTACAATGGCATATATGAAAATGTTGAATGTATTAGCAATTTGATTTTAAATGTTGATTCGTCTAATGAGCTTGATAAATCCAAATTGTGGCATTATCGTCTTGGGCACGTGAACAAGAAACGCATCCTCCAACTCCAAAAGGATGGAGTGTTGGAATCATTTGACCTCAAATCAGATGATGTATGCGAATTTTGTTTATTGGGCAAGATGACTAAATCACCATTCACCGGGTCGTGTGAAAGAGGTGAAGGACTGTTGGACTTGGTACACACAGATGTTTGTGGACCATTCCGATGCACCACAAAAGATGGAAATCGATACTATGTTACATTAACTGATGATTAGAGTAGATTTGGACATGTATATCTAATTAAGCATAAGTCAGATACTTTTGAGGTGTTCAAAAGATATCAAAGCGAAGTAGAGAATCAACTGGGCAGAAAGATAAAGGTACTCCGATCCGATAGGGGAGGAGAATACCTTAGTATCGAGTTTCTCGATCATCTTAGAGATTGTGGAATAGTTTCACAATTGACTCCTCCTAGAACGCCACAGCTTAATGGTGTTGCTGAGAGGAGAAATAGAACCTTGTTGGACATGGTTCGGTCTATGATGAGTCGGGCTACACTTCCGATAAGTTTTTGGGGTTATGCATTAGAAACAGCCGCTCGCATCTTAAATCTTTTACCCACCAAGAAGGTTTCAAAGACACCTTATGAGATGTGGAAGGGAAGACGTCCTTCTCTTGGTCACATCAAGATCTGGGGTTGTGAAGTTTTCGTTAGACGAGAAACTCAGGACAAACTAGACTCCAGATCTGAAAAGTGTCTTTTCGTCGGTTATCCACAAGAGTCATTTGGATATCTGTTCTACAGACCCGCGGATAATGTGGTCTTTGTAGCTCGAAGAGGAGTGTTCCTTGAGAGAGAAATGATATCTAAAGAGGACAGTGGGAGTAAGATAGATCTTGAAGAAATTCAAGAGTCGGCCGATGAAGAACCTACAGTAAACACTGACGTTCAACAAGAGGTGGAAACACCTGTTGAACCTGAAGACATATCCTTACCCGTTCGCAGATCTAGTAGAGTTAGCAATCCTCCTCAGTACTATTATGATTTACAAATAGAAGAAGAGGATAAAATTAGTGACAGTACACTAAATGACTTAGATGAACCTGCTAACTACAAGGAAGCGATGGCAGGCCCTGAGGCTGCCAAGTGGAAGGAAGCTATGAAAAGCGAAATTCAGTCTATGTATGACAACCAAGTTTGGAATTTGGTTGACACTACACCCGGTCTTAAGACGGTGGGTTGTAAGTGGATCTTCAAGAAAAAGACAGACATGGATGGGAAGGTACACACTTATAAAGCTAGATTGATAGCGAAGGGCTATACTCAAACCCATGGGATTGATTATGAGGAAACCTTCTCACCAGTAGCTAAGATAAAGTCAATTAGGATAATGCTAGCCATAGCTGCGTTTCATGATTATGAAATTTGGCAGATGGATGTCAAAACCGCTTTCCTTAACGGGAAACTGACAGAGGATGTGTTCATGGCACAACCGGAGGGTTTTGAAAATGCAAAGTATCCTAATAGAGTGTGCAAGATTAAAAAGGCTATTTATGGACTTAAACAAGCATCTCGTAGCTGGAATCTCTGCTTCCATGAGAAAGTCACAGAGTTTGGATTTTCTAGAAGCGAAGATGAGTCCTGTATATATGTCAAGTTCAGTGGGAGTGTTGTAGTCTTCCTAGTATTATATGTGGATGATATACTACTCATAGGAAACGATATCCCAACATTACAAAGTGTAAAGGACTGGTTGGGAAAATGTTTCGCTATGAAAGACTTGGGAGATGCAGCATATATTCTTAGTATAAAGATTTATAGGGATAGGTCGAGACATCTCATATGACTTAGCCTGGATACTTACTTAGATAAAATTTTGAAAAGATTCAAAATGGAGAACTCTAAGAAAGGGAATCTGCCCTTACATCATGGCATTAAGATCAGTAAGGATCATTGTCCGAAATCTAAGGAAGAGTCGGATAGAATGAGTCGAGTCCCATATGCTTCGGCTATAGGATCGATCGTGTATGCCATGACGTGTACAAGGCCTGATGTCTCATTTGCTTTGAGCTTAGTGAGTCGACATCAGCAGAATCCTGGTGAAGGTCATTGGACAGCTGTAAAGAATATTCTTAAGTATTTGAGAAATACTAAGGACAGGTTCTTGGTTTATGGTGGAGAAGAGGAAATTAGAGTAACGGGTTATAGTGATGCAAGTTTCCAAACAGATAGAGATGATAGCCGTTCATAGTCTGGTTGGGTATTCTTACTGAATGGGGGAGCGGTGACATGGAAGAGTTCCAAGCAAGATACGGTGGCAGACTCAACGTGCGAGTCTGAGTACATAGCGGCTTGCGAGGCTTCAAAGGAATCCATTTGGATTAAGAATTTCATTGGAGATCTTGGAGTTGTTCCAACGGTTCAAGACCCCATTGAAATATTATGTGATAACGAAAGTGCGGTCGCCTTGAGTAAAGAACCCAAGGATCACGGAAAGTCAAAGCATATTGAAAGAAAATACCATTTTGTTCGAAGGAAAGTAGAAGAGGGACACGTGATTGTGAAAAGCATAAGATCAGAAGATAATGCGGCTGATGCGTTCACAAAGCCACTTGGAAAGTCCAAACATGATGAGCATGCTAGGAGCATAGGCTTAAGAGATAATGTAAAGTTTTAGTTGTTAGTTTGATTATTGAAACATTGTAAACAATGATGGAAATTGATATAGACTTGGTGATTAAATAATGGAGATTTATTTATTGGAAAGAGTTCTACCATTTACTATTGTTTGTCATTGTGTTTCTGTTTTGCATGTTTAGACACCACTTCTCAAGTAAAACAGTTTTTACTCAAACCTCCTCAGTCGTTCACACTCCTGGAAGTAAGTGGTGAATCAAGACTGTCATGGAGTGTTAGTAGATTGTCTATGGAGATTAGACATTGCATGGAGAATGCTGTAACACTCATGGGTACTTAATGGGGACTTAAGTATAGGAGAGACCCGCACTCATGGAAGTTACTTCATGGATTGAATCACGAGTAACTTTGAGATGATAATATCCTCTATTCTTAAAATGGAGATACATTGAGTTTCTAGTTTTTCAAATCTGTTATACTTTAGTCTATTCAAACGCTGTGCGTAACTGCCAGTCATAAAGGGTATGCTAGGTATGACATAATGAGTTGACTAGTGCTATGTAGTCAAAATTTATTTGTTCCTTTTCGCCTAAAATGGGAAAAGCGATATCTTGGGCCCTCTGATGATTAAGATTGACTCGAAAGTGCTAGGCCTGGCCGAGACTAAGTTGATAGTTCAATAGTCTCATATAGTCGATGTAATCGGAAATCAGAAAACTAATTATGAATCTTGAGATTGATTAAAATTCATGTCTCGATTCATACGATATCAGTAGAACAAAGGAATAGTTGATCACTTATCTAAAGGGCTAACTCTAAGATAAGAATCAGAGTTCGGCAGTTGTGTTGGATGGCACTCTCTGCTTAGTTAATGGATAAGCTTAAACCAATAGTAGTTGATGACTTGTCCAAGTGGGAGACTGTTGGAATAGTGTCCAAGGTCATAACTAAATTGGTAAGACTACCATTAAAAGTAGAGTCCTTTTTGGGTCGCCCTCAATGAACAGTAAGAGAAATAAATGAGAGATAATTGATTATTGGATTAATTAATAGAACGTTCTGGAAAGCGGATCCAACCGCCGGTTGGAAGGTTCAATCGGCGGCTGGAGTCTAAAGGGTTAAGGCGGTGGAACGAGTATCAGAACATTCTGGAAACCTGATCCAACCGCCGGTTGGAAAGTCCAACCGCCGGTTAGGATTCTGTCCCACATCGGCCAGAGGATGAAACCCTGGGCCTCCTCCTACCCTATAAATAGGGACCTCCCCTATGCTTTCAAAGATCATCCCAGAATTGAATAGCTTTCAATTCTTTCTCTCTTTATCATTCCTACTCCTTCTGAGAGTTTACACGACTTAGAGTCGGGACCCTAGGAGTTTGGGAATTTCTCTTGGTTCGTGGGTGTGAAGCATTCGAGGTGTTCTGGTTTGGGCACTCGCCTCCAACTTACGAAGGTTCTGCAAGGTGGTCTACGTGTGAGAAATTATTTTCTCAAAGGTTAGTAATTTCTATTTATCTTATTTGTTTTATTGTTTTTATTTATTCAAGTTAAGATCCCTTAGGGTTTAGTTTCCTAATTGCCTTAGATTAATTTTGTTATTATTCCGCTGCGTATATTAATCTAGTTAGGGAATAGAAAACCTAACAATAATGACTTTCCTTGTACATAGGAGTGGAGGTTATTTCTACAGTACTCTACTCTCACACCGTTTCTTGTTAGAGGTGCACAAAGCCTGGCTGGGCCTGACTTAGACCACGCCTAAAAAAGCAGGTATTGACAAAAAAACACAAGGCATACTATGGCCCAAACATGCTTAACAGGCTTTATCTCCAAAAAGCACGGGAAAGCCCGGGCTTTCGTGCTTTATCTCAAAAAAGCCAGGGCTTTGGGCTTAGCCACGTCCATCTCTAGTCGGGCTTTTATGAATAATTTCATGCCTCCTTAAAACTTTCGGATCAGGCTGGGCACTTTCCGGCAGGGCTTTTTGAGCTTTTATAGGCTTTTTCTAGATCAAGGCTCGGACTGAAGCCTTTCCGTGCACCTCTATTACAACACATCCTATTATTGTTAAATTATTAAAGTTGGAGGTAATGCTTAAATAACGAGTCGGACTAAAGCCTATCTATGCACCTCACTAGTAAGTATCCTATTATTGTTAAATCATTAAAGTTGAGGGTAATGCTTAAAAAAAAAGTCGGACTAAAGCCCATATGTGCAACTCCTTACTATGTATTCCTATTATTGTTAAATTTTTAAAAGTTGGAGGTAATGCTTGCAAACCGAGTGTTGTACAGGCATGTGCATTAAAGGCCCCGACATACACTGAAGATCAGATTATGTCCAGTTGTACATGTGATTTCATACAAGACGCATGTCCAGAAATCCCCAATGAGGAAGAAGATGCGTTGAGAATTCTGATTGGCTGAAGTTGATACCTGAAATATACTAGCTTGACTATATATAGATATATGACTTCAATTTTGAAGTCAAGTGTTAATTTTTCGTGAGTTTTGAGAGTATAATTTTAGCATTGCTGTGTAATTAACCATCTCAAGTGTGTTCTTTAGTGAAAGATGTGAACTGCAAGTGATAGATCATTGAGAAAAAAGGTGATAAAAAACGGTAGGCATGAAGAACCTCAAGGTAAGACACAAGCCTTAATAAATTATTAACTTTTTTAAAAAGGACACAGTGTGCTTAAAAGTGAGCATGAAACACCTTGGTATTGACGTAGGGATAGACTCTGATGTGCCATGTCAAGAGGGTGCTAAAAATATCGAAATCAAGGGTTAAAAGCATTGGTGGAAGGTGGTTAATAATGTAGAGTTAACTAAGTTATTATCAATAAGGTTGAATCAAATGTTGGGAATATTAACGAAACTTTAATTAAAGTAGTAATATGAAGCTTATTCAGTTGGTGATGGCAACTTTTGTAGTGATTATCTGATGGATTAAGTTAGCTTTGATTTCAAAGTTATATGGGAATCAACTAAGGTTTTGTAAACTATAATTAGAGTTCAGTTTTTCATGTTTTCCTTTTTGTCAAGCTTAGGTGGTTCACTGATTAAATAATAGTTAAATGGTTGAGTATAATATCGCGTGAGGCGTGGTCTTGTTTGTGGATTTAATGCTTATTCTTATTGTCGGTTATGTTGCTTTTTGTGGGGTTTTATGGATGTTAGGAATTTAGGGGAATTTAGGACCCAAACAACACACACAATTTGAACATAATTGTACTCACAACAATAAACGAATAACCGATTGCTAACAAAGCAATTAAAAAGGCAAACAAGATAAATAAACGTGATACGAGAATGTAAACGACACAAGGATTTAACATGGTTATGTCTACTCTCCAACTTGGAGATTGATTTAGTCCACGGGGCCAAACCGAGAGATTTTTCACTATTAATTTCGTGCTCCCAAGGGTTTACAAATACATAGGTTCTATTTATAAGAAGACAAAACTTGCTCAACTAGCATTCTGGCTGCCTCATTTTTTGCCTGGTGATGATCAGTTTCGACAGGCGAAACTGGTTCTGATCAAAATACATGCTAACTTCACCCGGCGAGAATTACTGTTGCCTGGCGAGAATCTGTTCTTCCAGCATTCTTCGATTCTTGTTCGTTTTTCACACTTAACAATCTCCCACTTGAAGATCAAACAAACCCAAATCATTAAACCCTCATCTTTTCCTTTCAACCAAGTCGAATCCACCTCTCCATATCGCCGACCAAATCAGGACACGCATACTAACTAAACTCGAGTTTAATAGACTTTCGATAAAATGCTCTTCAATACACCTATTGAAACCGGGAATAAAACAACACTTTCAATGCCCCTTTAGCAAGACCTCGTTCTTAGCTCTACCAATACCGCCAGAAAACCATCCGGGAGACGCTTGCTCGACCTCACTAAATCGGAAGACTTTCGATATACAAAACTAACTAAACACCAATACTAAACTGGGACCAAAATCTCTTGTTATCCGCACCACCATCTTCTAGCCCAAGAAGATACGTTGAAGTGTGCAACGACTCCAACCACAAAATTCTTTCAAGAGACACCCATCTCTTCAATTCATCAATTTTAGCCACATCAATCCTGTCACCGACATGTCATCGACCAACCCGCACATGATTTTGTCCATCCGATTTTCCTTCCCAACAATCAGAAAATCGCTGATAGAACACCCGTATATCATCATCAAGGTTCACCCGTGAGAATGCAGTCACAACCTTGAAAACCTACATTACCAATATTCGTTTTCCCGATGGTACACCGATCCCAAACATAGCTATGATTTCTATGAACTCATCTTCTCCCACTCAGCCCGCTCCCACTGTACAGATTACAATAACAATCGCAGCTATCTGAGAAGACTCCAATTCATAACCTACAGTCACTCGCAAATTTCTTTGCCATCATATAGTAAAAAACAAAGATTCGAGCGCTCAAGTGTTACTCGGAATCCACATACTAAACCCGTAGGAACAGAGATGCAACAGTTGCACACCAATCTCCAATGCTCCCACTAGTTGCCAAACTCCCACTAGCTTCGATACTTCACTCGGTTAACAAACTTATAAGAGTTCCCGACACTCTCAACAATATCTGAAAGCTTAAACCACTAGAACTTACACGGTTATCCGCCTCTAACTCAATTGAAAATTCCCAATTGGTTCATCCAGAAGATCCGTTCTAACGTTGAACAAAACATCAACAAATACCTGAGCCAAGTTGAATGCGCTCTATCCGACAACTTCTACAACCAATATATTCAAGAGTAGTAGTTCTAACCTGTCTAATTATACCAAGAACATGGAATACTCGACCATAATCATGGCCTCCTGTTTCAACCCGCGAACGATAATGAAACTCCCTCGGACACCCACCACTGTCGATTACCAAAACGGATGTGGTACCGTTTACTACCCATCTACCCAACCGAGA
Source organism: Helichrysum umbraculigerum (assembly GCA_949592205.1). Classification (NCBI taxonomy): domain Eukaryota; kingdom Viridiplantae; phylum Streptophyta; class Magnoliopsida; order Asterales; family Asteraceae; genus Helichrysum; species Helichrysum umbraculigerum. The sequence continues at coordinate 120,791,067 of CATIUR010000005.1, read as the reverse complement.
AAACCATCCTCTTGAGCACCATAACAAACCTCACATCTTTGAATAACCTAGTCCGTATCAATGAAGTTCCCGAGACATCACATCCCTACACTCGCAACATCAAACCCTAAGTTTGATAATGTTCATCTATTCTTTTGCATGGGCTCACAAAGAATGATAAACCCGAATCCAAAACCCGGATCCCAGAAAATCTCATTCTGCAACAAACCAACAATTGAAACCCGATCACCGACTCCATTAGCGCCGTGGCAAACAATTATCGTCACAACGCAACCGGCCTCCCGCCGTGTCGTCACGCCACAACCCCCGGACAAAACCCTAACCAGTTCAATCCGGAAAACCAACCCTTCGAGTTCGTCACGATCTAACACAAAAACGAGTCTATTGATCTCAATCACATGTTGCAAACATTTCCTAAAACCGTGTCGTTTTAATTGTTTCCTCCGATGATTATCTTCAACCGAATCTAGATCCACTGTGATTATTTGGCCACAATAACCCTAGCTCTCGATCTTTCAGTAAAACCATAACCATCAACAATCCATCTTGATCGTGCTTCCATCTGCCATTGTTCCCGATCGCTCAACCTTGAGCTCTAATACCAGTTGTTAGGAAATTAGGACCCAAACAACGCACACAATTTGAACACAATTGCACCCACAATAATAAAAGAATAATCATTTGCTAACAAAGCAATTAAACAAGCAATAAGATAACATGATTATGTCCAATCTCCAACTTGGAGATTGGTTTAGTCCACGAGGCCAAACCAAGAGATTTTTAACTATTATTTTCGTGCTCCCAAGGGTCAAAAAATACATAGGTTTTATTTATAAGAAAAAAAAAACTTGCTCAACCAGAATTCTGGCCGCCTCATTTTTGCATGGTGATGATCAGTTTCTCCTGGCGAAACATGTGCTGATCAAATACATGCTAACTTCGCCTGGCGAGAATTACTGTCGCCTACAAGAATGTTCTTCCAACATTCTCCGATGCTTGTTCGTACTTCACACTCAACAATGCAACACTAATATTAATATATAAACTATATTTTGAAATTTTGATCAAATGGTAATTAATCTAGGATATTCAAATGATTTTTTTTTATAATATAATGATAATGCATGAGATCGAAGAAGAATGGGGATTGATCAAGCATATTTCTACACTTGAGTGCTGGTTGGATTGGACCGATTCGTTATACTCCGTGACTTACGTGGGTAACCCTTAAACTCGTATCGAACGAAGCAAAGGGCGGTAAGAATCGGGATGAACCATCTTAAAAGATGGGTTTTTGGTGGTGAGCACTTACCATAGATGAAGATGGTGAAGAGAGCATGGGCTCTTCTTGATGCTTATATGTGTGTTGTAATAATGGTTGTTGTTAGCTAGGGTTTCCTCCTTATAAAGGGGGAGGGAGTGGGCCCAATAAGAAAGCCCATGGGCTAGGGAGCCCAAGTATATGGTACATGATCAAGTCCCCCTAGTTTGGTACAACAAGTTTATAATTGTCGTGTCGAACTATAAATATGTTGTTGCCAAAAACTTGACATAGAAGTTCGCCCAGAAGGACAATGAACCTACGAGCATAATAGTATGCTCTGGCTCTAGCATGAAGGCCTGCCAAAAGACCTGCAAAATAAGATAATCTGGCCAAAGCACCTTCGATAATGAGTGTGCTAGCGGTATGTAAGTATGTCAATAGCATGGATGTCTGTCAAGACATGTACTGTAAAATAAAGTAGTCCGGACAGAGTCTTGGCAATAAACATTCGACCGTGATCCTGCTAGCAAAATATGCGCGCCATTGTATGGGCGGTGAGAAATGCAAGGCATTTAACAACATTAATTACTGCGATGTGCCCAACCAATAGACTGACATGGTATAGTGTTTGGGGTGACATATGGTATATCATTACTCCCCCAGTTCAATATGGTAATTTTATCAAGAACCATGTTGAACTAATTGTTGTGCTGCTGCAAATGATTGACTTGAGTAATTGATTTTAAACCGGTATAATTTTGTTTGTTTGCTTATTTGTTTTCATCTTGTCTGGTTAGTCATGACTTAGCAAATTCTAGATTGCCTTCGGCACAGGAATGATCAGGTAGCAAGCCTATTGGAGGATGCTTGTGTCATTCATGTCTTGTTCTGATTCATCACTAGCCAACCTATTGGTTGAAGTGAATCTCTACCAGGGATAGGGCTAGAATTCACCTTCCACTGTGGTAGGGCCGCCTCTCCTGTCTGCTAATTCGGGTGATTCTGTCAAGCCAAGTACAGGGAATGGGGCTACGTGGGGTTATATAGGATAACCCCGGCCAACGGGGTGGCCATGAGTGCCAGTTTGCATCTTGCATGTTTTGACTTGCATAAACATGAAAAATATGACAAGTCTTCTAGAGTGAACAACTTTTATTGAATTTCTTTGAAAGCGATAAATATATAATGGCAGAGGGGGTGATCATTCCCCTCTAGGCTTGCATCGGTTGTTCACAAATTTCATTTTAAAGTTGGTACTGTATATAGGCCTGAATGACCTTCTTGAAGGTTTATAGTAGCTCAATTTGAAGGCATAGCTTATCCTATGAAGCGGAGCTTAATAGCTCATCCCTATCTGAAGAGTAGAGCTTAAAAGCTCAATCATGTTTGATAAGTAGAGCTCAATAGCTCAATCTAAAAAGTAAAGCTTAAAAGCTCAATCACATTTGATTAGTAGAGCTTAGTAGCTCAATCGGAAAAGTAAAGCTTAAAAGCTCCATCATGTTTGATAAGTAGAGCTTAAGATCGAGCTCAATCTGGAAAGTAAAGCTTAAAAGCTCCATCCTGTTTGATAAGTAAAGCTGAATAGCTTAATCTGAAAAGTAAAGCTTAAAAGTTCAATCATGTTTAATAAGTATAGCTTAATAGCTCAATCTGTATAGTAGAGCTTAAAAGCTTAATCATGTTTGATAACTGGATCTTAATAGCTCAATATGAAAAGCAAAGCTTATAAGCCCATTGCTGATACCCGTTTGTAAGCTCAATGCGGGGAGCAGGCCCGGAGAGCCCAATAATAAATAGCATAACACTAAAGCTCGATGTTGTCGAACTCCATGATAAATAACAAAAAACTTAATAGTTGAGCTAGAAAGCTCAATGCTTGTTGGTCGATGAGTTGATTTTAGAGTTGAGAAAATCTATGACATGAGAGTTTTCAAACCGACTCAAAAGAAGGATGACTAGGGAAAGACCCATCAAGGCCAATATTGTATCATGGTTCCCCCAGTTCAATATTGCTAACACTGTTAGTAGTTTTGAACTTAAAATAATGAGTAAACGTCCCATTACTCTTGTGCAACTAACTTGTCGGGATACGATCAAAACAACACATAGGTTGTGATCATGTGTATTGTGTGATCTTTAATTGCGATCAAGACTGTTACTGATTTTGTGTGATGTTGGTTCAAATAACCATCGAATTGCTTGTACAAACTTGAACACGTAAGATTTGATATGAATCAGCTGTAATAAAGAGTAGGTGCAACAAAATTCTCTTTTTTGATTTGGTCATCGAATCTATATGAAGCTTTGGACTAGCTAAGATCAGCAGCATCAATGCTTTTGTCTTGTTTCATGGGCATCATGATTTGTGTATGTATGATGATATAAGATACATCTGCGCATATCTATATGTTTAATAGTTGCTCACGTACGATTGGTCACAATTATTAATAAATAAGGAAGTGAGCTTGCAATGATCAAAAGTTTTGTGATCGTTGTAAGGAATAAAGTGCAAGTCTTATTGTAATTATTTTTAGATTTTCGAACTTGGAAATTTTTGGAACACATTTTCCCATATGTGTCATGGCTGCAGTAGTAGGTGGTTTTTATTAAAAACCTTTTTATGAACTTTTATTTGCATATCACTGTTTATAAAACCCAACTTTTTCTGAGCAACAATCCTTGGAATGTTTCGTATGAGTTTTATACAATATATAAGCACGGTGATCCAAATTACTGCAAATTTAGATCCAAACTTACACATAGGAATGTGTGTTAATTAGATGTAAAACTTACAGACCGAATGAAGCAGATAGCTTGCGAAGGGCTCGCTAGATGGTGTAAAGATAGCCTGAGTGAGGTTATGAGTATAACACCCCACAAATTCAAGATCGTTTTTTTTTTTTTTTTAAATATCGAAAGCGTATATTGAAATTCATACATTATAGATTGCATGTATAACGAACCCAAAATGGCAATCCACAATTACATGGTTTGAAATCCAAAGCACCATAATAATTACAACGTTAAGATAGGTGTTATTTAATTCAAAACATAATGATAAACACATGACATGTTTATAAAACAGAGTGAGCCGTCAAACATTCTTTCAATACCCGACTTCTTGCCAACCCACATTCAAAAGCTTAACCTGCAAGAAGTGATGAGGAGGGATTAGCACAAATCTAAGTGAATAGATCCCTAACCAACAATCTAAACATAGCTTAACAATTGTCTACAACAAAGCATAGTAAACAAATAAATCAAGAGGATCGGTGGTCCTTGAGGTACCCTCATGCCGCGGTGGCCCCCAAGTAACACTTAAAACCAACTGAAGGCCAAACAGTGGTTAAACCGATAGTTTGGCTACTAATACTACATACAACATACCTACAATAAACAACACATGTACAAAGCATTTATGTTGTTCAAAGTATTAGTATCCAAACCCAATCCATGTTGACCTCCGACATTCAAATAGTCCACAGCCATCATGGCAATATATACACATATATATATAAGACACAATCAATATCAATATCAATAAACAAAGTTTACCCGTTGTAACCAACTTGTTACAACTAATCTAGACTGAAAGTCCAAGATCCACTCACCCTTGACGATCACCGTTTCCACTCAATGGTCTTATCTTATTGAGTCTTCGGTTTATCTGAGAACACAATCAAAACATGAATTAGATTCTCATATCTAGTTTATTACGGAGTACAATTTAATCATGTACACAATGTCAAATATTTGCTTATATTATACTTTCATTACTAGTTAAATAACATAAGCACACAAGTCACAAGTTATCAAATTCGTTAATTTATCACATGCAAACGCGATCCGGGTTAGGGGTGGCTGGATCGCGTTCCTCAGTACAAAACATTCTGTTACCATTTTTCACTTGCGAACGCGATCCGGGTTAGGGGTGGCTGGATCGCGTTCCCATGAACAAAATCAATCCGACTTAATTTTACACAGACCAACGCGATCCAGAAAAAGTGGAGCTGGATCGCGTTACCAAGAACAAAATCATTATGTAACAAGTTTTAGCTATGAAACGCGATCCGGACAAAGTGCCAGGATCGCGTTCGTGCATTTTCCAGCAACAAAACCCAAACCTGCAACACTTTCAGCTCGAACCAAAAACCCAATTTTCACATAATTCAGTTGCAATACACGATTTTATTCACCAAATGACCTCAAATAACATCTATAAACATAGCATAACAACAAATAACATCATCAAGCTTCAAATTAGGTGCATGCATCATGTGTTCAACCTAAATGATCAAACTCATTCATAAACATGAAAATGGAGTACCATTAACCCTAAATTCAGATACACACAAGTTGATGATGATGAGAGTTAAGCAATTTCAGTTACATTTAATCATTCAAGTATTACATTTCATTCATGCATCAATTTGTAACCTAATTCATCAAGTAAACCTCAAGAGCCCTAAATAACTCAAACTTACAATTTGAAGAAAAAGTAGATGAACAAGATGAAGGAGATGATGGTGGATTCAGTTTTTAACACAACAATCACAGCTTCAACAAGATGATGAATGATTTCACTTTAATTTCTAATTTAGGGTGTGTTTGTTCTTGGTGGCTTTTGATCAAAGTCAGGAAATGGGGGAAATAAAGGCCGACCAACACTTTTAACCCAAGTATAAAGCAGTATAAATTATACCTCTTTTTAAATATATTGTCTGGAACCTAAAACCCATTTGCGAGAAATAAGTTTTATTATACCAACAACTAAATTAATTTAAAACAAATAATAATTTAATTATCACAATAAGTCTTTTGACCATTTGACTAATAAATTTCAATTTCTCAATAAGGTCAAATTATTTCTAAATACAATTTAAATACGAAAAAGTAAGGAAAAATACCGTATTTCTACTAGGCCCAAATCGAGGATGTTACAGTGAGCAGGCTCAATATGTGGCTGCGAGAAAACCTTGGAAGTGGCGGTAGACACAGACCTTGGATGTGGCTGTAAACAGACCCACAATGGAAGAGTGCTAGGATCTTTCCGTTTTCGTATCATTTGTTTTTATATGCCATATGTTTTTCTCGAAAAGGAAATATAATGAAGGACAGAGACAAAAGGTCATCAATAGGTGAAAGCTATTTTGCTTTCTTGTTGTATTCAAATGACAATAAATAAGTTATTTAAGTCGTACCCACGCTTTAGATACCAGTACATATTCTTTTTGACTTTTCTTTGGCAAAGCATTTTGGTGATTGAAGTACAAAAAGCCATGAGCAATTGGTGTTGAAATGATAAAAGCATTTCTATTTTATTGCCATGTGGTCTCACTAAAAACCAATTTAGCAGCCTTAAGTATAAAGTTATTTCGTTTTTTAGCTGTGTAAACCACATTTGGTTGTATTCATGCCATGAGTACTCGCACCATGTGCATAGTGATGTGTAAATACTATCATGAGATACATGATGAATCTGCTCATGCCTCTTAAAATTTCAAAATCATTAAAGGAAAAATGGGTTCACAAGTTAAACACAACAAACTTTGATGATAATTTCCATCAGGACCATCATAAGGCGTAAATGTTTCTTTGTTTCGCACTTTAAAAATTTAGACAAAATTCTCAAACCTGTGTCAAAATTGTAACAAGTCTTTCATGTTAAGAGCTTTCCAAGGACTTTAGATTTGTATCATTGTTTATAAAACCCATTTTTGTAAGCAACAGTGAGGCATATTTTGTAAGAGTTTACTAAAGATAAGCAGATTATGATCCAGACCCTTACACAAATTTAAGTGATTTATGGTTTCATACCTAGATCTAGATTTACACACACTAGTGAGTTTGTTCTATCATTTTGAATAGAAAACTTACAGACGGTTGACAGAGGGCTCGGCGGATGGCTCGAGGAGTCTCGGGCAGTCCCGAGAGAGACTTCTGACAGGCCTTGAAATGTGGCTACAAATCAGCCTTGAAATGTGGATGCAATCCCTAGATTGCTACTTTAATTGAGGCCCGAAGAGGGCTGGAATCAGACCTGAAAAGGGGCTACAAATGTACCCGAGGTGGGCTGCAAAGCAGGCCTGGAAATGACTGCAAATTGGGCCCGAAAATGGGCTGTAAATAGACCCTGAGGTAGGCTGCAAAGCAGGCCCCGAAAAGGCTGCAACGATGTCTCGAAAGGGGGTTGCAAATTAGGCCCTTACAATGACTCAAAGCAGGCCCAAAACGTAGCTGGGCAGACCATTTATAGCAGCTATGATCAGTTCCAACTTATGACCAAACAAAAAATGACCGTATTGCATCCTGCTGACAAAAAGATACTACACCCGCCAACAACATGTGGCACAATATGCCAATATAATTGTACAACTTTTTCAGGTCAATTGATACGAGGGGCTGGTAATTGGACCAAATTTGATCATGGATGATGTACACAATGGAAAATTTTGCAACTACTGTGAATATGTGATCTCTCCTTTTTGTATCATTTGCTGTTTTTGAGCTGCCATGTGATTTGAAAAATAAAAATTTGGTAATTTAAATACACAATGGTGTCACCAAATGATGTGAAAAACCACAAAAGCAATTTGTTCGGTGGTATGCACAATCACCGGTAGGTGTCCTGGGATGTACTTATGCATTCAGTACTTGTACATTATCCCTTTGTTCGTTTTTGAGAAACAACCTTTAAGTAAAAGAAATTACTTATTATTAAAAATAAAGGTTGATCATTTCATTTAAGATTGTATAATGAATTTATGCTTTTTGTAAACTTGTGCTTCATCAACCATCGATTAATGAAGACTTATTCTTTATGAAAGGTTATAAGACACTTGTACCATGTGCATTACGGTGTTTAGAATTCTGAGATGCACTTGCACTATAAGCATGAGAATGTGTACATCCTTCTTTGAAATATGTATATTATCAAGCTGCTTGTCCCTCTCATCCTTGTTGCTTACAGGTTAGGAAATAAACCATAATATGTTTTAAAAGTGCACACTACATCGATTTAGTGTTAAACCACTTAGAATGGTTTTTTACTTCCAAACTTAAAATGTAATTGCAAAAGTCCGAAAACGATCATGAGCTCGTAGATTTGTTATTACAATTCATAGAACGCTTTTATTTTTCTTTTTCTTGTTGTAAGCAATACTGTTGGAATGTTTTGTGAGAGTCTTATACGTACAAACACGCAAACAATCCAGACCCATATACATATTCATGTACAGTTTTCGGTATTGAGATCCGGATTAAAAGCACACAAAATAGTGTGTGTTTGTTCATACTTTTGAGGAAGAAGACTTACAGACTAAACTTGGTAGATGCTCGGCAACTGAATTGGTTAGACCATGCTTTGCACGTGTCTCGAGCAGGTGGCCCCTGCAGGTGGCTCGAGTAGGACCGTAAGTGGAAAGTTGAAGCCAGCAGGGTTCTTGGCAGATCGCTTGTCGGATGGCCCCAGGAAGATGGCCTTGAATGCAGCTGTGAGCAAGCCCAAAAGTGGTTGCTAATAGACCTTGAAATGTGGTGACAAATCCCTTGAATGCAGCTGCAATTGAGGCCCGAAAAGGGCTGCAAATTGGGCCCGAAATGGGGCTGCCATCACAATAAAAAAACGACGAAAGCAAGCCCGAAAGGTGGCTGTAAATTATGCCCGAAAGGGCTGCGTTCAGGCATGAGCGTGTCTGAGACCAGCCGCGAATCGGGCTGCAAAGCAGACCCAAATGGGGTGCTAATTATGCTTGCAAATCAGGCCTGAAGGGGCAGTAAATTGGTCCCGAATGGGCACCGAAGCATACCCAAAACAAGCTGCAAATCAGGCCCGAACGGGCAGCAATTAGGCCAGCAAATTGGGACCGAAATGGCTGCGAATATGCACGCAAATCAGGCCCGAAAGGTGCCTGCAATGAGGAGACCGCGATCCTGCTAGATTATTTTGCTCGATTTAAACTGTTTCCGAGTATGAAACTACCATAGTTGTCTCCTGCCAATAAGAATAGAGTAATTCCAGCAAAAAGTGTGTTATACAATACGCATAAACAATTGAACAATTGGTTGAGACATTTCATCGAGCATTTAGTGTGCATCTTGAACATCTATTAGTTTTAACTTGCGTTTGTTTATGGAGCCACCAGGTTGTGTGTACAACCTTTAATCGACAACATTCAGTTACAATCAGACCAATAATATTATTTGTGACCAACAATTTGTCTTTCAAAATTCGTTTTTGATTTAGTCACTTAATTGCACTGCTCACTCTATTTTGTAGCCACTGTCAGTTTTGTATATTTTTTGCTTTATTAATGCCATATGGTTTGATTAAGTAGTAAATATGTAATTCCAAAATACCAAATGTGATAAATGGCAACAAGATTCAGTTTTTACATTACGTAAAGATCACAATAGCATTGAGTACTTATACATTCTAAAAATAAACAAATGATGATAAAGTTGCAACGTTAGGTCTGTTGCTTCTCTTTGATTATTATATAGCAAAAATGTAGTGCTTCTCTTTGATTATTATATAGCAAAAAATATCATAAAACCGTTAGAAACACCACTATATAATAATATGAGAAATTAAAACCACATTTAACCGAGACCAATGTGTGAAGGATTTGAACAGAAAAACTTATCTTCTTCGTTTGTAACGGAGAACGAGAGCAAATAAGATTAGGAAGCAAAGTAGAACGAGCTTTGTACACCGGTCTCACGGATGGCGCCATTTGATCAAGCATATTTCTACACTTGAGTGCTGGTTGGATTGGACCGATTGGTTACACTCCGTGACTTACGTGGGTAACCTTTAAACTCGTATCGAACGAAGCAAAAGGCGGTAAGAATCGGGATGAACCATCTTAAAAGATGTGTTTTTGGTGGTCAGCACTTACCATAGATGAAGATGGTAAAGAGAGCACTGGCTCCTCTTGATGCTTGTATGTGTATTGTAATAATGGTTGTTGTTAGCTAGGGTTTTCTCCGGGCAGGCCCAATAAGAAAGTCCATGCGCTAGGGAGTCCAAGTATATGGTACATGATCAGGGATCAAGAGGAATGAGAACATGATGTATTCCTATTGTACGTACATGTTAGTTTATAGGTGTTTATTCCTTGCCATTGCCTATGGAAGCATGTTGATTCAAGGACTAGTCCAAAATAAGTAGTCAGAACCGGGCATCTCCTATAAGTTAATTTTCTTCTTTCCAAATTTAGGAAAAACAGGTGTGCAAGTATAGAGTGAAAACCATGTTATTTTTTAAAGGCCAAACCACCAAAGCAAATACACGTAATAGAAGGAAATCATGTTTGCTGCACATCTGTCCTCCCTGTGTTCACCGATGAAGTTATAATATATAGCCGATCTGCCACGATACCTGCTTATGACAACCTTTGCAAATGTAAGCTGGTTCATGTGCACCTGACCCAAGTTTCATCGACAAGCTACCACGTCTCCAAGTTACTTGAAACACGCACTTGTCCATTTGTGGCTAGCCGACCCGCTGTTTGTTACCTGTAATCCTAAAATGTTATTATTGTAACATGATATACTTATTATGTGCCTGGTTTTGAGACCAATGACCTCATGTCCAAAATCAAATAACTACTGTAGTGAGTATATATATAACTATAAGCACAAGTCCCTGAATTCAAGCCTTTCATATATATTGACATCAACTCTGATACAAACCCACTTAATCTAAAAAACATCATGTTATCGCATTCGGGAAGTGATTTCTTTAAGGGAGCTGACTTCTTTGATGGGGTGTTTAACTACCTGAATAAAATGCTTATGGAAGAAGACGATCTAGCAAACAAGCCTTGCATGTTTATAAATAGTTTGGCTCTCCAAGCTACCGAGAAATCGTTTTATGATGTTCTTGTGGACGATAAACACTCCCACTTAGAAAAAACCGAGCGGTTGGAATTGGAAGAATATGATGTTGCTGTTCTTTGTGAGGATTTAAACCGAAAGATGTTTTTTGGTTCTTTGCCGAAGATCACGGATGCTGACATGAGGAAGAAACGGAGAAAAGGCACGGTTGAAATGGTGGATTTGACCGAACTCTTAATTCGGTGTGCTGAAAAGATGGCTCATAGCTATACAAGTGAAGCTAAAGAAATACTAAAGACAATACGGAACCACTCATCTCCATATGGGAGTTCCTCTAAGAGGATGGCTCATTACTTTGCAAATGCCATTGAGGCGCGCTTAGGTGGCAACGGAATGGAATTATACCGATCCTTTTCGTTTACAACGATATCCGCAGCTCAAATCTTGACATCTTACAAGGCATACATCACGGCATGCCCGTTTCATTGGATGTCAAACATCTTTGCCAATAAGTCCATATGGAAGGCAGTATTAGGTAGAGATAAAGTACATATAATTGATTTTGGTATCTTATATGGATTTCAATGGCCTTGTATTCTACAGGGTCTTTCTTTGAGACCCGGTGGGCCACCTAAGTTACGGATCACTGGAATAGATTTTCCACAGCCTGGCCTTCGACCCGTAGAGCGGATTGAAGAAACAGGTCGTCGATTGGCTGAATACGCTAAACGGTTTAATATCCCTTTTCAGTACAACCCAATTGCAAAAAGTTGGGAAAATGTTAGAATTGAGGATTTGAAGATTGATCCAGATGAGATGCTTGTGGTGAATAGCATATACCGTATGAGGAACGTACTAGATGAGACGGTGGTTGAGCATCGGCCGAGGGATGCTGTATTGAAGTTCATTCGGGAATTAAATCCCGAACTTTTTGTGCATGGTGTATTGAATGGAACGTACAATTCGTCCTACTTTCTTACAAGGTTTCGACAAGCAGTTTCCCACTTCACAGCACTTTTTGACATGTTTGAGGCAACAGCCAACGGGGCAGAGGATGAGGATCGGAAATTATCAGAGCAAGAGGTCTTGGGGAGGGACATTATGAACGCGTTGGCGTGTGAGGGGAGGAGTCGGGTTGAGAGGCCCGAAACATACAAAAAATGGGAAGTTAGAAACCTGAGAGCCGGGTTTGCAAAATTACCATTAGACTTGGGTCTAGTGGATGAAGTACAAACAAAAGTAGAGAAAAAGTACCACAAAGATTTCGTGGTTCATGAAGATAATAACTGGATGTTGCAGGGTTGGAAAGGGAAAGTACTCTACGCACTCTCCTTATGGAAGCCTGCCAATTAGTGTTATCAAGTTGTTGACATCTAGGTTTTAAAATCATACGATGTTACAATCTTGATAAATAAAAACGATCGGATCATTCAAATGATAAAAGCACATAGTTCGCTTAGAATCTCGGTCTAAAACCATAGGATCTAGACGAGCTAAACAATAAATATGAGTTGTCAGTGAATACTTTATGTACGTGTACCTTAAAGTTGTAATTCTGGTTTTGATTTACAAAAAAAAAAGAAGGAAAAAAAGAAAGAAGTAATAATTACCTCCAATTTTATTTATACGAGCTATTATGATTGACGATTAACTAACTAGATTGCAACTGCCTTTAGCAATTAGAAGGGGTAAACAACTTGATAAGTTGTACTCGTATATAAATATATGTCGAAAATATATCAATCATTTTCAAAATTGCATATACATCGATACATACGGTGTTTATACATTGATACATACTGTGTTTGATGTAAACACTGATTTTCATACCCCCGGGATGAATATGAATTATGTGACACCCGGTCAAAAAGGGCCAAAATTAGGGGCCAATTTAAACTTTTAAATCACGTATTATATAAGTGTTAACGCTTAAGCATTCAAGTATTATATATATATATATATATATATAAACCGAAACGATTATTTAAAATAATCGCGAATACACGAATCTAACAAAACGCATAAACCCAAAATAGGATTTGGTGAAAAACATTTTTTTTATCAAGTATTATTATTGAGAATAATAATTACATACTCTGTTTGAAATTTAAATACATTTTAGATACAGAAAACTATCCGTACATTTTAAGTAAAACAAAGTTACAATTTTATACATCCGTAAAAACATTTTTATAAAATATTTCAATTAAAAACTTATACGAATTCATTTTTAGAAAATTATCAATTTAAAAGATTATACTACATAACGATCGGGTACGTAAACACGGGTCTAAAATTACCCACCAAACTCAAATTATTGGAGCCGGATAAACCGACTCCAATAATGCAAATACACACACACGCATATTCACTCTCATTTCTCACTCTCTGCTCTTTTCTCTCTCTGATCAAACACAACAACAATAACAACATCACAGCAACATCATAATCTGGATCATCATCATCTCCATCCTTGTTCATCATCATCATCATCGTGTTCTTCATCATCACCACCTCACGGTTTCGTTTTTAAAATTCGTAAGGAATCACTTTTCCTTTTTCGTTAATTTTATGTTAACATACGTATTACTAGCTTATTATAATTGGTTGGTGAAAGATTGAAACTAAAAACATATGGAAAATTATAAAAACTTCGAACCAGACTCTGTGAAAACGAAGGTGCTACAGTGCCTAAAACAAATGACGCGATCGCGTCATTTCAAAATGAAAAATACGTTTTAACGAATTATAAAATCACGCGATCGCGTGAAAGGTTAAATGTTACGCGATCGGCCGAGGATGTCACGCGATCGGGTGAAAGGTTAAATGTTACGCGATCGGCCGAGGATGTCACGCGATCGGGTGAAAGGTTAAATGTTACGCGATCGGCCGAGGATATCACGCGATCGCGTGAGGTGTAAATTTTGGTCAGATTGTTAAAAATAAAAACTATGAATATTCGGAAACAATACGATACGCTAGGATAACTTATGAAGTATATTTATACGAACAAACTAAATTATATTTTTCAAATATAATTGTAACCCAATACCAACGAGCCGTACATTTTTACAAACTAAGTAATTAACCTAACGAACAACTAAACAAACGAATCATTACGCATACACTTACAAATATACAATCTTGCGTGTTTAGGACATTAGGAGATTACTGTTGGAACACGCACGCATTTTAGGAATTGCTTGCTCATCAGGTGAGTCTCACGGCCCCATTTTCAATGTTTACATGTTTTAATAATTAGGGGAGATGCAACACAAATTGTTTTCGTGATCACTGTTATTCGGTTAGTTAATTTAGTATTAACTCAAGTTATCTACATTGTTATTTAATTCGGTTAATCACATGGATTACATTGTTCGGTTAACATTGTCAGTCATGATTTTCATTGTTCGGTATATGCACGAGTGTTTTAATTCGGTAAAAGTCCTCAACAGTGTATGATTCATTAACTTAATAAGGCGCGGTTACTAAAGGATAGTACTATCATGGGAGTGACGTCCCCGTCCGGGTTGCTAGCTACAACCAAGTTAAAAACGGGCACTTTAGTAATTGTCATGGGTGTGTCACCAAATCGGGAGGCAAAGATCGGGTTAGGCTTTGAATCATAGCTCAGTGCAATACAAATGTCATTATCGGTAAATCATTGTTCGGAAGCCTTAATTGGTTTAATCATTGGTCGGTAACCCTAATGGGTTAATCATTGTTCGGTTACATTGTTGCTCATTGTTCGGTTTTCATTGTTTAATTATCGTCGGATAATCATGTTGATCACATCAATGTTTATTTAAACCTGTGAGATTCACCAGCTTTATAGCTGACCTTTTAGTGTTGTATTCTCAGGTGCTCATCAACAGTAGGAATGGCCTACAGGATAAGCTAGCTATCACGAGTCGCATGCATCCATTTAGACATGAAGATTTTCTTGCATTATATTTTGTATAATGGTTATGTATTAAAATCTTCTGAAATCATTTTGCGAACTCACCACTATGTTTCAAACTTATGACTTAAACTTTGTATTACTTTTGGAAAACTAATGTAATGTAATGGAATGTAATGTATTTCTAAAACGTCTCATTTAGAGTCGTTTGCTTGTACTTTGGTGTTTTGATATTTGATTAGTCATGCCCCAAAACAGTCGCTTCCGCAAAGCAAGAAATTGGGGGTGTGACAAATTACTCCATAGTTACTAAGATCATTAACTATAGAGTATAGACTAGTTATGATCGTAGCCGTGCTTATATATAAAAAATAAAATACATACATGTTAATCTTGAAGATTGACATTTATATAAATGGTTATTCATTACAATCGATGATAGAAGCTGACCGAACCAAGTAGGTTTATAGTATTGCAATTTGGTTTCTTTTTTAATATGTTAATATAGACGTACATTCGACATGAAACAAAATAGAACTTCAATACTAAGTGTTGATCTATCATCTTGAAACACGACGATAAATTAAGTAATATGTAAAGTTTCTACAATAAGTTCAACTGTCATAATGTTATCATAGACTACCATAGTTGACACATATAACTATCTTTGTTTCTTAAGTTGTTAATTTCTCTTGAAAGCCTTTCGATGATTTTATATTATATGGTAAATATAAATATAGATACTAATGATACAAATGAAATATATGCTCATGAATATATAAAAAAGACTTTTTTGCCTAGATTTTAACATACTATGCATTTGATTATTAAGAAAATGTTAAAAGATGTTAATGAAAGTACAAATGTCACTAATCAATCAATTATATGGTAAATATATATATAGATACCAATGATACAAGTGATATATATGCTCGTGAATAATATATAAAAAAAGGTTTTTTTTGCCTATGATTAAGATTTGAACATACTATATATGTATTTGATTATTAAGAAACCATAAGATGTTAAAAGATGTTAATGGAAGTACAAATGTCATTATGTCACTAATCAATGTTCTAATTGAAGCTTTTGGATAAATTTTAAGTAAATAATTTAATTTAAAGTAATGATACAAATAATTAATATACTCATACTCGTGATATAAAAATTAAGTTTAAGTCTAATTTATGTACTTAAGATTTGAACATATTATCTAATATTATTAAAAAATTAAAAGATATTAATGGAGGACGCATGTTTATTTATAAAGTATTAATGTAGCAAGTTGTGGTGAGGATTGAACATAAGTGTTCTTCTTTTATATATATACTAGAATAGAAAAATTTTAGGTTGTGCTAAGCACAACCCGATCACGTCAAACTTATTATAAAGATATCATAAGATTTATCAATCAAGAAATGTTAAATGTGTTCAAAATATATGCATAACTCTATGCATAATTCAGTAAAGTATCTAACACCATGTATTTCAATATCTTTTTATTCACTATTCATTTTCACATGTCAACCAATTAAATTGTTAGGAGCATCTTTACGTCTATATTTGTAGGCACCTGAATCAATATTCTTATATTAAACTTGTAATTACATTTAAGAGTTTAGTTAATTACATAGACCGACTATGAGGAAGGCTTTCATTTTCTGAACTATGCACTTATACAGGAAACTTTTAAATTTTGATAACAATGATAGTTAACAAGTTTTTGATGTGTTAGTTTGTTAAGTATAAATGTATATAACACTTGCTAATTAGTTGTTAAAGTATTTTTACTATGTATATAATTAATTCATTATTATCTTATATGTATTATAATTATAATATAATAGATATATAATAAGAAAGAGATAGAAATTCAAATGTATTTTTAAGGTGTTATTTTATGACTAAGATTTTAAAATTATATTAATGTTTTTATTTAAGTGACAAGTGTCCACATTTAAGATCATGTAGGTTTGCCTTATATATAGTAGAAGAAAGATATATATATATATATATATATATATATATATATATATATATATATATATATATATATATAGTGGCATGATCCAGAGGGAAGTGGTGTTTTTGAGGGAAGGGGGGAAGCAGCGATCTCACCGTTCATCTTCATCGCTCAACTTCCGCTCATGATATGTACTGTGCACCTGCGCTTCAATGAGTTTACAGGGAAGGGGTTAAAACAGTAATTTCATTATTTATTAAAAATAAAACATAATTCAATTACTGATATGCATATACGCTGCTGATTCAATTTTGTTCGTCGTCTTCTTCATCTTCTGCACAAATTTCATTCGCGTAATCAATTAATCGATTCCCGTAAACATAAACTGAAATTCGTATGCATTAAATTTCTTCGTTTCTTCAATGTCCCCTCTCGTTGTTTCGTTGATTTGTTCTGTTTTACATCGTTCATAATTAGGGCTTAGATTGTAATCGAATTCCTTTAAACGTCAAGTGAATTTGTCAGTGTTTATTATGTCTTCTAGTTCCAATGTTTCTAGTTCCAATGTTCCTGGTGATTCGAATTCATTTATTGCTGAATCTACTGGTAAGTGTATATTAATAATTTTATTGTTCATTTAATTTAGGTTTTTGTGTTTATTTGTTGTAATTGTGTTAATATGCATTTCCATTAATGTTATTTTGCAGCTCATGTTATTGCTTCCAGTTCAAATGTTCCATTGGAATCTAATCCTAGTCTTCCTGATTCTACTGGTAAGTCTTCCTGATTTTTTTGTATTATTTTGTTTCTTTTAATTATGTAATTCTTAATCTTCCAAATGATGAACATTATGCTAGTATGCACTGTGATGCGTCTTAAGATAGGCTTACATCTAAGTGACATATATTGATACATGTCATTGCTACTGCTCACAATTAAAAGTTTAAAATACTAATTTTTTTACTAACCAGTATGCTGTTGGGCTAATTTGTGTTTTATTGCTGTGGTTTAGGAGTTGTTTAGCTTACCTTATTATACAGGCTTTTTAATATTTGAGAAAAACAACAAGCTTGCTTTTTTCCGGCCTATTACCTTATCAACGTGTGCTTCTTTAATCCCATAAGGTCAGAAAGCCGAAAAAAGTGAGCTTGTTAGGTTTCTTTGAGTCTTAATAAGGCGATAAGCCCTTAAGATATGTTAATTCAAATTAATACCCCTAAGTTGGATCAAGAATCTTAATTTATATGTATGGCGAGGAGTATGAAGTTTTAGGAATGTCTGGTTTAGTTTGCTCGGGTTTAGATTGATTGGTGTTTGAAAGAAAATGCACCAATATCAATGTCTCTATGGAAATTTTGAGAACACCTTTATTTTTCACTCAAATCCACAATTGAACCACAAGCTCTTGGTATGTGTTTTAATCTTTATTTATATTATACTTTTGAACAACAAACACAGAGATATGCATTAAATTTAGGTTTTTGTGTTTACTTGTTGTAATTGTGTTAATATGCATTTCCATTAATGTTATTTTGCAGCTCATGTTATTGCTTCCAGTTCAAATGTTCCATTGGAATCTAATCCTAGTCTTCCTGATTCTACTGGTAAGTCTTCATGATTTTTAGTATTATTTTGTTTCTTTTAATTATGTAATTCTTAATCTTCCAAATGATGAACATTATGCTAGTATGTATTGTGATGCGTCTTAAGATAGGCTTACATCTAAGTGACATATATTGATACATGTTAACACCAGTATGAATTGTGATCCATTTTAAGATAGGTTTACATTGAAGTGACATATATTGATACATGTTAACACCCATGTGGATGACTACTAATAGTATGCACCCTGATGTATGTTAACATAAGTTTACATTGTAGTGATGTATGTAGATACATATTAACACCCATGTGGATGCGTACTAATAGTATGCAGTTAGATGCATATTAACACCCATGTTAATATAAATTTATGATTTATTTTGGTTATTTTTATTTGTTTTATTAGGTGGTGATTCAGTTACAAAGAGGCATGTTCTTTCATCATTTGAAAAAGAATATACAGATGGCACAAAATTATGGTTTCCTATTGTTCCTGATTCGTTTAAGCCCATAATTGGTTCTGTTTTCAATTCGTATGATCATTGTTTTAGTTTCTATGAATCATATGCTGAGGTTAGTGGTTTTGATGCTAAGAAATCATCACAGAATTGTTTTGAAGATGGGTCTGTGAAGTATAAAGTTTATAGGTGTAATAAATCTGGTTTTTCTAAGAAGTTAGCTGTCGACACTTTGAAACTTGTTCCTGAACCGGTTGTTGAACCTGCTGTTGAGCCTTCTCGTAAACGTAAAAAGCGTGTTAAAAAAGTTGGTAACCGTAAATCGTCTTCTATCAAGACAGGTTGTGATGCTAGCTTGAGATGCAAATTTTTGAAAGGGAAGTGTGTTATAACTAAGTTTTTTGAGGGTCATAACCACAAGCTTGTTTCCGAGTCTAATAAGAATCAAATGCTTAAGAAACGAAGATTAGATGCAGATGATATGCAACATCTTCATGATTTGAGTAGTCGATCGAACATTGGTCCTACCATTGCTCACCGTTTAAAATGTGATCTTAGTGGTGGCTTTGACATGGTCGGTCCTAGTAGTCTAGATTACAAGAACTTAAAACGTGATATGAATCGGTTTATTGGTGAAAGTGATGCGCATATTGCTATAGAGAATCTTCTTAGGAAAAAAGAACATCTTCCAACTTTTACTTGCGAATATGTTTGTGATGATGATGGGTCTCTACTCGGTGTTTTTTGGGCCGACAACGTTTGTAAATTGAATTATCAAGAGTTTGGTGATATCGTTTGCTTCGATGCGACATATGGCACGAATAAGTATGTTTTTTTTTCCTTTATTAAATGCATTATTTATTACATTTTTTCTGTTAATAATCTGATTGGAACACTAAATCTGTTTTGGTTAATTTATTTTTAGATATAATATGAAGTTTGTTCCGCTTACGGGTGTTGATAATCACAAACGACTTGTTATTTTTGGAGCTGCACTGTTATACAGTGAATCCATAACGTCATTCAATTGGTTTCTTGATTGTTTCTTAAAAGTCTTTCCAACTGAACCGGGCCTAATTGTTACTGACCAAGATCCAGCTATGAAAGAGGCGATTCGTGTCAAATTTAAAAGTGCCAAACACCGGTTTTGCATGTGGCATATAAGTCAAAAGCTTGTTGACAAGGTATGTTTTTTACGTCTAAATATGAAGTGCACTTTAATATATCTTAATATTCATTTTGGTTAGTATCATTTGTTACAGTTTATTTTCTGTTAAGTATTTGTTTGAAGGTGTATATTTTCTGTTAAGTATTTTTTAATATTCCAAATGATGAACATTATGATAGTATGCACTGTGATGCATCTTATCATAGGTTTACATCAGAGTGACATATATTGATACATGTTGACACCAGTATGCACTGTGATGCATCTTAAGATAGGTTTACATCGAAATGGACATATATTGATACATGTTAACACCCATGTGGATGACTACTAGTAGTATGTACTGTGATGCATCTTAAGATAGGCTTACATTAGAGTGACATATATTGATACATGTTAACACCAGTATGCACTCTGATGCATCTTAAGATAGGCTTACATTGAAGTGACATATATTGATACATGTTAACACCAGTATGCACTGTGATTCATCTTAAGATAGGTTTACATTGAAGTGACATATATTCATACATGTTAACTCCAAATGTTGATGACTACTAATAGTATGCACCTATTAACACCTATGTAACCATTTATTCTATCTTAATATTCATTTTGGTTAGTATCATTTGTTACCATTATTTTTCTGTTAAGTATTTGTTTGAAGGTGTATATTAAGTTGCATTGAATAATATTTTAACATTATTTGTTCATGTTATTTTAGGTTGATTATGTCTTGTATAACAATAAAGATTTTCAGAAGAGAATGAATTATATTTTTTGGAATCAAGAAATGACACCTGAGAAATTCGAAACACGCTGGAAATCAGTAGTTGATGATTTTGGATTGCATTATTTGAGGTGGTTCAATGATTTATATGAAATGAAGGAAATGTGGGTACCTTGTTATTTTATGGATCTTCCCATGAATGGCTTAATGAGGACTTCATCACTTTCCGAAAGTGAAAATGCATTTTTCAAGAGATGCAAGAACAAACAATCAACTTTAGTTGATTTCTTTTCAAGATTCGATGCTGCTATGGAAAATCAGTGTCACAATAATCGGTTGCTTGAATATGAGATGGAAAACAAGTCTATCAACTGTTTGACCCCCAAAAAGATTGAACTTCATGCTAGGGACGTTTATACGCCTTCCTTATTCTTGTTAGTTCAAGAAGAAATCGAAAGAGCTTCGTTATCATGTGCTCAAACCAGCTCCGTAACTAATGGAGACAAACAGCTCAGCATAGTGCAAGAAAAATTCCCTCCTCCTCGTCCAAAGTGGAATTACAAGGTTAAAATATTATGCCTTTATTTCCCATTTAATTCTGTATTTCTATATAGTATTAGTATTTTGCACTGTGATACATGTTATCATACATCGATAAACAGCATTATAATGTAAATGTTATGTTACTATGCATCACAGTTCCTACTATTAACATGTTAACAGTACTAACAGTATGCACCGTGATGCATGTTAACAGACACTGTTAGTACAGTTTATTTTGAATGTTAATTTTAATTGTTTAAAAATGTTATTTTTCTTATTCAGGTGGTTTTTGATCCAGTCAGTTGTGAATCAAATTGTTCGTGTTTGTTATTTGAACGTGAAGGTCGTTTATGTCGTCACATATATTGTGTGTATGATATTAACGACATTTATTCTATTCCCAATAAGTACATTCTTAGGAGGTGGACAAAGGAAGCATCTGAAACTTTTAATTTGTTAAGTTTAGATGTTGATCCTGTAGGTGAGTGCTTTAAATTAGGTAAATATACTTTTAACAAGCTTAGGAAAGTTGTTTCTCATTTTAAGAATGATAGAGAAAAGCTCTTAGATTTTAGTGGTAAATTTGATCTATTTTTGCAAGAGTTTGCTGACGGAAAGCCTGATGAGCAATCATCTTCTAGCAGAGTTGAAAATATTCAGCAAGTATATGGATTCTATAAGCCAACTAACGTTTCCATTCATCCTCCTAAGAATGTTCGTAACAAAGGTCAACGTTCTTCAAAGAGATATACTAGTGCACGAGAAAGGGCTGTCAACAAACAGGTTAAGAAAAGAGAATGCCAATATTGTTTTGAAACTGGTCATAATATTAGGACTTGCCAAGAAAGAATTGCAGATGAGTTGAAACAATCTGAGGATAATGAAGATGATGATGCTCAACTTGAAGAAGACGAAGATGTCTATGAAGAAGATCTTGACAACGAAGATTCTGATGATGACGTTTCTGATGAATTCTGATTTTTTTTTACTTCCATTTTACTGTAGTATTCTGTTCAATGTTACTTAAACATTTGATCTTTGGGGAACTTGATTATTTAAATGTGACAAGTTTGATATTAGTATGCACTCTGAATCATGGTATCGAATTTTCATTTTTTGGTTACATATATTGTTTTGATACTATGCTTAGAATTTTGATTTAATGACATTTTTTATATATTGATTTTTTTTATTCTTACTTTAATTTAAAGTTTTAAATAATTGTCACATATTCAAAGTTATGCAGTCTGAGATTTTATTTGCAACTGTGAAGTGTCGTGAGTTTGTCATTTTTTCAAATTATGTTATGATGCATCACAATGCATACTATTAGCACTTTTACACATGGGTGTTAATATGTATTTGATATCGTTGACTATGATACTTATAAATGTTATGATGCATCATATCGCAAATTTAATATGCATCTCAGTTCACACTATGTAATCATTAAAATGACATGGTAAATTGAGTATTAATACGCATCTGTGTGCATACTATTTTAAGTAACTACATGGGGGTTCTTCTGATACATATTTCCTGCCGATCACATAGTTCCTGCCAATATTTAACCGTTGCTATGATGGATCGAATCGTCGATGCAACAGATTTTTAGTGAGGATGTATCGAAGGGCGTACTGTTAACATTTTTACACATGGGAACATGTATTTATATGACACAACAAAAATTTAAAATTAAAATGCATCATAAAGTTTAGATAGTATGCGATAGTCGTAATGATCTTACTACCTAATATATATAAAACAAATATTTAAATGTATATCGATAATATTTTAGCACCCATGTGGATGAGTATTAATAGTATGCATTGTAATGCATCTTAAGAAAGGTGTTTACATCTAGTGATGTATATTGATATGACTGTGCGAGTATTAATACTATGCACTGTGATGCATCTTAACTTAACTTTACATCGTAGCGATTGTCGTGAAGTACTTAACATTTTCAAAATCAAAATAGTCGTGGTACCAAACTAGTCAAGATTTTATAACATAGTCAACCAACCTATCTACTTAGGATATAGCAATGACATTGTCAAGATTTAAGATACTAATAATCTAAAAGTTTTTGTTTTGGAACACACATTACATTCTACTGTCACTCATTATGACAGTCCTCGTAGACTCTCCCATCATCCCATTCCATCAATAGATCAGTTGCCTGTTTCTTTGCCGCTTCCAGCATTTTACGTTTCTCTTTTTCTTTGTGGCTTCTTTCAAATTGCTCATACCTCTTCATTACATCTGCCTGCTTTTCATTGATTTCGTGGGTAATAATTTTGACTGCATACTTCGTCCTAAGCTCTGTCAACTGCTTCAGTTGAGCCTTCCCTTCTTTTTCTAACCTACAGTTCCAATTTTTGAGTCCAATGAAGTTTTCCATGTGGCACATTAGGAATACTCCACAATCGGTTCCATTCTCTTTGGTTCTCCACTTCATTTGTCTTCTTGTGATCTTTGCTTTCTCAAAGTTTTCTGCCCTGGGGTGTTCAACATTCTTTAAATAGCAGACAAACAACTTTACCTAAAAACAATCATTTCGAGTTGTAGTGTTAGTAGCATTACATATACTGTATGTGTTTGCATCTAGTCATTTTTGTTCAGTTTCTACTTACCACATTTTGCGGTACTCCTTGATATTTCGCATCCAAATCTGGTTGGTTGCTGCTGTTGTCGAGTAAATCTATTATTCCTGCTTTCATGTTGAAAACCATTACATAATAATGGCTGCTTTAGCAAATTGGAAAGAAAACCTGCATTTTTACATAATATTATTTTATAATTAACTGTTATATAAAACCATTATATTGTTGTTATACATTTGTACATACCGGGTCAATATTCTTAAATGACGTTAATCTTTCATCATCTTGCATCAGGATTTGAACAATTGTTTTCTTGAAAACTTCATTGCTTTCATCTGTTGCACCATCCTCCAACATGTTCTTCTTCTGCAACAGATAATATGTATATATTTTATATTTTATCAGTTTGTAGTTTTACAGTTTGAAGTTTTGTTTGATAGTTTTATTCTTACCAGTAGATAAGTTGGCAGGAAGTATCGTTTGGGTGATCCGGGTTGAGCATATTTCTCTTCAGCATTGAGACATGCGGCCCAAACGTCTATTACATCTGCAAAGATCCAGTGACTGTGCACCAAGCTTGCAAGCGATATGCTAAAACAGAATGCACCTCGGTTGCTGTTAAAGATGACATTCCTGCAAATATATTTAACTATTTATCTTAATTACGTTTATCTCATGAGTAAGCACTTCAAATATAATTAACTATATGTCTTAGAAAAAAACAATTTTATAAAAAGCTTATGTTTTACCCGGGAACTTCCAAGAAACAGGCCAAATATCTTGCTATTTTCCTTTCAATCAATTGTAATCTCTCTTTTATCTCCACTTCTCTTTGTTTATATGGTGACCTGTAAACATGTGAGATTTGTCGTTCCCTTTTGTTTCTATGTGGTGAATTTCCTTCGTCACTCTCTTCTTCATTTGGTTATCCATTTTTCCCTGAATTCCTTTCACTCACTGTCCTATCGCTCGACACATTCTCATCCTCTTCTTCTCCATTATGTTCTGTTGATTGGTCTTTTAGAACATGTCCGATCGTTCCCATTGGATCTTGTTGACTACTGAAACTGCATGGAATCGGAGCTGACGAAGCATATCTTGTTGAATGATCACCCTTTTTAAAAGTAGAAGTTATATCATGGCAATCTACATTGCGACTGTTATATACAGGTGTGATTGACCTCGAGATTCTTTCTTTGGTTTCAAAGAGCTTCTTGACATTATCTGATATCTCCCTGAATACATTCAATTGTGGGTACAATTGTAGAGCTGCATCCATTTCTTCCTTGTACCCAACAATGTATTTATATCTCAACTTCAGATTGTGCTCCAACTCCTAAGCATTATGTTAAAGATATATTAGTTAAAATTTTTTTTAAGTAATAGTTATCTGTAAACGGAAATTGTTTAGATAACACATAATTATGTATATAGGCATTTAGTGGTTATTAAAAAGCAAATTCTAATTATGTAGTTTCTAAAATTGTATATCTAGACCCTCTCACAGGCCAGATGCACATAAAAGTCGTAACAACTGTTTTAGATTACATAAATTTCACCTTAAAACAGAAAAGCATACAAATTGATTAATATAAGCATTCTATCAATACATCCAAGTAACCGCATTCATTTTGCATGTAAACATATCAACTCCATTATCAACTATTTTGGTAAAATCCAATTAAGGGTCGAGATTTCTTTATGTTAAAATTATGTTACGATACATAGTAACACACATGTTTATTATTACTCATAGTATGCACTGCGATTCATCTTATGAGAGTTTTACCTCAGAGTTATGTTTGTTGATACATTATAACACCCATGTGGATAGTTTTAGCAGCTCACACATGTTTTTTCAACTCGGCCGACAATAGTATGCACTATGTTGCATTAATATAGTGATGTATTTCAATACAAACTAACACACATGTTTATGATTACTTCATAGTATGCACTGTGATGCATCATATCATAGGTTTACCTCAGAGTTATGTTTGTTGATACATTTTAACACCCATGTGGATAGTTTTAGCAGCTCACGCATGTTTTTTCAACTCGGCCGACAATAGTATGCACTATGTTGCATGTTAACAGAATTTACATTATAGTGATGTATTTCAATACAAACTAACACACATGTTTATGATTACTCATAGTATGCACTGTGATGCATCATATCATAGTTTTACCTGAGAGTTATGTTTGTTGATACATTTTAACACCCATTTGAATACTATGCACTGTGGTGTATGTTAACATAATTTTAATTATAGTGATGTTTATTCATACATATTAACATCTATGCGGAAGACTTCTAAAATTATAACTACGTATTAACAAACACCACAGTAAATATTATTCATCAAAATTTTAATTCGTAATCTGTAACAGTCATCATCTACAAGTAACAAATAATTCAATTTTGAGAATTAGGTTTACCTCGTTCGTCAATTTTTTCCCCTTTTCTTTTGATTCTTTCGCCATAGATGAATCTCCTTTTTGTTGATTAGATCCCGCTAAAAGTTACTGTAAATGAATGAGATGTTGATTATGTAATGAATCTGATGAATCGCACCTTGAAATCGTAATCGGAAGAACGAATTTAGGTTGATTATGTAATGAATCTGATGAATCTGATGTTGATTATGCAAATGAACGAGATATTGATTACGGATCGGAATTATGTCGTTGTTTATGTTGCTTTTTTTAATTAATGTATTTGTAAATTACTAGACTACCCCTCCGCGTGTTTTATTAGCCTGATGAGATGGACGACCGAGATCAGCTTCCCCCTTCCCCCAAAATTGTCACTTCCCCTAGATCACTACCCTATATATATATATATATATATATATATATATATATATATATATATATATATATATATATAGTTGGAGGATCTAAAAAGAAGAAAATTTTTATGGAGAAGGGAGAGAAACAATCCTGGCCATTCAACTCAAATTCAAGTCAAAGGGTATTTTAGTCCTTTGTTATTTCCTTCTTTCATTTAATATATCATATTTTTAGTAACATAATTATGGGCCGTTTTTTATATGGTACGATTGAGCATCACAAATTAAGAAACAATCTACAAAATCATTGCATTTCTTTTTTCTTCATTTTATGTTTGGCTTCCAATTCTTCATCGGTAAAACCTTTAGCTTTTGAGGTTTGAATATCTTCTAATCTTCATCGGAAAACATATATTAAACCTGCATATATTATACTTTGGTCGACGATTACGTGTTTGTTTGTTACTCAATTCCGTTTCATATTTTTCCTACACTCAACATTCTCTCAAACGATACCCGTATCGAATTATTGAGTTCTATTGAACAAGTACTTGTGGCGAAGCATCGTAGCAATCCATAAGTGTTTGTAGTAGTTTTTGATTTACTGTGAATCAAAATGGCGGATGCCGATCAAGTTATGGAATTTATAGATACGTATTCAACCGATGAATCCGATGATAATGCAAGTACTTCTGAAGCGAGTAAGTTATTTTCAATATGTTTAGGAAACGTGTTGGTGATCTTATTATTATGTAAATTATGGGGTTGCAAAAATCTAGTGCTAGTTTCCTATTTTTGATATCGATATTAATGTGTTGTGGTAGTTACAAGTACTTGATCGTTTATTTAACAATCACTTTAGCGAAGCATCACCGTGACAATAAAGTAACATGCATGCTAGTGTACACCGTGTTGTATTCTTTAGCGAAGCATCACCGTGACAATACAAAATACACGAACCAAACTGATTCAGTAACGTACCAACGTGATTCAAAAATTTTGTATGTTTGATTCGGTAATACGTCCCTTTGATTCAGTATTTTTTTGTAACTATTAGAACACAAAACTTGATCTTGTATTAAAGATATTTGATTATAAACCGAACTACAGAAAAACACCCCAACACACTTGGCAGCTTCTAAAATAAAATTGGATCATACAACAGCGTACTACATTCAACATAATGATTCAGTCCTGCAACATTACGATTCAGTCTTATTACATTAGATCTTTCGGAAATTTTAGTTTGATTCAGTAATACCTGCCAACAGATAAAATCCTAAACCGGAATTAACCACTTTAATTCCTCTTCAAAATTGCATGCTAAAACAGCATTATAAACTCATATCCACATTCCATCAAATTCCATCACTGTTGCATTCGTACTTTCTAATAAATACAAGTAAAACAAAAAAAGGCGAAAACTTGCATAGTTCTTAAACAGCGTCAATCGCCAAAGACCGCCAGCCGTTCATCTCTGATTCGGTTTATATCTATAATAAGAACATCAAGCAAATACGATCCATGGATTATCTACAGAAATTTTTGATTCAGTGGTTTCAAACTAAACGGAATACACAAAGCTTTTTAACGGATTTGTTTAACCCTTAGAATCAACAAAATTAAATAACCTTATTCGGGCCTATATCATAATCATAACTCGTCTTATAACAACTATGTTAGTAACTTTATAACATCAATTTTTTGATTCAACTATTCGTCTAACACAATGTTACGCTGCAACGTCTTTTAAGCAAGGCTAATACCTGGATACTACAAGTACGCATACCAGCATCACTCAACCCAAGATTCCAACTACGATTCAACAATTTTATCACTTGTACAAAACTTTTTTCCATTTATTAACCGAATCATTATAAGTTTTCTTAGCCTGAAAAAACTTAACAACATAATCTTCCTTCAACGCAAAACACTGATATTTTAGAATCAAAATTACCATCCTCACTAACCTATTCAACAGGTATTACATAGATAGAAAACAAACCCCCAATTTTTATGCAAAGTACTAATGTTCATCAATTTTTTTCCAAAAAAAAAAATTAAATGGTGAATCACCCATTCGGAGAACAAATTCAGCAACATGAACGAAAATAGGTACTATACCTTTCATTGTCGATCGTTTAGATTCTTTAATTTTGACCATCTTCCTTCAATGATGCAAAACGATGCGGCCGTCAACTAACCCTAAAGTCTTCACAATTTTCGCGCGATCTTCTTGATTCAGTCCGTATTTTTCTTGAACGAAATCAAATGTAGGGTTTAGCATTTGTTAATCGCCGATGGGTATGGAAGAGGAAGAGGATTTCGGTTATGATTCTGCTGTTTGAATGATCGAGCTTTATTTTTACATTAAATGTAAATCTTTTCCTATTTTATTCTGTTATAGTTAATAGACCAAAGTACCCCTCACACTTCAATTTTTGTAATAAAACCCATTGACCAATCTGAACCCTTGAATCAATGATCTTGTGGCCAAAATTGCTTCTCTACCTTCTCCCTATAAAAAACCTTCTCCCTAGATCTCAATCCTATATATATATATATATATATATATATATATATATAAAAGAAAGATTATGTAGACATAGACCATATATTGTTCAAAGTATTTTTATTAGAACGACTAAACATACTACATACACTATATAGGTTGTATAATAAAACAAAGCCCCGTTGATGTCATTGAAATTATTATAATCACTTAATATTCTGAACGTACACATATACTCATTTGT
Source organism: Helichrysum umbraculigerum (assembly GCA_949592205.1). Taxonomy (NCBI): domain Eukaryota; kingdom Viridiplantae; phylum Streptophyta; class Magnoliopsida; order Asterales; family Asteraceae; genus Helichrysum; species Helichrysum umbraculigerum. The sequence goes on along the minus strand of CATIUR010000005.1, from coordinate 120,761,435 downwards.
GAATAGCTTTTCAGTACTATTGTTTTTTGCTTATATTTGGCGTGTTCTTTAAAACTATCGATAATATAGGGCGCGTTTAGTTACAGAAAAGTTTCTTCATTTTTCTTTTTCCATTTCTTTAGAGAATGAGAAGTGTTTTACTTCTCTATTAAAAGAATGGAAAATTTAGAAACGTGTTTAGTTGCATGGGGTGGAGTTTTCCTTTTCCAAGGAATGGTAGAGATGGAAAACCATCAAAAGTAGTTTTCAACTTTTTAGTTATAAAAGGGAAAACAAGGATTTTCCTTTTTAAAATTTTTTTTATTTAGAAAATTCGAATTTGAACATGTTTTCTAATTTTCTTGTTTTCTTAGAGAATTTTTCTAGAAAAGTAGAGAGTTTTCTGTAACTAAACGCACCCATAGTTATTATGCAAATAATGAAAGGGTGAGGTTCCTGGAAGAAGGGGTAAAAGTGAGGGAAGAGAGGGAAGCCAATGAGGAGGTAACATGTGTCTCCTCATTTATTCACCTTTTTATTCATTTCCCCCTCCATTTCTCATTTCTCCACCTTTTTTTATCCAATTCTCCCCCTTTCTTTATTTCTTCAATTTTTTTTCTATTTCATTTTTTTAATATACTTTTTGTTAAAATTTTTTATTATTAAATAAAATTTAAATTTAAGAAATTAAAATTTTAAACATGTAAAATCTTCTATAACACTTTTGTTAAAAAATAAATAAATAATTAAATAAAAATTGTTTTGTTTTTTTTTTTTTTTTTGAAAAATATCACTTTAAAAATCTAAAAAAGTTAGTTTTTAACCTTTTTTCCTATTTAGTTTTTACTTTTTTTATATCATTTTAAAATTTGTGATGCACCATATATTAAATACAATGATGCACATTAATATTAAAAACAAGATGCAATAAAACTAAATTATTGTGTTCACTAAATTTTTATTATGATGCATCGACTTTCAAAAATACTATAAAACATCGTTATAAAATTAAAAATGGTGCATCATAGTTATAAAACATGGTTCATCATAGTTGTAAAATATGGTTCATAATAGTTATAAAACATGGTGCATCGAGTGTTTAAAATATCATACATTGAATTTTTATATATACTATAAAACATCATTATTAAACTATAATGTGGTGCATCATAGTTATAAAACATCATTATTAAACTATAATGTGGTGCATCATAGTTATAAAACATGGTGCATCATAGTTATAAAAACATGATTCATCATAATTATAAAACATGGTGCATCGAGTGTTTTAATAGCATGTATCGACTTTCAAAATATACTATAAAAATATCGTTATTGAATTAAATGGTAGTGCATCATAGTTATAAAACATGGTGCATCATAGTTACAAAATATGATGCGTTATAGTTATAAAATATGGTGCATCGTAGTTATAAATATGACGCTCCGACTTTTATATATATGATAAACAGCATTAATGTATAAAATCTTGGTGCATCATAGTTAAAAATCTTGGCGCATCATAATTGTAAATTTACAATGTATTGAAGTTATAACTTTGTTAGATTAGAATTTATTTTATTCAATGTATGAATATGGTGCATCACATAATTTTTCTTTTTTTTGTAGTACCATATATAAAATTGTATTTACATATTATAATGTGAGGTAAAACAACAACTGAAAAAAGGTTGAAAATGCGGGGAAAAAATAAAAATAATGATAACAAGCTACGAAAAGGGTTCAATGAAAAGGTTGAAAAAAAAATGATAACAAGCACTTTAAAAAATGCAAAAAAGAAAAAAGAAAAAAAAAATTAAAAAAAGTAATACTCCCTCCGTCCCAAAATTATTGTCCACCAACAAAAAGCACACAGTTTAATAAAAGTGGGACCACAACAGTTTTCAACCGCTTAAATAGAATCTGCACCCACTAAACTCTCTTCTTATTGGTTGAAATGAGAAGTGGACAATTATTTTGGGACATCCCAAAAAGGAAAGATTGACTATAATTTTGGGACGGAGGTAGTAATAAGAAACAAGATTAATATAAAAAAATAAAACACTAAAAAAAATTAAGAAAAAAAGTGGAGGAGAAATGAGAAAGTTAGAGAAGAAATGATAAGATTAAAAAAATAAAAAAGGTGAAGAAATGAAGGAGGCGGAGAAATGAAGAAGCATATGTGGCAGTGGCACTACCCTATTCACCCATCCATTTGCCGTTCACTTGCGTCCAAAAAGGACTTACCGTTCATGAACCAATCTCATAATGAAATATACCAACTGTTAGTTATGCAACCACAAAGTTTAAAACATAAATGTGCAATATCATCGTTGATTTTTCATTAAAATATAGATTTATTTTATCTTATGTAGTTGCTAGAATTTCAATACTATTGTGCAAAGATCACTTTCACCGTTTTCAAAGGGTTTTTTTTTTTTTTTGAAAAAAAAAAAACTTACAAATTTTAATTATGTTCGACTTTACAAACAAAAAAGCATAGAAATTAAATTTTTAATTTTTATATTAATCTCTTTGTTTGTAATGTGTTCCTCACGCTCTTCAAAGCCACCACCGCCACCTCCCACCATCACCACCTCCACCCACCACCGCCACCACCAATGCAACCGATAACCGCCACCACAACCCACCACCACAACCGACCAACCACAAACACCAAAAATTAAGGTCAATCTTAACCAATGATTTAATATCATAACCAAACATTCATGATTTATAAAAAAATACATAAAACATTAATAAGAACAAAACAGTGGTAAAACATTTAAAAAATAAATATGATTACTTCAAACCTTGGTCCATAAACACACAAACAAACAATCCAAGGGTCATGGCCAACAACGGATTTTAAATATAAATAATAACTCTTATATGGAAAACAAATTAAATTAGTAAAAATTGCATTCCTAAAATCTTTACAAATTCAGAAAATGTTGAATAATTTTACCTACAAAAACCATAGAACACCTTACAACATTGAAACAAAAGACCCTTAAAATATTAACAAAAATCTAAAAGTTTTAGAAACCCTGCATTTTTTTAATTATGGCATTGTGAATTATTGTAGAAGAATGGAATTAGATGGAGAATGGGAGCTCGAAACATGATTTAAGATATGGAAAGTTTTTATATATTTATAGTTGGAGATAATAATAAAGCAAAAAATTTAATGGACAATTTTGCCCTCATATTAATCAAGAAAACTCGTGAGTTTTTAGCCAAAGAAGTGGGGAGGAGAAAAATAATTACCAATATGGTGTTTTTTTTTAAATATTTACTTTTAAAGTGTTTTTAAACAAAAGTTGCTTATTTTTTCCAATGGATTTTTTCTTGCATTATTTAAATGATTTTTAATAAAAATAAAATTGGTAACGTTACTTGAGATTGTTTTAGGAGATTTTTTTTTTATCCTTTTAAGCGTATAGTAGGGTCCGTTCAATAAGTTTTTATACAAGGAGTGTGAAAAAATTGATGTTGCAAAACTAGAACTCACGCAATAGCAAATACAGACCATGACTTGAGAGTCTCCAAGGACTCAATAAAAATGCCTAATTAATGTATGCAACCGGATATAGCAGGTAATTTCATATTTTTAGCCGGTTACCACACTTTTCCGGTCATCTTCTCCGGTAAGATCAAGTTTCCAGTCATCTTTTCCGGCGAGACTAATTATCCGGTCATCCTTCTTTCTTTCATTAGCCTCTTGCATCCCACTTTGTGACAACCAACTCGCCTTTTAGCTTCTAAATGGAAGTGATCGACCTTTCTCCATGAGTCGCAGTTGGGTTGGACAACTGTAAGTGATCGATCTGTTTTTTTGCATAATGGCTCAAATGGGTTGGACAATTGATGGCCAAGTTGTACATGATGACCGAGTTGTACGTGATTGATGGCCGAGTTCCTTTTATCCGGTCATCTTCTCCGACGATAAAACTTTTCCGGCAATACTATTCAGACGACAAAACTTCAGGTCGCCGGAAACCATGCTTGGGTGTTGCCGGAATGAGAAAACTTCAGGTTGACGATAAAACTTCAGGTCACCGGTACTATTCAGACGATATAACTTCTCCGACGATAAAACTCTAGAATGAGAAAAACCATGATTGGGTGTTGCCGGAAAAAAAATCAGGTCGCCGAAATCTTGCCGGAGAAGATGAACAGTAACTTTGATTACCATTTAATGGATTAGTAGGTTACCGGGCCATTACATTAATTAAGAGTTTTTAGAACTTAACTACATTTAATAGAAGCGATTAAAGATGGATACATAGAATAGAGATTTGTGCAAAGTTGGATACATTTGTAGACACTAAGCCCTATATAAATTATACATGCTAATGGCCCAATAATGAGCCAACAACTAAAAATGAAACAAGTTTAAAAACAAAAACCCTTTTATAACTACATTCACAATAAAAATATTCGAATACATATCTAATAATATTAATACAAATAAAAGGTTAAAACCAACAAATATTCTATGTGAAATAAAAAATTAACCTGCATATATATTACAACTACATTAATGAAACTTACATTTAATGGATGAAGAGATAGAGTCTACAATTTCAAGTCCTTCCTTTTTTGAGTCATACATGTAGATTACATTTTTTTGATTACTCCATGATATGATATGATGGAAAATAATGGCGGTCGGGTCCTATCAACTAAGGTACGCACATGGATCGTTGCAAGTAATCCAGGATTTAATAAACACCAAATCTTAACGAAATCCAAATAACAATAATGACACTTCACACTTAGTACACAAACGTATATATCAACTTATACAATTGAATAATTATAAACATTATATGTATATGTATAGCAAATTCAGTTAACCTACATATATATGTAAACTACATTGATGAAAACGTTAATGGATGAAGAGACAAGTTTGCAATCTCAACTCCTCCCTTTATTAAGCCTAGGGCTGTTCACAGTTCGGATAAAACCGGATTATCCAATTGGATTATTCGGATTGGACCATATGGTTTGGATAATTGGATTTTTAGATCGGTTCGGATCAAAATCAAACTTATTATTTTGAATCACGGATTGGTTTTGGTTAGTAAATTACAAACCGGATAATCCATAAAAACCAAATAACAAATAAATTCTTATTTTTCATTCATTATATGTATACATGCACATACAAAATAGTTTACTAACTTATTACGAAGTAATATTTTATAAATATCCAAATATAATAGTTAATTTACAGTTTACATAATTGTTTACTTATATATATGTAAGTAATTTATTGTTTCATTTTGCGTTTTACTATTATATTACACGCACATGTATATGTACTGTGAGGTTCAAATGGGAACCATCTATTCTGTATAAGTTTATTATAATATCTAACATATTTTTAGTAGATATAATAAATATCTATATATGTGTATGGATATCCAAAAACCAAACCGATCCATCCAAATAGTAATTCGGACGGATTGGTTCGGTTTTTGAATTTGTTTGGACGGATCGGATTCATATTTTCGAAACCATAATCCATTTGGATTCATATATACGGATCGGTTTTGAACCGATCCATCCATTTGAACACCCCTTGTAACATCCTCTCTTTTGGTCCGGTAATTTCTAATTTTAAATTGATATATTTAATCGCATTAGAAATTATTTGATATTATTTGTTATTTGCGAAACTTAATTAAATAAGCTTCAGGACTTATTGTGCTTAGTAAATTATTGTTTGTTTTAATTTACTATAGTTGATGGTGCAATAAAATAAGTTTCTCGCAAATGTTTTTTTAGGTTCCAGGCAATAGGTTGAAAAGGGACTAGTTTTAAGTGGATGCGGGTCGGTGTAAAATCTTAACCGACTTAAATAGTTTCCTTTTTAGGAAAGTTTTATCACTTCCCCTTTTTAGAAACTTTGAAACCTAAAAGCCTAAAAACCTAAACTAAGAACTCAATCAAGAACTTGAAACTGAAATTGAGCTGTGATTTTGAAGTTAAAATCATCATCATCATCTTTAGCTTCTCAAGATCAACTAGTAAGTTACTTTTGCAATTTTAGTTTGATTGAATTAATAGAAATCATATGAGTAAATGATGATTAGATGATATATGATGGTATATGATGCTAGAAATAGTTGCTGTTATTGATTGTGATTGCTAAGCACTATAGAAACTGATTTTGGTAGATTTGATAGCAAAAATCGAGTTTGGTTCTGAGCAGAACGGAGGTTGCTGGTGCAGGGTGGGTACCCGGAGGGTAGAGCCCGTACCCGACGGGTAATGTGCCTAAACCGAGAACCCGGCGGGTAGGACCCGTATCCGGCGGCTTGTACAGCCTTTAAAACACAAATGAGTTCTGTTACCCCAACCTTTAATTTACCCGGTTGCTACATAGAGTGACCCGGCTGGTATGATAGGATACCCGGCGGGTAATGAGGCTACCCGGCGGGTAGTTACCTGTTTTGTGGCCTTTTGATTTTAAACAACTTCAAACTTAAAATGTTGACAAGTGATTAATTGATATGCTGTAATATGAATGTTGTACATGATTAGAAACTAAATAGTTATACAAATACTATCTAATTCTTTGAATTAAGTTTGATATAAGTTTAGTACTGATGATCCTAATTACTAACTTATATCTGATTTTGATTCTCAGATCCTCAAAGGACTCAACGAGATAAGATTGCTGAGTAAGTGAAACGAGACAATCAGGTGAGTGGATTTGAAACTCATAGTTTGATTTGGTTGTGTCAGTTTGATTTCAATCAGTAATTATAGGATTACTATTGATAGAATGTTAACTTTGAAATGATATGCCATTTGATTGGTAGTTTGATTAGCCTGTGAGCTTGATTGATAAATCCAGAGGTCAACTAGATTGTCAGTTGGACTTGATTGCTAATGTTGGTCAACACAGGGTTGCATACATGTGTTGATGGAGATTAGCATTTAGTTAGCGGTTAATCACTGTTTTGGCCTACAGTTGATTTAAGCGTTCTGATAGGGCCACCCGGAACAGGGTCCTTAGGAACCACCATTCCTCTTGACGATATTTGTTGCATTATTGATTGTGAACAGATTGCTAGCTAAATTGAATTGTAGTTGATAATTCATTCACTTAGCTTCGTGCTAATCCCTCAATTTACTTCCTGCAGGTGATGTATATTATGTGGGTAGTCAGGAAGGATGTTTGGATGCTGGGAATGTTTGAAACTTGCAACTCTGATCCAGTTTGTAATATATAATGTTTTGTAGTATATAATGGCCCGGTTTGTAAACAAGTTAACTATGTTTGTTTAGTAGTTAAACATGTTGTATAAAGGTTTGTGAAAATTTCAAGCAGGATTCTAATGAAATTATGTATTGTAAATATACGCTTCCGTGGTAATTAATATAATATTGTTGTATTAAATGAGGGGTGTTATAAGTTGGTATCAGATCAATAGTTTGGGGCAATTGAATATGATTGTATGTTCAATCCTAAACTTTGATTGTGTTGTGTCAAACATTCTTGGGAATGGGATTATGTACTGAATGGGAATCGATTAGTAGGATAGGTGCTAACGATTAACGATTTGTGAGCTGTTGTTGTGTTTACAGACATGGCGGATAACGGGCAACCACCTGTTAACCCTAATAATGTCTCAAGGCCGGAAGTTACTGTTGAGACTCATGACAATCGGGCTGAGCATACTGGTACTTCTTTCCATGCTAGAGAGGAGTTAGAAAGAGACGAGTATCTCCTTCAATTGGAAGAGGAAAACCAAGCACTTAGAATGTATAAACAACAAAAGGAGGCTGAATCTTCTCATCCTGTGTTTAGTACGATTTCACCGCCAAAACAAAAGGTGTGTTCTTTTAAAACCTTTATGAGCAGTAATCCGTCTGTGTATTCTGGTAGTATAAATCCTTCGGTAACTCTTGATTGGTTGAGGGATATTGAAAAGAAATTTGAAGTTTGCCAATGTGAAGAAGAGTTAAAAGTTCCCTATGCAACTCAACTTTTAAAAGGAGCAGCTATGAATTGGTGGGATTCGATTACTTCTGTGTTATCTCCTTTTCAGAAAGCATCTATCCGATGGCCTGATTTCCATAATGAAGTTTGTAAGCAGTATTGTTCAAACTTTGATATAGCTCGGATTCGAAAGGAGTTTATGGATTTGCAATTAACTGATAAAATGTCAATGGATGATTTGATTAATCAGTTTTCAGAGAAACTTAGGTTTGTTCAGCAGTGGGTTCCTGATGAGAGGACCAGAATTGAACAGTTTGTGGGTACTTTACCTAATCATTATCGAACTTCAGTGAGGTTAGCTGGATCTCTTTCCCAAGCTTTTATGTTAGCTCGGTCAGTTGACAGTGATTTGAGACCTCAAGAGGCGCCAAGTAAAGAAATGGTTTCTCAGAAATCTAGGAGTGAATCTTCTAGTAAAGGTAAGCAGCGGTGGCAAGGAAATCAGCAGGGTAAGAAACAAGAAAGTCGTGGTGGTACTTCTGATCGTCCCAATTGGTGTATTAAATGTAGAGCTAGACATTTTGGGCCGTGTACTGTGCAAACCACCAGATGTGTGAAATGTGGTGTGATAGGGCATGAAGCCAAAGATTGTGTTTTTCCTACTTATGTGTGTTGGAATTGCCATAAGGAAGGTCATCGTGCAAATCAGTGTTCTGAGGCTAAGAGACAGGGTTCTGGGTCGGTTGTTAGTTCGTCATCTTCCGGTCAGAAGCGGAAGAATCCGCCATCTGCAGTTAGTAGGGCTTTTCAGATGACAGTGGATGAAGCTGTCCATACAGATGATGTGATCACGGGTACTTTTCTTGTAAATTCTGTACCAGCTCGTGTTTTGTTTGATTCTGGTGCAAATTGTTCATTTGTATCTGTGTACTTCTGTGATAAGTTGAAAATGATGCCTACTGTAATTACAAACCCTGTTGAAGTAGAAATAGCTAGTGGCAAGTCAGTTCCGGTTACCACTTCGGTAATTGGAGCTAGTATTATGATAGATGGCCAGACTTTCCCAATTTCCTTTCTGTTGATGCCAATTGCTAGTTTTGATGTGATTATTGGTATGGATTGGTTAAGTCAGTATAAAGCAATCATAGATTGCCACAATAAGCTGATTAGAATTCCAATCTCTGAAGAGTCATATGTCGTGGCTCGAGGAGAACGAGATAATGTTTGTATACCTTTGATTAGTATGATGAAAGCTAGGAAATCTTTGTCTAAAGGCTGTGAATCGTATCTAGCTTATGTGATTGACGCTAAGTTAGAAAAGAAGTCTCTTTCTGATGTACCGGTTGTTTCTAAATATCCGGAAGTGTTCCCTGATGAATTACCTGGTTTACCACCGGTTAGGGAAGTTGAATATCAGATTGATCTTGTTCCTGGCTCTTCACCTATAGCTAAAGCCCCTTATAGATTAGCTCCATCTGAGATACGTGAAATGATGAATCAGATACAGGAGTTGTTGGATAAAGGGTTTATTCGACCTAGTTCTTCTCCCTGGGGTGCACCAGTTCTGTTTGTGAAAAAGAAAGATGGGTCTTTTAGAATGTGCATTGATTATAGGGAATTGAATAAACGGACAGTAAAGAATAAATATCCTCTGCCCCGGATAGATGATTTATTTGATCAGCTGCAGGGATCTTCGTATTATTCAAAGATTGATTTGAGGTCAGGTTATCATCAAGTTCGTGTTCGTGATTGTGATATTCCTAAAACTGCATTTCGAACCAGGTATGGTCATTTTGAATTCCTGGTTATGCCTTTTGGGTTAACGAATGCTCCAGCAGTTTTTATGGATTTGATGAACCGTGTTTGTCGACCTTTTCTTGATAAATTTGTGATTGTATTTATCGATGACATTTTGGTATATTTTAAATCCGAATCAGAACATGGAATGCATTTGAGGTTAGTATTGGAAACCTTAAAGAGAGAACATTTGTATGCAAAGTTTTCTAAATGTGAATTTTGGATTCGGGAAGTACAGTTTTTGGGTCATATTATTTGTAATGATGGTGTTAAAGTTGATCCTTCAAAGATTGAAGCTGTAATGAATTGGAAAGCTCCAAAGTCTGCTTCAGAAATAAAAAGTTTTCTTAGTTTGGCGGGTTATTACCGGAATTTTATTAAAGACTTTTCTAAAATTGCCGGTTCATTGACTAAATTGACCCGTAAGGATGAAAAGTTTGTGTGGACTGAACAATAGGAAACAGCTTTTCAGACTTTGAAACAGTTGTTATGTCAGGCTCCTATGTTAGCATTGCCAGATGGGTCCGATGATTTTATTGTTTATTGTGATGCATCGATTGCTGGTTTGGGTTGTGTTTTAATGCAACGAGATCGTGTGATTGCTTATGCTTCTCGTCAGCTCAAACCTCATGAAAGAAATTATCCTACCCATGATTTAGAGCTTGCAGCGGTTGTGTTTGCTTTGAAGATATGGAGACATTACTTGTATGGTACCAAATGTGTTATTTGTACAGATCACAAAAGTCTTCAGTATATATATTCACAGCAAGAGTTGAATATGCGGCAGAGACGATGGTTAGAATTAATTAAAGATTATGATTGTGAGATTAAATACCATCTAGGGAAAGCCAATGTGGTTGCTGATGCTTTAAGCCGCAAGGTAACTTCTGATCGAGTTTATTTTATGCGTTTAGAAGTTTCTTCTGATTTGGTGGGTCAGATAAAAGCTGCACAGTTAGAGGCTTTGTTAGATCATAATTTGAAATCTGAAATTATGTTGAATCGAAAGGAATTGCTATTAGATGATTCGAGAGGATTAAAAACCTTTCAGTCTCGTGTTTGGATTCCTTTGTTTGGTGGTCTTCGGGATGTTATTCTGAATGAAGCCCATAAGTCCAGATTATCTGTACATCCTGGAAGTACGAAAATGTATAATGACTTGAAACCTTTGTATTGGTGGCCTACAATGAAGATGGATGTAGCCACATTTGTTAGTTCTTGTCATATTTATTCTTAAGTTAAAGCTGAACACCAGAAGCCGTATGGATCGTTGAAACAGCTTGAAATTCCTGAATGGAAATGGGAACATTTGACTATGGATTTTGTTACCAAGTTGCCTCGAACTGCCCGAGGAAGTGATATGGTTTGGGTTATTGTTGATCGATTGACCAAAAGTGCTCATTTTCTCGCTACTAGTGAAACTGCATCTTTAAGTAAGCTTGCACAGTTATATGTGAATGAGATTGTTTCTCGACATGGAATTCCTTTATCGATTGTATCTGATAGAGATCCGAGGTTTGTATCTCATTTTTGGCAAAGTTTGCAGCATGAATTGGGTACACGTGTAAATCTTAGTACAGCTTATCATCCTCAAACCGATGGTCAGTCAGAACGCACGATTCAGACGCTTGAGGATATGTTAAGAGCTTGTGTTTTGGAGTATAGTGGTTCTTGGGATTCTCATTTGCCATTGGTTGAATTTGCTTATAATAATTCATATCATTCCAGTATTGGCATGCCTCCATATGAAATGCTTTATGGTCGCCGTTGTAGAACTCTAACTTGTTGGTTAGAAGCTGGGGAGAAATAGTTTGCAGGTCCAGACATTGTTCAGATGACAGCTGATAAAGTGGCAGTGGCTCGAGAAAAGTTGAAAGCTGCACGTGATAGACAGAAAAAATATGCTGATCCTAAACGTCGACCTGTTACTTTTGTTAAAGGTGAACTTGTTTATTTGAAGGTTTCGCCTTGGAAAGGGGTAATTCGGTTTGGGAAATGTGGCAAATTGGCTCCTCGATATATTGGACCGTTTAAAATTCGACAGATTGTTAATGATCAGTCTGTTACATTGGATCTTCCTCCAGAGCTTACTGGTATTCATGATACGTTTAACATTTGTTATTTGAGGAAATGTAACGTTGAAGACCAGTCTCAGATTCTTCCTTTGAAAGATTTGAAAGTTGATCAGAGTCAGAAGTTAGTTGAAGAACCCGTTGAACTTCTTGACAGAAAAGTTACCAAACTTAGGAAGAAACATATTCCCATGGTGTTAGTGAAATGGAAACATAGTTTAGGTTCAAATCTAACTTGGGAAACAGAGGATAGTATGAGATCCAGATATCCTGGATTATTTGATCGTGATGAGATTTCGGGGACGAAATCTTCCTAAGGGGGGGAGAGTTGTAACATCCTCTCTTTTGGTCCGGTAATTTCTAATTTTAAATTGATATATTTAATCGCATTAGAAATTATGTGATATTATTTGTTATTTGCGAAACTTAATTAAATAAGCTTCAGGACTTATTGTGCTTAGTAAATTATTGTTTGTTTTAATTTACTATAGTTGATGGTGCAATAAAATAAGTTTCTCGCAAATGTTTTTTTAGGTTCCAGGCAATAGGTTGAAAGGGGACTAGTTTTAAGTGGATGCGGGTCGGTGTAAAATCTTAACCGACTTAAATAGTTTCCTTTTTAGGAAAGTTTTATCACTTTCCCTTTTTAGAAACTTTGAAACCTAAAAGCCTAAAAACCTAAACTAAGAACTCAATCAAGAACTTGAAACTGAAATTGAGCTGTGATTTTGAAGTTAAAATCATCATCATCATCTTTAGCTTCTCAAGATCAACTAGTAAGTTACTTTTGCAATTTTAGTTTGATTGAATTAATAGAAATCATATGAGTAAATGATGATTAGATGATATATGATGGTATATGATGCTAGAAATAGTTGCTGTTATTGATTGTGATTGCTAAGCACTATAGAAACTGATTTTGGTAGATTTGATAGCAAAAATCGAGTTTGGTTCTGAGCAGAACGGAGGTTGCTGGTGCAGGGTGGGTACCCGGCGGGTAGAGCCCGTACCCGGCGGGTAATGTGCCTAAACCGAGAACCCGGCGGGTAGGACCCGTATCCGGCGGCTTGTACAGCCTTTAAAACACAAATGAGTTCTGTTACCCCAACCTTTAATTTACCCGGTTGCTACATAGAGTGACCCGGCTGGTATGATAGGATACCCGGCGGGTAATGAGGCTACCCGGCGGGTAGTTACCTGTTTTGTGGCCTTTTGATTTTAAACAACTTCAAACTTAAAATGTTGACAAGTGATTAATTGATATGCTGTAATATGAATGTTGTACATGATTAGAAACTAAATAGTTATACAAATACTATCTAATTCTTTGAATTAAGTTTGATATAAGTTTAGTACTGATGATCCTAATTACTAACTTATATCTGATTTTGATTCTCAGATCCTCAAAGGACTCAGCGAGATAAGATTGCTGAGTAAGTGAAACGAGACAATCAGGTGAGTGGATTTGAAACTCATAGTTTGATTTGGTTGTGTCAGTTTGATTTCAATCAGTAATTATAGGATTACTATTGATAGAATGTTAACTTTGAAATGATATGCCATTTGATTGGTAGTTTGATTAGCCTGTGAGCTTGATTGATAAATCCAAAGGTCAACTAGATTGTCAGTTGGACTTGATTGCTAATGTTGGTCAACACAGGGTTGCGTACATGTGTTGATGGAGATTAGCATTTAGTTAGCGGTTAATCACTGTTTTGGCCTACAGTTGATTTAAGCATTCTGATAGGGCCACCCGGAACAGGGTCCTTAGGAACCACCATTCCTCTTGACGATATTTGTTGCATTATTGATTGTGAACAGATTGCTAGCTAAATTGAATTGTAGTTGATAATTCCTTCACTTAGCTTCGTGCTAATCCCTCAATTTACTTCCTGCAGGTGATGTATATTATGTGGGTAGTCAGGAAGGATGTTTGGATGCTGGGAATGTTTGAAACTTGCAACTCTGATCCAGTTTGTAATATATAATGTTTTGTAGTATATAATGGCCCGGTTTGTAAACAAGTTAACTATGTTTGTTTAGTAGTTAAACATGTTGTATAAAGGTTTGTGAAAATTTCAAGCAGGATTCTAATGAAATTATGTATTGTAAATATACGCTTCCGTGGTAATTAATATAATATTGTTGTATTAAATGAGGGGTGTTATACCCCTAATTAAGCCATAGACATGAATATTATGATATGAACAATAAAACATAAACATTATATGTATACCAAACTCAACTAACCTAAGTATATAAGAAACAAAACTTACATTTAACAACCGGAATCATGAGTAACGACACACTTATTTAATGGATGAAGATATGAGTCTAGACTTTTGATTACTACATGATAAGATATGATGGAAGATATAATAGTGACCAGGTTCTTCCAACTTGGAGATTGATACTTGCAACAATTTAATTTTATTACAAGTTTCATTTGAGCTGCCCGCGCTGTCGCGGGTCTTAAATCTAGTAATACAATAACAATAATATTACATTACTACTTTTAATTTATAATAAATATATTAATTATTTAATACATTTTGATACACAATGTATAATATAACTTTATAGGAGAAGTTTCAAATAGGAACACTTATTATGGTGAAAACGGTAGGAACGAACTTTTAACGTTTATTTTTAAAATAAACAAATTTATTGACAAAATATCAAAACTATTAGAATTATATGTTCTTTAATATGTAATAAATATTTTATAAAACATTTTTGATACGCATTATAAAAATATTTAATGTGTACCACAGTATCACACATGAAAGTTAAAGAACATAAAATTCTAATAATTTTAGTATAATTTAAAAAGATTGTTCCTACGGTTCCTAGCATAAAAAATAATTCCAAGATAACATTTCCCGAAATTTATATATATTATTGCAACTACTTTATTTTAGTTAGCCCTTACAAAATTATCATGTCGTGATTGATTTACATATCATTCTATATTCGATTTTAAGAAACCAACATCTAAGCATCTAACCGGCGACATACCAATTTAATCAAATATAATAATTCACTTAAGATAACACAAGAAAAATCCATTAAAACAAGAGAAATCTAGAGGTATCTTCTGTCTAAAAACACTTGACAAGTAAATATTTTTAAAAAAGATTTGAGATCAGAGGGGAATGAGTATTTAGGAGAGCTACGGGAGGCAGGTTCATTTCCACCATTCGTTTCAAGATCAATGGTCAAGATCATGCCGTATCACGAGGGTTACTTTGCAATTATATTGGATAGAGGGACTAAAATGAAATTTATTTAAAATATGATCAAAGATGTAAAATGTGGGCAAAATTTTGGTCAGATTCATGTTCACTCTCTCTGTTCATAAAAAAACACACAAATCCTCTCTAACTCCATCTCTCTCATCACAAATCACATACCACCACCTCCGTCCACCACCACCACCACCACCACCACCACCTTCGTCCTCCGTCCACCACCACCACCTCTGTCCACCACCACTTCCGTCCACCACCACCTCTGTCCACCATCACCTCCATCCACCACCGCCACCAACGCCGCCATCACCACCACCGCGTTATGACCGAAAAAAGAGGCGGAGAAACGACGGTGAATTTGTGGTCGGAGAGTTGAGATGTGAACCACCATCGTTGGTGAACCGACCTCCACCGGACGTAACCAACCGTGATCGTTCTCCATCTTCTCCGCCACTCCACCGCCA
This sequence comes from Helichrysum umbraculigerum, assembly GCA_949592205.1. NCBI lineage: Eukaryota > Viridiplantae > Streptophyta > Magnoliopsida > Asterales > Asteraceae > Helichrysum > Helichrysum umbraculigerum. The sequence goes on along the minus strand of CATIUR010000005.1, from coordinate 120,745,909 downwards.
CCACCTCCGCTCCACCACCACCGCTCCAACGCCACCACCACCGCTCAATCATCACCACCACTTACGTTATCATCTTTATTACCATCTCCATTTTATAGATCTAGATCTGAAAATTCGTAGATCTAGATCTAAAAAGTAGATCTGAAAAGTCAGATCTATTTTTTAGATCTAGATCTACTTTTTAGGTCTGAAAAAAAAATCAACTGCATCCTGCTTTTTTTTAACTGCATCTTACGTTACTGCATCATAATTTCAGTTGACATATATTTGTACTAGTACTTATTTACTGCATCTTGTATTTTGTTACTGCATCGTAAATTCAGGGTTGATATATATTTGTAACGGTACTTATTTACTGCATCTTGTATTTTGTTACTGCATCGTAAATTCAGGGTTGATATATATTTGTACCAGTAATTATTTACTGCATCTTGTATTTTGTTACTGCATCGTAGATTCAGTTGATATATATTTGTACTAGTACTTATTTACTGCATCTTGTATTTGTTACTGCATCGTAAATTCAGTTGATGTATATTTGTACTAGTACTTATTTACTGCATCTTGTATTTGTTACTGCATCGTAAATTCAGTTGATGTATATTTGTACTAGTACTTATTTACTGCATCTTATGTTTTTTTTAACATTTTTTATGTGTTTCTATAGCTTGATTTTATTTTTGGAATCGAAAAATTACTAGTATTTGTTTACTGCATCTTGTATATTGTTATTGCATCTTATGTTTTTTAGTATTTTATGTGTTGTAATAAAAAAAACTACTAATACTTTATTTATAACATCTTGTATATTATTACAGCATCTTATGTTTTTTTACCATTTTTATGTGTTTGTAAATATCGGTATTAGTTCTTGAGTTTAAAAAATTAGTAGTAATTGTTTACTGCATCGAGTATATTTGTTACTGCATCGTGTGTACTTGTTACTACATCTTACGTTTTTTAGCAATTTAATTTAATCTTGCTTATTAGCAAGTTTTCTGATAGAAAAAAAAAAATTTAAACAATTTTTTGATATTTTCACGAGCAGTTTTTCAGGCAGGTCCAAAACTTTATCATAATTGCAAAATAGTCTTTGTCCTCCCTTCCCTTCCCCCCTCCATTCCCCTGTGAACCGTTCCCTTTAAAAAAAATACCATGTTGGTAATTATTTTTCTCCTCCCCTCTTTGGCTAAAAACTCGAAAACTCATTCTCTCTTGAGTTTCGATAATATCGTGATACACCGTATTAATTATCGTCGATAACCTCACGATTTACTTGGCAAATTGACAATAAAGGATAATATACATGTACATAAACGCATGAGAAACGGTAGTTATATATGATATGATCTATGTAATTGGTTTAGTGCACGGCCAAATTCGAAAGGATTGTAATAAATTTCGTAGTTGTTAAAAATAAAAATAAAAGGGTTGGTTTATATATGGAGAAACCGAGAAACGACAGGATGAAAGTAATTAAATTTCATATTCGCACCACAATTATCAACTTCACGCCGAGAGAAACCAGTTCTCATTGTAAGTTTACCAACTCTAAACTAAAAGAAAATATGCACCCCGGAATTGTGGCACGTTCTGGACCTTCACATTACGATTTCGAGTCTTCAGCCGAACTTCGTTTTTCTTCAATTGATCATCAGAACCCAGTAGCAGTAACGGTGAATATGGCAGTGGCGGCAACAGTCAAAATATTACAACAAGATATGATGTGCCCTCGTGTTGCGACAGGATATATCTAATATCACTACATTATTATTTTAAGTCGTATGTAATTGCTAAAAAGATGATAATAATATTAGATTATTTTATCGTCCGCGCTTTACTATCGAAAAATATCTATATTTTATATCAGGTTTGATGTATTTAAAAAAAAAAATATAACAATGACATGTTAACTTATATTTTATAGTAACCATACATTCATAAAAAACTTATAATGATATATATGTTAAGAAATAAAAGTTTCTTTAATGATTAACAATTTTAAAAATAAAATATAAATTAAACTCTATTGGACTAAAAATCTATTATACACAATCATTCACATATAAGTTTTTTCTAAGTAAAGAGGTAATAGCCATCTTTAAGTTTTTTTAGACAATAAGCAAAAATTGTTATTATTCAAAGAAAGACCAAATAATAAAAGGTTAATTAGTAGTAACTTAAATTTGTTAAATTATATATATGATTGATTAATGATTGATACATTCTTACAAAATAGTTTAATCTTCTAAAGTGTACGAATTTAATACCATTTCGTACGAACATACATTGTTGAATTAGTATAATATATGTTTGATCGATACATGCTTACATAAGTAATTTTATATTTCAAACATAAAAAATTTAGTACGAACATGCGTTGTTAATTGAATAAGTGTAATATATAAATTAATAATAATAATGATAATAATACCACATCAAGGATTATAATATCAAATGTAAACTTCTAGATTTATATCTATTATTTTTAAAGATTGAGAAACACGAAGCAAAAAAATATAAATATATATAGTTGATGGTGACTTAGAACTTGAATAAATTAGAAACAACTCAACCACCCATGTCATCCTTTACATGTTACTTTTTATCATAATAATGTACTTAATATAATATTTTCAACTTACTTTCACTAAATTCAAACAAATTACTATTCATATTTTGTTTGAAATGTGATACTACCTCCATCCCAAAATTATTGTACAGTTTTGACTTTTTGAACTCTTTTTTTTTTCAACTTTGACCTTAAATATTTTTATTTGTGTTATATAATACTTGATGAAAATTATATTAATGAAAATACATTTAAAACTCAATCTATTCATATATTTTGCATCAGGTATTATATAACACAAACAAAAATATTTAAGGTCAAAGCTGAAAAATAAAGAATTCAGAAAGTCAAAACTGGATAATAATTATGGGACGGAGGTAGTATTAATGTAACACCCCAAAATCTAAAGTATTATTTTGGTATAAGTGAAAATAATTGTTTTAAGTTATTATTATTTTAAGTAGTATAAAATGATAATTACTGTGATTGGTTTTTAAGTTCCAGACAACAATAATTACGGGGAGTAAAATTTAAAGAAACACATACATATCCCTATATATGTACGTACGCTTACTTACATATCAATATTTCATTCCAAACACTTTTAGAGAGCTACAGAAAGAAAGAAAGAACGCATGAATCAAAATCAATCACCAAAAATAGTTTTAAACATCAAATTGAAGTTGTATAATTCGAATTCAAGCCTCTATAACTATTCTAATCAAGGTATGATTATGTGAACTTCATGATTTTAATCTAGAAATGGGTTTTATGAGGGTTTAAGGAACTGGCGAGTTCTAAAATGAAATTAAGATAAGTTGTGAGTGAATTATGATGTAGAAGTGTATAAACTAAAGTTATTAACACTAATTCAATTAAAAGTGGATAGTTTAAATCATATTCATTAGTGATTATGGTGGGTATTGTTCAAATGATTATGAATTATTGTTAATTCACCCTAATTACTAGTTAAAGATACTGTTAGAATGTTATTAGAGAAAATTGAAGTAGTGAATCAAATGGTTAAACACTTGAGTTGTTTATAACGATGAAAGTAAGGTTATTATGAAGTAATAATCCAAGTAATCAAACTTTAAAAATGATTATAGTCAATCAAATGGTTAAACACTCATGCAACTATAATTTTTTTAGAATGTAAATATTTATCATTAATATTAAACTTCTTAAAACCACAAAAAGACAAACAGTATATTATTCATAAATTTTGTTTTATCTTTCACTTAAAAAGTAATTCATCATGAATACTAAATTTCTTTAAATCACAAAAGGACAAACAGAATACTATTCATAACTAGCTCACAGTTGATATTATTGAGATCTTCAAACGATGTCATCAAATACTTATAGATCTATTTGTTTCTTTATTAAAAAATTATCTCTATATGTTAAAACTTTTAATACATTATTCAAAAAATATATACTTATTTTACATTTTATAAGGTAGACTTTTTATTTTATTTTAAATATAGACTACTGCAAAATAACAACACGTAATACTCTATAAATTACTGTTAACCTTTATGAGACTAATTTGTTATGTATTATATTCACCACTTAATTATTTTTATTTATGTGTTATTAGTTAACATCTTTCCAAAATGTATAATAATTCACGAATTAATGTAAATCATGTTGATTAAAAGTGAAACTGCGAATTATAACATATACACCTTTATCTATTACATAGAATTACATATAAATCAGACATATTATTTTAAATGAGACGTAAATTCACAACATCTATGTTTAAAGTTACTTACATGCCGCTAGGCAATATGCCGTTTGTTATACATCTAATAATATTTTACATAATTAACATTGTTAATACCCGAGTCAATAAGCTAATAAGTATACTAAAAAAATCAAGACGCGTGACATGATTAATTAAATTATGTATATCTATATATCAATACACATTGTAATACACCTATTATATTATGCATTGCATAAATTAAATATTTTATAAAATTTGTATATCAGTCCTATACTTTTGCACCACATTTTATTCATACTAAATCATTAGTCTAATTTAGGTAATAACAAATAAATGATGTACTATTATAATACTCGACAAAAATAAATATATAGGGTAGTAGCATGTATTTTCCTCGTATTACATTTGTTGCTCTAATATTTATAAACAATAAAAAAAATTAAGTTAAATAAAAAAGAGCAATGCTAAGACTTGAACATGGGACCAAAAGGTTAGATAGCAAGACCTTTTACCATCAAGCTAATATTATCATCTTATTCTATTACACAAATAAATATACTTATAAAGACAAACACATTTAAGTTAGGAAAATGACAAACAACTTACTATTCATAAGAGAGGTTGCTAATTGATATTAGGGGTGTCATACCCCGCCAAACGGTAATTACGATCATTACTAATTAAATGTGCGGAAGCTTTGGTGATGTGGCGAGGCTGCGAACAGTGAATCAACCAAGTAGTACATATATACTCAGAGCATATGGCTATTGCGCAACATAATGTATTAAGATGCCAGGTTTAACAGTTATTACAAAACATTACGACAAGGTATGTTGTAACAGTAGTAGCAGTATTTAAAACATTAAGTTTTAATAAATACATAAGGTTAAAATAAGATTTCATAGGTATGACTGCAATGTAATGCAGTTATACAGAGGAAATCTCCAAAAGTGTCCCAAAATAAGTGGCATCCTAATTAGTCCAGGGTTGTCCATCCTGAATGCATGCGATTCTTACTTACACAGCTAATTTCCTGAAAAACATAGAAAAATCGTCAACAAAATTGTTGAGTGAATTTACAGGTTTATATGAGTATGTGGTTTGTTTAACCAAGTTTGTTTGTTGTTGTGCTCACACCGTGTCGTTGTTTTTTTCAAATGATGATGCGAGCGCAACAGAGGTTTTAAATTTATATTTTGCGGGGCTTAAATTAACCGTACTATCTACTCTGGTTAGTAAGCGGTAAGTATAACCTAAGATCGTTCTATGAATCCAAACGTGTGGGCGATTAAAATTGACACTTTCGGTAGGGAAGTATTTAGGATGGAACAAAGTAGGTAGGTTTGGGATTTAAAGACAGATAATTAAAATGCAGGAAAGTAAATTGTAGGAAATTAAAGTACAGGAAAAGCAGATAAAGATAAAGATGTGATTGCTGAGATTTCGATAATTAATATTTCAGGATGACAGAACAAATAGGGTTGATACTTAATGTGGCAGTTAAACTACTAGGTGTAAACTCTAGAACCCTACCAACTCAATTTCCCATTGGCGTTTCACTTGGAACTAGGTTATCGTGATTCTGATCGGAGCAATACGCAAACTTCCAATACTCATCTAGTTGAAAGATGAGCAACCTATTTTGGTTTTATACCGAGGTGCATGAATCAGTAGCGTATCGTCTCATAGGTCCGACCGTTCTTAACCCCTATGGTAGTTTACTACTTTATTAGCACGCAGATTAATAACTTTGTATGCTTGGACCGTCGATTGTGTAAGGCTTAGTGTTTTAAGGGTTCAAGGTCACTAGGACTTTACTCTTATTCCTAAGTCTTGTTTTAACTCGATTAAGCTCTAGTTACTTCGACTTATGGTTTAAGTTCTCATTTTCAAATAGTTATACATCTCCAGATTATTCGCAGTTTGTTAAAACATGTTTCATGTGAGGACCATGCCTTTCAATAATAGACAGTGTACTTTACATGAGAATTCCACGGCTTCTTATATCCAACACGCGGTCAAGAGTAATTGACAGTGAAAGTGACACTCTATCTAATTAAATGTAAAGTAGTGCAGAAATGTAAACCTAATATATACAATGAGTGGTTTCATTGTGTCTTACTTATTGCATGTCATGGGCACAGATAACTACTTACCATAATTAAGGTTGATCAGGTCCTAATTACTAGGTTGCAGTCACGTGGATAACTGGAAAGGGTACTCCATAAATTAAACTTAAATTCATAAAGTCCTAATAGTACAAGGATTATTATCTCCTATTTTATCTGAACGTGTTTTACGAACATTATTTTATAATGCATTGACTCTCGTAGGATACACCAGTTAGTTGTGTAGTTGTATTATCCTTCCGGAGTTCCAACTTTTAAACCAGAGTTGATTCTAATGATATAACTACCTTCGGTCGTTTTACCGACTTCCGTACGTTTGTACTTTGCCTAAAGCATTTCCAGCACTATACCGAATAAACAGTTGAATAGGGGCCGTTATATCATTTTACGATTATCGTGCACTGATTATGTAATGACATCCTTATTTATAATTATCTACATCATCAGCAATCACAATAATAAACTACTCGTAATTCATGGCAACAAATAAATCACATACCAGGCAATAATACATATTCAAAATATGAAATGAGACAAGTATAATAAAAGTTTAGATATCACCCGGAATTAAATGCGTAGCAGCGTATTATTATAATTGACAAACTCTTTCGCACGTACAAAGATTGATCTCCGAATCTCTAGCGTTCGCCCTAGCTTCTATGTTAGTCCGTAGACTAATTACAATAATCCTAGAATGAGAAAGACTAAAAGACTACAAGAGATTTTCTAGTGAGAAAGTAAGAAAGAAAGAGTTTTTCCAAAGTATGGAAGGGTGTGTCTTGCAAATGAACTCAAGCCTCCTATTTATAGGAGAGGTTTGGCTCACATTAGCATCAAGGGGTGCACATTAGCGCAATGTGGGTAAAAATGTGCACCAGGTACTGTACAACGCGGAAAGGTGGTGCACCGGGTACTGTACAACGCGGAAAATAGGCGCACCAGGTACGAGAATTAGCCAAAAAAGGAAACCGGGGCGGTGGACAGCAGGCCGGCGCCTCCCACCAGTAGGCCGGTGGCGGTTGGTGGTAGGCAGGCGGCTGGTGGCTGCCACCCACCCCGTTTTGCCGTATTTTGCTTCGTTTCTTGATTCGTGCGTGTTTTCTTCGTTATGCGCCCGTCTGAGTCGATTCTTTTTGCGTTTGATTCATAATTCAAAAACGAAGATTTTGACATAAGATTGTCCTTGAGGTGAGGTCCCTAACTCCAGATATTGCGTACGAATCATTTGAATCTTCCGGCGGGCGTAGAATCTTCATTCTTTATCCGTTTTAGTCGATTTTCTTCTGTTGGATTTGTATTTTGAAAATGAACATCTTGGATAGGATGGATCTTGGTGATGGGAACTTTAGTCTTGAAATCTCGTTTTGGTGCCTTGAATCTTCAAACGTGTGTGGAATCTTCATTTTACATCCGTTTTGCTCGATTTTTCTCGTGTAACCTTGTTTTGACCAGCTTGGCATAATGTTACTGATTTGTGCTATATTTGAATTAAAATGCCAAGAATCGTTCCAGAATGAGAGAGATATTGGTAGTAAAAACATGACTTTTTACACGATATCAAGTATCCCACACTTAGAACTTTGCTTGTCCTCAAGAAAACTCATTCATAAAAAGCTTCTGGAAGGATTCTAATTGCATCAGTTGCTAGAAATACTATTTTCATAAAATGTAAAACTATGGTTATGAAAGAGTTTTTTACTGAAAACTAAGGGTTTATAGAACTTGATACCTTCTTCGGGCAACTTATATGGTGATCATGACTAGGCAATCCTCACAAGTGGGTCACTCAAATCACTCAAGTGTTTAGGGTTTCCTACTTACTAGTGTCAATCACTCGGATAGCCAGTCATGCAGCATTCTCATCATAAGCTTGATCGAGAATCAAATATCCATCACTTTTGATGAGGACGATACTAACCTTTCGAGATATCTTGGAAGGAATTGGGTTTTTGGTTTGAAGAAGGTAAGTGGTGATGGGTGTGATGATTTTCCTTGTATTCTCTTGAAGCTTTTCTTTGAAATTCCTTAGCTTTTTGAAAGGACTACATAGCCCTTTTTTTTTCTTTGGATTCTTCCTTTTTCTTGGCCCTTTTCATGATTGTGCCGGCGTGATTCTTTCGATTCTTTTTTTTTTATACTCTGCCGATCTTAATAATATACTTCGTGGCCTGGAAGGTTTCTAATGATTTTGGGTTATGTTGGCTTTTCTTGCAAAGGTCTTAGGAATTTGGGAGTGTCTCCGAAGGTTTGTGGGTTGATGAGACTTTTGTAAGTTCGGGATAAATGACAGAAGATCTTTATTGGGTGTGAAGAGTGGGTGTTGAGTGGGTGGATGTTTGATGGTGGAAAGGTGTTTTGGATTCCTTGGAAGCTATCAAGATAGGTTGTACCTATGCCACGTGTGGCACTTATCGATGTGATCTCGAAATGCATTACAAGAGCAAGTTCTAATTCAAATGCATACATCGGCACACACATGAAACAAGAAGTGAAGCATTAAAGATGAATGCTAATTATGGGCTCAATCCTCACGAATCGAATGTTTTGGTTAGTATGTGCCTAGCCATGTGTTGCCTTTTTCGTCAGTATCTTATTCTAAAACAGTTTTGTTTCTTTGTTAAAACTCGTTTCTCGCTGTAATTCATAGTTTTGAAAGATAGGATTTCTAAAGAGCGATGTTTTTTTTTTTTTTTTGAAATTTTTTCCATTTTTAGCCTTTTGATGAAAATATTGTTTGGCTTACGGACAAGAGGTAAAACTTGCGGTCGTAGACCGAATATCCCACACTTAGAGGAACATTATCCCTAATGTTCGAATCTATTTGTTGAACACCTCTTGTCGAAGTATCCCACACTTAGAGATTCTACTTATCTTTGGATTGTTTCATAAGTGTTGTGTGGTATTAAGGATCCCACACTTAGTTTTGGAATATTGGGTGAGATAATCGAAGCTTTAAACGGATAGAGGGTTTTGGAACGGTGTACCACTTTTGATGTGCTCGTTGTTTGCTAACTGTTAGGAGTTTGCTTGTCCGCGGCTTGTAGCTTATGGCTCCAGAATTCTCCACCGTGGGGTCTAATGCCTCTTTTGATCCAGTCTTCGATAAATAGTCGTTTGGTCAAACACACAATTCACTCAACAATCAAATAATAGCTGTTAATAAGAAAAATAAAGTGAAAGCATAATAAAGCAGTAAATAGATAGGTGTGATGTCGAGGCATCAATCGTACATCAATATAGACAATAATAAAGTAGCGAATAATGTTTTGGTAGAAAGTAGAGAGGAGTCAGAAGGTGGAGCAATCCATTGCTCTGCTGATGATCATGCTGCTGCTGTAGATGCGGTAGGTCCAGGAGAAGTCTCGTCTGATGAAGAGTCATCATGCTGATCGTTGGTGCCTTCGTTTGATGCATCATGGATAGCTTCTTCTCCTAGTGTAAAAGCTCCTTGGTGTATCAGCTGATCGATTAGTGGCCCTGATGGTATTTCAAAGCTGTCGAGCGGGAACATGGCTGATCCTTGGTGTGTGTTGTCTTGGAAGAGGTCTGTCTATCTATGAGAAGAAACTAGTACAGGTACAGTAGCTGAAGGGATGGTATGTCTGCCAGTCCTGGGACTCTGAATGGTGACAGTCCGTGCAGAGACTCTAGATGTCCTGCTGCCTCTCGATGTGTGTACTCTGAAAGATCCAACAACTGACGGAACAGTCTGTCTCGTGATGGGTACCTGCACTGGGGGTGGCTGTGCTTTAGGAATGACAATCCGAGGAGGTAAACATGTCCACGGCCTGGCTGCGGTCGAGGTGCTGGAGTAGGGACTGCACGTGGATATATGTGTGGTGGTGCTCGGCCCATCCCACATGGTAAGTCCGGGAGAGGGCTCACGGGCATCCCAGCTGTCTGTTGTCTGATGGCTGTATAGCACCTAACCGGCATCTGCATCAGCCAATACCAATAATCTGAGCCCGGAGGTGTCCAGTAATGGCAGATGTATGTGGGCACTCGTGGTCTGGGGGCTGGAGTAGAGGGTCCCGCCCTAGTATGTGGTGGTATTGCTGGTGGTGGTGGTGGGATGTTATCATCATCATCATCCTCATCATCATCATCACCTGTATCCGAATCATTAGTTTCTTGCGGATGCTTCCTTTTCCTTGTTTCCTTTGGCAGAACCAGGTCTGGTACCAATGTGTCAACACTGTCAGAATCCACTGCTCGTGCTTTGATATAAACAACGCCATCTTTCGTGATCTGGAGTATTTCCATACTCTTAAGAAAATAGTAGTCTAATGGCTTAGAACTCCATCATGATTTAAATTTCTCGATATCCGATGTCCGAAGTAATCCCATTTTTCGGATCAATCTGGTAATCACCGAGCCCAAATACGATCTTTTCTTACCAAAACCTTTTTCTTCCAGAAGTCGCTGGGCAACTAGATGGGCAACCTGCATGTTTCTCTTTTCGAGGATACATGCCATAAGAGCGACATCAAATCTAGAAACTCGACCGCTAGTCGTATGCTTCCCGTCAAATGAGCAAGCTATGAGCTTGTGTAGAATCTGTAGGACTGGGTCTCTGAGTCGGGTTGCCTTAATACCCGAGAAGTATGGTGTAGGTGACCATTGACTCCATGCTTCAACGTGTGTTGTCGCGATAGAAACAGAGGTGGCTCCATTAGTGAACAGAGGGGATTGAATTTCTTCTGGTGTGTACAAATCTAGGTGTTGTGAGAGCTGGGCAAGTGAAAAGGTGTGCAAGCTGCCCATGTATTGGAATGAGATGGAACAATCTTCAACTCTTCGCTTTTTCTGAAATTTGTAGGTAGCCATAAACTCGGTAACTATTTCCACGTATACAGGCTCATCAATACTAAACAATATCTTGAATGACTCGAACTGCCGTCCATCAACCGTGTAACTAAGTATGCTCTCGAGTCTTTGCTTGAATCCCAATGCTTGCATAATATCCCAATCAATATATCTGAGACGCCCAAATTTCTTATCTCTCCAGATACGTGCCATTTTGTCGTAAGCTGGTGTGGCACTCAGACACGCTAAAGATCCTGCAAGGGGTCGTGCTAGGTTTAATTGCTTCTTTGGTGGCATTGTACCTGAGAACATTTAAAGTAATGGATCTTTTAAGAAAGAGAAATTCAAAGCATGCTTCGAAGAATTTCGAAGTGAGGGCTTTAATTTCTAGACAATCTAAAGATTACATTGAACATATAATGCTCCCAAGCAACGAACAGTTGAATTTATCAAAGTAATACCGTCATTCAGAAAAATATAGTCATGAAATGGCAACTGCTTTATTGTGAAGTATCGCAAAGCTTGGCGTTAACCAAGTTTGAAATGTCAAGAATTCACAATTAATGCTAACATCATTATTGGTAGAGTTCGACTTTGGGAGTGCAAGTTGAAATAAGGTTTTTGAATAAAATATTTTGTCTTAAAATTTCAATACTTCAAGTTGACTTTTTAGGTCAAAGCTCTCTTCAAATGATATTTTCAAGTATCCGCATGCCATGATTGTAACCTATACATGATCTAACTTATTTCAGGCATTCCCTAATTGGTAAACAAACTGGGTTGTGCACAAAAAGTCATCATGCTCATGTATTTGGTGTGGTCCAAGACTCTATATTCAAAAATGATGGTTCTCTAGTTAAATTGCCTAGTTTGACTAGTCAAGTAAGTACAAGTGTTCTAGTAAGTAAAGATGGTCAAGTAAATTCATCCTATCATCTTTTTTATGCAAGCTAGCCAACTTGTTGATGACTTTCAAAAGTCAAACTTACTAACCCTATTTTGTTCACATAGAGCAATTAACATAGAGTGATTATACAAAACACCATAATTACTAAGACACTTAGCATACTAACACTTAGTCAAGCAAAGTTCTAGACTAAATCAATTGATCAAAGTTATTTCTATTGAAAAAGTCAAACATATGGGAATTCGCATGGGTAAGTGGTAGGAACATGTAGTACCTAAGCATTTAATCAAGAAAAGCTCTATTTCCTAGTTACTAGCTTAGCTAACTTCAAGAAACACGCTCTTTCAAGTTTAAAGTGGGTTTTGTGATCATACCTTGCTTTTAGTGAATGAAATGCAAAAACGAAAGTACAACCGAGAAGTATATGCAACAAGGAGCTCGAAAGGACCCAAAATTACATGATTTGATGAAGTTTTGATGGTGGATTCATGGTGGTCATGGTGTGGCCGATTTATGAGAGGGAGAGGGGAGGAAGAAGAAGTTTACTTCTTGTTTTTGAATTATGGGGAGTTAAGGAAGGTTTGTGGTCCTTTAGGGTACATGTACCTGTCCTAAGTACCATGGTACTTACTTATGGTCCCAAATGCAATTTAATTGGCAAGTATTAATGTCCTAGGTTAATTTCTAATGTCCCACTAATAATGGTGATGAGTCTTAAATGTATTACCTGTAACTAGTTACTTGTCAGTTTCTTGTTAAATTATAAACAATTTAAGAAACGCGCAAACCTTTGCGGAACAATTAAAATCAACCTAAATTATTAAACTTAAGCTATTTTTGGTGTTTAAAAATCTTTGTCTGACGCGGGTTTATAGAATGTACAACTATTTAGGCAAAATGCTTTAGGAGGTGTACGTTCTTTTAGACGCGTGTGTCTTCAGACAATAATTTAAAAATGTTTTCTATTAGGGGAAACTTTCAAAAATTTATTATATATATATATATATGTATTAAAATATGCTCATTTAAAGTCGCGAGCCTCGACCTTTTCGGAGAGAATGGTTTTATGATTCGTTCCGATCCCTCCAAAGGGAAAGGGTCGAGATTTGCTCCCTTAAGTGAACATGGTTAGGCACAAAACATTTTGAAAGTTCCAAGATGACATTGTAAATTAAATGGAAATGACTGTTCTCTATGTTCCCTAGGACTTCTCGTTCTTCGTATCCTAAATTGACAAGATCGCTAATTAACCTATTATATGCCTTTCTTATCTTTTTAGGGTTTGACAAACCGTCGCGTGGTCCTTGGTCTTTATAATTGAGATTGTGAGTGAGTTTATCGATGACATACAGAAATGCTTTCTCTTCCGGCGAATCAGGGTCTCCTGTTGTAGAATCTACCATCTTGAAGAGGATGCTGATTAGTGCTTTTTGTGAGGAAGTGAAAGGATATTTGGTGAAGGAGAAGATTCGAACAAGCTTGACGTGAATGTCTTTTCTCTTGGTGAGGAGGGCTGTATCGGTTCTTTTCTTGGTGGGATCAGGAAAAACGTCTCGCAATTTTGAGATCAAGTAGGAAGCGGGGTCAACAAAGAATGGAATTTTACCAGGGATGATGATAGGAATCATCGGGTCCCGTTCTATCCAGAGCTCGAGTTCATTGATCATTGCGGTGACGTTGTGATGGATTAATATCATGGATATTGGAAGGAAATCCATGTCGGCAAATGATTCAAAAAGTGGATCTAAATCCGCTATAAACTTTAGCTCTTGGTCTCTGAAATTGGTGAGAGTGCTTTCACATTCATGATTTGACAGGCGAAATAGAAATTTTACTAGTTCGTTAAGATCGGTGATCTTTTCTCGTTGTTCGTATGAAAAGGGAAAATCGGAGGAGTTTAATTTCCTAACGAATGTCCTATAAACTTCTACTCTACGAGAAGGATTGAAAGATGTGCCCAGGAGGCGTTCTTCAGAACAAGGGTTTTCTGGCTCGACTGATGAAACTTTGTCCACCACTCGATAGATGGTGTACTTGTGTCCATACGAAAAGAATGGAGAGATGCCGTCATTATGAGAATTTGACAAAGTGTTTCCATACACTGAAGTTTCAGGAATGAGGGTAATTAGGTCACACATTTTCGGAGGTTCTACTTCATGATATTCTTTGGGAAGATAATCGAAGTGGACAGAATTTGGTAATTCAGGCAATTGCAAAGTTGGAGAGTGATCTTCAGGAGATGATGCTAGGTCAGGTAACTGATCCGTATTATCAAAGTCCAGGTAATGTTTTGGAATAGAAGGTGAGGTCCTAAATTCTTCTAGGGTTTCGGAAGTTTCTTTAGCTTTAGAGGAGGAAGGTGAAAAGAAATCAGATCCTAACTCTCCTACTAAGTAGTCAAAGAATTTTGTATCGTCCATCGCCATCAGTTCGTCTTTTGAAATGAGGCAAGAAGTGGGTTTTCGAGTTGTCATTTTTGAACTAATATTATCCTAATTAACTAAATTAACATTAAATTAACTAAATTACTTAAGTTAACTTTCGAAAGATACCCGAAAAGGTTTCGTTCGGAAGGGTCTCCTAAATACTTATTACTTAAGGTGGTTTTAAATCTACGTTTGTGATTCCCCGGCAGCGGCGCCAAAAACTTGTTGTGCTCACACCGTGTCGTTGTTTTTTTCAAATGATGATGCTGATCGGTCGAAGATCAATGGGTTTTTAAAATTTGTTTTTTGCTGGGCCTAAGTATACTAAAGCTATGGGTGAGTACAGCGATAGGTATGACCTAGGGTCGTTCTTCAAACTACAACGGGCATGGGATCTAGGACTTCAGTTATCTATGGGGATTTAGCTATGGTTTAAAAGAGATTTTTGATTGGTTTTGGTTTTAACTAACTACTAATTATCTAAAAGCTAAAATAAAGTAAAGGAGAAGTGAGGGGAGGTGGCAACGAGAACTGATAGGTGAGGCGAGTGTTTACTATGATAATTACTCCTGCTATTTAGGGGTAGTTAATTAGATAAAGCCTTAGTTAAGATGACAGCTATATTTCCTAATGAGCCATAACTCCTAGCCTATTATCTATCTAACGTAGAGTTGTCCGCAATCAGATAAATAACATGTCACGTGGATAACAGTTATGGAATGTAGACTACACCGGAAGTTGTCCCAAATGTAGCAACCAATTTAACCAACAACCATCCTTGAGTCTTGTTCCCCAATCTCGGACATTTGAGATATCCAAATCATGGCATGAATTGTTGAATAAACAAAAACATGAACAGGGGTTTCCTACCGGAACAAGTTGGGATGATCTGGTCTAACGGTGGATTAAATTGTTCATCATTATTTCATATAAATCATTTTAACTATTCTATGCATGTTAAACTGGTGTATGCAATTGATAAATATTCGAAAACCTAATCATGTAACTAATCAGCATAACAGATACTAGCATGCAAACCCTAAGCAACAATCAAACAAGAACATGCAGAAAGGCAGCATAGCAGGGATCAATTATGCAGAGTGACGGGGTACATGGTTAAGTCACAAGTGTCCCGAAAGTTCTCTCTGAGACACTTGTTGAATGGCCTGAATCTAACCTATCTCTAATCCTACGCTCCGTGTCTCCCTCCGGTAATATTTCAACCAGGAGAACACCGGCCATGTCTAGTTCAACGATCATCAGACACAGAATAATTAGCGGCATACAACTAGCAATTGGCCAAGCCTAGAAGGATGTTACTAACCACAGCATAAGTTGGATAGATAAACATTTGAGATTCAATTCATAGATTCAAATATATTTCAACAGCATACAGACAGAGTAACAGCATGATTTAAATATAACTACCCTAGCATCGTAACTATCATAGCAAACACAGATTTGTCTAGCTAAGCATGGCAATAATCCTAGCAAGTAATTCTAAACAAGCATAGCAACAGCACGACATTATTTAAAATAACAAGATAGAGATTATAATAAAACCTGACAAAGCGTTATTACAAATCGTGCGACACCGCAGTCTCGGAGCACCTCCGTTACAAGTAAGCTACTAATCTACTAGCTTAACTAACCTAATTAACTAACTAACTATTTTATTCTAGAGAGAGAGTAGAGAGAGAAAGTGTGTGTGTGAGAATGTGGTGGATGAAAAGTGTGTGGAAATGGTGAAATGAGGCTTCTATATATAGGCAACACACAACCGTATCCGTAGACCGTATCCCAATCTTCAAATGCATAACCGTATCACAAACCCGAATAAAAACCTGATTTTTATCGCCCAAACGCACGATACGGTTGAGCTATGGCAAATACGGGAGAACTGGAGCGTATACGGTTGAGCACCAACCGTATACGGTTGAACCAGGCCGTATACGGCTGGGCTTAGACCGTATACGGTCTAGGTTTGGCCGTATACGGTCTAGACCAGGCCGTATATGGTCTAGCTCTCCCGTATGCTGATTCCTCGGTTCTTCGCTTCTTCGTTCGAGCATAACTTCTTCGTCGTTTATCCGTTTTGAGTGATTCTCGTGCTCACGGTTTCGTAATTTCCTAACGAAGTAAATGACATAAGTTAGAGGTCATATTTCCAAGTATAGCTTAAATTGTGCTTAAATGCGTGAACGGAAGATTCGTTAACCGTTTGTGCTCTATTTTACTCGTTTTTAGGTCTTTTTGGTTGAATCTTGAAACATCGTCTATATTTTAGCCCTAATGATGAAATGGGATGTTTAAGTTCATATTTAAGTGTTTTAATTAATAATTGGGCTAAAATGGTGAGATAATGGCACACAAAAACATGGCTTTTTGCGTGTTATCAAATATCCCACACTTAGACATTTGCTTGTCCTCAAGCAAACTTACCCTCTTATATTTCACCATAAAAAAGTTTTTGATTTTGACCCACAAAGAAGAATTCACACAGATTGGAAACAAGTATTCGCCTGTTAGATAAATAAGAGGTGTTCACATGAAGTATCTAAAGGTTTTCAAGATGATTCACTTAGGCAAACTTTCAATTCTCAAATTTGTGGAATATACATGACTGGGCGATCTCACTGGTGGTCACTCAATTCACTCAAAGTGTATCGGGGTTCCTATTATCCTAAGCCAAATGAAAAATCGCTCAAATACCAGACGTGCAACACTCGTCGTCATAGGCTTGCCCGAGGATCAAATCTTCATCACTTAGAAAGGAACGATACTGATTATCCCAGGACATTCAAATGGGTTGTAGTGTTTGGTGTGGGTTTTAAGGGGTATGGATAGATTGAGGGTATCTGGGTTTTTAAGGGTGTCTTCTTATCTTGGGATTTCTAAATTTTCGAAAAACTTTATCTAGGTATCCTTTTTAATGAAAACGGAAACGGATAACACTTTTAGGGGATAAGATAGCTATTTTGACTTCTATCTTTTGAAAACACACGGAATGATATTTCTTTGAAGAGTCGAGTTTTCGAGAGAGTAAAAGCACTTAGCTTTATTTCAGCTATTTTTCTTTCTTTTTCTTTGCTTTTCTATTTCTATTTTTTTTTTTGGGCTTAGATTTTTCTTGCCAAGAAATTTCTAAGGGATTTTCTTTTATTTCCCTTCTTGAGATCCCTTCTTATTTTCATTTTTCAATCCTTTGATGATTTTTGAGTTTACTTTGGTGCCAATTTTTCGCACCACATGACTCTCGATTCTTTAATATAGATCAATAAAACGCACACGAGAAGTTTTAGTAAGCATTATGTGATTTTTGGAGTGAAAGCAAAAAGGAATACCTAAATATCGTTTTTCAAAAAGATTTAGAAATTCTAAGATAAGTTTTTGGTAGGTAAGGGAATAAGTGGGTTTAATAATATGGGTTGAAAGAAATGAAAAGGCTAAGGCTCAACAGGGTTTTCTAAGCGGATCATCAACACTAAAATTAAGTGTTGGAAGGGTTTTGGGCTTGAAAAGATATGTGAAAAAAAGGGTTTAAATCCTAAGGAATGTCAAGGTCCTCTAATCGTACCTATGTCACGTATGACACCTGTCAATGTGATCTCGAAATGTATACATGGGGCAAGTTCTAATTCAGAAATGCATGCACCGGTCACACACAACAAACGAACAGTGAAGCATTTAAAATGAATGCTTATAAGGCTCAAATTCCTCAAAGCAAAAATGGGTTATATGTGTCCAGTCGTGCGATGCCCCTCTTAGATCCTCATCTCAAATTGTTTAGAATCCGACATGATTTCGACCTCATATTTACCAACTTTTGACATACTTGTAAAAAAAATCTGTACTTCATCTTACTTTATGACTCAGAAAAGTTTAAAATTTTTGAAAATTTTGGCAAAATAAGGGTTGAAAATTATTTTGAGGACTAGCATGTTTCTAGATCAACTTAAACAGATATTTTGATAGAAGAGAGATACCGCTATCCCACACTTAAAAATAAACATTGTCCCCAATGTTTCTACACTAAGTAGGGAGAAAATCCCACACTTAGGGTTTTGGTTTAGGAAAAATGTGAATTTAAAAGTTATAAGCGAGGGGAATCCCACACTTAGAGATTTAAGTGGTCAATAGGCATATTGAAGTTAGTTTTAAATAGGAAGAACGGGTTTAGGAGAGATACTTCCCTACGGACAGCGTATACTGGATATAGGACCAGATTCGTGTAGGGTTGGTGTAAATAATTTGCTGGATCATGATGACCAGACTCTTTTCAAAGCTCATCCAATTCCTACGAAGATAAGGTCTGCAATATCATAAAATACCATCATAATCATCAGTTCAACAACATAACAGGTCTAATGATAAATAAAGATAACTAAAGATAAAATAAACTAGAGATCGTCTAGTAAATCATCCATATCTGGATCAAATGCTGCAAGTGCGTCAGGATCTGGATCCGAAGTGAGTGACAAGGTAGCAGTGCGATCAGACATCATGGATGCATCAGCGGGAATCCGAGGTGGCCTAAAAGGAGCAACTGCAGCGGGAGGAACAGTCTGTGGTGGGGCAGCTGGGAAGAAGGACCAAGGTGGGAGAGCTGGCCCAGGACCCTGACCAAGCTGATACGGCTGGTCGGCGAGTCTCGGCAGTCCCATCACCTCTATGATTTCGGACTGAGAGCTACGCTGAATCGAAAGCTCACTGAGCATCGCCCAAGTCACCATTGGATCTGAAGTGGTAACTCTAAAGTCAAAAAGTGGGGCAGATACAGGAGCAGTCGGAGCATGCTCATCAGTAGTGGTGGTCGTCTTCTTTCTTTTTCCTCTGCGAGTCCTCTTCCTCTGTTGTTTCTGAGTAGCTTGTCCTGAAGTCTCAGCTGAAGCGTCCATCCTGAAACATAAAGATAAACAGGTAATGCTATAGTTTTAAAATGGGTATACAAATGCAAAATAATCAGATGACTTCAAGAAATGTTTGTTTAAATGTTAAAGCTTTGTGAGGTCATCTGTTCATTCACATTTGTATACTATGAATAAAACTTATCTGATGTATATGTAAGAGTGTGGCATCGTCAGATATTTGGGTTATCCTGCATCGTTAGTTTAGGGATGATAATACTAAAGCAAAAAATAACTAAGAAATAAATAAAATAAAATAAGATAAGCAATGGGGTGCCTCCCAAGAGCGCTTGTTTAGAGAGTCTCTAGCTTGACTCTTTGTACCTAGTAGTCGGCTCAAGGTGGTTCAAAGATATAGACTTCCTCACCAGAGGGGAAATCTTTGATGTAGTGCTTTAAGCGATGGCCATTGACTTTAAAATTACCGTCCGGGGCTTCTAGTTCGACTGCTCCGAAGGTATAGACTTTTGATACAACAAATGGTCCGCTCCACCTTGATCTGAATTTGCCGGAGAATTTTTTGAAGCGCGAATTGAAGAGAAGAACTTTGTCTCCAGGCTTGAACTTAGAATATTTGAGTTTAGCGTCGTGAGTATTCTTTGTTCGTTCTTTGAAGTGCAGAGAGCTATCATATGCTTGGTCTCTTAATTCAGCTAGTTCATTCAGTTGCATTTTTCGATGCGATCCAATCGCAGAAGGGTCTAAATTACACTCTCTAAGTGCCCAGTGAGCTTTATACTCCAACTCTATCGGCAGATGACACGCTTTTCCGTAGACTAGTCTGTAGGGCGTGGTTCGTAGAGGTGATTTATATGCGGTTCTGAACGCCCACAGAGCATCATCTAATTTTTCAGCCCATCTTTCCCTATGATTAACCACGGTTCGTTCTAAAATTCTCTTGAGCGCTCGATTCGTCACTTCGGCTTGCCCATTCGTCTGCGGGTGGTAAGCCGTAGAGGTCTTATGGGTGACACCATAATATTGTAATGTCCTCATAAACTGAGCATTACAGAAGTGCGTGCCCCGATCACTAATGATCGCTTTTGGAGTACCGAAACGTGAGAAGAGCTGCTTTAAGAATTTCACCACTACTCGGGAATCATTTGTAGGAAATGCTTGAGCTTCAGACCATCTGGATACGTAGTCGACAGCAACCAGAATATACTCTTTCCAATATGATTTTGGGAATGGTCCCATAAAATCCAACCCCCATATATCAAAGATCTCGCAGGCCTGGATGTTAGTAAGTGGCATTTCACTCCTCCGTGAGATACTTCCAAACCTTTGGCAAGCATCACAACGTTTTTCTAGGTCGTGAGCGTCTCTGAATATAGATGGCCAATAGAAACCGGAATCGTATACCTTCCTTGCGGTCATATTTGCTCCATGATGTCCTCCAGTTGGTCCGTGATGACTTTGGTGAAGAATGTTCCTTGCCTCCCTCTCGTCTGCGCATCTTCTGATGATTTAGTCCGGGCATACTTTGAATAAGTATGGATCGTCCCAATAGTAGTTCTTTACGTCTCTAAAGAATTTGCGTCTTCTAGAGGTGGGCATTCCTTTTGGCACAATTCCTCCAACCAGATAATTTACGTAGTCTACATACCAAGGGTTGTAAGTGAATTGAGATCCCATTTGGTATCCTCCGATATTCATGAGTTGTTCTTCAGGAAACTGGTCTTGAATTTATCTCTCATCAAGCTTCTCCATCGACGGATTTTCCAATCGACTAAGATGGTCTGCTACAACATTCTCGGCTCCCTTTTTATCCTTGATTTCTATGTCAAATTCTTGGAGGAGGAGAATCCATCTAAGCAGTTTTGGCTTAGCGTCTTGCTTTTTGAAGAGATACTTCAAGGCTGAGTGATCTGTATAGACAATAGTTTTGGACAATATTAAATAAGAACGAAATTTATCAAAAGTGAATACTACCGCAAGAAGCTCTTTCTCTGTTGTGGTGTAATTCTCTTGTGTATCAGTGAGTGTCTTGCTGGCGTAGTAGGTTGGCTGAAACTGCTTCTCCTTCCTTTGCCCTAAGACAGCTCCAACAGCGAAGTCACTAGCATCGCACATGATCTCAAACAGAAGACTTCAATCGGGGGCGACCATGATCGGTGCATGTGTGAGCTGATCCTTCAAAATGTTGAAAGCTTTAAGACAGTCATCTGAAAAGACAAACGGAGTATCCTTCTCGAGAAGGTGTGTCATAGGTCGAGAGATCTTAGAGAAATCCTTGATAAAGCGACCGTAGAATCCGGCGTGACCTAGAAAACTGCGAATGGCTTTAACAGAAGTAGGTGGCGGAAGTTTGGCAATAGTCTAAACTTTGGCTTTGTCAACTTCGATTCCAGAGTTTGATATTCGATGTCCTAAAACTATTCCTTCTTTCACCATAAAGTGGCACTTTTCCCAGTTTAAGACAAGATTTGATTCTTCGCATCGGGCTAGCATCCTTTCAAGGTTGGAAAGACAAGATGTGAAGGAATCACCGAAGACTGAGAAGTCATCCATGAATACCTCCATACACTGTTCAATCATGTCATGGAATATTTCCACCATACACCTTTGAAATGTTGCAGGCGCATTGCATAAACCGAATGGCATGCGGCGGTAGGCAAATGTACCATATGGACATGTGAATGTCGTCTTTTCTTGGTCCTTTGGATCGAGAGGAATTTGAAAATAGCCGGAGAAACCATCGAGGAAGCAGTAATATTCATTCCCCGATAATCTTTCCAACATCTGATCGATGAACGGCAGAGGGAAGTGATCTTTCCGGGTGGCTTCATTTAATTTTTGGTAGTCGATACACACCCTCCAGCCAGTGACGGTCCGTGTAGGAATCAATTCATTATCTTCATTAGCGATAACCGTCATTCCTCGTTTCTTTGGGACAACCTGAACTGGGCTGACCCATGGGGAATCTGAGATAGGATAGATCAAACCAGCATCCAAGAGTTTGATAACTTCTTTCTTGACCACATCTTGAATCTTCGGGTTTACTCTCCTCTGTCTCTGTATGGAAGGTTTGAAGTCGTTTTCCATGAGTATCTTGTGCGTGCAGTAATTTTGACTCATCCCTTGTATATCAGAAATCTTCCATGCAATCGCCTTCTTGTGTGACTTCAAGACCTGGATAAGTCTTGCTTTCTCTTCTGGTGAAAGACCTTTGGCAATTATGACGGGTAGATGTGAGGTTCCTTCGAGAAAAGCATATTCCAAGTGAGGGGGTAATTCCTTTAGCTCCAATTTTTGCGGTTCTTCGATAGAGGGTTTCATTCGAGCGATCTCGTCTCTTTGTAATTCGTCATACTCCTTTTGGAACTCTGATTCCTCTGGAGATGAGTCGGCTGTAGTGACTGATGCTATTTCTACTAGTTCTGTCTCATTGGAAAGCGCGTTCTTCTTTAACTCGTATTTTCAGGTAGATGATGAAGAAGTTGCATTATCCTTAGTGATGATGACATTGTTGTTGTCGGTGAGTGCGAACTTCTGAAATTGAGCTTTAGAAGAAGTACTTATGGTGATTTCTGGATTTGATTTCTCACAACCTTCAGATAGTTGTGGCAAAGTACCGGAATCCATCTCCTCGAAAGATTTGAGAATCTCAGCTACAGACGGAGATGATTCGGGTATCGGAAAAAACTGATTTCTTCTTAAAAGTGGGATAGGGATGCCTTCGCCTAAAGGAACAGTAACAACGGAGTTGTTCGTGGGAGAGTAGTTAGGCGGTGCTGAAGGATTCTTCATTTCAGGTAAGGGAAATAGCAGCTCTCCGGAAGGTGCTGCTTGGTTAGAGATAGCTGAGCAGAGTCCGATGTCGTCCTGGCAAAGTCTTCATTTGGTGATGACAGTGCTGGAGAAAGGTTCGTTACTGCTGACTGCTAGAATCTCCTCCAAATGCTCGTCATATATTTCCTGCATGGCATCCACAAGACCAAGATCTTCTCCCATAGGGTGCTTCATCAACTTATCGATATTAAAGGTGACTTCCTCCGCTCCGACCCTCAGTTTTAAAGATTTTTCGTTTACATCTATCACAGCCTTGGCAGTGTTTAGGAAAGGTCTACCAAGGATGAGGGGAACGTGGGTATCTTCCTCAATATCCATAATGACAAAGTCAACTGGGAAGATAAATTTACCGACTCGGACCATTATATCTTCAGCAATTCCTCGGGGGAGTTTAACTGATCTATCAGCTAATTGGATGGTCATTTGAGTGGGTAGCAGTTCACCTAATCCTAGTTACTTATAGAGAGATTAAGGCATAAGATTGACACTAGCACCTAGGTCAGCTAAGGCGTTACTAACTTGGATATTTTGAAGAAAACAGGGAATAGTGAAATGGCCAGTATCTCCTAGTTTGGGTGGAAGGCCATGTAACATGATTGCTGAGCATTCAGCATCTAAGGGTAAACTAACTATCTGTCTTAATTTTTCCTTATTTGAAATGAGTTCTTTGAAAAACTTAGCACAGCTAGGCATCTCTACTAAAGCATCTAATAGTCTAACGTTTAAGTGCAGGCTTTTAAACATTTCTAGATATTTCCCAAATTGTGCTTCATGTTTCTCTTTCTTAAGCCTACCAGGGAAGGGTATCCTAGTTCGTGGAATGATTTCCGGGGCTTTAGGTGATACTGGATCTGGTGCAGTGACAGGGGTGTCACTAGTCACTGGATCAGTGGTCGGTTCAAAGATAGGAAGTTGATTTGAAGAATTATCCGAGGACTTCTCATTTCTGGTCTCTTTACCTCCTCTAGTGATGACCATGATTCCTCCTTGGTTCTCAACTTTTAAAAACAGTTGTTTAATACTAACTTCCAGGTTTTTGATCAAATCTTCTGATATTTTAAGTAAAGCTTCAATTTTATCTTGAAAATCTATTACTTGTTTGTTTATGTTCATTTGTTCAACCATGAAATTAGTCAAAGTTTCATTATAGTGTTGTTGAGAATTTATGGGGGAAACTGGCATATTAGAGGATAAAGGTTGCAGAAACTGAGTAGGTGGGTTATTGGTTGGCCGCTGAATGAAAGGTTTAGAATGAAAGTTCGATTCAGGGTTTTTAACAGTAGTGACAAGAATTTCTTCCGTACCTTTACGAGGCTGAGGTGTAGAAGATTGAAGATCCTTGAAGACTCTGGAGAGATTGTCTACCTGAGCTTGCAGAGTTTCCAAGGATAGGCTCGAAGTACTAGTTACTTCCTTAGCCGGTTCGCCAAACTCCCAGTCATGTTGATGCATCGCTATCGTCTCAACTAGCTCCCAGGCTTCTTCAGAAGTGTGTGACATGAAATTTCCTTGAGAAGCAGCATCGAGGGTTGTCTTGTGCTGAGGAGTCAGACCATTGTAGAATATGCAGATTAGGTTCGTCTTACCCATTTGATGATTCGGACATCTGTCAAGCATCTTCTTAAATCGTTCCCATGCCAGATATAATGATTCATTGGTTTCTTGTCGGAAACTAACGATGTCATCCTTGAGCTTGGTTTGCTTGGAAGGAGGGAAAAACTTAGCCATAAACTTAGTAGCCAACTCCTCCCAAGTATGAATCGAATTGGGTTCGAGTTCATCAAACCAGGTTCGAGCACGCGAAGATAAAGAATAGGGAAAAAGATATAGTCGGGAGACTTCTCTTGAAATCCCTGATTGCTCACAGGAATCAGAAAGATTGATGAATCTATCCAAATGTGAATTTGGATCATCTAGCGGAAAACCATGAAATTGGCAGAAGGTTTTGAGTAACTTGATAACGCTAGGCTTAATTTCGAAGTTTTCGTCGGGCAGCACGATAGGTCCTCCTCTTCCCTCCAGTAGTGGTGCACAGGTTGAGGCGAGAGTAATACGATTCGTCATAGCTGATGAAGTTCGGGTTTGGTAGAAAAGAGAGTTTTGGAAAGGAAAGAACAGAAAAGGAACTTTCGGATGATATTGATCTTCCGAAAGGATCGCTAAATAACTAAGACAACTAAATTCCTAAATCGGTCTGATGATCCCAGCTAGAGATCTTAGTATGTATTACTTTGATTGATTATTAATAAGCTTGCGGAATAGTTTATTAATAACTTGAAGAACAAATTTGTATATAACATAATGTCTAACCAAAAGCTTCAATATTATTAACAATAATACGAACACACAACTTGTGTTAGGGTTTACAACCTTGAAGCTAATAACTAGAATGAATTCGTCGTCTCTTTCTCTCTAGGGTTTTACAGAATCTCTATTTATAACACATAGAGTCCTTTACAGAATCAAACTATTATGGAAATCCTATCTATTCCATAATTATCTCTAACCGACTAACCAACAGTGGTTGAGTATATAACTAACAGGGGTAGTACTCATATAACATTAACAGTGGTTGAGTACTTGATACAAAACGCTTTACATATACCAACAGTGGCCCTGTTAGACAAATGTACTAACAGCGGTTGTCTTCTTCTAACAGCGGTTGACTTCTACTAACAGTGGTTGAAGTCTTATACCAACAGCGGCATGATACTTGTATTCTGAGCAGATATGACAGTGTCTCAGTTCTCAACAATCTCCCCCTAAACTTGATCATTCAGAGTAATGATTCAAGTTTCAATCCTTCTTTTCTTCTTCTTTCTCCTTCATCGTTTGCCTCTTATGCAGTTGATTGAACACCATGTATAAAGCTCTGTAAGCTCCTTCAGTAATGATGGTTGTAGATAACTTCAAATCAATCAATCTATTCAGCAGCCCTGTTCCCAGCACATATTGTCGATCATCAAACATGTAGATCACCTGCCCATTGTTAAATACTACCATGTGTACTCCAGCTCTGGCAAAATATCTCCAGTTTATAACCCTTTGATAACAATGAAAGAATAAGTGATATAAGCTGGCTGGTTCAAACAAGCTTTGCAACAACTCCATCATTTGTCTTTCAATCACTGCTTCAGAGTTCTTTCTATTCCTGATTCTGCTCACTTGATACAACTCCATAAGATCATCTCTTGTACAAATTCTGAGCAAATCAACCATACTTCCAACATGATCATCAAATCCTCTTTCCCTTTCAATCTTGATCTCAAGGATCATTTTTCTGAAACCATAATCAATTGCTACTCCTTCCCAATTTATAATTCTAGCCTTTCTTGGTCCTTCAGAAATCTCCTTGCTATCAGTCAGAACCTTGATTCTCTTTTTCAGCTCTGGATCAAATCTTGGAATATCAGGAATAACATTATCTTTAGAAATCTGATTTTTCCAAGAATTTCTTCTAACTTCATTCTGCTTATCGTCTAAGGCTTTCTCTGCTGCTTCAACAGCTGCCTTTTCTCTTCTTTCTTCTTCTTCCTTCAAAAACTTTTCCATTTCCTTATCTGCCTTTTCTTTCTTCTCCTTCATCAATGCATTCAAATGTCTATTCTCTTCCATTTTCTTTGTCCACTCTTCATCTCTTCCCATATACCTATCATATGCCTGTTGCAGCTTCTGCATATTCCATCCTCTAACAATTTTAGCTGGAGCATAATTTTCAGACAGTGCATTGATCATTTGTCTTCTCCTTTCAGCATATGGTAAAGGTTTACTTCTCTTCTTGGCTAATTCCTCTTCCTTTTTCTTTCTAGCCCTTTCCTCATTTGATCTTTTCATCAACAAAAATCCAGAAGATAACTCTTCCTCTTCATTACCTTTCTTCTTCTTTAAATAATCATGAACTCTCTGAGCAGGAAGCTTTAATCCTTGTGCAGTCTTTTCTTTAACAATCTCTGCAGCTTTCTGTGTAATATTCACTACACTCAGATCATCCAAAATCATTTTAACATCATCTCCCTCTTCTTCAGCTTTAGCTTCTGCAGCTCTCCTTATCAACCTTTCTCTTTCTTCTACTTGTATCCTCAGCATATCATGAGACTCAATATGAGGTTCTTTAATTTCTTTCACCTTTGATTTTTCTTTTAACTTTCCTTTACCTTTGTCTTTTGGATCAATCACAGGCAATTTAGACTTAGGTTTGAGTGGTGAAGTTGGTTCTCTTATTGTAACAGGTACCTCTCTTGGTCTTGTTGTTGTTGTAGTTGTGGCAGGGGTTGATATGACAGCAGTGGTGATTGGTGTATCAACAGTGGTAAGAGTTGGTGTACTAACAGGGGTAGACGTAACAGTGGTTGTGTTAGTGTTGACAGAGGTTGAAATTGTGACAACAGAGGTAGAAGTTTTGACAGGGGATAAATTTTTAGTTGGCTTTCTTCTTGGAATTGATTTCTTTCTTGTAAAAGTCTGCAACTTCTTCTCTTCAGCAATTGACTTTGATTGCTCCCCCTTAACCTCAACTTCTCCTTTCATCTCTTTTTCAACATCATCAACCACCTCATACACTGACCTATCACTGAAACTAACTCTTTTCTTATCATCCAGGTTAGCACCCATCACATCCCAAACATATAATCTAAGTGCAGCTTTCTCAGGCAACCCTTTATTCAATGGAAATACCTGATAAACTGTCTCATCAGTCTGCTCTGCTCCTGCATCATCAACTACCTCATCATCTAAACTTTCATGTATCACATAATCAGATACATTTAGCTCCTCCTCAGCCTTATCCCTGCTCTGCACATAATCATCATCTTTATCATCAAACACTAACTCCACAGTGTCTTCTGATTGTGCCTCATTATGCTCACAAATATTCATCTCAAGTGTATTATCATCAAGCTCAAGCACCTCTGTAGCTGTATTATCATCAAACACCTCTGTAGCTGCAGAATCATCATGCATCTCATCAACATATATCATTTCTCCACCCATATCATAATGAGGTCCATGTGAATCATCATCATCATCATCTGCTCTTGAACCATCATCTTCAGGCATAATATCATCATCTGCTTTCTTCTCCCCCTTGCCTGAAGATTCTTTTAACCTATTTGCAGGTAGAAGAATATTATTGACAGCCTCCTCAAGCACTAACAACCTATTCTTCACATCAAGCAACTCTTCCTTCTGATGATCAATGAGCTCCTTCTGTTTAGCAATGAACTCATCCTGAGCTTGAATTTTCTGTTGAGCCTCTTTTCTGTAAGCCCTTTCCCTCTCATATTTGCTCCACAGTTTATTGACATCATGTACAAGATAGGAAATCGTCAATTCATCAGTATCACTAGGCTCATCAACATTAGAGTGTGACCTCTTAGTTGAATCCTTGCCCACATCTGCCACTGCAGATGTCCCTTGGTTATTGGTACTGGGACCTACATTTGAATCATCACCCATAGGTTCATCAAACATAGTTGCCTCTGGTTGGGTCTGATTAATGTTACCACTATCCTGCCCTGCCAGTGGGCTAGAAACAGTAGTGGCAGCCCTTCCAGAATGAACATTTTCATCAAGTATGTTCACCTGTTGTGTTGGAACAGTTGACTGTGACTGTGGAGAAACAGGAATCTCCATAGCCTGTGTAGCCTTCTTGGATTTCTTGGCTTTAGATTGGGTAGGCTGTTTGTTCCCTTGTTTTCTTTTGATGCCACCTCTTGATGTGTGTTCAGAACCAACTTGTGTTGTTGGTCTGTCATCATTTGGTCCAGATGGTGTTGGTAATACACCACCAGTGGCAGAAGGAGTAACTAGCATTGTAGAAAATAATGCAGTTTCCTTCTTAGAAAAAGCATTCTGATACTTATTCATAGCCTGAATAGTCCTCAAGGATAGAGTAGAACTAACAATCACACTATCCTCTGCTGGCAGATTTGACAATTGATTATTCAACAAAAGCTGAACAAACCTAGGGTACATAACGAATGTATCACCCTTTACATTCCTAACCATATTATCTAAGATAAATCTAGACATATTAAATTTAATACCCTGTGCCAAGCAGATAATAGGATATGCAATCGTAGAACTAAATTCATTAAAACTAGTTCTCTTTTGAGACAAACCTACCAGAAAAGTATGAATGTAGAACTTCCATTGAGGACAAAACCATGACTTCAAGAAAGTATATTCTGATCTTGTCTTTCCTGAACCTTCATACCCCATATCCATAATGCCGTTAAACAAATCTTCTCTTGATAATTCCAGAATTCCACCTTCATCATCAAACTGTAAAAGTTCTCTCAGAACAATCTCAGTAACCATTACCTTCTGACCCTTGACAGTGGAATGAATGTGAGTAATGCCATTAACATTCCCATCCTTTGCATTCTTCCAAAATTCCTGAATATGTGATCGAATCAATCGTGGAGCGACAGTAAGGGCATAA
The DNA here is from genome assembly GCA_949592205.1 of Helichrysum umbraculigerum. Classification (NCBI taxonomy): domain Eukaryota; kingdom Viridiplantae; phylum Streptophyta; class Magnoliopsida; order Asterales; family Asteraceae; genus Helichrysum; species Helichrysum umbraculigerum. The sequence goes on along the minus strand of CATIUR010000005.1, from coordinate 120,716,193 downwards.
CTAACTGGACAATTACTCAAGAAATCGATGATAGGGTGAAAATACTCATCGGCAAGTTCTTTATTCAAGAAAGCCCTCATGTTGTGTTCAGAATGAACACTTAGCATAGAAGTACCAGAATCAGACGAAGATGACGATGCCATTGAAGAAATTGATGAATGAACAACGAGTGAATTACAATAAACAACTAAAAGCGAGAGCGAATATTGAAGGGTTTTGAAAATTTTTGAAAGCGTAATTGAAAAAGTGAAGTATTTGAGTATTTATTTGATGACAGTGCCAAGCCCTAAAAATAGAACTAGCAGTGGCACTTCTGGTTATACCCAACAGGGGCACAATTTACAAACAAACCCAACAGGGGTACCTCACTTGATCAATTTATAGTCAACCCTTTCTAACCATCTAACAAAGCTAGCAGCGGCTGATAGTCTAGCAGGGGCATCCGACCAAGGAAACTCCAACTTAGAACTAACAGGGGCATAAACTTAGCTTAGTTAGACAACTAATTTTTTTTTTTTTTTTTTTTTTTTTTAACCAAAAGAATAAGAAAAAACAAATAAAACATTAAATTCCAGCTCAAGTGATGTCTCTTGACAGTGGCTGAAACCTGCAATATTAAACTAAGAAAAACAACTAGCAGGGGTTAAATTACACACATATACAGCAGAGGTTTAAAATACATTGACAGTGGCAAAGGTAAACTAACAGTGGCACCATCTGTTATCATGATGAAGCTAACAGTGGCAACACCTGACCCTGTCACATACAATATATTTTACCCCTGTTAGTATCAAATCCAGACCAAAACACTACGTGAGATTGATCATACCAATATTATTTATCAAAAATGTAAATCTTCCTACATCAAATGCTTTTGTAAAAAGATCTGCAAGTTGATTATCAGTATGAATTTTAAAAATATGAATCAATCTTTTATCATAACAATCTCTTATAAAATGATATCTGATTTCAATGTGTTTGGTTTTTGAATGCTTAACTGGATTCTGAATGATACTAATAGCAGAAGTATTATCAATATAAATAGGAGTGTTCATGAAAGTCAAACCATAATCCAGCATTTGATTCTGAATCCAAAGAACCTGTGCACAGCAACTTGATGCTGCAACATATTCTGCTTCTGCTGTAGAAGTGGAAACTGTGGTCTGCTTTTTACAAAACTTCTGGACCTTTTCCTTCTACATTTGATGTATGTTCATTAAAGGTCACATCCATGGTCTCTTCTATGATCCTAGTCCTTTTGTTAAATACTCTATAAGCCTTGCTTTGAATAGAGTATCCAACAAATACACCCTCATCTACCTTACTCTGAAACTTACCAAGATGATCTCTGGTATTTAAGACAGTACAAGGACATCCAAATGGTTTTAAAAAGCTAACCAAAGGTTTTCTCTTAAAGAATAACTCATAGGGTGTCTTGTTATGAGGTTTAATAATCAAAATCCTATTCAAAACATAACAAGCAGTGCTAACTGCCTCTGCCCAAAAGGACATTGGTAGTTTAGCATCTGCTAGCATGCTTCTAGCAGCCTCAATTAGTGTCCTATTCCTCCTCTCAGCTACTCCATTTTGTTGTGGAGTCCTAGGTGCACTATACTGTCTTTCTATACCTTTATCCTCACAGAACTTATTCATCTCATGATTCTTAAATTCTGTCCCATTATCACACCTGATGATCTTAACCTTTTGATTAGTTGAATTCTCAATCCTAGTTATGAATGATCTAAGTATTTCACCTGTCTCATCCTTAGTCCTAAGAAAGAACACCCAACTCATTCTAGAGTAATCATCAGTTATTACCAAACAGTAAGATTTCTTCCCTTGACTAGCTACATTGGTAGGGCCAAACAAATCCATATGTAACAGGTGTAAGGGAGTGGTATTGGTATTCACAAGCTTGGTCTTATAAGAAGTCTTGTGTTGCTTGCCTTTAAGACATGCTACACAGTGGTCACTACATTCAAATAACTTTTCAGGTAAGCCTCTCACTAGCTTATTCCTAACAAGTTTATTCATGGTCTTGAAATTCAAGTGACACATCCTCCTATGCCATAGTTCATATTCAGATACAGTAGCTTTAGAAATGAGACAGTTAACATTTTGAGATTCCATCTTGTTTAAATCACTACAGTATACATTATCCTTTCTTGGAACTCTCATTAAAATCTTATCTTCAGGTATTTTGAGTTTTTCAGAAAGTATAAGGCATTCTGTGTCAGTGAAATATACAGGATTTTGCTTATCTGTGATTTGACTCACACTAAGCAAATTGTATCTCAATTGCTCAACATAATAAACATCATTGAAAGTGAGCTTACTGCTTTTTATCTTACCTTTACCTGTGATTTTACCTCCTTTAGGATTGCTTCCAAATGCTACATCTCCTCCATCAAACGCTTTAAAGTCCTGTAGCTTTTTCCTGTCTCCAGTCATGTGTCTTGAACAGCCAGAATCAATATGCCATAAGCTTGGTGGCTTGCCCTGCACATATATGAGAAAAACAGTTAGTTTTTCTTGGGAACCCAAACCAATTTGGCTTTGGGTTTCCCATGAGCACCTTTGACATCAACCCTTTTGACAGTGATTGATCTCAGTGCTGCATTGGTTTTGGACACTTCAGATTTACACTCATTTTTATGTCTCCAAAAACAATCTGTTTTAGACCTGACAGGGGTTAATGGTTTGACAGTGGTCACCTTTAAGTTTGTATTGATTACCCTGGCAGTGGTAGCTTTACTTGGTATAAACATTCTTTTGAAATGTTTAATACCAGCAGAGGTACCATGCCTGACAGTGGTCAAACCCTCCCCTGTTCGTGTCTTGCCTCTGTTAGCCGTTGACAGGGGCACTGCTGTAGCATTAACAGGGGCTGCAGCCTTGCCTCTGTTAGGCTTATTTATCAACACATGACCTGTACCACTGTTCCTATTATTTTTAGGATTGTAGTAACAGTCCTGTTGAAGATGATTGTATCTACCACAAATAAAACATGACTTTCTTTTCACACATTCAAACCCATTACCCAACCTTTGTGAAACCAATTGGTTCCAATTTCTTTGATTACCCCTGGGAATGGATTTATTCACATTACTTGCAGTATGTAACTCAGACTTCTTTGATTTACATGTACACTTATCACACTCAGATTTCAAATTGTCTTTTGATTAAGTATTGACCTTTTTGTGTACATACCCTAAACCTGAACTAGCCTTGTTGGTTTTCCTGACTTGATCTAACTGAGCCTTTGCTTTCTCAACAAACATCTTTTTACCCTCTTCTAGTTTAGTACTATTAAGTTCAGAAACTAGACCAGTAATAGACTTAACACTACCATCCACAGAATTACAACTAGATGATCTATCACTATCACACTCATCTTCCTCAGTCCAATCAGATACCTCAACTTTATCAAAATTCACATTATCATCACAATTAACAACTGGATCTACCTTTTTAACCTCCTCAGACACACCTACCTTAAGTGTTTCTAAAACAAAATCACTTTTAGGTGGGAAATAAGTATGATTATAAGGTGGAGGAACAGCATTACGGTTGTAACCTAATCCAAGTTTTAATTTATCATGAATTTGAGACTTGATTAAGTTTTGAACACCTTTTGAAACATTTTCCAATTCATCAACTTTCAATTTTATTGACTCCTTATCAGAAATTGCCTCAGCCAACTTAGCACTTAGCATATCAACTTTTGTTTGTAAAGCTTTCTTTTCCCAATTTAGATACTTAACATCTAAGTGAAATTGAGATTCATTCTTTTCATAAGCTTTTATCTGATTTTCTAAGTTTTCAATAGCTAAAGTGGCATGTTGACTCTTTTCCTTACAAGCTTTTAATTCATTACACACAACCATATTATGATCCCTATAAAATTTAACCATTTTCTTACATGCAGGAGAACATAATTTAGATTGTACCTCATATGGAATGTCTGAAGACTCTGGTTCTTCTGTGACAGCCATCAAAGCTTGATTTGTGGTTACAAGCTCTTCCTGATCACTCCAGTCAAATCCTCCCATTCCATCTTGAGCAACCAATGAATCAGAAGTGGTGTTCTGAACAGGTACCAATCTTCTTTGTGGAGCATAACTATTTCTCATAATACCATTCTGAGATCCTCCAGCCTGTGTGCTCTTGCATTCTCTAGCAAAGTGTCCCATCTTGTGACAATTGAAACACTCCACCTTGCTCTTGTCAAAACCAGCTACACCATCTCTCTTGTAAGAAAAATTTCTGTTCCCAGACCTCTGCATAAACCTCTTTGCCCTGATTGTAATCATGGCCATCTGCCATCTTAAATCCATCTCTTCCAGGTCCTCTTCACTAACCTGCTCCAAATCTTCTGTAGTTAATGATGAATTCACATGGCTTGCAAAGAATGCTTCCAATACATTATCATTAGCACCAGATGTGCTACAACTACCAGATTCACCAACAGAAACAAAAGCAGCATTGTTAGAGCTACCATTGGACTGTTTCAATGCTAGAACTTCAGGCTCAAAATTCCTCAGATCATTGTACAGGTCTTCAATCTCTTTCTCTTCAAGATCTGGACTTTGTCTAAGTCCCACAGTGTACATATTCCAATCTGTACCAAGTGATCTTAGAAACTTCCTGTTCAAGTCATCTTTATCAATCTTGACATTGTGATTTTCTAAATCACCCACAAGTTTTTGAAACCTATCAAAAGTCTGAGTCAGAGTTTCAGACTTTACACCTGCAAAGTTTTCAAACTGTTGTTTGAGAAGAGATCTCTTATTCTTCTTGGTGTTATCATTACCACCAAATCTCTTAACAATTGCTTGCATAAGAACCTGAGCATCTTCACAGTTTTCAAACTTCCTTTGATACTCATTAGGAATAGACAAAAGTAGAGTACTTAATGCCTTCCACTCTGTTGCTCTTTCTTTTCTCTCTGCATCAGACTTTGGTGGTGGTCTTTCTTCCTTTTTACCATCTGCATCCTTAGTATAGTTTGGTCCATTAGTAACAACCTCCCACATCATATAATCCGTAAGCAACATGTATTGCCTAATCCTAGTCTGCCATAGCTCAAACTCATCAGGTTTGAGCATGGGAATCTTTGTAGCTTGTATACCTTCCATTGATTCATTAGACATCTTGTTATTTGTTGAAAAAGCTGCGAAATTCAATTACCTTCTTCAAGATCAAAGTAATATCAAGCTCTGATACCACTTGATGATCCCAGCTAGAGATCTTAGTATGTATTACTTTGATTGATTATTAATAAGCTTGCGGAATAGTTTATTAATAACTTGAAGAACAAATTTGTATATAACAGAATGTCTAACCAAAAGCTTCAATATTATTAACAATAATACGAACACACAACTTGTGTTAGGGTTTACAACCTTGAAGCTAATAACTAGAATGAATTCGTCGTCTCTTTCTCTCTAGGGTTTTACAGAATCTCTATTTATAACACATAGAGTCCTTTACAGAATCAAACTATTATGGAAATCCTATCTATTCCATAATTATCTCTAACCGACTAACCAACAGTGGTTGAGTATATAACTAACAGGGGTAGTACTCATATAACATTAACAGTGGTTGAGTACTTGATACAAAACGCTTTACATATACCAACAGTGGCCCTGTTAGACAAATGTACTAACAGCGGTTGTCTTCTTCTAACAGCGGTTGACTTCTACTAACAGTGGTTGAAGTCTTATACCAACATCGGCATGATACTTGTATTCTGAGCAGATATGACAGTGTCTCAGTTCTCAACACGGTCGTTGTAGTCCCCGGCAGCGGCGCTAAAAGCTTGATCGGTCTAAGATCAATGGGTTTTTAAAATTTGTTTTTTGCTGGGCCTAAGTATAGTAAAGCTATGGGTGAGTACAGCGATAGGTATGACCTAGGGTCATTCTTCAAACTACAACGGGCATGGGATCTAGGACTTCAGTTATCTATGGGGATTTAGCTATGGTTTAAAAGAGATTTTTGATTGGTTTTGGTTTTAACTAACTACTAATTATCTAAAAGCTAAAATAAAGTAAAGGAGAAGTGAGGGGAGGTGGCAACGAGAACTGATAGGTGAGGCGAGTGTTTACTATGATAATTACTCCTGCTATTTAGGGGTAGTTAATTGGATAAAGCCTTAGTTAAGATGACAACTATATTTCCTAATGAGCCATAACTCCTAGCCTATTATCTATCTAACGTAGAGTTGTCCGCAATCAGATAAATAACATGTCACGTGGATAACAGTTATGGAATGTAGACTACACCGGAAGTTGTCCCAAATGTAACAACCAATTTAACCAACAACCATCCTCGAGTCTTGTTCCCCAATCTCGGACATTTGAGATATCCAAATCATGGCATGAATTGTTGAATAAACAAAAACATGAACAGGGGTTTCCTACCGGAACAAGTTGGGATGATCTGGTCTAACGGTTGATTAAATTGTTCATCATTATTTCATATAAATCATTTTAACTATTCTATGCATGTTAAACTGGTGTATGCAATTGATAAATATTCAAAAACCTAATCATGTAACTAATCAGCATAACAGATACTAGCATGCAAACCCTAAGCAACAATCAAACAAGAACATGCAGAAAGGCAGCATAGCAGGGATCAATTATGCAGAGTGACGGGGTACATGGTTAAGTCACAAGTGTCCCGAAAGTTCTCTCTAAGACACTTGTTGAATGGCCTGAATCTAACCTATCTCTAATCCTACGCTCCGTGTCTCCCTCCGGTAATATTTCAACCAGGAGAACACCGGCCATGTCGAGTTCAACGATCATCAGACACAGAATAATTAGCGGCATACAACTAGCAATTGGCCAAGCCTAGAAGGATGTTACTAACCACAGCATAAGTTGGATAGATAAACATTTGAGATTCAATTCATAGATTCAAATATATTTCAACAGCATACAGACAGAGTAACAGCATGATTTAAATATAACTACCCTAGCATGGCAACTATCATAGCAAACACAGATTTGTCTAGCTAAGCATGGCAATAATCCTAGCAAGTAATTCTAAACAAGCATAGCAACAGCACAACATTATTTAAAATAACAAGATAGAGATTATAATAAAACCTGACAAAGCGTTATTACAAATCGTGCGACACCGCAGTCTCGGAGCACCTCCGTTACAAGTAAGCTACTAATCTACTAGCTTAACTAACCTAATTAACTAACTAACTATTTTATTCTAGAGAGAGAGTAGAGAGAGAAAGTGTGTGTGTGAGAATGTGGTGGATGAAAAGTGTGTAGAAATGGTGAAATGAGGCTTCTATATATAGGCAACGCACAACCGTATCCATAGACCGTATCCCAATCTTCAAATGCACAACCGTATCACAAACCCGAATAAAAACCTGATTTTTATCGCCCAAACGCACGATACGGTTGAGCTAGGGCAAATACTGGAGAACTGGAGCGTATACGGTTGAGCACCAACCGTATACGGTTGAACCAGGCCGTATACGGCTGGGCTTAGGCCGTATACGGTCTAGACCAGGCCGTATACGGTCTAGCTCTCCCGTATGCTGATTCCTCGGTTCTTCGCTTCTTCGTTCGAGCGTAACTTCTTCGTCGTTTATCCGTTTTAAGTGATTCTCGCGCTCACAGTTTCGTAATTTCCTAACGAAGAAAATGACATAAGTTAGAGGTCATAATTCCAAGTATAGCTTAAATTGTGCTTAAATGCGTGAACGGAAGATTCGTTAACCGTTTGTGCTCTATTTTACTCGTTTTTAGGTCTTTTTGGTTGAATCTTGAAACATCGTCTATATTTTTGCCCTAATGATGAAATGGGATGTTTAATTTCATATTTAAGTATTTTCATTAATAATTGGGCTAAAATGGTGAGATAATGGCACACAAAAACATGGCTTTTTGCGTGTTATCAGATGCGAGCGCAGCAGGGGTTTTAAATTTATATTTTGCGGGGCTTAAATTAACCGTACTACCTACTCTGGTTAGTAAGTGGTAAGTATAACCTAAGATCGTTCTATGAATCCAAACGTGTGGGCGATTAAAATTGACACTTTCGGTAGGGAAGTATTTAGGATGGAACAAAGTAGGTAGGTTTGGGATTTAAAGACAGATAATTAAAATGCAGGAAAGTAAATTGCAGGAAATTAAAGTACATGAAAAGCAGATAAAGATAAAGATGTGATTGCTGAGATTTCGATAATTAATATTTCAGGATGACAGAACAAATAGGGTTGATACTTAATGTGGCAGTTAAACTACTAGGTGTAAACTCTAGAACCCTACCAACTCAATTTCCCATTGGCGTGTCACTTGGAACTAGGTTATCGTGATTCTGATCGGAGCAATACTCAAACTTCCAATACTCATCTAGTTGAAAGATGAGCAACCTATTTTGGTTTTATACCGAGGTGCATGAATCAGTAGTGTATCGTCTCATAGGTCCGACCGTTCTTAACCCCTAAGGTAGTTTACTACTTTATTAGCACGCAGATTAATAACTTTGTATGCTTGGACCGTCGATTATGTAAGGCTTAGTGTTTTAAGGGTTCAAGGTCACTAGGACTTTACTCTTATTCCTAAGTCATGTTTTTACTCGATTAAGCTCTAGTTACTTCGACTTATGGTTTAAGTTCTCCTTTTCAAACAGTTATACATCTCCAGATTATTCGCAGTTTGTTAAAACATATTTCATATGAGGACCATGCCTTTCAATAATAGACAGTGTACTTTACATGAGAATTCCACGGCTTCTTATATCCAACACGCGGTCAAGAGTAATTGACAGTGAAAGTGACACTCTATCTAATTAAATGTAAAGCAGTGCAGAAATGTAAACCTAATATATACAACGAGTGGTTTCATTGTATCTTACTTATTGCATGTCATGGGCACAGATAACTACTTACCATAATTAAGGTTGATCAGGTCTGAATTACTAGGTTGCAGTCACGTGGATAACTGGAAATGGTACTCCATAAATTAAACTTAAATTCATAAAGTCCTAATAGTACAAGGATTATTATCTCCTATTTTATCTGAACGTGTTTTACGAACATTATTTTATAATGCATTGACTCTCGTAGGATACACCAGTTAGTTGTGTAGTTGTATTATCCTTCAGGAGTTCCAACTTTTAAACCAGAGTTGATTCCAATGATATAACTACCTTCGGTCGTTTTACCGGCTTCCGTACGTTTGTACTTTGCCTAAAGCATTTCCAGCACTATACCGAATAAACAGTTGAATAGGGGCCGTTATATTATTTTACAATTATCGTGCACTGATTATGTAATGACATCCTTACTTATAGTTATCTACATCATCAGCAATCACAATAATAAACTACTCGTAATTCATGGCAACAAATAAATCACATACAAGGCAATAATACATATTCAAAATAGGAAATGAGACAAGTATAATAAAAGTTTAGATATCACCCGGAATTAAATGCGTAGTAGCGTATTATTATAATTGACAAACTCTTTCGCACGTACAAAGATTGATCTCCTAATCTCTAGCGTTCGCCCTAGCTTCTATGTTAGTCCGTAGACTAATTACAATAATCCTAGAATGAGAAAGACTAAAAGACTACAAGAGATTTTCTTGTGAGAAAGTAAGAAAGAAAGAGTTTTTCCAAAGTATGGAAGGTGTGTCTTGCAAATGAACTCAAGCCTCCTATTTATAGGAGAGGTTTGGCTCACATTAGCATCAAGGGGTGCACATTAGCGCAATGTGGGTAAAAAGGTGCACCAGGTACTGTACAACGCGGAAAGGTGGTGCACCGGGTACTGTACAACGCGGAAAGTAGGCGCACCAGGTACGAGAATTAGCCAAAAAAGGAAACCGGGGTGGTGGACAGCAGGCCGGTTCCGCCCACCAGTAGGCCGGCGGCGGCTGGTGGTAGGCTGGCTGCTGGTGGCTGCCACCCGCCCCGTTTCGCCGTGTTTTGCTTCATTTCTTGATTCATGTGTGTTTTCTTCGTTATGCACTTGTCTGAGTCGATTCTTTTTGCGTTGGATTCGTAATTCAAAAACGAAGATTTTGACATAAGATAGTCCCTGAGGTGAGGTCCCTAACTCCATATATTGCGTATGAATCATTTGAATCTTCCAGCGAGCGTAGAATCTTCATTCTTTATCCGTTTTAGTCGATTCTTCTTCTATTGGATTCGTATTTTGAAAACGAACATCTTGGATAGGATGGATCTTGGTGATGGGCACTTTAGTCTTGAAATCTCGTTTTGGTGCCTTGAATCTTCAAACGTGTGTGGAATCTTCATTTTACATCCGTTTTGCTCGATTTTTCTCGTGCAACCTTGTTTTGACCAGCTTGGCATAATGTTACTGATTTGTGCTATATTTGAGTTAAAATGCCAAGAATCGTTCCAGAATGAGAGAGATATCGGTAGTAAAGACATGACTTTTTACGCGATATCATTTGTATTAATGAAATGTTATTCATTTACAAAATATAAGTTTTATAGGGCTGTTACCCTAAAATATCAAGCTTTATGTGGGATGTTACCCCAAAGTATATTACTGGTTGTCTGCCAGTATAAAATAAGTAACCGTTGTGTTTTACGGTATAAAACAGTTGTATGATATGTTTTTCCTATAATTATGTGGGAAATACTTAGACTATGATCCCCTGCAAGGTGAGCTAAACCTTACAAGTTAAAGTAACGCGACCTAACCCTATAACCAAACCACAACCATAACTTATGTTGTTTGCCTGAAGGACGTTTAAGTATACGCTCCAACCATAGAAGGGTCGTCACGGCAATAGTACTATCCATATACTCAGTGGCTAGAGTCACCTAGCTAATGGTTACAGTCTGCATGACATAAGGTCTTTTCATGCATACATTTCAAGTCTAGGTCCGTACTAGGATACGTAGTCCAATTTCCCAAAATAGTTATGAAAATTTAATTTCATAAATCAATCAGTTGTATAGAGCAATAAAGCATTTATAATTTATTGCATGTGTTGGCATTCAATTTCTATGTTTAACACTCCTTTGTTTAAAAGCAGAAAAACATTTAAAATAGGGGTTGTAAACTCACGGTAGTGGTAGTGATGTGATTGCTAGCAGATGGATAGCGCGCCCAAGGTATGTCAACCTATACGCAAAAATTGTATTAACATAAGTACTTTGATTTGTTGAATCAATTTATGTTAATAATTTACTTGTTTTAAAGAAATTGTTAATCTCTTAATTTGTACAAATAGTTGTTGACATTATGTTGAAATATTGTCATTATTTCTTATGTCGTATTTTTCATTTCGTATATGTATATACATGTATGTAGTTGTGTGTATATATAAATATATAGTTATAATTTCAACACATTGAATTTGTCGTATGTATATATATATATATATATATATATATATATATATATATATATATATATATATATATATAAGTTTTAAATACGTGGTTTACGTATTAAAATGTATATAAGTTTTATTTGTTATAAAACTTCTCATTGTATTTATTTTCATTTATAAAATAAATATATGTCATCGTTTCGAAAGTCGTCATTTGTATATATATATATATATATATATATATAGATTCGTCATTTGTTATTAAGTATATATATATATACATTATCATAATCGTTCGTCATTTTATATTTATATATATATATATATATATATATATATATATATATATAAGTTTGTAAAAATTAATTTTATATTTGTTGAAATGTTTTAAAAAAAATTAAGTATTCGTTTTCATTTATAATTACTCGAGTCGTTTTACATTTTATTGTTTAACGGTTTGTTGGGCTCGGCCCAACACTTGACCCGTTTTCAAAACAATTCAATTCGGCCCAATAACATTGAACCCATTCGGCCCATTTATCATTTAAGTTCAAAATTTTTGGCTCATTAGTATAATCCGGCCCATGTGTTAAACGTAACCCCTTTTTGGCCCAAGTCATTATCCAATAGTTTTGGCCCAAATAAAACTGTTATTAATTCGACCCATTAACAAAGGAAGCAAGCCTGGCCCAACATAATTATATAATCCGTTCGTTCTTAGTTCTGTTCGTGGTATGGGTGTGCAGATTACATGTATATACATAACTTATTTTGGATCCAACGATTTTTCGAAGTCCCAATCATTTATACAACGAAATATAAACGTAACAATGTGATTTATAACATCACAACAAGTTTAAATTCCTCAATTTCATACTTTAAGTATTTGGTTTCTTAAAAACAAATTTCAAGAATTTAATCATTTTGTCATCAAATTAGCCGGTTATACACTTTGATTATGTTATGTTTACAATACATATAACGAAATTTAAGTAAAGAAATAAAGATTATGGAGTTTCCTTACAATGATGATTATGATGATTTGGCTTGATGATGATGATTGACGATGATAATGATGATTATGGAGTATGTGTTGAAGTTTTGTTGTTTAATGATGAAGATGAAGGTGGATTGAAGATGATGAAGATATTTGAAGTGTTGCTCCCTCCTAATGAGCTCCTGCTGCTGCCGTTTGATCCAGTGAGAAGAAGAAAAAGAAAAAAAAAAAAAAAGAAAACCTCAGCTCCAATGATTTAAGTTAGTTGGCTCACTGGTAGGTGAGTGTGGGAGTCTATAATATGGTTTTCAAATCATGTTTTCAAGGGAAAAGTATGGTCTCAGTACCATATGTCGACATATATTTTTGTTTGGTTTAAATGTTTAGGTTTTTAACTCGTTAAAAACTGGTACGGGTATAATTAGTACAATATAAAATTAATATTTTATATTTTTATTTTGTAGATGTTCTCTAGAGACGTTATTTAAATTTAGAATAATGATATTTTCATTATTTTTTACTGTTGTACATTTTGTACATTTTAAATGTTATGCGTGCTCAATATGTGTTTAAAAACTCAATATTATTTCGTTTTAAAAATTTTCCCATATATTATTTTAGTTAAATAATATTTCGAAATGATTTTGAGAACGTTTTGGAGACGTTTTTCGGACGCGTATTTCACTAATCTTTTATGCATTTAACGTGTAATTATATAAATTACAAACTTTGTAATACTTTTCGTATTATTATTTTGGGCTTGCTAAACTTGTTTCACATCAAACTTTTATTTTAAACTTTTGTACATGAAATTAGCGTAAGAATGCACGTGCTTAATGTTTAATTATTACCTAATTTGGAGAGTTGTCACATTCTCCCCCTGTTAGGGAAATCTCGTCCCGAGATTTAAGTTGAGCCGTGAGTCTCAGTCACGCTCTCGAAAAGTTGAGGATATTTCTTTCGCATTTCATCCTCACGTTCCCAGGTAGACTCTGTACCGCGTTTTGAGTTCCATCGAATCTTGACTAGTTCGATCCGACTGCATCAGAGTTTATGTGTTTTCCGATCAATTATTTCGATGGGTTCCTCCACAAAATTGAGTTTTGCATCAATGAAAACTTCGTCAAGAGGGATAATTAGTATCTCGTCCGATAGACCCTTTTTAAGGTTACTCACGTAAAAGGTGTCGTGAATATTACTAAGCTCCTGCGGTAGTTTAAGCTTATAAGCTACAGGACCAATCCTTGCTAGGATTTCAAAAGGTCCAACATAACGAGGGTTCAGTTTACCGCGTTTCCCAAATCGTACAATTCCCTTCCATGGAGATACTTTGAGTAGGACCTTGTCACCTACTTGAAACTCCAAGGGTTTCTGTCTGTTGTCAGCATAACTCTTTTGTCGGTCTCGTGCCATTTTCAATCGATTAAGCACTTGAGATATCTTGTCCGTAGTTTCTTGGACAATTTCAGGCCCGGATAGTTGTCTGTCACCCAACTCTGCCCAACAGAGTGGTAATCGGCACTTTCGTCCATACAGTGCTTCAAATGGTGCCATCTGTATACTGGTGTGATAACTATTGTTATAAGAAAATTCTGTTAGAGGTAGGTGTGTGTCCCAATTACCTCCAAAATCTATCACACATGCTCGCAACAAATCCTCGAGCGTCTGTATCATTCGCTCGCTTTGGCCGTCGGTTTGTGGGTGGTAGGCAGTACTCATATCGAGTCGAGTACCCAGTGCCTGTTGTAGTGATTGCCAAAAGCGAGAGGTGAATCGTGCATCTCTATCAGAGATGATGGATAATGGCACTCCATGTCTAGAAACAACCTCTTTTATGTAGATTCTAGTGAGCTTTTCCATCTTAACCGTTTCCTTGATGGCTAGAAAATGAGCTGACTTGGTCAGTTGATCCACAATCACCCATATGGTGTCCATTCCATACGATGTTTTTGGTAGTTTTGTGATTAAGTCCATCGTGATATTTTCCCATTTCCATTGTGGCAATTCAGGTTGTTGCAAAAGTCATGAAGGTTTCTGATATTCAACCTTTACTTTTGCACAAGTCAGGCATTTGCTAACATTTGTTGCAATGTCTAGTTTCATGCCAGGCCACCAATAGAAACCCTTCAAATCGTGGTACATTTTTTCTGCACCAGGGTGGATCGAATAATTGGACTTATGTGCTTCGTCCAATATCAAGCTACGTAGTTCGTCAACACAAGGAATCCAAATTCGGTCCATAAAATACAATACTCCATTGTCCTTAGATTCCAGTTGTTTCTCCATCCCTTTGAGGGATTCGTCCTTCATACGTTCTGAAGTAAAGACTGTTCGTTGTGCGTCACGAATTTGCAAAATGAGACTTGAGTGGATTGTCAATCCTAACGCTCGAACTCTTCGAGGTTTTACTCTTTCCTTATGACTCAAGGTATCCGCTACTACATTAGCTTTGCACGGATGGTACTTGATTTCACAGTCATAATCATTCAGCAGTTCCACCCAACGTCTTTGTCTCATGTTGAGCTCTTTCTGATCAAATATATGTTGGAGACTTTTGTGATCAGTGAAAATAGTACACTTGGTACCATATAGATAGTGTCTCCAAATCTTGAGTGCAAAAACGACTGCTCCCAGTTCTAAATCATGCGTCGTATAGTTCTTCTCATGAACTTTCAACTGACGAGACGCATAAGCAACGACTTTGTCGTTTTGCATTAACACGCAACCCAATCCCTGATGTGAAGCATCACAGTAGACAACAAAGTTTTCTACTCCTTCGGGTAATGATAGAATGGGCGCGGTACTCAGTTTCTGTTTTAACAATTGAAAAGCATTCTCTTGCTTCTCGCCCCAATCAAATTTCTTATCTTTTTGAGTTAGAGCGGTAAGCGGCTGAGCTATCTTTGAAAAATTCTCGATGAATCGTCGGTAATAGCCGGCTAGCCCAAGAAATTGTCGTATCTCGGATGGTGTTTTCGGGGCTTCCCAGTTTTTAATTGCCTCAATTTTGGATGGGTCCATGTGAACTCCTTTGTTATTGATCACATGACCAAGGAAATGAACCTCACGCATCCAAAATTCGTACTTAGAGAACTTTGCATAAAGCTTCTCTTTCTCCAGTAATTCAAGAATCATTCTCAGATGTTGTTCGTGATCTTCCTTCGTTCGTGAGTATATCAATATGTCATCGATAAACACAATGACGAACTTATCAAGATAAGGTTTGCATACTCGATTCATGAGATCCATGAACACTGCTGGCTCGTTTGTCAATCCAAACGGCATGACCAAGAACTCATAGTGACTGTATCGAGTCCTAAATGCAGTCTTAGTGATATCCTCATCCCGTACCTTCAGTTGGTGGTAACCCGATCGCAAGTCGATCTTCGAGTAGTAACTTGACCCTTGCAACTGGTCAAATAAATCATCGATGCGTGGCAATGGATATCGATTTTTGATAGTTACTTTGTTCAGTTCCCGATAATCGATGCACATCCGCATTGATCCATCCTTCTTTTTGACAAATAAAACCAGAGCTCCCCAAGGTTAAAAGCTCGGTCGGATGAATCCTAAGTCTAAAAGTTCCTGCAACTATGCAGACAATTCATGTATGTCTGATGGAGCTAAACGATAAGGTGCGCGAGCAATTGGTGCAGCTCCAGGCACTAAATCGATATGAAACTCCACTTGACGCGGGGGTGGTAATCCTGGTAACTCGTCAGGAATTACTCCCGGATATTCACGTACGATAGGCACATCGTCTATGCGTCGCTCTTCGGTTTTCTTCTCAATCACATGTACCAAGAATGCTTGGTAACCCTTTCGTAGAAATTTATTCGCTTTCATGCACGTAATCATTTTTACTGCACGGTTTCCTTTCTCTCCTTGTATCTCCAAAGTTTCATCTGTCGGTAACGGTAGACGTACCAATTTCTCATAACATATAATTTCTGCACGGTGTTTCGACAACCAGTCCATGCCAACCACTATATCGAAGCTCCCTAATTCTACCGGTAGTAAGTCTATTTTGAAAGGATGACCTTCCAACATTAAGGTACATCCTGGTACTATTTCTCCTGATTCAATCAACTTACCATCGGCTAGCTCTACAGTGTATTTGTTATCTAGCTTAAGGGATTCGATCTCTAATAGTGGTCTAAACTCAGTGGACACAAAGCTTAAATCAGCACCAGAATCAAATAACACAGATGCAAAATGGTTGTTTACTAGAAACGTACCAGTAACTGTGTTAGGATCCGGACGTGCTTCTGCTGCTGCTATCACAAACGCACGTCCACGAGCTGGCTGATTGTTGTTGTTGTTACCGCGGTTGTTATCATTGTTGTTGCGGTTATTGGTGTTATTGGTATTGCGGTTCTGATTATTCTGGTTGTTGTTGTTAGGGTTTTGGTTGTTGAGTCGAGGGCAACGGTTCCGATAATGCCTTGTGTCGCCACATTCAAAACACCCTTGATTTTGGCGTTCCGTGTTTTCCCTAGGTGTGGGGTTAACTTTGCAGTTTTGGGTTTTGTGGCCCCAACCTCTACAGCTGTTGCAAAACCAACATTCACCCTCGTGATGTTTGCTACACTTATCACACTTAGGTTTGTTACCCAAGTATGGCTTTGGTTCTACGGTGGTGGCAGCATAGGACTTTGGATTTCCAGATCCTTTCTTACTTGTTTGACCCTGATGGTCACTTCCTCTGCCGTTCCACTTACGTTTCGAACTCCCAGAACTACCAGCTTCAGTGCTGCTTGGCTCAACTTTTCCTGTCACAACCTTTTTGGTTAAGGTCCCCATTCTGACCGCCTCATCGGTCAATCTCTGAGCTAGAGTAACAGTACTCCTGAATATGGCAGGTTCTGATGAAATAACCAAACTACGGATCTGAGGTGCCAATCCCAGATGTAACGCTCAATGCGTTTAAACTCGGGTGTCACCATATGTGGTACTAATCGTGCTAGTTCCTGAAACTTAGTGGTGTACCCAGTAATATCAGCACCAATCATCTTAATGTCCCACAAATCAGTTTCAACTTTCTGCATTTCACTACGGAGACAGAATTCCTCTAGCATCATATTTTTCAGTACTCCCCAGGACATGGAGTTGGCAGCGTCCCTTCCCATGGATTGGAGTTGACTGTTCCACCATGTTAACGCCTTGTCAGCCAAGGTGCAGGTGGCATACTTCACCATACACTCAGGTAAGCAATCACTGATATCTAACACTGATTCCGTCTTTTCTATCCAGTCAATGATACCAATAGCACCCTCTGTGCCGCGGAAAGTAGTTGGCTTACAGGCCAAAAAGGTTTTGTATGAACACCCTCGGCGGGTATTCACAAGTGTCTCAGTGTTAACAGGGGTAGATCCGCTGTTATTTATTCCATTCTCGCGGTTTCGGCTTGCCTCATGCTCGGTAATACCTTCAGCTATTCGTCGTGCGATCATTTGTTTAGTAGTTTCCCCAGTGTTGGGTGGTGGAATAGTTTCAGTGGCTGGAGGTTTGGTCATACGTCGACTGTTCTTAGTTGTTCGTCGTTTTCGCGGCATGATTCCGTTCTGCGGTTAAGAAAATGCAGAAGTCAATGTCAAGATAGTGAATGTGAAAAGGACAAGATTTCACATTGTTTAACAAAGGAACAGTATGATAGATGAAGAACAATGTTTCACATTATGTGTCACACGACTTTGAAACACCCACATGTACTTAGTATAATATAATCACGTTGGCCAGGCGCATTATATAATGCCAAATACATATTTCTTTTCATCATCATTTAACACAATTAGGTTCAAAGGAGTTCATGATAAGAATCAACAGTCAAAGTGTGGTATGTTTCAAGGTTTACAAGAAATGATTACAAAGGCTATCGATTGGTTATCGTTCAAACACCCGCATATAGATATGGATATAATACTATAGTTGTTGACAATTGTAATAAATACGAAATACAACCCAAACATATGTTATATTATATCAAAAGTTATAACGCTGATACAGTCGTTTCGTACAAAACAAGATGGGATCCCTAATATGCCCATCGGCGGTTAGCGTTATACAAAAGGGTAATGGGTTTTCCTATTCATATACCCATTCTAACAACAGTTTTTACCTAGTACATGTCTAGTACATACATATGCCCATTTGCCTAAAGTAATCAGTCTAATAACTAGTAGGCACAACCCGCCATACATAGGTCTAATAGAAATAAGGTAAAAACAATCCCACAGCTGTCCTCAGCACAGCTATCATCACACAAGCTCCAACCATAAACCCTACTATCCTAGCACGTCTCTCCAGTACCCTCACACGAGTACGTGCAGTCTCAGCTATCTCTCGAGCAGCAAACATGTGGTCCATCAAAAAGTGGCAACGCTCATGCATATCAGCCATGTCTCCATCCAGACGAGAGACATCGCTCTGTAACTCTTCAAGGTGAATACCCCTGCCACCAGAAATACGAAACAAGGTACGAATCACAGCAACAAAGGTAGGGAGTGTCAATTCTACGGGCTCTCCAATAGTAGGCAGTGGAGCTGGTGGTCGCGAGGAATCTCCAGTCTCAAATGTAGAGGGTTTTCTAGTGATCTCCACCGTCCCAGTATAGGAGTCATCCACTCCAGGTGAGCAAATCTGGGTACCCTCTGCTGTGACTCGTCCATCGGCGCCTTTTCCCTCGGCGCTAATGGTCCAGTGGGTAAATCTCGAACACACATCCGGGGTGTCCTCCTCGGTACCGGTCCTCTAGAAGGTCCATCATTCATATGGCGTCTCGCCATATAGGTAGACCCTAACATACATATGGTAGGATCAGTGGTAGTAGTAGTAGGTGCGACCATAGATGCGGTCGGGGGTGGTGTGATGTAGGCATCACTGGTGTCATCTGATAGAGCCCTCTAGTGAACAGATGGACTCGCAACTCCGGTGCTAGCATCACTATAGTAGGAAACCTCGGTCGGCTCCTTATCAGAAGCATACAAGTAAATCGGCTCTTGTCTAGACATGCTGAGATAAAAGAAATCGTGGGTGACGTGTTAGTCGTATGTCAGATGTATGCAAAGTATGTATGCGTGAATGCATAAATGTTTCTAGCCAAGGCTATAGTCTAGGTCTCTAAGGTTTTCAGTCACTTAAAGACTTCTAGTTCGATATAACCAATGGCTCTGATACCAAGTCTGTCACACCCCGCCAAACGGTAATTACGATCATTACTAATTAAATGTGCGGAAGCTTTGGTGACGTGGCGAGGCTGCGAACAGTGAATCAACCAAGTAGTACATACATACTCAGAGCATATGGCTATTGCGCAACATAATATATTAAGATGCCAGGTTTAACAGTTATTACAAAAGATTACGACAAGGTATGTCGTAACAGTAGTAGTAGTATTTAAAACATTAAGTTTTAATAAATACATAAGGTTAAAATAAGATTTCATAGGTATGACTGCAATGTAATGCAGTTATACAGAGGAAATCTCTAAAAGTGTCCCAAAATAAGTGGCATCCTAATTAGTCCAGGGTTGTCCATCCTGAATGCATGCGATTCTTACTTACACAGCTAATTTCCCGAAAAACATAGAAAAATCGTCAACAAAATTGTTGAGTGAATTTACAGGTTTATATGAGTATGTGGTTTGTTTAACCAAGTTTGTTTGTATTAATGAGATGTTATTCATTTACAAGAAGCTTTATGTGGGATGTTACCCCAAAGTATATTACTGGTTGTCTGCCGGTATAAAATAAGTAACCGTTGTATTTTACGGTATAAAACAGTTGTAGGATATGTTTTTCCTATAATTATGTGGGAAATACTTAGACTATGATCCCCTGCAAGGTGAGAAAAACCTTACAAGTTTAAGTAACGCGACCTAACCCTATAACCAAACCACTACCAGAACTTATGTTGTTTGCCTAAAGGACGTTTAAGTATACGCTCCAACCATAGGAGGGTTGTCAAGGCAATAGTACTATCCGTATACTCAGTGGCTAGAGTCACCTAGCTAATGGTTACAGTCTGCATGACATAAGGTCTTTTCATGCATACATTTCAAGTCTAGGTCCGTACTAGGATACGTTGTCTAATTTCCCAAAATAGTTATGAAAATGTAATTTCATAAATCATCAGTTGTATAGAGCAATAAAGCATTTATAATTTCATTGCATGTGTTGGCATGCAATTTCTATGTTTAACACCCCTATGTTTAAAAGCAAAAAACATTTAATATAGGGGCTGTAAACTCACTGTAGTGGTAGTGATGTGAATGCTAGCAGATGGATAGCACGCCCAAGGTATGTCAACCTATACGTAAAAATTGTATTAACATAAGTACTTTGATTTGTTGAATCAATTTATGTTAATAATTTACTTGTTTTAAAGAAATTGTTAATCTCTTAATTTGTACAAATAGTTGTTGACATTATGTTGAAATATTGTCATTATTTCTTATGTCGTATTTTTCATTTCGTATATGTATATACATGTATGTAGTTGTATATATATATATTTAAATGTCGTTTTGTTCCCATTGCACATATATATATATTTGTTCTATATATACATATGTATATAAATATACTTGTAAATTATGAGTCGTACATTTGTAAAACGTATGTTTCATTTGTATATATATGTGAAAATATATAGTTATAATTTCAACACATTGAATTTTTCGTATGTGTATATATATATATATATATATATATATATATATATATATATATATAAGTTTTAAATACGTGGTTTACGTATTAAAATGTATATAAGTTTTATTTGTTATAAAACTTCTCATTGTATTTATTTCCGTTTATTAAATAAATATATGTCATCGTTTCGAAAGTCGTCATTAGTATATATATATATATATATATATATATATATATATATATAGATTCGTCATTTGTTAGTAAGTATATATATATATACATTATCATAATCGTTCATCATTTTACATATATATATATATATATATATATATATATATATATATATATATATATATATATAAGTTTGTAAAAATGACTTTTATATTTGTCGAAATGTTTAAAAAAAATTAAGTATTCGTTTTCATTTATAATTACTCGAGTCGTTTTACATTTTATTGTTTAACGGTTTGTTGGGCTCGGCCCAACACTTGGCCCGTTTTCAAAACAATTCAATTCGGCCCAATAACATTGAACCCATTCGGCCCATTTATCATTTAAGTTCAAAACTTGTGGCCCATTAGTATAATCCGGCCCATGTGTTAAACGTAACCCCTTTTTGGCCCAAGTCATTATCCAATAGTTTTGGCCCAAATAAAACTGTTATTAATTCGACCCATTAACAAAGGAAGCAAGCCTGGCCCAACATAATTACATAATCCGTTCGTTCTTGGTTCTTTTCGTGGTCTGGGTGTGCGGATTACATATACATACATAACTTGTTTTGATTTCCAACTATTTTTCGAAGTCCCAATCATTTATACAACGAAATATAAACGTAATAACATGATTTATAACATCACAACAAGTTTAAATTCCTCAATTTCATACTTTAAGTATTTGTTTTCTTAAAAACAATTTTCAAGAATTTAATCAATTTGTCATCAAATTAGCCGGTTATACACTTTGATTATGTTATGTTTACAATACATATAACGAAATTTAAGTAAAGAAATAAAGATTATGGAGTTTCCTT
Source organism: Helichrysum umbraculigerum (assembly GCA_949592205.1). NCBI lineage: Eukaryota > Viridiplantae > Streptophyta > Magnoliopsida > Asterales > Asteraceae > Helichrysum > Helichrysum umbraculigerum. The sequence goes on along the minus strand of CATIUR010000005.1, from coordinate 120,694,155 downwards.
ACAATGATGATTATGATGATTTGGCTTGATGATGATGATTGACGATGATAATGATGATTATGGAGTATGTGTTAGAGTTTTGTTGTTTAATGATGAAGATGAAGGTGGATTGAAGGTGATGAAGATATTTGAAGTGTTGCTCCCTGTCGTACCCCAAAAACACGTGGCAGCGGAAGTATATTTCTGAAGATGAAGGTGTCATGGGGGCGCCGACCAAATTACATATCATAACACAAAGATAAAAGCGAACGACCTCTACATGAGACGTTTTTAAAAATATTACATTCCATAAAATAAAATGTTTACATCATTGGAGAGTTCGCAAAATATATTTCTGAAGATTCTAATACACAGCCGTATTACAAAAAGTTAATGTAAGAAAATCTCCAATATGTGTAATGCATGCGACTCAAACTAGCTAGCGCATCCTGTGGGCAACCCTACTGTTGCTGAGCACCTGAGAATACAATACTAAAAAGGTCAACCAAAAGGTTGGTGAATCTCACTGGTTTATCAGTTAAACATGTTATGATGCACAAGATTTATCCGATAATGTTTAACCGAGTGATAAATGAACAAATTAATGTTTCCGATTTGCCATGACATGAGTCCACGGTTCGAAGCCTAACCCGATTTGTGCCTCCCGGAGGTGTCTAATCTGAAACACGTTTATGACAAATACTAAAGTGCCCGTTTGACGTGGTTGTAGCTAGCAACCCGGACGGGGACGTCACTCCCATAATAGATCTATTCTTTAGTACTCGCGCCTTCGCAGTTAACTAACTGTGTGTGATGAGGACTTTTAATGGATTATAAAACAACTCATGTAATAACCGAATATGATAACCGAATTAAATAACCGAATACTTGTGATCATGAAAACGTTTAAGCATTGTATCTCACCCTGAATTGTAAAAACGGTAAAAGTAGGGCTGTGAGACTCACCTTAGATTAGCAAGTAGCAAGCAAATATCAATTAGCAAGCAAAGTGTTCCGATGTGCAACCTTTTAATGACCTAAACGTATAAGGTTATGTGAGTAAATGTCTTAAAAGACCATCTATGTAAGTGGAGGGTTAATGTCCACTTATGATAGTTGTTCACTCAACTAATATGTCCAAATAAGTTTGTTTTATCAAAAGTGGGTACGACCCGTTGGTGTAAGTTTGTAATAATAATTATAAAAGATATTGCTATTATGTTTGTTTCATTGAATACTTTGTAATAATATAAGTCATGTGTTATCGAGTTGTTCATCGTATGTAGTTATCGGTTGATACGCAAGTTGAGTACTTCATGAGAGTAAAGATTCAATTTTGGTCAAAAGGTTCTAAGTGTCGGTTTTTCATTCGAGAGTGTTTTCTAGTCTTGTTTTTGGTCCAAGTTACTAAATATGTCACCCGAACCCGTTTTATTTACAATTCTTTCCAAAAATAGTAAGTTTCCAAAAATAGAAAGTTTGACGTTTTCGAAACCGAACTATGTTTTTATTGACTTGGTCAAACCTACTCAGTTTGACCCGAAACTTTCCCCAAACCCTTAAATATGTTCATAAGTCACAATAAGTTAGTCTTTCTCTAAATAGCAAGTCCAAAAGTGTCGGTTTTCATCTTTTGCTAAAATCAGTCCACAATCCTAATTTTTCAGATTTTTCATCTGTTTGTCCAATTTATTAAAATTACTTCTAGTCCAAATCAATTAAAGAAAAAATTACAGATGTTCCTCATCAAGTTAGTTATTTACTGTAATTTTTCCAGATCTTTTAAAAATGTCCCACTATTTTTAAATATTATTTTTCTCTTCTGAGTTCAGTTTCTGTAACATGCATGAAGATCTAATTTATGGGCAAAAACCATATGGATCCAGTAAAAGTGGCCAACATAAAAGTTGTAGCCATCGAAATTTATAAATTGTTGGCGTTGGTTTCAAGTAATTTGGAGGTGTGTAGCTCTAGATATAGCCAAACACTGAGATAAAAGTTTCTGACTTTCAGAGACACATTGTCTATGTGATTTCACAAAAAATATGAAAAATAGTAAACAAACTCAGAAAAATATGAGGTTTTTGGAAAGCTTACTTTCTGAACTTGATTTTTAACTATAAAAACATCCATTTTTATGAAGAAATGATTTTTATAAAAATCGTGGAAGTGACAACAACATTCTGGACAGATTATGCATGTTCAATTTATGAGTTTTTGAGTGATAAAAAGTTATTTTAACAAAGTTTTTGGACATGAATCTTTGAGTGAACTTTAAATATATGTTATAAGAGTAAAATAATGAAATAAAAAGTGTTCTCACAATGGGGATTAGATGAAGGAAAAAAGGAAGTGTTGTAGAGCTTGAATCCTTGCAAAAAGTTGAAGTTTTGATGTGGTGGTTGTATGGCGGTCAACGGCGGTCAATGGTGGTCAATGGTGATCAATGGTGATCAATGGTGGTGTTTTGGTGGTGATAGGGTGGTAATTCTCCAGATTTTAGAGAGAGAGAGAGAGGTTGTAGAGAGAAGTGAGAGCAAATGGGAAAGAGTGAAGTTGGGAGAAATGAGGAGAATGCATGAGATTTGAGTGGTTAAGTGAGGAGGTGACATAATGAGGGTCTCATGGGAAAGGGGAGCATGGGGAGAATGACCAAGGGGCCCATTTGGGGTCAAAAATCAGTTAATATTTTGTCTATTAAGTTTAGGTTACGTATTGTGTTTCTTTACCCGTTATTTTCGCCAAAATGTTAAATCGCGTAACGTTATTTTGAGTCGTTTAATTTAACGATATATTTTGGATATTTTTCCATTGAAGTATTATTAAAATACTTTATTTTGAGTTGTCAAAATATTTATCGAGTTTCGTTTGGTTGCCGAATTCGATTCGTGCGTTTTTACCGTGTTTGTTACGTTTAAAACAAAACGCCTAGGTTTTTCGTGTATTATGATACGAAATAATAATATAATGTAAATAACTACTATTTAAATCATAAATATGTTTACGTTATTCATAAGTGTGTTTTCACCAACGTCGTATATAATGTCGGACTCCGTTCGATTGTTTCGCGAAATTACCACTAATTACGTAGAATTAATTTAAACAATTACGAAAGTATATATTCACATAAATATACAAATAGTTACTAGCAATTACAAGTATTTAGCCTAAACCACATTTAAATACACGCAATTAGGGTTTCGGTTAGGTTTAACAACTAACCTAATTTGCCGGGTGTCACACTCCCTCCTATTGAGCTCCTGCTGCTGCCGTTTGATCCAGTGAGAAGAAGAAAAAGAAAAAAAAAGAGAAAACCTCAACTCCAATGATTTAAGTTAGTTGGCTCACTAGTAGGTGAGTGTGGGAGTTTATAATATGGTTTTCAAATCATGTTTTCAAGGGAAAAGTATGGTCTCAGTACCATATGTCGACATATATTTTTGTTTGGTTTAATTGTTTAGGTTTTTAACCCGTTAATTTTTTGTACGGGTATAATTAGTACTATATAAAATTTAATATTTTATATTTTTATTTTATAGATGTTCTCTAGAGACGTTATTTAAATTTAGAATAATGATATTTTCATTATTTTTTACTGTTGTACATTTTGTACATTTTAAATGTTCTGCGTGCTCAATATGTGTTTAAAACTCAATATTATTTCGTTTTGAAAATTTTCCCCTATATTATTTTAGTTAAATAATATTTCGAAATGATTTTGAGAACGTTTTGGAGACTTTTTTCGGACGCGTATTTCGCTAATCTTTTAAGCATTTAATGTGTAATTATATAAATTACAAACTTTATAATACTTTTCGTATTATTATTTTGGGCTTGCTAGACTTATTTCACATCAAACTTTTGTTTTAAACTTTTGTACATGAAATTAGCATAAGAATGCACGTGTTTAATGTTTAATTGTTACCTAATTTGGAGAGTTGTCACAAGGGGATAGTTCAAGGTCGGAATGACGGAAGATGGTAGTAGTAACAGTGGAGGAAGGAAGAAGGAACACGACGGATAATGAACAAATTGGTCAGATATATTAGATTTTGATATTTATAGAAATGACATTGTACATTCATTTGTTTACATCTAATTAATTTTTCCACAATATTCATTTACTCAAAATCCTTCTTCGCACCCTTCTCTCGTAAGGAAGCTTTCCCTCTTAATCAAGGGCGGTATTACGATGTGGGCATTGTAGCGGCTGCCCACACAAACAATTTTGTAACTTCGTTTATATATATGTTAAGTTGACAGACTTTAACGTTTGCCCACTCAGCCTAGTGGTTACGCCCTTTTGTATGTTATTGCAATGTAGGGATTTCGAGTCCTAGTTCACCTTTTTAATTCTATTTTCTCTTTTAGTTCTTATTCTATTTTCTCTTTTAGCTCTTTTCTTCTTTTCCATTTCCGTATTCTTTTTGCCTACTATTCTTTAAATATTTATAAGAAAATGCTATCATAAATTATTGAACTCTATATATAAACTAATGATAGTTTTAATTATTTTTGCATAATCCATAAATCTATAAAATCTATATAAGCCATAAGTAAATGCATTTTACTTTACACATAGAGAATTAGAAAATCGAAAACTTTCTGTGCAACGAACTTGTGAATAAAAGCACAAGTAACCACAAAACTTGTTCACATGCATTGCTTAATATACGAACCTCCGATATGGTTTTCGTGTTGAACATCAAAGTAAATCGAATCATTTTCGTTTCAGTTGGACTCATGCTAACATAAGTTTGATTGGTTTAGTTTAACGCATTCCTTTTAGAAAAAAATGTCAATCCAAAACCCAAAACGTAATGCGACGAATATCTTAAGATATGCCCCCTTTAACAAAAATTTCTGGTACCGCCCATGCTCTTAATCCTTTCTCGTAATCTTTTAAATAATATAGATAATAATAATAATTTTGATTGCTAATTTCTTTTATATTATCTAGCTGATGATGATTAGTTACATATAACTAAATAGTCACATCTACAAGTGGTTCCAGAAAAACAGAGGCCGCTCAAGAAAAACAGAGTCTGCACTTAGTTCCATAAAGTCAACGTCATTCTAAATCTAGGAAACTCTTTAGCCTCGTTATCGTATCAGAGACCATGTTCACTTCATAGGCCAACGGCATATATACATATACGTGCCTAATAGTTATCGAGGAGTTACAAGAAACCCGGAGACCGTTCCCGGTTTCCGGACCGCTTGTTCTTAATTACGTAACATGTTTTGTCAATGTCATCCCATGTGCATAGATTTGCAAATTAATATTGACATCACTTTCATTTAAAAAAAAAGCATATTATTGGTTTATTAATCATGTAATGATCGAGTATTTGTTATAAGTTAGAGTGACAAGGTCTTATAATCCTTTAAGCCCTTTTATCATCGACTCAAACACACAAGCATTTATATAAACATGTTATCTTCAGGTACTCTTCAAGTGGCCGTGGAGATGGCCAATGGTTCGGAGATTATCGACTACTTTGATGGTGTGTTCAACTACTTAAATACAATGCTAATGGAAGAAGAAGATCTAGCAAACAAGCCTTGCATGTTTATAGATAGTTTGGCTCTCCAAGCTACAGAAACATCATTTTATAATGTTCTTGTAAATAATCATTCCCAAATGGAAGAAACCGGGCGATTGAAAGAATATGATACTGCACTTCTTTGTGAGGACTTAACCGGTCTCTGGCTACACCAGCAATGTACGGGTTCTACACAAGTGATCGCTAGTGGTAGTGTGAAGAAAAAGCAGAGAAAAGGTGCGGTGGAGGTGGTTGATGTGACTGAACTCTTATTAAGGTGTGGCGAAAAGATGGCTAGTAATGATACAAACGAAGCCATTCAAATATTGAATACAATACGAAAACACTCCTCTCCTCATGGGAATTCTTCTAAAAGATTGGCTCATTACTTTTCAAACGCTGTCGAGGTGCGGAACTGAACTATACCGAGCCTTTTCCTCTACAACCACATCTGCGGCTTAAATATTAAAGTCTTATAAGGCGTATATTAAGGCATGTCCATTTCACCGGATGTCAAACATTTTCGCAAAGAAGTCCATTTGGAAGCTAGCTCATGGTAGAGATAAACTACATATAATTGCCTTCTGTATCTTATATGGATTTCAATGGCCTTGTATTATACAGGGTTTCTCTCTGAGGCCCGGTGGACCACCATATATACGGATAACTGGAATTGATTTTCCACAACCTGGAGCGGGTCGAGGACACTGGTTGTCGATTGGTTGAATATGCCAAAAGATTTAATGTCACTATAGAATACAAATCAATTGCTAAAAATTGGGAAGATGTACGTATCGAGGATTTAGAGATCGATCCTGTGGAGATACTCGTAGTGAATAGTATGTATCGGATGAGGAATGTACTCGATGAGACAGTGATGGAGAGTTGTCCGAGGGACGCAGTTCTTAGTTTCATTCGGAAGTTAAACCCTGATGTTTTTGTGCATGGTGTATTGAATGGGACATACAATGCAACCTACTTTGTTACAAGGTTCCGAGAAGCGGTTTTTCACTTTACTACACTGTTTGATATGTTGGAGGTGACTACTATCTCGGGTTAAGACCAAAACCGGGAGTTGATTGAGCAACAGGTCTACGGGATGTCCAGGGACATCGTAAACACGGTGGCCTGTGAGGGAAAGAGTCGGGTCGAAAGGCCTGAAACATATAAAAGTTGGGGAACAAGGAATTCTAAAGCTGGGTTTGTACAAATGGCGTTGGACTCGGCTCTCGTGGATGAAGTAATAACAAAAGTGGAAAGCAAGTATCATAAAGATTTTATGGTGTATCAAGATAAAAATTGGATGTTGCAAGGTTGGAAGGGAAAAGTCCTTTATGCACTTTCCTTATGGAAACCTGCAACTTAATCTAAATCGTTAAGTTGATCTACACATGAACCATTTTCAACTTATTTGTCATAATTCTAGCTCATTGTACGTAATAGTTTTCAAAGTTCAACACGTACAATATACCTTATTTACAAGTTTAATACATACAATATAAGTTTTCAAAGTTCGACTCATATAATAGTAAAAAAAAATGTAAAGTTTAATACATAACGAAACAATAAACCCTATATTTTTCATGATCGAATTCTCCAATTAGTCTTTACCAATTATCTGTTATTATATGAGTTTTATTAATGAAAACCCTTAGGGCTCTTTTTAATAAAGTCTTACATGCATAAAATATTGTACATTCAACTGAAATTCATGAGTCAACATAAATTCAGGAGGGACATAAAGTTTGTAATGATCTTGGTATAACTTTATATGCATGTCTTAAAGATTTAATAAAAGACCTAAGGGCTTCTTTATCATTTTCCTTATTATATTATTCAAATAACACCTCAATCATTTCAAATATGACTCGTGGTTAAGTAACTAGATTATTTTGAATTGTAGAATGAGTTTAATCTAGTGTTTTACGTATATGATTGTTAAATATCACATAAGCATTAATTATATCATGTAATGACTTTTAGCAAAAAAGCACGAGATATATGATACTAACATAAAATAATTTTGCAGAGTGTTTATATCTTATATGGGATAAAATATGTTAAAGTGGTATGTTTAGGAGAAAAATTATAGCTCCGAAGTTTATACTTAGTTGATAACCCGATCTCTTTTAAAACATTATATTATATAAGTAAAAAGATTTAATACGGTCTTCTTTGAAATGACACATAATTTGCTAGATTATTTCTTTAACGCATCAAAATGTGCTAATCAATAACATTTATTTAAGTCGATATATCACAACGGAATGGATGTATCAGGCTATTTAATTTATGAAAATAATTTATCCATACTAGATCATATAAATTTTAATTGAATTTGCATAAAAAAGGATTGAAAAAGTAGTAACTATATCAAATCCATAAGGCCTCATATTTTATATTTGCTTTAGGCCCCGTAAGTTCTTGAGCCGCTCCTACATAACACATAGTAAATTGTACACTGTTATTAAGCAACGGTTTCAAGTTTATAGTTTACTTATATCAAAGGGATCGGTTGGCAAGTAATGACTTATTATTGTTTACTGTGATCATCATTATAACACAAGTAGAAAAGTTCAAATAGACAACGATATAAAAAGCATAGATCACGGATTTTGAGAGGTAGTAAATAAGGGGGAAGTCTATTTGAAAAATAAAAGGACCACGGATTTTTCGGGGTGGTCTATTTGACTAATTATAAATAAAAAAAAGAACAAGGTTCCTACACTAAGAACCGTGATCTATTTGACAAATTAAAAAAAATATTTAATTTTTATTTATTTTCTAGTTCATTCAATTCTATAAATCATATTTCAAAACTGATAATAAAATTATGATTCTTACAAAAACATAAATAACAATTTGCAAACATATTGTATATCTTTATTATAAAACCATCCGCAATCGTAACACCGCCCATTTTTCAGTTGCCACATCAGCATAACACCACAACACCATTTCAGCATACGCAATCATAACACCAGAACGCCCCTTTTTCCCCCTGGGCCCCACTAATTTCCACATAATTTTCACTTATTTAACAATACAAACATAATTAAATTAAAAACAATACAATTCAATAATTAAAATACAATACAATTCAATAATTAAAATACAATACAATAATTTTTTAATTAAAATACAATACGATTTAATAAGTAAAATATAATACGATTTAATATTTAAAATACAATATACTACAATAATTAAAAAATAACACACTACGATAATTAAAATACAATACACTACAATAATTAAAAAGCAACACACTACAATAATTAAAAAACAACACACTACAATAATTAAATATACAATACACTACAATAATTAAGCGTCTTCATTATTCACAGCATGTAGTCTGCGAAAGTTTGGTAGAAGCGTCCAAATGTGCTCGGTAAGATCCTCTCGTAGTTGGTCGTGCACCCGTTTGTCACGCATTTCTTTTATCCTTGATTGTCTGTCCGATACACGAGTCCTAAAATCCCGCCGAGACCGGTTAGAAGGGTTGTCAATCATCTCCTGCTCGATAGAAGATATTGTGAAACCGTTATCCTCTTGTATCATGTTATGTAATATGACACAAGTGTACAACTGTCTTTGCATCTTGTTAACACTTATAGCTCTTCCCGCAATCTTTAAAATTGCAAACCTTCCTTGAAGTACACTAAACGTCCGTTCAACATCTTTTCGTGCACTTTCTTGAAATTTCTTGAACTTGGCTCGTTTCTCATCAGTAGGGGAGTGAAAGGCTTTAACAAGTGTACACAAATCTGGATAAATTCCATTGGCAAGATAATACCCTTTTGTGTAGTGATGTCCATTGACATCAAAGGCTGTGGGTGGACCGGTGTCATTTTTAATGGATCCGAATAGCGAAGAGTGGTTTAAAACATTGATGTCATTGTTCGAACCCCGCCATGCCAAAAAAGCATGCCATATCCACATATCGTATGAAGCAACAGCTTCAAGCATAATGGTTGGGTGTCCGTGGTCACCCCTAGTGTATTGGCCTTTCCATGCAATAGGGCAATTTTTTCATTGCCAATGCATACAGTCAATGCTCCCAAGCATTCCTTTAAACCCATGTTTCTGCTCGTGTGCTTCATATAGCTGAGCAATATCTGTAGCCTTGGGCTTTCTCAAATACTCCGCTGAGTATAAATCGAAGACACACTTACAAAAGTTGTTAAGACAGTCGATTGACGTTCTTTCACCCATTTGTAAGTATTCATCGAACATATCAGCGGCGGTCCCATACGCCAATTGGCGTATGGCAGATGTGCACTTTTGTAGTGCGGTAAAACCAAGCTGACCAAGTGCATCTGGTTTTTGTTTTAAATATTTAAAGTGGTCGGGAATAGGTTCAACAGAGTAATCGGATATACTTTGTACGATTCGAACAGAAAATCAAGGATAAAATATTTAAAGTAGTCGTCCCACAGCCGTTGTTGGGCACCTTCACGATCTCTTGAAATGTAGTTTCGACTTCGTAGTGGTCGTGAACTTTGACCGACCTCACTGATTTTTTTAGCCCGGTAAGTTTGCAGAAGTTCAACTATAACTTCATCTTCTGAAGATGAATCGAGAATAAGATTAATCGAATCCATTTGTGACACAAGTTTTTTTGTAACGATTTGTGATATATATGTGGAGTATTGAGTGTATTTGTGAAAGTATGATATATATATATGTTGTGGTGGTGTATATATATAGGGAATGAAGAAGAAAAAAAAATTTTAAAAACCAACCATTGGGGAACGGTAAAAAAAATGATTTTTGTTTTGTTTTGTTTTGTTTTCATTCACATCTCAACGGCTACATACATATATATTATTATTATTATTATTATTATTTTTAAACCCACAAAAGCAACCAAATAAACGGATAAAACATTTAAATATTGGTGTGGGTCCCGTTTGCTCCCGTTCTCGCCTCGTTCTCCCAAAACGAACGCCCCAGAACGCCCCGAGCAGAACGCCCCACTGCTGGCGTTCTAGGCGATTTGGATCGGCACCACGCCCCTTTTTCATGCCATTGCGAGTGGTCTAAGCAAATGATTCTCAATATATCCAATCTTAATAAAATATTACTACCCTTGAAGTCAAACTATATCTAATACAATGTTTAAACTAACAACAACAAACAAACATATGAATGAAATCAACATCTTCATAACGTGGGGTTCTTCCATCGAAGCAAGGTATTACTCCTTTGGCACATCAAGTACCTAAACAGAAAGGAATTTAATATCAATAAATGAAGAAGTTAAACCAAACAAATATTGAAGTAAAAAGATATATATTCCGTAAAATTTTGAAGTACAACCCAATGATGTTCAAACTAAACAACCTTCATATAAAAATATTAAAGAAAGATAAAAACTCTAAAACTAAATCGAAGGAATAAGAACAAATGTATAGCCAACAATCGAGTAATAAACATAAAAAGATTAGAATCCAGTAACAAATCACCGTAAATAATCTCGTTGGATAGTAACTCCAGAGAACAATTTTAAGTACGAAGGTAGATGTATAGAAATTAGAAAGAAGAACAACCGATCGTATATGAAGGAGTAGTAGTATTTTAATGGAGATGAATTTGTGAAAGATAATGAAATCGGGTTTTGATTTGAAATCAAAGATTGAATATTTGAAATAATGAAAATGGAGCAAATGGAGGTGATGTGGTGAAAGTATAGGCAATTATAATAACAAGTTTAAATTAAGGAAATACTAAATAATACTATCACACAATTCAGGAAAGATTGACCCGTTCATATAATATAGCTTAATAAGTAAGTTCAAATTCGAACACAAGGAACACAAGAAACGTGATTCTTATTTATAACTAATTATCTATTATTTCTAATTACAAATATTTACAATTATAATACAAATAAATAAAAGGATCCAATTTACAATAATCTACAAGATAAGGGGGACGTTTTAGTTCTGAACGAACATATTTATATTTATATTTTTGATACAGATTCTAATAGATAAGTTTTAAGAAACAACTTAAGAATACTCAATTGGATAGAAGATTATAACTATTTAAACAATTATTTATTAAACGTATTATATTAACTTATGTCTATTTGCTTTGTTGGCTATTATTATTGGTGAATTACTAATGTAGAAAATTACAAAGATTAAGATAATTTTCATATAGCAACACTCCCAAATATTAAGTAAAGTATTACTATTTATTAAGATCTATCAGCAGTTTATTAATAAAATTCCAAGATTAGGTTGAATTACAATGTTACTTAACATTAGTAATTGACAATCATTAATTAATTTATAAAACTCACAAGATTAGTAAAGCTATCTATATAAATCAATTAACTTTTATGAATATTAATATAACACAGACAATTCTTGTATAATAAGCATTCAACAATATAGTTCCAACATAAACATATAATTCATATAATAAATCTAATAAACATACATTTAAACATTCATAATGAAAACCTAATAAGCAATTAATTCAAATAAACAATATCCAAAATAACCCAAAAGATTAATAAAGTTACAAGGATAAAGAAACCGAACCAATTAGCAAACCAGCTTTCCCTAGAGTTAAAAACCTTCAAACCCTAGCTCCTTGGCCTCCAAAATCGCACCTAAAGTCGTCCTAAAACCCTAACTTTCGGTTTTAGTATTCTTGAATCGTATAAGGTTTAAGCTAATTTGAGCCTCTATTTATAGTTTTACTGGTCGACCTTCCAACCGCCGGTTGGAGTTATTTGAATCCGAGTCCAACTCCACGTGTCTGCACCGCCTTCAAACCCCAAAGCTCAACCGCCGGTTGGTTAATCCAACCGCCGGTTGGATGTAAATTCCAGAATATTCTATTTTCGGGCTTGGGCTTAATTTTTGGTCTCTTAATCTTCATATCCGAACTTTATTCTCTTTTTGGCCCAATTCTTCATTTTAACTCTTTTGGTCTTCATTTCTTCAAGGTTTAAGCTCCCTTTTCTTCATTTCTTCATTTCTTCAAGGTTCTTTCAGTTTTGAATTAGTTTTTGCTCTTTTTTCTTCAATCTTTAATTAAAATACATTTCTTCAAATATTAACAAAATAAGTATCTAAAATCATATAAATGCAATAAAATGTATATAAATATAGGGATAAATTACTATAAAATATACTATCTATTTGATGCTTATCAAATATCCCCACACTTAAGTTCTGCTTGTCCTCAAGTAGAATACTGAATAAAATTTAAAAATAAGCATCAAACTAATATTTAAGAATCAGAATACCAATATTAAAATTCTGTTTCATAAATTAAAAATTTAAACAATTTAATTAACATGGATAACTATAATGTATAAATAAAATTATTATTATTTGTGTAATATATAACTTATGAATGATAACTAATATATTTGTCCACTTTAAACAATCTATACTCATATTTCTGAATACATCTTTATTATGATTAGTATGTATATTACTTATGATTTCCATATATGATATACCTTTAAATTTAATTATACAATTTTCTTTTATATTTCAATTAAATATATGAAATACATTTTTAAGAATTAAGACATTGGTGACAGGTCTGCATTTTCATGCAACATAGCGACATAACTTGATTCAGGTTTAAGCAAAACCAGACTTGGTCAAACCATTTTGGCGACCTCATTAGGTATCTTTTATTTTTTTTAAGACTTTTCAAGTACTTTTGACTTGCGTTTGCTTAATTTTTAAGTATATATTAATAGAAACCAGGTCTATACTTTCGTATAACAGAGGAAACCATCAATATATACCCCCAAATGTACTCACATAATTAAAAAGATATAAAATTATTGCATAATAAATTTAAAATTTAAGACTTTTATGTCATACATCATATTATGTATCATAAAATAATAAACAAGTTATATTATTAATTTTTTAAAATTCAGAAATCTTCATATAGATTGCCTATTAGTACATCATATCATATAACTATATATTACTTCCTTATTAAGTAGCTTACATTATATATACAAAACAGTTAATCCATATTAAAGTCTAAACTTTTAAATACAAAACAAAACTTTTAACAAAAGTATTCTAACTAATAAATATTTAGTTATTCACTTAAAATTTAAATTTTCAAAAATTTTAGAACAATAGAAACTTAAATGTTTAATTAAAGAAATTCTTTTTCTTACGAACCCTATTCCCACACTTAAATTATACAATGCCCTCATTGTATAAAAATGATAAATAAAAGTGAGTAAGGGAAAGAAAAATAGAACAGAAAAACTCCCCTGACTGAAATTATAAATTTCATCATCGGCTAAGAAAATCTTCTTGATTGATTCCTTCATATCTTGAAAAATAATATACAACATCCACACTTTCGTAGTTAATCACGATTGCATTTAGCATATGCAATAAGCCTTTAAACCCCTCGGTATCCCAAGTGGACGAGTTATAGTCTCGTGAGGGTTTCCAGTGAACACACCCACAAAGTTCAACCTGAAAATAAAAAGAAAAACATAACATATAAACATAAACACGGGTTGTCTCCCGAGAAGCACTTTTGTTTAAGTGTCTGTAAGTTCGACTTAATCATATCTCCTATTCTTCTAGAGATATATCTGAAATATGTTCAATAACATTATCTTCATAGTATTTCTTCAAACGATGCCCATTGACTTTAAAAATACTCCCATTAAGCGATATCAAATCTACACTCCCATTTGTATGAACTTGGTGAATAACATATGGTCCGCTCCATCTTGATCGTAATTTACCTGGAAATAACCGAATACGTGAATTATATAAAAGCACCCGTTCTCCAGCAACGAATTCTTTATCTCCCCGAAGTCTCGCATCATGCCATTTCTTCGTTCTTTCTTTATAAAATCTTGAATTCTCATAAGCATTCCAACGAAGCTCATCTAACTCATGTATCTGTAAAAAGCGATGTTTACCAACTTTATCGGTATCCATGTTGCATTCTCGAAGTGCCCAATATGCTTTGTGTTCTATTTCCACTGGTAAATGACAAGCTTTTCCATAAACTAGTCTATACGCAGTACAACCTGTAGGTGTTTTAAATGCTGTCCTATACGCCCAAAGTGCATCATTTAATTTTTCCGACCATTCTTTTCTGTTAGAACCAACATAACGTTCCAAAATACGTTTTAACGCACGATTGGTATTTTCAACTTGTCCACTTGTTTGTAGATGATAAGGCGTAGCAATTCGATGAGTAACACCATAACTTTTCAATATTTTCTCCAATTGAGTGTTACAAAAATGAGTACCCCGATCACTAATCAATGCCTTAGGAGATCCAAATCTCGAAAATAACTGTTTAAGAAATTTTACCACAACTCTTGCATCATTCGTAGGTAATGCCTTTGCCTCTGCCCACTTGGAAACATAATCCACAACTACTAATATATACTTATTACCGTGACTCATAGGAAATGGTCCCATGAAATCAATACCCCAAACATCAAATATTTCACAAACCTGTATACCAGTTTGTGGCATCTCATCTTTTTTAGAAATATTCCCAGCTCTTTGGCATGAATCACAATTCCTAACGTAAGCATATGTATCTTTAAAAATTGTCGGCCAATAGAATCCTGCATCAAATATTTTCTTCGCAGTGTAACTTGGTATTATGACTCCATACTGGTCCTTCATGACAATGCTTTATAATTTGCTGAGCCTCTTCACCATGTATACAACGTCTGATTATGCCATCTGCACAGTATCTGAAAAGAAATGGATCTTCCCAAAAATAATACTTTAAATCAGAAAAGAATTTCTTCTTCTTCTGGTAATCCATCTTTGGTAAAATTTTAGTAACCAAATAATTTGCATAATTCGCAAACCAAGGTATATCCATTACTTCTTGTATAGTCATTAATTTCTCATCTGGAAATGTATCTTTAATATCTTCTTCATCCAATACTTCTAATCCCGGATTTTCCAACCTTGACAAATGATCAGCTGCGACATTTTCAGCTCCTTTCTTATCTTTAATTTCAATATCGAATTCCTGCAATAAAAGAATCCATCGCAATAAACGAGGGCGTGCATCCTGCTTATTAAACAAATACTTCAAAGCAGAATGGTCAGTATAAACCACAGTTTTAGTTAAGACAAGATAAGAATGAAATTTATCGAAAGCAAAAACCACTGCCAGAAGTTCCTTTTCCGTAGTTGTGTAATTTTCCTGAGCATTTGTTAATGTTTTACTGGCATAATAAATTGGCTTAAATTTCTTATCAACTTTTTGTCCTAGAACAGCTCCAACTGCATAGTCACTAGCATCACACATCAATTCAAATGGTAAACTCCAATATGGACTCGTCATTACTGGAGCAGATTCCAACTTTTCTTTCAATGCATCAAACGACTGTTTGCATTCATCTGTAAACTCAAATTTTGCATCCTTCTCTAGTAAATGATTAAGCGGTTTTGCAATTTTTGAAAAATCTTTTATAAATCTCCTATAAAATCCAGCATGTCCTAGAAAACTTCTTATTCCTTTTACATTTGTAGGATAAAGTAATTTTGAAATAGCTTCAATCTTCGCTTGATCTACCTCAATTCCTATTTTGGATAATTTATGACCTAAAACAATTCCTTCTCTAACCATAAAATGACATTTTTCCCAGTTAAGAACTAGATTTGCTCCTTCACATCTTTGCAACATCTTATGTAAATTTTCTAAACAAGCATCAAACGAATCTCCAAACACCGAGAAATCATCCATAAATACTTCCATGAAGTCTTCTACCATATCATGAAATATTGCGATCATGCAACGCTGAAATGTAGCTGGTGCATTACACAAACCAAACGACATTCTTCTATAAGCGAAAGTACCAAACGGACATGTAAATGTTGTTTTATCTTGATCTTCAGCTGCTATCGGTATTTGAAAATATCCTGAAAATCCATCCAAAAAACAATAGAATTCCTTTCCTGATAACCTTTCTATCATCTGATCAATAAATGGTAATGGAAAATGATCTTTCTTGGTAGCATCATTTAATTTCCGATAATCAATACAAACTCTCCATCCCGTTACTGTCCTTGTTGGTATCAATTCATTCTTTTCATTAGGTACCACCGTTATTCCACCTTTCTTTGGTACGACATGTATTGGACTTACCCATGGACTATCTGAAATAGGATAGATTAACCCTGAATCCAACAATTTAATGATTTCTTTCCTGACTACATCTTTAACATTCGGATTCAATCTTCTTAAAGGTTGTACGACTGGCTTAAAATCTTTTTCCATCAAGATTTTATGAGTACAGTACGTAGGACTGATTCCTTTAATATCCGTTATTTTCCATGCTATTGCTTGTTTATGCTGTTTAAGAACCTAAACTAATCGTTCTTTCTCTGATTTTGACAATTTTGAAGATATTATAACCGGCAAGTCTGATGTTCCTTGTAACTAAGCATATTCCAAATGTGCTAGTAGCTCTTTAAGTTCCAACTGTGGTGGTTCTTCAATAGATGTCTTGATCTCAAATATCTCTTCTTTAAAACAAGGAATATTGTTCACAGAATATGGTGTCAATTCCTGGTTAATAATTTTAGCAATTGGCTGTGTTTCTCCCTCTTCAGGATGTTGTTGAATAACCACGGTTGCTTCTTCTAAATATTCATCTTCCTCTAATAACTTATCAAATTCTGCTAAATCCTTTGCAGTGTCAAACTCTTCAGTCCATCCATTAAGGATTCCTATATCTGCTTGATATTTTCCTAAAAAATCTTGAAAAGAAGAGTTATCCATATATTCATATGAATTTAAATAATAACAAGTATTATCCACATAATCAGGAAATTTCATGGAATTATTAACATCAAAAACAATTTTATCATTCCCTAACCTCATGGTAATTTTTCTATTAAAAACATCTATTAAGGCATGTGTAGTTGCTAAAAATGGTCTTCCTAATATAATAGGGACTTTAGGGTCTTCTACCATATCTAAAATTACAAAATCACATGGAAAAACAAATTTATCAACTTTAATCAAAACATTTTCAACTATTCCCCTAGGATATTGCACAGATCGGTCAGCTAATTCAATACGCATACGAATAGGTTTTGGTTCTCCTAATCCTAAACGCATATAAAGAGTATATGGCATTAATGAAATACTAGCACCTAAATCTGCTAATGCATTTTCAATAGTAATTTCATCAATTTTGCAAGGTATAGTAATACTCCCTGGATCTTTGACTTTTGGAGGTAGCTTATTCTGCATTATTGCTGAGCATCTCGCATTCATAGTCACCTTTGTCACATTATTCAGTTTACTTTTGTTAGTCAGCAGCTCCGTAAGATATTTTGCATACTTTGCATTTGAGCTATAGCTTCTACAAAAGGAATGTTAATATGAAGTTGTTTCAGATTTTCCAGAAATTTGTGGTATTGTTCATCTTCTTTGTCCTTTCTTAGAGCAGCTGGATATGGAGGTGGGGGTGTATAGTCTTTGATGACTTCTTTAACTTTATTTTCTCCAATCTCTTTTTTGTTTGTTCGTATGTCTTCATCAATTGTTTCTTTTTCAACCTGTTCAGACTCAACAATTTTATTAGTTATAACATAAGAGTCAACATTCATACCACTTCTGGTAATTACTGCTTTAGCTTGCTCCTTTGGATTTGTTTCAGTAAATCCTGGCAATGTTCCTGGAAATCTCTCCTGTAGTGCTTTAGCAATCTGATGAACTGATCCTTCAATTTATTTGATCGATGCTTCATTATTATGCATTCTTGTATAAGTTTCCTCTTCTCTTTTATTACTTGCCTCAGCCATTTTTCCCATTGCATTTTCTATCACCATCATTCTGTCATTATAGGAAGTATTTTGTCCTGTTTTGACATAATAACCTGGTGCTCCTTGTTGATACTTTTGTCCTGGTTGACTAGTTCTTCTAAAGTTAGAAACTTGAAGATAATTTGGATTTCCTTGAAAATCCCCATACATAACTTCTTCAGTAATTATTTCACTATCATTATTAGGACATTCTGTCTTTAGATGATTTCCTCCACATATTTCACAACCAATCCTGATTGCATGAATTTGTTCATTTACTTTCTTAATATCTCTTCCCATACTTTCCAATTTTGCAGTGATAGCTGCGAGACCATCACTATCTTCAGATATTCTTTTTCCTCCAGATGAACCATCATCCCATAATTGAGAATGTTTTGCTAATTCTTCAATTCCGGCTTTTGCTACTGCTGGAGTTTTCTTAGGTACTGGGCCTTGTGCATCTAACTGTTGTCGTGTTGCTCGATCAACTCCTTTATAAAATACCGTTATTTCTTGTTGGACATTTAAATCATGTTGTGGACATTTATGTAACATCTCATTATATCTTTCCCAAGCTTGATATAGAGATTCATTGGGTTTCTGCTTAAAATTCCTAATCTCATCGATCATCTTTGACGTTTTGGAAGGTGTACAATACATTTTTAGAAATTTTGTACGAAGATCTTCCCAAGTAGTAATAGATCCGGCTGGTTCATTATTAATCCATCTCTTAGCTCCATCCTTTAATGTTAAAGGAAATACTCGTAACATAACCTGATCTCTTGTAACATTAGGAATATTAAACATATCTGCAATTTCTAAAATTTTCTCAACATGTTCGTTTGCATCTTCTTTATCTTCTCCTCTGAAAGGATTCTCTCTCAATTCCTTCAGAAATTGTCCCTTTAATTCAAATTCTACTTCTCTAGCTATAGCAGGCCTAACCACTCCCGGTCTTGGATCTCCACGAGTTTGAATCGTGTAATCCTCAAGCGTCATGTTAGCTATGTCTGCCATATCTCTTTGTTTTGGTTCAGAATCTCTTGGAAATACTGTATGTTGTCTCGAATGTACTTTATCTAAATCTGAATCGGAGTAATACCCTCTTTTAGCCGTTTTGACTAAACTGTTATGAAATATCAAGTCGTCTTCGTCAGATGAAATTCCTTGTTATGGCGAATTAGGTGGCGCATATGACAATCATCTTCTAGAATGAAATTCTCATTCTGGTTCGTCAAATGGACTAAGTGGATCCGGATGAAGTGTGCGGGTCATACATCCATTTGCAAAGAAGAACAGAATTTTAGTAGTACTTTAAATTCAAAAATAAATGTTAGTAATTAGTTAGAAATATTCAAGTTGGTGTATATATATCCCTATAATTAATAATAAAACACATTCAAAATTAAATAATCAAAGAATAATACCCAACCCAAAATTTTCCTAGTTGTTAGTTATGCCAGTTAGTTAATTATACAACAATTCGAAATTACAGTGATTTTTGTTAAATTTCTTTTACAAAGCTAGTCAATAGATCTCGGTAGCTCCATTGATAGTACACAAAAGCGGAGAAACAGGTCAGCGCTAAGCTTATTAAAAACCTATCTCTTTCGAGAAGCACCTTACCTCTTATATGATAAATCAATGAGGTAGGGCTTTACTCTCCTTATACCTTTGTTTTTGTTAGTATTCTCAATGGGTGAGCCGATATTTCTTATTGATTTTGCAAAGTATCAGAAATACAGATTATACAAGTAAAATAATTAGTTTAAAATAAAATACACCGCTCCCCCGGTAAAACAAAAGTTCAACCGGTTAAGTGTTCCCCGGCAGCGGCGCCAAAAACTTGATGTGGTGAAAGTATATGCAATTATAATAACAAGTTTAAATTAAGGAAATACTAAATAATACTATCACACAATTCAGGCAAGATTGACCCGTTCATGTAATATAGCTTAATAAGTAAGTCCAAATTCGAACACAAGGAACACAAGAAACGTGATTCTTATTTATAACTAATTATCTATTATTTCTAATTACAAATATTTACAATTATAATACAAATAAATAAAAGGATCCAATTTACAATAATCTACAAGATAAGGGGGACGTTTTAGTTCCGAACGAACATATTTATATTTATATTTTTGATACAGATTCTAATAGATAAGTTTTAAGAAACAACTTAAGAATACTCAATTGGATAGAAGATTATAACTATTTAAACAATTATTTATTAAACGTATTATATTAACTTATGTCTATTTGCTTTGTTGGCTATTATTATTGGTGAATTACTAATGTAGAAAATCACAAAGATTAAGATAATTTTCATATAGCAACACTCCCAAAGATTAAGTAAAGTATTACTATTTATTAAGATCTATCAGCAGTTTATTAATACAATTCCAAGATTAGGTTGAATTACAATGTTACTTAACATTAGTAATTGACAATCATTAATTAATTTATAAAACTCACAAGATTAGTAAAGCTATCTATATAAATCAATTAACTTTTATGAATATTAATATAACACAGACAATTCTTGTATAATAAGCATTCAACAATATAGTACCAACATAAACATATAATTCATATAATAAATCTAATAAACATACATTTAAACATTCATAATGAAAACCTAATAAGCAATTAATTCAAATAAACAATATCCAAAATAACCCAAAAGATTAATAAAGTTACAAGGATAAAAAAACCGAACCAATTAGCAAACCAGCTTTCCCTAGGGTTAAAAACCTTCAAACCCTAGCTCCTTGGCCTCCAAAATCGTACCTAAAGTCGTCCTAAAACCCTAACTTTCGGTTTTAGTATTCTTGAATCGTATATCGTTTAAGCTAATTTGAGCCTCTATTTATAGTTTTACTGGCCGACCTTTCAACCGCCGGTTGGAGTTATTTGAATCCGAGTCCAACTCCACGTGTCTGCACCGCCTTCAAACCCTAAAGCTCAACCGCCGGTTGGTTAATCCAACCGCCGGTTGGATGTAAATTCCAGAATATTTTATTTTCGGGATTGGGCTTAATTTTTGGACTCTTAATCTTCATATCCGGACTTTATTCTCTTTTTGGCCCAATTCTTCATTTTAACTCTTTTGGTCTTCATTTCTTCAAGGTTTAAGCTCCTTTTTCTTCATTTCTTCATTTCTTCAAGGTTCTTTCAGTTTTGAATTAGTTTTTGCTCATTTTTCTTTAATCTTTAATTAAAATACATTTCTGCACATATTAACAAAATAAGTATCTAAAATCATATAAATGCAATAAAATGTATATAAATATAGGGATAAATTACTATAAAATATACTATCTATTTGATGCTTATCAGGAGGGTTTTGGGGCAAAAATATAAGAGGGTGGGGTGGTCTGGAAGAATACTGGGGAATATGCGAAAATAAGGGTGGGTAGTTGAAAATTTCAAATTTTTTAAATTTTTGGACAAAGGATCAAGGTTCCCACATTAAGAACCGTGGTCCTTTTGAAAATTTTAAAATTTCAAAATTTTTTGGACAAAGGACCAAGGTTCCCACATTAGGAACCGTGGTCCTTTTGAAAATTCAATATAACAACGGTTCTTAGTGTAGGAACCTTGTTCTTTTTTTTTTTTTTTTTTTTTTTTTTTTTTTTTTTTTTTTTTTTAATAATTAGTCAAATAGACCACCCCTATGTAATTAGAACCGTGTTACTTGTTTTTTAAGTAAATAGACCACGGTTTACAAGTATGAACCGTGTTCCTTGTTTTTTTTAACCGTGGTCCACCTCAAAAAATTAAAAAAATGAGCGCTTTAATGCAAATAGACTACAGATTTTATGGTTTTTCACTATTTTCGTAGTCTATTATTTTGGGTCCGGATTACCACTACGTGGGTGATCGGGTCACAAGTTGTTTATGAGTATTAAAGTGCTCTTGTGTTTTATAAATGATTAGCGATGAGCATGGAATGGATTTATGGTTGAAACATGTTAAATAATTTAGTTATGGTATATAATAGATTTGTATAAGTTCAATCATATCATTTGATCTAAAAACTTTATTTGTACAAAATTAGTTGCCTCCATTGCACACGGTATGTACATAAAAATGTGTAAGTCGACTTTCTATTAAAAATAAACATTCCGGTGTTTCATATAAAATGAATGTTTAGGAATATTAACTTGATTAACATGTATCTCAAATGAATGTTAATGTGATAAAAAATTTAATTTGAGAGTTTTTTGTTCAAAACATAAAATTATACCAAATTTTTTGATTAATGAGGTATATAAACGATTTATTTGTATTTTGCTTTATATATATCTCAATTTTGTACTTCATTAAATAAATTTGTGAACTTTTTTGTGGGTTTCTATATTTTACTTCTTTAAATCTATTTTTCAACATTTTTTTATTGAATATAACAATTGTTTATCAATCTTGCTCAACGAGCTATGTATTAGTGTTTTTCAATTGATTTATTAAAGTTTCTAGCTTTAATTTGATAAATCTCACTTAAAAATCATGATTTTTAGTTGTTGGGTGTTTGCAATTGATTTCAAGGTAATTACAATAATTCATTTAAGATTAATGTTAACTAATACACATTATTATATGGTGATGAATGTTATATAATAACATGTATATGTTAATATTCATCATAAATGTATGTTTAGAAATATTAAATTGTAATTTTGGTTAACATGTTTTCCAAATGAAATGTTAACGTTATGGAAATTGATTTCAAGTTATTTACAAGTTTGACACCGAGTTGACTTTTATGTTGACCAGAATGTATGACTAATAATATGATAAAACTTAAGATCGTTTAAGCTCTAGATTGTTTAGATCTAATCTAGGATGAGTAATAACAAAGATAATAATATGTAGCGGAATACGAACAAATCAATGTTATCACAACAATTAAACCAAATCCCTAATCTTATTAATGAATTAACAAGACGAATACAACTCTATGAATCAGGGTTTTACAACCTTAGGGATAAAACTTTAGACGTCTACATATTTTGTGCACACCTTTTTCCTACACCTAATGTCTCTTTATATAATAGAGACATCTAGGGTTACAAAGAAATCACAATTGTAGTAGGAAACTAATTTAACAATCTTCATCTTTAGTCCCTCCACTTTCATTCATTTATCTATTTTGTATCATCAAATTAATAATTTTCTACAATCTTCCCCTATTTGATGATGACAAAATAAACATCTTCTCACACAAACTTCCCCTTAATTCTTGATTTCTTTTAAACCATGCCATGCCATGCATAATAAGCTGCAAACCTTGATCTTGTAGTTCTTCTTCCCCTTTTTGTCATAATCCAATAGGGATCTTCCTGAAGATAAGCAACTTCAATCCTTACAAACTGCACAATATATATTACACTACTAATCCAAGCTTCTAATGACTCAAATTACCCTCCATGACGCATAATAAGAATAATGAATTTGATCATTAGAAACTTATACTAGCAGTAGTAATATACAACTAGCAGTAGTAATGAAACCTTTCTCCTCAAATAATGCATGAACATATTTTGATGGTTAGACACTTTATCAACAAGCTTCCCCTGAAATTAATGTCAACCATCTCTTGAATCTCGAACTTTTATAGGCTCTATATAATGATCACTGATGAAGAAAATAGAGTATAACAAACTTGATGAAGAAATTGAATCTTCCAAACCTGTATCTTATATCTTGTACTATACACAACGTTGAACTTATTTTCCAATGTATAAGTAGATCGCAATCTCTTTGACAAAAATCCTTATTCTCCAACATAAGTCATTGAGCACCATAAACGTAACTCCTTCAAGTGATAGCAAATGTGAGCATTGAGCACCATAAGTTTGTAAATCACACACGTTTGCTAGATTTGTCAAGTCTTCGTAGTCACCATACAAACCAAACAAGTTATCTTCAAAGTGTAACACCCCCACTTTGAGATATGATAAGATACACACCTGTAAAACTAAACTCCAATATCAAATAAGCAATAATCAATCTTCTTCGTAATCACAACTTCAAATAATCTTCAAAACGAGCCATAAAATCAATAATAATAAATTGTTATGAAAAATAATTCCATTCGAGATCCAAAGCTATCAGTGGTAACTGTTTTGTTTTAACAGTTTTAACCTCTTTAAACTATCAGTTTTAACTGTTTTTGCACTAACAGTTTTAACTGCTTTTCAAATCCAAGAGCAGTAATAACCATTTGTACAAGCAGCAATAACCGTGTACGAGCAGGAATAAAAATTAAAAGAGCAGTAATAACTGTTAACTAACAGCAATAACTGCTAACGAGCAGTCTTAACCATGCATAAGCAGCAATAATAGTCAACGAGCATACAGATTCTGAACATTGTATCTCATGGTAGACAACTTTGATCGTGCTCAAATTTTTACACAACATACACTATGTGTCATGAACCCCATATCCAAAAATCAAGTCGATCCAACGGTTAACGAACACACACCAATTAATTTACACCAGCTGCGCAAACAAAAACCACAAACGTACTGCAGTAACTTTGAAAATATGTATCTCTATGTAGACACATCCGATCCCAATAAAATTTTTACACGACTTAGAAACCTGTGTCTTGAATCACATATCCAAAAATCATGAACTTTCGTTGAATAACGAAGACACAATGATCGATTTACTAAAGCTGACCAGAAAAATCATACGGTTTCTGCAGCAGATTTTGAATTTAAATATCTCTCAATCCAAAGCTCAGATCGAAAATTCCTCTAGTCAGAATGTGCGCCTATATGTTAAGAACCAACAGCTCAAATTTCACGACGATCTAACAATTAACGAATGAGATCCAGAATTTTTACCTAGGCTGCGCAGAAAGTGACGAACAGAAAATTGAAAACCCTAATTTTCAAAATCTTCTTTGTAAGGCTCGTAAACCTTGTAGATCCTAGATCATGAGCCACCATAGATCTGATACCACCTGATAAAACTTAAGATCGTTTAAGCTCTAGATTGTTTAGATCTAATCTAGGATGAGTAATAACAAAGATAATAATATGCAACGGAATATGAACAAATCAATGTTATCACAACAATTAAACCAAATCCCTAATCTTATTAATGAATTAACAAGACGTATACAACTCTATGAATCAGGGTTTTACAACGTTAAGGATAAAACTTTAGACGTCTATATATTTTGTGCACACCTTTTTCCTACACCTAATGTCTCTTTATATAATAGAGACATATATGGTTACAAAGAAATCACAATTGTAGCAGGAAACTAATTTAACAATCTTCATCTTTAGTCCATCCACTTTCATTCATTTATCTATTTTGTATCATCAAATCAATAATTCTCTACATAATAGCTTTCCTCATTTCCCCATTTTTTTTACTTCCCTCTTGATATTCCCCATGTGTGTGTGTATATATCTATCTATCTATCTATAGCAAGACATACATTTTTACTTTTCATCATTTAAATTCTACCAAGTGTCACTTCTTCAATGGTCCAACAAAATATTTTGTTTGAAGTCGCCAAGTCATTATCTTGGACACAACAAAGTGTAAATACTTTTCAATTAATTACAGTGAAACAAATTTCCAATGTTGATTTGTAGATGGGTTGTAGCTGGTTGTGGTAGTTGATCAGAAGGTCCGGGGTTCAAGCCCTACAAGTAACTTTATTTTTTTACCTTTTTTTTCTAAATAGCAGTTTTTTTTTTTTCTTTTTTTTCCCCTTCTTTCATTCCAAAATAGCAATTCATTTTCTTTATTTTTCCTTTCTTTTAATAGCTTTTATTTTTATTCCAAAATAGCAGTTTTTTCCTTTATTTTACCCTTCTTTCTTTCCAAAATAGTAGTTTATTTTCTTTATTTTTTCTTTCTTCTAATAGCTTTTGTTTTTAAGTATTACTATATCACTTTCATAAGTTACTAAAAAATATATACTTAATCCGTCCCAAAATAAGTGTCATCTGACAAAAAACACACATTTTAATAAAAATATAATTATTAGTGATTTTTATTTCTTACTCTTTGCATAATAACAGTTTTATCATTAACTAATCAACTACTACTTTCTTTAAAATTTGCAATAACAATTTCAAGTAAGGGTAATATGGTAATTTAGATCAAACTTCTCTATTCATTTTTGGTAGTGGTCAATTAATTTGGGACAATCCGAAAAGAATGAAAGGACAATTATATTTGGACGGAGGGAGTATATATTTTCGTAACTTAGCATAATTCGAGGATTTTTTTTCCATTCGTATTTTGTAGTTTAGGTTATTGAAATTTTTAGATAATTCTTCAATTTCATAAACTTTAACGGACTTCACTTTCATGTTAATACTAATTACTTATTTTCTTTTGATTTTTATGAACGTTGTTGTAGCACGAAGGAGTAACGAGAAACTTGAAGTGATGATGTAGCAGTAAAATTTGAAGAGTAGTCTTTTAAATATAGTTTACCTTTTTATTATTGAATTGGACCCTTTTTTTTTTCTTCTTTAGGTGAAATTCAAGCTCCGAAATTTTCAACTAAAAATAATACATGGACTCACATACCTACACATTCACTAATTCAGGTTTCTTTATATCCATACAGTTTTTTCCCATCAAAACAGTTTGATTTCTTATGTAATTTTTATTTGGGACTTTTGCGATGTAAAATTCCTTACGCTACTTGTAAAAAGTATATTTCAATCAAGTAGTTTGTAAATAATAACACATAATATGCTAAGGGTGGAAGGTGGTTAATTCAAAACATTGTGAGTTTGTGACAATGGACAATCATTAATCATATAGGTAACTTTATAGATTTTATAATCAAACAATTATGCACACTTATTATATTTGATGGTTTCTTATACTTTAAGAAGTTCTTATTGCTTATCATTAAAAATTTCATTCCTATCTACAGATCTAGATTATATAAATAACTACATTCTATTTCTTGCCTCCAGGGCCGTGCATTCGCACGGCAGATCACCTAGTATGTATATATACAGGATATGTTAGCTACTCCAAGGTGTAGCCAACTTAGCTACACTAAAATGCCACTTTGAAACATAAAACCATAATTTTTGATGCCATTTTGTATCCTAAACTTGTTAATATCTCTAATCAATCACCTCTAACATCTTTCATTATATTCTATACATTATAAGAAAAATTATAAAACAATAATAGCCATTAGATAGAGATCAATAATAAAGATCTAACCTTTGATTTATTTAATGACATACTTAATCCCATTTTTTGTGATTAAACGACTAATATACCCTTCTATATTTTCAATATACATCCTTCTATATTTACAATAAAAATACTTTATTTTCCCCTTAATTGTAGATCACTTCTCCAAATATTTTATGAAAAATTTAATTTAATAACTGCTTTATTATTTCTTCCATAATTCAAAATATAACTACAATCTTTTTTATTTTTATCTTAAAAAAGCCCCAATACTTTATTTTTCAATTCTAAAAAATTCACGACTTCATTCCATCACCTGGTGATCTAAATTTCTACAAGATCGCTTTTTTAAATTGTTTTTATCAATTTCTAATTTCTAATTCTTGGATTAGGGATGACAACGGATCAGGTTCGGGCGGGTTTTAGTGTATCTATACCCATGCCCGTTTAGAATATGTGTACTTATACCTGGCCCAATAGCCGCTGGGTACCCAATAAGTATTACCCATCGGTTTTTTGGATTTATTCGCTGGTTTCGGTAATCTCCATGTATGTAACTTTGGACTTCATTATTTCTTCTATAATTCATATTATTCTTACAATCTTCTTCATTCCTTTCCCTGAAAAAGCCTCAATACGTTACTTTTCAATTCCAAAAAATTCATGGCTTCGTTT
The DNA here is from genome assembly GCA_949592205.1 of Helichrysum umbraculigerum. NCBI lineage: Eukaryota > Viridiplantae > Streptophyta > Magnoliopsida > Asterales > Asteraceae > Helichrysum > Helichrysum umbraculigerum. The sequence continues at coordinate 120,665,935 of CATIUR010000005.1, read as the reverse complement.
CATCACCCAGTGATCTAAATTTCTATATGATCGTTTTTTTTAACTCTTTTATCAATTTCTAATTTACAATTATCACTGTTATAACAAGTATAACCAAACAAATTTACGACGAATGAAAATAATATTGGAATTTTAACAAATAATATAGCAGAATGTATCTTATCATACTTCAAACAAATGATTTCACATGATAATCGTGTGCTTCACCGATAATTAAGTTAAGTCGTTCAATTCAGACGGTAAACATTTGAACAATCTTTTGGTCACAAGTTCTTTGATAAACTAATGTGTGACAATCGGTACTTAAGGGTAGTTATTACCTTAAGCTAGAATGATATTACATGTATTTAGTGCGTGATTAGGCTAAGTACTAGTAACATTTTGTATATATGTATATATTGTTGGGTTTTCTATTCCCTAACTAGATTATTATACAGCGGAATAACAAAACTTTAAATAATCTAAGGCAATTAGGAAACTAAAACCTTAAGGGATCTTTAACTTTAACAACATAGTACAATAAATAAATTGGATAAAGAAAATAAGGAAAACACTAACCTTTAGAGAAAACCTATTTCTCGTGCGCAGACTGTTAATCCCTAAATCGATGCTGTAAAGCTTTGACAATGTATTAAACAACTACGGAATAATTGTTTAATATTATGTAAAGAACAAGAACACAAATAATAACTTGAATAACACGTAATAAACTTAAAGCTCCAATCTTATTAAATCAATAAGACGAATACACAGATGTATTAGGGTTAACACCTTGAAGCTACATTAACCTATTCTAGGTTCTAAGGATCTCTATTTACACTGTATAGAGTCCTGTAAAAGTCATCCTACTATTATGGAAACAAATCTATTCCATATACAACTCAAATACTTATAACCACCTCAACAATATAAACAGTCATAACGACTTATTTATACTAACAGCAATAACCATAATCGGTTAAACAGTTATAACTTGAAGATTACAAAGACAGTCATAACTATACAAACAGCAATAACTACTTGACTCAAATATAACTAACAGTAATAAAACCTTCAAGCAGTCATAACAACTTGTCTTCATTCTTCAAGCAGCAATAACTTCAACAGTAGTCATAATCTTTACTAGCAGTTATAACGATTTAAACGCACATCAATAACACCAACTACTAGCAACAGTAATAACTTATACAACCAGTCAAAATCTTCTGTGATAATTTCAACCCAAACATATTAGACTCTACAATCTCCCCCTAAACTTAATCTGTCCTCCACAGACTTAAATTTCCAATCATTCTCCATTCTAAACTCAATCATACTTTTTCGTACCATGCCTTATCTTTTCAATCAATTCTTTCTTATGCAACTGATTTAAGATCATATATACCAGATTCTGAGCCACTTCATCATTAATAGATGAATACAATCTTGCATGCTTCAAACTCCTCAGTAATCCAATATGTATATCATATTCCTTCTCAGTTAACATCCATACACATGTCAAATCATCAAACATAATGCAGCGTACACCTAGTATTGCATAGTAGTTCCATTGCTTGCCTCTTTTGAAGAATGACCACTCATGTTTAAACAATTCTGGGTCAAACATCATCAAAATCCACTCCCAAACCAACTTTTCATTTACAGCTTCAATTGTGAACTTTTTCTGTTTTAAACCCTTTCTAATACCAATCTCATACATCTTCACCAGATCTGCTCTGCTTATATTCTTGACTACCTCTTTGAATGATCTCCATAACTTTGTACTTCCATCTGCTCTATCAATCTTAATCTTTTCAAGCTTTGCAGGGTGCAAAATCCAAACTAGTGACCAATCAACAATTTCAGGCAAATCAACACTTAATGCCTCTGCAGAAGATATTGGCTTTTCCAAAATAATCATTTCATTCGAATTAGCTTTACTTCTTTCCAGATCATCAATATCATCCATCTCCTTCTTATTTCTTTCTGCTTCTTCATCCCTTCTCTAATCTTCAAGTTCTTTCAACCTTCTTTCTTCCTCTGCTTTCTTTTATGCAGCTTCTTTTTCTCTTCTTTCCTCTTTTTCCTGTTCTTTATTCTCTTTTCTTGCTTTGGCATCAGGATTAAAGAATACATCTTTATCCCATATCCTTTGTAAATTCTCAAGACTCATCTGCTTCAAACTATTCAAAGAAATATATCCACCTATCAACTTTGCAATTAAACTCTTTCTCATTTGTGCTTTAGTTGGTGGTTTAGATGCTCTTTTTCTCGTTGCATCCTCTGCCCTATTTGTCATACCCCGCCAAACGGTATTTACAATCAATACTAATTAAGTGTGCGGAATCTTTAGTGACGTGGCGGGGCTGCGAACAGTAATACAACCAAGTAGTACATACATACTCAGAGCATATGGCTATTGCACAACATAATATGTTAAGATGCCAAGTTTAACTGTTATTACAAAAGATTCCGACTAGTTTAGTCTTAACAGTAGTAGTAGTGTTTAAAACATTAAGTTATAAAAATACAGAAGAGTATTATAAGATTTCATGAGTATGACTGCAAGGTTCTGCAGTTATACAGAGGAAATCTCCAAAAGCATCCCATATTAAGTGGCATCCTAAGTAGTCCAGGGTTGTCAATCCTGAATGCATGCGATTCTTACTTACGCGGCTAATTTTCTGAAAAACATAGAGAAAATTTGTCAACAAAGTATGTTGAGTGAATTTACAGGTTTTATGTGAGTATGTGGTTTGTTTAACCAAGTTTGTTTGTATTAATGAAATGTTATTCATTTACAAAGTATAAGTTTTGTAGGGCTGTTACCCTAAAATATCAAGCTTTATGTGGGATGTTACCCCAAAGTATATTACTGGTTGTCTGCCAGTATAAAATAAGTAACCTGTATGTTTTCAGGTATGAAACAGTTGTAGGATTCGTTCTTCCTAAAAATTATGTGAGAATTACTTAGACTATGATCCCTTGCAAGGTGAGCTAAACCTTACAAGTTAAAGTAACGCGACCTAATCCTATAACCAAACCACGACCAGCACTTATGTTATTTTCCTGAAGGACATGTAAGCATACGCTCCTATCCATAGGAGGGTCGTCACGGCGATAGTACTATCCGGATACTCAGTGGCTAGAGTCACCTAGCTAATGGTTACAGTCTGCATGACATAAGGTCTTTTCATGCATACATTTCAAGTCTAGGTCCGTACTAGGATACGTTGTCTAATTCCCAAAATAGTTGTGAATATGAAATTTCATAAATCAATCATTTGTATAAAAGCAATAAAGCAGTTATAATTTGATTGCATGTGTTGGCATGCAATTTCTATGTTTAACACCCCTGTGTTTTAAAAGCAGAAAACATTTAAGAGTAGGGGCTGTAAAGTCACAGTAGTGGTAGTGATGTGAATGCTAGCAGATGGATGGCGCGCCCAAGGTGTGTCAACCTATACGCAATAATTGTATTAACATAAGTACCTTGATTTGTTGAATCAATTTATGTTAATAGTTTGTTTGTTTTAAAGAAATTGTGGATTTCTTATTTCGTACTACTAGTTGTTGACGTTATGTTGAAACATTGTTATCATTTCTTACGTCATATATTTTGTTAAGTATGTATATATACATGTTATGTTCCATTGTTGTATGTATATACATATTCATACATACATACATACATACATACATACATACATACATATACATATATATATATATATATATATATATATATATATATATATATATATATATATGACACCCCGCAATTTTGATGTAATTATAAACATTAATTGCATGCATATTTAGGCTAATTCCCTACTTAAGTGAATTCACAACAAATTTTAGAGGTAAGTCTAACAAAGCCCAACTAGTTAATACGCGTAGAATTATACATTTCGTAATTAGTTGTAATTACGTACAAAACATTTGGAACAAACTCTACAAAAATATACGACGTTGGTGAAAATATTTCTATAAATAACTTAAATCTATTTTTAGTAGTTATTTATTCTATATTATTATTTAATATAATAATACACGAAAAACCTATACGTTTTGGTTAAAACGTCTCTAACTCAACGAAAACGCGCGAATCAAATTCAACAACCAAACGAAAGTCAATAAATATTATGACAAATCAAAATAAAGTATTTTAATAATACTTCAATTAAATTTTATCCCAAAAATATCGTTAATTTAAACGACTCAAAATAACGTTACACGATTTAACGTTTTAACACGAAAATAATGAGTAAACGACCAAAATACGTAACACAGTTTGAGACTGAGAATTAAATCACACTCCCACCCATATGGACCCCATAAGGGCTGACCACCTCCCTCACCACCCAATCCAACCCCATGCAATTCCCTCTTTCTACTAACCCATTCAACAATCATGCAATTTTCACTTTAATGATCTCATTTTTCATCTCACTCTCTCTCACTTCCTCCCCAATTCTCTCTATTTTCTGGAGAATTTCCAGCCCTCAAAGCCTCCCTAATCCACCATCCAACCACCACAAATCACCACAAACCACCATAGAACCACCACCAAATTCTTCAAGCTTTAGCAAAAGAAATTTAAGAATTCACGACTACAAGTTCATCACATTACAATTCTGCCATCATTTCTTCAAAACACCTTTTTAAGGACATTTCTCTTCATCTTATTACACTAATAACATGTTCATAAGTTCACTCAACAAGTATTATAACAAAATATTACAAAAAACCCTATTTCTTAACATAAAACTCATAAAAATGTAAGAAAACTTTTTGTCCATAAAGTTTTGTCTATTTCTACGAATTTTATAAAAAATATTTATCCATGAAAATGGACGTTTTTATAATCAAAAATTAAGTTCAAGACAAAAGCTTTCTAACCCCACAAACCTCATATTTTTCTAAGTTGGTTTACTATTTTTAATATTTTTTGTAAAATCACATAGACAATCTGTCATGATAAGTCATAAACTTTACTCCTAATATTTTAGCCATATCTCGAGCTACACAGCTCTAAATGATCTGAAACCACCGTCCAAATTTCACAAATTTCATTGGCTACAACTTTTGTGTTGACCACTTTTACTGATTTTTTGTAGGTTTTTCCCAGAAATGATGATTGCATGTGTGTGTCTAAATCTGACCATTAAAGATAAAAGTAAACTTTAAAAATAATAGACTTCTCTATGAATCTTAGAAAAATTACAGAAAGTAGATAACTCATGGGGGAATAACTGGTAATTTTGTTGGATTTGATTGTGGAATATAGATTTTTAGAAAAATCCGACAAGTTGATACATTTTCTGGAAAATGTAAAAGTGGACTGATTTTGGGTAACTTATGAAACCGACACTTATGGACTTGCTATAAAGGGAAAGACTAACTTTTTACGAACCATGAACATATTTAATGTTTGGGTAAAAGTCTCGGGTCAAACCGAGAAGGTTTGACCGAGTCAACAAAAACGGGCCTCGGTTTCGAAAACGTCAAACTTTCTATTTTTAGAAACTTACTATTTTTGGAAAGAATTGTAAGCAAAGCGGGTTTGGGTGACTTATTAAGTGACTTTGACCAAAAACGAGACTTGAAAACATTAACCGAACGAAAAACCGACTCTTAGAACCTTTGGACCAAAAAATGAAACTTTATTCTCACTAAATATTCAACTTGCGTAACAACCGATAACGACATACAAACACAACTCGATAACACACACACATATATATATATATATATATATATATATATACTGATGTAAAGTATACAACGAACAAACCTAATAGTAATGTCTTTTAAGAATTATTATTACAAACTTTCACCAACGGGTCATACACGTTTATTTTCAAAATCAAAATACAATTGGACATACTAGTTGAGTGGACATTAGCATGGATAGCCTATAGAGATATCCACTTACTTAAACTTGTAATCTCATACATTTAGGACGTTAGAGACCCTACCTGGACTTACGCTTTGCTAGCTCTCACGCATTTAGCTCACGAGGTGAGTTCATATCCCCTACTTTTACCGTTTTACTGCTTTTAAACCAGGGGTGAAAAACATAGAAAATGATTTACTATTGTATGCTACAACTGTATATAAATGCTTTTATGCTTTTATACTTATAAACTGTTGTTTACATGAATGTATCCATGTTTTACTCGATAGAGTGAGTACTTTTGAACTATACTTATAAATGACTTCATACTATACTTGCAAACTATTTATAAAATGTTTTTAGGCTTTTATACAAACTGTTATTGATGAAACAACATTTTTATACTGTTTTGTGCCCTACGGACTTGGGTATTGGATCGTACGGACTTGGATCAGATCCTACGAACTTGGATCAAGGGACACTTACTCTCCCTACTATTTTTGGACCCTACTGACTTGGGTATTGGATCCTACTGACTTGGATCGGGGACACTTACTCTCCCTACATATTTGGACCCTACTGACTTGGGTATTGGATCCTACTGACTTGGATCAGATCCTACTGACTTGGATCAAGGGACACTTACTCTCCCTACTATTCCTGGATCCTACGAACTTGGATCAGGAATACTTATTTTTCTACAAACTTTATTTTAGAATACCTACTTTTCTAAAACGCTTGTAATGGATACTGCTTTTCCACAGATACTTTTGAAATATGATACATACTTTCTTACAAATACCTTTGAAATAGGATACGTACTTTCCCACAAATACTTTTGGATAGGATACATACTTTCCTACAATTACTTATAGGATACTTACTTTCCTACAAACTCTTATAAACGAAACTTACTTGACTTTTAGGTCAACGTTTTACAATGAACTTGGTTTATCCACTTATTAAACATAAAACCTGTGAATTCACTCAACAACCATGTTGACTTTTTACTATGTTTTTTTCAGGGAATTAGCTGCATAAGTAAGACTGCATGCATTTTGGAATCTAGGCGACCCACGACGAAATAGGATCATGACATCTTAACTACTGTTCAGCAATAATCATACGCTCTGATGCATGAATGTCCAATATTGACGTCGGCACCCCCGCTTACTCTAATGCTTCCGCTGACCAATGTTGACCGATCTAATGCTTCCGCAATCATCTGATAAAATGTAATTAACGAATTTGGGGGTGCGACAGAGTGGTATAAGAGACATTGGTTATAGCGAACTAGAAGTCTTTAAGCTACCTAGAGACCTTAGAGACCTAGACTATAGCCTTGGCTAGGACACTCATGCATACACATACATTTGCATACGTCTAACTCGATACACGACAACATTTGTTACGACACATCGGCATACGCGAACCAACCAACCAATACTATCGTACACTTATTCTACTTGTTCTATTGTATGGTTGATTTTGCCTTGAACTCCTCGAACCATACTACATCCAATTCGCTGATTCATATGAAACTGATCGTATTAAGGAGGTTGATGAAAATAAGTATGTATTTAGCATCATATAATGACGCCTGGCCAACGTGATTATATCATACTAAGTACATATGGGCGTTTCATAGTCGTAAGATACGTGATGGGGATATCGCTAATTCTTCTTAATGATCGATAACTGAAACATGTGAGACTTCATTCTTCACATTCCTTACTTTGGCGTTGACTACTATTTGAATGACTACTCTATTCTGCTTGACTATTGTGCAAACAAACTCTTATTCTCTAATGGACCGAATGATTTCGTAATAAACGTTTAACGATTAGGACCTACAACTCATCAATCGAATGAACGGATGAAACAAACGGAGATCGCGATACGTATCAGAGTAACGAGCCTTCTTAAGTACTATGCGAAACGAACTCTCCCACGAATAGCAAACCTTATAGGACAAATTTCATACAAATTTTAATTTGAAATGGTTATTTTAACAAACAACTACACGGGAAGGTTTTCCTACTATTTATTCACCAGATTGATTTCCAAACGAACACTACAATTCATACACTGAAATGATTTTCTAAACATGCCAACGATTTATACATAATTTTTTTTATTTAAACAACAAAAGATTTACAAGTAAGTTTATCAACTGTTTTTAAACAACTACTCTGTCATGATTTGACCACGATTTGAACAACAATTTAACCGTTTCGAATTGCCAACAGTTTCGACAACTGTTTGTTCATTCTAAACAACAACCGCAACGTTAACGTTCCAACAGCTCCTGGACGCACAAACATTCTTAAATCAAAGGGTACACAACCGGATCCCTATGTCAACATCGATACGTCTTAGTAAACTCCTACTACTCTTTTAACGTTACATTATTCGAACGTCTTGAATTTAGCGCTTAGTAAACTTAGACTACTGCTGAACATATAACACACTAAACTATACGACGAGTATACTTAAGCCGTTAGAACATTTACAACAACCTAAAGCTACTATGGTGACAACATGACTTCTCGGAAACACACGCGTCTGACATTCCGACATGGATTAAAATCTCGGGACGAGATTTCTTTAACGGGGGGAGAATGTGACACCCCGCAATTTCGATGTAATTATAAACATTAATTGCATGCATGTTTAGGCTAATTCTCTACTTAAGTGAATTCACAACAAATTTTAGAGGTAAGTCTAGCAAAGCCCAACTAGTTAATACGCGTAGAATTATACATTTCGTAATTAGTTGTAATTACGTACAAAACATTTGGAACAAACTCTACAAAAATATACGACGTTGGTGAAAATATTTCTATAAATAACTTAAATCTATTTTTAGTAGTTATTTATTCTATATTATTATTTAATATAATAATACACGAAAAACCTATACGTTTTGGTTAAAACGTCTCTAACTCAACGAAAACGCGCCAATCAAATTCGACAACCAAACGAAAGTCAATAAATATTTTGACAAATCAAAATAAAGTATTTTAATAATACTTCGATTAAAATTTATCCCAAAAATATCGTTAATTTAAACGACTCAAAATAACGTTACGCGATTTAACGTTTTAACACAAAAATAATGAGTAAACGACCAAAATACGTAACACAGTCTGAGACTGAGAATTTAATCACACTCCCACCCATATGGACCCCATAAGGGCTGACCACCTCCCTCACCACCCAATCCAACCCCATGCAATTCCCACTTTCCACTAACCCATACAACAAACATGCAATTTTCACTTTAATGATCTCATTTTTCATCTCACTCTCTCTCACTTCCTCCCCAATTCTCTCTATTTTATGGATAATTTCCAGCCCTCAAAGCCTCCTTAATCCACCATTCAACCACCACAAATCACCACAAACCACCACCAAATTCTTCAAGCTTTAGCAAAAGAAATTTAAGAATTCAAGACTACAAGTTCATCACATTACAATTCTGCCATCATTTCTTCAAAACACCTTTGTAAGGACCTTTCTCTTCATCTTATTACACTAATAACATGTTCATAAGTTCACTCAACAAGTATTATAACAAAATATTACACAAAAACCCTATTTCTTAACATAAAACTCATAAAAATGTAAGAAAACTTTCTGTCCATAAAGTTTTGTCTATTTCTACGAATTTTATAAAAATCATTTATCCATGAAAATGGACGTTTTTATAATTAAAAATTAAGTTCAAGACATAAGCTTTCTAACCCCATAAACCTCATATTTTTCTAAGTTGGTTTACTATTTTTAATATTTTTTGTAAAATCACATAGACAATATGTCATGCTAAGTCAGAAACTTTACTCTTAATATTTTAGCCATATCTCGAGTTACACAGCTCCAAATGATCTGAAACCACCGCCCAAATTTCAAAAATTTCATTGGCTACAACTTTTGTGTTGACCACTTTTACTGATTCCTTGTAGGTTTTTCCCAGAAATGATGATTGCATGTGTGTGTCTAAATCTGACCATTAAAGATAAAAGAAAACATTAAAAATAATATTCTTCTCTATGAATGTTAGAAAAATTACATAAAGTAGATAATTCATGGGGGAATAACTGGTAATTTTTTTGGATTTGATTGTGGAATATAGATTTTTAGAAAAATCCGACAAGTTGATACATTTTCTGGAAAATGTAAAAGTGGACTGATTTTGGGTAACTTATGAAACCGACACTTATGGACTTGCTATAAAGGGAAAGACTAACTTTTTACGAACCATGAACATATTTAATGTTTGGGTAAAAGTCTCGGGTCAAACCGAGAAGGTTTGACCGAGTCAACAAAAACGGGCCTCGGTTTCGAAAACGTCAAACTTTCTATTTTTAGAAACTTACTATTTTTGGAAAGAATTGTAAGCAAAGCGGGTTTGGGTGACTTATTAAGTGACTTTGACCAAAAACGAGACTTGAAAACATTAACCGAACGAAAAACCGACTCTTAGAACCTTTGGACCAAAAAATGAAACTTTATTCTCACTAAATATTCAACTTGCGTAACAACCGATAACGACATACAAACACAACTCGATAACACACACACACACACACACATATATATATATATATATATATATATATATATATATATATATATATATATATATATATACACTGATGTAAAGTATACAACGAACAAACCTAATAGTAATGTCTTTTAAGAATTATTATTACAAACTTTCACCAACGGGTCATACACGTTTATTTTCAAAATCAAAATAAAATTGGACATACTAGTTGAGTGGACATTAGCATGGATAGTCTATAGAGATATCCACTTACTTAAACTTGTAATCTCATACATTTAGGACGTTAGAGACCCTACCTGGACTTACGCTTTGCTAGCTCTCACGCATTTAGCTCACGAGGTGAGTTCATAGCCCATACTTTTACTGTTTTACTGCTTTTAAACCAGGGGTGAAAAACATAGAAAATGATTTACTATTGTATGCTACAACTGTATATAAATACTTTTATGCTTTTATACTTATAAACTGTTGTTTACATGAATGTATCCATGTTTTACTCGATAGATTGAGTACTTTTGAACTATACTTATAAATGACTTCATACTATACTTGCAAACTATTTATAAAATGTTTTTAGGCTTTTATACAAACTGTTATTGATGAAACAACATTTTTATACTGTTTTGTGCCCTACGGTCTTGGGTATTGGATCGTACGGACTTGGATCAGATCCTACGAACTTGGATCAAGGGACACTTACTCTTCCTACTATTTTTGGACCCTACTGACTTGGGTATTGGATCCTACTGACTTGGATCGGGGACACTTACTCTCCCTACATATTTGGACCCTACTGACTTGGGTATTGGATCCTACTGACTTGGATCAGATCCTACTGACTTGGATCAAGGGACACTTACTCTCCCTACTATTCCTGGATCCTACGAACTTGGATCAGGAATACTTATTTTTCTACAAACTTTATTTTAGAATACCTACTTTTCTAAAACGCTTGTAATGGATACTGCTTTTCCACAGATACTTTTGAAATAGGATACATACTTTCCTACAAATACCTTTGAAATAGGATACGTACTTTCCCACAAATAATTTTGGATAGGATACATACTTTCCTACAATTACTTATAGGATACTTACTTTCCTACAAACTCTTATAAACGAAACTTACTTGACTTTTAGGTCAACGTTTTACAATGAACTTGGTTTATCCACTTATTAAACATAAAACCTGTGAATTCACTCAACAACCATGTTGACTTTTTACTATGTTTTTTTCAGGGAATTAGCTGCATAAGTAAGACTGCATGCATTTTGGAATCTAGGCGACCCACGACGAAATAGGATCATGACATCTTAACTACTGTTCATCAATAATCATATGCTATAATGCATGAATGTCCAATATTGACGTCGGCACCCCCGCTTACTCTAATGCTTCCGCTGACCAATGTTGACCGATCTAATGCTTCCGTAATCATCTGATAAAATGTAATTAACGAATTTGGGGGTGCGACAATATATGTATAAGTTGTTAATACGTAGTTTATGTATAAAATGTACATAAGTTTTATTTGTTATAAAACTTCTCATTGTATTTATTTCCGTTTATAAAATATATATATATCGTTATATTGAAAAGTCGTCATTCATATATATATATATATATATATATATATATATATATATATATATATATATATATATGTAAAATATACATATAGATTCATCGATTGTTATTAAGTATATATATAAATCATTTGCGGTTAAACTAACATTATTCGTTTCGTTTAACTTGTCACACACATATATATAGTTCCGGTTTAAGTTTGCGTTTTAAAACTTCACAACCCGTTGAGCTTGGCCCAATTAGTTTGGCCCATTTATAAAATGATTACAAGTCCGCCCCAATTGTTTGTACAGCCCGTTCGGCCCATAAACACCCTCACCCGATCGGGTTTGGGGTTTAACCCGTCCGGGTACAAGTCACAACCCGTACGGGTTGGTCTTGTAACCCGTTCGGGTCTCTTTCTTTTTGGTTTCGTGCAGCCCAACCTAGTAGTATACGGCCCATTGGTCTTTGTTTGTTCATCGGCCCACTACCTAGTTTGTTAACAAGATTTTCGGCCCAAATGAAAGCCCACCATATACGGCCCACAGTTGTAGTCCAAACCCAATAATCAGTTCGGCCCTAGCCCAAGCGCCCAGCCCATTACGCGCGGCCCAACAGGTAGCTCACCCGTTCGGGTGAGTGGGCTTACCCGTCCGAGTAGAGGCCCATACCCGATCGGGTATGAAACCTTACCCGTCTGGGTTTGGTTTCCTTTCTTAGTAGTTTAGTTACGGTTCGCGTCTTTAGCTCGAATTTGTTACATATTTTGTTGTGGTTCCGAGTTATAATCGTTTACAACATCATAATATCACGTTTTAACAACTTAGTGTGTCGTTTTAACAAGTTTTACATGCATCGATTTTGTGTTCATAAATTTATTTATTCCACTTTTGTGTTTGAAAGTTTTTGGTTCATAAGTCATTCATCAATCGAATTATCAAGTTATATGTACATATTATATTGTGTTTATGACATATAACACTAAATTTATGTAAATAATTGAAGAGTGAAAGGATTTCTCACAATTATAATCTTGGTGATGATGATGCCGTACTATGATGGTGATGATAGAACGATGATCTTGTGCTTGTTGCTAGTTGATAATGATAGTGAAGATTGAAGAAAATGGTGAAAATGGTGATGTTGTTGTGTTGTTGCCTCTGCTTCTTCCTGCTCCTGTGGTTGTCGAATGATGAAGAAGTAGAACAGGAGAAACCAATAATGTAGTTTGGTGGGAGTATGTTTGGGTATGTGTTTGTGTTTTGTGAGGGAAGGAGTATGTTCAAGTTCAATTTCAAACGAGTATGGTGAGTTAAAGTGTTCGGTTCCTCAATCATTTGAGGTTGGTGGGGTTATTTTAGCCCGTTAATTTCGAGTACGTGTATAATTAGTGCAGTATAAAATTTAATATTTTGTACTTTTATTTTGTAGATGTTCTCCAGATGCGTCATTTAAGATCAGAATAATGATGTTTTCATTATTTTTGATTATTGTACATTTTATACATTATTAACATTCTGCGTGCTCAATACGTCTTTAAAACGCAATATTATTTCAGTTTGAAATCTTTCCCGCATATTATTTTTGTTAAATAACATTTCGAAATAGTTTTGGAAACATTTTGGAGACATTTTTCAGACTCGCGTTTCACTAACTTTTTAAAATATTTACTATGTAATTATGTAAATTACAAATTTTGTAATACTTCTCGTATTATTATTTTGGGCTTGCTAGACTTATTTCACATCAGCTTGTTGTTTAAACTTTTGTCAGGAAATTAGCGTAAGAATACACATGCTTAAGTTTAATTAATACCTAATTTGGAGAGTTGTCACACTTTTCTTTTAAAACATTTCAACCAATGTTTCAAGATCAGCATCTTTTTTTTCCTTCAATTGATCTTCATCCCACTTGGCTACTTGTTCTTTTGTCATCAAAACAAACTTTCCAGGCTCTATCTCAACCTCAATTAATCCTACATTCGTTGCTTCATCAATCTCAGCTTGTAACCTTGCAGCAACCTCATAATCATACACAGTTGCTTGAACAGGCATTGACATCTTCTTCTTCTTAGGTTCTTCCTCCAATATACCTTTGCCCTTATCCTTGGGATCAATCTTTGGCAAATCTTTCTTAAACTTTTCAACTGGCTCTTGAATTCTGACAGGAGGCAAAGATGAAGTTGACTTTTTCTTTTCTGCTTTAGCTTTCTTGAGCTTTGAGATTGGAATACTCTTCTTTCTATTAAACTTGTTAGCAAACCTATCAACATGTACTTCAAAATCTGCAACTTTTTCTTCTTTCTTTACATCAGCTTCTGAAGTTTTCCCAAGCTCATTAACATCCTTATCCTCACCATCTTTTTCATTTAATCCAAACTCCTTATCAATCTCTGAAATTAATGGATCTTCAGTAGTATCCATTGGAGGAGTTGGAGGACTATGCACAAATTCATCATCATCATTAACATCATCCATATGACCAGCTTCACTACCTTCAGCTTTATCATCCTTTGCCATTTCAGAAACTTTCTCCCCCTTAATCATATCATCCTCTTCATCAGAACTAGAACTAGATGTTAAAACCTTATTGTACCTCTCAGGTTTAACCGTTCTGATTGGAATCTCTTCATCATGAATACCATACTCTTTCATGAAACTCCTTAATTTACCAATCTCTTTCTGCTGTTTCATGATTGTCACAGCTTGTTCCATCAATGCTTTTTCATTTTTCCTTATTAAAGCTCTATCTGTCACTATCTCTTGCCACATTTATTCAAACATCTCAATAATCAATTCCGGGTTAAGACTATTCTCATCACCTTCAGAATGTGACTACTTTGGTGAATCATTGAAAAAATTATCACCTGACTCATGCCTAGCATGATCATCAAATTACCCCTTTTTCTCGGTACTAGGATGATGTATCGCAAAATGTCACATTTTTACATGCATTATTTATCCCATATTTAGCTCTTTTCTAACAAATATATCTTAAAATCATCATTATTCACCAACTTTTGTTAGAAAGGTATAAACTTGTCGGTCTCTAGAAAATCAAGCAAAAAGGGCAGAAAACTAACCTAAATAGGCACCATTTTGAGCCTAATCCTAATTCCACTATAAACTTCACACCGGGCGCTCACGACTGTCTTATTTTGTAGCCATGGGGATTACAAGAACGTGGATATATGGATTGCTCAGATTGGATCAAGGATGAGAGAGATACGCAACAAACAGCACAACCGAAGACTACGAAACGTATTCTGGACACGCCTGGGCTCCACACCTCCAATTTCTACCAAATTTGCATCATTAGAAGCGTAACGAAATTACGAGACCGTAGGCGAAAGAATCAAGTCAAACGGACGCGTAACGAAGAAGATACGGCCTTCCGAAGCAACTCGAAAAGACGAGAAAATCACACGGCCTACCACACGGACACTCCTAGCCTTGTACGGCCTAGAGGATGCCATGTACGGCCTATACAAGGCCGTGTACGGCTTGTATAGGGCTATGTATGGCCTGCTTTGGTCTTGTGGTCTCTCATTTTGCTTCTTTTGCTTGTACGTGCATGCTTGTGGACTTGTACTCTTGCATCCTTGGTTGCCTATAAATAGGGCACTCCTCATCCTCATTTCAAACACCTTCACACCTTCAACATTTCTCACTTTCTCTCTCACACACACTCTCTCTCTCTAGATTAGATTAGTTTAGTTTCTCTCTCTAGTTTCTCTCTCTAGGGAACTAGAGAGATGTAGGCACAGTTCGAGTGGGGAAGATAGCTGTAGCTTGGGAGTTTTATTGTATTGAAGTTTTCATGACTCTGGCTTGTACTACTCAGTGTTACGCTGCTTAAATACTGATTATTACTTATTCCTTTACTTACGGTTATTATGTTTTGTTTGCATGATATCTTTGTTTGTGTTGCGAATATTGCCATGCTATTTACATAGTTTGATACTGTGATTGTTGAAATGTAGATATTAGGATTATGGATGATATTTAATTCATATTTAACATGCTATGATTGGTGATTGTTTTGCTGTATATCTGGTTGAGTTTTACATGATCATAGACTTAATCAAGTTTCCACCCTTTCCAGTCTTTCACGTGACTATTGCCTTAGGATAGGATCTGATCAACCATAATACTACGTAGATATAGTTATCTCATATTACAGTATGAAGCTATGAATATTCCATAAATCGGCACAGTACTTTGTATAGCGTTGGAAACACCTCATGTGGAGTACAAATACGTGGAAGCTAAGGAACTGCCGTAGGGTTATTTCATCGTGGAATACCTAAAAGTCACCCTTTTAGAATATGGGTATAGGAACAATAAAGCTGTGGAAATGCTCGCTGCACCGTACACCGTTAGTACACCAAGGTTAAAATACAGCTGTGGAAATGCTCGCTGCACCGTACACCGTTAGTACACCAAGGTTAACATACAGATATGGAACTACTTTAATGTACAGTACACCGTTAGTATGCCTTGAGTCTGGAACACTGTGGATATGCCAAATGCACTGTACACCATGAGTATACCTTGAGTCTGGAACACTGTGGATATGCCAATTGCACTGTACACCGTGAGTATTCCTAGGGATGTACGCCTGATAGCAAAGGAGGGTCTAATTCATGACGGAGTTAATTTTGCTTAAACCTGATATAAATGAGTTCTGAAAGGAAAGCAAGTATTCGGCTGTAATACAAGATGCTTAAACCGCTTAACTCAACATAACCGACAGCTCAACATATATAGCATACAATTTGTGCATACCTAGATAAACTCAGATAGAGTTAAGAAAGGTCAGATACATAATTGCAGTTTGTTACCTTATGCCTACACCCATGATATATCATCCGTAGTGGTCGCTTAGTCTTTTAAGACAAGTGAGGGGGGTTTAAACAACCTGTTTCTGATCAGCATCAGGATAACCTAGGATTCAGTGACATATGCTTTTAGGCTAAAACGTAGGGTCCTAGTGTTTACACCGACTGTCGATCTAATGATTTGCCCAAGGTAGTCTCCAATCATCCTTATAATGAATATCATCTAGAAACCCTAATTATCGAAGTTTCAGCAATCACGCTCTACCTGTTGCCTACTCTCTATTTTATTTACTTGTTTTATTTAGTATTAGATAAACCAACCAAAACCTACCTACTTTTATAAACCCATCCTATCAAAAAGATCGTTTATGGTAAGTCCCTTTTAGTTCCATTCGCTCCGATTTTAAGAACGACACTCGAGTTATACTTACTGCTTACTCTCCAAAAGTAGGTAGTACTTATAGTTTGAGCCCCAGCTCATATAAATTTAAAACCTAACACGTTCACGTGTTGCGTCGTTATTTGCAGGACCGCTGTGCCCACCTTAGAACGACCGCAGCAAAGTCAGCACTCTGACGGCTCAATAGGTTTTTGGCGCCGCTGCCGGGGATCGGTTGAGCGTAGTGAACTTTAAGATTACCGTAGATAGTTGACTTTTAGGAGACCCTTCCTTCAGATTTTCATTACTTTAGGAAGTTAATTGCTTTAGTAGTTAGTTAAATTAGAAAACCCTAGAAAACCCTAATTCTCCTTCCAGTCTTATTTCTCCCATGGATGAGATAACGATCATGGACGATGCGGAATTCTTTGTTTCTTCCAACAAAGAGGTCTGTGTTAACCAGGAAGTTGAGATTGACGAATATTCATCCTTAGACTTAGGTTTTGATACATCTCAGCAGAAGATTCCACCTTCTGTCACTATTGAATTAAGTGGTCAACCCACACTTGACCCTGAGATTTTATCAATCTTATCTAAATACCCACATTATGTTAGACCTGCCACCCTACCAGAAGACATTCCTTTCGGTATTGAAGTTTTCTTCTATCCACCAATGCATTGGATGGATTTGAATGAGCGACTTCATTGCCTAGATGAATACTTCAGGTATGATCTTCCAGATATATTGCGAGCCTACCCCACTACTCTTTTCCAAAGTGTAGAAGAGGATGAGCATCTCCAATGTCCGGAGGGTCCTGAACTAGAAACACCAGCCCCATTAAACACTGAATCAAGTAATAACCCATCAGAATCAGGTAATGAACATCACTTAGGAAACTTTCAAAAGCCCAGTAGGAGAATAGATATCTGTGCTGATTTTCATAGAAACCTTAAGATATCTGATTTCCCCTTCTCAACTGAGCAGAGAAAGACCTTCGTAGTAATTGATAGGATAATAACATGTCTACGTGCTAATTATGAACAAAAAGAAGAGTTATCACTGAAATCAGAGTTAGACCTACTAATGGATCTAATAGCTAGCACCGATTATCCATCTGTTTCATAGAATAGGATTAATCGTTATGTTGCTGCCCTGATTAACGAGCTTGAATTTTGGATTGAAAGATCCCCTATCACATATACTTTGATTCCATGCGTTAAACTTTTCTTTGTTGATCCTGCCACTTATCTGATTAATGAACTGAGATCAATTTTCCCTAATTCTACTGAGGAAGCCATGGATTCCGCTTTCTTCCAAAAAAGGAAAGAAATCCATGTTAAGCTTACTCAGTTGTTACTAACATCTAAATTTCCTTTTACTGAGCAACAAAGGATATACATCAGAAAGATTTCCCGAGTAGTTAACTCTACTACTGGAAACCCTGATTCAGAAGAAGAAAAGGAATTTCAGCATGTCATAGGAGAATTGCTCTTTGATCTATGTTTTATAGATACAGGATTCAGGGATGGTATTTCAAATCCGAGGAAGGTAAGACGAGCATTTAACCAATTCATTGATGCGTTACTAGCATTAGGTCATGAGGAAAAAGAATTTTTACGAGAATTTGAGCGTTATTATATAAATCCCGCAGACCTAATTCATAGTATCATTAAAGCGCTTCAAGGTACGTTCGTTCTTCGCCACACTTTCTCGCATGTTTCTGGCTTATCTGAAAGTGCCGTCACAAGCACCGACAGATAAATGGTGATGGTCTAATGTAAATAGGTTTGAATATTTTGTTAATTAGGACAAAAATAATTTTAAATTAGATTTTCTCTTAATTTACTTTTATAAAAACAAAGAAAACGTTCTTTAAAGTTTAAACGCGTAAGTTTTTTAACGAATTTTCGTAAACAGTCCAAACGTTCAAAATTTTTTTTTTTTTTGACAATGTTTTATTTTTAATTTTGGAAAATTTTATTTGGATTGGTTTTAATTTTAAAGAACACAAAAAGATTTAATAAAACGTATTTAAAAATGCAAAAGTTTTCACATGCGAATTAATGTTACGTTTTTAATATACGAATTTAAACACGAAAGTCTCGTACGTATCTTGGACAATTTTCATAAAAATATTTTAAATTTAAAAACCAAAGTATACATTTCGTTTCGTTCGCATTTAAATTAAAAATGCATAAAGCAAAAAAAAGCTTCCACCACTTTTCACAAAAAGTAAAAAGCAACTTTTTCTTCTTCTTCTTCCTCTCCAAAACCGTGAGCTTCCATCACCATAGCCAAACCTCCATTTTTCCATCATTTTTCTTGAAATCAAGCTTCAAATCTTCCATTTCTTCATCTCTTTTGCATCTAGATCATCTCTACATCAAGATTAAGGTATGATTCTAACCCAAAATCATTATTTTGAATATTTTTATAAAGTTAGGGTTTATGCTTCAATCTTTGATTTTGATCATCAAGTTTCATGCTTTTTGCTTGCAAAGTGTTGTATTCTTGATTAGAAACATGTTTGTGAAAGTAATTTGAAGATTCCATGGTTAGATTTGATGTTTTGATTTTGAAAGTTGACTTTTTGTTTGGGTTTTAGCATATTTTGACTTTCTTGATGATTATTTGCTTATGATTGACTTTTTGATGATTTATTTGAGCTTAAAATGATTAGTTTACGTAAGTAATTAATTGTTAAGGTTTAGAGGATTGATTAATTACATGTTTATGAATTAGAGTAAGGCTTTTTATGCAAGATTATTTAAAAACCATTACTTTAATAAAAAATAAAAATCTTTAAAATGGTATTTATTTAAACTTGAGGTAATTCGCTTCATAAAAATGCAATTAATAATATTTGAAGTGGCACTACTTTAATCAATAAAGATAGTGAGATTTCAAATTAATCATCCTCTAATTAAAGTCTTATGCTTTAACCAAAATGATGGAAAATAAATAGAATCATTTTTCTTGCTTATTTTAAATCAAAGTAAGGTAATTATATGATTTATGATCATGATGCTTGCTTGATTATTTGATTACTTAGCATGTTTAGAAATATTCATCTTTAAGTAAGCTTAGAAAATAGGAAAGTTGCGGTTCTGTTTATTTGATTGGATTGCGAATTGTTGATTGCGGTTTTGGGAAAAATCATAGAAAAATAATGGGATAAATGCAAAATCTAAAGCCTATATTTCGAATTTTTTCTAAAGATTCGGGATAACCATTAGCTAATCCTATTTGTTTTGATATGACTTGTTTCCTTGTTTTCCTTAAACAGATGGACCCGATTCCACCAATGCTTGCTTATCTGGCCACGACTACACAAGGAAAGGCTTTGATTCGGAAATGGTTAAAAAGGCTTTTGGGAGTAATAGGCACATAGTTTGGGAAGATATGGGGAAACTTGGAGTTGAAGATAGGTTGAGGAGGTTGATAGGATACGAGGTTTAGGGACATGAGTTTAGCTCTTGGATCCAACTTTTTAGCATTCGTGAGTATACCCTGAGGTTGTTACTAAGTTCTTGATGACATTCGAGCTTGACCCAGAGTTAGAGATTGGTAATGACAAGAAGATAACATTTAGATACCGAGGGAAGAGCCAGAGTGTATCCATTTCGGGCTTAGCTAGACACTTGGGATTATATTCAGCGGATCAGATTAGCTCAGATTTGTTTCTACATGGTCATCAGACGATTCCTCATCATCCCGAGAGGAACCATAGGATCATTTGGAGTGAGCTGACTTGAATATCATTGATGCTATCATGAACCGCCAGAATATCAATGTGGCTTGCATTATTGCTGAGAGGATGGCAAAAAAGAAGAACTTGGACCTGACAAAGCATGTGTTTATGGGAGCCTTCATTACTAGATTGTTGAGAGGGATGCGATTCTTGAAAAAGAGTCATGAGGACGAGTATAGAGTGTCTTCCACGTCATTACCTTGTGACTTGGATTACTACAAGCAGATCCAGCTGATTACTGAGGATTCTGAGAGGCAATGTTACTGGAAGGACACTCAGCAGCTTATCCCAGGATGTTTCATGACCAGGAAGAGGGTCAGAGAGGAGGATGTAGAGACTCCGGTTACTAATAGAGTGGATAGAGTACCGGTTGTGCTTAGGAGTACCAGGACACCAGTCAGGGATGCTGGGGTTGGGACATCAGGTCCCCGAGCTCAGATACGTCATACAGATCCAGTCACTCCCATGACCCAGTACTTCACTTTGCAAGCGTTGGCTGTCAACAATGCGCATCAGGCACTTATAGCTAGGGCTTTAGGTATTCTAGCTCCAGAGTCGCTACTGTACTAGTGTGTGCCACTACCACCAGTTCCACCATCCAATACCATGCCACCATCCACTACCATTCCACCATCTACTACCATTCCACCATACACTACCCACATACCACATACTACTACCATTCCACCCACATGGTCGGTCGAGCACTGTTTATCGGTTGATGCTGCATTTCCACAGCCCACTGCATCAACCCGTAGAGCCCATTCTTCTCAGCAGTCCGTAGGAGGAGAGGCTGCTGGTTCCTACTGACCAGATATTGTTCATTTGGGTACTGATCCTTTCACATTATCAGAGTTTGCAGGGTTGCTGGCATTAGACCCTATACCTTCTGATGAGCTTCCTACAGAGGATATGCTTAGGCATATTTCAGGACCAAGATGGAGCACGAGGGGATGACTTTTGAGGACTTTCGACAGTTGGCCTTAGAGGATCCGATGAAGTTACCTGCCTGCTCCCTTAGAGATGTATTGATGCAGTATAGGCAGGTAAGGTCAGAGGAGCAGAGAGTCTCCAGTGGTCAGCAGTCAGTTGCCGGACCTTCCTCAGTCCCTCCACCGGTTCAGCCATCTATTAAGGACTTTGATCAGGGCTCTCTAGCACCCTAGATTTGTGCACCCATATCTACATACCTACTATTTCCTCTATTCCATACTTTTGACTTATTTTGTGGTTGTGGAACTTTACTTTGTTATATTTTTGGGATATGAACTACCAGACATAGTCTGCTTACTTTCAGTATTTAGTTATCAGTTATTTAGTTTACTTATTATGTTTTAATCTCTATTTTTCTTAGCTAGAATAAGTGAAATGTGTTTGTGCAAATGAGAATTGAGGAAAAGAGATGCCGATCATTCACGATGAAACTGCTTTCTGCATGGAATCTGATGCGCGACTCGCGAGTGGTTCGTTCGCAAGCCCGATCGGTGGGTTTTATAATTTATAGTTGCTGGGGTCTAAGCGTGACTTACTAATACAGAACCAAAGGCTAGTAGATGGTAAGTATGACCTAGAGTCGTTCTTAAAGAGAAACTGAATTGAAACGGAGGTGATCCAATCAATCTTTCTTTTCTAGTAAAGGTTTTAAAAGAGTGCGTTGGGGATTTTGGTTCAGTTAACTAAATAAAGCGAATATAATAATAAATCAGATAATAAAAGTAGTATTTGTTGTGAGTTCATTAGCTTATAATATGGGACAATGACTTTTAGGGAAAACGTTTACTAAATTTGGAATGTTCGCTAGGGTTGGTAGTTTATGGTATAACCAATAGATTCCCTATTAGTCGGTTATCAACTAATATGTCACGAGGAACTATGGTGTCATGATTCTGATTAAACAGACAATGCTCAACTCTCCACACTCTCCTATGAGGGAGTCAATGACCCTTATTATCGAACGCATTCGCTCGTGGGCGAAGGAATATAGTAGCAAGTCTACAACAAGTCTAACCATTCTTAATACCATAAAGACTATAAATCTAGCAGACAACTAACTTAGCAAATATGTTCGGACTTAGTTGATCAATTCTCATTAATGAAATTCAAGCATGGTAAGCGGAGGAAAGTCTTGAGGTTTCTTGCGTACCTTACTTTAGATTTCATAGGTTAGGGAAAAGTATCACTTTAAATTGGATTTTAAACTTGCCTTTCTCGATACAATTAACAAATCCCTAGGTTTTCGTAAATGGTTATTTAGCCTATAGCCTACCTAATCTAATCTAATATGAACTAACTAATCTAATTAAAATGCTAATTAAAATGCTGACGGCTTTTTGCATAAAGTTAAACCCAGACCATGTCGGAAAATGCTATGGTAGTTCACAATGTATTTAATCGTTTACCGATGTTTCAATTGTGAATTTAATTGCTTCGCGATGTTTGCATGATAGGTACATTGTGATTTGAAGTGTACAATACTCATGGCAATTCCACGTAATCACATTGCATTTTATGATGCTTGCATGACGTTACAATTAAACCCATAGTTTTTACACAGATAACTATTGACCAAGTATTAAGGTTCGCGACTCCTCTTTACAAGGTTACAATCACGTTTGTTAACCGAAAGGCGAATGTAAGTTTTAGCTTTAAAATCATAAAATAAGTCCATTCATAAAGTTTCCATTTCAATAATGTCGATCCATAATACAACTAAATTCGGTCGTTACCGGCTTCCATGCGTTTGTACTTTGCTCGAAAGCATTTCCAGCACTATACCAAGTAAACAGTCGAATAGGGGCCGTCATATTATTTCACGACACATTTAAAGTCATCCCACAAATATATAAGCTAACTACATCACAACAAATACAATAGTAATCTACTCGCTAATCATGGCATAAACGATCTCTAGCATAATTAAAGTATACATATTTAATTAAGATAGAAAAGGATAGAAATAACCGAGATTAATATGCGAGAAGGAATAGACTTGAATTAATAAGCGTATCTCCAAGCGTACACCCAAGATTACAAGATGATCCATAGCTTTCGTTCTACTCTAAACAAGATTTCTAACTAGCCTAATACTAATTTTGAAGTAAGAAAATAGAATGAGAAAGTAAAGAAATAAATATGCCTAACACATGTAGGAATATTGGGACATCTCCAAATGAAGCCTTGGGGCTTCTATTTATCGGAGAAATTTGGCTCAAGTTAGCATCCCAAGGCTCACATTAGCAAAAGGTGGTGCACCGGGTACGAAAAAGGGCGTAAAGGTGGTGCACCGGGTACCGAAAAGCATGTAAAGGCCTAGCACCAGGTACACGCAAGGACCAAAAAGCGGAAACAGGACGGGGGAGTGGAGGCCAGTGGCAGCCTGGTGGCAGCCCGCGGCGGTGGAGTGGTGGCCTGCGGCGGCTGCCCCCCCCCCCCCCCCCCAGCCCCGGTTCGTCGCCTGTTGCCTCATTTCTCGATTCGTGCGTGTTTTCTTCGTTATACGTCCATTTGCGTTGATTCTTTTTATGTTGGATTCGTAATTCAAAAACGAAGACTTTGATGAAAAGATATCCCAAAAATATGTCTCCCATCTTTGGATGTCTCGTACGAATCATTTGGATCTTCCGGCGTACGTAGAATCTTCATTCTTTGTCCGTTTTTGTCGATTCTTTTTCTGTTGGATTCATAATTTGAAATGAACATCTTGGATGAGATGGATGTTGGTGATGGGCACTTTTGTCTTGAAATCTCGTTTTGATGCCTTGAATCTTCAAACGTGTGTGGAATCTTCGTTTTTTCATCCGTTTTGCTTGATTTTCATCACGCAACCTTGTTTTGACCATCTTGGCATAATACTATTGGTTTGTATTGTTTTTGAGTTAAAATGCCAAGAATCGTTTCAGAATGAGAGAGATATCGATAGTAAAAACGTAACTTTTTACGCGATATCAATTATCCCACACTTAGAACTTTGCTTGTCCTCAAGCAAACTCGAATTTCAAGCATGGTTAAAAGTAAGCAGATAATGAAATATTTTTAGGCGGAACTTTTTACTAAGGGGGTTTTGGAAAATAAAATATTTGTTCTTTGAAAAACCAGGGTTGTAATCTTTGGGAGCATGCTTTTGATCTTTGATCGTAGATACATGACTAGGCGATCCTCTCAAAGTGGTCACTCAAATCACTCAAAGTGTTTGGGGTTTCCTATTCTATTATATCAATCACTCAGAACGCCAGTCATGTATCGTTTATCATCATAGGCTTGATCGAGAATCAAATCGTTACCTTTTAAGTGAGCGTGAAGTCGATCTAGCCACAATCATTCTAGGAGAGGGGATGTAGGGTTTTTGGAGTGGAGTGTTGGTGATGTGAGAGGGGGTTGTGTTGGTTTTTCGGGTTTCTTTTTTGTGAAGCGGAAAGCTGAAATTTCTGAATTTTCGGGAGGATTGACGCCTTTTTCTTATGGGAGGAGTCTTTTTCTCCTATTTGACTTTCTTTTCTTCATATTTTCTTGGATATTTTTCTTTCTTTGACGTCATATCCTTGTGACTTATCTTCTTTCATCTTTGGAACTTCTTATGAAGTTTGAGGGATGCTTTTGAGTAGGTAAGGGTTAACGTATTTCTTTTTGGGTGTATAGATGGTTTCAAGAATGATGTGATTCGATCTCCTTTTTTACTCACCAGTTCGGATTCGAAATGCATAACAAGGGCAAGTTCTGATTCTAAACGCATACATCGGCACACTCAAGAATCGAAAAATGAAGCATTAAAAGTGAATGCTTTTTATATGGCTCAAGATACCTCACGAATCGAAAGTTGGATTGTTGTGTGCTTAGTTATGCGATGCTCTTTATGGGACTATCAAACTAATTTTTCAAAAGAACTTGTATTTCATTTGTCCTTCTTCCCCAAAGTAAATCATTCTTCGTCTAAAATTTTTCATTTTCAACATATTTTTAACCTTAATTTGGATAATTTTGTTTACTTTTCTGGAGAAGCAGGGTCTTATAAAGAGCAACAATTTTAGAATCAAGCATATACCATTATCCATTTAACAGTAGTGCAACTACTGCTATCCCACACTTAAAGGAACATCGTCCCCAATGTTATTCTAAGCTCTGAATGGGGTAAAATCCCACACTTAGGGTTTGAAACATTTAAGACGTGTTCTTTTAGTGTGTGTTGGGTTTGAATCCCACACTTACTGATAAGCATATTGGATATGGTATATTTAAAATGAATGAAAGAGACGGTATAGAAGTACTTCCCGGTAATTGCGGTGTTACTTGGTTTGCATTTGCCGGACTCCGTTTTTCTTGGTGCGCTCTTGATCAAGTCTTTTTGTGATTTGTCTCTTAGGTGTGAACACGTCGGATATGCGATTCTTCGGGTGTTGATGCTTCCTTGTAGGCTGGAGCATGCTTCGTATGATCCGAGTGTGAAAGATAGTCGGAGATTTAATCACTTCTTGGAAAGTTAAAATTGCAGAAATGTAAAAACAAACATGGGTTTCCTCCCGAGAAGCGCTCTTTTAAAGTCGAGAGCTCGACTTAGTCCTTTCTTCAGATGATGATGTTGGATGCGTCCCTGGTGCTGGATTGGTTACCGTGGTTCATTGGTAAGCTGTAGCGTGGAGGGAAGTATCGCAGGAATTGCTCTATCATGTCGGCAATGAGAGTTGGTGGAGTGGTGGATTCCATTCTGAAGCTCTTGAAGTGATCAGTGGCTAATCTGTCTAGGATTGCCATCCCATAGCTGATGTATCAAACTGCCCTTGTGACGGGTCCATTAGGGTCAATTCGGGTGCAGGTGTAGGTTCGAACAATCTCACGCTGGGGGTGGTTGCGACCTATCGAGGCGATTAGGGCCATGAATTGAGTCTTCACTTTTTCAAAATCACTAGCTAGAAGGTCTCCTCCAAAGGATCTGGTTGATTGGCATACTTGTCTGATGAGTTGATGTTGCTCACGGTTGAAGGGAAAATCCGAGTCTGTGAAGATATAGATTAGCTTGCTGAATATTTCGCGATATCCATCACGATAAACATTAAGCTCTACATCTTCTTCCGTGTACATTCCGCGTAGTCGAGTCATCACGTAAGTTGCTAGGTTGATTTGTGACATATGTGGAATGAATCTTGGTACCTCACGAGTTTCTTCTTCATATGCTGATTGGTTCAGTTCATCTATTATCAGCTCAACATGATGACCAATGGTGGAATGAATGACGATCCGATAATTCTCGGAAGCTGTGAGGTGTTCTCCAGTCTCGATGAGATCTAGAAGGGTTCTAAGATCTCCCACCATTCTGATATCGGCATAGTTTTGTGGGTTTCCAGTAGCTCTTCCAAGATGGGTCCTCATGGATGCTAGTGTAGCCTTCTGACTTGCTGAATAGGGAAACGCTGATCCGGCCAAATCACAATATACTTTTTGGTATATTTGCTTTTGGCTGCTGCAGAACTCGACTTCTCCCATTGGGTAGTTGGGTCTTTTGGGCTGTTGAGCTTCTCTGGTGACTTGTTCTTGAAGTGAATCGGAGAATTCTTGAATATGTCTGAGTAGAGTGTTGGGTACTGGTTCTCCATAATTGGCTAGGTATGAATCATACTCTCGTTCGATTTGCCTTATCAGGTGTCTCTGGGCGGTGGTGTAGTTGTTAGTTGATTCTTTGATAGCCTCCACAATGATGTGTACATTGTCGTTTTCATCAATCGGGTCAATCATCTCTTCATGAGTGTCGATGAGGGGAATTTATAGTCTTTCGGCTATGATGACGGGAGAGTTTGGTGGAGCAAGAGGAGTTTGTGGAATAGAGCGTTCATCGAGAGTGACGTCGATACAATCCCCGTCATACTCGACTTCATCTTCAGAATCTTTCTCACGTGAATCTGGAAATTGGTGGAATTCTTCATCTGAGGGTGCATTGTTGAAAGGTTGGGTACTGTCTATTTTGATGGTTCTGACTTCCGTGGTTATATTTTGAAGGTTTTATTCAACAAAGCCTCCTTTTTGACGTGCCTTATATGCAGAGATTCTTTGTAGGAGTTCAACATACAGGTCTGGGTGCTTTGATGATTGGAGTTCTTTTTCAAAATTATCTATGTCTCGGAGTCGGGTTCGGGTGAAAGGTTTAGAAGGATCGAGATAGGAGTTAAGAATGTTCCCCATCCTTCGGAGATGAGTGGATTTGAGTTCTTGATGGAGGGTTTCATAATCAACGGATTCTTCTGATGAAGTGTAATCATCGTAGCTTTGTATTATGTTTACTTCGGCCATTTGTGGTGAATCAATTTGATCTTCATCTTCCTCCATTTCTTCATCCTCCTCTTCAGGTTCTTCTTCTTCCATTTCTTCCGTTCCTTCATTTTCCTCAGCGGGTTCTTCCTCTTCTTCATCAGATTCTGATTCGTCCTCGTCGGATTCTTTATCTTCCTCCGCGTCTTGATACTCCTCGTCCCCGTCTCGGTCAGTTTCAGTGTCGTAGATCAAGGTTGTTGGTCAGGTGAAACATCGTTCTTCTTCGGATTCTGATTCGTCATCGGAACAAATCCTGCCTGTTGATATAGCATAGCACTCTTCTTGTTCTGGTGTACATTCCGGTTGGTCGATCTTGTCAGTGATGCTTTCACCATGTGCTCGTAGAACAATCGTGTGGTTGTACACATCAATCACTGCTCTAGCTGTGTTCATGAATGGTCTTCCAAGGATAATCGGGACGTTTATGTCCTCGTGGATATCCATTACCACGAAATCCGTCGGAAAGAAGAATTTGTTAACTTGAACTAAGACGTTCTCAGCTATTCCTTTTGGGTATCTAACAGATTGGTCAGCTAACTGGACAGTCATCTTAGTGGGTTTCAAATTTTCAAGTTCTAGCCTCTTAAACAGGGAGTAAGGCATAAGGTTAATGCTAGCTCCTAGGTCGGCTAAGGCGCTTATATCTCCGGATTGGTAAATAGAGCAAGGGAGTGTGAATCTACCGGTGTCTCCTAGTTTTTCGGGAAGGCTATTCTTAAGTAGGGCTGAGGTTTCAGAACTAAGGGGAATGTTGGTTACTTCGGGCAGTTTATCCTTAGTGGACAACAATTTTCTAATATATTTATTACGACCGAGTACTCTAGACATGGTATCAAGGAATTTTCCATCTAACTTAAAAGATGATAATTTCTTAGGTTGAGCTTTAAGTCTAGCGGGGTAGGGGATTCTAACCTCTTTTTTCATGGTTGGAGTGGTTTCCACAGCTGGTATCTTGATCTTCGGTTCTTCCTTTACTGGTACAGCAATAGGAGGTGGAGTGGCTGCTTCCTTGGTGGTAGTGAGTTGCTTCGCTTCTTCAACATGTAGGTTGTGAACCGTGTTGCTAGGCAAACTTCCTCTGGGTCTGTTATCAAGACGTTGTGCCAATTGTCCAATTTGAGCTTCCAAATTCTTTAGCACAGCCAATTGGTTTCTCATGAAGAGGTCAGCTTGATCTTGTCTAGCAGACGTCTTTTGGTTGACAAGGTGTTGACCTTGCATGAATTGGGTGAAGGCGTCATCTGAACTTGAAGCTGGGGCATTTGTCTTTGCAGGTTGTTCAGGGGTTTGGTTTGTATCGGAAGTGGGTCTTGGAAGTGCGAGGGGTTGGTTGTAAGGAAGTTGTGGTTGTTGTCGGTAAGGTGGGTATCTAGGTAGGTATCGGGGATGGAAAGGATGGTTGGTTCTTTGCGGGAATGGAGGTCCTCTAGGTTGGTTATTGTTTTGGTTGAAACCGGGTGGAAAATTCTATGGTCGAGCGGGAAACTGAGCATAGTAGACGGTGCCATCTGCTTCTTCGTATTCCACTTGGTATTCACCAGATGGTTGCGGGTTGGTGCAATGTTGACAGACTTGCACTTGGTGTACTTGGTGCTGTTGTTTCTTAAGTTCTCCAAACTGTTTGACAAGTGAGTCCATTTTCTCAGTCAATACCTTAATTGCTTCGACTGGAATCGGATTTGATGCAGCGATAGGTGCTGAAGTTGTTGAGTGATCTCCAGAGTTCCAATCATGGTGATGCATGGTCATATTCTCTATGAGGTTCCATCCTTCTTCGTCGGTCTTTGCCATGAAGCTTCCTTGTGCAGCAGCATCGAGGGTGGTTCGGTGGTTAGGGTCTAAACCGTTATAGAAGGTACACAATTGTGCGGATTTGTCGAGACGGTGATTGGGGCATTTCTTTTAGGTTCCTTTGAATTGTTCCCATGCGGTGTATAATGACTCATCGAATGCTTGTCGGAAATTCATGATGTCATTTCTGAGTTTGGTTTGTTTAGAGGGCGGAAAGTATTTGGTTAGAAACTTTGTCACCATTACAGTCCATGAGGGGATAGAGCCGGTCTATAAACCTTCAAACCATGTTTGCGCATGATGTGTGAGCGAATAAGGGAAAAGATACAAGCGGATTGTGTCTTGGCTAATTCCTTTTTGTTTGTAGGAGTTTGAAAGAGATATGAACTTGTCGAGGTGAGAGTTTGGATCATCACTGGGTAATCCATGGAATTGACAGTGGTTTTGGATTAGTTGGATGATGTGGTGTTTAAGCTCGAATGATTGACCAGGGGTTTCAGGGTAGAGAATTGGTCCTCCTCTTCCTTCGATAGAGGGTTTACTGTTGTCAGCGAGAGTGATGTGTTCAGCCATTGCTTGTCTAAGCGCGGATTGCTTCTTTTCTCGTCGAATGGTATGTATTATAAGTTCTGGATCAGAAAAGTTAAACAGTGGTGCAGATCTAGGGGAACAGGTCATACACTAAAGAAAAACAGACAATAAAGGAAAACTAATAATAACGAAAATATTTTTGTTTCTTCTTTTTTAGAAGGTTTTATCCTAAGGGTTTACTAGAATTGGGATTGGGTGGGCCTCCGTATCGGACAGTTAGTCTCCCCGGCAACGGAGCCAAAAACTTGATGCGCGACTCGCGAGTGGTTCGTTTGCAAGCCCGATCGGTGGGTTTTATAATTTATAATTGCTGGGGTCTAAGCGTGACTTACTAATACTGAACCAAAGGCTAGTAGATGGTAAGTATGACCTAGAGTCATTCTTAAAGAGAAACTGAATTGAAACGGAGGTGATCCAATCAATCTTTCTTTTCTAGTAAAGGTTTTAAAAGAGTGCGTTGGGGGTTTTGGTTCAGTTAACTAAATAAAGCGAATATAATAATAAATCAGATAATAAAATTAGTATTTGTTGTGAGTTCATTAGCTTATAATGTGGGACGATGACTTTTAGGGAAAATGTTTACTAAATTTGGAATGTTCGCTAGGCTTGGTAGTTTATGGTATAACCAATAGATTCCCTATTAGTCGGTTATCAAATAATATGTCACGAGGAACTATGGTGTCATGATTCTGATTAAACAGACAATGCTCAACTCTCCACACTCTCCTATGAGGGAGTCAGTAACCCTTATTATCGAACGCATTCGCTCATGGGCGAAGGAATAGAGTAGCAAGTCTACAACAAGTCTAACCGTTCTTAATACCATAAAGACTATAAATCCAGCAGACAACTAACTTAGAAAATATGTTCGGACTTAGTTGATCAATTCTCATTAATGAAATTCAAGCATGGTAAGCGAAGGAAAGTCTTGAGGTTTCTTGCGTACCTTACTTTAGATTTCATAGGTTAGGGAAAAGTATCACTATAAATTGGATTTTAAACTTTCCTTTCTCGATACAATTAACAAATCCCTAGGTTTTTGTAAATGGTTATTTAGCCTATAGCCTACCTAATCTAATCTAATCTGAACTAACTAATCTAATTAAAATGCTAATTAAAATGCTGACGGCTTTTTGCATAAAGTTAAACCCAGACCATGTCGGAAAATGCTATGGTAGTTCACAATGTATTTAATCGTTTACCGATGTTTCCATTGTGAATTTAATTGCTTCGCGATGTTTGCATGATAGGTACATTGTGATTTGAAGTGTACAATACTCATGGCAATTCCACATAATCACATTGCATTTTATGATGCTTGCATGACGTTACAATTAAACCCATAGTTTTTACACAGATAACTATTGACCAAGTATTAAGGTTCGCGACCCCTCTTTACAAGGTTACAATCACGTTTGTTAACCAAAAGCCGAATGTAAGTTTTAGGTTTAAAATCATAAAATAAGACCGTTTATAAAGTTTCCATTTCAATAATGTCGATCCATAATACAACTACCTTCGGTCGTTACCGGCTTCCATGCGTTTGTACTTTACTCGAAAGCATTTCCAGCACTATACCAAGTAAACAGTCGAATAGGGGCCGTCATATTATTTCACGACACATTTAAAGTCATCCCACAAATATATAAGCTAACTACATCACAACAAATACAATAGTAATCTACTCGCTAATCATGGCATAAACGATCTCTAGCATAATTAAAGTATACATATTTAATTAAGATAGAAAAGGATAGAAATAATTGAGATTAATATGCGAGAAGGAATAGACTTGAATTAATAAGCGTATCTTCAAGCGTACACCCAAGATTACAAGATGATCCCTAGCTTTCGTTCAACTCTAAACAAGCTTCCTAACTAGCCTAATACTAATTTTGAAGTAAGAAAATAGAATGAGAAAGTAAAGAAATAAATATGCCTAACACATGTAGGAATATTGGGACATCTCCAAATGAAGCCTTGGGGCTTCTATTTATAGGAGAAATTTGGCTCAAGTTAGCATCCCAAGGCTCACGTTAGCAAAAGGTGGAAAAGGTGGTGCACCGGGTACGAAAAAGGGCGTAAAGGTGGTGCACCGGGTACCGAAAAGCATGTAAAGGCCTAGCACCGGGTACATGCAAGGACCAAAAAGCGGAAACGGGATGGGGGAGTGGTGGCCGGCGGCAGCCAGCGGCGGTGGAGTGGTGGCCGGCGGCGGCTGGCCCCCCCGCCCCGGTTCGTCGCCTGTTGCCTCGTTTCTTGATTCATGCGTGTTTTCTTCGTTATACGTCCGTTTGCGTTGATTCTTTTAGCGTTGGATTCATAATTTAAAAACGAAGACTTTGATGAAAAGATATCTCAAAAATATGTCTCCCATCTTTGGATGTCTCGTACGAATCTTTTGGATCTTCCGGTGTACGTAGAATCTTCATTCTTCGTCCGTTTTTGTCGATTCTTTTTCTGTTGGATTCGTAATTTGAAAACGAACATCTTGAATGAGATGGATGTTGGTGATGGGCACTTTTGTCTTGAAATCTCGTTTTGATGCCTTGAATCTTCAAACGTGTGTGGAATCTTCGTTTTTTCATCCGTTTTGCTTGAATTTCATCGTGCAACCTTGTTTTGACCATCTTGGCATAATACTATTGGTTTGTATTGTTTTTGAGTTAAAATGCCAAGAATCGTTTCAGAATGAGAGAGATATCGGTAGTAAAAACGTGACTTTTTACGCGATATTAGAATCAACCAAGAAACTTCAATCACCTGCAGATCGCCGCTTCTTTCTTTAAACACATCTCCCCGTCTCTACCTTAGGGAAGTTCCTTTCTTTTTGTCATGATTTTCTCCATTACCATATATCCAACTATGCCAAAATTCTAAGTGTGGGATTCCATCCCACCAAATTTTTCAAAACACTTAAAATTGTTCCACTATTTCAAAACCTAAGTGTAGGATTTTTCCCGAAAAAAATTATATGTGTTAGCAATGAACATTGAGGACAATGTTGTTTTAAGTGTGGGATACACGGTATATATATACCGCAAGTTTATATTTGCCTGTCCAAAGTAACACCTCCGTTTTCATTCAAACTTTTTCAAAATTTTTCGCAAAACCAACATAAAAAGTTGATATTTTTAATCATCAAAAACATTCGAAAATCCAACCTCGACGGTGTTCGACATCTATTCGGTTGATTTTGAATATTTTTAAAAAGATTTTAGTCTTAGAAAATTCTTTTAAACTACAACAAATCTGGCTTTATAGGACGCCCATTAGTGTCTTCAAAGACTACTTTATAGGACCATTTATCTGATAGGACCAATCATTTAAGCGTCACATAAAAAGGCGTTGTAATAAGTAAAAGGCGTCCTAATATAGATGATGGGACACTTTTCTATGAGTCTTCTAAAATGTCTAATGCAACACATACGGCGTCCTAACAAACCAAAAAATAGGAAGCTTTTTGGTGTTCTTTATTTTAATGCATGTGTGCTTACTATCATCTTTTGAGACACGCACAAACGTCCTATAAGTCTAATAGGACATTTTTTGATGTTCTAAAGTCTGATACACTTATGCCTACTATCATCTATTGCGACATGCACAAACGTCCTAAAAAATCTATTAGGATGCTTTTTGATGTTCTAAATTGTAATATACGTGTGCCTACTATCATATTTTGAAACACGCACAAATGTCATAAAAAGTCAATAGCATATGAAGAATTGTTCTTATTGACTACGATTCAATATATATTACAAATTAAAACAATAAATTGACTAAATTTATGTTAGATAGTGATTATTATTATTTAAATTTACAAGCTCAAAGATCTTTCAATAAATAGAAAGAATAAAATTTAATTATGATTCAAAGAGGTCATTCAATAAAAAAAGTATTTATCCTAATAAATTAATAATATTGTCCAAAATAACGTCGTCTAACGATTACATAACAAGTAAAGAGAATCAAGCACACGAAACATAAAACTGAAAACATAGTTTTTAGTCATCACACATCTTCATCTTCATATTCATCATTCATCTTCCTCACGCATCACCTACAAAATAAATATGTAGATAAGTATAAAGTTTATCATGCGTGTTTGTTCAAGAAATCAAATCCATATTTTAGTGGATGAGAACAAGATTGAAGGAAAAATTAAAATTGTCAAGATAGGCTAATAATTGGAGATTAGTGGAAAGAAATGAGGTACATCAGATGATGAGGTAAGGGGCAAAACTATGTGCTGGAATGGGACTAATGTCAGGTGTTGTGATGTATGTATTGATGGAATAATAATAAAATTTGTCCTTTTCTATAATATATTAAAAAAGATTAAAAAGGTTAGCAAGTTTAACATACCGAAACGAACGGACAAGGCCATGCGGTAGTTGCACCAACAGCATCATCAATTGTGACAAGTAACTCATACGGCCTCACCAAACGTGCAGATCTGATGATAGGGGTTTGTATATTTACCTCACACCAACCCGGTCCAATCTCTGCACCACCAACATACTCATTTGGATCTAAGCTCTTAATCCTGCCTTTTGCTAAAATCTCTCTAGAATTAAAAATATTTCGGATGTAAACTTCAGCTCCAACCTATAAATTATATTTAACCAACATGTGGATCATATTGGAATACACATGTATATGTAAATAAAAGGAACATAATAATAAACAAATACATAGATAAAATACATACCCGTAAAGGAACACTTAAATCATTCATAACATGATCGCTCGACCCTTCCTTCTCAGACTGCTTGTCTTCGTATTGAGCCACTTTAGCTTCGAGTTGTTCGTTTCGAATCTTCAGTTCAACGTTCTCTCGACGACAAGCTGAACGACTAGGAATCACACCCCAAACATCACTAGCACGAACACCTAGCCCATACATGCGTGCAAGACCATTTTGATCATTGGTTATAACTTTAGAAAATGTATCATCTGGCCCTGGCTTATCAACTGAACCCTTTGGAAGCTTTGACTTGTATCTTTGCATCTTTTTCTAGATTAAAAACATTATATAAGAAGCAGATTTAATATAAATATAATTAGTTACATGAATTAAGAATGCTAACTATATTATCAATTCAAGACATTGTAATTTTGAGAACAAACCTGATATCTACACAAGATCTGATACGCCAAACTCAAGAAAAGGCTTCTGAATCTTCCTCTTTGTCTTCATCTTCATCTAAAACTAGAGTATTGGTGTCAACAACTGTACCACTTAAACCCTCTCTAATCAAGTCAATATTCATGTTATCATCTTCCTGGGGCCCGCTAGATGCATTGCTCTGCAAATATGTTTCAACATCATCCAGACATGTTTGTTCACTCATATCATAAGAATCTCTAGCTGTTGTCTTGATCATAACGTACCACCCTTTTTCAATAGGGTCCTCAATGTAAAAAAACTTGTCGTGCTTGACTAACTAGTATATAAGGTTCATGATGAGGCCTTAAGCCTTCAAAATTAAGCAGAGTAAACCCATTCTCATCTGTTCTTTTCCTCCTACCGTTTGAAATCCAATCACAATCAAAAAACACAACTTTTTTATCTATAGAATATTCCAACTCAATGATGTTATTTAGAACCCCATAGTATGTTACATCTCCCATAATAGGATTGTTGTCCCTAGCACTAGAGAAGCTGTTAGTCACGGCCTCAAGCATAACTCCACTATTTTGCGTTTTTCTTTTTTGCTCGAGATTCTTTGTATGGAATCTAAAACCATTTATGATATATCCCTTATATTGTTTCACAATCTCAGTGGGACCACTTGCCAAAGCCCTTAGTTCATCGGTGATCCTATGATCCCCTGTAATATCTAGTGCCTCAACCTGATTAAATGTAAGATGCACGTGTAAAATTTTTCATAAAATTCAACTAGTTGGAAATTAATGCTCTACAATTTATGCTTATCACTTACATGCTCTTGAAACCATGATTCAAAAGTTTCACTATGAATACGTTGAACCTCACGCTCACGCAATCGTCGATTTTGATTATGAACAATCTGAAGATGTTCACTGCCACGAATATATATAATAAAAAGGTAATTAATAATAACAAAAACAGAAAGTAATATAATCTATAATTTCCCAAAACATTATTACCTGATGAATTCATCAACCTTGTTACAGTTGAACAATACATAAGTATGTGCTCTAGTTAAAGTTTGAAGGTCCAGTGCTTTAATCTCTGCGGCACCCAGTGGACGACCCGTCATCGAAAATATAGGTAAAACATCCACACAACCACCATCATCATAATTCCGACTTTCTCTATTATGTCTGGTCTCGATATCAGGGGATAAGTACAATGAACAAAATGACATACACTCTTCGACTAGATACCCTTCTGCAATTGAACCCTCAGGTTTACTTTTATTCCGCACGTAAGATTTTAATGTAGACAAATACCTAAGTAATAAAAATTTTTTAAGTCAAGTTTAATGATAACTAAAAATAAGAACTAACTAAAAGATAAATACATACCTCTCGATTGGATACATCCAACGGTAATGAACCGGACCGGCTATTTTGGCCTCTGAAGCAAGATGAACCGAAAGATGAACCATGACATCAAAGAAAGATGGTGGAAAGATCCTCTCTAGATCACACAAAATTTTCCCGATCTCAGTTTCCATTTGAACTAAATCATGAGGGTTAAGAACTTTAGAACATAGTTGTCTAAAGTAAAGGCATAACTTCATTATAGGAGAACGCACGTGCCTAGGTAACACATTTCGCAAGGCTACTGAAAGTAACTGTTGGATCAAAATATGATTATCATGACTTTTAAGCCCAAACATTTTTGGAGGTTTTAGCTGGACACATCTTGATATATTAGCTGCATATCCGTCTGGAACTTTCACATTTTTTAAGACACGACAAAATATTTCCTTCTCATCTTTATTCATTGAGAAACAAGCCGGAGGCAGGTACAATTTGTTACTATCTTCATCTTGCGGATGAAGTTCTCGTCTTATATTCATTTCTTTCAAATCAAGGCGGGCTTTTAAATGATCCTTTGTCTTTCCATCTATATTCATCAACGTTCCGACTACACTATCACAAATATTCTTCTCAATATGCATCACATCAAGATTGTGGCGTAGCAAATTTTCTTTCCAATATGGCAACTCAAAAAATATACTTCTTTTCTTCCAATTAAATGGTAGATCTGGGTTATCCTTCACTAGCTTTCCAAATTTGATTTCATATCCATCTAGCTCGTTAAGTACATCTGACCCAATCAACCGGCGAGGTGCCCTTCCGTGTTCTTCAGTGCCATCAAAAGACTTTTTATCTTTCCAAAAAGCATGTTTGTTATGCAAAAATTGACGATGTCCCATGTAACAAAATTTTCTACCATGCTTTAACCGTTGTGATTTTGTATGCTTATGGCAACATGGACATGCCAGTTGACCTTTTGTACTCCATCCTGATAAATTCGCATAAGCAGGAAAGTCGTTTATGGTCCACAATAAGGAAGCACGCATTTGAAAGTTATTATTTGTTGAAGCATCGTAAGTCTCTACTCCAACATCCCACAACTCTTTTAGCTCATCCACTAAAGGCAGTAAATAGATATCTATATTATTCCCTGGAGCATGTGGACCCGGTATAAGTAAAGATAGCATGAAATAAGGTTGTTTCATGCACATCCATGGTGGTAGATTATATGGAATCAAAACAACAGGCCATGTACTATGAGAAACATTCATGGTCCTAAACGGATTAAACCCATCACTAGCTAAGCCAAGTCTAACATTGCGAGGTTCCTTAGAAAATTCAGGATAGTGAAAATCAAATGTTTTCCACGCTGGGGAATCTGCAGGATGTCTCAGGTAACCATCTTTAGGGCGACTCTCATCATGCCATCTCATTGAAGCAGCAGTTTTTGATGACATATATAGCCTTTGCAACCTTGGTTTTAGTGGGAAATAGCGCAAAACTTTTGAAGCAATCTTGTTATGGTTAGGCAATTCCGTTGACTGATCTTCGTGATCATCCTCAACTTGTGTAAATCTTGATGTATGGCAAACATCACATTCAGTTTTCATTTCATTTTCTTTCCAGTACAACATGCAATCATTAGGACATGCATCAATTTTCTCGTAACTAAGTCCCAAATCTCGTATAATTTTCTTCACTTCGTACAATGACTTAGGTATTGAAGAATCTGGGAATGCCTCTCTCAGCGTATCAAGAATCATTGTGAAACCTTGGTCATTGCATTTTCCAATACACTTACCATGATACAGTCTAACGATAAAAGAAAGAACCGAGAAATTTTTACACCCAGGATATAGTTCTTTCTTTGCATCTTCCAAAACTTTATAAAACTTTCCTGCTTGTGCATTTGGTATATCAAGATTTTCATCATCTATGCCAATGTCATTTGTAGGCATGTTCTCATCTAATACACAGAAGGCATCATACACTAATCCTTGCATATCGTCTGCTTGATCGAATGTAGGAGAATTAGACTGCTGGTAAAGTGAAGGTGAAATTCGATAACCTCTAATAAAACCATCACATATAAGATGTATTCTAGCATTCTCTCGATCGACCCATACATCATTACCGCATTTAATGCATGGGCATAAAATCTGTCCACCCAAGCACTCCTTAGAAAACATAAGATCAAGAAATTTTTCCAAGCCTTTTTCGTATTCAATATCCACTCTTGGTAAAGACATCCAGCTATCATCCATCTTGGCCCTAAATTAAATAAAGCAAACAAGTCACAACATTAAACATTAAAAGGAAACATTTGTAATGCTAATAAAGCATATTTTTTTTTAGAAAAAGCAGACTTTTATTAAACCAAAACCATTAACACAATACAAAGCAAACCAAACAACACCCAAATTACAAGCTGTAATAAGGGTCATGACACAATACAAACACACTTGAGAGCATTATAAGAATAAGTACATGACCAAACATTGAGGACATAATACACCATAAAAGACAAAAGTGAGGACCATCTTATTCTAACTTGACTAGCCTCCACCAGCTAGCTAAAACAACAAAAAGATCATTCCATCCTGATACAACATGGGACCACTATGCTTAGTAACAAACAGAAACAAACAACAGTGACCAGCAGGCATTAACATAACCTAGAACCTCAGAAAAATGAAACGCAGACCAGCAACATTGACCAAAAAATTAGAGCTGCAGCAGAAAACCAAACATAAACAAATTCCTTCCATTGACAAAACCCACCACTCAAGCCCCATCCCAACTGCATTATTTTCCAGATTAAACGCATGAACCAACCTCTTCACAAGAACTGAAAACCGGATCTCATCGATACTATTGAAACCACACCACATGTACAGTCCCCAAAAACGGAACCCACGAGGCCATGACCATATATGACAATTTTAACAAGCATGAAACAATGTGAGTGTTACTAAGTTGGCCAAAATATTAAAACACGCATATTTGGGTCTGATACATGACAGCCCAGTAGTAATCTCAAGAGATCCAAATTAAATCGAGTATGTCAACAAGCGACCGCTGAATTGGAAAAGAAGGCTAATGAATATATGACAAGTCAGTCCAGTTATTCAGGTCAATTTTGTTCCATTTTTAGAAGGAATGATAACATCTATCTAATACCAAACCGAAATTAGAAAACGAAATCCAGTAAATCTGAAAAATATGTGTTTGTATAGTTGTGTTCTGTGTAAATCATTATAACCAAAATGTATTGCATATCAAATTAAACTCCAACCTTCTCTGAACCAAATAATCTGACTCCCATCTTAACCAGAGTCCTAATCATCCACTTGACACAACCAGTCTTTCAACAAATGAATTTGGTTAAAGACTTTACAGTTCATAATCATTATGATAACAGATCACAAATAGAGTTGATGCTCTCTTCCAAATCAAAAATAAGTTAGTATATATCACTTATTCTTTCTACCATTTAATATAACTATTCATCAGTAAGTGGACTTGTTAGGGGTCGGGGTTTTCTCCCTAATTATGATGATGCATAACTGATAAGTAGAACAAAGATGAAAAATCAACATTAACATCTCTAGAAGTTGTGTTTATAAATTCATATGTGGAATGAGATAAGTAAATAAGTTGGATACCTGATCGATCACTTTGATTACCGTTGGAATGAGAGGATTGTTGTAATTTTACTGTTTTTTAGATCCGTAGTGGAGATATTTGTTGCTGTGTACGAGCGTGAGTTAATCAGAGAAATTCATTAGAGCTGGAAAGTGTGTTAGGGTTAAAAGATGGTTATATTGCTCACTACAACCCTTATTAATATATACTGATACTCACAAACTAAAACAAAGTATGAATTGGTTAGCTGGTTGTGTATCTTGATTAGTGAACGGATGGTCACAGGTTCGATTCCTTGGATTGTCTTTTGTGGGGTTTTTTTTCCATCTTTTTACTAACTAATTGATAAAATATTAGCCAAGTGTATTTGGCTTGACCATCTTTTGTGTTTATTTATTTCGCTATCTTTTTACTAACGACTTGAAAATATATTTACCAAATGTATTTGTAACCAACTCCAAGGTAGCAGAGCACGAACAATATTTTACGGATCAAGTGTCCTATTCGGTATAATTAACATAAGATGCCGACTAAAATGAGTCATATAAAAGTAAATATATAAGACTCACATATTAGGTGTCCTATTATATACAATAATACGACCCCAACTTTTATGTGTCCTTTAAAACTCAATGGGATAAGACCCATATATCAAGTGTCCTAATAGTCTCTAAAATAATAAGACATCGACCAAAAAGCGTCCTTTCGAAGCTCAATATAATAAGACTCACACGTTAAGTGTCCTATTAATTACTACAATAATAGGACATTAACGAATAAACATCCTATAAACCTAAGGTAATAGGACACACATATAAAGAGTCATAACACATACAACAATAATATGAATAAAAAAATGAAGCGTCCTATTAGATGTTTTATAGGACGCCTTCAAAAAGTGTCCCACAAAAAAGGTCCTAAAAGGTCATTTTTGTTGTAGTGTAAAGGGATAAACTTTCTGTCAAAATAAATAAATTTCTTTGGAAAGTAAGATAAGGCAAAAAAAAAAATATGAACGTGTCTTAAACTGAAATTGTGAAATCCTCTAGGCATCGTATGACTGGGTGCATATAACCCCTTTTGTTGTAAGGTATTTGAGACCATTATAAGCATTCATTTTTAATGCTTCACTTTCATTTCGGAGTGTGCACCAATGCATGTGTCTTTGATTTAGAACTTGCTCCTGTAATGCGTTTCGAGACCATACCAATGAGTGCCGTGTGTGGTATAGGTGCAATTAGATGATCTTGACATTTATTAGGATTAACTCATTTCTTTCATATCTTTTCAAGCCAACCCTTCCAACTTTCTTTCTAAGATTGTTGATGATCCGATTAGAAAATCCTTTGCACCTTAGCCATTTCATTTCAAAACCACAGAAACCGTAAAAACTTCCCCACTACACAAACACTTTCCCACTAAACACCATTCTAGATCGTGAACCTCATAGATCATAAGTAAAGGATTGCTTGAGATATCTTTCTATTGGTGTCTCATCTTCAAACATCTCTCCGTACCTTTCAAGAGTTTAAAAAGAAAAGAAATCTAAAAAGAAGATACGTTACAAAAGTGAAGATAGTACCTATCACGAAGATATTATCCGCAGAAGACAGTACGAAAAATTGGTACTTGTCAAAAGAGAAGTCAAAGATGTCTCACTACATGAAGGATCTCCGAGGTCATAAAAAGAAGAAAAAGAAAAAAAGAAAAGAAAAGCAGACCTTGGAGAACTCCTAGAAGACCTCAAATAAGCAGACTACTCTCCAAAGAAGAAGAATCCGTTAGATCTCAAAAGAAACATCAAAAGAAGAGATTATTCCTCTAGGAGATGAGTCTACTCTAGTAGTTATCTCAAGTGAAACTTGCTTTGATCTTTGAAAAACTCCGAGTCTGAAGCTCCAAAACCCTAAAGCCATTGACCAACCTACCCCTATCCTTACCCACTTTACCCTTACTCACACAACCCAATTAAAATGCCTTGGGATAATTAGCACCGTTCTTAAAGGAGTGGTGGAGATTCGATTCTCGACCAAGCCTATGACGATAAGCACTACATGACTGGCAATGAGCGATTTCGTTTCTATAGATTATAGGTAACCCGATACACTTCTGAGTGAATTGAGTGACCCACTTGTGAGAATCGCCCAGTCATGTACATCTATGTCTCAAGAGTTGCAAAGTATGCCAAAAAGGGTTGATCAATTTTATGTTTAAGTATAGTTAGTTTTTGTTGATGCTTACTTTCCGAAAAGATTTATCTAATTTGAAGAAAGTGACTTTCTGCAGAAGGTACTCTAAGCATCCAAAATAATTTTTCAAAAACTATTTTCCAAATGAGGTTTGCTTGAGGACAAGCAAAAGCTTAAGTGTGGGATATTTGATGTATCGCAAAAAGTCACGTTTTTACATACATTATTTGTCCCATATTTAGCTCTTTTCTAACAAATATATCTTAAAATCATCATTATTCACCAACTTTTGTTAGAAAGGTATAAACTTATCGGTCTTTAGAAAATCAAGCAAAAAGGGCAGAAAACTAACCTAAATAGGCACCATTTTGAGCCTAACCCTAATTCCACTGTAAACTTCACACCGGGCCCTCATGACTATCTTATTTTGTAGCCATGGAGATTACAAGAACGTGGATATATGGATTGCTTAGATTGGATCAAGGATGAGAGAGATACGCAACAAACAGCACAACCGAAGACTACAAAACGTATTCTGGACACGCCTAGGCTCCACACATCCAATTTATACCAAATTGGTATCATTAGAAGCGTAACGGAATTACGAGACCGTAGGCGAAAGAATCAAGTCAAACGGACGCGTAACGAAGAAGATACGGCCTTCCGAAGCAACGCGAAAAGACGAGAAAATCACACGGCCTACCACACGGCCACCCCCTAGCTGTGTACCGCCTAGAGGAGGCCGTGTACGACCTATACAAGGCTGTGCACGGCTTGTATAGGGCCATGTACATCTTGGTTTGGTCTTGTGGTCTCTCGTTTTGCTTCGTTTACTTGTACGTGCATGCTTATGGACTTGTACTCTTGCATCCTTGGTTGCCTATAAATAGAGCACTCCTCATCCTCATTTCAAACACCTTCACACCTCACACCTTCAACATTTCTCACTTTC
Source organism: Helichrysum umbraculigerum (assembly GCA_949592205.1). NCBI lineage: Eukaryota > Viridiplantae > Streptophyta > Magnoliopsida > Asterales > Asteraceae > Helichrysum > Helichrysum umbraculigerum. The sequence goes on along the minus strand of CATIUR010000005.1, from coordinate 120,622,008 downwards.
TCTCTCACATACACACTCTCTCTCTAGATTAGATTAGTTTAGTTTCTCTCTCTATGTTCTCTCTCTAGGGAACTAGAGAGATGTAGGCACGGTTCGAGTGGGGAAGATAGTTGTAGCTTGGGTATTTTATTGTATTGAAGTTTTTAAGACTCTGGATTGTACTACTCAGTGTTACGCTGCTTAAATACTGGTTATTACTTATTCCTTTACTTACGGTTATTATGTTTTGTTTGCATGATATCTTTGTTTGTGTTGCGAATATTGCCATGCTATTTACGTAGTTTGATACTGTGATTGTTGAAATGTAGATATTAGGATTATGAATGATATTTAATTCATATTTAACATGCTATGATTGGTGATTGTTTTGATGTATATCTGGTTGAGTTTTACATGAATATAGACTTAATCCAGTTTCCACCCTTTCCAGTCTTTCACGTGACTATTGCCTTGGGATAGGATCTGATCAACCCTAATACTACGTAGATATAGTTATCTCATATTACAGTATGAAGCTATGAATATTCCATAAATCAGCACAGTACTTCGTATAGCGTTGGAAACACCTCGTGTGGAGTACAAATACGTGGAAGCTAAGGAACTGCCGTAGGGTTATTTCATCGTGGAATACCTAAAAGTCACCCTTTTAGAATATGGGTCTAGGAACAATAAAGCTGTGGAAATGCTCGCTGCACCGTACACCGTTAGTACACCAAGGTTAAAATACAGCTGTGGAAATGCTCGCTGCACCGTACACTATTAGTACACCAAGGTTAACATACAGCTGTGGAACTACTTTAATGTACAATACACCGTTAGTATACCTTGAGTCTGGAACACTGTGGATATGCCAAATGCACTGTACACCGTGAGTATACCTTGAGTCTGGAACAATGTGGATATGCCAATTACAATGTACACCGTGAGTATTCCTAGGGATGAACGCCTGATAGAAAAGGAGGGTCTAATTCATGACGGAGTTAATTTTGCTTAAACCTGATATAAATGAGTTCTGAAAAGAAAGCAAGTATTCACCTGTAATACAAGATGCTTAAACCGCTTAACTTAACATAACCGACAGCTCAACATATATAGCATACAATTTGTACATACCTAGACAAACTCGGATAGATTTAGGTGTTAAGAAAGGTCAGATACATAATTGCAGTTTGTTACCTTATGCCTACACCCAGGATATATCATCCGTAGAGGTCGCTTAATCTTTTAAGACAAGTGAGGGGAGTTTAAACAACCTGTTTCTGATCAGCATCTGGATAACCTAGGATTCAGTGACATATGTTTTTAGGCTTTTAGACTAAAACGTAGGGTCCTAGTGTTTACACCGACTGTCCGTCTGATGATTTGCGCAAGGTTGTCTCCAATCATCCTTATAATGAATATCATATAGAAACCCTAATTATCGTAGTTTCAGCAATCACGCTCTACCTATTGCCTACTCTCTATTTTATTTACTTGTTTTATCTAGTATTAGATAAACCAACCAAAACCTGCCTACTTTTATAAACCCATCCTATCAGAAAGCTCGCTTACGGTAAGTCCCTTTTAGTTTCATTCGCTCCGATTTTAAGAACGACACTCGAGTTATACTTACTGCTTACTCCCCAAAAGTAGGTAGTACTTATAGTTTGAGCCCCAGCTCATATAAATTTAAAACCTAACACATTCACTTGTTGCATCGTTGTTTGCAGGACCGCTGTGCCCACCTTAGAACGACCGCCACAGAGTCAACACTATGACGGCGCAACATGGGACCATCAGAATCACCTTTTTGCAAAGGATCATTTTCTGATGTTGCCTCTGGTTGGGTCTTATTGATGTTACTTCTGACCTCCTCTGCCAGTGGGCTAGCAAGAGTAGAAGCAGCCCTTCCAGAATGGTCACTTCCATCTTCATTGACCATCTGCTGTGGTAATTCCTGTGGCTGAGACATCTGAGCAGCAGCAGCCTCAGATGCCTATGTTTTAGCCTTTTTGGCTTTAACAAATTTAGCTTTCTTATTCCCTTGTTTTCTTTTGTTGCCACCAATTGTTGTGGGTTGAGAAGTGGTAATTCTTGTGGCTGAGACATCTGAGCAGCAGCAGCCTCAGATGCCTGTGATTTAGCCTTTTTGGCTTTAACAGATTTAGCTTTCTTGTTCCCTTGTTTTCTTTTGTTGCCACCAATTGTTGTGGGTTGAGAAGTGGTTGGTGTATCTACATTCTCTGCAACAATTGGTTCAGAGGTGGTTGGTGGTACCTCCTCTGTAGCAGAAGATGTAGGAAGCATTGCATCAAACAATGCTGTAACCTTCTTAGAAAATCCTTTTGTATCCCTTCTCATATTTGCAAAAACTTTTGGTTTGTGCTGAACTATTATAAAAACATGATCTTTTTCAACAAGATCAGGAATATTTGCATTTATAAAAGTTGCACAAATCTAGGATACATCAAAAATTTCTTATCTGAACTTTGCTCTAAATTTCTAATCATGCCATCTAAAATAAATCTTGAAAAGTTGAATCTTCTTCCATTGGCTAAACAAACAATTGCATAAGTAATGTTGCTTGGAAACTCATTGAATGAGGATCTTTTTGAAGATAAGCATAATTGAATAACATGTATTAAAAATCTCCACTGTGGGCTAAACTTAGATTTGTAAAAAGTAAAAATTCCCATTACCCCCTCATAGCCCATCAGTGAGATATTGGCAAAAAGATCAGAATTTTCAAGTTCAGTTATACCTCCAGCATCATCAAATTGAAGTAATTGACGAATAGATGCCTCAGATACAACTAGTTGTGTCTCTGCAACGGTAGACACAATCCTCTTCTCTCCATTAACTGTTTCAATCGATGCGTTTACCCAAAAATCATTAAGATAATCTCTGTAAACTTTCGGATTGATAGTAAGCGCATATAAGATATGACTACTCCTCAAGAAATCAACAATCTGCCAAAAATCCTTAGCGTCGTTTGGTTTCATCAAGTAAGCAACTTGATTGTGAAGTGATGCAAACGGTAATTTATGTGCCATGAAAACAGAATGAAGATGAATTAAATGAGAAATTGAGTGATTTGAATGTGTTTAAGGCGCGAAAGAATGAACTGATTGAGAGTATTTATTGCTCTGTGAAAACGTAAAGTGTTTTTAAGGTTTATGACTGCCAAATATATCGCAGCAATAAAATCCCTAAGTGAAAAACACAGACAGTAATAACGGAGCAATACTAACAGTTAAAACTGAAGTTTAAACAAACAGTCATAACTGAAGCCCGACAAGCAGTAATAACAAAGTTATCACAGACAGTAATAACGAAGTTAAAACTACCAGTTAAAACTGAAACAAAAGTAGCAGTAAAAACTCAATCAGTTAAAACTAATAAAGCTAATATCACCAACTTGTGAAAGCAGTAATAACCGACCAAGGCATTATCCACTATACACAAGCAGCGATAAAAACTTAGTCAGATTAGTTATACTAAGCAGTCATAAAACAACTAACAGTTATAGCCAGAATGGAAATAAAAGTAGCAGTTATAACTATCTTAGTGAAATAACACACGATAGTAAAAATTCACTCACGATAGTAAAGCAGTTTTTTTTTTTTTTTTTTTTTTTTTTTTTTTTTTTTTTTTTTTTTAAGTTAAAAAAAATAATAAAAAGTAAAAATGTACTCATCATCAACAAAAGACATATGTTGAGGATAGTATCGTTCCTCAAGAGAATCTCTGAAGCTAGAAGTAGTAGTAGATGGAATAGTAAAAGGAATAGGCACAGCTCCAGAAGAACCACATTTACGTTTGATCCAAGCTTTAGCCTTTTGCTTTACAATCTTCACGTTCTGCTTCCAGAATTTGACTCTATCTTTGATACGTGTAGGAATATTACGCCTAGCAATCCTCCTTTTTGTCTCAATCTCTCTGCATCTCTCCTTCAATTCCCAATTTTCTTGATTCAGTTGAACCAGCTGATCCTGCAATTTTTTTATTTTTTTTTGGGTAAAGGGTAAAATTTACCCGGTAAATATATTACTCCAAAAACATTTAAGAACAAAGGATATGAGTGAATCTCATATCACAGCCCGTTACATAGGCAAAACTACATAACTAGGACACAACCTCTACCTGCATTTGACCCAATACAAGAATCAAATGAAAACCAAAACAAAACCATAAGACAACCAGATAATTGACTCAACCACAACAAAAAAAACTTATTTTTTCCTAATCTTCCCAGTAAGGTTGATATCAAAAGCCTTGCAAAACTCCGCTTGTTCTTCAGTCAAATCGTATACTTGATCACCATAGTCATCATAAACATCATCATCATCATAGTATTCCAGATTACTAGAACCACCACCACTTCCAGATCCCAACCAGACGCCATATAATAGGAGGTCTCATTAAAGACCTCTTCAACTTCACTTTCCAAATCTTCCAAAGTTTTATCCACATTAACCTTGTTACTACAACCTGCCTGATCAGCTTTAGAAACATTTGACTTACTTCCATGCACAGCCTTTTCATCACTCTTGGACGTCTCAACTTCCCGAATCACATCGTCCACTTTAGAATCTGACCCACTTAACACAGAAAATGGGTTAGAAATAGTAACATGTGAATCCTCCTTTTGCTTTGATTTTTCTTTATTAGCAGCCACCTTAGGACGATATACAAAATTAGACTTTTGTTTACCTAAAGGTATCCCTTGAACCTTCCTTGCAGTCTGACCATCTTTATTAACCTTAGAACCCTTTGATCCAACTTCAACAAACCCATCAGTAGCATTCTTCTGGACAGGGCAAGATGGGCATTGATTAGGAGAGTGGCCAAACAGTTTGCAGACATCGCATCTAGGAGGCTTCCATTCATATTCAACGCGAACATTCTCCTTTGTGTAACCCGACCCATCCAGTTTAGGAATAGCAACAACTATAACTTCCTTCAAGGCCTGATCAGAACAAACTTCAATTAAAGCTCTAGCAAAACTACTTCTACCCCAAGATTCCTCACACATAGTAGCAGTGTACGAATCCAATCTCATAGGAGTTCCAACCATAGTTGCAATCATGCTTAGCCTATCAGCTGTAAACGCAGCCATTGGAACATCGTGTAATTTAACCCACACCGGCACCTTGGTAAGATCTTCCTTTGTTAAACTAATATTCGGTGCCCATTGGTTAAGAATAATTGGACTAGTTCTAATCATCCATGGACCATTCTCAAGAACATCATTCATGCCTTTGTTAGTAGAGAACTTAAAGAAAAAGAACCCCTTAGCATTCATCATCACCTTCTGAAGGCCATATTTGGACCAAACATTCCTGACATAGTTCTCAACCACCGGAAACGCAATCCGTTTACCAATAAAATAACCATACAGGGTATTCAAAAACCTGTTATTTACCTCCTCCACCGAAGACAATGGAATAGTAACATCAGCCTCCACAACAGATACTTCAGATTGTAGATGTCGGAAATTAACCTGTACCTTTGAAGCTTTAGCCGTAACAACATTTAAATACGAAGTCCCGGTAGCCTTAGAAGGCTGTTGATCCTTCACTTTCTGTTAATCAGATAGAACAGGCGGAATCATGTCTTCCGAACAAGAATTCTGACCAGATTCCGAATTCAGCTTATCCAATTCATCAACTTGCAAGTTCTTGTTCACAAACGATTGAACATTCACTTGCATGCTGCTAGCTTGACTACCCGAATTAGCATCAGTATTTACTTGTTTATTCGCCACAACCGTGGGTTTCTTCAAAATCGATTTGACAGTAGGCTGTATAATTGCAGCCGTATTACTCTTCTCCTTTACCCCTCTCCCCGGACTCAGAAAACCCTTATCCATATTACATAAACCCAGACGACTCTCATACCTGTAAATACTTCAGATCGACAACAAAAGCAGCAAGATAATCGGCCACAATAATTAAATAGATGAACAAGTAGGCTCCAAGCAACAAATCCGCAAGTTACCAAGTGATAATTATGTCGCAATCAGGTAATCAAGAACACAAGATCGTCCAAGATCACCTAATAGATCTTACTTGCGCAGGAAGGCAAACCAAATATGATCTTATTATGAATGAGCCGCAAGTAACCAAAGAAAAAACCCTAGTTTCGTATATGAAGACAATCCTATCAGCAATCAATTGAACGATGAATCAGACTGATAATCACAACTAGATCAGGATTATGAATCGGTTAAATCAAAAACAAACACAGAATAATGATTTGGTGATGTGAAAAAACCCTACAATACGAAATTCAGCAAACTCACAAAACCGGCCAGAAACCCTACAAATTGAGTACTAACCACTTGAGAACAATGAATTAAATCCGAAGACTTAATTAATGGACAAGACAATCAGTAAACGAATGAGGAATTAATGAACCGAATGCAAGGAATGATGAGATTTACGAATTAGGGATGGAGATAGCAGAATCGCCAAAATCGCCTAGGGTGGGAGAGAAACCTAGCCGTGATCCTGCAAATTCTCAAACACATGTGCATCATTGTACTCATTGAGAGCTACAGCTTGATCATACATAGTAACATTTCCATACTGACCCAAATTAACAAACTCAGGACTTGTAACCTCTCTAATTTCAGTAACAGAAGTATAACCAGAAGAGATATGATCCATGATTTTGAAAATATTGAGTATGTGAAAAGTATGAGTGTTAGCACAAGATGTAGAAAGAAGTGATAAAATCAATTAAACATTTGAGTGAAAGATATGACCCTATGATTACTATTTGCATCAAAAGATGAGGATAATCTTAATTAAATTATATATTAACTGTGTGGTGTATATTTAACAAAAAGACAAGACAGCAATAAAGTTAAAAGCTTGCAGCTATAATCTGCAATGTTAGCTTAAAAATAAACACAGTAATAAAATGAAAAGATAAAAATTATATATACAGTGATAATTAATGAAGGCAGTCATAACCATAACCATTTATCCTTCAAACTAACAGATATAAAATTATAACTGACAGTAATAATGAAGAACAGTTATAATCACAAGAAAACTTCATTAACTATTCTATCAGTAATAACCCATAAGCAATAAAGAGATATTTATAGAAAAATAATTATAATGAAAAATACATAAGAAGAATTGATCATTCCAATACTAGTGACCAAAAATGTAAACCTGGCTACATCAAAAGCCTTAGTAAACAGATTTGTAAATTGATTATCAGTATGGACTTTTTCAATCTGAATGAGTCATTTTTCATTACAATCTCTTATAAAATGATATCTTATCTCTATATGCTTAGTTTTGGAATGTTTAACTGGGTTATTTATGATACTGATAGCAGAAGTATTATCAATCAAAATAGGAGTATTGAGAAAAGTCAAACCATAATCAAGCATTTGATTTTGAATCCAAAGAACCTGAGCACAACAGCTTGCAGCAGCTACATACTCAGCCTTTGCTGTTGATGTTGATACAGTGGTTTGCTTCTTACATTTCCATGAAACTAACCTATCTCCCAAAAATTGACAATCTCCTGAAGTTGACTTTCTGTCCATATTTGCACCACCATAATCACTATCTGTATATGCAACAAGATCAAAAGAATTACTCTTTGGATACCAAAGGCCCAATTTTGGTTGACCCTTTAAATATCTAAAGATCCTTTTGACTACAAACAGATGTGATTGCTTTGGACATGATTGAAATCTAGCACAAATGCACACAACAAACATGATATCTGGCCTAGAAGAGGTCAGATACATGAGTGACCCTATCATTGACCTGTACAGATGTACATCAACTTCTTCTCCTTCAGGATCAACTTGTAATGGCTTATGTGCTTCTATAGGTGTGCTTGCCACCTTTGCATCTTTGTACCCAAACTTATCCAGTATGTCTTTAACATATTTTTCTTGACAGATAAAAATCCCATCAAATTTCTGTTGCAATTGTAAACCCAGAAAGAATGTTAACTCTCCCATTGAACTCATGCTGAATCTCTTATGCATAATGGACTCAAATTCCTTACATAAACTATCCCTTGTAGAACCAAAAATAATATCATCTACATAGACTTGAACTAGTAGGATATCATTCTTAACTCTTTTTGTGAACAAGGTTTTGTCTATTGTACCTCTCTTGAATCCACTATGTCGCACCCCCTAATTCGGGTTGCGGAAGCGAATCGGGTCGGGGCGCGACTAATCAATAATAAATCACATAAGATATATAATGAACGACTCTATATGCGTCGTTTACAATTGACATTGATATAACATAAGAGTTTACAAACTGTTTACATTATATTGAGTTCACATGAATACCCTGAGAGATTCTAGTACATTTCCAATTATACAAAATATAGATATGCTAGGAAATCTCTTGATGTTTAATGATTGCATGTGACTCGAGCTAAAGTATCCTGATGGGCAATCCAACCTACTGCTGAGTACCTGAGATAACATGCTAAAAAGGTCAGCTATAAAGCTGGTGAGCTCACAGGTTTAATATGATAAGATATGATTTATGAACCGCAAGATTTAACACAATGATCTACAAACAAGTAAATAGATAGATGATGAGTATCACTGCCATGAGCACATAGTCTGAGCTTAATTGAGGGGGGGGGGGGGGGGGGGGGTCAGGATCCACATTCAAGGACCTGAGCGAGGTGCCTCTCTATGAGTGCCTAATCAACACTCAATACTGAACAAATGATAATGCGTCCGTTTGACAGGTTAGTGCTTGCTAACTCGGACGGGGATTGTCAATCCCATATGGTACCATACACTAACATTCACGCTAAATCATATTAACAGAACTATGCTTCAGAGGACTTTGATTGATTAGATGAAAACAACTCATGCAGCATACGTGATAATTTGATACTTGCGTTCACATGTAAAACAAAACAGAGCATGTATCTCACCCCTAGGTAAAAGAATTTAAAATATGGGCTATGAGACTCACCTGAGTCTGATGAGATGCTATCAAGCAACAATGATGGTATACAAGGAATGATGTCGTTTCCAACGACTGAAACCTGCCGGGCGTCAATGCTCGTATAGAGAATCCGAAAAGATGGAAACGTAGCTCTCATTCTCGTGATCGTTTTTGCTTCAATCGTCTTGATGATCCAAGGTGATTTGAGAAGAGATTATGGTGATGATGATGGTGCCGTGAGGTTGGGGAGGAGAAAGAGGGTGAGAGTTTTAGTGAGAGGAAGTAGAGAGATGGAGGTGTATGATTGAATGAGAAATTTGGTGGGAGTTGTTTGTGATTTAAAGTCAAGAACAAGATCCATGTTTCATGGATCTTGTTTGGCTGATTTTTCCAAGTCAAAAAGGAGGTGGATTTTTGTTATATTTTGTCTCAACTAATTGGTATTATATCCGTGTTCGTTTACCCGATCGTTTAAATGTATATTTAGACGTTATGTATTATATATACGTTTTTAAATAACGAATAAACTTTCGATATTTTTGAGTTGAAGTATTTTATCAAAATACTTGTTCATGAGTTATAAAAATATAACTTTGGTTGGTTTTGATTATCGAATGCGTTTCACTCATTTTTGGTTGTGTATGATTGTTTTAGACGATACGAAATACTTTTGAAATATTATCGAAATAATATGTAATAAATAATGAGTTGTATTAAATAATAATTCTATATTACTTAATACTTGTTTTCACCAACGCCGTATAGATGAATCGGAATTCGACCGATTTGAAAATGCACGATTTAAACAAATCGCGTACTGATATATATATATATATATATATATATATATATATATATATATATATATATATATATATATATATAACAATATACATATTGATACATACAATTAGCCTAAGACATAGCACTAATTACATGTATTGCTAGATGATTAGGATCTAATAACTAGTCCTAATTTGATGGGTGTCACATTCTCCCCTTGTTAAGAGAATTTCGTCCCGAAATTTAGCTCTGAGTCGTGGTTGAAGTAGAATAAGTGAATAACTGAGGATACTTGAGTCGCATTTGATCTTCCCGTTCCCAAGTGAATTCCGGACCACGCCACGAATTCCACCGGACCTTAACGATGGGAATACTACTTTGCTTGAGTTGCTTGACCTCACGATCCAAGATTTCCGCAGGTTCCTTGACAAAATGAAGCTTGTCGTCGATTCGAATCTCATCGAGAGGTATAATGAGTGTCTCATCATACAGGCATTTCTTGAGATTAGAAATGTGAAATGTGAAATGCACGCTGCTAAGCTCGGGTGGCAGCTGCAATCGATAAGCTACTGGACCAATCCTTTAAAGGATCTCAAATGGTCCAATGTATCCGGGGTTCAGTTTTCCGCGTTTCCCAAAACGGATGACACCTTTCCAAGGTGATACTTTTAAGAGTACTCGATCCCCAACCTGGAACTCGAAATGTTTGCGTCTCACGTCAGCATAACTCTTCTGACGATCACGTGCGGCTTTCAACCGTTGCTGGATACCAACGATCTTCTCGGTGGTTTCATGAATGACTTCAGGACCAGTGAGTTAGCTATCTCCAACCTCGGTCCAACAGATAGGCGACCGGCACTTACGATCGTAAAGTGCCTCGAAGGGTGCAGCTCCAATGCTGGTATGATAGCTATTGTTGTACGAGAATTCGCACAATGGTAAGTGATGTTCCCAATTTACACCGAAGTCAATTACGCAAGCGCGTAGCATATCTTCCAGTGTTTGAATTGTCCTTTCACTTTGGCCATCGGTTTGAGGATGATACGCAGTACTCATATCTAGACGAGTACCTAACGATTTCTGCAATGATCTCCAAAACTGAGAAGTGAAACGACTATCTCTGTCAGAGATAATCGAGATAGGAACGCCATGTCTTGATATGATCTCCTTCATATAGACTCGCATGAGACGTTCCATTTTATCGGTTTCCTTTATGGCGAGGAAATGAGCTGATTTGGTGAGCCGGTCCACGATCACCCAAATGGTATCGCAACCGCTAGCTGTTTTAGGGAGTTTTGTGATGAAATCCATGGAAATCTGCTCCCATTTCCATTGAGGGATTTCCGGTTGCTGGAGCAAGCCAGAAGGTTTCTGATATTCGGCTTTGACTTTGGAACATGTGAGGCACTTGCCGACATAAGTGGCTATGTCAGCTTTCATGTTAGGCCACCAGAATAGTTCCTTAATACCATGATACATCTTGTCCGATCCTGGATGTATGGAATAGCGAGATTTGTGAGCTTCGTCCATCACCAAATCTCAGAGGTTTCCACATTTAGGTAACCAAATTCGGTTAGCAAAATACTTGACCCCGTTGGGTTTGATTTCGAATTGCTTCTCCATGTTTCGCAAGGCCTCATCTTTGAGGTTTTCAGATTTCAGGGCTTCGAGTTGAGAAGTAAGGATTTGAATGATTAAATCATTATGAATGGTCATACTAAGGGCTCGGACTCGAAGTGGTTTGGTGCGCTCTTTCGACTTAGGGCATCGGCAACTACGTTAGCCTTCCCTGGATGATACTTGATCTCACAATCATAATCGGTAAGCAACTCGACCCAGCGACGTTGCCTCATGTTAAGATCCTTTTGATCGAATATGTGCTGTAGACTTTTATGATCAGTGAAGATGGTACAATTCGTGCCATACAGATAATGTATCCATATTTTGAGTGCGAACACCACGGCCCCCAGCTCGAGGTCGTGAGTCGTGTAATTCTTTTCATGAACTTTGACCTGTCGAGAAGCATAGGCTATGACCTTATCTCGTTGCATCAACACGCAACCGAGACCTTGGTAGGAAGCGTCATAGTATACCACGAAGTCTTCGTTACCTTCGGGTAGTGATAGGATAGGTGCACTGCAAAGCTTTTGCTTCAATAGCTGAAATGCTGACTCTTGCTTATCAGTCCAATCGAACTTCTTTTCCTTCTGAGTCAATGTCGTGAGAGGTTGAGCTATTTTTGACAAATTTTCAATGAAGCGCCGATAATAACCAGCCAATCCTAAAAATTGGCGTACTTCTGTTGGCGTTGTCTGTGCTTGCCAGCACTTGATAGCCTCAATCTTTGATGGATCAACGTGAATTCCCTGACTGTCAATTACATGACCAAGGAATTGAACGGTTTGCATCCAAAACTCACACTTTGAGAATTTGGCATACAACTCTTCATGTCTGAGTAGCTCAAGAATAGTTTTCAAATGTTGCGCATGTTCCTGTTCATTGCGCGAGTAGATAAGAATGTCCTCGATGAAGACAATGACAAACTTGTCGAGATATGGTTTACACACTCGGTTCATAAGATCCATGAATACTGCCGGTGCGTTTGTCAAACCAAATGCCATTACCTGAAACTCGTAATGACCATAGCGAGTTCGGAAAGCGGTTTTTGGAATATCTTCATCGCGAACTCGTAGCTGGTGATAACCTGACCGTAGATCAATCTTTGAGTAAGAACTCGATCCCTGAAGTTGGTCGAATAGGTCATCAATACGGGGAAGTGGGTAACGGTTCTTGATGGTTAATTTGTTCAACTCTCTGTAGGTGATACACATCCTGAGTGAACCGTCCTTCTTTTTCACAAACAGGACCGGAGCTCCTCAGGGTGAAGAACTCGGTCTTATGAAACCCTTATCCAGGAGTTCCTGCAACTGAATAGACAACTCCTGTAGTTCTGAAGGGGCTAAACGATATGGTGCTCGTGCCACGGGTGCTGCTCCGGGCACAAGATCAATTGAGAACTCAACTTGCCTCGGTGGTGGAAGACCAGGAAATTCTTCTGGAAAGACTTCCGGAAAGTCTCTAATGATGGGTACCTCTTCAAGTCGCTTCTCTTCTGACTTCTTCTCAACAACATTAGCGAGGATTGCCTGATACCCTTTCCTAAGGTACTTACGAGTTTTCATACAGGATATGATATTCAATCTCGTCCCACCAGTCTCCCCTTGTATGATTAAAGTACTACCGGTGGCGAGAGGAATACGAACAATTTTGTCATAACAGACGATTTCAGCCCGGTGCTTGGATAGCCAATCCATGCCTACAATGATGTCAAAACTTCCAATCTCGACAGGTATGAGGTTTATGGGAAAGAATTCGTTTGCAAGGTTTAGAGTGCAATTTGGTATCACACTATCGGCCTCAATCAATTTGCCATTAGCTAACTCTATAGTGTACTTAGCTTCTAAGGCAACTGGGGTAATATCTAATAGTGGGCTAAACTCCTCAGATATAAAACTCTTATCAGCACTAGTATCAAACAGAACTGAAGCAGTTAAATTGTTGAGAAGAAACATACCCGTGACCACATTAGGATCTTCACGGGCGTCTCCAGCGTTTAGCACAAAAGCTCTGCCTCTTGCATTGTTGTTGTTGCCCTTGTTCTTCATCTTCGGACACGCATTCCTGAAGTGTCCAGTGTTTCCACACTCAAAGCAGGCTCGAGGTTGGTTGTTGTTAGTGTTGGTAGTGGGGTTGGTTGCAGGTGCTCGGCAGTCTTTGGTAAGGTGTCCATACCTCTTGCAGTTGTTGCAGGGGGTACCACAAGGACCATCATGATGACGACTGCACTTGGAACAATAGGGTTTACTTCCAGTGTACCCTTTCCTTTCTCCAGACCCCGATGTGTCTTTCTTAACAGTCTCAGTCTTTTTGAAGGTTTGCTGGTTTTGATTTCCAGACCATTTCCTCTTGTTGTTGTTCCCAGAAGATAAGACTGGTGTTTCTTGGCTCTCTTGCATAGCCATGAGTTCATGGGCTAATCGGATTGCTCCCTAAATAGTAGTTTTGTTAGAAGAGGCAACGTTCCCCCGGACAGGTTCCGGAAGACCGCGGATGTACCTTTTGACCTTGTCGGTCTCAGTGCTTACTAAGGCTGGGCGAAGGATTGCAAGTTGTTGGAACCTGGTAGTGTATCCAACAATGTCGGTTCCTTGAACCTTGAGATGCCAGAACTCCTCATCTAGCTTATAGAGTTCTTCAGTTGGGCAATACTCCTCCGTGAGCATTTTCTTCAGATCCTCCCATGGAAGTCGATAGGCGGTGTCGATACCCACCGACTGGGCATATGAGTTCCACCAGGTGAGGGAACCGTCAGCAAGGGTGCATGTGGAAAACTGAACTCTATCCCCTTCCGCACACTTACTAATGCGGAATACGGACTCCATCTTCTCGAACCATCTGATTAGGCTGATGGCTCCTTCAGTTCCTTTAAAGTTTAAAGGTTTGCAGTTCTGGAAGTCCTTGTAGGAACAAGGCTTGGCAGTAGGAGTGGTATCGACAGTATCACTATTCCTTCTGGAGGTCTCTGACGACTGTAGCGCCAAGGCTTCAGTTACTGCCTGGAAAATGAGGGATGCCATCTGGGCATCGGTGTAAGTCCTTGACTTTGGCGGCATGATTTTCCTAAGAACAGAAGGATAGGGTTCGTGAGAGATTGTCCATAGATGATGATTATCATAGACGTACATATATAAATGCGGTAATATACAACATCACAATATGACAATCAACATTATAGAACAATCAAGAGGTGTTGAATAACCATCTCTACTGACTAGCAACTGCGTGCTGACTAGCCTAGTTATTTGAATTATTGTGAGTTGGATAAGGTCTAGCTCGAAGTGACTCGGTGGTCCTCCTAGCTACCTATGAGTTTCGTGATCCCAAGAGATGTTGTCGAGAGTGGGATGAAGTAGAAAATGGTTCGGTGGGTGTGTTTGCCATCTCTATGACAAAGTGTTTGGAAATGTGATTGCCTATATATATATAATATATAATAGACTAGCGTACAGTGCTTGAGCGATCACTATGTATGTATATATACATATATCACTTAATAGTCTTATGAGTGTCTAGCACAAACAATTATGAGTCCCGGTTTCTCTCGTGGTCAGAGTCAACTAATGTATCCCTATTCCAGCATAACCATTTCAAGCCTTACATCATCTTTATTTAATTGTATATAGTTGATCAGGCTATGTTAAATTAAACTTATATGATGTAACTCTTGAACCAATCATACTTAACAGAAAATACTGCCTAACGGTCATAGTCTAGGCCCACTAATGCAACCTAGTTCACTATAACTTTAAGCTCTGATACCAATCTGTCGCACCCCCTAATTCAGGTTGCGGAAGCAAATCGGGTCGGGGCGTGAATAATCAATAATCAAGCACATAAAATATATAATGAACGACTCTAGATGCATTGTTTACAAATGACATTGATATAACATAAGAGTTTACAAACTGTTTACATTATATTGAGTTCACATGAATACCCTGAGAGATTCTAGTACATTTCCAATTATACAAGATATAGATATGCAAGGAAATCTCTTGATGTTTAATGATTGCATGTGACTCGAGCTAAAGTATCCTGATGGGAAGTCCAACCTACTGCTGAGTACCTAAGATAACATGCTAAAAAGGTCAGCTATAAAGCTGGTGAGCTCACAGGTTTAATAAGATAAGATATGATTTATGAACCGCAAGATTTAACACAATGATTTACAAACAAGTAAATAGATAGATGATGAGTATCACTTCCATGAGCACATAGTCTGAGCTTAACTGAGGGGGGGGGGGGGTCAGGATCCACATTCAAGGACTTGAGCGAGGTGCCTCTCTATGAGTGCCTAATCAACACTCAATACTGAACAAATGTTAATGCGTCCGTTTGACAGGTTAGTGCTTGCTAACTCGGACGGGGATTGTCAATCCCATATGGTACCATACACTAACATTCACGCTAAATCATATTAACAGAACTATGCTTCAGAGGACTTTGATTGATTAGATGAAAACAACTCATGCGGCATACGTGATAATTTGATACTTGTGTTCACATGTAAAACAAAACAGAGCATGTATCTCACCCCTAGGTAAAAGCATTTAAAATAGGGGCTATGAGACTCACCTGAGTTTGATGAGATGCTATCAAGCAACAATGATGGTATACAAGGAATGATGTCGTTTCCAACGACTGAAACCTGTCGGGCGTCAATGCTCGTATAGAGAATCCGAAAAGATGGAAACGTAGCTCTCGTTCTCGTGATCGTTTTTGCTTCAATCGTCTTGATGATCCAAGGTGATTTGAGAAGAGATTATGGTGATGATGATGGTGCCGTGAGGTTGGGGAGGAGAAAGAGGGAGAGAGTTTTAGTGAGAGGAAGTAGAGAGATGGAGGTGTATGATTGAATGAGAAATTTGGTGGGAGTTGTTTGTGATTTAAGGTCAAGAACAAGATCCATGTTTCATGGATCTTGTTTGGCTGATTTTTTCAAGTCAAAAAGGAGGTGGATTTTTGTTATATTTTGTCTCAAATAATTGGTATTATATCCGTGTTCGTTTACCCGATCGTTTAAATGTATATTTAGACGTTATGTATTATATATACGTTTTTAAATAACTAATAAACTTTCGATATTTTTGAGTTGAAGTATTTTATCAAAATACTTGTTAATGAGTTATAAAAATATAACTTTGGTTGGTTTTGATTATCGAACGCGTTTCACTCATTTTTGGTTGCGTATGATTGTTTTAGACGATACGAAATACTTTTAAAATATTATCGAAATAATATGTAATAAATAATGAGTTGTATTAAATAATAATTTTATATTACTTAATACTTGTTTTCACCAACGCCATATAGATGAATCGGAATTCGGCCGATTTGAAAATGCACGATTTAAACAAATTGCGTACTGATATTTATATATAACAATATACATATTGATACATACAATTAGCCTAAGACATAGCACTAATTACATGTATTACTAGATGATTAGGATATAATAACTAGTCCTAATTAGATGGGTGTCACACACTATCAAGCAAATAAACTGACAAAGTGTCATACAAGGCTCTAGGTGCTTGATGTAAGCCATAAAGAGCTTTATCCAGTCTTAACACTTTCTCAGGATATTTGGGATTTTCAAAACCTGGTGGTTAACATACATACACCTCTTCGTCAAGTTTGCCATGCAGAAAAGCACACTTGACATCCATTTGATACACTTTAAAACCTTTAAATGTAGCAAAAGCTAGGAATAATCTGATGGCTTCAATTCTAGCAACAGGAGAAAATACATCATCATAATCAATACCTTCCTCTTGTGTATACCCCTGTGCAACTAATCTTGCTTTGTTCTTGATAATAATGCCTCTCTCATCCTTCTTGTTTCTGAATACCCATCTAGTACTAATTGCCCTTTTTCCCTTCGGCAAATCAACTGATGACCATATTTCCTGAATCTTAAACTGAAGTAATTTTCTTGCATTGCTTCAATCCAACTTGGATCCTTCAAAGCTTCAGTTACCTTCTTTGGTTCCATCTGAGAAAGAAAACAAGCATATAAAGAGGTATAGAGCTCCTCTTCATCTACTTGTGTCTGCATTCTTGTTTGAACAGGAGAACCAATATGTCCAATTACATTCTCAAGAGGATGATCTCTATGAGCAATGTATTGTGATGTTGAAGACTTAGGTATTTCTGTTTCCAGATTAGAATAATTCCCATCAAACAAAATGCTCTCAACATCCCTTGTAATTCTATCAAGTAAAGGCCTAGTGTTACTTGAGAATTCCCTTAGATTCTTCTCAATTTGCCTTTCAGGACTGAATTCACTTTCATCTTCACTTTCTTCAGCAGGTTCTTCTATTGGAGGCATATTTGGATCTTTAGGCAAATCAACTGGTGTTTTACCACCATTACCTTTATCTTGACCTGATGTGCCTGAATCTGTACTTTGTGAAGACTGTTGTGAAGTAGAATCAAACACTTCTGGTGGATCAGGTGACCACACAGGAAATTGAGCATATTCAGTTGGATATCTCTTCCTTACTCCATTTAGTCCAATGTTTGAATCATCTGTTCCTGCATTTGTACCTGCATTAGATTGCACAGTTGTATATCTAAAAGCATAGGTTAGTGCATCAATATCAAACAAAGAATCAGAACATTTTCCCATAGGATTTGCTGTATGTTCATTATAGGTTACATTCACAGACTCCTCAATTATCCTAGTTCTTTGGTTAAACACTCTGTAAGCCTTGCTTTGTACAGAATTACCAACAAACAATTCTTCATCTACTTTGCTAGGAAACTTACCTAAGCGATCTTTGGTATTTAAGATGGTACAAGGACACCCAAAAGGTTTTAAGAAACTAACCAATGGTTTTCTCTTAAAGAACATTTCATATGGTGTCTTGTTATGAGGCTTAACAACTAATACCCTGTTCTGAACATAGCAAGCAGTGCTAACTGCTTCTGCCCAGAAAGTCATAGGTAACTTAGCATCAGCTAACATGGTTCTAGCAGCTTCAATAAGTGTCATGTTCCTCCTCTCAGCTACTCCATTTGTTGTGGAGTCCTAGGTGCACTAAAATCTCTCTTAATACCTTTAATGTCATAGAATTTATCCATCTCATGATTTTTAAACTCTGTTCTATTATCACTTCTGATGATTTTAACTTTTTGATCCATTTGATTTTCTATCTTAGTTATGAATGATCTAAGTATTTCACCTGTTTCATCCTTTGTTCTAAGAAAGAATACCCAACTAAACCTGGTATAATCATCGATGATCACTAAACAGTAAGACTTCTTCCCTATACTACTCACATTAGTTGGTCCAAACAAGTCCATGTGTAGTAAGTGTAAGGGTAAGCAATTGGTATTCACAGTTTTGGACTTAAGAGAAAACTTGTGTTGCTTGCCTTTTTGACAGGCAACACACTGATCATCACATGAATATACCTTTTCAGGTAAACCTCTAACAAGCTTGTTTTAGACAAGTTTATTAATGGTTTTATAGTTCATGTGACACATCCTTCTATGCCACAATTCAAATTCATTGACACTAGCTTTAGAAATAAGACAGTTTAAATCAGGTTGAGGTGACATATTTGCTAAGTCACACTTATATACATTATCTTTCCTTGGAATTCTCATTAAAATCATATTTTCTGGAATTTTAAATTCCATAGACAAAATAAGGCATTCAGTGTCAGTAAAATGAACTGGATTCTTTTTATTTGTGATCTGACTGATGTGAGCTAAGTATAGGCAATTATAATAACAAGTTTAAATTAAGGAAATACTAAATAATACTATCACACAATTCAGGCAAGATTGACCCGTTCATGTAATATAGCTTAATAAGTAAGTCCAAATTCGAACACAAGGAACACAAGAAACGTGATTCTTATTTATAACTAATTATCAATTTATTCTAATTACAAATATTTACAATTATAACACAAATAAATAAAGGATCCAATTTACAATAATCTACAAGATAAGGGGGACGTTTTAGTTCCGAACGAACATATTTATATTTATATTTTGATACGGATTCTAATAGATAAGTTTTAGGAACAACTTAGGTATACTCAATTGGATAAAAGATTATAATTATTCAAACTATTATTTATTAAACTTATTATATGTACTTATGTCTATTTGCTTTGTTGGCTATTATTACCGGTGATTTACTAATGTAGAAGATCACTTAGGGTTAAGTCAAATCCTCATCATAGCAACACAATCATAAGGTTACGCAAAGTGTTACTAATTAATAAGATCTATCATCAATTTATTAATACAATTTCTATGGTTAGGCTTGAATCGCAGTATTACTTTATATTAATGAATCATTCTTCGTTTATCGTATAAGGTTAAGATTAAAACATAAAAACAATCACTTAATTTATATAAACAGTTTATGGTCATCCTAGTTTAATATAAATCAGTCTAATTATGTCAAGAATAATCACTAAAATATCATAATAAAGAAAATTCTTGTATAATAAACATTCAATAATATAGTTCCAACATAGACATATAATTCACATAATAAACTTAATTAACATTCATTCAAACAATTATAATGAAAACCTAATTCACAATCAAATCAAATAAACAATATCATAAATAACTCAATAAGGTTATTAAAGTTACAAAGATAAAGAAATCGAACCAATTGACGAACTAGCTTTTCCTAGGGTTAAAAACCTTCAAACCCTAACTCTTTAGCCTCCAAAATCGCACCTAAAGTCGACCTAAAACCCTAACTTTCGGTTTTAGTATTCTTGAATCGTATATTCGTAAACCTGAATTAAGCCTCTATTTATAGTTTTGCTGGCCGACCTTCCAACCGCCGGTTGAATATTCCAACCGCCGGTTGGACTCTTTGATTCCTGGTCCAACTCCACGTGTTTCCACCGCCTTAAAACCCTAATATGCCAACCGCCGGTTGGGCTTTCCAACCGCCGGTTGGACCTATTTTCCAGAATATTCCAATTACGGGCTCGGGCTTCAATTTTAGACTTCTTTTTCTTTAACGGATTCAACTTGTTTTCTTGGTCCAATTCTTCATTTTAACACTTTTGGTCTTCATTTCTTCAAGGTTTAAGCTCCTTTTTCTTTATTTCTTCATTTTCTTTCAGTTTCGGATTAGTTTTTGTTCCTTTTTCTTCAATCTTCAATTAAAATACATTTCTGCAAATATTAACAAAATAAGTATCTAAAATCATATAAATGCACTAAAATGTATATAAATATAAGGATAAATTACTATAAAATATACTATCTATTTGATGCTTATCAAATATCCTCACACTTAAGTTCTGCTTGTCCTCAAGTAAAATACTGAATAAAATTTAAAAAGAATAAGCATCAAACTAATATTTAAGAATCAGAATACCAACACTAAAAATTTGTTTCATAAATTAAAAATTTAAACAATTTAATTAACATGGATAACTATAATGTACAAATAAAAATTATTATTGTTAGTGCAACATATAGTTCATGAATGATTACTAATATATTTGTCCATTTTAAACAATCTATATTTATACTTCTGAATACACCTTTATTGTTAGTATGTATATTACTTATGATTTCCACATATGATATACCTTTAAATTTAATTATACAATTTACTTTTATATTCCAAATAAATATATGAAATACATTTTTAAAAATCAAGACATTGGTGACAGGTCTGCATTTTCATGCAACAGAGCGACATAACTTGATTCAGGTTTAAGAAAAACCAGACTTGGTCAAACCATTTTGGCGACCTCATTAGGTATCTTTTATTTTTAAGACTTTTCAAGTACTTTTGACTTGCGTTTGCTTAATTTTTAAGTATATATTAATAGAGACCAGGTCTATACTTTCGTATAACAGAGGAAACCATCAATATATACTCCCAAATGTATTCACAAAAGTAAAAAGATATAAAATTGTTGCATAATAAATTTAAAAATTAAGACTTTTATGTCATACATCATATTATGTACCATAAAATAATATACAAGTTATTTTATTATTTTTTTTATTTTTAAAAAAAATTCAGAAATCCTCATATAGATTGCCTATTAGTACATCATATCATATAACTATATATCACTTATTATTAAGTAGCTTACGTTATTTATACAAAACAGTTAATCCACATTAAAGTCTAAAGTTTTAAATATAAAACAAAACTTTTAACAAAAGTATTCTAACTAATAAATACTTAGTTATTCACTTAAAAATTTAAATTTTCAAAAATATTAGACAAGACAAACTTAATTGTTTAATTAAAGAAATTCTTTTTCTTACGAACCCTATCCCCACACTTAAATTATACAATGCCCTCATTGTATAAAAATTGATAAACAAAAGTGAGTAAGGGAAAGAAAAATAGAACTGAAAAACTCCCCTGACTGAAATTATAAATTTCATCATCTGCTAAGAAAAATCTGCTAGGTTGATTCCTTCATCTCTTGAAAAATAATATACAACATCCACACTTTCGTAGTTAATCACGATTGCATTTAGCATATGCAATAAGCCTTTAAACCCCTCGGTATCCCAAGTGGACGAGTTATAGTCTCGTGAGGGTTTCCAGTGAACACACCCACAAAGTTCATCGTTAATAAATAAGTAAGAACTTTATAAATAAAGTGCTAAACTTACTGCTAGTCTAATGCTATCAAAAATAAACAACCATATTAGCATATTAATAATAATAATGAAAAGTAAACATAATAATAAGTACAGTCATCCCAAATATAAATGTATCAAATGTATCAAACATAATCTAATCATCATCTGAATCCTCCTGCCATGGCCGTCTCGAAGGTCTAGCTCCATCATCAACTGTCGGAACATATGGCTGAAACTCGATAGACCTATCTCTCAATAGCTGCTGTAACAATCCAAGCTGATAATCAGATCTACGAAAACTCTCTCTCTCAAACCTATCAAATCTCTGCTCCATCCTGGCAAATCTCCTATCAATCATATCCAATCTCCTACCATGCCCTATCTCAATCCTCTCCAGTCTCTGCTGAATATCATCATACATATCACCCCGACCACGGCCTCTACCACGTCCTCTGCCTCTACCTACTGGCAGATCAATCTCTGGTGCGGGTATCTCCGGTACTGGTGGTGGTGCCACTGCTGCTGGTGGTGGAACAGGGGGTCCTCTCAATCTAGCTCTCTGTACAGGCTGCTGTCCAGGTGCAACCTTAGGCGTCCACAACAAAATCCCCTCCTGTACACCCTCCTGAATGATCCCTAACTCAATCAACTTGTCCTCGCCTAGCAAGGACATCCCAGGTGTAACTGGTGTACAAGTTAAAAAATCCGCAGCTCCCATCTGATAATAATGAGTTATCCTAGTAACATACTGCCCTCCACATAAACTACTAGTAAGCCTATGCCCTGTCGCTCCGGTGGTCATCCAATGAACTAATCTCCAGGGAACATTGATCAGCGTCCCCTGAATCATAGTATGCAAATAAAAGAAATCGGGCTGATAGACATTCTCAGGTCCAGTGTGCCTACCACAAATAGAAGATGATAACAACCTATGTACAAGCCTATGAACCGGGCTCCTCATATGTATATCTGAAGGTGCTCTGTCCCCATAATCAACAATCGCTAGCTGTCTCCAATACTCAGCTATCTCTACAGATGAATACTGCTCTACCATACATGCAGTCAAATGATCTCCAAAAGAATGGTTGTGGAGCTCATCTAGTGTATAGAGCCCCACAGCTACTCCAAACTCAATCAAACTCATGGTCCTATGATGACCTCCTAAATAAAAAGAAATCGAAGGCTGGTCAAACTGTCTAGAAGCAGTATCAAACCTAAGGGTCGTATAAAACTCAATAACAAGCTCTCTATAAATAATCTCCCGAATCTGAAATAATCTAACCCAAGCCAGAGAAACAAAACCAACATCACCTGATGGTAACTGATAACTCTGAGTCATCAGCCTCCTCAGAGTAGTATCCCCTGTCTCACCCTCTCTGCGAGGATCTATAACTCTCTCCATGACTGACCAATCTAAAACATCCGGTGTCCCTACCGGCTGAGCAATATGCTCCAGTAATCCATCAGCAAACTCTGCTCTCCTATTTGGTGTAATCGACTCATGCTCAAATCGTAGGTAAGGATGTAGCTGGAAATCCTCTCTATCTAATAATGCACGTCCTCTCTGTCTCCTGGTAGACATAACTGTAAAACAAACTTTAAATAACCGTGTTAGATGTATCATAAACATTTCAAAAGAAATTTGAGCAACATTTCTGCTTAATTTTTGATAGCCACCTGTCTAATTTCCAAATATTTAACTAAACAGAATACTTAATCCAACTATAATTTCTGAAATAATATTGAATCAAATAATATATCATCAATCTTAATATGTTTATTGTCTCGAAATAATATCGAATCCAACAAGGTTCGTAAAATGTAGTAATTTTAAAATAAATATTTTATAACAACACGTTTTATTTATGTCAAAATCATCTTGATTATTCGTCATTTCAAATCATTTTTATAGATAATGACATGTTTTCAAAATTTAATAAATTAAATTTCATGCAATAAGTAAAATATATTTTGTTTAAAAATAATACCGAATTTATGTTTTTACTCTTTTATCAAAAGAGTTTATTTCGAAAATATATCGATTCTAAGAAGTTTATAAAATGTAATAATATTTTTATTTCGGACTATATATAATTCAAATTCAAATATGAATTAGAATTTTATTTCAAAATTTTATTGAATCAAAATTGTACCATTTCCTAATATAAGGGTGGTTAACTAATTAAAAGTCGAATCGCTAATCGATTCGATCCGCAACAATCCGCAAACAAACCTCAAACTGCAAAATCATAACCTAACTAACCTAAACTAGTTTCTAAGCATTCCTAATCATCTAAACTAGCAAAATACTCACAATCCAATCCATAAACCGCAATCGAAACAAATATATTCGGATTAAAATTCGGAAAAAACATAAAAACGAGTTTAGATAATACCTTCGATGGTGTAAATCACAAAAACGCAATGCAAGGATGATAATGCGATGATTTCCGGTCGAATTGTGCTAGTCCGATCGTATGTGTGCGTGTGAATGTGTGTTTGTGTGTAAAAATGGCAGAAACCGGTGAGTTTCTGGTTTTGATCGCAAAAGTATCCAACCGCCAGTTGGGCTTCCCAACCGCCGGTTGGTTTAAAATTCGGGCCAGGCCTTTTTCGGCCCATTTAAAATTCGTTAGGCTTAGGCCCACTAATAATTTAGTTATATAATTTTTATATTTTTACGAATAAAATTTAATTTGCATAATACACAATAACAATTTATAGTACATTTACAAAATATCTACAAATCATAATCTATGTGTATTTCAGAATTTGTTTCTGTTTTAGATAATAATTATTTTTAAAAATTTTAAATAATAAGTGGATAAAAAGAAATATTGTTTTAGTAATTTGTACTTTTAATATAAATTCCTGTAATGCTGTTAGTTGTGACAAATAACGGATATAATAAATCTTACCTTGGTATACATGGATTTTTCAATCGGTGATTGCGTCGACTCATCCACCGTTTGGAAATTCAATTGTCGACTTTATCGAACTTCAACTATTGTTTCAATCTTTTTGTCACCAATATTATATTTTAATATATCTGCAATCTTGTGAACAATGTTAAGCATAATTTCAAAACTTATTATTATAATCTCTTATAAGTATTTTATTAATTTTCATCAGTATTGCAACTCGTGTAAAAATCAATTCTAAATACTTAAAATTTCTATCATTTATGTAGCTAATACAAATAAAGATGAGATAATCATATAATTCTAAAAACAATAAACTCCATATTAATCAAACATGAAACTAAAAAACATTAAACTTTAAATATCCAAATAACATTCAAATCCTAAACAATTATAAAACTAAAACAAGAAAAATAGAAAGAATTTAACTAGTTATTAAAAATTAAGAGGTTGCAAATGATCTTCAGAAATGATATTAGATGTTCAAGCCTAATTCCCACTAACAGGTCTTCCAAAATTTTCAGGATAAATTCTACGAAAGTGCAAATAGATCTTATTAGTTATCTCGGGGATTGGCGAGGCATATTCAGAGAAACTTTCATGATGAATCCTTTCCGCATCTTCTACTTCTATGAGTGTGTCAGCTACTCTTTTAACCTTCTTAACTATTCTTCCATCTTCATCAGTAACCATGTAATTATCTTCAACCTTTGTTTCTCGTTCCACATGATTATGTCTTAACGAATCCATTAACCCATAGAAACCTAAATATATATCATGATAATCATATGTGTTGTGGGTTCTCACTGCCTTTCCTATATCCTTTAGGATTCTCCTATAGTATCCTTCTTGATGCTCCGTTGTTATCCCAGAATACCTAAAAGTATCTACTAACTGATAGTAAACTTCAGACAACCCTAAATGAAAAAGGTTATTTCTCTGATTATAATGAACTCCATTGTAAGCTAGCTGCATCTCCATTTTAGCATAAGTGACCAAGTTTGCCATTGGTTCGTCAGAAAAGTACTCAGGAATTATACGCGTTCTTTCGTCCCATTCTCCATAGTAAAATTCGTCAATAATTTCTTGAACATAAAAGTCAACCGTACAATCAATGAAGAATTTTCCAGAACCAATATGCTCTCTAGCCTTTATTGAATTGAAGAAATCTTGAAAGTTTTCAAGTAAACATATGTCAGCCATATTACTCAAGTTCCCAGTGGCATGCTCTATTATCTCCTTAAGCTCTCTTAACATTTTTCTTTGTTTATCAGAATAAGGAAACAAAGACTTCTCAAATGTTTCATGCACATATGTATACTTTAACAATTGCTCTTCACAAAACGTTGGATCTACCATCTCATGCTCGCTCACAATATCATACTTCAGCTCATTTACATAGTTTATGAAATCGTTTGTATCTCTAGTCTCATTAGATGTAACCCAAGCAGTGAATTGTTCTTCCATTTTATTAATCAACTCTTTCTGATAATCAGTATACTCTAAAGTGGATTTGTGTATGAGTTCCATAATAAACCTGAGCTCATCTTCATGGTATTCTAAGTAGTGAAACATATCTTCCTTATTTGAAACTACAGGGGGTTGTTCATAGTCTTCTTCTTCATTAGATAGCTTGATTTTCTTGTTTGGTTCAAAAGAATGGTAATCTACTTCTATATCTTTGAAATCCATATTTACATTTCCAAAGTCCATTTGCATCGACTCCATTCTAATAACAGCTAAATTTTCTGTGCACAAAGAATAGCACATAGTTCAGATCACTTATCTAATCCTATGTTATCTAAAGTAACTTATTATACAAATTTTAATTTCATTTCCTTTACATTGCTAGTCAAAAAGATTTCGGTAGCTCCATTGATAGTACACAAAAGCGGAGGAACAGGTCAGCTCGAAGCTTATTAAAAACCTATTTCTTTCGAGAAGCACCTTACCTCTTATATGATAAATCAATGAAGTAGGGCTTTACTCTCCTTATACCTTTGTTTTTGTCAGTATTCTCAATGGGTGAGCCGATATTTCTTATTGATTTTGCAAGGTATATGTGACACCCGACTATTTAGGGTTACGGATTAACCTGCTAGAAACCTTAATTACGTGTGTTTAGTTTAGTATTAGGCTAAATACTTGTAATTACTTGTAACTATTTGTATATTTATGTGAATATACACGCCCGTAATTGATTTATATTACGCTTACGCAATTTGGTGAAATTGTGCGAAATAACCGGACGAAGTCCGCCTAACTATACGACGTTGGTGAAAACCTTTTTATAAATAACTTTAATCCATTCTTAGAAGTTATTTATCACTTATTATTATTTTGTTAAAATAATACACGAAAAACCTAAACGTTTTGGCTAAAACGTCTCAAACGCAACGAAAACGCGCGGAACGCGCCCGACAATCGAACGAAAGTCAAAATATGTTTTAATAATTTAAAATATATTATTTGGTATGAAATTATTATTGAAAACATCATATAATAGTTCGTCAATGAAAAACGTCTAAGTAAAACTTTACGCGATTAAACCTCCGTAAAACGTGCACGTAAATCGAGGCTGATAAATTAACGAAACATTTTTACAAGTATTTTCAAGTATCTATATTAAATATTTCAATTGAAAATATCGAAATTTAATTCGTCATTTAAACACGCGTATTAAACGTTTAACGTATAAATAAACGTCTAAACAATTGGGTAAACGAACGGGAAACGTAACAAATTAAGTTAGGAATGATGAAATGACTAAAATACCCTTGTATAGGGCCCCCTAGGCTGGCCCCCATGTGCCGCCCCACCTCCACCACTAAAATCCCATGCAAAATAATGATGACTTTAAACCTACAACACCGCTCTTCTTCCATGCATCCTTCATTTCTCACTTGAACACATTTCCCTCATCTCTCTCCACTCATTTCTCTCTCATTTCTGAGATTTTCTCAGCCCTTTTTCCACCTCCAAGAACCACCACTACCACCACAAACAACCACATAAATCACCTTCAAGTTTGAAAGAAAGAAGAGCTCAAGACATCATCATTTTCATCATCCACTTGTTTCTCCATCATTTTCTTGGTATAAATCACCTAAACTTCTCATTTACATACTTACATAATGTATATTTACATGTTATATTGCTCATCAAACACTATTATGTCCAAATAAAAGGTTAAAATACGTTTTTGTAACACATAGGTAAGAAGACAGATTCTGTCTTCAAAAACACAGCTTACAAAAATGGTCGTAACTTGAGTTTTTCTAAGAATTAGATAACGAATTTTTTTTAAAAGTTGCGTATCGAAAATATCTACAACTTTCATGTTTTACACTTTTTCCAGATCCGTACGTATTTTTGGTTATAATCTGATCTTTGAGTCTGGTCTGAAAGTTTTCGAAAACCGAGTTCGGTTCCTTCGCGAATTTATTTAAATATGTAAATGGACACTATAGTTTCTGTAAAAATTATATGTTAGACCATAAACTTTGATGATCAGTTGGTAAAATTTGTAGACCTTAGTGTGGACCATAAGTGGTAGAAATAATATGGCGAACCAAACCGACAAAAGTCGAAAATGTGAAATATTGAAATCTTGAGTTGCATGTTAAAAACCGACCCCATGGGTGAACTCCGACACGAACCGACAAATTATTTGGACTCTATAAACTGATGTATGGGTTGGGTAAAAGTTTCGGGTCAAACCGGGTAGGTTTGACCAAGTCAACAAAAACGGCACGGTGGCTAAAAACGACAAAACTTACTATTTTTGGAAAGTGGTAACAAAAATGGTTTTGGGTGACTTAGTTAGTAACTTGGACAAAAAACTAAACTTAGAAAGCTTCCCAAATTAGAAACCGACATATAAATTGAGAAGTGACTCATAAATCATAAGTGACTCTATAAGTGACTCATAAATCATAAGTGATTCTATAAGTGACTCGTAAATCATAGGTTTGGCCAGGTTTGACCAGGTTTGACCAGGTTTGACCAGGTTTGACCAGGTTTGATCAGGTTTGACCAGGTTTGACCAAGTTTGACCAGGTTTGACCAGTTTGACCAGGTTTGACCAGTTTGATCAGGTTTGACCAGGTTTGACTAGTTTGACCAGGTTTGACCAGTTGACCAGGGTTGACCAACTTTGACCTACGGTTTAAGGCTTATACAAACTAAAATAATCTATTTGCAACACACGATTTGTACTACTGAATAACATACAACAAAACAAACTTGATAATAATGTCTAAATGAATTATTATTACAAACTTTCACCAACGGGTCGTACACGTTTTTAAGAAACGAACTTGAACAACTTATTTGGACATACTAGTTGATGAACTAGCTCTAGGTGGACATTAACCCTTCACATACAAGATTAGCTTAAGTGGACATTGACCCCCACTTATACAATCGCTATAGATGGTCTTATAAGACATCTACTTACACAACCTTATACGTTTAGGACGTTAGAAGGTTGCGCTTTGGACTTTGCTTGCTTATTTGATATTTGCTTGCTACTTGCTAACCTAAGGTGAGTTTCATAGCCTCTCTTTTTACTGTTTTATAAGTATTTTGGGGGAGAATACATACTACAACTGCTTATTACTCTTGCTTTATACAACTACTTTTATGAACACAAGTACCATAAACAACGTTATACGGATTGCATGAGTTAACACACTAATCCACAAAGGCCCTACACATTATAGTTTGTTAGTTTTGCTAAAGCGTGAATATTAGTAAATAGATCTATTTGGGACTGACAATCCCCGTCCGGGTTAGTCGCGCTAACCTGTCAAACGGACGTATTAATATTTGTTCATAACGAGTGTACCGGATTAGACACTTGCATTGGGGCACCCACGATCGTGTACTCGAAAGAGGCACGACACACATTGTTAAGCTTCGGACTATGAGCTCATGGCAAATGGTATACATATTTTTGCATTCGTGCAACTACATATTTATTTATCGTTTGTTAACGATACATTTACTCAACACATTTACTTATCGTTTGTTAAACGATGCAATTACTTATTATTGTTGAATGATACAACTGTTAAAATCTTGTGTTTCATAACTCGTGTTTCATACTATTGGGTTTTATACTAACATTTAAATGACTGTTAAACAACTCTATGAACTCACCAACTTTATGTTGACCTTTTAGTATGTATTTCTCAGGTAACCCACAGCAATAGGAGGCTTATAGATAGCGTAGCTCGAGTCGCATTGCTTTCAAACTCAAAGGAATTAGATTGCATTTTACTATAGTTTGTAGTTATGTAATCTACACATTTTATGCGAACTCCAATGTTTTGGTACAACGGTTGTAAACAATTTGAATTTATGGTATGTAACATTTTCAAACGTCTCATATAGAGGTCGTTTGCTTTAATCTTGTGTTGTGATATTTGATTTGGTCGGCGCCCCCATGACACCTCATGTTTCCGCTGCCACGTGTTTTGGGGGTGCGACATATTGGTATCAGAGCCATTGGTTATAGCGAACTAGGATTGCATTAGTGACCTAGACTATGACCGTTAGGTTAGTATTCCTCATTTGTTATGACTGGTTCAGCAATTGCGTCATTAGAATTTAATTTAACATAGCTTGATCAACTATGTACAATTAAAGGAGATTAGATGCAAGACCTGAAACGGTTATAGTAAATGAGAATACGGTAGTAACGAAAACCAAGGATAGAACGGGACCAACCTTTATACGTGCTTATGTGTTAGGTTATTATATTTCTATATATAACCTTAACTTTTCGTATACTAAACTCCTTGCCACCCTTCATGGCAACCACTCCCACCACTACGTCACCTGACACAGAAAACGAAACTCAAATCTTACTTACTACTGTGGAGACTTCCACGGTACCCACTCGCCCAACCGTATCGGGCAACGACATAATCAAAGAAGACTTACTTGAGGAGAATCCACCTAAGGATTCGCCACCCAAACAAGTGACACCTGCTTCACCCTCTTCCTCCCACCCTCATCCTAATCATTCGGAAACACGTATGAAACTAGAACCGCACGAGAATTCGTCACCTAAACGCGTTACATGTACTTCCTCTACTTTATAATCTCCCTTCCCCGCTTATTGTATACCTATTAATCGCGTGTGTTGTACACAACTAGAAGGACTGACTAACCACCTCGAACTAGACCTTACGCAAATCATACTACCACCACTGACACTCCACCCACTAGGACCTGTCTACAAGGGTCCGCGGGTGAACTCGGTCAACCACAACACCTACATAATGGAAGTAACTTTCCGAACAATTGCATGAATTTCAACAAACCACTTAACTCTTTACTTGATGACGATTGATCACTCTTTGACTTGTATGTCAACAATTCTATCAAACACGAGACTTACTACTTGATCATGTTTGGTCACCAATTCGACACGCTTGTCAAACGATTTACTCATAACTTGATTCGCGACTTTGTCTGTACCGAACATCACTGGGTTAGTATTACAAGGGATACTCACAACGACTAAGTCCATAAACTACTTCAAACTATTTCAAACTATGACTTGAACATTCCAATCACTACTGCAAGGACTACCCGCAACTACGAATTTATCAACTATCAACCATCTTCACCAAACACCTTCACCAAGCAATTGTTCATTTCGAAACAACAATATAGTCATGACTGACTATTTTGAGAACACTACCCGACCATTTTCGTGGCTAATTTTTGAAACTGCGATATTGACTAAACCTTCTTGTTATTGATTCATGGTCTTAATAGAACGCCCTCCCGAAAAAGATGGCAAACTGATAGAGGCCAATAGTGTGATAACTAATTGCACTCTAAACCTCGCCAACGAACTTTTCCCCATAAACCTCATCCCTGTTGAAATCGGAAGCTTCGATGTCATCGTAGGCATGGACTGGTTGTCCAAGCATCGTGCTAAAATTGTCTGTTTTGAGAAGATCGTGCGTATACCTCTCGCTACCGGTGGAACCTTGATCATGCAGAGGGAGACTGGCAGGCGAAACATGAACATCATCCCTTGTATGAAAACCCAAAAGTACCTGAGGAAAGGGTACCCGACAATCCTTGCTCATGTAACCGAAAAGAAGTCGGCTGAAAAGCGACTTGAGGATGTGCCTATCGTCCAAGACTTTCCAGAAGTCTTTCCCGAAGACTTGTCAGGCCTTCCCCCGCCTAGACAAGTCGAATTCCAAATCGACCTTATATCTGGTGTTGCACCCGTGGCACGAGCCCCATACAGATTTGCCCCATCCGAGTTGCAGGAGTTGTCCACCCAATTACTGGAACTCCTGGACAAGGGATTCATTCGGTCGAGTTCTTCACCTTGGGGAGCTCCGGTCCTATTCGTTAAAAAGAAGGACGGATCCTTCAGAATGTGTATCAATTACCGTGAACTGAACAAACTTACCATCAAGAACCGATACCCACTTCCTAGAATCGATGACTTATTTGACAAACTTAAAGGTTCAAGCTTTTACTCAAAGATCGACCTTCGGTCTGGTTATCACCAACTCCGCGTTCGAGACGCCGATATCCCGAAAACCGCCTTCCGAACCCGCTACGGGCATTACGAATTCCAAGTGATGCCTTTTGGCTTAACCAACGCACCGGCTGTATTCATGGACCTTATGAATCGGGTGTGCAAACCATATCTAGATAAGTTTGTCATTGTTGGTACATCTATGTGTGTCTTTCAGTTGGTCTCAGTCTGTAATCGTGTCGAAATTGTAATTACGTTTTGTATAGTTTTAGCTTTAGTTTAATTACAATTTTTGTATTCATGCGACACAAGCATTGTGTCGCAGAAGCATTCTATGCGACACAAGTATTGTGTCGCAGAAACATTCCATGCGACACAAGCATTGTGTCGCAAAAGAGTCTATGCGACACAAGGCTTGTGTCGCATAAAGTTTGGATCAGGCTATAAATAGAAGCTCGCCAGCTTCTGTTTTGGTACCACATTTTACACACACATAACACTCTCATTATCACAGATTACTCTCCAAGTGTTATTTGATCTTTGTGTGTTTGTGTCCAAGTGTATGTATTGTTGTTAGTGTTTCATATATATATACATACGCACTTTGTGTTGTGGTTATTTATCGTGTTAATCTAGCTTATATTAGTTTGTTTGATTTCCGCTTTAACAAACTAGTTGAACTACTCGATTTGGTCCGTATAAGTGGAACCTACAATTGGTATCAGAGCCGCATACTCTTGAGTTGCGGTTTCGAGTTAGTTTTTTCTAGATTTTGGTCTAAAATATTATTTTCACATTTTATGTTCTTGGTGTTCTTGATGTTCTTGGTTCAAAAAGTTTGTTTTTGAGTATATTGTGGTTATTAATCTTTAAAGTTTGGTGTTGTTGATTTATTTGGTAAAAAGTGGTAATCATTTTGCTTAAAAAATCACCTTTCAGTCTGAAGTAAAGCATGGGGTTGGTTTGTAATGATTTGTTTTGAAAATTGAAACTTTTTGTGGGATCAAAAACTGTCTGCACGTGCACTTTTGCGACACAATATTTGTGTCGTATCCACTGTTCATTCGACACAACCATACGACATTAAATTGTCTGCGACATAACGTGCGACATATCGTGCGACATAAGCCTACGACACAACTTATTTTGACCTTGACTGGTCTGCGACACAAGTTGCGACATAACCTACGACATAACGGTTGTGTCGCATTTTTGTCTTCTGTCTGATTTACTTCAGCGACACAACATCTGTGTCGTATTGCTTCTCTGCGACACAAAGACTGTTTCGTATTGATACTTTGCGACACAAACACTGTGTCGCATAATTCCAGACTTAGACAAAAATCAGTTTGTTTTGTGTGTATTTTTCTGATTTGTTTTGCAGATTTTCATCATGTCTCTTCAAAGCGTTGATGCAGTTTTACAACATAATGCTACGATTGGTAGTGCAAATAAACCTCCTTATTTTGCATCGGGTTTACCATTTCGAGCATGGAAACAACGGTTCATGTCGTTTGTTTTATTCACCGATCCTGATATGGAGTTGGCCCTTCTTGAACGATATGTTCCACCTGTTGCTCTTGGAGAACACATGGGTGTTCCTCCACCCAAACCCATTCGCTCATACACTCCCGAAGAACGTAAAGCATGGGAAATTGAGCGGAAGACTCATTCTGCTATTACTATGTCGCTTCCAACTGACGTTTTGGATATGTTTCCACAAACTATTGCTTATGATCTTTGGACTGCAATTGAGAAGAGATTTTGTGGCAACACTGAGTACATCGAAAGCAAATTGGAATTAGTCAAAACTCAGTTTGATTATTTCTATATCCAGAAGAATGAAACTGTCAGAGACATGCTTTGCAGATTTACTCGCACAGTAAATGAACTGCAAGCTGGCGGATATAATCTCAAAAATTCTGAGATTAACAAAAAGGCTTTAGCTGCTCTGCCATCAAGTTGGGAAACACGAGTTTTGTTATTAGAAAGCGATCCAAAGACAAAGCAATTGTCTCTGGATGATCTCATTGGAAAACTTGAAGCTGGGGCATTGGATATTGAAAAGAAGGAAACAAGATCTACTGCTCGTGCATCAGAATCAAGTCATGGTGGAACAACTTTCATCTCAGCTGAGTCAAATTCTCAGAGATTCTCTTCTTACAGTAATCCTACTGTAGGAACATTTTCAGCCCTGCCAGCTTATAATGCTTCTTCAAGCAGTACATGTTCATCATCATCTGTTCCTACTTCAGCAACCTCCGATGAACATGCAGCCATGTTTACTGATTTCTTGTCATCATATGAAGACTTTCTTTCTAAAAGAGTCAGTACATTGGAACTGACTGATGAAGACTTCAATCAGGTTGATCCCGATGAGTTAGAAAGGATCGACATTAGATGGAATATGGCTATGCTCACTCGTAGAGCCAAAAACTATCTAAGACGAACTGGAAAGAGATCTCTTGAAGATGCAGCTGACCGAACACCAACGGGATTCGATAAAAGCAAAATCAAGTGTTATAAGTGTCAGAATCTTGGACACTTTGCCCGCGAATGTGAGAAAGGACGACAGCCTGCTTCGGGTTTCACTAAACCATCTGCTGCTCCAAAACAGATTGAGCATACTACTGCTAAGGCTGCATTGTTAATTGAGGATGGAGATGCTTATGATTTTTCTGCTCATGAAACTCAAGAGCAATGCTTCATGGCTATCAACAATGAGGTACCATTTGCTAAATTTACTTGTGATTCATGTATTAGTTTAACTGGTAAAGTAAATGGGCTTATGGAACATAATGACAACTTGAAGTCAGATATCTTGAATTTGATGGAAGCAAACAAAGTTTTAAAAAATAATGAGAAACATTTTGAAAGTAACATTAATCAACTTATTGAAGATAAAAAGGAGCTGAAAGCTCTAATTTTCAGTAATCAAGATGAAATTGACAGTTACCTAAAAATGATTGCTCATTTAAAAAAAGAATTGGCTGACTCTCAAGCCAAAGCTGTTGATTTGCAACGAAAACTCAAGAATATCAACACTTCAGCCTTGGTCTTTACTGATATCCTGCAGACGGGTAGAACTAGTTCTAAAGATAAGTCCGGTTATGGTTATCATCATCAACCACCTCCGTCTTTAGATGTGAATTTGTGTAGACCGTCTAAGGATGAAATTAAAGATTTTGTGCCTACTGCGTTAGTAGATGCAAAGCCCATTAAAATATCAGTTAATGAGCCTGTTGTTAAGAAAGTAGCTATGCCTGTATGTGAACCTGTTAGTTTGAATCCTTTTAAGTTGCCTGAATTCTATGAAGCCAACATAGAAGTAAACCATGATAAGAAGAAACCTAAGACAATTAAGGCTGAACCTGTGAAGCCTTTTGAACCTGTTAGGTTTACCCCCTCAGGAACCGTCAAGTTTACCCCCTTTGGTAGTTTTTCGCCTGCTCCCTTAAAAACTATTGAAGAAGAGGTCGAGGTTGAGGATGTTCCCTGTAAGTTTGTGCCTCAATGTGAAAAGAAAAACATTAAGCCTGAACATCACATTCTCACTACTGAAATAGATGATGAAACTTTTCCAATGAATACTAAGGTTAAGGCTGAACATAAAAGGAAAGATTTACAGAATATTAATGACAAATCAATTAAGAATTCTGTTAAACTTTCTGTTTCACATTCTGGGGCATCCACTTCAACATGCTCACATAAGTTACCTGTCTCACCTCAATTTTTAGGCAGTAACGACCGAACCTTTAAGGAAAGACGATCATGTTTCTACTGCAAGAAACAAGGTCATTTGATTAATCAATGCTCGTTGCTTTTGAGAAAGAAGTTTTCAAAAGGTGTTCCCAGAAATTCTGTTTACAAAAATTCATCTGTTAAATCTTTTTCAAAGAAGGGTTCACTTTCTCATACTTCTATCCCGAAAGTTAATGCTGCTAGGCCTAGTAAACCTCTGGTTAAACAGCCTGACAATGTTAACAAGCAACCCACTATTGTTCCTGTAAAAATTTGGAGACCAAAAGAGTCTTTAAATGACTCATCATCAAGTAATACTGCATCAGGAATTACACCTGATTTATTGAAAAGCAAAGTTTTAACTGATGTAGTTATTATTGATGAGGTCTCTGGAGTACCCAAGTCTGTAAAGGCCTGGGTCTCCATTTCTAACTAATTCTCTCTATGTTGTGCTGTAGCAGTCAGATCATATACAAAGAAGCAAGTGGTACGTGGATAGTGGCTGCTCACGGCACATGACTGGTGACATGTCTCTTCTGTCTGATGTGAAACCATATCGCGGAGGACATGTTGCTTTTGCGGGAGATACAGGTGGTAACATAACGGGTCAGGGTACTCTTTCAAATGGGCAAGTGAGTTTTGATAAAGTGAACTATGTCGAGGAACTGCAACACTATCTGATCAGTGTTTCTCAAGTCTGCGACAAGAAGTTCACTACCGCATTTACAGATGTTGAATGTTTAATTTTGAAACCGCGATTTGTTATTCCCGAGGAATGGGTGTTACTGAGAGCACCCCGTGTACGCAACTCGTACATTTTGGATATGCAAACTGTGGTTACCAAGGAGCATACTTGTTTGCTATCAAAAGCATCTTCTAAAGATTCACTGCTTTGGCACAGACGAATGGGACATATTCATTTTCGCAGAATGAATTATCTTGTTAATAATGATCTGGTGTTAGGTGTGCCTAAAAAGTCATTTGTAACAGATGATGAATGCGTTTCCTATCTCAAAGGGAAACAACACAAGAAGTTCCATAAGTCTAAGCAGGTGAACTCTATTGAATCTCCATTGGAGCTGCTTCACATGGATTTGTTTGGTCCTGTGAATAAGAAAAGTATTGGAGGAAAATCATACTGTCTGGTTGTTATTGATGATTACTCAAGGTTTTCTTGGGTGTATTTCTTGGCTGGAAAGGATGAAACGGCTGATACTTTAACTTACTTGTTCGACAGACTGGAAAATCTGTGTAATCTGAAAATCAAGAAATTGCGCAGTGATAATGGAACCGAATTCAAGAACAGAACCTTGGAAATGTATTGTCTTCGAAAGGGAATCTTTCATCAGTTTAGTGCTGCTCGGACTCCTCAGCAAAATGGAGTAGCTGAAAGAAAGAATAGGACAATCATTGAGGCAGCAAGAACCATGTTGTCTGATGCGCATCTGCCAACCACTTTTTGGGCAGAAGCTATTAACACTGCCTGCTATGTGTTAAATAGGTTTTCGATTGTTAAAAAGCGAAAGAAAACATGTTACGAATTGCTGAATAATCGCAAACCAAATTTGAAGTTTCTTGAGCCTTTCGGGTGTCCTTGCACAATCTTAATCACTAAGGACTCGGTAGGCAAATTTGATGAAAAAGCAGTCGATGGGTTATTTTTGGGATATTCTGTGAACTCGCCGAATAAAAGAGTGTTCAACAAGTCTACTGGGAGAATAGAGGAACATTTTGAAGTAAGGTTTATGAAATATACTGATTCTCCAAAAGGCAAGGGACCTGAGTCCTTGTTTGAGTATGATAAGTTGGTGGACTCTTTCAATCTTCCCAAATTTAGTGAAGAAGAACAGGTGGTGTCTCTACTTCATGGATTGGATCTTACTTCTGACGACTCAATCTCCAATTCTAGAGTAGTACCTCCTGAGAATATTGTCAATGATGACGATCCATCCGATGTTGATCAACTGGCTTCTGACTCTAATCCTCAAACTGAAACTGATATTGTCATACCAATTGACAATGAGGGTACTGCCACTGATAGCTCAGTTGAAATTGAAAGTCAAGGAGGTGATCAGTCAAATTTGGATTCGATCATTGTGCCTGATCCGATTCCTCAGCTTAGAATTCATTCTACTCACCCCACTGAAAATATCATTGGTGAGCTTCAACAAGGTGTTTTAACTAGGCATCAAACTGCTGCTAATGAAGTCCGTGAAGAATCCTCGTCTGCCACTTTTGCCTGTGTTGAAGAAGAATTGGAAGAATGCTTCTTGTCTCAGAATGAACCAAAGAAAATAGCTGAAGCATTGAAAGATCCATACTGGGTTGAAGCTATGCAGGAAGAATTGAACCAATTCAAAAAGCTTGATGTCTGGGAGTTGGTTCCTTTACCGAAAGATGTCGATCCAATTGGAACTCGCTGGGTTTATCGCGTGAAGAAAGATGACAGAGGCGTAGTTATTCGGAATAAGGCTCGGCTAGTTGTTCAAGGTTTTACTCAGATTGAGGGTTTAGACTATGATGATGTGTTTGCTCCAGTTGCAAGATTGGAATCCATTCGCATTTTTCTGGCTTATGCGACATTCAAAGGTTTTCGGGTCTATCAACTCGATGTCAAGAGCGCATTTCTGTATGGAGAGGTTCTGAAGGATGTGTATGTCTTGCAACCTCCTGGCTTTGAGGATCAAAACCATCCTGATTATGTGTGCAAGTTAGGCAAGGCATTATATGGTCTTCATCAAGCTCCAAGAGCTTGGTATGCGAGGTTGGCAAATCATCTCACGAGGAATGGCTTCTCACGAGGCCAAATTGATAGCACTCTCTTCATAAAAAGAGTTGGAAAAGATTTGTTACTTGTGCAGGTTTACGTGGACGACATCATATTTGGTTCAACAAATGATTCTTTATGCAGAGACTTTGAGAAGATTATGAAGTCCGAGTTTGAGATGAGTGCCATGGGAGAACTTAAGTTCTTTCTAGGTGTATAGGTTGAGCAGTCTGACAAGGGTTTCTACATTCATCAGTCCAAATATGTCAATGATATGTTGACTCGGTATGAACTCCATGACTGTAAGCCATATGGTACTCCCATTGAAACTGATCACAAACTCGGACCAGCTGAACTCGAAGAAGATTGCAAGGAGCGGGAGTATCGTTCTATGATAGGATCATTGATGTATGTCACTGCATCTAGACCAGATATTGTGTTTGTTGTGTCTATCTGTTCCAGATATCAATCAAAGCCCAAGGTTTCTCACATGAAGGCTGTGAAGCGAATTTTTGGTTACCTCAAATATAGACCATCACTTGGTCTATGGTACTCAAATGAGAAAAATTTCGCTCTCACTGCCTATTCTGATTCTGATTATGGCGGCTGCAATTCGGATAAAAAGTCAACTACAGGAGGATGTCAATATCTCGGTTCTCGATTGGTGTCTTGGCAGTGTAAAAAGCAAACCACTGTTTCCACATCAACAGCGGAAGCTGAATACATTGCTGCTGCAAGCTGTTGTTCACAGATTTTGTGGATTCAACATCAATTGCGTGACTATGGGTTACTTCTTACTTTGACTCCTATTCATATTGATAATACTGCTGCTATATCTATTATTCGCAATCCCGTTCAACACTCTAAGACCAAGCACATAGAGATTAGGTTTCACTTCATACGAGATTGCTATGAGAAACATTTAATTGACCTCATTCACATTGATACCCTTAGGCAAAAAGCCGACTTGTTCACTAAAGCATTTTCGCGTGCTCGTTTCGACGAACTTGTGGATATGATAGGGATGATTTCTCTTGATCTCATGAAATGATTTGTGACTTAATTTCTGTACAGTTTATTTGCTTTATTGTTTTTTTATTAATTAAAAAAAAAAAAAAAAAAAAAAAAAAAAAAAAAAAAAAAGGCAACCGCCACTCCTTATACTCGTTAGTATCAAGGAAATGCAATGGTTGCTACATTTTTAAAATAGACGTTGAAGTTGAGTCTGTAAACAACTTGGAATATGATAGTACATCGGGTGACATGCACAAAATGGAATTTTAAGGTTTATCTTTGATGTGTCAGTAGGTTTATCTGACACACTTAAAACAGTTTTTATGAAAATTGTCTTCATCATGCGATGTACTGGTAGGCATGATACACAACGGTCTATGGGTTATTAAGAAGTCATTTAAATACGTGTCTACTATCTTGTGGTAAACTCCGTGTGATGTACGACTCAATGTCTTAATTCCTTAGCATAGCTTAACATATTTCTATCTTTGGAACTTTTATCTGAAATCATTTGGGAGTTTATGCTGGTTGTTGCCTCTGTTGTACGAAAGTACAGAACTGGTAATAGTTAGTATAAACTTGGGGTTAAGCAAATACAGGTCAACGCACTTGCAAATCTTGACTATACTAAACAAGGTCGATGTTTGGGAAACTCCAAATTCAGTTTGACTGCGATTGGTTTTGCTTAATCCTAAATCACACTAAACAAGGTCGCTGTTTGGGAAAACTCCAACTTCAGTTTGACTGCGATTGGTGTTGATTACACTTGAATCACGTTAGGTTGCTTTGCTGTACTTTCGTACTGACCTGTCAACTCTAGCCTGATTCTTAAAAATGATCTTTCTTTATTCTTTCTAAATATGGAAACTATGTTATTGTCTGGGTTATAGGGGTATATCATTGGTGGGGGCCATAGAGAACTATTCATTCTAACAATAAAAAGTTAACTCCACAGACTCGGTTGTAACATGCTTAAGTGGATAAACAATATCGGTAATCGTCTTGAAATAATTTTTATAAAAGGTGTTTTAAATGTGCCACGTAAATTTAAAGTGGACAAATATACTGATAATCGAAATAACACTTTCTATTCCTAATAATTGCATGTTATTTCGGTATGATCCCTAATCAGAATCTCAACTCCGTCACCTAAACGATTTTATAAATTTCTCGCCTTTAGTTGTATTTGTTTCTTATCTTTTATGTTTATATTTAGTTTTATCTCTTTAATATTCTTTATATTGTATTTTTCTTTTTATTTTATTTTTTTTAAGTCGCAAATCATCTTTATTGCGAAAATTCTAAAATCAAAATCCGAATCAGCATCGAAATCAAATTTTTAATCTTCAAAATTTTGCTTTGTGTTATGTGCGACACAATCACTGTGTCGTACTACTGTTATACGACACAATGACTGTGTCGTATTCGTCAGTTGTGTTTGTGTCGTATTCGTCCGTTACTTTGTGTCGTATGTTATGTCGTATGCGGGTCAGGGGTTAACTATTCACATCATATGACATAATCATTTACGTTGTCAAAACTTTCACGACACAAAATATACGACATAAGTGCGATTTTGCGACACAAGCGTTTTTCGATCGGATTCGTGTTTTTGAAGGCTTTTCACCGGATTTCATTGCTCGATTCTTATTCCTCATCACTTTGCGCATCCGTAGGTATAATTATTTTATGTTTTTATCTGATATTATGCCTTCGATTGAATCGTCCAGTTTTAAGGGTTTGGGGTTACGGTTTTTCCCCAAATTAATTAGGGTTTAGGGGTTTCTAGGGTTAGATAATTGCATATTATTGATCCCCTGTTGTGTACGAACCCTAGGGTATGACTAGATTTCGAAAACCCCAAAATGTTTCATCGATCGAATCTGGGTTTCTTTGATGTTCATCTTTACGACATAACATACGACACAGTCGTTGTGTCGTATAGATTCGTGGTTTTTATGTCGTATTGATCACAAGTGCTTATGTCGTATCTTTATACGACACAAATGTTATGTCGTATCCATGTTATACGACACAACCATACGACACAGTGCCTATGTCGCATTCGAGATTAATTTCTCAAATAATGCTAAATGCAGGGGAAATGCTGTCCGCGTGACACGTGTCATACGACACAAGACTTGTGTCGTATTGTACTTATACGACACAGTCCTTATGTCGTATGGTTCTCGTGCGACACAACTGTTGTGTCGCAGAACATTTGTAAAAATAAAACGCAAATTATTTTTGGTACTAACGCTAACGCATTTCGAGTTTTGGCTGTATTACTGTTATTTTTGTAGAAATGGCTGAACAACCTGCTCAAGCTGCTCCAACTGCTCCAGCACTCCCAGAGATCGATATCTCTAAATACTTCTGGGAGCCACGTCACAACATTGTGGCGTTCATGAATACAACGGTCGAGACTTCCAGCCCGTACCGCCCAATGATAGCCTTTCTTCGACGCTCGCGTATTCACAAAGCTATCACTGCAGATACTCGGATCCTGACAAATCACATTACCGAGTTTTGGGACAATGCGGTGGTCAATTATGATGAAGCAGATACTCGCATCATCTCTTCTGTCAGTGGCCGCCAAGTCATCTTTTCTGAGCAGCTTATTCGAGATTTCTTCGAATTCGGTGATAATTCTGACATGATCACCCAGTTTTCTTCAGCTGCTATTGCTCAGGGCATGCGATCGATTGGTTATCAAGACATTCCAGTTGATCAGTACAAGAAAACCTACATGACAAAGGTTTGGAGGTATCTGGCTCACATCGTCATTGTCTGCTTATCCAGTCGCAAGGCAGGTCTCGAAGGGATGAAATTTTCGACTGCCTCTGCTATTCTTGCCCTGATATACAACAAACCCTTCAACTTCTCCGGTTATATCTTCAGGGGTTTTGTGAACAATGCCTTGGATAATAAAGATAAATGGGCTCTGTATCCTAGGTTCACTCAGCTGCTGCTCAATCATCTTCATCCAGATCTTCCGGTGGTCGCATCTTTCACTTTCAAGCAGACACCGATGAATACAAGGATCTACATTACTTGTACTACTTTTGCGAAGCAGGGTCAACCACCAGAACGTGAGGTTGCTCTTTTTGGTCACATTGTGGATCCT
Source organism: Helichrysum umbraculigerum (assembly GCA_949592205.1). Taxonomy (NCBI): domain Eukaryota; kingdom Viridiplantae; phylum Streptophyta; class Magnoliopsida; order Asterales; family Asteraceae; genus Helichrysum; species Helichrysum umbraculigerum. Next base: position 120,578,972 of record CATIUR010000005.1, on the reverse strand, counting down.
GATTATGTTGCTCCTCCTGGTGAGCAATTCAATGATCCAGCACCTGAACAACTTATCCCTCAGCCTCCAGTGCAGCAGCCTCCGGTTCAACAACCTCCAGCTCAACAACCGCCAGTTCAGCAAGCTGTCGAGGATCCGGAGTTGGTGGATATCGATCGTGAGATCGATGCTTATCGACCACCTTCTCCACGCCCTGAATCTTCTAACCGAGGAAAAAGGCCTCGAGACACTTCGGACGTTGCTGATCCGAATCCTTTGGTCAGACGCTCCCGTACTTCCACGTCTACATCTTCTGAGCTCCCGTCGACTGAAACTCCGATCACTCCTCATCCAGCCGTCATTCAGGAGCTCCTGGCAAAGATTGAAAAGATGCAGCAGTCTATGGAAGCTCAAGCATCAGTTTTTGAAGCTCAGGATGCCAGAATCTCTCGCATTGAAAAAGAGAACGAAGAACTGAAGTCAAAGATTCTGCAGCTGGAAACCCGAGCTATTGCTTCGGGGGAGACAACCCAACCTGCTATAGAATCAACACCTAGGGTTTCCGCCGAGGGCGAAGAAAATGTAATTCCTGATGATGTAACAAATTCTGGTATTAATGAAACAACTCTTATTTTGGATTATATTATTGAGCAACCAGGGCAACCCAAACCTTTAGCTGTAGATTACACGTATTGTAATCTGACTTACTTTCAATCTGCGGTTGACGATGACGGTCGTGCGCCTGAAGAACCTTTTGACTTCAACTCCGCTGATAATGACGATGATGTTGATGTTGAACGAGAAGAGCTTAATCCTGATGAAGAATATACTGATTGTCCAGCTTATCCTCAAGAGGGTGTTGTATTATCTGATTCTTCAGACGATGAGTCAGGACCAGCGTTCAATTACGTACCAGGATCTACTTCTCAAACTGATCCGGCTCAAGAATCGTCTGTACCATCCAGTTCTTCACAAGCACAACCAGTCCCTGTTCGAGAATCGACAAATTATAATGACATTTTTCCTCTCGATACATCCGAATGTGTATCTTTTGACAAGGAAATGCCCATCAGAGAAAGGGATAACTGGTTTCCAAAAGGTAAAAATCCAGAACCTGCTCCAGTTACATGCAAGAAATATCAGGTTGGTGGTGATTATTCTGGTCTGATAAAAAGCTGGAAGGTGAGCAAAGGAAGGTTTATGATTAAAAGACTCGACGGTATCCAGTACTTTCGTCGATCACTGAGGATATTGAGTACATTGCCAAAGCATGACATCGTTCGTCTCTCTCAACTTCAGTTGATAAATCCTTACGATGACGGAGTAGCTGATGTTATTCAAAAGGTCATGCATGAGGAAATTAAACGAAAGAAATATCATTATCTTAAACCAGTACTGGGTACAAGGTACACGTTCAAGAAGATTCTCGATCCCAAGACAAAGCAGCCAATTGTAAGGGTTCACTATCCGCCTGCTGAATGTCTGACTAAAATCGCTCTGGAAACAGTTCCATTCAATCTACTGAAATGCTTTCATTACTGGGAACTGGATGCTCACACTGGCGAAGCCGTCTTAGTTTTTGTACCAGATTCAGAGCCTCAGACAGGATCTTTGTGGGGTCTACGAAAAGCCAACTTCAGAATATTTGACCCAATGAGCTTGATTAATCTGTCCAGAAGTGACATGAAGAAGCTATTCGACAATCGGATTCGCTACAATCCAAGAAACGAGTTCAACTCTGTTTTAGCTAAACGATTCCAGAAAATTGTTGATATATGCTTCACCTACGGCATACACGCTGGTGGAAACTTTCCACCTGGATGGGTTTGAAGACCAGATATCTGAAGACTGAAGAAAATCGAAGAATTTTTGAAGACCAAGCTGAAGACACGGGGGAGTTTGTTAGTACATCTATGTGTGTCTGTCAGTTGGTCTCAGTCTGTAATCGTGTCGAAATTGTAATTACGTTTTGTATAGTTTTAGCTTTAGTTTAATTACAATTTTTGTATCCATGCGACACAAGCATTATGTCGCAGAAGCATTCTATGCGACACAAGTATTGTGTCGCAGAAACATTCCATGCGACACAAGCATTGTGTCGTAAAAGAGTCTATGCGACACAAGGCTTGTGTCGCATAAAGTTTGGATCAGGCTATAAATAGAAGCTCGCCAGCTTCTGTTTTGGTACCACATTTTACACACACATAACACTCTCATTATCACAGATTACTCTCCAAGTGTTATTTGATCTTTGTGTGTTTGTGTCCAAGTGTATGTATTGTTGTTAGTGTTTCATATATATATACATACGCACTTTGTGTTGTGGTTATTTATCGTGTTAATCTAGCTTATATTAGTTTGTTTGATTTCCGCTTTAACAAACTAGTTGAACTACTTGATTTGGTCCGTATAAGTGGAACCTACAGTCATCGTGCTTATCGACGACATCTTGATCTACTCTCGCAACGAAACCGAACATGGCCAACACCTGGAAACTGTCTTGGAATTACTCAGACACGAGGAGTTATACGCCAAGTTCTCCAAGTGTGAGTTCTGGATGCAAATAGTACAATTCCTAGGGCATGTCATTGACAGTCAGGGGATACGTGTTGATCCAGCCAAGATCGAGGCCATCAAGTGCTGGAAAGCACCTACTACTCCAACCGAGGTACGACAATTCTTAGGTCTCGCTAGGTATTACCGGCGATTCATCGAGAACTTTTCCCGAATTGCTCAAACATTAACCTCCCTGACTCAGAAAGACAAGAAATTCGACTGGACAGATAAACAAGAGTCAGCTTTCCAACTTCTGAAACAGAAACTCTGCAGTGCACCAATCCTGTCATTACCCGAAGGCACCGATGAATTCGTAGTTTACTGCGACGCCTCACACCAAGGACTAGGTTGTGTGTTAATGCAACGTGAAAAAGTCATCGCCTACGCCTCACGACAACTGAAAATCCACGAAAAGAACTACACCACCCATGACCTCGAATTGGGAGATGTAGTTTTTGCACTCAAAATCTGGAGACACTACCTGTATGGTACAAAATGTACTATCTTCACTGACCACAAAAGCCTTCAACATATCTTTGATCAGAAGGACCTAAACATGAGACAACGTCGTTGGGTTGAACTACTTAGCTACTTTGACTGCGAAATCCGATACCACCCGGGCAAGGCTAACGTTGTGGCCGATGCCCTAAGCCGAAAAGAACGAGTGAAACCCCTTAGAGTTCGAGCCCTCGGTTTAACCATCCAAACCTTAGAAGACATGCTGTTCGCCTGCGTAGTTGACTTTGGAAATAACTTGGAAAACCACCTACCTTTGTGTGAGTTCTCCTGCAACAACATTTACCACACCAGCATCAATGGTGCACCTTTTGAGGCACTTTATGGGAGAAAGTGCCGATCACCCATTTGTCGGACCGAAATCGGCGATAGCCAACTCACTGGTCCTCAAATCATCCATGAAACGACCGAGAAAATCGTGACCATTCAAAACCGGCTGAAAGTCGCTCGTGATCGTCTGAAAAGTTATGCTGACGTGAGACGTAAACCACTCGAATTCCAGGTTGGGGACCGAGTACTCTTAAAAGTGTCACCTTGGAAAGGTGTCATTCATTTTGGCAAACGCGGTAAACTAAACCCTAGGTACATCGGACCTTGTGAGATTCTTGAAAGAATTGGTCCGGTGGCATATCGACTACAGCTACCACCACAACTCAATAGCGTGCACAACACATTCCACATTTCTAACCCGAAGAAATGTATGTCTGATGAGACGCTTGTAATCCCGCTCGATGAAATCCACATAGATGATAAACTCCATTTCATCGAAGAGCCGATAGAAATCATGGACCGTGAGGTCAAATGCTTAAAACAAAGTCGTATTCCCATCGTTAAAGTCCGGTGAAATTCTAGGGGCGGTCCTGAATTCACTTGGGAACGGGAAGACCAAATGCGACTGAAACACCCACATCTATTTTTAGATACCCCTCAGACTGCGGCAATGAACTAATTTCGGGACGAAATTCTCCTAACAGGGGGAGAATGTGATACCCGACGATTTAGGGTTACGGATTAACCTGCTAGAAACCTTAATTACGTGTGTTTAGTTTAGTATTAGGCTAAATACTTGTAATTACTTGTAACTATTTGTATATTTATGTGAATATACACGCCCGTAATTGATTTATATTACGCTTACGCAATTTGGTGAAATTGTGCGAAATAACCGGACGAAGTCCGCCTAACTATACGACGTTGGTGAAAACCTTTTTATAAATAACTTTAATCCATTCTTAGAAGTTATTTATCACTTATTATTATTTTGTTAAAATAATACACGAAAAACCTAAACGTTTTGGCTAAAACGTCTCAAACGCAACGAAAACGCGCGGAACGCGCCCTACAATCGAACGAAAGTCAAAATATGTTTTAATAATTTAAAATATATTATTTGGTATGAAATTATTATTGAAAACATCATATAATAGTTCGTCAATGAAAAACGTCTAAGTAAAACTTTACGCGATTAAACCTCCGTAAAACGTGCACGCAAATCGAGGCCGATAAATTAACGAAACATTTTTACAAGTATTTTCAAGTATCTATATTAAATATTTCAATTGAAAATATCGAAATTTAATTCGTCATTTAAACACCCGTATTAAACGTTTAACGTATAAATAAACGTCTAAACAATTGGGTAAACGAACGGAAAACGTAACAAATTAAGTTAGGAATGATGAAATGACTAAAATACCCTTGTATAGGGCCCCCTAGGCTGGCCCCCATGTGCCACCCCACCTCCACCACTAAAATCCCATGCAAAATAATGATGACTTTAAACCTACAACACCGCTCTTCTTCCATGCATCCTTCATTTCTCACTTGAACACATTTCCCTCATCTCTCTCCACTCTATTCTCTCTCATTTCTGAGATTTTCTCAGCCCTTTTTCCACCTCCAAGAACCACCACTACCACCACAAACAACCACATAAATCACCTTCAAGTTTGAAAGAAAGAAGAGCTCAAAACATCATCATTTTCATCATCCACTTGTTTCTCCATCATTTTCTTGGTATAAATCACCTAAACTCCTCATTTACATACTTACATAATGTATATTTACATGTTATATTGCTCATCAAACACTATTATGTCCAAATAAAAGGTTAAAATACGTTTTTGTAACACATATGTAAGAAGACAGTTTCTGTCTTCAAAAACACAGCTTACAAAAATGGTCGTAACTTGAGTTTTTCTAAGAATTAGATAACGAAATTTTTTTTAAAAGTTTCATATCGAAAAGATCTACAACTTTCGTGTTTTACACTTTTTCCAGATCCGTACGTATTTTTGGCTATAATCTGATCTTTGAGTCTGGTCTGAAAGTTTTCGAAAACCGAGTTCGGTTCCTTCGCGAATTTATTTAAATATGTAAATGGACACTATAGTTTCTGTAAAAATTATATGTTAGACCATAAACTTTGATGATCAGTTGGTAAAATTTGTAGACCTTAATGTGGACCATAAGTGGTAGAAATAATATGGCGAACCAAACCGACAAAAGTCGAAAATGTGAAATATTGAAATCTTGAGTTGCATGTTAAAAACCGACCCCATGGGTGAACTCCGACACGAACCGACAAATTATTTGGACTCTATAAACTGATGTATGGGTTGGGTAAAAGTTTCGGGTCAAACCGGGTAGGTTTGACCAAGCCAACAAAAACAACTCGGTGGCTAAAAACGACAAAACTTACTATTTTTGGAAAGTGGTAACAAAAATGATTTTGGGTGACTTAGTTAGTAACTTGGACCAAAAACTAAACTTAGAAAGCTTCCCGAATTAGAAACCGACATATAAATTGAGAAGTGACTCATAAATCATAAGTGACTCTATAAGTGACTCATAAATCATAAGTGACTCGTAAATCATAAGTGACTCATAGTTTGACCAACCTTAACCAGGTTTGGCCAGGTTTGACCAGTTTGACCAGGTTTGACCAAGTTTGACCAGGCTTGATCAGGTTTGACCAGGTTTGACCAGGTTTGACTAGTTTGACCAGGTTTGACCAGTTTGACCAGGTTTGACCAGTTTGACCAGGTTTGACCAGTTGACCAGGGTTGACCAACTTTGACCTACGGTTTAAGGCTTATACAAACTAAAATAATCTATTTGCAACACACGATTTGTACTACTGAATAACATACAACAAAACAAACTTGATACTAATGTCTAAATGAATTATTATTACAAACTTTCACCAACGGGTCGTACACATTTTTAAGAAACGAACTTGAACAACTTATTTGGACATACTAGTTGATGAACTAGCCCTAGGTGGACATAAACCCTCCACCTACACGATTGGCTTAAGTGGACATTGACCCCCACTTATACAATCGCTATAATTGGTCTTATAAGACATCTACTTACACAACCTTATACGTTTAGGATGTTAGAAGGTTGCGCTTTGGAGTTTGCTTGCTTATTTGATATTTGCTTGCTACTTGCTAACCTAAGGTGAGTTTCATAGCCCCTCTTTTTACTGATTTATAACTATTTTGGGGGAGAATACATACTACAACTGCTTATTACTCTTGCTATATACAACTGCTTTTATGAACACAAGTACCATAAACAACGCTATACGGATTGTATGAGTTAACACACTAATCCACAAAGGCCCTACACATCATAGTTTGTTAGTTTTGCTAAAGCGTGAATATTAGTAAATAGATCTATTTGGGACTGACAATCCCCGTCCGGGTTAGTCACGCTAACCTGTCAAACAGACGTATTAATATTTGTTCATAACGAGTGTACCGGATTAGACACTTGCATTGTGGCACCCACGATCGTGTACTCGAAAGAGGCACGACACACATTGTTAAGCTTCGGACTATGAGCTCATGGCAAATGGTATACATATTTTTGCATTCGTGCAATTACATATTTATTTATCGTTTGTTAACGATACATTTACTCAACACATTTACTTATCGTTTGTTAAACGATACAATTACTTATTATTGTTGAATGATACAACTGTTAAAATCTTGTGTTTCATAACTCGTGTTTCATACTATTGGGTTTTATACCAACATTTAAACGACTGTTAAACAACTCTATGAACTCACCAACTTTATGTTGACCTTTTAGTATGTATTTCTCATGTAACCCACAGCAGTAGGACGCTTATGGATAGCGTAGCTCGAGTCGCATTGCTTTCAAACTCAAAGGAATTAGATTGCATTTTACTATAGTTTGTAGTTATGTAATCTACACATTTTATGCGAACTCCAATGTTTTGGTACAAACGTTGTAAACAATTTGAATTTATGGTATGTAACATTTTCAAACGTCTCATATATAGGTCGTTTGCTTTAATCTTGTGTTGTGATATTTGATTTGGTCGGCGCCCCCATGACACCTCATGTTTCCGCTGCCACGTGTTTTGGGGGTGCGACAGTATCAGAAATAAAAATTATTCACGTAAAATAATTAGTTTAATTAAAATACACCGCTCCCCCGGTAAAACAAAAGTTCAACCGATTAAGTGTTCCCCGGCAGCGGTGCCAAAAACTTGATGTGTGCTAAGTATAGGCAATTATAATAACAAGTTTAAATTAAGGAAATACTAAATAATACTATCACACAATTTAGGCAAGATTGACCCGTTCATGTAATATAGCTTAATAAGTAAGTCCAAATTCGAACACAAGGAACACAAGAAACGTGATTCTTATTTATAACTAATTATCTATTTATTCTAATTACAAATATTTACAATTATAACACAAATAAACAAATGATCCAATTTACAATAATCTACAAGATAAGGGGGACGTTTTAGTTTCGAACGAACATATTTATATTTATATTTTGATATGGATTGTAATAGATAAGTTTTAGGAACAACTTAGGTATACTCAATTGGACAAAAGATTATAATTATTCAAACTATTATTTATTAAACTTATTATATGTACTTATGTCTATTTGCTTTGTTGGCTATTATTACTGGTGATTTACTAATGTAGAAGATCACTTAGGGTTAAGTCAAATCCTCATCATAGCAACACAATCATAAGGTTACGCAAAGTGTTACTAATTAATAAGATCTATCATCAATTTATTAATACAATTTCTATGGTTAGGCTTGAATCGCGGTATTACTTTATATTAGTGAATCATTCTTCGTTTATCGTATAAGGTTAAGATCAAAACATAAACACAATCACTTAATTTATATAAACAGTTTATGGTCATCCTAGTTTAATATAAATCAGTCTAATTATGTCAAGAATAATCACTAAAATATCATAATAAAGACAATTCTTGTATAATAAACATTCAATAATATAGTTCCAACATAGACATATGATTCACATAATAAACTTAATTAACATTCATTCAAACAATTATAATGAAAACCTAATTCACAATCAAATCAAATAAACAATATCATAAATAACTCAATAAGGTTATTAAAGTAACAAAGATAAAGAAATCGAACCAATTGACGAACTAGCTTTTCCTAGGGTTAAAAACCTTCAAACCCTAGCTCTTTAGCCTCCAAAATCGCACCTAAAGTCGACCTAAAACCCTAACTTTTGGTTTTTCGGTTTTAGTATTCTTGAATCGTATATTCTTAAACCTGAATTAAGCCTCTATTTATAGTTTTGTTGGCCGACCTTCCAACCGCCGGTTGGATATTCCAACCGCCGGTTGGACTCTTTAATTCCTGGTCCAACTCCACGTGTTTCCACCGCCTTAAAACCCTAATACGCCAACCGCCGGTTGGACCTATTTTCCAGAATATTCCAATTACGGGCTCGGGCTTCAATTTTAGACTTCTCTTTTCTTTAACGGATTCAACTTGTTTTCTTGGTCCAATTCTTCATTTTAACACTTTCGGTCTTCATTTCTTCAAGGTTTAAGCTCCTTTTTCTTCATTTTCTTCAGTTTCTTTCAATTTCGGATTAGTTTTTGTTCCTTTTTCTTCAATCTTCAATTAAAATACATTTCTGCAAATATTAACAAAATAAGTATCTAAAATCATATAAATGCACTAAAATGTAAATAAATATAAGGATAAATTACTATAAAATATACTATCTATTTGATGCTTATCACTGACTCACACTTAGCAAATTGTACCTCAATTGTTCCACAAAATAAACATTATCAAAACTTATCTTATCACTATTGATTGTGCATTTCCCTGTAATCTTTCCTTCTCTTGGATTGCTTCCAAATGCTATGTATACACCATCAAATGACTTAAAGTCCTGTAGCTTTCCTTTATCTCCAGTCATGTGCCTTGAACAACCACTATCCACATGCCATAAGCTCCTTGGTTTGTTCTGCACACAAAAACAAAAAGAGAAAAGTTAATTTCTCTTGGGAACCCAAACCAATTTGGATTTGGGTTTCCCATGTGCATTCACAAAATCAGCTTTCTTGTAGATTATTGATTGTGATGCACTGTTGGTATTTGGACTCAAAGTATTATCAGACTTAAATGGTGTCCAAATCCAACTAATATTAGACTTAGCAGTTTTAACTGGTATACTATGCTTGGCAGTCATAAAATTGTTATAACTGTTAGAATGCCTAGCAGTAATAAGTTTAATATGTTTGCCAGTCATAACAGTTTTAGCTGCTTGAGTCTTTTGACTGTTCGCTTTCTTTCTAGTTATAACTGCTTCAGTAGTTTTAGCTGTAGCAGTTTTAACTTGATTAGCCTTTGAGTGTATCTTCTGAACTTTATATGATTAACTTTAGATTGAAAATTTTGTTTGTTAATCATATTTGCTTTTGTCCATGACAGTTTTCTAATCCTTTGAACATTCCCAGGATTATGATAACAGTTATATTGAAGATGACCCATTTTACCACAGATAAAGCAAGCCTTTTCTTTTATCATAGTGACATTGTTACCCAGTTTCTGTGAAATCATTTGATTCCAATTTCTTTGATTACCTCTGGGTTTCTTCTTTTGAAAATTTTGTGAAAAAGAAGCACTTGCTTTATAGTTGCACTTTGTATAGTTATTCACAGCAGATTGAGCATGTACAGATTTATGAAATGATTTTACTGCATTACTAACATAACCTAAACCATTCCTAGATTTGTTAGTGTTTAAGCTCACATTTTCTAAGGCCTGTTTGGCCTTTTCCCTAAACATTTTCTTACCCTCTTCTAGTTTATCAGTTTTACGCTCAGAAACTAACCATTAAATACACTCTTCACATCTTCACATGATGACTCAGACTTAGGTGATTCAGATTTTACACTCTTCTCACTCTCAGAAGCACTATCACTCTGATCATCTTGTTCAGTCCAATCACTAACTTCAACTTTATCAATAAATTCACATTAACAGGTAAGCTTTTGATTGGATCAGCCTTTTTAACATCATCATTCATTCCTTCCTTAAGTGAATTGATATCAATTTCAGTTTTAGAAGGAAAGTAGTTGTTGTTATAAGGTGGAGGTACATCATTATACCCTAAGCCAGTCTTAAGCTTATCATGAATCTGTGAATTGATAATCCTATTAACACTTTTAGATGCATGTTCTAAGTTACTTACATTTAGTCTAATGCTATCTCTATCACATGTGACCTTAGCAAGTTTCTTAGTTAGCAATTCTACTTTATCTTTCAAAGTGTCTCTTTCCCATCTAGCATATTCAATGTCATATTTATACTGCGTGGCATTGATTTCATATGCTTTTATTTGTTTTTCAAGATTTTCAATGGCTGCTATGGTGTGCTTACTTTTAATGTCCCATTGTTTTAGTTCCTCACACACTTTCAAATTATGATCCCTGTAATGTTTGACAGTTTGTTTACACACAGCAGTACATAATTTAGCTAGTACCTCATTTGGAACTTCTGACTGCTGGTCAGATTTAGCAATGGCCATCAATGAGTGATTCTGAACCTCACTCTCTTCCTGATCTCTCCAATCAAATCCAAGTCCATCTTGAGATACCAATGCATTTGATGTACCATTCTGAATTGGCACACTCCTTCTTTGATTTCCATTAAAGCTACCAGATCTTTGCCCACTCTGTTCTTGCTTTGGACTTCTGCACTCCCTAGCAAAGTGTCCCATCTTGTGACAATTAAAACATTCCACCTTACTTTTGTCAAACCAGTTAGCATCATTCCTCTTATTGGCAAAATTGTTTCTTCCAGGTCTTTGCATGAATCTTTTTGCCCTTTGAGTAATTAATGCTATTTGCCACTTTATATCCATCTCTTCAAGATCATCTCCACCTATCTGTTCCAAGTCTTCATGAGTAAGTGAAGTGTTCACATTACTAGCAAAGAATGATTCCAACATATCATCATTAGATCTAGTTTGAGATGTGCTAGAACTAGGTCCTCCTGCATAAGTAGTTCCTTGTGTTGAATTACCCTTGGATCCACTTACAGACATAAAAGCAGCATTATGAGTATTTCCAGATGACTGTTTCGTGCTTTCTACTTCTGGCTCAAAATTCCTAAGATCAATATAGATGTCCTCAAGCTCTTTTACTTCCAAATCTACACTTTGTCTTAAACCGACTGTGTAGATTGTCCATTCTTCACCTAATGACCTTAGAAACTTTCTGTTAAGATCATCTCTATTAATCTTAACTTTGTGATTTTCAAGTTCACCAACCAACTTTGTAAATCTGTCAAAAGTCAAAGATAAAGTTTCAGACTTTACAGAATTGAAGTTCTCATACTGTTGCTTTAGTAGAGATCTCTTGTTCTTTTTGGTACTTTCATTGCCACCAAATCGTTTTTCAATAGTTTTTATGAGTACCTTAGCGTCTTCACAAGCTTCAAACCTTCTTTGGTATTCATTGGGAATGGATAGCAGCAATGTACTTAGAGCTTTAAACTCTGTAGATCTTACTTTTCGTTCTGCATCAGTTGTTGGTGGTGGTCTTGGTTGCTTAACACCATCACCATCAAGAGTTACTAGAGGACCATTAACCACAACTTCCCACATCTGGTAATCTGTGAGAAGCATGTATTGTTTGATCCTGTTCTTCCACAAGTCAAACTCGTCAGGCCTAAGTATTGGTATCTTAGTAACCTAGATTCCCTCATTGTTTTCCGTTGCCATTGAGATCAAAGCTTAATTATGAACTAAAACCTTAATAGAATCAAGTTTCTTGATCTTCACTAATTCAAAGCTTTCCGTAGCTCTGATACCACTTTGTTAATCCCTAAATCGATGTTGTAAAGCTTTGACAATGTATTAACCAACTGCGGAATAATTGTTTAATATTATGTAAAGAACAAGAACACAAATAATAACTTGAATAACACGTAATAAACTTAAAGCTCCAATCTTATTAAATCAATAAGACGAATACACAGATGTATTAGGGTTAACACCTTGAAGCTACGTTAACCTAATCTAGGTTCTAAGGATCTCTATTTATACTGTATAGAGTCCTGTACAAGTCATCCTACTATTATGGAAACAAATCTATTCCATATATAACTCAAATACTTATAATCGCCTCAACAATATAAACAGTCATAACGACTTATTTATACTAACAGAAATAACCATAATCAGTTAGACATTTATAACTTGATGATTACAAAGACAGTCATAACTATACAAACAGCAATAACTACTTGACTCAAATATAACTAACAGTAATAAAACCTTCAAGCAGTCATAACAACTTGTCTTCATTCTTCAAGCAGTAATAACTTCAACAGCAGTCATAATCTCTACTAGCAGTTATAACGATTTAAACGCACAACAATAACACCAACTACTAGCAGCAATAATAACTTGTACAACCAGTCAAAATCTTCTGTGATAATTTCAACCCAAACAGATTAGACTCTACACAGACCAACAAGCGAGTTTCGTTACTTGGAGGCCAGTACCCAAAGTAGAATACCTCTAATGCTTCGCACCCAAAAACCCAAGAGAAAGTCGAATTTTTAGAATCCTTGAAAATTCGAACTTGAAATCGTATGTTATGAAGGATTAGGATGCCCCTATTTATACTTGTGGAAGAAACCCCAGATTCGACTCCCAACTGGTGGCTGGACCTTCCAACCGGTGGTTGGAGCTGTCAGACTTCGACTCCAAGTCTGCGACTTCCACCACCTTGGAAACCCTAATCCCAACCGGTGGTTGGACTTTCCAACCGACGGTTGGATCCTGTTTCTGGAATCTTCCGCTTTATTTAATTACTTTTGATTTTTCTAATTAATAAACTATAATTAATTAACCAAACAATTATAATATTAATACAATTAATATTATCCTTCATCTTTCTCTTGACTGTTTATTGAGGGCAACCGAAAAAGGACTTTACCGTTAATGATAGTCTCACCAATTAGTTATGATATTAGACACTATTCCAACAGTCTCCCACTTGGCCAAATCATCAACTATTATTGGTCTAAGTCTCTATCCTATTAACTTTGTAAAGTGTGCCATCCAACGCAACTGCCGAACTCTGAATCGTATCTTAGAGTCAGTCTTTTAGATAAGTGATTAACCATTCCTTTGTTTCACGATATCGTATGAACCGAGACATGGATTATAATCAATCTCAAGATTCATATATGTTTTCTGATTTCCGATTATATTGACTATATGAGACTACTGAACTATCAACTTAGTCTCGACTAGGCCTAGCACTTTAGAGTCAAACTTTAATCATCAGAGGGCCCATGATATCTCTTTTCCATTTTAGGCAAAAGGAACAAATAAATATCGACTACATAGCACTAGTCAACTCATCATGTCATACCTAGCATACCCATTATATCTGGCATTTACGCACAACGTTTGAATAGACTAAAGTATAACAAACTTGAAGAACTAGATACTCATGTATCTGCATTTTAAGAATATAAGATATTATCATCTTAAAATCACTCGTGATTTGATCCATGAAGTGATCTCTTTAAGTGCGGGTTTCTCCTATACTTAAATCCCTATTAAGTACCCATGAGTGTTGCAGCAATCTCCATGCCATGTCTAATCTCCACAGACATCTACTAACACTCCATGACTGTCTTAATTCACCACATACTTCCTATAGTGTGATCGACTGAGGAGGTTTTAGTAAGAACTTATTACTCTGGAAGTGGTGTCTAAACATTCAAAACTGAAACACAATGACAAACAATAGTAAATGGTAGAACTCCTTCCAATTAAAAATCTCCATTATTTAATCACCAAGTCTATTACAGTTTCCATCATTGTTTATAACGTTTCAAATTCAAACTATAAACAACTAAAACTTTACATTATCTCTTAAACCTATGTTCCTAGCATGTTCATCGTGTTTGGACTTTCATAGTGGCTTTGTGAACGGATCAGCTAGATTTTCTTCTGATCTGATGCTCTTAACAATCACGTGTCCTTCTTCGACTTTTTTTCGAACAAAATGGTATTTCCTTTCAATGTGCTTTGACTTTCCGTGATCCTTGGGTTCTCTACTCAAGGCGACTGCACTTTCATTATCATAGAATATTGCAATAAGATCTTGTACTGTTGGAACAACTCCAAGATCTCCAATTAAATTCCTCATCCAGATAGCTTCCGTTGCCGCTTCACTAGCCGCAATGTACTCAGAATCGCATGTGGAGTCTGCCACTGTATATTGCTTAGAACTTTTCCATGTCACCGCTCCCCCATTCAGTAAGAATACCCAACTAGACTGAGATCGACAATCATCTCTGTCTGTTTGGAAACTAGCGTCACTATAACCCGTTACTCTGAGTTCTTCTTCTCCACCATAAATCAAGAACATGTCTTTAGTATTTCTCAAATACTTAAGAATATTCTTTACAGCTGTCCAATGACCTTCACCAGGATTCTGCAATTGTCGACTCACTAAGCTCAAAGCAAATGAGACATCAGGCCTTGTACATGTTATGGCATACATGATCGATCCTATAGCCGAAGCATATGGGATTCGACTCATTCTGTCCAATTATTGCTCAGACTTTGGACGCAGATCCTTACGGATCTTAATGCCATGATTCAAGGGTAAGTTCCCTTTCTTAGAATTCTCTATATTGAATCTTTTCAATATTTTATTTATATACGTATCCTGGCTGAGTCCTATGAGACGTTTTGGCCTATCTGTATAAATCTTTATACCAAGGATATATGCTGCATCTCCAAGATCTTTCATAGCAAAACACTTTCCCAACCATTCTTTTACACCTTGTAAAGTTGGGATATCATTTCCTACGAGTAGTATATCATCGACATATAATACTAAGAATACTACAATACACAGGAGGATTGCTAACTCTACTAGATCTGCGAACGGGTAAGGATATGTCTTCAGGTTCAACAGGTGTTTCCACCTCTTGTTGAACATCAATGTTTATTATAGGTTCTTCATAGGTAGATTCTTGAATTTCTTCAAGATCAATTTTACTCCCACTGTCCTCTTCAGATATCATTTCTCTCTCAAGGAACACTCCTCTTCGAGCTACAAAGACCACATGACTCTTGTGGATAACCGACGAAAAGACACTTTTCAGATCTGGAGTCTAGTTTGTCCTGAGTTTCCCGTCTAACATAAACTTCACAACCCCATATTTTGATGTGACCAAGAGAAGGTCTTTTTCCCTTCCACATTTCATATGGTGTCTTTGAAACTTTCTTAGTGGGTATTTGATTTAAGATATGGGTGGCTGTTTCCAATGCATACCAGAAACTTATTGGAAGTGTTGCTCGACTCATCATAGATCGAACCATGTCTAACAAGGTTCTATTTCTCCTCTCAGCAACACCATTAAGCTGCGGTGTTCTAGGAGGAGTCAATTGTGAAACTATTCCACAATCTCTAAGATGATCAAGAAACTCGATACTAAGTTATTCTCCTCCGCTGTCGGATCAGAGAACCTTTATCTTTCTGTCCAGTTGATTCTCTACTTCGTTTTGATATCCTTTGAATACCTCAAAAGTATCTGACTTATGTTTGATCAGATAAACATGTCCAAATCTGCTGAAGTCATCAGTAAATGTAACATAATAACTATTTCCATCTTTTGTGGCACATCGGAATGGTCCACATACATCTGTATGTACCAAATCCAACAATCCTTTACCTCTTTCACACGATCCTATGAATGGTGACTTAGTCATCTTGCCTAATAAACAAGATTCGCATATATCATCCGATTTAAGGTCGAATGATTCCAACACTCCATCCGTTTGGAGTTGGGCGATGCATTTCTTGTTTATGTGCCCAAGACGACAATGCCACAACTTAGATTTATCAAGCTCATTAGACGAATCAACATTTAAAATAACATTGCTAACACATTCAACATTTTCATATATGCCTTTGTAAGGAGAAGCTTTAAAAATAAAACAATAATTTAAATAAACCAAAATATCTCCATTTCCATTATCAAAAGAAAAATGATAACCATCTTTAAACAAAGCATAAAATGAAATAATGTTTCTAGTCATTTCTGACGAATAATAGCAATTATTTAAATCTATCCTAACTCTAGAATTCAGCATGAGCTCAAATCTTTCAATCTTCGTCACATGTACAATTCCTTTGTTTCCCATAACCAAGTTGAGCTCTCCATGCTTCACACTTCTACTTTCATTTAGCCCCTGCAATACAGTGCAAATGTGATTACCGCACCCTGTATCCAGAACCCATGAATTAGAAGTTGTGGTATTATCAAGTTCGATCATAAACATACCTGAGTGAATACTCATTTCGACCTTTCCATCTTCAAGGTCCATCAGGTACTTTGGGCAGTTACGCTTCCAATGCCCCTTTGTGTAGCAGTAGAAGCACACTGCTTCCTTTGGGTCACTTACAGGTGCAATCTCATAATCGGTCCCTTTCTTCGACCTACGAATGGACTTTCCGTCAATAGTCTTCCTTTTCCAATGTGAATTTGACCTTTTCCTTTTCTTTACACTTTGACCAACAGTCAACACAGGAGCTGCTGAGCCAGAGGACACATCATCTTTCTTGATTCCTTGTTCAGCAGTTTGCAGTAAATTGTGGAGTTCCATTATTGAGCCTTCCCTCTCATTCATATTCATCTGATATGATATTACAAACTGATTATAGACAGCAGGCAAACTGGATAGAATTATGGCGATGGAAAACTCTGTTCAAATACCATGTTCAATGATTCCAACCTATCAAAGTACCCTTTCATCTCTAAGACGAAAGTACAGATAGAAACTCCAGGTTTGAGTTTGCAAGCCATGAGGGATTTCACCACATCAAGGCTTTCTTTGCTTGCCTTAGCCTGAAACATTTCTTTCAGCTGCCGATTCATTTCATAAGCCCAATTGTTTTCAAAAGTCTTTTGCAGTTCAGGGCTCATGGAAGACGCCATGATACAAGACACTTTATTCGCATCATCATAATGTTTCTGGTGTGCCTCAATCTCCTCTTGGGTTGATTCATCATCAATTATGGGAATCTGCTCTTCGATAACATACTCCTTGTTCTCGTACCTCAAGGTAAACCTTAGGTTACGCATCCAGTCCATATAGTTTGGACCGGTTAGTCTTTCCCTCCCAAGAACTGAGAGTAGTGAGAAGTTCGAGTTATTTGCGGGATTGGGGACGGGAGGATTTGCTTCATTTAAATTAGCCATCTATGAGATAAAATAGTTTTAGTTAGTTTGAATATTCCTTAATTAATTACTCAATTTTCTAAATTAAGGCTAGGATCTATATTTTCAGTTTTATGAAAAGGGTCGCCGTAATCATATAATTAAAATACTTTTATCTATTTCATTTCTATGAAACTCCTAGATTTTTGAGATCCATTGACTTCTATCAATGGCATGTTAATCTCGGTTATGCTCATCTACTATTCATGACTGGTATGCCGAGGATCGTGAACAAGATGGTGAATTAACCATGCAAACCCCGTGTGATCCCCGGCTCGAGTACGCTCGAGAATCACGAGTCTCAATTACCTCTCATTATGTCCTCATATTAATGTGCCGGTAAACCACACATGCTCCATTAACAGTTCATACGAGAGATATGCGGATTTCATGGGTTAGCATACTATTCATCATTTCTTATATCTAAAACGGGATTTTGTTTTATTATTTTAAGTCTACTTTTAATCTTGACATCATCCTATCAAAAGTCCTCAGTAGCTCCATCGAACACATAAAGAAGCGGAGAAGCAGGTCAGAGCGAAGCCTAATAAAAACCCGACTTCTTTAGGGAAGCAAAGCGACCCGTCTTATACCTCTCTTATAGTTTGTTCACTATGGGTGAGCCGATTTATAAATTGACTGACGACGTATTTAGACTTTAATTATACAAATATATAAATCATATTATACATAAAATATCTCTTTGAAGTTTAGGGTTCTATTTTAAACCTTTTAAAATTGAGTGGTCTATTTTAAACAATTTAAAATTATCAGTATCTAAATTGTAAATGCATATTACCTATTTAGATAATTCTCTTTCCAATTTGTCTTTTACCTACATACTATTGCAGATAATTAAATGCTACTATTTGTTAAGCTATGGCTCTGATACCACTGTTGGGTTTTCTATTCCCTAAATAGATTATTATACACGCAGCGGAATAACAAAACTTTAAATAATCTAAGGCAATTAGGAAACTAAAACCCTAAGGGATCTTTAACTTTAACAACATAGTACAATAAATAAATTGGATAGAGAAATTAGGAAAACACTAACCTTTATAGAAAAACTATTTCTCGCGCGCAGACCAACGAGCAGAGTTTCGTTACTTGGAGGCAAGTACCCAAAGTAGAATACCTCTAATGCTTCACACCCAAAAATCCAAGAAGAAGTCGAATTTTCTGAATCCTTGAAAATTCACACTTGAAATCGTATGTTATGAAGGTATAGGATGCCCCTATTTATAGTTGTGGAAGAAACCCCAGATTCGACTCCCAACCGGCGGCTGGACCTTCTAACCGGCGGATGGAGCTGTCAGACTTCGACTACAAGTCTGCGACTTCCACCGCCTTAGAACCCTAACCCAACTGACGGATGGACTTTCCAACCGGCGGTTAGATCCTGTTTCTGAAATCTTCCGCTTTATTTAATTACTTTTGATTTTTCTAATTAATAAACTATTATTAATTAACCAAACAATTATAATATTAATACAATTAATATTATCCTTCATCTTTCTCTTGACTGTTTATTGAGGGCAACCCAAAAAGGACTTTACCATTAATAATAGTCTAACCAATTAGTTATGATATTGGACACTTTTCCAACATATATACACGTATGTAATAATTTTAATTAAGCGATAATAATCGGATGGAATCCGACATATGCGGACGTTGGTGAAACTTTTTAATAAATAACGTAAAACTATTTTGAAATTAAATAGTAGTTATTTACCATATATTATTATGTTATAATAATATATGTAAAGTTTTACGTTTTATATAAAACGTAATCGACACGAAATAAATGCACGAATCGTACCCGACTACGAAACGAAACCCAACAAAATTTTTAATAACTCAAAATGAAGTATTTTAAATAAAACTTCAATAAAAAAATTCGCGATTAAATCGTTGACAAAACATATCAATTAAAACGTATAATGTTTAAACGAATAACGAAACTAACGGGTAAACGACCGAAACACGTAACGTAGATTGGGGAAATAAATTAAACACACCCACATGGGGGTGGGACCCAGAGAAAAATCTGCAAGAAACCACCCCATACCCCTTTTCCGGTTCCTACTTACACACACAATCACACCCTCACTCTTTCTCATCTATCTCACTTTCTCATTTCTCTCCTCATCTCTCTCTCAAGACCTTATGTCCCTCTCTCTTGCTGTTATCCAGCAGCCACCACAACTCCACCATCGGCCACCACCATCACCATCATCAATCATCATCGGTTTTTGAAGAGAAAAGTAAGGAAAGTAAACTCGTTACACCCTCATCTCGTTTCTGCCTTTAGGCCATCGATTTCTTTGTAAGAACCTCTCCATCTTTGTTAGTTTTACTTGGTTAATGCTTATTTACATGTTATAAGTTCCACTTAACAAGATCATGTCCAAAAATGATGTCGAAATACGTTTTCGAAACATAAAAATGGTAACAGTTTGCTGGATAGAAAATAAACCCGAATTCAAGAAAATATTTCAAACACTTAACTCAACGAAAATGGACGAATCAAAATGCTAAAATTAAGTTTAAGAAGTTAGCTTTCTTTTTGATATTACCTTGTTAAATTTAATTATTCGTCACTTGAGAACATTATATGTTCAATGTAATCTTTAGATTGTCTAGAAATTAAAGCCCTCGCTTTGAAATTCTTCGAAGCGTGCTTAAAATTTCTCTTTCTTAAAAGATCCATTACTTTAAATGTTCTCAGGTACAATGCCACCAAAGAAGCAATTAAACCCAGCACGACCCCTTGCAGGATCTTTAGCGTGTCTGAGTGCCACACCAGCTTACGACAAAATGGCACGTATCTGGAGAGACAAGAAATTTGGGCGTCTCAGATATATTGATTGGGATATTATGCAAGCATTGGGATTCAAGCAAAGACTCGAGAGCATACTTAGTTACACGGTTGATGGACAGCAGTTCGATTCATTCAAGAGATTGTTTAGTATTGATGAGCATGTATACGTGGAGATGGTTACCGAGTTTATGGCTACCTACAAATTTCAGAAAAAGCAGAGAGTTGAAGATTGTTCCATCTCATTCCAATACATGGGCAGCTTGCACACCTTGTCACTTGCCCAGCTCTCACAACACCTAGATTTGTACACACCAGAAGAAATTCAATCCCCTCTGTTCACTAATGGAGCCACCTCTGTTTCTATCGCGACAACACACGCTGAAGCATGGAGTCAATGGTCACCTACACCATACTTCTCGGGTATTAAGGCAACCCGACTCAGAGACCCAGTCCTACAGATCCTACACAAGCTCATAGCTTGCTCATTTGACGGGAAGCATACGACTAGCGGTCGAGTTTCTAGATTTGATGTCGCTCTTATGGCATGTATCCTCGAAAAGAGAAACATGCAGGTTGCCCATCTAGTTACCCAGCGACTTCTGGAAGAAAAAGGTTTTGGTAAGAAAAGATCGTATTTGGGCTCGGTGATTACCAGATTGATCCGAAAAATGGGATTACTTCGGACATCGGATGTCGAGAAATTTAAATCAGGATGGAGTTCTAAGCCATTAGACTACTATTTTCTTAAGAGTATGGAAATACTCCAGATCACGAAAGATGGCGTTGTTTATATCAAAGCACGAGCAGTGGATCCAGACAGTGTTGACCCATTGGTACCAGACCTGGTTATGCCAAAGGAAACAAGGAAAAGGAAGCATCCGCAAGAACCTAATGATTCAGATACAGGTGATGATGACGAGGATGATGATGATGATGATGATAACATCCCACCACCACCACCAGCAATGCCAGCACATACTAGGGCGGGACCCTCTACTCCTGCCCCCAGACCACGAGTGCCCGCATACATCTGCAATTACGGGACACCTCCGGGCTCAGATTACTGGTATTGGCTGATGCAGATGCAGGTTAGGTGCTATACAGCTATCAGACAGCAGACAGCTGGGATGCTCGTGAGCCCTCTCCCGAACTTACCATGTGGGATGGGTCGAGCACCACCACACATATATCCACGTGCAGTCCCTACTCCAGCACCTCGACCGCAGCCAGGCCGTGGACATGTTATACCACCTCGGATTGTCATTCCTAGAGCACAGCCACCCCAGTGCAGGTACCCATCACGAGACAGACTGTTCCATCAGTTGTTGGATCTTTCAGAGTACACACATCGAGAGGCAGCAGGACATCTAGAGTCTCTGCACGGACTGTCACCATTCAGAGTCCCAGGACTGGCAGACATACCATCCCTTCAGCTACTGTACCTGTACCGGTTTCTTCTCATAGACTAACAGACCTCTTCCAAGACAACACACACCAAGGATCAGCCATGTTCCCGCTCGACGGCTTCGAAATACCATCAGGGCCACTAATCGATCAGCTGATACACCAAGGAGCTTTTACACTAGGAGAAGAAGCTATCCATGATGCATCAAACGAAGGCACCAACGATCAGCATGATGACTCTTCATCAGACGAGACTTCTCCTGGACCTACCGCATCTACATCAGCAGCATGATCATCAGCAGAGCAATGGATTGCTCCACCTTCTGACTCCTCTCTACTTTCTACCAAAACATTATTCGCTACTTTATTATTGTCTGTATTGATGTACGATTGATGCCTCGACATCACACCTATCTATTTACTGCTTTATTATGCTTTCACTTTATTTTTCTTATTAGCAGCTATTATTTGATTGTTGAGTGGATTGTGTGTTTGACCAAACGACTAATTATCGAAGACCGGATCAAAGGAGGCATTAGACCTCACGGTGGAGAATTCTGGAGCCATAAGCTACAAGCCGCGGACAAGCAAACTCCTAACAGTTAGCAAACAACGAGCACAGCAAAAGTGGTACACCGTTCCAAAACCCTCTATCCGTTTAAAGCTTCGATTATCTCACCCAATATTCCAAAACTAAGTGTGGGATCCTTAATACCACACAACACTTATGAAACAATCCAAAGATAAGTAGAATCTCTAAGTGTGGGATACTTCGACAAGAGGTGTTCAACAAATAGATTCGAACATTAGGGACAATGTTCCTCTAAGTGCGGGATATTCGGTCTACAACCGCAAGTTTTACCTCTTGTCCGTAAGCCAAACAATATTTTCATCAAAAGGCTAAAAATGGAAAAAATTTCAATTATTTTTTTTTAAAAAAAAAAAAAAAAAAAAAAAAAAACATCGCTCTTTAGAAATTACATGAGAATTCCACGGCTTCTTATATCCAACACTCGGTCAAGAGTAATTGACAGTGAAAGTGACACTCTATCTAATTAAATGTAAAGCAGTGCAGAAATGTAAACCTAATATATACAACGAGTGGTTTCATTGTGTCTTACTTATTGCATGTCATGGGCACAGATAACTACTTACCATAATTATGGTTGAAAAGGTCCTAATTACTAGGTTGCAGTCACGTGGATAACTGGAAAGGGTACTCCATAAATTAAACTTAAATTAATAAAGTCCTAATAGTACAAGGATTATTATCTCCTATTTTATCTGAACGTGTTTTACGAACATTATTTTATAATGCATTGACTCTCGTAGGATACACCAGTTAGTTGTGTAGTTGTATTATCCTTCCGGAGTTCCAACTTTTACACCAGAGCTGATTCCAATGATATAACTACCTTCGATCGTTTTACCGGCTTCCGTACGTTTATACTTTGCCTAAAGCATTTCCAGCACTATACCGAATAAACAGTTGAATAGGGGCCGTTATATCATTTTACGATTATCGTGCACTGATTATGTAATGACATCCTTACTTATAATTATCTACATCATCAGCAATCACAATAATAAACTACTCGCAATTCATGGCAACAAATAAATCACATACCAGGCAATAATACATATTCAAAATATGAAATGAGACAAGTATAATAAAAGTTTAGATATCACCCGGAATTAAATGCGTAGCAGCGTATTATTATAATTGACAAACTCTTTCGCACGTACAAAGATTGATCTCCGAATCTCTAGCGTTCGCCCTAGCTTCGATGTTAGTCCGTAGACTAATTACAATAATCCTAGAATGAGAAAGACTAAAAGACTACAAGAGATTTCCTAGTGAGAAAGTAAGAAAGAAAGAGTTTTTCCAAAATATGGAAGGTGTGTCTTGCAAATGAACTCAAGCCTCCTATTTATAGGAGAGGTTTGGCTCACATTAGCATCAAGGAGTGCACATTAGCGCAATGTGGGTAAAAAGGTGCACCAGGTAATGTACAACGCTGAAAGGTGGTGCATCGGGTACTGTACAACGCGGAAAGTAGGAGCACCAGGTACGAGAATTAGCCATAAAAGGAAACCGGGGTGGTGGACAGCAGGCCGGCGCCGCCCACCAGTAGGCCGGCGGCGGCTGGTGGTAGGCCGGCGGCTGGTGGCTGCCACCCGCCCCGTTTCGTCGTCTTTTGCTTCGTTTCTTGATTCGTGCGTGTTTTCTTCGTTATGCGCCCGTCTCATTCGATTCTTTTTGTGTTGGATTCGTAATTCAAAAACGAAGATTTTGACATAAGATAGTCCCTGAGGTGAGGTTCCTAACTCCAGATATTGCGTACGAATCATTTGAATCTTCCGACGGACGTAGAATCTTCATTCTTTATCCATTTTAGTCGATTCTTCTTCTGTTGGATTCGTATTTTGAAAACAAACATCTTGGATAGGATGGATCTTAGTGATGGGCAATTTAGTCTTGAAATCTCGTTTTGGTGCCTTGAATCTTCAAACGTGTGTGGAATCTTCATTTTACATCCGTTTTGCTCGATTTTTCTCGTGCAACCTTGTTTTGACCAGCTTGGCATAATGTTACTGATTTGTGCTATATTTGAGTTAAAATGCCAAGAATCATTCCAGAATGAGAGAGATATCGGTAGTAAAAACATGACTTTTTACGCGATATCAAGTATCCCACACTTAGAACTTTGCTTGTCCTCAAGAAAACTCATTCATAAAAAGCTTCTGGAAGGATTCTAATTGCATCAGTTGCTAGAAATACTATTTTCAGAAAATGTAAAACTATGGTTATGAAAGAGTTTTTTACTGGAAACTAAGGGTTTATAGAACTTGATACCTTATTCGGGCAACTTATATGGTGATCATGACTAGGCAATCCTCACAAGTGGGTCACTCAAATCACTCAAGTGTTTAGGGTTTCCTACTTACTAGTGTCAATCACTCGGATAGCCAGTCATGCAGCATTCTCATCATAGGCTTGATCGAGAATCAAATCTCCATCACTTTTGATGAGGACGATACTAACCTTTCGAGATATCTTGGAAGGAATTGGGTTTTTGGTTTGAAGAAGGTAAGTGGTGAGGGGTGTGATGATTTTCCTTGTATTTTCTTGAAGCTTTTCTTTGAAATTCCTTAGCTTTTTGAAAGGACTACATAGCCTCTCTTTTTTTCTTTGGATTCTTCCTTTTTCTTGGCCCTTTTCATGATTGTGCCGGCGTGATTCTTTCGATTCCTTTTTTTTCTACTCTGCCGATCTTTATAATGTACTTCGTGGCCTGGAAGGTTTCTAATGATTTTGGGTTATGTTGGCTTTTCTTGCAAAGGTCTTAGGAATTTGGGAGTGTCTCCGAAGGTTTGTGGGTTGATGATACTTCTGTAGGTTCGGGATAAATGACAGGAGATCTTTATTGGGTGTGAAGAGTGGGTGGATGTTTGATGGTGGAAAGGTGTTTTGGATTCCTTGGAAGCTATCAAGATAGGTTGTACCTATGCCACGTGTGGCACTCATCGATGTGATCTCGAAATGCATTACAATAGCAAGTTCTAATTCAAATGCATACATCGGCACACACATGAAACGAAAAGTGAAGCATTAAAGATGAATGCTAATTATGGGCTCAATCCTCACGAATCGAATGTTTTGGTTAGTATGTGCCTAGCCATGTGTTGCCTTTTTCGTCAGTATCTTATTCTAAAATAGTTTTGTTTCTTTGTTAAAACTCGTTTCTCGCTGTAATTCATAGTTTTGAAAGATAGGATTTCTAAAGAGCGATGTTTTTTTTTTTTTTTTTGAAATTTTTTCCGTTTTTAGCCCTTTGATGAAAATATTGTTTGGCTTACGGACAAGAGGTAAAACTTGCGGTTGTAGACCGAATATACCACACTTAGAGAAACATTGTCCCTAATGTTCGAATCTATTTGTTGAACACCTCTTGTCGAAGTATCCCACACTTAGAGATTCTACTTATCTTTGGATTGTTTCATAAGTGTTGTGTGGTATTAAGGATCCCACACTTAGTTTTGGAATATTGGGTGAGATAATCGAAGCTTTAAACGGATAGAGGGTTTTGGAACGGTGTACCACTTTTGCTGTGCTCGTTGTTTGCTAACTGTTAGGAGTTTGCTTGTCCGCGGCTTGTAACTTATGGCTCCAGAATTCTCCACTGTGGGGTCTAATGCCTCCTTTGATCCGGTCTTCGATAAATAGTCGTTTGGTCAAACACACAATCCACTCAACAATCAAATAATAGCTGCTAATAAGAAAAATAAAGTGAAAGCATAATAAAGCAGTAAATAGATAGGTGTGATGTCGAGGCATCAATCGTACATCAATACAGACAATAATAAAGTAGCGAATAATGTTTTGGTAGAAAGTAGAGAGGAGTCAGAAGGTGGAGCAATCCATTGCTCTACTGATGATCATGCTGCTGATGTAGATGCGGTAGGTCCAGGAGAAGTCTCGTCTGATGAAGAGTCATCATGCTGATCGTTGGTGCCTTCGTTTGATGCATCATGGATAGCTTCTTCTCCTAGTGTAAAAGCTCCTTGGTGTATCAGCTGATTGATTAGTGGCCCTGATGGTATTTCGAAGCCGTCGAGCGGGAACATGGCTGATCCTTGGTGTGTGTTGTCTTGGAAGAGGTCTGTCAGTCTATGAGAAGAAACCGGTACAGGTACAGTAGCTGAAGGGATGGTATGTCTGCCAGTCCTGGGACTCTGAATGGTGACAGTCCGTGCAGAGACTCTAGATGTCATGCTGCCTCTCGATGTGTGTACTCTGAAAGTTCCAACAACTGACGGAACAGTCTGTCTTGTGATGGGTACCTGCACTAGGGTGGCTGTGCTCTAGGAATGACAATCCGAGGTGGTATAACATGTCCACGGCCTGGCTGCTGTCGAGGTGCTGGAGTAGGGACTGCACGTGGATATATGTGTGGTGGTGCTCGGCCCATCCCACATGGTAAGTCCGGGAGAGGGCTCATGGGCATCCCAGCTGTCTGCTGTCTGATGGCTGTATAGCACCTAACCTGCATCTGCATCAGCCAATACCAATAATTTGAGCCCGGAGGTGTCCCATAATAGCAGATGTATGCGGGCACTCGTGGTCTGGGGGCAGGAGTAGAGGGTCCCGCCCTAGTATGTGGTGGCATTGCTGGTGGTGGTGGTGGGATGTTATCAACATCATCATCATCATCATCATCCTCATCATCATCACCTGTATCCGAATCATTAGGTTCTTGCGGATGCTTCCTTTTCCTTGTTTCCTTTGGCAGAACCAGGTCTGGTACCAATGTGTCAACACTGTCAGGATCCACTGCTCGTGCTTTGATATAAACAACGCCATCTTTCGTGATCTATATTATTTCCATACTCTTAAGAAAATAGTAGTCTAATGACTTAGAACTCCATCCTGATTTAAATTTCTCGACATCCGATGTCCGAAGTAATCCCATTTTTTGGATCAATCTGGTAATCACCGAGCCCAAATACGATCTTTTCTTACCAAAACCTTTTTCTTCCAGAAGTCGCTGGGCAACTAGATGGGCAACCTGCATGTTTCTCTTTTCGAGGATACATGCCATAAGAGCGACATCAAATCTAGAAACTCGACCGCTAGTCGTATGCTTCCCGTCAAATGAGCAAGCTATGAGCTTGTGTAGGATCTGTAGGACTGGGTCTCTGAGTCGGGTTACCTTAATACCCGAGAAGTATGGTGTAGGTGACCATTGACTCCATGCTTCAGCGTGTGTTGTCGCGATAGAAACAGAGGTGGCTCCATTAGTGAACAGAGGGGATTGAATTTCTTCGTGTGTGTACAAATCTAGGTCTTGTGAGAGCTGGGCAAGTGACAAGGTGTGCAAGCTGCCCATGTACTGGAATGAGATGGAACAATCTTCAACTCTCCGCTTTTTCTGAAATTTGTAGGTAGCCGTAAACTCGGTAACCATCTCCACGTATACAGGCTCATCAATACTAAACAATCTCTTGAATGACTCGAACTGCCGTCCATCAACCGTGTAACTAAGTATGCTCTCGAGTCTTTGCTTGAATCCCAATGCTTGCATAATATCCCAATCAATATATCTGAGACGCCCAAATTTCTTGTCTCTCCAGATACGTGCCATTTTGTCGTAAGCTGGTGTGGCACTCAGACACGCTAAAAATCCTGCAAGGGGTCGTGCTGGGTTTAATTGCTTCTTTGGTGGCATTGTACCCGAGAACATTTAAAGTAATGTATCTTTTAAGAAAGAGAAATTTTAAGCACGCTTCGAAGAATTTCGAAGTGAGGGCTTTAATTTCTAGACAATCTAAAGATTACATTGAACATATAATGTTCTCAAGTAACGAACAATTAAATTTAACAAGGTAATATCATCATTCAGAAAAACATAGTGTTGAAATGGCAACTATTTTATTGTGAAGTATTGTCATTCGCAAAGTTTGGCGTTAACCAAGTTTGAAATGTCAAGAATTCACAATTAATGCTAACATCATTACTGAAAGGGGTTTGACTTTGGGAGTGCAAGTAGAAGTAAGGTTTTTGAATAAAATGTTTTGTCTTAAAATTTCAATACTTCAAGTTGACTTTTTAGGTCAAAGCTTTCCTCAAATGGTGTTTTCAAGTATCCGCATGCCATAATTTTAACCTATTTATGCATACATGATCTAACCTATTTCAAACATCTCCTGATTTATAAACAAACTAGGTTATGCACAAAAAAAAAGTTATCATGCCCATGTATTTGGTGTGGTTCAAGACTTTTTATTTAAAAAAATGATGATTCTCTAGTTATATTGCCTAGTTTGACTAGTAAAACAAGTACAAGCATGGTCATGCAATTTTCAACCTATCATATTATTCGTGCAAACTAGCCAACTTTTTGTTGACTTTCAAAAGTCAAAATTGCTAACCCTAAGTTGTTCACATAACGCAATTAACATAGAGCAATCATTTAAAACACCACAATTACTTAAATACTTAGTGACTAACACTTTATCAAGCAAGGCTCTAGACTAAATCAAAGTTTACCCTTTTGAGAAAGTCAAACATGTGTGAATTAGCATGGATAAGTGGTAGTAGCATGTAGTTCCTAAGCATCTAACCAAGAAAGGCTCTAATTCCTAGCTACTAACTTAGATAACTACAAGGAACAAGTTCTTTCATATTTAAAGTGGGTTTTGTGATCATACCTTGCTTTTCGTGAATGAAATGCAAAAACGAAAGTACAACCGAGAAGTATATGCAACAAGGAGCACGAAAGGACCCAAAATTACATGATTTGATGAAGTTTTGATGGTGGATTCATGGTGGTCATGGTGTGGCCGATTTACGAGAGGGAGAGGGGAGGAAGAAGAAGTTTACTTCTTGTTTTTGAATTATGGGGAGTTAAGGAAGGTTTGTGGTCCTTTAGGGTACATGTACCTGTCCTAAGTACCATGGTACTTACTTATGGTCCCAAATGCAATTTAATTGGAAAGTATTAATGTCCTAGGTTAATTTCTAATGTCCCACTAATAATGGTGATGAGTCTTAAATGTATTACCTGTAACTAGTTACTTGTCAGTTTCTTGTTACGTTATAAACAATTTAAGAAACGCGCAAACTTTTGCGGAACAATTAAAATCAACCTAAAATATTAAACTTAAGCTATTTTTGGTGTTTAAAAATCTTTGTCTGACGCGGGTTTATAGAATGTACAACTATTTAGGCAAAATGCTTTAGGAGGTGTACGTTCTTTTAGACGTGTGTGTCTTCAGACAATAATTTAAAAACGTTTTCTATCAGGGGAAACTTTCAAAAATTTATTATATATATATGTATTAAAATATGCTCATTTAAAGTCGCGAGCCTCGACCTTTTCGGATAGAATGGTTTTATGATTCGCTCCGATCCCTCCAAAGGGAAAGGGTCGAAATTGCTCCCTTAAGTGAACATGGTTAGGCACAAAACATTTTGAAAGTTCCAAGATGACATTGTAAATTAAATGGAAATGACTGTTCTCTATGTTCCCTAGGACTTCTCGTTCTTCGTATCCTAAATTGACAAGATCGCTAATTAACCTATTATATGCCTTTCTTATCTTTTTAGGGTTTGACAAACCGTCGCGTGGTCCTTGGTCTTTATAATTGAGATTGTGAGTGAGTTTATCGATGACTTCCAGAAATGCTTTCTCTTCCGGCGAATTAGGGTCTTCGGTTGTAGAATCTACCATCTTGAAGAGGTTGCAGATTAGTGCTTTTTGTGAGGAAGTGAAAGGATATTTGGTGAAGGAGAAGATTCGAACAAGCTTGACGTGAAGGTCTTTTCTCTTGGTGAGGAGGACTGTATCGGTTCTTTTCTTGGTGGGATCAGGAAAAACGTCTCGCAATTTTGAGATCAAGTAGGAAGCGGGGTCAACAAAGAATGGAATTTTACCAGGGATGATGATAGGAATCATCGGGTCCCGTTCTATCCAGAGCTCGAGTTCATTGATCATTGCGGTGACGTTGTGATGGATTAATATCATAGATATTGGAAGGAAATCCATGTCGGCAAATGATTCAAAAAGTGGATCTAAATCCGCTATAAACTTTAGCTCTTGGTCTCTGAAATTGGTGAGAGTGCTTTCACATTCATGATTTGACAAGCGAAATAGAAATTTTACTTGTTCGTTAAGATCGGTGATCTTTTCTCGTTGTTGGTATGAAAAGGGAAAATCGGAGGAGTTTAATTTCCTAACGAATGTCCTATAAACGTCTACTCTACGGGAAGGATTGAAAGATGCGCCCAGGAGGCGTTCTTCAGAACAAGGGGTTTCTAGCTCGACTGATGAAACTTTGTCCACCACTCGATAGATGGTGTACTTGTGTCCATATGAAAAGAATGGAGAGATGCCGTCATTATGAGAATTTGACAAAATGTTTCCATACACTGAAGTTTCAGGAATTAGGGTAATTAGGTCACACGTTTTCGGAGGTTCTACTTCATGATTTTCTTCGGGAAGATAATCGAAGTGGACAGAATTTGGTAATTCAGGCAATTGCAAAGTTGGAGAGTGATCTTCTGGAGATGATGCTAGGTCAGGTAACTGATCCGTATTATCAAAGTCCAGGCAATGTTTTGGAATAGAAGGTGAGGTCCTAAATTCTTCTAGGGTTTTGGAAGTTTCTTTAGCTTTAGAGGAGGAAGGTGAAAAGAAATCAGATCCTAATTCTCCTACTAAGTAGTCAAAGAATTTTGTATCGTCCATCGCCATCAGTTCGTCTTTTGAAATGAGGCAAGAAGTGGGTTTTCGAGTTGTCATTTTCGAACTAATATTATACTAATTAACTAAATTAACATTAAATTAACTAAATTACTTAAATTAACTTTCAAAAGATACCCGAAAAGGTTTCGTTCGGAAGGGTCTCCTAAATACTTATTACTTAAGGTGGTTTTAAATCTACGTTTGTGATTCCCCGGCAGCGGCGTCAAAAACTAGTTTTAATTAACAGTGAAAGTGACACTTTATCTAATTAAATGTAAAGCAGTGCAGAAATGTAAACCTAATATATACAACAAGTGGTTTCATTGTGTCTTACTTATTGCATGTCATGGGCACAGATAACTACTTACCATAATTAAGGTTGATCAGGTCCGAATTACTAGGTTGCAGTCACGTGGATAACTGGAAAGGGTACTCCATAAATTAAACTTAAATTAATAAAGTCCTAAAAGTACAAGGATTATTATCTCCTATTTTATCTGAACGTGTTTTACGAACATTATTTTATAATGCATTGACTCTCGTAGGATACACCAGTTAGTTGTGTAGTTGTATTATCCTTCCGGAGTTCCAGCTTTTAAACAAGAGCTGATTCCAAAGATATAACTACCTTCGGTCGTTTTACCGGCTTCCGTACGTTTATACTTTGCCTAAAGCATTTCCAGCACTATACCGAATAAACAGTTGAATAGGGGCCGTTATATCATTTTACGATTATCGTGCACTGATTATGTAATGACATCCTTACTTATAATTATCTACATCATCAGCAATCACAATAATAAACTACTCGCAATTCATGGCAACAAATAAATCACATACCAGGCAATAATACATATTCAAAATATGAAATGAGACAAGTATAATAAAAGTTTAGATATCACCCGGAATTAAATGCGTAGCAGCGTATTATTATAATTGACAAACTCTTTCGCACGTACAAAGATTGATCTCCGAATCTCTAGCGTTCGCCCTAGCTTCTATGTTAGTCCGTAGACTAATTACAATAATCCTAGAATGAGAAAGACTAACAGACTACAAGAGATTTCCTAGTGTGAAAGTAAGAAAGAAAGAGTTTTTCCAAAGTATGGAAGGTGTGTCTTGCAAATGAACTCAAGCCACCTATTTATAGGAGAGGTTTGGCTCACATTAGCATCAAGGGTGCACATTAGCGCAATGTGGGTAAAAAGGTGCATTAGGTACTGTACAACGCGGAAAGATGGTGCACCGGGTACTGTACAACGCGGAAAGTAGGCGCACCAGGTACGAGAATTAGCCAAAAAAGGAAACCGAGGCGGTGGAAAGCAGGCCGGCGCTGCCCACCAGTAGGCCGGCGGCGGCTGGTGGTAGGCCGGCGGCTGGTGGCTGCCACCAGCCCCGTTTCACCGTCTTTTACTTCGTTTCTTGATTCGTGCGTGTTTTCTTCGTTATGCGCCCGTCTAAGTCGATTCTTTTTTCTTTGGATTCGTAATTCAAAAACGAAGATTTTGACATAAGATAGTCCCTGAGGTGAGGTCCCTAACTCCAGATATTGCGTACGAATCATTTGAATCTTCCGGCGGGCGTAGAATCTTCATTCTTTATCCGTTTTAGTTGATTCTTCTTCTGTTGGATTCGTATTTTGAAAACGAACATCTTGGATATGATGGATCTTGGTGATGGGCACTTTAGTCTTGAAATCTCATTTTGGTGCCTTGAATCTTCAAACGTGTGTGGAATCTTCATTTTACATCCGTTTTGCTCGATTTTTCTCGTGCAACCTTGTTTTGACCAGCTTGGCATAATGTTACTGATTTGTGCTATGTTTGAGTTATAATGCCAAGAATCGTTCCAGAATGAGAGAGATATCGGTAGTAAAAACATGACTTTTTACGCGATATCACTTTTCCAAGTGGTTTCATAATTTTTCGACACCGTTTTCTACCTGAAAACGAATATATAAAATGGGATAGAAAATCTCTTCGGTTGGCAGAAATCTTTTTACCTACATCAAGATTTTTAGCTACTGGACACAGGTGTAGTTTTCTAATTATTTGACCCATTTATCTTTGGCCTAAAAATATGTAAAAATATGTTTCGGAAAGCTAAGACCTAGGGGAATAGTTGGGTAATTTTTTTCGGAATTTTTCGTGAAGGTTTGATTATTCAAAACGAGGTCATGAGATAGGTGAATTTCTGACTCCGAAAGTTTGACTTTCGGATTGACTTCCGGAAATATGTTTGACTTTCAGATTTTAGTCTGACTTTCGGATTTTTTGGTCTGACCTGATGATGTTGGTTTGACTTTCGGATGAACAGTGATTTTGACCCATTCTTTCGGATACTTATGAAAACATACTTTCGGATACTTACGTAAATATACTTTCGGATGCATACATATATATACTTTCGTAGGTTCAGACATCCGGGCACTGAAGAGAGAAACTATCAACACCAAAGGTTAAACAACAATAAATCACGATGTTCTTATATACTTAAGAAATATTGTAAACAACAACATAACTAATATTAGTATATTTGAGAAACTATATATACTACGCTATGTGACGAAACAACAATAATAATATTTGTAGGGAATATTATGAACCAACATGAAACAAAACGATAATAATTATATTTTCAAGAAATATTATTATTACAGAAACTTCACCAACAGGCCGTACACGTTTTCAAAAGAATCAACGATAACCAAACACTTGGACATTTCTAGTTGAGTGGACAACTAGCCTAGATGGTCTTTTGAGACATCTACTTACATATAACCTTACGCGTTTATGGCGCTAGGAGGTTACAGTTGGAAAACACACTTGTTTTTAGGAATGCTAGCAACCATAGGTGAGTTTCATAGCCCCGCATTTAAACTGTTTTGATTTACATTGGGGTGAGAATGCATGTTTCCTTTCATTGTTTTATGAACACAAGTACAGAAAACGCTTAATATTTGTTTATAACCAGTGTGCTAGATTTAGGCACTAGCAAATTTCACAAACGTACATCCGGTTAAGTTTTGAACGCATGAACTTATAGCAATAGTAAAACAGATACGATATTGCGGTAAAGCAGCACAAACGATTACGATATTGTGGTAAAGCAATACAAACGGATACGATATTGCGGTAAAGCAATATATACGGATACGATATTGCGGTAAAGCAATACAACGGATATGATATTGCAGTAAAGCAATACAACCGGTTACGATATTGTGGTAAAGTAGTACGACCACTTTCGATATTGCGGTAAAGCAATACAGTCAACTAAGATATTGCGGTAAAGCAATACAAACATTTAAATCTTGTGATTTACTATTACAATATTGCTATAGAGCAATACAATTATTTAAATCTTGTGATTTACAGTAACGATATTGTGCTAAAATGATACAATTGCTTAAATCTATGAACTCACCAACATTATTGTTGACCTTTTAGCGTGAAATTCTCAGGTTTCCAGATGCAGTAGGATTTCTTCAGGAAGTCTAGCTCGAGTCGCATAATTTACAACAACAAGAGATTTTCCTGCATTACTATTTTTGTAACAATAGTTATGTACTAGAATCTCTAGGCTTATTCGCAAACTCGTAAATAGATGTAAACATTTTTCAGTTTAACGTATTATTTTGAAATGCTTTTCAAACGACGCATATACAAGTCGTTCAATATAACTTTGCGTAATGATATAAATTAGTCGCGCCCAAACTTACTTCCACTGTATAAATTTGGGGGTGCGAAAGATTGGTATCATAGCTAAAGGTTATAGCAAACTATGTTGCATTAGTGGGCCTAGATTATAATCGTTAAGTTAGTATTCCTTATTAGGTATGACTGGTTCAGGAATTGCATTATTCGAATTAAATTTAACATAGCCTGATCAACTATGTACAATTAAGGGAGAAGTGATGCAAGGTCTGAAATGGTTATGGTGAACGGGAATGCATTTGTGAACTTTGACTACCATAGAAATGGGACCGAGCTTATACGTACTATACTTATTAGGCTTTTATATAGGATATAAATAGGCCTCACTCGCTAACACACTCGACACAGAAAACAACAGGCCTCACTGATATAACATCCTGACATAGAGGACGAAACTTAACCCTCACCTACTACCGTAAGGGTATCTATCCTGCCCATTCACCCACGTACGTTGGATAACGACACTGCTGACGAGGAAACCGATGGAGTTAGAACTAACTCATCGCCTAGAACCGTTACACCTACTTCCTTTGTTTCACCAGCGCGAAATTCTTCCTACCATTCTTATCATGTGACTAAGGGAGCACGAACGCCACGTACTCGCAGGAGGATCTTACCGAAACCTTGGGTATTACCCATGACCAAGTGATAGAGATCGTCTTGTTAACTTTTTAAAACCTTCGTCATTCGTCCGAATGTAACAACGTCCGGCATGTCTTCGCAAACATCGAACCCTGTAATCTGTAAATCTTGCACCTTGATTGGCTATCAACCTTATTACCTTGCATTACTAATCGTTATGTATAATGCCGTATATTACCCCTCTTTTTTATATATACACCTATGATAACCTTCATCTTTGTACAAAAAGGGTCTTATATATCTTTTCCTTTCTTTTAAAGAAACATGCCGCCGCGAAGATAGACTTTTAGCCAAGTTGCAATTGCGCAACTCATTGCCCAAGGAGTTGCTGACGGAATGGCCACATACGAAGCAGAAAGAAATAGAGATTCTGGAACACAAAGAAGAGGTAGCAATGATGAATCGACCCCAGAAATTGTTACAAAGCCATGTACCTACAAAGACTTCAGGAACTTCAAACCCCTAAGTTTCCAGGGTACTGA
This sequence comes from Helichrysum umbraculigerum, assembly GCA_949592205.1. NCBI lineage: Eukaryota > Viridiplantae > Streptophyta > Magnoliopsida > Asterales > Asteraceae > Helichrysum > Helichrysum umbraculigerum. Next base: position 120,542,994 of record CATIUR010000005.1, on the reverse strand, counting down.
AGGAGTCATTGGTCTAATACGATGGTTTGAAAATATGGAATCAGTATTCCGTATTTGCAACTGCACCGAGGAGTGCAAAGTCAAGTACTCTACCTGCACACTCTTGGATGGTGCACTGACCTGGTGGAACACCTACGCTCAAACTGTGGGAATTGATGCTGCATATCAACTTCCATGGGAAGACTTGAAAAAGATGATGAGGGACAAATACCGTCCCAGGGAGGAACTACAGCAACTGGAAGTAGAATTTTGGAATCTTACTGTTAAGGGAAATGACATCGCTAGAGACACTACTCGCTTCCATCAATTGGCACTCCTTTGCCTAACGATGGTGGACCCCGAGTACAAAAGGATCGAGAGATACATCTAGGGACTCCCATAAAAGATTCAGGGAATGGTGACTTCCTCCAACCCCGGTACTATACAGAGCGCCATTCACATGGCCCATAGTTTAATGGCACAGGTGGCCAGACATGAAACATCTGCGGAAAAGAAAACTGGAGCCGGAGTTGGAGACAACAAAAGGAAATGGGATGGAAATTCTAGCAACAACAAGTGAAAAGGTCATAAACTGTCAAGGCCTATGTTTCCGGAGTAAGGGAAAAGCAAGGTTATGAGGGAAGCAAACCTTAATGGTCCAAGTGTAATCGTCATCACGAAGGTTCCTGTGGCGTGCCTTGTGAGAGATGCCAGCGATTTGGACACCAAGCTAAGGACTGCAGGTTCCCGCAAATCCCGATGCGCAAAGAACATGTTTCAAATGTGGTAACCCTGGACATTATAAGAGAGATTGTCCAAAGCTGAAAGACAGAACTAACAACCAAAACAACAACGCTCGTGGTAGAGCCTATGTGATCAACACCGGGGAGGCCGGACAGGACCCTAACGATGATATGGGTACGTTCTTTCTCGAAAATCTAACTTCTCAATCTTATTCGACACTAATAGAGTCTAGCTCACTGCTCCATGTCACTCACACCGACTTAGACGCCGAGTGCATCATAGAATTGGCTAACTGATTTAAGCCAATAGAGAAACTCAGAATTTGCGTTTTAGCAAACGAACTTTTTCTCGTAGACTTAATAAATGCCAATAATACCCACACTTATCCCCAAACCCCACACACCCAAGACTACTAGCTAAATTTCGAGATGAAATTTTCTTAACGGGGGTGGGGGGGGGGGGGGGAATGTGACAATCGATACTTAAGGGTAGTTATTACCTTAAGCTAGAACGATATTACATGTATTTAGTGCGTGATTAGGCTAAGTACTAGTAACATTTTGTATATATGCATATATACACGTACGTAATAATTTTAATTACGCGATTACAATCGGATGGAATCCGACATATGCGGACGTTGGTGAAACTTTTTAATAAATAACGTAAAACTATTTTGAAATTAAATAGTAGTTATTTACCATATATTATTATATTATAATAATATACATAAAGTTATACGTTTTACATAAAACGTAACCGACACGAATTAAACGGACGAATCGTACCATACAACCAAATGAAACCCTACAAACTTTTTAATAACTCAAAATGAAGTATTTTAAATAAAACTTCAATCAAAAATTTCGCGATTAAATCGTTGACAAAACATAACAATTAAAACGTATAACGTTTAAACGAATAACGAAACTAACGGGTAAACGTCTGAAACACGTAACGTAAATTGGGGAAATAAATTAAACACACCCACATGGGGGTGGAACCCAGAGAAAAATCTGCAAGAAACCACCCCATACCCCTTTTCCGTTTCCTACTTACACACACAATCACACCCTCACTCTTTCTCATCTATCTCACTTTCTCATTTCTCTCCTCATCTCTCTCTCAAGACCTTCTCTCCCTCTCTCTTGCTGCTGTCCAGTAGCCACCACAACTCCACCATCGGCCACCACCATCACCATCATCAATCATCATCGATTTTTGAAGAGAAAAGCAAGGAAAGCAAACTCGTTACACCCTCATCTCGTTTCTGCCTTTAGACCATCGATTTCTTTGTAGGAACATCTCCATCTTTGTTAGTTTTACTTGGTTAATGCTTATTTACATGTTATAAGTTACACTTAACAAGATTATGTCCAAAAATGATGTCGAAATACGTTTTCGAAACACAAAAATGGTGGTAACAGTTTGCTGGACAGAAAATATACCCGAATTCAAGAAAATATTTCAAACACTTAACTCAACGAAAATGGACGAATCAAAATGCTAAAATTAAGTTTAAGAAGTTACCTTTCTTTTCCAAGTGGTTTCGTAATTTTTCGACACAGTTTACTACCTGAAAACGAATATATAAAATGGGATAGCAAATCTATCTTCGGTTGGCAGAAACTTGGACCAACTTTGGTAGCTCATAAATCGAGCTACACAACTCAAATTAACATGAGGCTTCTTCCTAGAAACTACAAATTTTGTTAGCTTTCAAAGTAGTATAATTGCGTTTTCTGCGAATAAGTAGAACTTAAGATATAAATTAATCTTTGTACCTATATCAAGATTTTTAGCTGCTGGACACAGGTGTAGTTTTGTAATTATTTGACCCATTTATCTTTGGCCTAAAAATATGTAAAAATATGTTTCGGAAAGCTAAGACCTAGGGGAACGTTGGGTAATTTTTTTTGGAATTTTTCGCGAACGTTTGATTAGTCAAAACGAGGTCACAGATAGGTGAATTTCTGACTCCGAAAGTTTGACTTTCGGAATTAAGTTTGACTTTCGGATTTTGGTCTGACTTTCAGATTTTTTGGTCTGACTTTCGGATTTTGGTTTGACTTTCGGATTTTGGTTTGACTTTCGGATGAACAGTGATTTTGACCCATACTTTCGGATACTTATGAAAACATACTTTCGGATACTTACGTAAACATACTTTCGGATGCATACATATATATACTTTCGTAGGTTCAGACATCCGCGCACTGTAAACAGAAACTATCAACACCAAAGGCTAAACAACAATAAATCACGATGTTCTAATATACTTAAGAAATATTGTAAACAACAACATAACTAATATTAGTATATTTGAGAAACTATATACACTACGCTATGTGACGAAACAACAATAATAATATTTGTAGGGAATATTATGAACCAACATGAAACAAAACGATAATAATTATATTTTCAAGAAATATTATTATTACAGAAACTTCACCAACGGGCCTTACACGTTTTCAAAAGAATCAACGATAACCAAACACTTGGACACTTCTAGTTGAGTGGACAACTAGCCTAGATGGTCTTTTGAGACATCTACTTACATATAACCTTACGCGTTTAGGGCGCTAGGAGGTTACAGTTGGAAAACACACTTGTTTTTAGGAATGCTAGCAACCATAGGTGAGTTTCATAGCCCCACATTTAAACTGTTTTGATTTACATTGGGGTGAGAATGCATGTTTCCTTTCACTGTTTTATTAATACAAGTACAGAAAACGCTTAATATTTGTTTATAACCAGTTTGCTATATTTAGGCACTAGCAAGTTTCACAAACTTACTTCCGGTTAATTTTTGAATGCATGAACTTATAGCAATAGTAAAACAGATACAATATTGTGGTAAAGCAATACAAAACAATTACGATATTGCGGTAAAGCACCACAAACGATTACGATATTACAGTAAAACAATACAAACGGATACGATATTGCGGTAAATCAATACAAACGGATACGATATTGCGGTAAAGCAATACAACGGATACGATATTGCGGTAAAGCAATACAACCGGTTGCGATATTGTGGTAAAGCATTACGACCACTTTCGTTATTGCGGTAAAGTAATACAGTCAACTAAGATATTGCGGTAAAGCAATACAAACATTTAAATCTTGTGATTTACTTTTACAATATTGCTGTAGAGCAATACAACTATTTAAATCTTGTGATTTACAGTAACGATATTGTGCTAAAACGATATAATTGCTTAAAACTATGAACTCACCAACATTATTGTTGACCTTTTAGCGTGAAATTCTCAGGTTTCCAAACGCAGTAGGATTTCTTTAGGAAGTCTAGCTCGAGTCGCATGATTTACAAACAACAAGAGATTTTCCTGCATTACTATTTTTGTAACAATAGTTATGTACTAGAATCTCTAGGCTTATTCGCGAACTCGCAAATAGATGTAAACATTATTCAGTTTAATGTATTATTTTGAAATGCTTTTCAAACGATGCATATAGAGGTCATTCAATATAACTTTGCGTAATGATATTAATTAGTCGCGCCCGAACTTGCTTCCGCTGTATAACCTTGGGGGTGAGACATAATGCAATCCATTAACACATTCGTTATACATATACTCATATCATGCGAATTATATCTTACATTTTGCTTCATATGCTAACATTCGAGACTAACTGGCCGTTAACGTACATTTATAATGTAATTTAGTCCGAACGTACATATATATGATGTGGCTTAAATATTTTTCATGGACAACAACGCGAATTTCGTGGGTCTTAAACTAGTATATATACATATATATAATAGGGGACGGTTCAAGGGGGAAGCGTTTTTTTGGTGGAAGGAGAGAAGTGTAATATTCATCACAAAGCATCTTAACTTCGTCAATACAAATATCAAAGATAAAATTAATCTTACTCGTATATAGTAATCAAAATTGGTGCTATAAAGAATATATTCACGAATGAAATTCAATTTTAAGTCATAACATTAGTTTGTGAATATTTATTTAATAAAACTTAATATTCATCGTGGTGAATGTTAAATTAACATTCATCGTGATGAATGTTAAGTTAATATTCACTGAAGAACCATTGTTCTTCACTAATCCGGATCGAACGCGTAATCAAATAACAATCACTTTGCGGAATAAGCAATTGTTAAAACAAACAAATAAATGAGTTGAAGTATGGAACAAGTAATGAATCAAATACACTATGTATATTAGCTTCAAACTATATTACTGATGAACGCCAAAATGTACTAGATTATAGTACTAATTTCCCCTTTGTACATCGGAAGCAATTCGGGTCGGGGCGCGACTAATCAAGTAATCACAACACAAAGATACAGCAAACGACCTCTAAATGAGACATTCGAAAAATAGTTACATTTCCATATATATAAGAGTTTGAAAACAAAATGTTTTCGGTACAAAAGTTATAAAGTCCCAGAGTCCGCGTATAGAACAGGAGATTCTATTACATAACAAGTTTACAAAAAGTAATGCCAAGGAATCTCCGTAAATGCAGTGTAGAAATCATGCGACTCTAGCTAACGTGGCTTGGAGTAAACCTACTCCATTCGTGTACCTGAGAATACATGCTAAAAAGGGTCAACGGAAAAGGTTGGTGAATCTCACAGGTTTATAAGTAAATCATCAGTGTGAACACAAGTTTTGTACAAGTTTGCAATCAAGCAAAGTAAGTAAGTAAGTCAGTCAGCATAGTTGCCATGAGCTCATAAGTTGAAGCTTAACAGTGTGTAAGTCTGGTACAACCAAGTACCGTAATATATACCCCCTTGAGTGGTAATCCAAAAACACTCATATGAAACAAATACTAATCGCCCGTTTCTACGCTGTAACCCGTGATAGCGCTCCTACCCCGGGCGGGTTCCCAAATGGATCCATTTACTAATACTCGCGCTTAAGTCGATAACTAACAACTTACGATAGGAGGCTTTCAATGGATTAAAACTACTCATGCAATGTGTGTAAAAGTAGTAAAAGTAGTTCAGTTCTTGTGTTCATGCGTAAAACAGAGCAAAGTATCTCACCCCAATAGTAAAACAGTAAAAAGTGGGGGCTGTAAGACTCACCTGAGTCTAGTAAGTAAGCTACGTTTGTGTAATCAAACGAGTATCCCGGATGTAATTCCGTGAGTTGGTTCCCCGAACCCTGCAACCTTCTGGCGTCCGAAACGCACAAGGTTGTAAGTAAGCAAGTAAGTGAGTAAGTAAGTGGATGTCTCAAAAGATCATACATGCTAGTTGTCTACTCAACTAGGTAATGTTCAAGTGTTTGTTTAGTGTTTTTGTTTGTAGTTTGAAAATGTGTACGGCCCGTTGGTGACATTATGTATAATAATTCTTGAAGACATTATTACTTTGTTTGTTTCATTGTATACTTATAAAGTATATGTATTTGCATGCTCAAGTAGTATCGTATAAATTATATTTGTTGTTACGCGGATTCGATACTTGGTTAATGGGTTTAAGTTGTTAACAGACTGTTCAGTTCGCAAGATCTCAAATCGCAGGGCAAAGTCAATTCGCAAGTCGAGTCGCAATACAACTCAGCTCGCAGCTCAAATCGCAAGGCAAGCTCGACTCGTAGGTCATGGATCATCTCGCAGGTTAAGATCAATTCGTAGGTCCAAGAGTCAACTCGCAAGAAGGGTTCAACTCGCAGGAAAGGTTCAACTCGCAAGATCTCAATTCGCAAGATGGTGTGCGAACTGAGATTGAGCTCGGTTCGCAGAATCGGTTGTTTAGTGTTTTCGTTATGGTAACTTGGTCAAACATGCTCGGTTTGACCCGAAACTTTGACACAAGTACAAAATATGTTTTCTAACCCATAAAGAGTAGTTTTCATGTTTCGTGAAAATCTCGAAAGTGTCGTTTATAATTTGATACGAAAACAGCCCCCGTGGTTAGTTACACCAAAAATATACGTTTTTACGTGCTCGTTTTAACAAGGTAAACATGCGAGATAAAATCCAAGAAAATTCCACGACATTCTTCTATGTCTTACTACTTAAATTTTTCCATGATTTTTTGTTGAGTCTAACTGGTTCAAGTAATTAAAACATACAGACGTGTCTAGCAACTCTTTTTCTGCACATACGCTCGCAAACATTCGTCTAACTAAAATTGTGTGTATTTTCAGGAGATGATGTCTAAATAGAAAACGAAGTTAACACTTTTATCTAACATCTACCACTGGATTCACGCGTTTATATGACCCACAACCCAAGATATGCCATTCACATCTTGACCAAAAATCTGATCAGTTTATACAGACAGTACATGTACTATTATTTGTTTATTTTAAAATGGAAACCGAGCTCCATAAATCGTGAGGCCTGGATATTACAAGAGTAGGCATCTTGAACTTTGTTTTAGGCTCAAGAATTACTTGATTTAGTTGAGAAATGAGTTAGACATCGCGTTACAAAGTCGATCTAAATTTTTGTCCATTGGTTAATGCTATTATCCAACGGTTTTTAACTTTGTTCTTTGGTTTTTAGGATAGATCTTGGACGCTTTTCAGTAATTATGGACAAAAAGCATGTATATCTATATTATCCAAGGAAGACTAACGAAATTTGGAAGAAGACTCACAAGGAAAAGTCGATCTATGGGCCAAGTAACGAGAGGTGCTGCTATCTTGCTTCGGTTCGCGAGTTTCTTGCTTCTACTTGCAATTCAGTAACCAAGATGATGCTAGATGATGATGGTATTTGTTTAGATGTTCTTGGAAGATGTTTGGGAGGTGGTGGAGTCAGTTTTTGGTGGCTGAAATCAGGGAGAAAGAAGAGAGAAAAGAGGATAACGAGTGTGGGTAATAAGGAAATGTAATGAGATACGGTTTTAAGATGGGATTATATGGGAGGGGCCTTGGGCCATTTTTCTTGGGCTGGAAGAACTGGGCTGTCACCGTGGGCTTGGGCCGTGGGTCTGGGCCGACCCACTCACGGTCTCGGCCCGTGACTCGCTCCTTGAATTCGTGTGGTCGGTTAATCGTTAATTGCGTGTTTAAACATTTAACCGGCGTTGTTAAGTTTTAGTGTTTTATTTCCGATATGTATATGCTATTTTGAGTTGACTAACAATTTTAAATACCTCATTTTAAGTTACCAAAATATATTTTGGATTTCGTTCAGGTGTCGGGTTCGACTCGCGCATTTTCTCGTGTACGTTACGTTTTATTTAAAATGTAATAATTTTTTCGCGTATATTATTATAAAAATAATACAAAGTAAATAACGACTATTTCATTATAAAAATAGATTTACGTTACGTATGAAAGGGTTCACCAACGGATGGGTAAGTCGGATATCCATCCGGTAAATTCACGTAATTATAATAAATTACGTACGTGTATATACTTAAATATACAAATGTTACAAGTAAATAGTCCTATTCCATACTAGATACAAGTAATTACAAGCAAGCTTAAGGTAATTTAATACGCTTAAGTACGGGTTGTCACATTCTCCCCTTGTTATAGAGATTTTGTCCTGAAAGTATTTTGTAGTTGGGGTCTGAGTGGGGTCCGAGAAGAGGTGTGGGTATTTCTCGCGTATCTGGTCTTCTCGTTCCCAGGTGAATTCAGGGCCTCGCCTAGAATTCCATCGAACTATAACAATGGAATGTGACTCTGTTTCAATCGTTTGACCTCACAGTCCATGATCTCTACGGGTTCCTCGACAAAATGTAGTTTGTCATCGATGTGGATTTCATCGAGCGGTATAATCAGTTTCTCATCAGACAGACATTTCTTAAGATTAGAAATGTGGAATGTGCTATGCACGCTGCTAAGCTCGGAAGGTAACTGTAGGCGATAAGCCACTGGACCAATCCTTTCCCGGATTTTGAATGGTCCGATGTATCTGGGATTTAGTTTCCCGCGTTTACCAAAACGGATGACACCTTTCCATGGTGACACTTTCAAGAGTACATGATCCCCGACTTGAAACTCGAGGTGTTTGCGTCTCACGTCAGCATAACTTTTCTGACGATCACGTGCGGCTTTCAGCCGGTTTTGGATACCTATGATTTTCTCAGTTGTTTCGTGAATGATCTATGGACCGGTGAGCTGGGTATCCCCCACCTCGGTCCAACAGATGGGTGAACGGCACTGTCGTCCATAAAGTGCCTCAAAAGGCGGAGCCTTAATGCTGGTGTGATAACTGTTGTTGTACGAAAACTCGCACAACGGTAAGTGATTTTCCCAAGAGTTACCGAAATCAACTACGCATGCTCGTAGCATATCCTCCAAAGTTTGTATAGTTCGTTCTCTTTGGCCATCGGTTTGCGGGTGATAAGCTATACTCATGTCCAAACGAGTACCGAGAGATTTCTGTAAGGATTGCCAAAAGCGAGAAGTGAAGTGACTATCTCTATCGGAAATAATCGTGAAGGGTACGCCATGTCAAGATACAATCTCTTTCAAGTAGATTCGTGTTAGGCGTTCCATCTTGTCGGTTTCCTTAATCGCAAGGAAATGAGCAGATTTCGTGAGACGGTCTACAATCACCCAAATGGTATCGCCACCGCTCGGTGTTTTTGGTAATTTGATAATGAAATCATTGGAAATATGTTCCCATTTCCACTGAGGTATCTCGGGTTGTTGCAGCAATCCCGATGGTTTCTGGTACTCGGCCTTAACTTTCGAGCAGGTTAGACATTTGCTAACGTAAGTAGCTATGTCAGCTTTCATGTTGGGCCACCAATACAACTCTTTGATTCTGTGATATATCTTGTCAGCTCCAGGATGTATCGAGTATTTAGATTTGTGAGCTTCGTCCATCACCAAATCTCGCAGGTTCCCAAAACTTGGTAACCAGATTCCGTTCGAGAAGTATTTGGCTCCATCAGGTTTGGTTTCGATCTGTTTATCTATGCCTCGCAAGGCTTCGTTTTTCACGTTTTCATCTTTGAGTGCTTCGAGTTGAGTGGTAAGTATTTGAGCAGAGAGATTGTTATGAATGGTCATACCGAAGGCTCGAACTAGAAGTGGTTTCACTCGTTCTTTTCGGATGAGGGCATCATCAACAACGTTAGCCTTGCCCGGATGATAGCAAATCTCGCAATCGTAATCGGTGAGTAATTCAACCCATCGGCGTTGCCTCATGTTCAGATCTTTCTGGTCGAAGTTATGTTCGAGACTTTTGTGGTCAGTAAAGATCGTACACTTGGTACCGTATAAGTAGTGTCTCCAGATTTTGAGTGCGAATACCACGGCTCCTAACTCTAAGTCATGAGTCGTGTAATTCTTTTCATGGATTTTCAGTTGGCTTGAGGCGTAAGTAGAAACTTTGTCTCGTTGCATCAACACGCAACCGAGACCTTGGTGTGAAGCATCACAGTAATACCACGAAGTCATCGTTGCCTTCGGGTAAGGATAAGATCGGTGCACTGCAAAGTTTTTGTTTCAAAAGTTGAAAAGCTGATTCTTGTGTGTCGGTCCAATAGAATTTCTTTTCTTTCTGAGTCAATGTTGTAAAGGGTTGGGCTATTTTTGAAAAATTCTCGATGAATCGCCTGTAGTATCCAGCGAGTCCTAAGAATTGGCGTACTTCAGTGGGTGTAGTAGGTGCTTTCCAGCACTTGATAACCTCGATTTTCGATGGGTCAACATGAATTCCTTGACTGTCAATCACGTGTCCAAGGAATTAAACGGTTTGCATCCAGAACTCACACTTGAAGAATTTGGCATACAACTCCTCGTGTTTGAGTAGTTCTAGGATGGTTTTCAGCTGTTGAGCATGTTCATGTTCGTTGCGAGAGTAAATCAGGATGTCATCGATGAAGACGATAACAAACTTGTCAAGGTAAGGTTTGCAGACCCGATTCATAAGGTCCATGAATATAGCCGGTGCGTTGGTTAAATCGAATGGCATCACTTGGAATTCATGTAAGTCCCTAGTTCTTGGATCGATAACGAGGTTATCTATAGTATTAAGGTGCGGAATCCCTCAATACGTGTTATATGAATATAACGATAATAATCGCGTTTATAATACGAGTATCTAACTACTTTGCTTTATACGTAAAACCGTCAAAGCCTAGCCGTTAGAATACTTAGGTTTTCTCTGGAAAATTCGGAATTCTCTAAAGTCAGATCGCAAAAGTTAATGATTTCATAAAACAAAATCATTTAAATATCACAGCTCAACTCGTAGCTCTGTGGGCTCGCGAGTTGACTCGACTCGCAGACGGCCCAAGCCCATAACTCAGCTCAGCTCGCTACAATTCATTGCCACTATTGCGAATTCAGTTCTCAACTCGCCAGAACAAGTCTTGCGACTTGAGATCTCGACTCGCCAAATTTATGAATTTAATTCGTATTCGATATTTGTCTAACACAATAATATATTTAAAAAATATTAATAACAAAACTAACATCATATTATTTACAAATCTAAACCAATATATAAACTTGATAACAATTACACAAGTCCTATTTCAAGCTAGATTTGTTGTCACAATCTACGTCTCAACAGACTCCCCCTTGATAATAGCTCTAGCGTCATTATCTTCACGCTTGTCTTTGATTTTTACTTGTAAATCTTACTTCCAGCATATATCTTCAATTTAATGCAAGTCTTAACCATCTTCTGATAATCTATTACAACATCACCCCAATCATAAGTAGACATGATCTTGTTCTTGTATAACATCAACAAGTCACTCTTGGAGAGATTCATCAAGTGTCTTTTATCATATATACGCAGAATCTCCTTTTCTCCAGTCGGATAGTCATCATCAGCTTCAACCATAAAAGCTTCACCCGTTGCAGAATCTACACCCCAACTTTTCAAATTTCCCAAAATATTATGTGGCATAGTCTTCACAGGAATCTGCTGTATACACTTGACCGCTAGATAGACTTTCTGTCTACGTCTCCTTCCAGTTCGCTGACTCTTTTCCTTTAGCTTAATAGTTCGTCCAAATCTTGGCTTAATTCATTTAAACTTCATTGTCCTACCCTCAGTCCTGATAATTCTTTCAACATACCTTGCATAATCATCATCACTGGGATTAATCATCTCTAATCTAGCCAAGTCTCAAACTTCATATCTCGGTAAGGAACTAAATACATCCAACTTCTTTTCAAAGTACTGGACTCCATCATATCGCTTGATAGCAAAAAGTTTTAACTCTGAATCATAATACCAACCGGTAATTCCAGTCTTAAGCTCACGTTTTCCCGTAATATCAACTTCTTTCATTACACGTGGCTTGTTTTTCTTTTTCTTCGTTAACATCTCTTGAATGAACATTTCATTTCTAACTAGATGTTTAAGCTTTTCATCAACCTCATCATCAACTTCATCCTCTGAATCTGTAGAATCATTTTCAAATTCTTCTAAATCAATAACTGATTCTCCATCTTCATTTCTAAAAACAAATTTAGTCTTTGTGGAGTGACGACGTGCTCTTCTACATTTACATCAGGATTGGCACCTTCATCTATCTCAGATTCAGGAATAGAAGTCCAATCTTCAGGAGGCACAAATTCTTCTTCTTCTAAATCATAATCAATTTCTTCATCTATCTCATCCAGAAAATCATCATCAGAATCTGATAGATCAAGCATTTCCTTTCCTAGAAAAACACAAACACAAATAATATGTTAATAATATAAATTCTTTTATTGATTTCCCTGAATCAATCTAAAAATTTCTTTATTAAATCTTTTGTGCATACTTAGCATAATATAAACGCAATATATATAACTTATAAATCTTTCATTGATTACCCTGAATCAATCTAAGATTTCAAAAGTCTTATGTCAAAAATACTTTACAAATATTAATTAAATTTAAATTCTAATGCATTGTGAACAATCAATGTCATCAAACATTCAAGTTTACAATTCATTAACTTATATAATTTTCAAGACTTAATTGAACTGTTATATTACAAATAACTTAACTTTCAATTATATCTTTAAATTATTGATAAACGCCAAAATGTACAATATTGTAGTACTAATTACCCCTTTGTTCAGTAGATTTCTTATGCATTTGATGTGAATAAGATACTTATTTCGTTCATATTTGCATTTAGGAGTTTAATTGGAGCTTGGATCGAAAAGAAACATAAAACGAGCTAATCGCGAAGAAATGTTGTTAAAAGAATAAAACATTGGACAAGAGAAGATTGGATCGAAGTAAAAGATGATCAATTTGTCGAAGCCGGAAGATTAAATGAAGAAAAGTTGGAAAAAGTCTGGAAAATCAATCCATCCGCCCGATGAATTATACATCCGCCGGATGGATCAAATCGGTGGAGGCCCAGGCTACGCGAAGCTGGGCTGGGCTTATTTTCAGTCCATCCGCCGGATGGAATTTCCATCCGCTGGATGGATCAATTCGGCAGATTAGGTTAAAATTCATATTTTCCTCATTTTCAACCCTAACTTCTCATAACCCTAAACCACGAACAGCAGCCGGCCAGAGGGGGTTTTTCCCCCATTTAGGGAGCAAATCGATGGCGGTTTGGAGGGTGAAAAGGCTAGGATCATCCTATTGATTCTACGTCATTCGGTTCACGATTCAGTTTGCGTATCACTTTCCGATTTCCATTCTAAACATGTCTATGTGTTTTGTTTTGGGATATGAATCTGATTTTGTATAATTGAATAATGGATTAGACTTATTGTTAATTGTTTAGTTTAATAATCTTTGATTATGAATGTTTGAAAGTTATAATTGTGTTTTGAATCAATTGACTGATTGAAGATTGTTACGTTGTCTGTAGAACCTTGTTTATTGGTGATAATTAATTGCTACTTAACGTGGTCAATAGGATTATTGAGATTGAGTTCCTTTGATACTATTGATTATTGATGATTATGAATTTAGGTTTATGATCATTGTTAAATATATTGAGTTTGATAGGTTGAGAGCATAGTAATTAATTATCTAAAATGAATGAGCTAATAAGAGATTATTAGTAGGTATTGTTGAGTCATACCGCGAAGATTAATCGTAACAAGTCGTGAATACTTAATGCACAATCTAGGGAAAAGCAAGCAATAGAGTAACATTCTTGCGACGTCGGATCGATGTTTAATATGGGACTCTAGATTGTAGATATTAGTTAACCAGAACCGGAGACTAATATACATTTAACTTGGATTCTTTGATTAGTAACTAAGTTAATAGAAAAGAAATCACAATCAGACAATCAAAACACATGAACCGGATAATATGAATCTGAGCGGAAGAATCTAAGCAATTACATGTCTATCTCCAATTGTTTATCTTTTACTCTTTATCTTGTTTTATGTTGTTGGTTTGGTTAATTAGTTCATATTGAACGTTCGTACGGAACTAAAACGTAACCCCTATTTTACTGCTTTATCAATAATTCCAATTTAACTGAATAACATCGTTCATGTGTTCGACCTGGACTTACCATAGCTATACTATTCCGATCGGGTATTCTTGCCTGGTTGTGTGATAGTAGTGATTGGTATATCCTGTACTTTATAAATAATAAAACTAGACGCTTTCACACGCATCAATTATATATCATTTGTCTAGTTTGTAAAATATTACATAATTAACTTGTCAGTTATAAAACTCTCAAGTCTAAAATGTATATGTTATCATAGAAATTTTGACCGCCAATATTAATTGGAACACGCCGCACGACTACTCAATGAGTCGGAAGTCTTTCGATCTCTATTCTACATAACATTTAATTATATATAACTTAAATAATTTAAAACATATTTCACTTGTAATATAAATATCTCAAGTCGAATATATTATAGAACTCTTAAGTTACAATTAAAGTTTACACAAATACAAAATACAGTCTATACTAAAGTCAAGCTAATATCTCACCAGCTTCACCTTCAGTCGGAACTGTATCTGCACCAACACCCGAACCACTCGCTTCAGCACCCACAGACTCCCCCTGAAGTGTAGTCTGCTGACCAATCGTTGAAGGACCGGCCAGCTCACTTTCCTTTGGCGCACTGGGATCATCAAATTTATCTTCACTCCTCTTCTTTGCTAGCTCATCACCTCTGCAGGACTCATCTAATATAACCACTCCCCCTTGAGATGGCCTGTCCTTTCGCAGATCAGCAACAAGACGATCAAGTCTGGCGATCTCTCATTTGTTGGCAGCATTATCAGCAACAAGAGTAGTGTTTGTGTTCAACAACAGCTTGTAAGATTCACCTTGAGTGATAAACTGCTTGGAGAGAAGCAAAAGCTGTGAAGACAACGTGGCGGTGGAAGCCTCTAACTCCCGAACCCTAGACTCTAAGGATGTATCCTTGTCAGTAGCAGTCGTAGGTGGAGTAGTAGCAGTAGTAGTGGTTGGTGGAGTAAGATGCTCTGCTACTGTCGTAGCTGCATCTAGAACTACTCTAGCAGCAGCTCGACTCGCCTTTGTCGACCCGTGTGTACCAGGATGAACAATAGCAGCAAGCATCCCCCCCTAATACATTAAACAAAATATATTAGTAATTATTACAGATTAACTCTGTCTCAATCTGTAATCCTTTCAATAATACTAGTATTAACTGAACTTATATCTCTTACCTCAATAGATATAGATATCGGTTCAGTCTCAACCGACGTCATCGTCTCTACCTGCACTGTATCTTGAGCAACTGTCATAGAATTAACTGTCTCAGTTTAACTCCTGATATACAACAGGTTAAGATTATTTAACTGTAAATGAACTAACCTTCTCTAATAGTTAACGTCCGTGAACGCTTACGACATTGAAAACTAATAGGAGTATCAGTCTCCTCAGCGTCTAAGTCATGAATAGTATAATCTGGATCAGGATCATTGACTTTGCGCTTCAGCTTCAAAACAGGATCAACCACAAACCTCGATCCTTGCTTGACCATACCAGCAGGAAGTCGAAAAGGATCAGGAGTAACATCATCATCTAAATCAGAAGCAGTATCTCCGTCTGCTCCCCCTTAGGACCCTTTTCAAAACCACCAGATGTCCCAGCATCCGGTCCAACGTCCCCTCTCTGCTCACCCTTAGGACTTGCAACCTCTGGATTCGCAGCCTCAGGTTCCTGTGTATGATTATATTTATTTTTTATAATCTGGTATGTTACCTAATTAACTAAACATCTATATTAATATCATTATATAATAATATTATACAATTATGATTAATAATAAAATCTATCAACTAAATATCTATATTATTATATAATATAAATTTTACCTCAGATGGAGCAACATATTGCTCAATTTCCTGTAAGACAGGACCAGTAGCATCATCATGATGTACAAGCACATCTTGCACCACCTGTGCAGCAACTTCTAGATTTACCTGCTGTCCCGCCTGACCAGCTTGTTCCAATTCCTCATTGAGAAGCTGTCGTGCCCCCAGCGGTCGGTCGGGTTTTACCCCGGTCGTTGGTCCGGCCACTGAGATACACGGCAGGGTAGTTTTAAATTTGTAGTAGTCGGGGGGAGCCTAATCCTCCATACTACCTAGTGGAACTGGTATAAATACCTGATACGAGTAAGTGGTAAGAATGATCCAGGGTCGTTCCTCACGACGGCAGAATTGAAACAGAGCTAGTTCCGATTAATCAGTAATTAAGCTAGGGTTTTGATAAGTTGGAAGGGTTTTGTTTTGGTTTTTTTATATTTAATTAAACTAAACTACTGAACTAATAAAACATAAAACTAAAGGGAGACTAGCATATATAACACTTAAGGATGACGAAGACGTGGTTCACCATGACTTAGAATAGTTGAGATGATGTTTTAGTTTGAAAACGTCTTTTAAAGATTTGTGTCTTGATTTCACGAAGATATCTTGTAGTGTAAACACTAGCACCCTAATGATCAGGTTAACCGATCAGTATGTCACTGAGTACTAGGCTATCGAGAGTATGGTCAGATCAGACTACCTTGAAACCCACCTCACCGTCTCTTGTGATGAGACCAAGTGACCCTCCAGATGGGGTGCAGGAATAAGGCGACAGTCCGCAATTTATCCACTGACCTTTCTTTAACACATATAGAGATATTTAAGCTGGCCAAGGCATTTAAGATTTAAGACAGGTGGTGACTGCTAACTTTATACATTAATGGTTGTGATTGAGTTCAACGTTATTCGGCTGTGATACAGTCTTTAACTTACAGGTTTTCCACTGTTACATTGTGTATTTACCAGTTTTACAGTCTTTCCAGGATCACAGACTCAGCCAGGATGTAATACAGTGTTCAGCCTATGGCCTTTCCACGGCTTACCGGATACTCGGACGTTTTAGGGCTTTATCCTGGATTACATACTTTACGGCTATCTGAACTCAATATATCTAAGCTTGTATTACAGTAAAACCATCTATGATAGCTAAACAACCCGTTCACTTTATAAATCCCAGCCCAATAAATCCCTGATTAATTCACGGTGTACTATACGATAAGTTGGGCAGTATTTCCACAGCTTTAAAATCAGACCTTGTTTATTTTGGAAAACATAGATAGGTAGTGACCGTTTGATCAATGGTTAGCTACTCCTTGTCATAAAGGTTCTAACCACGTTTATTGGAGGAAAGGTGATAGTTTAGTTTAAAATCATAAATGTATTGTTAAACATCACCACAAGTTTTCAAACCAATCTGTATTACATTTATCATGTTTATGAAAACATAATCATTAAGGCAGCAACAGTGTTATTGTATGTTTAGTATGCAGTACCTAAGCAACAATCAAACAAAAACATACAATAGGACGGAATACTAGCATCACAGTACTGACCTAAGGATTACATCATGGGTACCCCGGAAGTTGTCCCAAAGATACACAACAGATAAGCATGAACCTAATCTATCTCTAATCCTATGTTTCGTGTCCCTCGGATATGTTTCAATCAAGGGAACAACGACCATGTTGAGTTCATTGATCATCAAACACAGAATAGTTGGCCATCCTACTTCTAGCAATTGGTCAGGTTCTAGGGAGGAGGATACAAACCACAACATAAGTTGGACAGATAAACGGGTAGAGGTTCAGCTTATAAGTTCACAAACAATTGTATAATATAATAATTGGGAACATTATTCCACAACGGATTGTGCCCACAACTTTCATAGCTTCCACTTTCCGTACTACATACATTCGTGATGATTCCGGCGCTATACAAATGAAAGCCGTATAACGTTACCTCCGTTGTTTCATAATGGTGTTATCCCAATTAGATATATCACCACAAACTACTCATTAATCATGGCAAACATACAAGTAATTACTCGCAATGCATAACAATAAACATTTCTAATATTAATAAATCACATACATCAAACAAGAACAATATGACAAATTAATAATAGAAAGGACAGAAAATACCGATATGAATTGCGAGCAGAATAACACTTGTATTTCTTCATTAATATCCAAGCATTACATAAGCTAGTCTCTACTAATTAACTACATAATTAATCTAATCCTAATCTTCTCTCTAGTTCTCCTCTAACTCCTATGAGTAGTGCTAGAGAGAGAAACTAGAGAGAAGAACTAACTACAAGAACAATTCTCCTCTAACTCCTAAGAGTAGTGCTAGAGAGAGAATTCTAGAGAGAGAAAGAGAAGTTGTAAGAATGAGAGGTGTGTCAAATTGTGAAATGGAGGTTGGTATTTATAGGAGAAGGGTGAAAGCCATGGTACAAGTCTTGAAGCATCAAATACAAGCATCAAAGCAGCATACGGGGCAAGCGGACCAGTGGGGGTCAAACGGCACCCTTCAAGCCCAACTCCCCCCGTATATGGCACCCTAAGGGCCGTATACGGCACCTAGGGTACCGTATACGGTACCTAGGCGGGCAAGAGGGGGGGGGTGGGTTGGTGCTCCATATGCTGTATACTGATTCCCCGATTGCTTGGTTCGTCCGTATCTTCTTCGTTTGGACTCTATTTTGCTTGATTCTTGCGCCGTTGGATTCGTTTTTCCTTTACGCTTCTAATGACACTAAGTTTGCCAATTTTGGAGGTGTTTGACTTTTGCGTGTTCCGGATGACGATCGGCGGGCTTCCAGACTGCATATCTTCTTCGTACTTCATCCGTTTCTTCTGATTCTTTCACCTCCGGTCTTGTATTTTCCTATGGAATCATAAAATATGAATTTAGATCTAATTACATAAGAAAATCAAGAAGGGAATATTTAAGGTGATAGTTTTGCCTTGGTTTGCGTGTTATTTGGACATTTTAACCGATTTTTGCAGCAACGTCTATATTTAGACTACCTTGGTGATTTTTAGTAAATAATGATGGTTTGGAAATGTTTTCACCAAATAATAGTCCAAAAAGTGCGGAAATATGTACTTAAGAACATGACTTTTTAGGTCACATCAAGTATCCCACACTTAGAAGTTGTTTGTCCTCAAGCAACAACTCAGTTATGTCCAGTGAAAATATTTTTATATTAGTTGGGCGAGTTA
Organism: Helichrysum umbraculigerum; assembly: GCA_949592205.1. Lineage (NCBI taxonomy): Eukaryota > Viridiplantae > Streptophyta > Magnoliopsida > Asterales > Asteraceae > Helichrysum > Helichrysum umbraculigerum. Next base: position 120,523,828 of record CATIUR010000005.1, on the reverse strand, counting down.
AAACATTTCCAAGAAGTCACCACTTTGTCATATGGGAAAATTATTTAGAGAACACAGGGAAACTTAAGATGATCTTTTCAGAAATAAGTACTGACTTTCCCAGGCATACTTTCCAAATCTCGTGATCTTGGAGTATACATGACTAGGCGATCTCACTAAAGGTGGTCACTCAATTCACTCATAGTGTATCGGGTTTCCTATCATTCTAGCACAATTGAAATCGCTCAAATAGCCAGTCATGCAGCACTCATCATCATAAGCTTGGTCGAGAATCGGATCTCCGCCACTTAGGAAGAGGACGGCGCTAATTATCCCAAGACATTCATATGGGTTGTAATGTTTGTGAGGGTTAAAGGGTATGGATAGTGGTGATTTTTGGTTGAAAGGGTTGATTATCTTAGGCATCCTAAGAATCATGAGAAACTTATTATAGAACGGAGAAGATAGCTACTCGTCTTCTGTCGGATCTTCCTTTGAACGGTTGATACTTTGAAGCACTTAGCTTTATTTTCTTTTCTTTTTCTTTTCTTTCTTTTTACTGCTTTTTATTTTCTTTTTCTTTCTTCAGAACTTCTTTGCCAGAGAACTTCCAAGGATATTTTTCTTTGCTTTTTCTTTCAGAAATCTCTTCTTTCTTATCACGGATTTCTTCTAGTCTTTTCTTCCTGTGCCAATTTTTCGCACTTTTGATTTTCTTCAATTTTGGTGAACACGAAGGAGTAGATCAATTCAGAAGAAGATTCTTCAAGATGTTTTTCATAATCCTCAGAAATTCTAAGATAAGTTGTTGGAAGTTTTGGATAAGTGGGTTAAAAATGTAGGGTTTTGAAGAAACGAAAGGTTTAGGCTCAACAGGGTTTTCTAAGCGGATCATCGATACTAAAAATGAGTATCGGAAGGGTTTTGGGCTTGAAAAGGTATGTAAAAATGGGTTAAATCCTAAGGAATGTCGAGATCATTTAATTGCACCTATACCGCGTACGGTACTCACCAATGTGGTCTCGAAACGTATGTCAGGAACAAGTTCTAATTTAGAGATACTAGCATCGGCACACACAAGAAATGAACAATGTAGCATTTAAGATGAATGATTTTAAGGCTCAAAACCTCACTGCAAATATGGTTGTATGTACCTAGCCATGTTCCTTTTAGATTATCACTACTTATTTAAGAAATTTATACTTAATTTCCCTAATATTCCTGAATAACTGACTCATATTAGAAATGGTTCCTCATGAAAGATATTTTAACTCAAAAATAGCAGAGCTAATCGAATGATTTGGCCCATACTTTATTAGTTTTTTTTTTAAAAAAAATTGAAAATTTTGAAAAATTTTGAGGAACATTTTCTGAGTTGAGCTATTCGGACATAAAAATCTGTAAACTTCCAATCCAAGGTATTCTATACCTGCTATCCCACACTTAGAGGAATATTATCCCTAATGTTCTCTTGAGTTGAGATTGTACTGTAAAGTATACTCCCACACTTAGAGCTTGAACATATAGAAAATGTTACTCAAGTGTATGTAATGGGCTGGAATCCCACACTTAGTAATAAGCTTTAGGATAGAGTATAGATTACTTTGTATTTTAACAGCTAACAAAGCAAAATAAAATCCTGAAATCGGAGTGAAGGTTAAGAAACTCCCCAGATGACGATTGTCGTTATGAAGCTGAGATCGATAAGTGAGAGAAGATGAAGTGGGTCTTTGATCTTCTGATTCCATGAAGAGCGGTTCAGCTTTGGACGTGTCGATCTGGTGCACAATGCCTTGTATCCAGACTTAGCAGAGAATCGTTCCATCATGTAAGTAGAGATTCTTTTCGGTGAATCCCACACTTTAGTGTTTAAAGATTTGGAGACGATTCTTGCTAAGTGGTTGCAGTGCGGGTTGAGATCCCACACATAGATCTTTGGCACGTGCGAGTTTCAGAAGAAGATAGACCACGCTCCTTCCCTTAGAGATGTATGTAAGATCCGTGGTCCGTAGGTGTGTGAGCTTGTTTGTCTACCTTTGATTCCACGGTTTCTTCCTTGAATGCTCGTCATCTCTTGGATCCTCCAGTCATTCAACGTCCACTCAAATCCCCAACTTCTCTAGAAAATAACGCAGACGAAAAGGATAGATTGTAGAAAATGAAGCGAAGTGATGTCGCCCTCTGGACACAAGCAGAATCAACCAATAAACACCAAATGTTGGATAGAGATGAATGGACAAAGATCCTAATCATCAAGAGCCGCTGATGTAACTCGACTGCTCCTAAGGATCCGAAAGTGCTGAATCCGATGACCATAAATCTTTATCTCCTGAGATTTTTTTGCCGACGAACTGATGTAATGCATCTGATGTTGTCCTTCATATGAATGGTCCCTGTTGGTGATGGTTGTACGTGTGAAGGGGTGGATGGATGGGTGAATGTGGGTGGATATGGTGATGTTGGATGGTAGTGATGGTTTCGGGTTCCATTATATGGTAAGGTTTAGCTATAGGATTTGGAATTTGTGGGCACATATGATGAGTATTAAGCTGATTAACTTAATGAACTAGTCATAGACAACTAGAAATCATCTTTGTGTCTAGAAGTGTCATCTCTTATCCCCTGCAAAGCAATGTTCCAAGAAGTTCCCAAATTCAATGAACTGTAAGCTCCTCTTGTCGTCTTTCCATTATCTTTAAAGATTCTTTATCCATAGGCGTTAGTCCCTGTCTGTTACAAGTAGACCAAAGAAACATGATCTAACAAACAAGTGATTATTCTCCAAATCATAGATCCACTGGTTTGCAAAGAACCTATCAAAGCGAGTGCTTTGTAGATGAAACAAACCAGTGTATGACTTTGAGTTTAATCTCACACAAAAAGTGTTAATTAGTTGCCTATAATTTCACCGCAGCACAAACAGCAGATATGGAAATATTAGTTGAATCAGGTTGCCAAGTATAGAGATATCCTAAGCACATATTTTTAAACGAGTTCGAGCATAATACACATATTGACATTCACATCATGTTATCAGAATAAGCATTAGTATCTCATGTATGTTCACAATAATATATTTAAGTACCTCAAATGCTCGAAATATGTCAGTGGTTGTTTAAAATGACTAAGGCTCCTAATTCCTAGTAGGTTTCCATGTTTGTGAGTGAAAGGGATATTAAGAACTTTAGAAAATGTTGAGAAATGGATGTTGTAATAAAGTTCAGACGACTGGGAGTAGGAAGTATTAAGGTTTGACAAAAATTTTGACTTTCAAAGAAGTAATTTCGCAAGCCATCCATTTTGTTCATAAAGATAGAAAACTTGGAACATTCATTTGGGGGTTCATTTCTACTTATTGGGTTAGTTTCCTAAATTAACTTCTATTACCAAACCTACGTTAGACACGGGTTGCCTCCCGAGAAGCGCTTGTTTTTGTTCGAGTCTCTAGCTTGACTCTGGCATTATTTCTTAGGTAATCCTAGGGGCTTCCTTGCATCCATCAGTAGACACAAGTGGTAATATTGGTACATACCTAAAAGTTTAAAGCAGATTAAGGCCAGGGTATGTCCAATATAAGGAGATGGTTCGAAGTGAGGGAGTTGTTCTACTGGGGGTATCACAAATCTCTCAACTTCTAATACCTCCTTGGGTTGGATTTTCATAATGGGTTGGTTAAAGGAATCCTCACCTCTCAATGGTTTATAAGACATTATATGGTGGAGAGATGGCTTGAATGGAAACCATGACGCAGAACCCACCTTGCTTCCTATGGTCTTTTGGTCAATGATAGTGTTGTACTCTGGGCATGAAGGTGGGACAGTATCCGTTTTTGTCTCCAATCTTGTAGCAACATTCTCATCGACTACTTGGTCTAAGGCAATTGAGGGTTCAACAAGATCATTGGGTGATTCATTTGGAAAGATAAGTGGGACAGTGTCAACCACAACTTGTTGCGGAATGTTGTCAACCATGTCGGTTTGAATTGGAATGAGATCACTTCTCAGAGTTGGTGCATATTCCTCCGATCCTTCTGAAGCTGGGTCTTCTGTGTAAATCTCCACCTTCTGAAGCTGGCCAGTAGTTTTGAGTTGCAGTGGTTTGGAAAGTTCCTCTAGAATGAACTCCTCGTCGGTCTCGGACGTAGATAGGTTAAGAACGGGTGGAAGTGAGGATTTAGAAGATTGGGTAGGTGTAGGATTTGAAGAAGTTTTGCAACCAGTCTCATGAAAATGAAAGTCTGTGTCAAATGTAGTAGATGTGGTGTGTGGATGCCTCTCATCTTCCTGTACTCTATAGATGGTTGTAACATGATCCCTAATTCTCTCACAACTTTCTTGGACTCTTTTTTCCATTTCTGACAGCTTATCAGTATATCTTCCAAGCATGTCGGCTATTTGTTGTTCATATGGGGTGAAAGAGGGTGAGAAAGTAACATTGCTGTTGGGATAAGCAATGGACATTTCTCTCAAGTTAGAACTCTCGCATGATTGTGGTTCGTATACAGGGTAAGATGGTTGTGGGTAGACTCTGAATGGTTCAGGATAGTAAGGTTGGTAGTGTTGTTGGAAGGCATAAGGGTTATACGGGTGTTGTGATTGAGGATTTATGTACCCTATGTTATCCGGATAATTCATACCATACCTTTGACATTCATTATCTACATAGGCATTACTCCTACATCTATCTTGGATTGATTTAGCAAGACTATCAATTTGATCTCTTAGTTGTTGTTGAGTTTCCATTTGCCCAAGTTTTCAGAAAAAGACAGCACAAGAAGAAGGTTTAAAAATTAAAGTTGTAGTATGGAGGGAAGTTATTCTAAGCTAATCTAAGCTAACTACGCTAATCTACGGAAAGTAACTTCTGACAAGGAAGGTGAATCCAAGTCAAAAAGGATCGCTTAAAAACCAATTTATCTAAACAGGCTCCGAATCGTACTACAGTCCCCGGCAGCGGCGCCAAAAACTTGTCGTGCCCCCAGCGGTCGGTCGGGTTTTACCCTGGTCGTTGGTCCGGCCACCGAGATACACGGCAGGGTAGTTTAAAATTTGTAATAGTTGGGGGGAGCCTAATCGTCCGTACTACCTACTGGAACTGGTATAAATACCTGATACGAGTAAGTGGTAAGAATGATCCAGGGTCGTTCCTCACGACGGCAGAATTGAAACAGAGCTAGTTCCGATTAATCAGTAATTAAGCTAGGGTTTTGATAAGTTGGAAGGGTTTTGTTTTGGTTTTTTTATATTTAATTAAACTAAACTACTGAATTAATAAAACATAAAACTAAAGGGAGACTAGCATATATAACACTTAAGGATGACGAAGACGTGGTTCACCATGACTTAGAATAGCTGAGATGATGTTTTAGTTTGAAAACGTCTTTTAAAGATTTGTGTCTTGCTTTCACGAAGATATCTTGTAGTGTAAACACTAGCACCCTACTGATCAGGTTAACCGATCAGTATGTCACTGAGTACTAGGCTATCGAGAGTATGGTCAGATCAGACTGCCTTGAAACCCCCTCACCGTCTCTTGTGATGAAACCAAGTGACCCTCCAGATGGGGTGCAGGAATAAGGCGACAGTCCGCAATTTATCCGCTGACCTTTCTTTAACACATATAGAGATATTTAAGCTGGCCAAGGCATTTAAGATTTAAGACAAGTGGTGACTGCTAACTTTATACATTAATGGTTGTGATTGAGTTCAGCGTTATTCGGCTGTGATACAGTCTTCAACTTACAGGTTTTCCACGGTTACATTGTGTATTTACCCGTTTTACAGTCTTTCCTGGATCACAGACTCAGCCAGGATGTAATACAGTGTTCAGCCTAAGGCCTTTCCACGGCTTACCGGATACTCGGACGTTTTAGGGCTTTATCCTGGATTACATACTTTACGGCTATCTGAACTCAATATATCTAAGCTTGTATTACAGTAAAACCATCTATGATAGCTAAACAACCCGTTCACTTTATAAATCCCAGCCCAATAAATCCCTGATTAATTCACGGTGTACTATACGATAAGTTGGGCAGTATTTCCACAGCTTTAAAATCAGACCATGTTTATTTTGGAAAACATAGATAGGTAGTGACTGTTTGATCAATGGTTAGCTACTCCTTGTCATAAAGGTTCTAACAACGTTTATTGGAGGAAAGGTGATAGTTTAGTTTAAAATCATAAATGTATTGTTAAACATCACCACAAGTTTTCAAACCAATCTGTATTACATTTATCATGTTTATGAAAACATAATCATTAAGGCAGCAACAGTGTTATTGTATGTTTAGTATGCAGTACCTAAGCAACAATCAAACAAGAACATGCAATAGGACGGAATACTAGCATCACAGTACTGACCTAAGGATTACATCATGGGTACCCCGGAAGTTGTCCCAAAGATACACAACAGATAAGCATGAACCTAATCTATCTCTAATCCTATGCTTTGTGTCCTTCGGATATGTTTTAATCAAGGGAACAACGACCATGTTGAGTTCATTGATTATCAAACACAGAATAGTTGGCAATCCTACTTCTAGCAATTGGTCAGGTTCTAGGGAGGAGGATACAAACCACAACATAAGTTGGACAGATAAACGGGTAGAGGTTCAGCTTATAAGTTCACAAACAATTGTAATATATAATAATTGGGAACATTATTCCACAACAGATTGTGCCCAGGACTTTCATAGCTTCCACGTTCCGTACTACACACATTCGTGATGATTCCGGCGCTATACAAATGAAAGCCGTATAACGTTACCTCCGTTGTTTCATAATGGTGTTATCCCAATTAGATATATCACCACAAACTACTCATTAATCATGGCAAACATACAAGTAATTACTCGCAATGCATAACAATAAACATTTCTAATATTAATAAATCACATACATCAAACAAGAACAATATGACAAATTAATATTAGAAAGGACAGAAAATACCGATATGAATTGCGAGCAGAATAACACTTGTATTTCTTCATTAATATCCAAGCATTACATAAGCTAGCCTCTACTAATTAACTAAATAATTAATCTAATCCTAATCTTCTCTCTAGTTCTCCTCTAACTCCTAAGAGTAGTGCTAGAGAGAGAAACTAGAGAGAAGAACTAACTACAAGAACAATTCTCCTCTAACTCCTAAGAGTAGTGCTAGAGAGAGAATTCTAGAGAGAGAACGAGAAGTTGTAAGAATGAGAGGTGTGTCAGATTGTGAAATGGAGGTTGGTATTTATAGGAGAAGGGTGAAAGCCAAGGTACAAGTCTTGAAGCATCAAATACAAGCATCAAAGCAGCATACGGGGCAAGCGGACCAATGGGGGTCAAACGGCACCCTTCAAGCACAACACCCCCCATATACGGCACCCTAAGGGCCATATACGGCACCTAGGATACCATATACTGTACCTAGGTGGGCAAGGGGGGGGGGGGGGGGTTGGTGCTCCATATGCTGTATACTGATTCCCCGATTGCTTGGTTCGTCCGTATCTTCTTCGTTGGGACTCTGTTTTGCTTGATTCTTGCGCCGTTGGATTCGTTTTTCCGTTACGCTTCTAATGACACTAGGTTTGCCAATTTTGGAGGTGTTTGACTTTTGCGTGTTCCGGATGATGATCGGTGGGCTTCCAGACTGCATATCTTCTTCGTTCTTCATCCGTTTCTTCTAATTCTTTCACCTCCGGTCTTGTATTTTCCTATGGAATCATAAAATATGAATTAAGATTTAATTACATAAGAAAATCAAGAAGGGAATATTTAAGGTGATAGTTTTGCCTTGGTTTGCGTGTTATTTGGACGTTTTAACCGATTTTTGCAGCAACGTCTATATTTAGACTACCTTGGTGATTTTTAGTAAATAATGATGGTTTGGAAATGTTTTCACCAAATAATAGTCCAAAAAGTGCGGAAATATGTACTTAAAAACATGACTTTTTAGGTCACATCAGAAGCTCTTGTGGATCTTCAGGTTGAACCACATCAGCTATCGGTGCAGGAACATCAGCAGTAGCAACAACAACATCTTGCCAACCGTGATTCGGCGGTGTCACGTACAATGGATCAATAATAAAGCCAAAGTGATCACGAATCTCCGGCTTGACATATTCTTCCCGTCGAATCGTCTGTGGCATTGTATCCTCTGAGCGCAATAGTATCAACGCGTAAATGCGGCTCAGGAACAACCAAACCTGGAAGATGATGACGAATAATCATCATGCAGAACCTCGGGTAGATCAAGAAATGTGATCTAACATTGCCCAAAATCTGCCTCACCAGCTCTCCAAAAATATAATCACATAAACTATATAGTTTGTTGTAAACCAGTGACAGTACAGCCAATATAAGAGCAGGGCTCAACTCATCAAAACCGCCCTTCTTCGGTCCAAAAACTGTGACTATGACATGCCACAAGAATCTCCATTGGCCAATAACTAGAGCCTTAAGGAACTGTCGTCCTCTACGCTCACCTGTATACCCCATACGGCCTAATGCATCCTCGATAAAATCACTTGGATACTCAGTCTGACCATCTTCTTGGTCTACTGTACCCAGATGCAAAATCTGACGAAGGTCAGAAGCAGAAAACACAATCGGTTGCTGATTCATCGTTGCGCGTATAACCGGTGGATTAACCGACTCGTCATACTGAATATGTGACACCCGCTAAATTAGGACACCATTACTGTGCCTAATTATGTGCTTATTACGTGTATTTAGTACGAAATATGACTAAGTACAATAACTACTTACAAATATATATAATGATTATATATATGTGTGCACGAATACGATTCATCCAAATCGTGCAATCTCGGTCAGATAAAAATCTGACAAAACAAATACGGACGTTGGTGAAACTATTATTAAATAATATGAAATTATTTGATAACAACGATAATTACTTTATATTATGATATAATATAACGACATGTACGTTTTACTTAAAACGTAACCGAACGCGATGAAAATGTACAAAACGCACAAAACGCACCCAACCGACAAAATAAATCAAATTTATAATTTTATAACTTAAAACTAAGTATTTTGGTAAAATACTTCAAGTAAATATATTACGATTACACGTATATACTTATAACGTTTAAAAACGTTACCCGATTTAATTAAACGTACGATTCGCGACCGACGACCGAACGAAAACTCGAATACTATTTTAGTAACTTAAAATATTTTATTTGAGTAGAACTTGTATTAAAAATATCGCTTCTTAAATCGTTAACAAAAACGTGCTATTTAAACGTTACGCGATTAAACGGACGTCGAAACGAACGGGTAAACGGGCACCGTGCGCAACGAAACTTTGAGGAAATAATTAAATCATCTCATGGGGTGGGGCCCATCCAATAATGCAGAAAATCTGCATGGTATGGGTTCCCATACCCCATTTTTGCTTCAAAGACTTTCCAAACCCCCATACCTCCTCATTTTCACTCCCATCATTCACCAAACCATCCTTCTCTCTCCCTCTCTCTCAAGAACAACGACCTAGACCAGTTCCAGCAGCACTCATCACCACCAAAAGTCCACCATATCACCACCAAAGAGCCACCATCGGCCACCAAGCCGGAAAATCAAGAAAACGCAAGGAAACGAGCATCCGACCTCTTTTCTCCTTCTCCTCTTCATTTCTTTGTAAGGAACCTTTTCCCTTTCATTATATTACTTGGAAAATATGTATTTACATGTTAGTAGTATCACTCAACTTAAAAATGTCCAAGAAACAAGCTTAAACTCGTTTTATATACACATATATATACGTACAGTTTTCTGCCCAGATTCTGTACCTTCACGAAACAATTCATATAAAATCAAAAACACAACGAAAATGCATAAAACCAATGCCAAAATCTTCGTATTTTCGTTGTCTACAACTTTCGTATATTGCTCGAAGCTCAGAAATACAACAATTCTCCTAGAAAACCCGATTTGTAGGACTGCCACTGTTGTGGCCGGATTTTGGACCCGACACATTCTCGATTTTATTTAACTAACTTAGAGACTTCCATAGTTCTTGGGAAAATTATGTAAGGTACTAGAGACCTATTAGAACATGTGGTAATTTTTGCGGAACTCAAAGCGGAGTAGAAATGAGTCAAAATAAATGGCGAAGCAAACCGACTAAACCGAAAGCTAAAATAGGGACTGTTTTGGTATTTTTATAAAACCGACACTTCGGGTGAACCCCGACACGAACCGATAGTTTTCTTAGGCTCTATTAACATATTTAAGACTACTCTAAAAGTTTCGGATCAAACCGAACCCGTTTGACCTAGTTAACGAAAACGAACACTTAAACAAAATCGGAAACCTCATACCTGCGACAATACCATCGTCATTGTCGCATGAACAGTGCTCCGTAAATGCTATTGTCGCATGAACAAAATTCCGAGAATGCCATTGTCGTATGAACAGTGGTCTGAGAATGCTATTGTCATAGTAACAGTGTTCGTGAATGTCATTGTCGCATTGCTATTGTCAGAATACATATTGTCGCACGAAACGGAAACTTTAAAATACTTTTTACACTAAGTATTGAATACATACAACAACTATACCTTATACGACAATACACTTACATGATATACATATTCTTTGGAAAGTATACACTACGACTTGAATATAAGACGAGCTTACACTCGCACGAGTTTACACTTACACGGACATACATCCGAACAGCGGTTACACTTCGCATTACAAATAGACAATTTATGTATATACTTACAAAGTATACTAATACGATGAATTACGTAATAATAACATTTGAATTATTATTATTACACACCGTCACCAACGGTCCGTATACAATTACAGACTACAGATATAAATAACTACAACCACACAAACAGACTTATGGACATTAACTAGTTGAGTGGACAACTAGCATGGATAATCTTAACGATATCCATTTACTTACTTAACCTTCGCGTTTAGGACGCTAGAGGTTACTGGTTCGGATAACCGCACTACTTGATTCCTGCTTTACTCTGCTAGACTCAGGTGAGTCTCACAGCCCCTATTTTACTGTTTTTACTCAGGGGTGAGATGCATTACTTGTTTTTACTTGAACACATGTACAGACTATACAAACCATACAGACTTACAGACTTACTGATATACTAAATTGCATGAGTTACGATTAATCCACTGAAGGCCTCTGAATCATAGTTGTTAATTATAGGATAAGCGCGAGTTTTAGTATATGGATCCATATGGGACTGACAATCCCCGCCCGGGGTAGAACGCACTACCACGAACCGTACTGTATAAACGGGCGTTTCTTACTCGTTACTTATGAGTGTTTTTGGATTAGCACTCACGGGGGAAAATTACTTGTACTTGATTGTACTTTACTAACGTGTTAAGCTTCGACTATGATGCTCATGGCAATGTATATCAACCCGATTGCATCCGTGCAATCATTACTTACTACTTGGTCAGAACTGTACAAATACTTTTACTACTTGATGTGTTCAAACTGACTATTTACAACAAACCTGTGAGATTCACCAACCTTTTGGTTGACGTTTTTAGTGATGCATTCTCAGGTACACAGCAACAGTAGGGTTGCCCAGCAGGATATGCCTACTAGCTAGAGTCGCATGCATTTACCGACATTGGAGATTTTTCTGCATTACTTTTGTAATAGATGTTATGTATTAAAATCTCTAGAATTTACTAGCGAACTCGACATTTATGTATTTTGAATACTTATGTAATGTATTACTTTTCGAACGTCTCATATAGAGTCGTTCAATGTATTCCTTTGTGCTTGATTACTTGATTAGTAGCATCCCAAAGCTTGCTTCCGCTAAACAGTAAATCTGGGGGTGTTACAGATTGGTATCAGAGCCTAAGGTTATAGTGAACTAGGTTGCATTTAGTGGGCCTAGACTATGACCGTTAGGCAGTATTCCTTACTAGTTATAACTGGTTCAGGGATTACATCATACGAATTTAATTTAACATAGCCTGATCAACTATGTACAATTAAATGAAGATGATGTGAGATCTGAAAGGGGTCATGATGAACAGGAATACACTAGTTGACTCTGACCACGAGAGAACCGGGACTTTTACTTGTTTGTGCTAGACACACATTAGGCTATTATGTGATATATGTATATATACATATATAGGCCTCACTTACCGACATAATACTCTCTCGCGACATCTACAAAAATTCGCTTACCGGCTTACACCGAATAACGACAACTTGGCTACCGTCACTTCATTAAATAGCTGACTCTTATGATTACACATAACCGACATACCTCCAATAACTGAAATTCTTTCTCTGCCATTTCTATAGAACTACTGGTGCGGAAAATGGCACACCTCTCGACAGACGATTACACGTCAGATAACGAACAAATCAACGATGAACAAATTCAGTACACGTATCTCGATGAAGAGATAGCTCCAGTGGAGGAAATTGAGAATCACAACTTCGGAGTAATCGACATTGAAGAGTACAAAAGAGTACGAGATCAGGCCGAAGACTTAGACGGCCGATACTGGGAACTCAAACTGAAATGCAAAATCTACGAACTGGAACTAAGGATTCTGCAACGATCCATCTCTGAGCGAATCCGAGACTGTATCCTCTACTTGAAGGAAGTAACTACTCACCTAAGTCAACGAGCGACAGCATGGGTCAAGTGGATGTACCTACAAGCAACAGGAGATGCTTTGGTTTATCCTGCACTTCGACGATACCAAGATATGCTGGAAGCTCGTTACTACCCCTACGACCTTCACTTAGAATAGACCAATGATAACTATAACCGTCCTGTATAGAGGATAGTTGTGTATGTAATAGGTCTTAGGTAGGACCTCTAATCCGATGGATATATTAAAACTCCATCCCCATTTTGTATAACCTTCGATATCTGTTCGGATGAACTAATTCCCAACACTTTTGTAAACTTTGACTCTTGTAATCTTTTGAACTCATATACTTAATGATTACAATCCTATTACTTTTGTTAACTATCAACGTGTCATGCATTGGCGTACTATCTCAGTATTTACACAATTATCATAATCATATCTTTTATTCAAACTCTCACATGTTCTTTATCTTATTAAAGGAACATGCCTCTGCGAAAACACGCGTTCAACGATACTGAACTCGCCCAACTCATTGCCCAGAGTGTGGCCCAAGCTATGGCGGTACGACAACCGAACTCGGGAAGCGAGGATACATCCGTCAATGGCCCTCAAGCAAGACCCTGCACATACAAAGACTTCCTTAATTGTAAACCACTGAACTTCAAGGGCACGGAAGGTGCTATTGGTTTGATCCGATGGATAGAGAAAATGGAATTAGTCTTCAGGATCTACAACTGCCCCGAAGAATGCAAGGTCAAGTATTCCACCTGCACTCTCCTTGAAGGTGCTCTGACTTGGTGGAACACTCATGCTAACGCAGTGGGCATTGACATTGCTTATCAACTTCCCTGGGAAGATCTGAAAAAGAAGCTCACGGACGAGTACTGTCCCAACGAAGAACTCCAGCGCTTAGAGGAGGAATTCTGGCATTTGTCGGTTCAGGGAACCGATATCACTGGCTATACCTCTAGGTTCCAACAACTCGCTCTTCTCTGCCCTGCCATGGTAGACCCAGAACACAAACGTATCCAGAGATACATTCGCAGACTCCCGGAGAATATCCAGGGGAACGTTGCCTCATCCAAACCTGCAAACATCCAAAGTGTTATCCGTATGGCACATGAACTCATGGCTATGATCGTTCGCCGTGAGACACCAACCCCATCTTCTGGTAATAATAACAAAAGGAAACCTGATGGAAATCCTAACCTCCAGACTCAATCTAACAAAAAGCCTGCGACTGCTAAGGCTTATACTGCTAGTTCTGACGACTCAAAGACCTACAAGGGGAGCAGGCCATACTGCTCTAAATGTAGTCTTCATCATGATGGTTCATGTCCCTGCACCAAATGCAGGCGATTTGGACATCTAGCCAAAGATTGCCAAACAGTCACTACTGGTACCAACACCTCTGCACCCAAGACCTGCTACGAGTGCAATGGTACCGGACACTTCAGGAAGGACTGCCCAAAACTGAAGAGCAAGAACAACAACGCTCGGGGCAGGGCTTATATACTCAACTCAGGGAATGACTGCCAAGACCCAAATACGGGTACGTTCGTTCTCACACCGTCTAACTAATATCATACTACTTTCTTTGATAAATCCTGCCTACATAGCATCTCACGTGTTTCCTTAGATTCTAAGTACATAATAGAATTAGGAAACGACAGACTATTCGAAACCGACAGTGAAACTTCAATTACACTTTTAAAAAAAAAATGTAGTGAGCGAATTCTTTCCCATTTATCTCACAACTGGTTGAGACCGGGAACCATGGAGCTACCGTCTTTACACGTCGTCTACCCGAACTCTACGCCGCGAATCGTCTGTTCGGAGAGAACTATCTGTACTTTCATTGTTTTCGCTAGAACTAAATTCTTATACTTACAAGTTCATAATTTCTGTTAAACAATACTTAATGTCATCATTAAAACATCATATTAATAAAACACCCATTTTGTAGGAAATGACAAGTAATTCCATTGACGACCAACTTGGTGAGGAGCAGTCCATGTTTCCTTACCTGCTTACTCTCGAAAGCGACACCGAAGCAGTAAATGAAGAACCATTGGAAGAAATGGCACACCCAGGAAGACTTCGAGAAATTCTGCCTCAGATAATGGCACCAGCGACTAATGAAATAACCCAAGCAAATCCCGCTTCAAACCTTACTACTGATAACCATGCCACTACTACTGTTCTCACTACTTCTCCTGCTATCACCACTCCTATCATTGTCAATGTAAACACTGAAAACTCCCGCCATACTGAAGAAACCTTTAATGCCTTACGCAATCAGCTAGCCACTGTTCAGGAGGAAATCACCAATCTACGCCAACACACCCTCGAGCAGGGATTGCGCCAGCGGACTCTAGAGTTTTATTGGGAACAACTAAGATTTATGTGTCCAACTCTGGGAGATGTACTCCAACTGGTCTCTAACTCCGTACCACAAACAACACAGACTGGTATTCCCACTAAACAGGATACCGAAACCCGACTGACAAACCTAGGAGAAAACTCCAACACAGACTTTACTCAACCCCGAGCAAAAAGGGCAAAAACAACTCAAACTCATACCGATAGAGCTACGGGGAAAACTTATAGGGGAAACAAACCCCACTGTACCACCTGCGACCGACATCACACTGGACTCTGTCGCAACCCTTGCCACCGATGTCAGACCCATGGACACCAAGTCCAAGACTGTAGGCTTACACCTAAAAATACCAACTCTAAAGCGTTGAAGGCTTGCTTCGAATGCGGAAACACTGGGCACCTCACGGCTAGCTGCCCGTTACTGACTACCAAGGATAACAACAAGAAGGGAAACACTCGTGCCGGAATCTCTACAAACTGTAGCAATACCACAGGTACATCGCTACGCAACCACCCGAAATCCTACCCGATACTTATAGAGTTAGCTTACTCTAAGGTACTACCGACTATTACAGACATTACGAATACAGTAGACATTACAAGTTACCGTAGGCTACCAGTACACAATGTAGCTACACCCTAATTTCTGACAGACTTAGTAAATACCGACTGACCCCGTCCATTGGACATGGTCGAAACACATCAAAACTCCTTGCCAGTAGGGCACAAACCTAACAAGGGGAGGAAAACCCCACGATACAGACGTTACATTACTGACATATCTCACCGTCATTCTAGAATGACTTACCGATGAAATACTTGAACCTACAGACTACTACTTAGAACAAATTTCGGGACGAAATTCTCCTAACAAGGGGAGAATTTGACACCCGCTAAGTTAGGACACCATTACTGTGCCTAATTATGTGCTTATTACGTGTATTTAGTACGAAATAGGACTAAGTACAATAACTACTTACAAATATATATAATGATTATATATATGTGTGCACGAATACGATTCATCCAAATCGTGCAATCTCGGTCAGATAAAAATCTGACAAAACAAATACGGACGTTGGTGAAACTATTATTAAATAATATGAAATTATTTGATAACAACGATAATTACTTTATATTATGATATAATATAACGACATGTACGTTTTACTTAAAACGTAACCGAACGCGATGAAAATGTACAAAACGCACCCAACCGACAAAATAAATCAAAGTTATAATTTTATAACTTAAAACTAATTATTTTGGTAAAATACTTCAAGTAAATATATTACGATTACACGTATATACTTATAACGTTTAAAAACGTTACCCGATTTAATTAAACGTACGATGCGCGACCGATGACCGAACGAAAACTCGAATACTATTTTAGTAACTTAAAATATGTTATTTGAGTAGAACTTGTATTAAAAATATCGCTTCTTAAATCGTTAACAAAAACGTGCTATTTAAACGTTACGCGAGTAAACGAAAGTCGAAACGAACGGGTAAACGGGCACCGTGCGCAACGAAACTTTGGGGAAATAATTAAATCATCTCATGGGGTGGGGCCCACCCAATAATTCAGAAAATTTGCATGGTATGGGTTCCCATACCCCATTTTTGCTTCAAAGACTTTCCAAACCCCCCATACCTCCTCATTTTCACTCCCATCATTCACCAAACCATCCTTCTCTCTCCCTCTCTCTCAAGAACAATCACCTAGACTAGTTCCAGCAGCACTCATCACCACCAAAAGTCCACCATATCACCACCAAAGAGCCACCATCAGCCACCAAGCTGGAAAATCAAGAAAACGCAAGGAAACGAGCATCCGACCTCCTTTCTCCTTCTCCTCTTCATTTCTTTGTAAGGAACCTTTTCCCTTTCATTATATTACTTGGAACATATGTATTTACATGTTAGTAGTATCACTCAACTTAAAAATGTCCAAGAAACAAGCTTAAACTCGTTTTATATACACATATATATACGTACAGTTTTCTACCCAGATTCTGTACCTTCACGAAACAATTCATATAAAATCAAAAACACAACGAAAATGCATGAAACTAATGCCAAAATCTTCGTATTTTCGTTGTTTACAACTTTCGTGTTTTGCTCGAAGCTCAGAAATACACCAATTCTCCTAGAAAACCCGATTTGTAGGACTGCCACTGTTGTGGCCGGATTTCGGACCCGACACATTCTCGATTTTATTTAACTAACTTAGTGACTTCCATAGTTCTTGGGAAAATTATGTAAGGTACTAGAGACCTAGTAGAACATGTGTTAATTTTTGCGGAACTCAAACCGGATTAGAAATGAGTCAAAATAAATGGCGAAACAAACCGACTAAACCGAAAGCTAAAATAGGGACTGTTTTGGTATTTTTATAAAACCGACACTTCGGGTGAACCCCGACACTAACCGATAGTTTTCTTAGGCTCTATTAACATATTTAAGACTACTCTAAAAGTTTCGGATCAAACCGAACCCGTTTGACCTAGTTAACGAAAACGAACACTTAAACAAAATCGGAAACCTCAGACCTGCGACAATACCATCGTCATTGTCGCATGAACAGTGCTCCGTGAATGCTATTGTCGCATGAACAAAATTCTGAGAATGCCATTGTCGTATGAACAGTGGTCCGAGAATGCTATTGTCGTAGTAACAGTGTTCGTGAATGTCATTGTCGCATTACTATTGTCGGAATACATATTGTCGCACAAAACGGAAACTTTAAAATACTTTTTACACTAAGTATTGAATACATACAACAACTATACCTTATACGACAATACACTTACATGATATACATATTCTTTGGAAAGTATACACTACGACTTGAATATAAGACGAGCTTACACTCGCACGAGTTTACACTTACACGGACATACATCCGAACAGCGGTTACACTTCGCGTTACAAATAGACAATTTATGTATATACTTACAAAGTATACTAATACGATGAATTACGTAATAATAACATTTGAATTATTATTATTACACACCGTCACCAACTGTCCGTATACAATAACAGACTACAGATATAAATAACTACAAACACACAAACAGACTTATGGACATTAACTAGTTGAGTGGACAACTAGCATGGATAATCTTAACGATATCCATTTACTTACTTAACCTTCGCGTTTAGGACGCTAGAGGTTACTGGTTCGGATAACCGCACTACTTGATTCCTGGATAACCGCTCAAAAGTACAATATTTTAGTAGTATTTTACTCCTATTCTTGGATGTTTCTATTGCATTTAATTAAGATTAGATATTGATTTCGTTCATATTTGCAATTAGATGTGGAAATGGAGCGTTTATGAAGAAAGGAACGAAAAACAGTCAATAACCGAGTTTAACGATGCATATTTGAAGAATAAAGTTGAAGAAATGAATAAAAGAAGAAAAACTATGAAAACCGTCTGAAATTTACATCCATACGCCGTATGGATTCCATACGCCGTATGGATGTGGCGGTGGAGGCCCAGTGTTACGCGGACGTGGGCCGGGCTTGAAATCAATCCATACGCCGTATGGAAATCCATACGCCGTATGGATCAAAATGGCAGGAAGTATAAAAACGCGTTTTAACCCTAAAAATGCAGAACTCGTTTTGTTTTTATTTCCAGTCGACTTTTATCTAATTTTAGGGTTTCTTTACGAATTTATTTAGTAGTTTGGAGGTACGAAAGCTCAAGATCGAGGATAATTCATCTTAGTTCTTCGTAGTTTGTCTTTTCGATTCGGTATAACTCTATTTACTTTTGATTTCATTGATGATTTTGATTTTGAATAATCTGAGTTTTCTGTTTTGATGATGAATTGAATATTCAAAGTGATTGTGTAATTGATTTAGCTCGGATTATGATTATTGATTGATTTTAATTGCGTATTGAATAAGTTATTTAATTGAAAACGATTATATTGCTCGAGAAACCTTGTTTATTGGTAACTAGTAATTATTGTTGCTCAACGTGATTAATAAGATTGATGAGATTGAGTTCCTTTAATGTTATTAATTATTGATGGTCATAACTTTAGGGTTTTGGTCATTGCTAAATAGATTGAGTTTGATAGGTTGAGTAAATGATAATTATCTACTTTAAAATGAACGAGACAATAAGTAATTATTGGGTATTGTTGAGTCATACCATTAGAGTTAATTATAATAAGTTATGAATGTTTAATGCTCAATTTAGGGAAAAGCACACAATTGACTGATCATCTTGTGACATTAGATCGATGTTTCATGTTAGACCCTAAGTTGTAGGAATTAGTTGGACCCGGAAGGTTGGCTAGTTCACATTTAATTTAATATCATTGAAGAATTTGGTATTAAGTGGAAATAAAAGAATCACAATTAGATAATCAATACGTAATAAATCGGGATATATGAATCTGAGTGAAGTTAATTATACAATTACTTATTCCTTCCTATTAGTATTTACTATTATGTATTTATCATTTTAATTTAAGTTTTTATTTAGTTTGTTTATTTTAATTTAATGTTTGATAAACAAATGTTCGTACGGAACTAAAACGCCCCCTGTTTACTGCTTTTATAATTAATTAATATTTTCTATATTTATAAATACCACCGTTCCCTGTGATCGACTCGGACTTACCAAGTCTATACTTACATTCGATCGGGTATTCTTGCCTGGTTGTGTGAAAGGTATAAATAAGGTATTTCCATTTACAAATAATAAAACAAGACGGGCTTTCACACGCATCAAGTTTTTGGCGCTGCTGCCGAGGAACGGTTGCGTTGTTAATTTAAATAGGAATTATTAATTGTAAATTCTTTTTATTTTTTCAAACTGGTTAAATAGATTTTTGTAAATTTGTTTAAGTAGATTGATTTATCATGATTAAAAGTTGTTTTTCATTAACTGGTTGAAATAAACTACCCTTTAATTGGTTAAACTTTTAGGGGGTTTAGTTTCAACCGGCGGATGGAAATCCATTCGCCGGTTGGATTTTTAGTAGTTAAAATTTTGTATATGTTATTTTTATTTATTTTGTGTTAACTAACTTTCTTTTCTTTAATAGTGTTTATGTTTCAGAGTTAATTGTTATTTAGGTTTATTAATCCAATGGCTGGAAGTTACGAGAGTGACGCGAATGATAACAATTTGGTTAAGGTTGCTGATACTGCTAATTCAGGTCCAAGCTCCAATGACACAGTTCCTTCTACCACCTATTTGGGCCGTAAGCCCGTTCCTGTTATATCATCTTGTCAGGGTTTGTTAGATGCTATCGAGGAATTTGGAGAGGATGTTCCTTTTATGGTTGAGTTGTTGAAGAAGTCTACACTGGATTTCACTGATAACCAGTCTGTTATGATTAAGGATGTGATTGAGGGTGCAGAGATAGAGCGTAAGTATGGGTTCATCCGACAGTATTATAATGCACTGGCTGAATTAGGGGAATCATTAGATTCGAGGATTGATGAAGAAAAGAAATTTTTCTATGCTCAGAAAAAGAGATGTACAGAGATTTATGAGGCTTTGATTCATTCTTCTTTTCCTTTTTCAGCTAATCAGGCATCATGTCTTCATCGTATGTTGACAGCAGTTTATCAGTTGACCGGACATCCTAGTTCCGAGGCAGATAAGGAGTTTACGAGTGGTTTGCGAGATTTGGTTAGATTGATGCAGTCAGACGACCACCTTAGAGACCCGACACCTCACCATTTCTTAGTAACTAATACTCTTCATTACTACCTTCATAGGATGTTAGCTAAAGTGGATGATCTGGCCAAGCAGGAAGCAATGAGACTACATCCTGATTTTATCCATCCCCATAGTGAGATTGATTTGGCTAGTTACTTGGGAATTCACTTAGATGTTCTGATTGACATGAGTAAGGTTTCAACCCCTTGGGAACATTTCAATCATGGAATGTTGGAGATTTATACTAAGCTGGTTAATATTTTCAAACATTCGGGGCTAGACCTTAGCAATAGACAAGAGGTAGTTCTTCAAAAGATAGAAAGACGAGTGAGGTGCTTGAGGAAAAGTCTATTGATGAGGAACCATTATGGAATAACTGAGGCGTGTTTGGACTTTATAAGTGAGTTAGAGGAAAACCACCCTGAACGTGAGTACAAGTTGGAAGATGATAAATTGGTGTTGGCACCTGAGGGAGTAAATAATAGGGCAATTAATGAAATCAGTTGGGACTTGAGTTATCTTCAGCACGTGGCTAATGAACACTTGGCTAATTTTCCAAGTTTTGGTCATGGAGTTGAGAATGTCGTTGCAAATGTCACTGAGCGTTTCCTTGCTCTCTATCCTATGCATTGATTTTATCTTTTGCATCATTTTATCATTGCTTTGAACTTCTGTCACTTCTATTTCATTGGATTATGTTTTAGACATTATTTATTTTGGATTTTATTTTATTATTGTGTGATTGGATTTTGAATATTATTTTGAGTGTTAATTAAGTTTTAGTTTTATTTTATAGATTGTTAATTTATTTTGTTTATGTATAGTGTGGAATTGTGAAGAATTTAAAGTTGTGATTCTCCTCCAGGTTTGGTATTTAATATTATTGAATAAGTGTTGGATTTTGGTTAAAAAGTGGTATGAAAATCGAGTTTGAAAAAATTTCTGATTTTCAGTCCATACGGCATATGGATATCCATACGCCGTATTGATTGAAGTTGGGCCGTGGGCTGCGCGTTGACTGGGTTTAATGAGTTGACCTGGGCCTTTTAATCCATACGCCGTATGGATCAAAAAGGCATAAACCAGCAGGCTGCCTCTTTTCTTCTCCATTTTTCAAAACCTAAAACCCACCACCACCTACGGTTGCAATCTGCAACCACCCAACCGCCACTTCCGGCCACGCATTCTTCCCCTTTTTTATATTTTCGTGTTCCACGCACTTTCCTCTACAAGGTATAACTTCCGATTTTAATTTTCGTTGGTTAAATTGCATGATTGGAAGTTAGGGTTTATGTATGAGATTTGGGTATTTCGAGTTTAAGTATGATATTAGGCTTTTATGATTGAATTATGTTCTTGTTAACATATATTATGCAATGCCATGCTCATTTTTGTAATGTATTATATATATTGTGTTATTCGAATTATCTGTTAGTGTTTAAAAAATGTGATTATGATATGTACTCAATGTTGCTATGTTTTGATTTGATACTTGTTAATTTATGGATACATAATGTGAAAACGTAAGATCGTTGAAGCTCGAGACTTTTTAGGTCTTGATCTAGGATTAACAAACAATGATTAACAAACAATGTTATTACAACAAGCCCTAATATTATTTGATCAGAATAACACGGTTATACAAATATAACAGGATCAAGAAACCTTGATCATGAGGCTAAACCAAAACCCTAGACGTCTACATATTTTTTGTGCACACCTTTTTCCTACGTCCCTATGTCTCTTTATATACTAGAGACATTAGGGTTACAAGAAATCATAATTCTACTAGGAAACTAATTAAAATAAAACAATTCATCTTTAGTCCCTCAACCTTCATCTTTTATTTTGTCTCATCAAATTAAAATTCCTTACAATCTTCCCCTATTTGATGATGACAAAATATCGATCTTCTTGCACAAACTTCCCCTTGAATCTTGATTTCTTGTAAACATGTCATGCATACTAAGCTGCAAATCTTGACCTTCAAATCTTCTTCCCCTTTTTGTCATAATCCAATAGGGGTCTTCATAAAGATATGCAACTTTGAATCGTTACAACTACACACTATATATTACACTACTAATCCAACCTTCAAATATCTCAAATTACCCTCCATGACGCATCCTCAGAATAATGAATTTGAGCATTAGAAACTTACACTAGTAGTTGTAATATACAACTAGCAATAGTAATAAAACATTTATCCCTCAAATTATGCATGAACATCTCCCGATGGTTAAACACTTTGTCAATTAGCTTCCCCTCAAATTAATATGTTAACCATCTCTTGAATCTCAAAACTTTGTAGGCTCTATGTAATGATTACTGGTCGGTGAAGAAAATAGAGTATAACAAACTTAATAAAGAAGTTAAATCTTCCAAACTTGTACCTTATATCTTGTACTATCCATGACGTCGAACTTATAATCCAATGTATAAGTAGACCGCAATCTCTTTGACAAAAATCCTTATTTTCCATAATAAGTCACCGAGCAACCCAAACTCTTCAAAGTGATAGCAAATGTGAGCATTGAGCATCATAAGTTTGTAAATCTCACAAGTTTGCTAGATTTTGTCAAGTCTTCGTCACCGTACAAACCAAACAAGTTATCTTCAAAGCTCTTCATCCACCACTTTGAGATATGATAAGATACAAACCCGTCAAACTTAACTACAATATCAAATAAGCTATAATCAACCTTCTTCGTAATCACATCTTCAAGAACGAGCCATTAAATCAATACAATAAATTGTTATGTAAACAATTCCAATCGAGATCCAAAAACTATCAGTGGTAACTGTTTTGCACTAACAGTTTTAACCGAGTAGTACTAACAGTTTTAACTGTTTTGTACTAACAGTTTTAATCTCTTCCGAACAGTGGTAATTTCCTTCAATTCCACTAACAGTGGAAATTAACTCCAACAGTGGTAACTTTCACAATAAACGAACAGTGATAATAATGAACCACTTCCACATAACGAACAGTTGTAATATTCAATAAGTCCAAAAACAGTGATAATATCTTCAAACACAAGAAACAGTGGTAACTTTTTTTCCACTGACCATTTAACAATTGAGCTGTAATCAAATTACCAAACCATTAACGTGTTGCTGCTCACAAGTATTCTCTTGTTTTACTACCTCAAAGCTTTTTGTCGAATCACCAAACCCCAATATCTCGTTAAGATCAGTAGCAATGAGTCATAAACACACGTCAAATAATCCAGCTACAATAAACTTCACAAATCCTATCGAAAGCTTTGAATATATTATTGAGAAGTTGCGGAATCACACTCAATAATATTAAGAAGATCAATGAATATTAATTAATTTAATGAACACACAATATATCGAAAGCTTCAATCTTATTAATGATATAAGACGAATACACTTGATTTATTAGGGTTACAGAAAACCTTGAAGCTGTGCAAAAATTATTAACCTATCTAGGTCTAAAGGATCTCTATTTATAACATATAGAGTCCTATACAATCTCCTACAAATATGGAATAAAATAACTTCCATAACCGACTCATACTTATCACAAAATCATAAACAGTTTTAACTACCATTCTGATGTAAACAGTTGTAACTGTTACACATTCAGTGGTAACTGCTTCAATTGTAATATGCGACTAAGTACAAATATATAATCAGTGTTAACTGTTTCATATATAACTAACAGTTACTAATACATAAGCAGTTTTAACTACTTACAGACACATAACTATCAGTTGTAATCTATCTTCAAACAGTTGTAACACTTGTCTTCTCATCAGTTTTCTTCTATCAGTTGTAACTTCATAAAGACAGTTTTAACCTTCAAAGCAAACAGTTTTAATCACTTATACTCTGTCTTCTCATCAGAACTTCAACTCAGACCTGAAACAGTTTTGACCCAACAATCTCCCCCTAAACTTAATCTGTCCTTCACAGCATTAAGTTTCTTCTAATCCTCCATTATAAGCTTCACAAAATTCTTTCAAAACTGTTAGTCATTTCTTCTCTTCTTCCTATCAATCTCCTCCTTCTTATGAATCTGATTCAGCACCATATATACCAATTCCAGAGCTACATCATCTAAAACTGCAGCTTGTAGCCTTGCATTTCTCAAGCCCATCAAAAATCTCAGATTTATATCATAAAATCTATCTGTCAATAACCACATAAACACTGCATCCTCCATAACAATCTGATGTACTCCAGGTTTGGCATGATAAATCCAATTTCTGACCTTGCTAAAAGTAGCAAACTGAAATGGAAACTCTTCTGGCTCAAACATAGCTTTAATCCAATGCCATGTAACTTTTTCAACCAGATTATCAAACCTTTTCAAATCTAAATTCTTTTCCATCCCAATCTCATACATTCTCACCAAATCAGTCCTACTAATTCTCTTTATCAAATCCCTAAAAGATCTCCACCAAGATACATTTCCATCTGCTCTTTCAACTTTAATCTTGTGAATCTTAACAGGATTGACAAATTGCTCAATAGACCAATCAATGATACCAGGTAATTCAACATTAATTACCTCAGATTCCATAGGCTGTAACAGAATAAACTCCTTCAATTCATCAATATCCCTTTCTCTATCAGAAATTTCATCTAACTCTCTCTTCTTTTTCTCAAGTTCATCTTTCCTCCTCTTCTTAGCTTCTATCTTTTCTCTTTTTTCTTTTTCTTCCTTTTCTTTCAATTTTCTTTCTTTTTCAGCCTCTTTCTTTTCCTTTTCAACTTCCTGCTTTTTCTTCTCAGCTTCTTTCTTTTCTGATTGTTTCTTTTCAATCACATCAGGATTCAACTCATCTTTATCCCATAACTCCTGCAATCTCTCTAAACTCATCTGTTTCAATGCATTCAAAGGAATATACCCACCTTTCAACTTTGCAATTAAGTTCTTCTTCATTTGAGCTTTTGTTGGTGGTTTTGCAGCTTTTTTCTTTCTTGCTTCCTCTGCTTTCTTTTTCTTAACCTGATCAACAAGATATTCAATATCATCCTGTCTTTGTTCTTTTAGTAAATATTCATCCCACTCTGCCACTTGCTCTTTTGTCATTTTCACAAACTTTCCTTCCTCAATCTCAACATCAATCAATCCCTCTGCATTTATCTCAGCCTGTAACCTTTGAGCATACTCAATATCATGAGCAGTTACTTCTGGTGGCACTGGTTTTTGCTTTTTCTTCTTTGGTTCTTCTACCAGTTTTCCCTTGCCTTTATCTTTTGGATCAATCTTTGGCAATTCTTTCTGTTGAACAGGAGCAGCAGCAGGTTCTCTAATTTGAAATCCAGGCAAAGATGGTTGTTGTGAAGATTTCTTCTTTGGAGTTTCAACCTTCTTTCCTGTACCAGTCATTTTAGCAGTTTTAACTGGAATGCTCTTCTTCCTAGTCTTTTCAACTTGTTGAGCATCAGTTTTATCATCAGTCTTTACTTCTTCTTTTTCAAATGCTATCTCAGGTTTACTCACCTCTTCACCATCATCCTCATCAATCTTTAACTCCTCAGTCTTATCATCCAAATTCACCTCTGCAGTTTGCTCCACTGACTCAATAACCTCAGTATGATCAGACTTATCATCATCTGCCACTGATTCCTTCATTTCTGTTTCCACTGTCTCATATACTGATTCATTTACTTCTGGCTCTGGCTCTGTAGATGGTGTTGGAGGTGTATGCACAAAATCATCATCCACTGATTGTTCCATTTCAATCTCTTCATCAACTTTTTCATCATCAGACACAACCTTATCATTCTTATTCCTCTTATCACCCAAATTTGTCCAGACCTTCTCCCCCTTTTTGAAAGCATTTTGTTGAAAGTTATAAGTCTCCTCAGGTTCTGAAGTATCATGAACCACATATTTCCTCCCTTTCTTCAAACATTTAATAACAATCCTCTCTAACTGCTGCACTCTCCTCTGCAACTGAGTAATAATATCATCTTTAGCCTTATTCTTCTTCCTCTCCTTTACAAACTCAGCCCATACATAATCAACCATTTTCGTCAATTCCAAGTTAGTTCTAGCCTCAACACCTTCAGGATGTGACTCCTTTGGTGAATCATTGACATCATCAAACTCTGACTCATGCCTAGCATGATCATCAAAGTCCCATTGGTTCTTGGTACTGGGACCACTAGGATCATCTACAGGTGTAGAATCATGTCCATGTGTTGCCTCTGATTGGGTCTTATTAATGTTACTTCTGTCCTGCTCTGCCAGTGGGCTAGAAGCAGTAGAAGCAGCCCTCTCAGAATGATCATCCTCCTCCTCATTGATCATCTGCTATGATGAATCATTTGTCTGAGACACCTGAGCAGCAGCAGCCTCAGATGCCTATTTTTTAGCCTTTTTGGCTTTAGAAGGTTTAGCTGTTGTGGTCCCTTGTTTTCTTTTAGTACCCCCAACTACTGTGGGTTGAGAAGTGGTGGGTGGAACCATTCTCTCAGTAGTTGGTTCAGCTTCAGTTGGTAGTACTGATGCTGTGGTGGAAGGTGCAGAAAGCATTGTAGAAAATAATGTTGTAACCTTCCCAGAAAATTTAGTATCTCTCTTCATATTTACAAAAACTTTTGGTTTAAAAGAGACAATACCAATAATCTTGTCAAGTGCAGTTATATTAGGAATTTGTTCATTTAAGAACAACTGCACAAAACGTGGATACATCAAAAATTTAATCTTTGGCTGCTCAATGTTTCTAAGCATACCAGAAAATATCAGATTTGAAAAATTAAACCTTTGACCAGTTGCAAGACAAGCAATTGCATAAGCAATGTTGCTTCCAAACTGCTCAAAAGATGATCTCTTAGATGATAAGCAGTGTAAAATTGTATGTATTAAAAACCTCCACTGATGAGAAAATAAGGTTTTCTGAAAAGTAAAAATTTCAAAAGAACCCTCATAACCCATTAATCGTAAAGTATCATACATAACAGTATCCTCTAAAGAAGATATACCTGCCTCATCATCTAGTTGTAAAGAAGCTCTAACAGTAGCTTCTGTGATTACAACACGTGTATCCATAACTTCTTAAACGATTCTTTTAATCCCCTGTTCCTCTTCTATTGATGCATTCACCCAGAAATTGTTGATATGGTCGTGAGATATTCTGGGTGCTACAGTGAGAGCATGACGAATATGTGAAGCACGAAGGAAATCAATGATTTCCACATACTCGTTTGCCTCTGCAGGTTTCATTAAGAATGCAATCATATTGTGATCTTTTCCAATCGGTAGTTGAACAGTAGACGAAGTCGATGCCATGATAAGAAATCAAGTAATCGAGAAGAATCGAAGATGATTTTACAGAATCGAAAATCGATGAGACTTAGCGCAGTTGTTTGTATGTGTAATTTTGAAAGCGTAATGAGAAACCCTAAGTGTTGAGAGTTAAGTACTGAAATTAAATCAGTTGTAAACCCTAAATTGACCAAATCCCCAATTATAACTAAAACAGTGTTAACTAAATAAAATAACACGTTCAGTGATAATTGTGAAAATAACCATCAGTGGTAATCAACACTTGGTTTCTCAAATGCATCATTTACATAATTAAGCTAGCAGTGCTAACTTGTACAAGCAGTACCAACCGACCAAGGCAGTGCTAACTTAATACAAGTAGTACTTCAGTTCTAGCAAAATCATATAAACAAAGCAGTGGTTGAATTTATTTATTTATTTATTTTTTTTTTTTTTTTTTTTATCGAAAGCAAACTCCACAAGCAGTGAAACTTCATAAATACCTGCATAAGTTAGACTCCAAGACATAGCAATATAACCTGCAGTGGTAATTCCAAACAATAATACAAGTAAACAGTGTTAACTATACACCAACAGTGGTGAAGTGATTATTACCACTGTTTATAATAAAATTAAGAAACAGTGATAACGATACACATTACACACAATCAGTGTTTAATTAACAAATCAGTATTAACCCAAATTGAAATCACAGTAGATATTATTCACAGAAAGCAGTAACAAGAGAAATAACTTATGACAAATTGATCATTCCAATACTAGTAACCAAGAAAGTGAATCTGCCTACATCAAAAGCTTTTGTAAACAGATCAGCAAACTGATTATCAGTATGAACTTTCAAAATTTGAATAAGTCTTTTCTCATTACAATCTCTAATGAAATGATATCTGATTTCAATATGCTTTGTTTTAGAATGTTTAACTGGGTTATTAATAATACTGATTGCAGAGCTATTATCAATAAAAATAGGAGTATTAAGAAAGGTAAAACCATAATCTAGCATCTGATTCTGAATCCATAGTACTTGAGCACAGCAACTTGCAGCTGCTACATATTCTGCCTCTGCTGTAGATGTAGATACAGTGGTTTGTTTCTTGCATTGCCATGAAACCAATCTTTCTCCCAAAAATTGACAACCTCCTGATGTAGATTTCCTGTCCAGATTAGCTCCTCCATAATCACTATCTGTGTAAGCTATCAGATCAAAAGAATTAAACTTTGGATACCAAAGGCCCAATTTAGATTGACCCTTCAAATATCTAAATATTCTTTTGACTGCTAGAAGATGTGATAGCTTTGGATTAGCTTGAAATCTTGCACATAAACACACTGCAAACATGATGTCAGGCCTTGATGAAGTGAGATACATAAGAGACCCAATCATTGATCTGTAAAGATGTTCATCCACACTCTCCCCCTCAAGATCTGCATGTAATTTCTTGTTTGTCTCAACTGGTGTGCTTGCAACTTTAGCATCTTTGTACCCAAACCGATCCAGTATATCATTCACATACTTACTTTGATGAATAAAGATTCCTTCTTTCTGTTGCTTTACTTGCAGCCCCAAGAAAAATGTTAATTCCCCCATGGAGCTCATCTTGAACTTTTCATGCATCAATGATTCAAACTCCTTGCAAAGACTATCCTTTGTTGAACCAAAAATGATATCATCTACATAAACTTGAACCAGTAGTATATCATTCTTAATTCTTTTAGTAAACAAAGTTTTATCTATTGCACCCCTTTTGAATCCATTCTGCAACAGATAATCTGAAAAAGTATCATACCAGGCTCTAGGTGCTTGATGTAAGCCATAAAGAGCTTTATCCAGTTTGAAAACTTTATCAGGAAATTTAGAATCTTCAAACCCTGGTGGTTGACATACATAGACCTCTTCCTGTATAGTGTCATACAGAAAAGCACTCTTAACATCCATCTGATACACAATGAATCCCTTGAATGAAGCATAAGCCAAAAACAATCTAATTGCCTCTATCCTTGCAACAGGTGCAAAAACCTCATCATAATCAATCCCCTCTTCTTGTGAATACCCCTGTGCAACCAATCTAGCCTTGTTTTTGATCACTATACCTCTTTCATCCTTCTTGTTCTTGAAAATCCATTTAGTACCAATTGCCCTCTTCTCTTTAGGCAAATCAACCAATGTCCAAACTTCTTGAATCTTAAACTGAAGTAACTCCTCTTGCATAGCTTCAATCCAACTAGGATCTCTCAAAGCTTCAGTAACCTTCTTTGGTTATGTTTGAGACAGAAAACAGGCAAACAAAGAAGTATTAACAGCTTCTGTATCAAGATTTACTTCTTCCTCATTTGCTGAAGCTTCAAACACCTGACTTTGATTTCTTGTTTTAACAGCTGATTCAATATCTCCTATTACATTCTCAAGTGGATGATCTTTATGAGTAATGTATTTAGATGCTGCTGTTTCTTGAATACTCTCCTCTAAGTTGGTAAAATTTCCTTCTTGACCAGACTCACTACTTGAAACTTCTCTTGCAATTCTCTTTGACAATGGAGTAGAACTCATCAAATGTAGATAATTCAATTGTTCCTGCTCTGTGTCAAGATGCTTTGTAGGTGTCTGATCAACATTCACACCTGCCTTTGTATACTTCTGTACTGGACTCATATCACTGTCTTCTGTACTGTCTTCAATAACAGGTCTATCAGAATCATCAACATGAGAAAATGATGTTTCATCTGATTTTCCTATTTCCACATCCTGTGAGATCGTTGGTTGATCAGTATCAAACACTTCTGGGGGATCAGGAGACCAAATTGGAAATAATATATATTCCAATGAATCATTCTTCTTTCCAACTGATATTCCTGATTCTGCTCTACCTTCTTCATCACTTGTTCCTGCATTTGTACCTGCACTTGTACCTGCACTAGTATCCACATTTGTATATCTAAAAGCAGTATTAAGTGCATCAATATCAAACAGTGATTCAGGACCTTTTCCCTCAGGATTAACAGTGTTTTCATTAAAAGTAATGTGCACTGTTTCTTCTATGATTCTGGTCCTTTGATTGAATACCCTATAAGATTTACTTTGAATAGAATAACCAACAAATATCCCCTCATCAGCCTTACTCTGAAACTTACCTAAGTGATCTTTGGTATTTAAGATTGTACAAGGACACCCAAAAGATTTTAAGAAACTAACCAAAGGCTTTCTCTTAAACAACAGTTCATATGGTGTCTTGTTATGAGGCTTAACAACTAATACTCTATTCTGAACATAACAAGCTGTGCTAACTGCCTCTGCCCAAAAAGACATAGGTAGCTTTGCATCAGATAGCATGGTTCTAGCAGCCTCAATCAGTGTCCTATTCCTCCTTTCAGCTACTCCATTTTGTTGAGGAGTTCTAGGTGCACTAAATTCTCTCTTAATACCTTTAACTTCACATAATTTATCCATCTCATGATTTTTAAATTCTGTTCCATTATCACTTCTGATGATCTTTACTCTTTTATCCAATTGATTCTCCATCTTAGTTATAAATGATCTAAGTATTTCACCTGTCTCATCCTTTGTCCTAAGAAAGAAAACCCATGTAAATCTAGTATAATCATCAATAATCACAAGACAGTAAGACTTTTTCCCCATACTACTTATACTGGTTGGTCCAAATAAGTCCATATGCAATAAGTGTAAGGGTGTGCTATTTGTGTTCACAGATTTAGACTTAAATGAGGATTTGTGTTGCTTTCCCTTTTGACAAGAAACACAATGATCATCACATGAATAGACCTTTTCAGGCAAACCTCTAACAAGCTTGTTTTTGACAAGTTTATTAATGGTTTTGAAATTCATGTGACACATCCTCCTATGCCACAGTTCAGATTCATTAACACTTGCTTTAGAAATAAGACAGTTTAAATCAGGTTGAGGTGTCATATTTACTAAGTCACACTTATATACATTATCTTGTCTTGGAATTCTCATCAAAATCATGTTTTCTGGTATTTTGAATTCTTTGGACAAGATAAGGCATTCAGTGTCAGTAAAATGAACTGGGTTCTTTTTATCTGTGATTTGACTCACACTTAGTAAATTATACCTCAGTTGTTCCACAAAATAAACATTATCAAAACTTAGCTTTTCACTCTGAACTGTTCCTTTCCCTGTGATCCTTCCTCCTTTTGGATTGCTTCCAAAAGCTACATATCCTCCATCAAAAGATTTAAAATCCTGCAGCTTTTCTTTGTCTCCAGTCATGTGCCGTGAGCATCCACTATCAATATGCCATAAGCTCTTAGGCTTGCCCTGCACAAACAGTCAAAAAGAGAATTAATTTCTCTTGGGAACCCAAACCAATTTGGCTTTGGGTTTCCCATGTGCATTCACATAATCAACTTTCTTAAAGATTATTGATTGTGAAGCACTGTTGGTATTTGGATCTGTTAATTTATCAGACTTAATTGGTGTCCAAATCCAACTAATTTTAGACTTAACAGTGTTCTTTGGCTTAACAGTTTTAACTGTTTTACCAATTGAAGATTCAGTGTTAATTTTGTTAACACTGTTTTTGAATTCAGTTACCACTGTTTTAGTCTTTGAGCTTTTGGCTAATTTTGTTATTACTGCTGCAGTAGATTTACCTGTAACAGTGTTTAACATGGTAGCCTTTGAGTTTATCTTCTGAACTCTGGCAGTATGATCAACTTTTGATTGAAAATTTTGTTTGTTAATCATATTTGCTTTCATCCATGACTGTTTTCTAATCCTTTGAACATTCTCAGGATTATGATAACAGTCATATTTAAGATGACCCATTTTTCCACATATAAAGCAAGACATTTCTTTAATCACAGTAACATTATTACCCAGTTTTTGTGAAATCATTTGATTCCAATTTCTTTGATTACCTCTGGGTTTTTGATTTTGAAAACTCTGTGAAGAAGAAGCACTTGCTTTACATTTACAATTCACACAGTTATTCACAACAGATTCAACAACAGGTTTAGTAACTGAGTTAACTGTATTACTAACATATCCTAACCCATGTTTAGATTTGTTAGTATTCAAGCTCACCTTCTCTAAGTCCAGTTTAACCTTTTCCTTAAACATTTTCTTACCCTCTTCTAGTTTATCAGTTTTAAGATTAACAACTAGATCAGTAATTACTCTCTTCACATCCTCACATGTTGACTCAGACTTAGATGATTCAGATTTCACACTCTTCTCACTATCAGATGTCCTATCACTCTGATCATCTTCTTCAGTCCAGTCACTAACTTCACCTTCTACAAACAGATCATCATCAGATAAACTTTTAATTGGATCAGCCTTTTTAACCTCGTCTACCATTCCTCTTTTAAGTGAATTGATATCAATTTCACTTTTGGGAGGAAAGTAGGTGCGATTATAAGGTGGAGGTACATTATTGTATCCTAATCCAGTCTTAAGTTTATCATGAATCTGTGAATTAATAAGTTTATTTACACTCTTTGAAGCATGTTCTAATTTACTTACATCAAGCCTTATACTATCTCTTTCACATGTGACCTCAGTAAGTTTCTTAGATAACAAATCAACTTTATCTTTAAAAGAGTCTCTCTCCCACCTAGCATATTCAATGTCATACTTAAACTGTGTTGCATTGACTTCATATGCTTTTATTTGATTTTCCAGATTTTCAATGACTGCTATGGTGTGTTTACTTTTGATTTCCCATTGTTTTAGTTCCTCACACACTTTTATATTATGATCTCTGTAGTGTTTAACAGTTTGTTTACAAACAGCAGAACATAATTTATTTTGTACCTCTGTAGGAACTTCTGACTTTTTGTCAGATTCTGCAATGGCCATGAGACATTGATTCTTCACAACATGCTCTTCTTGATCACTCCAATCCCATCCACAGCCATCCATAGACACCAAAGCATTTGCTGAAGCCCCCTGAATTGGAATGTTTCTTGTCTGTGTTCTAGTGCTTCCAGATCTCTGACCATTACCATTCTGTTCTTGCCTAGGGTTTCTGCATTCTCTGGCAAAGTGTCCCATCTTGTGACAGTTGAAACACTCAATCTTGCTCTTATCAAACCAATTTGCATCATTCCTCTTGTATGCAAAGTTATTTCTACCAGTCCTCTGCATGAACCTTTTTGCTCTCTGAGTAATCAATGCAATTTGCCACTTGATGTCCATCTCCTCTAGATCATCACCATCAAATTGTTCCAGATCTTCATTAGTAAGTGAAGAATTCACATTACTTGCAAAGAAAGATTCTAATATTTGATCATTAGAACTATTTGATGATGATCCTACTCCCCCTGAAACATGAGTAGAACCCATTTGACTTGATTCTGCTTTTGTTCCAGCCATAGACATAAAAGCAGCATTATGACTGTATCCAGTTGCTTGCTTCTTACTTTCCACCTCAGACTCAAAGTTCCTCAGATCATTGTATATATCTTCTAGTTCCTTAACTTCAATGTCTGAACTCTGCCTCAATCCAACAGTATAGATTGTCCAGTCATCACCTAATGATCTCAAGAACTTTCTGTTAAGATCTTCTTTGTCAATCTTAACCTTGTGATTTTCCAATTCTCCAACTAATTTAGTAAACCTATCAAAGGTTTGAGTTAGAGTTTCAGATTTCACATGGCTAAAATTTTCAAATTGTTGTTTTAACAGAGATCTTTTATTCTTTTTGGTGTTATCATTACCACCAAACCTCTTCTCAATTGCCTCCATTAATAACTTGGGATCTTCACAATTATCAAATCTGCTCTGATGCTCATTCGGAATGGATAGCAACAGAGTACTAAGTGCTTTGTACTCAGTAGATCTGATTTTCCTCTCTGCTTCAGATGTTGGTGGTGCTCTTGGTTGCTTTACTCCATCACCATCAAGCGTTACTGGTATACCATTAACAACAACTTCCCACATCTGATAATCCGTGAGAAGCATATATTGCCTGATTCTGACCTTCCATAAGTCAAACTCATCAGGTTTAAGCATTGGTATCTTTGTTGCTTGTATTCCTTTATTGCCTTCAGTCGCCATTGAAATCAAAACTTAATATCTGAACTAAACTCAAATACTAATACTAATAATCCCAGATCTTCCTGTCTTCAAAGCTTCACAAGCTCTGATACCACTTTGTTAGTCCCTGTTTAACTTAATAAACAATCTTACGTAATAAGCTTTGAATATATTATTGAGAAGTTGCGGAATCACACTCAATAATATTAAGAAGATCAATGAATATTAATTAATTTAATGAACACACAATATATCGAAAGCTTCAATCTTATTAATGATATAAGACGAATACACTTGATTTATTAGGGTTACAGAAAACCTTGAAGCTGTGCAAAAATTATTAACCTATCTAGGTCTAAAGGATCTCTATTTATAACATATAGAGTCCTATACAATCTCCTACAAATATGGAATAAAATAACTTCCATAACCGACTCATACTTATCACAAAATCATAAACATTTTTAACTACCATTCTGATGTAAACAGTTGTAACTGTTACACATTCAGTGGTAACTGCTTCAATTGTAATATGCGACTAAGTACAAATATATAATCAGTGTTAACTGTTTCATATATAACTAACAGTTACTAATACATAAGCAGTTTTAACTACTTACAGACACATAACTATCAGTTGTAATCTATCTTCAAATAGTTGTAACACTTGTCTTCTCGTCAGTTTTCTTCTATCAGTTGTAACTTCATAAAGACAGTTTTAACCTTCAAAGCAAACAGTTTTAATCACTTATACTCTGTCTTCTCATCAGAACTTCAACTCAGACCTGAAACAGTTTTGACCCAACACATAATGATTAATGCAAATGTTTGTTTGGTACACATATGTTTGTGATTACGGTTATGTAATTATCGTGTTCTATTTTGTGATTGTGATAATTCAAGATTGAATATTGTTAATGATTGCTAGTTACTGAGTCTAAATATTAGTGATGGTAAAAAGTGATTATCTTTAAGTTCATTTTGGTACCAAGTTATTATAGTTCAC
Source organism: Helichrysum umbraculigerum (assembly GCA_949592205.1). Taxonomy (NCBI): domain Eukaryota; kingdom Viridiplantae; phylum Streptophyta; class Magnoliopsida; order Asterales; family Asteraceae; genus Helichrysum; species Helichrysum umbraculigerum. The sequence goes on along the minus strand of CATIUR010000005.1, from coordinate 120,487,836 downwards.
TTTGAATTGATAATTGCCATGTTATTAACTAAGTTTATATATTATTAGCAATTTGAGTAATGTTGTTTTGAGATGCAATTTAGGGTTATGAAATTGATTGTTGCGGCAGTTTTAGGCTAAACCTTTATGGTGGATTATTCCATTTTTAGCAGAAATGCTGTCGAAAATTTTAGTGACATTTTTGCATTAACTGTTTATTTGAGTTATTAACAATTGTTTTGTTTAGCAGTTAAAATGTCTAGCAGGAGTGTTTGTCCCTTACTTAGGATCTAGTACGAACCGAGTTACTCAATCGTTTGCGGAATCAACGATTAAGTTATACACTAAACACACGAACAATCAATACGCAATGAATATCAAACGAAACGTATTATATTGTATTATAATCGGTCAGATTACAGAGATTTCGACTAATTGCGTTTAGGGTTTCGTCCACCCTAAAACAGAAAACATAAAACGAATTTATACAAAATCTGGCACCTGCGACGTCGCACGCTACGTCGCAGGCCCAAGCCCATGCGACGTAGACTACGTCGCAGGCCCAAAACCTGACGTCGCACCTGCAACGTTACGCGCTACGTCGCAGGAGTCAGGAACACTAATTCTAATTACAAACTACGAGCTAGACCAACTGACAGACACTAAACATGTACTAACAAACTCCCCCGTGTCTTCAGCTTGGTCTTCAAAAATCTTCTTTAAACCTAGCCCGCAGGAAACTGGCCGTCGGCATGAATTCCATTAGCTACGCAAACAGTAACAACATTGTAAAACTGCTGTGCTAAACGTCTGTTGAATTCATTCTTCTGACCAACACGAATCCGATTATCATAGAGTTTTCTTAAATCTTTTTCATGAAAATTAATCAAACTCATCGGATCATACAGTCTAAACGTTGCTTGCCTCAGATTCCATATACCTCCAACTTCTGGCCACGGTTCAGAATCTGGAACGAAAGTAATAACCGCTTCGCCAGTCTGTGGATCAAGTTCCCATTTTACAACTCTTCTCAGAAAATAATAAGGAACTGATTCCAGAGGTATCTCAGTCAAACAGTTAGCAGTCGAATAGTGAACTTTAACCAAAGGCTTCCTGGTGACTGGATCAATCTTCTTTTTCCACGTATACCGAGTTCCCAACGTCGGTTTCAATTTCGAATATGTCTTCGATAACACTTCCCGACGTAAATTTCTCTGAATGAACTCAGCATAATCATTCTCGAAAGGATTAATCAATTTAAGCTGAGCTAATCGATTAATCTCTCCTTTTGGCAACGTACTTAATCTATCAAAACGCATTCTGAAGTACTGAACTCCATCTTCTCTCTTAATCATGAACAGATTCCTCTGACACTTCCAGCTTTTAATAACACCGGTATAATTTCGACTAACCCGGTACACTTGACATTTAACTGGAATAGGAACTGGATTTCGTCCCTTAGGCCACCATTTCTTGTTTCTCTCTCTCTTTTCTTCAGCAGTTAACTTCTTCGCTGCTGAGTCCGGTGCCTGTGTCTCTGAAGCTGGAGTTGCAGCAGAACTTGATTCTCCATGTTGAGCTTTATCAGGACTCTCGTCTTCACTTGAATCAGATTCAATAATTGGTGCACCATCATAAGCTTCCCCAGATTGTGCATCATCATACGTTTCATTTGCATTCAACTGCTCTTCTTCAATCGAAACATCCTCATTCATCTCAAAAACATTCTCTGTTTCTTCCTCAGAGCCAACTCCACTGGCCATCCTCTGAATAAATGATAAGTCAGCAAATGAGTAGTCAACTGCCAGCGGTCTCGGTTGCCCTGGAATATCATCAACACAAAAATAATCCAAACGAGAAATATTTTCATTAACATTTTCAATTATAGGGTTGGGATTTACAGACGCAGGTTCACTTGACTCTAAAGTGTGTATCCCAGACCCATACTCCCCCGAGGCAAGTAACCTGCCTTCCAAAACATTAACCCTAAGCTTCGTATCCTCAAGCTCCTTAGACTGAACCTCGATCAACGCAGCTTGTTCAGCAATCTTCTCGTCTTGAGCCTCCAGCTTTTGTTTCATCTGCTGCATATCTTCCATAATCTTTTGCATGAAAGCTGGAGTCGGTTGAATCTGAAAATCAGCTTGCTGCTGTGGATTGACTGGAGCTCTGGCTGATGTAGAACGACGAACACGACGACGAGGACGATAAGTTTCATCAGCAGAATCATCACCGTCTCGTGTACGTTTCCCAGTATCCCTTGGAGGTACATATTTGCGTCCTGCCCGGATCCGACGCTGAATTCTTAGATATCTGAATGAATCGGAAATCCTGATACGTTCCATCTCAGAGGGATGCGGAACAGTACCATCCGAATGCTCAGGCGTCGGACCCCCATCCTGAGGACCTACATTGGTCGGTTCTTCAGAATCAGAACTCTCGACCGTGTCTTGAGATGCTGGATTGTCCGAATCCACATGCCCGAACTGCTCGATGTTCTCCAATAGAGCATCTACATTCTCCCCCGCAGGTTGAACTGGAATGTTCACAAGCGGTTGTTGCGGTTGCTGTGGAGCTGGAATATCCATATACTGAGGATCTGGGGGTGGTACATAATTTTCATCCACAATAGCACCGAATAAGGGAACATCCGTTGGTGCCTCGACCCCTTTCTCATACCCTGCACAAATAGTGAAAATCCGACTCATCATTGGGGAAATCTTGAGCGGCTGATCGATATCACCCTGTGCCTGAAGCTCCAGATGATGACGATTGATGTGCAGCTGTACAAATCTCGGATATAAAATCCATTTCTGATCCCCGGCATTCGCATTATCAACCATAGCCTTGAAGATAAATCCCGAGAAGTTGAACGGCTTGTTGTATACCAGTGCTAACATAGCAGAAGCCAGACTTCGGCTCATCCCATCCGTTCCACCTTTCCTATTCCCCAAGCAAACAATAATCACATGCATCAAATATCTCCAGACGCGTGTGAGATTCGCTTTTCGATACTGATCAGAGGGAATCCTGGGATATCCTATCCGTTGCATAGCTCCAGTAACAAAAATATGATCGAAACCGATAGGCATATCCGGTTGATCATTCAGCTGTTAAAGTTCCCGAATACTCTGTTCTGTAATAGTGATCTCCGTACCCAGAACGGTAGAGACCAATCGTCTAACGTCGTTATCAGTAACAACAGTCGCATTTTTCCAAAAAGGGTTGATCAGATTTCCAAACGCCATAGTGTTATCGGAAATGGCATGGAATACCCTTGAACGTCTCAAAAACGCGATCATCTGACGATACGGTGCAGCTTTATCAGAAGTGTCAGTAAGGTAAGCAGCCGTATTGTGACGAGCTTCAAAAATCAAAGCCATATCTGCAAAAACAGAAACAGATTGCAACTCGAAAAAGGTTAGCAAAAATGTTACATTTTTAAGAAAAACCTTTGTAAACTTCCTGGAACTAGCGACGTAGCCACTTACGTCGCATAAACACAGAGCGACGTAGAACTGTACGTCGCCTAAAATCAGAATAAATTGAAAAGCGACGTAAGGCTTGACGTCGCAGAAAATTCGAGCGACGTCAAGAGGGACGTCGCATTTTGCAATTTATTGTGAATTTAATCACTTTATTTAAAATAGCGACGTAGAGGAGTACGTCGCATCGGACGTCGCAGTGAAAGCGACGTAGGGAAGGGCGACGTAGGAAATTAATAATAATTAATTAAAGCGACGTAGGCTACGACGTCGCATCGTACGTCGCACTGACGAACAGGCGCCCCAACCCAGAAACCCTAACCCTCGAATTTAGGGGTTTTCAAAATCAAACGCACTACAAGGTGCGGCTAACGATGGTGATCACGAAAACATAATTTATAATAGTTACAACATCCAATTAACCATCGAATTTAACCCAAAACCGAAACCCTTTTAACCCGTATCATATATATAGCAATTAAACGTAATATACACGGTGAAAAAAGGTGAATATGGTACCTAAGTGTGCGGAATAACGAGTAGATCAAAACTACGTAAGTGAATCGGAATGAAAACGGCTACAAATCACGAAAAATGCTCGAAAATTGCTACGTCGCAAATCGCCAATGCTACGTCGCAGGGTACGTCGCACGTGAATAGTGAATAGTGTGACATGTTACGTCGCAGTTGAGACTATATATAGTCTAACCCTACATGCGACGTAGACTGGGACGTCGCAGGCGACGTAGAGTGGGACGTCGCATAGAGCATTTTTGATCCAATTTTGAATTTTTCAAACCGTTTACTCGTTATTTTAGCAAATAATTTCCAAATAACTCGTGACTTGGAAAAATAACTCAGAATAAAAATAAAGCATAAAACTAAAAAATCTTTTTGGTATTTTCTTTAATTTTACAAAAAGTAAAAAATGAACAAAATAAAAATACTAACACTCTATTTTTGGTGACGGAGTTGAGTTGTCTGATTAGGGATCATATCGGAATAACATGCATTTATTAGGAATAGTAAGTGTTATTTCGATCATCAGTATATTTGTCCACTGTAAATTTACGTGGCACATTTAAAACACCTTTTATAAAAATTATTTCAAAAACGATTACTGGTATTGTTTGTCCACCTAAACACGTTACATCCGTATTTGTGAGCTAACTGTTATTGTTAGTATGAATATTAATTTTTGTGAAACCTATTATATGATATACTGATAAACTTTAGTAAAACACAAAACACTGCATATTTTCGCAAGGTAGAGATTACAAGACCAAGATTTCTCGGCGCTCTTGTAACATACACTTGCCCTTCAAATTTAGGCATACATCAAACCAACTATGAAGATACTAGTGGCCCCAGATCTGTACTTAGTACAACAGAGGGTCCCTTAGTATGAACATAACAAGTTTGAGACTATTTGCATAACTAATGGATTCAGGTCTGTACGAGAGTACAATAATAGTCACCATTAGTTAGGCGAATAACCATATTATTACTATATGCCAATTTTACATTTACATAGTAATTATAACAGTGTATGACAGTACTTCCATTTATCAATTAAGACTTATGTCATACATCATATAACAATTTTCACAAAATAATAGACAAGTTTTAATATTACTTCTTACTTACTCACAAACCGGTGTGTATCATGCCTACCAATACATCGTGTGATGAAGATAATTTAGATAGAAACTGTTTTAAGTGTGTCAGATAAACCTACTGACACATCCAAGATAAACCTTAAAATTCCATTTTGTGCATGTCACCCGATGTACTATCATATCCCAAGTTGTTTACAGACACAACTTCAACGTCTATTTTAAAAATGTAGCAACCTTGCGTTTTCTTTAATACTAAAGAGTATAAAGAGTGGCTATTGCGATTTTTTTTTTTTTTTTTTTTTTAAATTGAATTTAAAAACTTAAAAATCCAAGTCACAAATCATTTCTTTGACTGAAAGAACCTTAAACCTATCAGATTGACCAGTTCTATAAAACGTGATCGCAAAAAGGCTTTTGTGAAAATGTCCGCACACTGCTTAAGGGTCTCTATATGTACGACATCTATAAGGTGTTTCTCAAAGCAATCCCGTATGAAGTGGAACCTAAGTTCAATATGTTTGGTCTTAGAGTGCTGTACGGGATTGTGAGTTATAGATATAGCAGCTGTATTATCAATGTAAATAGGAGTCATAGAGAGATTGAACCCGTAATCACGCAGCTGATGCTGAATCCAGAGAACTTGAGAACAGCAACTTGCAGCAGCAACATACTCGGCTTCAGCTGTGGAAATAGCAACCGCAGTCTGCTTTTTGCACTGCCAAGAAACTAAGCGCGATCCAAGGAACTGACATCCTCCAGTAGTTGACTTCATATCTATCTTGCAGCCACCAAGATCCGAATCCGAATAGGCAGTTAACTCGAAGTTTTTCTCGTTTGAATACCATAGACCCAGAGATGGCCTAAAAGCGAGATATCCAAAAATGCGTTTTACTGCCTTCATATGAGACACCTTCGGATTTGCTTGAAATCGTGAGCAGAGAGAAACAGCAAACACTATATCTGGTCTTGAGGCAGTCAGGTACATGAGAGAGCCTATCATTGAGCGATAGTCTTTCTCCTTGTAATCTTCATCATCCTCATTAGGTCCAAGATTGTGTCTTGCTTCAATTGGAGTGCCATAGTGTTTACAGTTGAGCAATTCATATCGCTTTAACATGTCAGTGACATATTTTGACTGGTGGATATAAATTCCATTGTCAGATTGCTCAACCTGTAGTCCCAGAAAGAACGTGAGTTCCCCCATAGCACTCATTTCAAACTCAGATTTCATCAATCTTTCAAAATCCTTGCACAACTGATCATTAGTTGATCCAAAGATTATGTTGTCCACATAGACCTGCACAAGTAACAAATCTGCTCCTTCCCGTTTGATGAAAAGCGTGCTATCAATCTGTCCTCTGTCAAAACCATTCTTCAGCAAGTACTTGGCAAGTCGCTCATACCAAAGTCGAGGAGATTGATGAAGACCATACAAAGCTTTCTTCAGCTTGCAAACATGATTAGGATGCTTTGGGTCTTCAAAACCAGGAGGTTGACACACATAAATCACTGCGTCGACATCTCCATATAGAAAGGCACACTTCACGTCAAGTTGATACACGCGGAATCCTTTAAATGAAGCATAGGCTAGAAAAATCCGAATTGATTCCAAACGAGCAACAGGAGCGAAAACTTCATCATAGTCAATGCCTTCTAGTTGACTATATCCTTGAACTACTAGACGGGCTTTATTTCGAATAACCGCCCCACGATCATCCATTTTGTTACGGAAAACCCAACGAGTACCCGTCAAGTGAGCACCCTTGGGTAGAGGAACAATTTCCCAAACATTCATCTTGTTTATTTGCTGTAGTTCCTCCTGCATAGCCTCGACCCAAGATGGATCCTTTAAGGCTTGTTCAATCTTTTTAGGTTCAATTTGAGACAAATGACATGAGTCAATATGAGCAATAAGTCCCAAAAGTTGCTGAGCTGAAGTTTGCTTTGCTTGTTGACGTGTTTGAACAGATGCATGAGGATCACCAATGATATTATCAATGGGGTGATCCTTATGTATACGAGTTTCTGGTATGGCACCTGGCACAAGATCCACACCCAGATTGTTCAAATCTCCCTCAGTTTCAGGAGTAGCAGCAGACTCAGGAGAGGCTAACTCTTCTTCTTCTACTTCATCTTCATGAGAAAATAAGTGAGAGTAGGCCATTGTTTCTTCCATTTCATCTTCTTCTTGAGGTTCCTCTAAAGGAGGCATGTTTGGATCATATGGAAGCTCCTTTGTGTAGGTATAAACTGTTTTAGAAGGAGCAGCCGAAGATGATGGAGTAGGAGATGGTGTTGATGGTGGTGATTTGGTAGTTGTTTGTGGTTGTGTGGGTGGTTGTGTGGGTGTTGGTGAAGGTGTAGGTGTAGTTTGTGGAGGTGTAGGATTAGTCGGTGGAGGTGCGGGTGTTGCATTGGGATTTGGGTTGGATGGTTTATTATTAACAGGTGTTTCTTGAGTAATATCAAGCTCATGAAGTATAGAAACCAATTCTTCCATTTCATCTTCTTCCGGAATATTGAAAGAGTTGAAAAGGTTTCCATAGTTGAAAAACCAATCCGGACCCGTTCCTTGAGGAGGTTCCGTATACCTTAAACATTTCACTTCAAAATGCTCCTCTATCTGATTCGATGATTTGTTAAAGACTCTTTTGTTCGGAGAGTTGACTGAATATCCAAGAAAAATCCCTTCAACAGCCTTATCACCAAACTTAGAGACCTTATCTTTTGTTATCATGATCAGGCATGGACACCCAAATGGTTCTAGGAACTGCAGATTTGGCTTACGGTTATTGAAAAGCTCATAACACGTTTTGTTCCTTTTCTTAACCGTGAGTACTCTGTTGAGAACATAACAGGCAGTATTAACTGCCTCAGCCCAGAAGATAATTGGTAACTTGGAGTCAGCTAACATAGTCTGAGCTGTCTCGATAATTGTCCTGTTCTTTCTTTCTGCAACTCCATTCTGTTGTGGAGTCCTCGGAGCACTAAATTGATGCTCAATACCTCTTGTAGCACAAAACAATTCGAGAGTTGAGTTCTTGAATTCAGTTCCATTGTCGCTTCGTATCCTTTTCACCTTCAAGTTGCACAGATTTGCCAACTTGTCCAACAAATACACCAGAATCTCAGGAGTTTCCCCCTTTGTGGTCAAAAAGTAGACCCACGAAAACCTTGAGTAGTCATCAGTAACTACCAAGCAGTAAGACCGACCACCAATGCTCTTTGTAGAAACTGGACCGAAAAGATCCATATGCAGTAGTTCCAATGGAGCATTTATGGAATTCACCTGCTTAGACTTATGGGACTTCTTACGTAGCTTTCCTTTTTGGCAGGAGATACAGTCATCCTTTAGAGCAAATGACTGTTTCGGAACTCCTAGCACTAGGTCATTTTTAGTCAAGAAATTCATTTTTCGGAAATGAATATGTCCCATTCGTCTGTGCCAAAGCAGTGATTCCTTTTCAGAAGCCTTAGACAAGAGACACGTATACTCGTTCGAGGTCTCAACAGTTCTCATGTTCAGAATGTATGTGTCATTCTTTCTTGGTGCTCTCAGTAACACCCATTCTTCCGGAATGACATACCCAGGCTTCAGTATCACTCACTCTGTCTTTGTGAACGCAGTTGTATAATCCTTATCACAGACCTGTGAAACACTTAGCAAGTTGTGCGTAAGCTGTTCCACGTAGTTCACATTTTCAAAACTAACATTGCCGTTAGTTAACGTTCCTCTTCCAGAAATGGTTCCCCCAGTATCTCCAGCAAAAGCAACATATCCTCCTGCGTATGGTTTAATATCCACAAGAAGAGATACATCGCCTGTCATATGTCGCGAGCAGCCACTATCCAAATACCATTCACTATCTTTAACGCGTTCTGACTGCTGCAACACACAAACGAAGGAGATTAGTGAGAAACGGTGACCCAAGCCTTTACAGACTTAGGTCGACCATGGTCATCAACAATAATCACGTCAGATAGGATTTTATCTTTAAACAAATTAGAATTTTTATCTGATGTGTTATTGTTGACGACTGAAGAGTCAACATCAGACTCTTTACGTTTCCAAACTTTTGAAGATTCGGAATTGGTAATCGAAGTAATGTTGGGCTTTTGAATTGGCAAAGGTTTTTGCTCAACATTACTTGGTTTCGAAACAGGCTTGGGAGAGTTTGAGTAACGCCTAGGTGGAGATTTAGAAAAAGAGTTTCTATAAACAGATGTCCTAGGCATCTCTCTCCCATATCGCTGATTTGACAGCTTTGGACATTCACGGATTAAATGTCCTTGTTTCTTGCAGTAGAAACAAGAACGAGTCTCAACAAACTGTTGAGGCGGAGGAATTACCACAGGAGGTGGAGAAACATTTCTAGAACATGAACAATGCGTACATGTTTTAGAAAGTGTTTGTTTTGGTTGAGAGGTTGAAGTTGAAGGTTTATCATACGAAACTCTTTCATTTACTATTTTATTTTGCAAAATCTTTACAGGTGACTGTAAAGTTTGTTGTTTCGAATTAAAAACCTTGGCTTTTCCCTTATTTGGTTGAACCTTAATTTCAGGCTCAATCTTTGAAATCACTTTTTCAGGTTTAACCACAACCTTCTTAACCTCAGGATACTCCTGATCCGTAATGTCCTCAATCTCAACAATCTCCTCAATAATAACAGGAGATTCATTCTTTAAATCAACACTCTCCTTAACACTAACAGGAGATTGGTTTTCTCCTTTGCCGGTTTGTTATGTTTGGTCTCTTTAGCATCTTTAGATTTTATACCATAAAGCTTGGACCAATCAACTGGAATCTCTTCAAAGCCTTCCTTAACAGGCAGGGGACAGTGAGTAGTAGGAGGAGGGACTGAGTTGAATCCCAATCCCTCATTCTTCTTCCCTTTAGTACCATGCTTGCTAAGAATTTCATTAAAAACAACCGTTGAGGAATTTGAACCTAAGATTTTACTCTTATAATTCTCATACTCAGCTTTTAAATCTGTAAGTTCTTTATTTAGTATTTCAATTTCAACAAGATAGCTTTTAATGGCATCTTCTTGACTAAAAACCTTAGATTTATATTTCTGAGTATCTAACCGATGAGCCTCAAGATGTTTTTCATAAAGTTTCTCATTAGCTTTTAAGAAATTATTTGACTCGGTTAGTTTTTCATTCTTTTTCCTCAACTCAGCAGTCTCTGTCTGATATGCCTTTAGAGATTCAGTTAATTTAATGCATGAAATACAATTTAACGGTTCATCATGTACCTCATTCACGATGTGAGCCATCAAACACTGTTGGTAATGCTGGGAGACTGGCATCCAATCTTGACTTGTAGGCTCAAAGGCAATCAGGGCATTATCAGCAAGCCCTTTCTTAGAAACTTCCATTTCTTTGGCCTTTGGAGGAGTAGAAGGTGTTGTGAATCCCGATGCTGGCATTTTGGGTTTCTCGCACTCCCTGGCGAAGTGACCCAAATTTTGACAATTGTAACATCGGACCTTACTCTTGTCAAATCCGAAGCCAGTCTTTCCATCACCTTCCAAGCTTTTACGCCCTGTCCTCTGCAAGAACTTTTGAATTCTTCGGGTGATCATCGCCACATTCCAAGTTAAATCCATTTGTTCCAGATCATCTTCATCAAGCTGAGCATAGTCTTCCTTAGTCAGCTCCAAAGTAAGATTTGGTTGAGTAACCAAATCCTTGTATGAGCTTAAGAAAGCTGTATAAATTGCAGCTTGTTCCTGAATAGCAGGTGAGACCTGAACCTGTTGTTGATTTGAAGAAGGTCCAGTCATGAAAACAGAATGAATCCCATCGGAAGAAGAAGAAGTCGATGAAGCATTTTTATTTGTTACAAAAGCGACTCCATATCCATAAGTCTTCCCAGAGTTGATCTGAACACCATACACACTAGGATTCTGAACAGCAGCACCAGACCTAGTTTCTTTCTTCTTAATCTCCATCGCGTGAGCTTGAAGATCCCCTATCAGCGTATCCAAAGACATGTTTGCAAGTTCTTCATTTTCCTTTAAAAATTGAACTTTAACATCCCAAGAACTTGGCAACACATCCAGTAGCTTCTTATTTACTTCAATTGAAGGAAAAGTATAACCCCCTTCAAACAACTCACCAACTAACCGTGAGTACCTAGTGAATAACGAAGTCGTGTCTTCATTTGGAAGGATGTCAAAGATATCGTACTGTTTTTTAATCAGTTCGAGCTTGGCTTCCTTGTACTTATCATTTCCTCCACAACGAGTTTCAATTGCCTTCCATAGATCAAAGGCTGTTTCATGAGTTCTGAAAAGCCAAAGAACATCCTTGGTTAGACACATTTTAATCATTGAAAAAGATTTTCTTTCAGTATCAAAATCTTTCTTCTCCTTGGGAGACATCGCTTTATAGGTCTTAGCAGGACGAATATTACGGTATTCTCCTTCAGCTAATGGAGGTACATAACGTTCGCGTAATGGTCCCCATAATTCTGGACAATGAAAATCAATGTATTGTTCAACTCGGTCTCTCCAGTATACATAATCCATGTCCGCAGTAAATAATGGAGGTTTATTACTTGAACCTATGTCATTACTTTGTTTAATCATTTCTCTTAGACCTCTAATATCCTCTTTATCAGCTGCCATTGTAATTACTTAATCGAAAAACAAACTTCTGATCTTAGCGACGTAGGTGAGTACGTCGCACCAAGATTATGCGACGTTGACAGGTACGTCGCAAAAGCAAAGGATTCAATTAAGAATCAGAAATATGCGACGTTGAGAGGTACGTCGCAGATGACGTCGCAGAGGACGTCGCAGAATCACACTACGTCGCAACACGACGTCGCACAGACTAGTTAAAGTCCAAATCACTACGTCGCACGCGACGTCGCAGCTTACGTCGCAATGGTACGTCGCAAAACGCGCTGAGCAGCGGCCACAAACCCTAAAAACGAATTTTTTTAACCCTAAACGAAAACCACAAATGTTGAACGACGGAAACCTTCAATAATCCCAGTAATACTGATCGAAAACCTGTAAAAACACAAAACAAACGTGATAAACACAAAAACACAATAATATCACGTCCTTTTAAATCCCAAACTCGATCCGAATCGCCAAAACGAGCACTTTCTGCTCTGATACCAGTTGTTTGTCCCTTACTTAGGATCTAGTACGAACCGAGTTACTCAATCGTTTGCGGAATCAACGATTAAGTTATACACTAAACACACGAACAATCAATACGCAATGAATATCAAACGAAACGTATTATATTGTATTATAATCGGTCAGATTACAGAGATTTCGACTAATTGCGTTTAGGGTTTCGTCCACCCTAAAACAGAAAACATAAAACGAATTTATATAAAATCTGGCACCTGCGACGTCGCACGCTACGTCGCAGGCCCAAGCCCATGCGACGTAGACTACGTCGCAGGCCCAAAACCTGACGTCGCACCTGCGACGTTACGCGCTACGTCGCAGGAGTCAGGAACACTAATTCTAATTACAAACTACGAGCTAGACCAACTGACAGACACTAAACATGTACTAACAAGGAGAGCTCGAGGAGGTCAGGCTCTGGGGAACCCGATGATCCGACCCCATAGATATCTCAACTTTCATGATTCATATTCTGAGACCGCCAGAAATCAGTTTAGAGAGCGTCTGACAGCAAATATTGGTCAGTCGATTGAGGTTTTTGATGCTGTGAACTGGAACGTTTTAGAGCATGTGATTGCTAGAGATGGGTTTACTAATGGTGCTGAGGCTATTAGGAATTTGTTTGCTATCCCATACGTACTTGCGGATGGCAATATTGGGTTTGTTTCATATGCTTGGTCTCGGTTGTTCAGTATCAGGGAGGATATCTACAGAGAGTTGGTTGCTGAATTTTATAGTACATTCAGGTTTGATCATAGGTCGACTCAGTGGACTGAGGATTCTATTTATTTTCAGCTTGGTGGGATACCTAGGCGGATGTCATTGATTCAGTTTGCTCTCGGGATTGGATTATATGAGCCGAATGAGCTTGATAATCCCCATTTTCTAGCTCATATTTCTGCGGGTGCTGTGAAGAAGCTATCTGATTTGGAGGTTGCACAGGAGTGGCAATTTATTGCTCAGGGTCATTATGGTTGTTCGACACCTTCTTATAGAGCTATTCGAGATCGCCGTCATCGACTCATTCACAGATTGTTGACTTACACCATCGTTGGTCGTAAGGAGGGGCCTGAGAAAGTTTCTAGGCCTGATTTGTTTTATTTGAGTTCGATTATTAGGAAGAGGTTAGTGAATGTGCCATGGAGGTTGGCAAAGTGGATGTCCAAAAGAGCTACTGGTAGTAGAGATGGGAGCAGTTTGTGTGGAGGTCATTTTGTGACTAGGTTGGCCAGACATTTTGGGTTGGCGACTCAGGAGGAGATGGGTTCGTGTACGCTTGTTCAGCCTGGCATGGGTTGGTTGACTGCACGCCGGTTGGAGGCTTTTGTTCTTATTAAGCCGTGTAGTATTTATGGTGGTGCTGCGGATATGTACTATTGGGTTCCTACTACTGCTATGGGGAAGACTTTGCAGACCAGGCAGGGTAGAGGCAGAGGAGATACTAGTGGCAGTGATAGAGGTAGAGGTACGGCTGGTATCCATAACAGAGGTTATGCTGCTGAGTTTGATCAGTTGCAGCAGCAGCTTGCTCAAATGGATCTCCGCCAGACCCAGAGATTTGACCAGATGGAGTTTATGCAGAGACATCATTTCCATCAGACCAGTTCCCATTTGGATTATCAGGATGGTCTGTTTCAGCAGCTATTTGGTCAGTATCCTGCAGAGCTTACCTATCAGCCTTTCCAGTATCATATGCCGCAGGAGTTTATGCAACCACCACCACCACAGCCAGATCAGCCCGGCCCATCCTATACTTATCAGCATGCAGAGCCATCACATCAGTACCGGAGCCAGGAGGATGATAGTGATTAGAATGTTGTTCATCCTATGTGGTTTATGATTCCAGACACTATTTCTATTTTTATTATTATTATAACTGATTTTATTTGTAGTATTTTTAATTATTGTTGGATTGGTAGTTTTAGGTTCGGTTGTTTAATTAGTATGTTTATATTTGGTATTGTTTAATCTTGTGTGTTGATTGATCCCTCAGAATTGTGTTGTGAGTACGCGTTATGCTGGCAGTAAGTTCAGCGCAACAAATTGAGTTGAGAGGATGTGGGAATATCATATCATCCTTGTCATGACCGTTAAGCACACTATTCCAGGGGAGTTTTTCTGTCTTATTTCTTTTCTCTTTTTCCCGTTTTAGTAACTCATTATTTGTACAATGAGGGCATTGTTCATCTTTAAGTGGGGGATGGGAGAGAAAATAGTTGAGTTTTCACATACTTGTCCTGTAAATAAGTAGATGATATATGTAATTTGGTTAGCTGTTATCTCATTAAGATACGTAACTAGAAGGTTATAAGTTGCCCATTTTTCAACCAAATTTTTAATTTTAAATTTTTGTTTTTCTAGAGCTAATTATTTTGTAACAATGTAGGTTATTTTAAAATTTTCTACACTTTTAATTAAATATTAAATTGTGAAAAATGTTATTAGCTTCATTATATGATGTATTGATAGGCAATTTATATGAGAATTTTTGAGCTTTTAAGAAATGAAAATAAGGAGTGAATGTTACTTTTAAATAAACTTTAGTTATGTATGACGGTTGTCTTAATTTTCATATTTATAAGGTGCGATATGCCATATTTTTGGAATTTTAATTAACATTTATTTGGGGATATACTGGGTGTTGTTTCCTTTGTTGTACGAAAGTACAGACCTGGTCTCCGTCAGTATATTTAATAAATAAATAAATAAAAAAGAGCAAAAGAGTTTAATAACTCAGGATCTTAAAATGTAGTCAAATTAAGTTGCTTTGTTGTACTAAGGTACAGACCTGCCACCAATGGTTTGACTAAAAGTTTTATATTGCTAAACCAAAATCAAGTTATGTTGCTTTGTTGTGTTGAGGCACAGACCTGTCACCTCTGGCTTGATTTGAAAAATGATTGTTTTGATTAGAATTTCAAGATATGTAATATTGGCATGTTACGAGTATAAAAGTATATAGTGTGAAAAGCTAATAATGATCTAGCTCGAGACTTTTTAGGTCTTGATCTAGGATACAATGATAACAATGAATTAATCGTAAAGTGCGGAATAACAATAAAAACATCAATGTTATCAATCAAAGCCTCAATTCTATTAGATCATAATAGAACAGTTACACAATTGCAACAGGGTCAAGAAACCTTGATCTTGAGGCTAAACCAAAACCCTACGGGTCTACATTATGTGTGCACACCAAAACCTACGTCCCTATGTCTCTTTATATAATAGAGATCTTAGGGTTACAAGAAAACCTAATCGTAGGAGAAAACTAATTAAACACTTTACACTTTTAGTCCCTCATCTTTAATTATTTTGTATCATCAAATTAAAATATCCTAACAATCTTCCCCTATTTGATGATGACAAAATAAACAAAATAAACATCTTCTCGTACAAACTTCCCCTTAACTCTTGATTTCTTGTAAACATGTCATGCCATTCAATAAGTTGCAAATCTCTTGATCTTGATCTCTAATTCTTCTTCCCCTTTTTGTCATAATCCAATAGGGTTCTTCAAAAAGATAAGAAACTTGAAATTTTACAACCACATGCTATATAGTACACCACTAATCCAATCTTCTAATGTCTGAAATTACCCTCCATGACGCATAATAAGAATAATGAATTTGAGCATTAGAAAATTACACTAGCAGTAGTAATATACAACTAGCAGTAGTAATGAAACCTTTTCCCAAATAATTATGCATGAACATCTTCTGATGGTTAAACACTTTTTCGATAAGCTTCCCCTCAAATCAATATGTTAACCATCTCTTGAATCTCAAACTTTTATTAGCTCTATGTAATGATTACTGGTCGGTGAAGAAAATAGAGCATAACAAACTTAACAAAGAAATTAAATCTTCCAAACTTGTACCTTATATCTTGTACTATCCACGACGTTGAAACTTATATTCCAGTGTATAAGTAGATCACAATCTCTTTGACAAAAATCCTTATTTTCCATAATAAGTCACCGAGCAACCCACTCTTCCAAGTGATAGCAAATGTGAGCATTGAGCATCATAAGTTTAATCTCACACGTTTGCTAGATTTGTCAAGTCTTCGTCGTCACCATACAAACCAAACAAGTTATCTTCAAAGCTTAACATCATCACTTTGAGATATGATAAGATACATAGCTGAAAAACTCAACTACAATATCAAATAAGCTACAATCAACCTTCTTCGTAATCACATCTTCATATAATCTTTATGAACGAGCCATTAAATCAATAAGTATAAATGGTTATGAAAACAATTCCAATCGAGATCCAAAACCATCAACTGTTTTGTTCTAACAGTTTTAACGTTTGCACGTCAACTAACAGTGGTAACTGCTAACTAGCAGTGGCACTATCCAAATAACTAACAGTGGCACTGTCTAGTATAACTAGCAGAGGCATGTTTGTACTAGCAGTGGCAAAAGCCATCTAACAGTGGCAATATTGTACAAACAGTGGTAAGAATGTTCTAGCAGCGGTAAACTTGTACTAGCAGTGGGAAGCTTCTACTAGCAGTGGTTAGCACATTTAACCAGCAGTGGCAGCAACTTCAGAATTATATATCTCTCTGATGACGTATCTGATCATGCTCAAATTTTTACACGAAGTCGATCAATGTTTCATTAACCACATATCCAAAAATCAAGTCGATCCAATGGTTAACGAATCTACAGTAATTTTCTGACTTCAGCTGCACGAAAGAAACCATAAACTTACTGCATTAACTTCGAATTTTAATATCTCTTTGTAGAAACATCCAATCACTATGAAATTTTTACAAGATGTAGATACATATGTCTTCTATAACATATCCAAAAATCATCAACTTTCGTTGGATAACGAAGACACAGTGACCGTTTAACTTCTGTCATTCTGAAAAACCCTAAACTTTCAGCAACCAATTTCGACAATGAATATCTCTCAATCAAAAACTCAGATCGAAAATTCCTTCGGTACGAATGTGCGCCTATATGTTAAGAACCTACAGTTAATATTTCATGACAATCTAACGGTTAACGAATGAGATCTGAATTTTTTACCATGGCTGTGCAGAAAGTGACGAATTACGAATTTTTCTTGCAATCTTCTAGGGTTTCTTCAATACGGCTTCTCTTGTTTGTAAAACTTTATAGATCCTAGATCACGAGCCACCTTGCTCTGATACCAATTGTGAAAAGCTAATAATGATCTAGCTCGAGACTTTTTAGGTCTTGATCTAGGATACAATGATAACAATGAATTAATCGTAAAGTGCGGAATAACAATAAAAACATCAATGTTATCAATCAAAGCCTCAATTCTATTAGATCATAATAGAACAGTTACACAATTGCAACAGGGTCAAGAAACCTTGATCTTGAGGCTAAACCAAAACCCTACGGGTCTACATTATGTGTGCACACCAAAACCTACGTCCCTATGTCTCTTTATATAATAGAGATCTTAGGGTTACAAGAAAACCTAATCGTAGGAGAAAACTAATTAAACACTTTACACTTTTAGTCCCTCATCTTTAATTATTTTGTATCATCAAATTAAAATATCCTAACATATAGCTTATGGGAGTTTAAGGGAACATCTACGTGAATAATAATAAGTTTAGCTCAATTATTTGAATATAGATTGTTTAAGTGGATAACAATATCAGTAATCATCATGAACTATTTGATGTTTTGAGAATAATAACGTTATGTGTAGATTATTTCTTTTGTAATCTTGTAGTTTCTTAATAATTGTTTTTAGAATTAACAGATTTTTTAAATTTAAATGTTTGAGTGAGAAAAGGGTAATGTTGTGTAATTCCTTTGATTAGTTATTTAGATTAATGAAGATGACTGTTTTCTTAAGAGTTTGATTTTTGAATCGATAGTCTACTTGAGGACAAGTAGGATTCAAGTGGGGGATGTTTGATAAACGCTCAAAAGTACTATATTTTAGTAGTATTTTACCCCTATTCTTGGATGTTTCTATTGCATTTAATTAAGATTAGATATTGATTTCGTTCATATTTGCAATTAGATGTGGAAATGGAGCGTTTATGAAGAAAGGAACGAAAAACAGTCAATAACCGAGTTAAACGATGCATATTTGAAGAATAAAGTTGAAGAAATGAATAAAAGAAGAAAAACTATGAAAACCGTCTGAAATTTACATCCATACGCCGTATGGATTCCATACGCCGTATGGATGTGGCGGTGGAGGTCCAGTGTTACGCGGACGTGGGCCGGGCTTGAAATCAACCCATACGCCGTATGAAAATCCATACGCCGTATGGATCAAAATGGCAGGAAGTATAAAAACGCGTTTTTAACCCTAAAAATGCAGAACTCGTATTGTTTTTTGAAACGCCCATATTTCAATAGATTTTTTTTTTTTTTTTTTTTTTTATAGAACACTTGCATATTTCAAATTTATAAATTCATAATGCTTAGGAATATCATTCCATCACATTTGGTCCCATCTAAATACTAAAGTTAAATGTTTACAAATTCGACTCCATACAATGATGACACCTTTTATCAAAATCATAATAGTTTGGGCGATTTATACAATGGTAATACAAAACGATAATTCAATAGAATAAGAAACTTGTCTAATAACATTACAAGTTTCTATCCACGCTACCTTCTTGAATCCTTTCATCCAATTGGTTCAACAAAATCAAATACCTACAACATAAAACAACTGATACGAGTAAGCGTAGAGCTTAGTGAGTATACAAGCAACTAAATAAATAATTCACAAACAAGATACAAGTTATCAATAACTACTTATTTCTTTTAAATAGAAATTATTGAACAACAATAAAGATCCTACAATATTTCGTATGGATCCATGATCCAATAGATACAAGTAAGCATGGCACCAATCCCATATGGATACCAAGCTTAATAGATACCAAGTAGTGCCAAGCACTTATTTCGTGATATTCATCTATTTCATAATAAGCAATCTCTACAATACTAAATCCATATATTCCACATAATTCCCCTAATCATCTTAATTCACATAATTCTCCTAATACACATAATTCTCCTAATTCACATAATAATACAATTTCACATAATCCACATAATTCAATAGTCCACATAATACTATACTATTTCCAAGTAACTCAATTACTAACAACAATCAACAACTATGGTCAACCACCAATATTTCTTAAGATACACAACATGATACAATATAGAAACACACATAAGATACAATTGTAAGAAACAAATAATAAGAACAACTAGAAAATAGACAAACAATATTCCAAACGAATGTATGAACCTCTTGCTCGTAAGCAATCCGGAACATACACTCATTATTAAAATAGTCCTCGTATCACTCACCTTGGCTTTTAGTCAAAAACATGATCCTTCACTAGAATGTAGATAACACCCATCTTGATCACCTATTACATAATATGTCGAAATGATAACACAATCAACAACTAATGCTTATTATAATCAATACATTAACTAAATCAATTCATCACCCTCTTGGATTAATCATACTATCCATGATTATTTATTTCTTGATTCCCATTGATTCTCATTATTTCATTATTTTGTGATTATCATCAAATAACACTTATGTCTTATTTCAACCATTACTAATGGTCACCATGATCATTTTATATACTTAATCCTCATAATTCTCATAATCCTAATTACATCAATAGCCTAATCCTCTTGATTCAATATTTCACTTCTTCATATACATACTTCAACAATCATTTTAATCACTAAACAAGGTGTATTAACACCAAAACATATCCATATGATCAAAACCCACTTTGATCATTAACACTTTAACCAAAATTACCAAGTTCCTAATGAATTAGTGTTGATAACAATGATTATTTCACTTCTATACCATAGTTCAATCAATTACAAGCTCTAATTCCGATTAAAATCATTAATTCATCAAAACCCATCAAAACCCCAAGAACACCCTCTTTGATTCTTCAATTTAATTCATTTTAGATGATTCCACAATCACTAGAAAGCTTATATATCATCAATTCAACATAATTCATGCTTAATTTCGTGTTAGAATCATTAATTCTATAAATCCTCATGAAAACCTATAAAACTAAGATTCTAGGTTAAAAATTCAAGGAAGGAGATTACCTCATATGTTAGGGAGAATCAATCACTGATTACTTCATGATTTCAAACCTCAATTCGATGCTTTGAATTGATTTCAGTTTAGGGTTTAGGAATTTAGCGTATTTCTTCCTCTTGAACTCTCTGGAAATGTTTTTAGAATGATCCATATGATACGTACGTGTGTATGTAATAACAGATAAATATGTAGTAATTTTATTCCCGTGATTATCATTGTCTGGAACTTTAAAACCGACTCACAATCATTGATTTCACATAAACCCCTCAACTTATCATACTTAACATGTTTAGTCCCTCCAAGACTTAATTCTTCGTAACTCAAGTCCTATGGACACAAAATACCTTTCAAAATTATTCCTTCTAACTTAACAATTAAATCGTATAATTTAAAACTTTAGGGATACGAAATTTGGGATGTTACAAGTCTCCCCCACTTATTTCATTCGTGTCCTCACGAATGTCACCTGTATAGATTCGTATTAATACTTTCTCTACTAGTGCGGAAGCGTTTATGATACTTTACATAATACTAAATTCACAACATGAATGTACACCACTCATGTATCCACTAATTTTCTTTGATTTATTTCTCATTTTAGTTCCAGACAACTAATTATATGTATTACATTAATCTTAATAGTTTACCACTATTCATTTCGTACAACTGTATCCACCACAATGTGCAATAATACTAATTATTTCATCATAACTAATACACATAATATATGTCACTCCTTTGAGTAACTTATAATATAGATACAGATTTTGAATTCTTTCCACATTCACATTTCAATGAATGTGCATACTTCTATTCTTACCCACGCACATGTACTGTGCATATATCCTATTTCATACCGACCACTTTTCTGGGTCATTTGTTATTATTAGTTCTATAGATACTTTGAAACACGTAATCACTTGATATAAGGGAAACACATACTATTTATTTCTTTATAATGATTACATTAGTGGTTATAAAAACCACATTACATATTTCAACAATGAAAATTTTATTTCAATCATAACTAGCCAACAAGCTAGTACTCACATATTATCTTAATTAACATAAGTACTATCAATAATATATTTCGTAGTATCATATTAGCTACGTCAGCATAGTATGAATATCAAGATTATCATATTTCGTAAACAATTCTGATACAGGATCAGTGCTAACCGCAGTTAACAATGATCAATCATAATTCCTTAACTATATTTTTATATTATGTCATTTCGTAATTAAATTCTATTTCTGTTAATCTATTATACGTCACTTACTTAGATTCTCCCCTACTTAAGATTCATTATACTTTTTTTTTTTATAATAAAATTCATAATAAGATACTATTATAGGGCAAACACATATTTTATTTCGACTAACATCTATTTCTTCTATAATAGGTACCACATTATGACTATAGTCTAGTGGTTTACTATTTCTATATTCCATACTAAATTCACATCATATTGATACTATATTCATTTATAAAGCATAAGCTTACATGCTTCTGCCTTTACTCGAAACAAATCAATACTACTCTTATACTTATTCTCTACATATTATATCAAGCCTATCTGATATTTGGCAGCCTCAACAATTCCATGTGAATAGCATAATATAACTACGTTGGCCAGACGTCTTTAGATTATGTTACACACAATTCCTTCTTAGGCTGCTTTATATCATCCTGCTTTAATATAATTTCCACAAAACACATAATTCAATGATTCACAACTAGCAAAACACTTGCTAGCACTTTAATCACATATATTCAACTTATTTCAATTAATAGATTTCACATAAACAAGAAAGTTCACATATATATTTCACCTCCCAACCTGCCATTGATGAGTGAATTACATTCATCAATCAATTAAACACATATATTTCTAATCACATAACAACTAATCACTTATGATGACATATATTAATCATGTCATTATTTCAAACTGTTTAATTCATAAGTATACCAATAATCAAATCAAACAACAATTGAGCTTAAGTAGAGATTAAACTCCCAAACGGACCCACAATCCATAAGATACCATTGTGCTTAGCACATATTTCGTATAATTAATATTTCGTAACAAAGAATCTCTACACAATGCGCAATACACAATTCATAACAAAACATATTTATCAATTTACGTATTCCATATTCTTCCTAAGGAAGCAATCCATATTTCCTAATCATTGATTAAAGTTTTCAATTATTCCTTAAATACTTATACAATTATTTTCGTATTTCGTTTAATTCAATCAATATTCAAAATTCA
This sequence comes from Helichrysum umbraculigerum, assembly GCA_949592205.1. Taxonomy (NCBI): domain Eukaryota; kingdom Viridiplantae; phylum Streptophyta; class Magnoliopsida; order Asterales; family Asteraceae; genus Helichrysum; species Helichrysum umbraculigerum. The sequence continues at coordinate 120,465,191 of CATIUR010000005.1, read as the reverse complement.
CATAACATCGTAAAAACAGGCCCTAATGATACATTTATTAAACAGAATGATTCCTGAGGCTTAAAGAAACAAAAGCTCAATTCGAAACGTAAGTCAAAAATTCAAAATAAGGTCCGAAAAACAGTAAAATGCCATTTTCGGGCCCTAAATGACCCCGAAGTGCCGAAAACTGACAGGGCTCATGGCAAAGCGATGAGCCTTGACCGTTGGGCCGTTTCCGAGTGACCTTGTAAATTTCGTCTCAATCGGACACTGAAATTTTATTACGGAAATTCTACGTCGAACATTATTTCGAATATTGCTAAACGGTTGACTAAAAACAAAAATTCAACAAAATTACCCCTTACCCACCGGGAAAACATAGTACCCGCCGGGTACACATGCTCAGCCGCCGGGTTCCAAGCCCAAACCGCCGGTTTATTTAAATTTTCACTAACAGAAATATTTTGCCGCATTTGGGCAGGAGGAGCAGCCGGTTTAGGGTCACCAGCCGCCGGGTCAACAACATTACCCGCCGGGCACCAGGCTTACCCGCCGGGTACACCAGCCCAGAACAGACCTGCACAACTTAGTGCAAAAATACGAAATTCAAACGCGCATATTTCTTAAACCGTAAAGAATTAGATTCTGAAATTTTGCAGGCACATTCATATGATCAAAATGCAACTTTCCATTTTCACCCTTTTTCAAAATTCACATTTTACGAGAAAACGGACGTCTCACCAAATTATGGTCATTTTGGACCAATTTAGTGGACAACTCATATTCCAAACCACTTGGTTTTTGATTCTGGTCTTTTGCCAACATATTCCTATATCCATTTATGACTTAAAGCAATGATCGCAACTACCATACTTGAATCATTACTTATTTTGACACCTTGACCCGTTTAGGGGTCCATTTGGACACTTTCACCAATTCTAACCCAATTCAACCCATTAACCCTTGAATTCAATTCTTTTTAACAATATATTACAATTCTTGATTCATGATTACTTAAATGCACCATATTTCAATAATTTACACATTAATCACAATTTCACCAAAACTATGACCAATATTCATATATTTCAACATCTAACTATACTATCACTATACATTATTCCACACTACCCAAATTGACACCATCATATTCCGCATTGACTTTTTCAAGTCAAAGATACATTTATTCAACAACTAAGCTAAATTCTTTTTTTTTTTCAACAATTCATGAAATTCCAAATCCTATTACATAAGGTTCTAGACCTCATTAAACCTTATATTATTAATTCTACACTTATTAACCATCAAATATTTCGTTACAAATAATCATATCAATTCAATAAATTCTATTACTACTTACAATTAAGATAACAATTCAAGTAATTCATATTGGTTTAAGCTTAAGCAATCCTATTGTGGATTACCTAATTCTCTTAAACCATCGCTCTGATACCAACTTGAAACGCCCATATTTCAATAGATTTTTTTTTTTTTTTTTTTTTTTTTTTATAGAACACTTGCATATTTCAAATTTATAAATTCATAATGCTTAGGAATATCATTCCATAACATTTGGTCCCATCTAAATACTAAAGTTAAATGTTTACAAATTCGACTCCATACAATGATGACACCTTTTATCAAAATCATAATAGTTTGGGCGATTTATACAATGGTAATACAAAACGATAATTCAATAGAATAAGAAACTTGTCTAATAACATTACAAGTTTCTATCCACGCTACCTTCTTGAATCCTTTCATCCAATTGGTTCAACAAAATCAAATACCTACAACATAAAACAACTGATACGAGTAAGCGTAGAGCTTAGTGAGTATACAAGCAACTAAATAAATAATTCACAAACAAGATACAAGTTATCAATAACTACTTATTTCTTTTAAATAGAAATTATTGAACAACAATAAAGATCCTACAATATTTCGTATGGATCCATGATCCAATAGATACAAGTAAGCATGGCACCAATCCCATATGGATACCAAGCTTAATAGATACCAAGTAGTGCCAAGCACTTATTTCGTGATATTCATCTATTTCATAATAAGCAATCTCTACAATACTAAATCCATATATTCCACATAATTCCCCTAATCATCTTAATTCACATAATTCTCCTAATACACATAATTCTCCTAATTCACATAATAATACAATTTCACATAATCCACATAATTCAATAGTTCACATAATACTATACTATTTCCAAGTAACTCAATTACTAACAACAATCAACAACTATGGTCAACCACCAATATTTCTTAAGATACACAACATGATACAATATAGAAACACACATAAGATACAATTGTAAGAAACAAATAATAAGAACAACTAGAAAATAGACAAACAATATTCCAAACGAATGTATGAACCTCTTGCTCGTAAGCAATCCGGAACATACACTCATTATTAAAATAGTCCTCGTATCACTCACCTTGGCTTTTAGTCAAAAACATGATCCTTCACTAGAATGTAGATAACACCCATCTTGATCACCTATTACATAATATGTCGAAATGATAACACAATCAACAACTAATGCTTATTATAATCAATACATTAACTAAATCAATTCATCACCCTCTTGGATTAATCATACTATCCATGATTATTTATTTCTTGATTCCCATTGATTCTCATTATTTCATTATTTTGTGATTATCATCAAATAACACTTATGTCTTATTTCAACCATTACTAATGGTCACCATGATCATTTTATATACTTAATCCTCATAATTCTCATAATCCTAATTACATCAATAGCCTAATCCTCTTGATTCAATATTTCACTTCTTCATATACATACTTCAACAATCATTTTAATCACTAAACAAGGTGTATTAACACCAAAACATATCCATATGATCAAAACCCACTTTGATCATTAACACTTTAACCAAAATTACCAAGTTCCTAATGAATTAGTGTTGATAACAATGATTATTTCACTTCTATACCATAGTTCAATCAATTACAAGCTCTAATTCCGATTAAAATCATTAATTCATCAAAACCCATCAAAACCCCAAGAACACCCTCTTTGATTCTTCAATTTAATTCATTTTAGATGATTCCACAATCACTAGAAAGCTTATATATCATCAATTCAACATAATTCATGCTTAATTTCGTGTTAGAATCATTAATTCTATAAATCCTCATGAAAACCTATAAAACTAAGATTCTAGGTTAAAAATTCAAGGAAGGAGATTACCTCATATGTTAGGGAGAATCAATCACTGATTACTTCATGATTTCAAACCTCAATTCGATGCTTTGAATTGATTTCAGTTTAGGGTTTAGGAATTTAGCGTATTTCTTCCTCTTGAACTCTCTGGAAATGTTTTTAGAATGATCCATATGATACGTACGTGTGTATGTAATAACAGATAAATATGTAGTAATTTTATTCCCGTGATTATCATTGTCTGGAACTTTAAAACCGACTCACAATCATTGATTTCACATAAACCCCTCAACTTATCATACTTAACATGTTTAGTCCCTCCAAGACTTAATTCTTCGTAACTCAAGTCCTATGGACACAAAATACCTTTCAAAATTATTCCTTCTAACTTAACAATTAAATCGTATAATTTAAAACTTTAGGGATACGAAATTTGGGATGTTACATTTTTATTTCCAGTCGACTTTTATCGAATTTTAGGGTTTCTTTACGAATTTATTCAGTAGTTTGGAGGTACGAAAGCTCAAGATCGAGGATAATTCTTCTTAGTTCTTCGTAGTTTGTCTTTTCGATTCGGTATAACTCTATTTACTTTGATTTCATTGATGATTTTGATTTTGAATAATCTGAGTTTTCTGTTTTGATGATGAATAGAATATTCAAAGTGATTGTGTAACTGATTTAGCTCGGATTATGATTATTGATTGATTTTAATTGCGTATTGAATAAGTTATTTAATTGAAAACGATTATATTGCTTGAGAAACCTTGTTTATTGGTAACTAGTAATTATTGTTGCTCAACGTGATTAATAAGATTGATGAGATTGAGTTCCTTTAATGTTATTAATTATTGATGGTCATAACTTTAGGGTTTTGGTCATTGCTAAATAGATTGAGTTTGATAGGTTGAGTAAATGATAATTATCTACTTTAAAATGAACGAGACAATAAGTAATTATTGGGTATTGTTGAGTCATACCATTAGAGTTAATTATAATAAGTTGTGAATGTTTAATGCTCAATTTAGGGAAAAGCACACAATTGACTGATCATCTTGTGACATTGGATCGATGTTTCATGTTGGACCCTAAGTTGTAGGAATTAGTTGGACCCGGAAGGTTGGCTAGTTCACATTTAATTTAATATCATTGAAGAATTTGGTATTAAGTGGATATAAAAGAATCACAATTAGATAATCAATACGTAATAAATCGGGATATATGAATCTGAGTGAAGTTAATTATACAATTACTTATTCCTTCCTATTAGTATTTACTATTATTTATTTATCATTTTAATTTAAGTTTTTATTTAGTTTGTTTATTTTAATTTAATGTTTTATAAACAACTGTTCGTACGGAACTAAAACGCCCCCCTGTTTACTGCTTTTATAATGGGCAAATGGCCCAAAAAGGTAACCAATTTGCCAATAAAGGGAATATGAGTTTTGTTGATGCCCAAAAAGTAGTGACATTTTAAATTCAATGCCAAAAAAGGATTGAAGTTGTCAAAAAAGTTCAATTAAAGGTACAATTATTTTTACATTTTTTGTCGTTCAATTTTTCATCGATTTTAGCTAATGTGAGGCTTAAATATCGAATATTAAATTAATATGTGACATTTTTTTACCTAGAAAACAAAGGATATAAACACTAATGTTACTTTTTAAGTGTTTAAACCCGAATTTCATTTTAGTGTTAAATCCTTTTAGGGCACGATTTTAAAAAGTTTAATCCTTTTAGGGCACGATTTAAAAGAGTTTAATCCTTTTTTGACACTTTTTAAAAATGAAACTGTAATTTTATCTTTAATTGGACTTTTTTGACAACTTCAATCCTTTTTGGGCATCGAATTTAAAATGTCACTCCTTTTTGGGCATCAACAAAACTCATATTCCCTTTATTGGCAAATTTTGACAAATTGGTTACCTTTTTGGGCCATTTGCCCTTTTATAATTAATTAATATTTTCTATTTTTATAAATACCACCGTTCCCTGTGATCGACTCGGACTTACCAAGCCTATACTTACATTCGATCGGGTATTCTTGCCTGGTTGTGTGAAAGGTATAAATAAGGTATTTCCATTTACAAATAATAAAACGAGACGCTCTTTCACACGCATCATTACTTAACCTTACGCGTTTAGGACGCTAGAGGTTACTGGTTCAGAGAACCGCACTACTTGATTCCTGCTTTACTCTGCTAGACTCAGGTGAGTCTCACAGCCCCTATTTTACTGTTTTTACTCAGGGGTGAGATGCATTACTTGTTTTTACTTGAACACATATACAGACAATACAAACCATACAGACTTACAGACTTACTGATATACTAAATTGCATGAGTTACGATTAATCCACTGAAGGCCTCTGAATCATAGTTGTTAATTATAGGATAAGCGCGAGTTTTAGTATATGGATCCATATGGGACTGACAATCCCCGCCCGGGGTAGCACGCACTACCACGAACCGTACTGTATAAACGGGCGTTTCTTACTCGTTACTTATGAGTGTTTTGGATTAGCACTCACGGGGGTAAATTACTTGTACTTGATTGTACTTTACTGACGTGTTAAGCTTCGACTATGATGCTCATGGCAATGTACATCAACCCGATTGCATCCGTGCAATCATTACTTACTACTTGGTCAGAACTGTACAAATACTTTTACTACTTGATGTGCTCAAACTGACTATTTACTACAAACCTGTGAGATTCACCAACCTTTTGGTTGACGTTTTTAGTGATGCATTCTCAGGTACACAGCAACAGTAGGGTTGCCCAGCAGGATATGCCTACTAGCTAGAGTCGCATGCATTTACCGACATTGGAGATTTTTCTGCATTACTTTTGTAATAGATGTTATGTATTAAAATCTCTAGAATTTACTAGCGAACTCGACACTTATGTATTTTGAATACTTATGTAATGTATTACTTTTCGAACGTCTCATATAGAGTCGTTCACTGTATTCCTTTGTGCTTGATTACTTGATTAGTAGCATCCCAAAGCTTGCTTCCGCTAAACAGTAAATTTGGGGGTATTACAAAATATCAGTCCAGAAATCGTTCAGTATAGCTTGAGATATAGGTGGAGACTCTGTAATCGCATATCTGATACGTGAACGTGCAAAGAATGTAAGCACCTGAGCTACTTTGCTAGCTCTGCGTGCACCGAGATCTAGATCGACAAGTATGTTGTGACCTTTATCAAACTGACGTGCCATATCTGTATAAAACACAAATGACATGAACTGGTAATGCACGTTAACAATCATAAAATAAATGTTAAACTATAATGTATTATGAATCAAGATTCATCAAACATCTTAGTTCTATAGTTAGAATACGTAACTTGCTACATAATTGTCTCAAGTCTTATATAAATTATATTTAACTCTTTACTATAGTCGTAAGTTAAATGAATATATATAACTTATAATTATCGAATCTAAAGTCATATATATATAGAATATATGTGATTACGTGTTAAAGAAAATTTGCACGTCTAAACATATATTAACTTTTGAAGTCTAAAGCATTACAACTTATTACGCCAAAAGTTAAAGTTACGAGTTATTAGAAATTTTAAAATTGTAATTTTGAATTCGCAGAAAACAAGCTCAACTCGCATATGAATTCGCAAACATGTCAACTCGCTAATCAAGTCAATCCGCAGGTCAACTCGCAAGTCGATCCGCTAATCAAACTCGATCCGCGGAGTATAACGTTCAAATTCAACTCGCTGCGAATTGAATCTGGAACTCAACTCGCAACATAAACTGACGCTGCATGTTGAATCGGAAATCGATTAATTTGGCAATTTTAAAGCAATCTATCGATGGATTCACATTCATTTAGGTTCGTGTGACATTAACCCTTATGATTCTTGTCAAATATTGCCATAAATCGATATCAATCGTTCAATTTTTAATCGAAACCCTAATAATATAAAATTTTCGATTTCGATCGATTTATACGGTGAAATTCGTTCATTTTTACCTCAATATGATCGCAATCTAATGTTGTATATAATCTACGGATTGAAAAACTCGTTCACGTACTAGTGAAATCAAAATCAAACGAAAATGTAAAATTGCCTCGTTTCGCAAAAGTCGATTCGCAGAGATCAAGTGAACTCGCGAATAAGTGGATTCGGTGGGTTTGAATGGTCGATCCGCACCCCTTTTATACTTTTGACTCGATTCGTGAATTTTAAAGTCGATCCGCAAAGTTTGACTAGTCAAACTCGCAAAATTAAATTAAAATGCGAATTTAATCCTAAGTATAAAATAAAGACCCATTATTTGTACAAGTCTAAAATAAAAATATTTTTCACTTGTATTTGTTACGATTGTTCAACACAGATGAGAATAGACAGTATAATTTAATTCCAAAGGGTACAACCTAATAAACACAAAAACTTTATTAAAATATAAAGCTAAAAACTAAAATAAAGTAAAAACACAACCATATACGAACAGTGGTATCAAGTACCATTTTATTAATCACTTGAACAAAACAAAGAAGAATATACATAAATCAACTGAATAAGAATTTATCTGCTTAGGGATCATATTAGAAAGAAAAAGCTATTTAGTTCTATTAAAAAGCATAAGTAGATTGTTAGTATTCATATCTCATGAAATTCAAATAAATTACAATAAAATCACAACATATTTTATCATTAATCCACTTATATTTATAAAATTATATCTTAGATACCCTTATCCACATAGCATAATTTAAAAATACATTATTCACTTAAAATGAATATTTTTCAATATAAACAGTTCAAGATGATTACCGATATTATGATCCACATAAACAAATTATACTCGCATTTCTAAGCAGCACCTTTATTGTTAGTATGAAAATTATCAAGTGTAATCTAATATATGACATACTGAAGATTTCTAGCAACACATATTCACTGTTTTTAGATACAAGGTAGAGGTTTATCAAACATACACTTGAATTTCGGATTTAGACAAATATCAAACATATCTTGAAGATACTAGAGGCTTCAAGTCTGTACTTAGTAGAACAAAGTCACCAATAGTATGAGCAAAATACATTTGAGAATATTGACCTAACTATTGGCTTCAGGTCTGTACTTAGTACAACAGAGTTACTAATAGTTAAGCTAATACCCATATTGCTACAATTTGTCATTTTTATAACTTTATGATTACAGTGTATGTGAATACTATCATTCGACAATTAAGACTTATGTCATACACCATATAGAAGATACAATAGATAATAATCAAATGTATTAGAACTTCTTAAATGCTTAGAAATGATTATATAATTTGCCTACCAGTATATCATATGATGAAGCTGTCTAGACTTTAAGGCAAACAAATTATAACTGGTGGAAAAAGGTGTATAATCAAATAAATATGAGTACATACCTGATAAAATAACTGCAGTTTTAATGTAGCTTTAATCGAATCTACTAACACATCATACTTAGGACTTTAGCTTATTATTGTGAAGCTTATTCTCCTAATTTACTATCATTTCCCATACTTTTTACAGATAAAAACTTAAACAATTTTAAAGAATATTATTTTTATATTCTTTAATGAAGGCGATTCCCCTTAGGTAACAAGCAAATGAATGTCATACGCCTCCACGTTTTTTTTTTTAAATAATACATAAAAGTACTAACTATTACAAAATACCCTTGGAAGACTAATCACTCTGGATTTCTCATTCTGTTCAGTTGAACCAACATCTCAAATCGAGCTTTGTCGAAAGCCTTCTTGTAGAGGTCTGCTAAGTTATCCGCAATCGGAACCTTAACTAACCTTATCATTTTCTTCTCAGCACAGTCTCTAATAAAATGATGTCTAATATCAATGTGCTTCATTTTACTATGCTTCACCGGATTATTGGTTATCGACATTGTTGATTCATTATCAATCATCATAGGAGTATTGGTTACGTTCAACCCATAATCCCGCAGTTGTTGTTGAATCCATAATACTTGAGAACAACAGCTGCCAGCTGCAACATACTCAGCTTCACATGTAGAAATGGCTACCGAGCTTTGCTTCTTGCACTTCCAAGACACTAATCTACCTCCTAAGAGTTGACATTCTCCGGTTGTAGACTTCCTATTCTGATTGCATCCTCCATAATCCGAATCAGTATATGCTACGAGATCTAAGTCTCCATCAGTCGGATACCAAAGTCCCAGCTTCGGTTTCCCTTTGAGGTAACGAAAGATTCGTTTAACAGCTTGCATATGTGACTCTTTCAGATTAGTCTGATATCTTGCGCATATACAAACAACAAACATTATGTCAGGCCTAGAGGCAGTTAGATACATTAGTGACCCGATCATGGCTCTATAAAGAGTTGGATCCACATCGCTATCACTCGATGTATCTGGACTTAGTCCATGATTGACTAGAATAGGAGTATAGTAGATCTTACTTTCATCCATCTTAAAGCGTTCCAATAGCTCATGTGTATACTTAGATTGATGAATAAAGAATCCATTCTTCTTTTGGTCAACTTGTAACCCTAAGAAGAAATTCAACTCTCCCATTGCAGACATTTCAAACCTTTTCCTCATGACTTTCTCAAATTCTTGACACATCTTTTCATCAGAAGATCCAAAGATAATGTCATCAACATATACTTGCACTAGAAGAAAGTCTTTCTTCTTCCACTTTACAAAGAGTGTACTATCAATCGATCCTCTTGTAAATCCATTCTCAAGTAGATACATTGATAGTGTTTCATACCACGCCCTAGGTGCTTGATGTAATCCATATAGAGCCGTATTCAATCGATATACTCTATCTGGATACTCAGGATCAACAAACCCTGGCGGTTGTGAAACATACACCAATTCTTCCACTTTGCCATACAAGAAGGCACTCTTAACATCCAACTGATAAACTTTTATCTCTTTGAATGATGCAAATGCTAAGAATACCCTAATTTCTTGAAGCCTAGCAACTGGTGCAAACACTTCATTGTAATCTATACCCTCTTCTTGGTTAAAACCTTGAACCACTAGACGAGCTTTATTGCGAATTACGATTCCCCGATCGTCTTTCTTACACTTAAATACCCATCTAGTTGCAATTGGATATTCTCCCTTTGGAAGGCCAACCAACTCCCAAACTTGTAATTTTGAGAACTGTGACAGTTCTTCTTGCATTGCTTCTACCCACGAGCTCTCCGTTAGAGCCATTTGAACATTTTTTGGCTCAACTTGTGAGATAAAGCATGAATATAGACATTGATTAGTAATCCATGTCTCTTTCATTTCAGTATACAAGCCTTGGTATTCTAGGTTTTCAGATGTAATAGTTCTGGATTGATGCCTAGTTTGAACCGGAGTATTAATATCACCGATGATGTTTTCAACGGGATGATTCTAACTCGTTCTAGTTGTAGTAACTTGTTCAACCGGTATATCATCTCCTAAATTAGTACCAATCTCTTCCAATGAAGGTACATCTTCCGTACGCGCAGAAGATATCCTTAAATGTTTCAAAGGAGTAAGTATATCATCAAACTTTGTAGGAAGATCATTAGGATCTTCTGTTTCTTAAGACTTATCCTCTGAAAGTTGTTGTGACTCACGTGTAGAAGTTTTATCTGAGTGAACATTCGTCTTAATTCCAGAATTTTGAACATTCGATGTTGAAGCAGGGCCAATATTCCCATCTTCAAACAATAAATGTTCAGGTATCCCTGAATCACTGACATAGTCACTAATAGGAACTTTAAATGAAGCAAAGAGATCAGAATAATCAAATTGCCAATCTAAGCCCTTATGTACATCTGGTGTGTAGCTTGTAACTTCAATGTTATACACTACTTCCAAACGTCCTTTACTTTATTAAAGACTCTTTTATTTGGCGAATTAGGCATATAACCTAGGAAAAATCCTTCGTCAGCCTTCTCACCAAATTTAGCTTGATGTCCAGTCTTTAATATTGTGCATGAAACTCCAAAGGGTTCAAACCCTTTTAAATTTGGTTTCTTATTGTTCAAAAGCTCGTAACAAGTCTTGTTCTGCTTTTTAACCGTAAGAACTCTATTTAGAATATGGCATGCTATATTCACTGCTTCTGCCCAAAATATGACCGGAAGCCTTGAATCTGCAAGCATTGTTCTAGCAGCTTCAATCAACGTTCTATTTTTCCTTTCAGCTACACCATTCTGTTGAGGTTCATAAGGTGCACTGAATTGATGTTGTATCCCTTTACTTAAGCAATAGATATTAAACGTTGAATTCTTGAACTCTATTCCATTATCACTACGAATACGCTTAACTTTCGTTTTATATATATTCTCAACTAGATCTAAGAATTCTATAAGAATTCCAGGAGTTTCATCCTTAAATCCCAAAAAGAATACCCATGAGAATCTAGAGTAGTCATTTGTGACAACTAAACAGTACCATTTTCCACCTAGACTTCTCTTGCTTATTGGGCCAAAGAGATCCATGTGTACTAAATCAAATGGTGTGGAGATTGAGTTTTCAGTCTTAGATCTGTGTGGTTTCTTATGCTACTTTCCTTTCATGCAAGGAACACACTTATCTTCAGACTCAAAACGTTTTTGTGGTACACCCAGAACTAACCCATTTTTGGTTATAAAATTCATCTTTCTAAAGTTCAGATGTGCCATCCTCCTATGCCATAATAACGCGTCTGCTTCAGAAGCCTTGGATAGTAAACATGTAGACACCATTGAAGAGTTAGGAACATCCATATTGATAGCATAGATGTCCTTCTTCCTTGATGCCCTCATCAATATCCATTCTTCAGGAATTGTGAAGCCTGGCTTCAGAACTAAAGCCTCCTTTTAATTAAAATGAAGTGGATGACCTTTATCGTAGACTTGGGAAACACTCACAAGGTTGTGAGTCAGTTCTTCAACATAGTTCACATCCTCAAGAGTCAAAGTTCCATTTGAAACTTTTCCTTTTCCCGTAATTACTTCTCCTTTGTCTCCTGCAAAGTTAACTCTTTTTCTTGAGACCTTCCTTGAAGTCCTTCAGTAGACTTCGTTCTCCTGTCATGTGTCTTGAGCATCCACTGTCTACATACCACCAACTATCCTTGTTCACAGTCTGCTTATGCACATAACAAGTTGTACACAATTAGTTTTCAAGAGGGACCCAAGCCATTACGGTCTTGGTTTGTCCCTTGTCATCAACAATCTGAACCTCCTTAAAGTAACCATAACTATTCCCATCGGGAGTCTTGGTCACTTTTACAGGAGTTTGAGGCTGTTGATGATCAGAAGTCTTCTGCCTATGAGGAGAGTGAGTAGAAAACCTCCTAGGCACATAACTTGGTCCTTGTGCACGTGAAGTAGAACCACTCTCAAACTGACTGTGGTTTCTACTGGGGGTCCTAAATCTCGACGGTGTCTTATCTCTAGATTTATTGAAAGTATTATCAGATTGAGAATAAGGCCGTTTTGGTTTAGGTGGGGAGACACTATGATTACCATCTCTTTTCAAAATGTTTATAGGTTTGCTACCTAATCCAGGTTTAGAGCCTAACCTATCTACAATTGAACTAGGGTTGGTCGGTGTTTTTTCAGTATTCACTAACTTATGTGATGTTTCCAACTTCTTGTTAGGACAACAAGAAGCCACATGCCCCTTTTGGTGACATTTGAAACAAGACATCTGTTTCCGTGACTTACTAACTTTTGCACTGTCAGTTGGAGTCTTAGGCACTAAAGGATCAATCATTCATTCCTTATTAATCTCATCACCTGTCTTAGTATCATTAATCATTCCACTCAAGACAAACTGTACTTTAGTGAAAGGAATATTCTTACTATTATCAGATGAAGGATTCTTAACAACATTCTTCTGTACCTCTGACTTTTCAGACTCCTTAGTTACTATTGTCTCAGGATTAGCTTCAGTCATCTCAATATCTACAGGAGTTTTAGTGTAAATTGAATTAAATGGAGGAGGTACATCAGTGTAACCTAATCCAGTCTTATCCTTTACACTACGTTGAGCATCTAGCATTTTGTCCATTTCAGAGGTTCTATAATTCTCAATCTTACGATTTTGCTCAACTAATTTCAGCTTAAGTTCAGCTAACTCCATATCCTTATTAGCAATTGTTTGATTTAAATCATTTAAGTTCAAATAGAGACCATCTATGATTACAGCCTTTTCATTTATGGTATCTCTAAGTGCTATTTTATCAGTATTATCGGACTTAATCTTTTCTTTAAGATCTACCTTATCTGTACTTAACCTACGCACATCACATTTAGCAAGGTCTAGCTCAGATAACACAGTCTTACTCGATTCAGTCAATAAGCTAACTTGAGATGTCAAATTCTTATTAGATTCAAGTAAAACACTAACCTGTGACTGTAAATCAGTAACTAAATAATAGATGTCAGCTAGAATAAGAGTTTCAATACATACCCTTTTCTTGTCTATTTGTACTTCAGCCATTCTTGCGAAAAAATCCTCTGGATTCATATCCTTAGTTGAATCCATATACAGCACATCTTCATTCATTGCTTTCTCCTGAAACTCTGGCACCTTCTTTTGAATTTCCACGTTAGTAGGCATATAGCTTGTGGACTCAGTAGGTATCTCTTGATCATCAATCTTAGCCATGAGAGCTTCCTCAGACTGAGTTTGCCAATCATAAGATCCATCTAACTGTTTCACTACTAAGGCTTTGGAAGTTAGAGTACTTCCCGAGCCTTGTTTGCCATTGCCAGAATCAATCTTTGGTCGTTGACATTCTCGAGCAAAGTGTCCAATACCATGACAGTTGAAACACTTAATCTTAGATTTGTCAAACCCTGATCGATTACCCACCACTTTCTTACTAGTTCTTTTCAGAAAATTCTTTACTTTCCTGGAGAGCATTGCTAATTGATCTTGAAGATCCAATTCTTCCACATAATCAGGATCAATCTGATCATAATCTTCATCAAATAGCACAGGATCATTGATCTTCCCTTGAATGTAGTTTTCATAGGAAGCAACAAAGGATGCCAGAACAGATAACTGTTGCTTAGCAGATTTCACACTCATAGGCATCTTTTGATGTCCTTGAGTTGACTTCTCAGCAGCTGTACCTTTAGTTTCACTAACAGAAGAGGTAAGTAGGCACACATCATCTATTATCATTTCACCATTTTCATCAGTATTACCAACTAGCAATGCAGTGGTCGAACTAGATAAAGAAGTCGATCGAGAGTTTTTCCATGATATAGCCCAGGATTCTGAACCTGATCAGAATATGTATCTCTCGATTTCTTAGTGAAATCATAACCTCTCAGCTTGTCAATTGCCTGCTCTAAGGTCATTGTAGCATACCTCTCATCATTATCCTTGAGCATTACACCATACATTTCCTACTTAGACGGTAAACCCTCAATAAACTTGTCGGTTTTCTCAGTCTCAGTAGTAACAATCTCATGGTCGTCTAGCTCACTTAGCAGATGGTAATATCTGGTGGTATAAGTATCAAGATCTTCTCCTTTAAAGCTTTAAACATAGTAAACTATTTTTTGAGAAGATTCTTCTTGCCAGCCTTAACCTGAGGACTACCCTCACATCTTTTCTCAAGCGCTTCCCAGAGTGCTTTAGCAGTATGAATAGATTTCAGCTGATGATTTATCTCCTTTGGTAGACTCATTTTGATTGAAGAATGAGCTTTATTCTCAATCTCAAAATCTTTTCTCTGTTGCTCAGTCATAAGCTGGTAGGATACGGCTACAATAGCATTTTCAACAGTAGCAGTAGGTGCAGTGTATCCATTTTTGATACGCATCCAGACTGACAGATCATGGAATCTACAGTAAGATTCAAATCTATCCCTCCAGCTATAATAATCTTCAAGTCTTAACAATTTAGGTGGAACATTAGATTTCCCAACCTCATGTTCCATCTCGATCATCTTACTTAAGTCAAATATTTTGTAAGTTTCGGAAATTAACAATCACAAAAATCAAAAAATTCAGTTCGCAGAACTCAATTCAATTCGCAATCTCAGCTCGATTCGCAAAACTCAGTTTGCCAATCTCAGTTCGGATCGCAAAAGATGTCGATTCGCAAGTGATCTCGATTCGCTAGAGATCTTGGTTCGACTCGCAGAACTCAATTCGATTCGCAAGTTCAACTCGGTTCGCAGACAGCGTTGAAACCCTAATCTCAACTTGCGAAACGGCTGAAAAACCCAAAAACGAAAATTTTAGGTATTTTCACGTTAAAATCAGTAGATTTCGATTGTGAACTATTCCCAAAACGTTCAGAGAAGGATTTTGATTGTTTTTACACACTCATGCACATCAAAACAATCTTAAATCACGCGTTATTAACCCGAATAACCTCGAACCTACTAGTATTTAGCCCGAAAGCTCTGATACCAATTGTAAGTCCCTAGTTCTTGGATCGATAACGAGGTTATCTGTAACACCCCCAAATTTACTGTTGAGCGGAAGCATACTTTGGGGTGCTACTAATCAATAAACAAAGCACATAGATATATAACAAACGACTCTATATGAGTCGTTTTAACAAAATATATTAATATGAGAAATGTTTACAACATTTGAGGTTATACATAGCTCGTGTTCTAGAAATGAGAGATTCCAATACATAAATACTTTTACAAAATATAGTAATGCAAGGAAATCTCTAATGTCTGCATGCTGACTCGAGCTACTGAAATCCTAAGGGCAGTCCAACCTACTGCTGGGTACCTGTGATACATGCTAAAATGGGTCAGCTAATGCTGGTGAGCTCACGGGTTTGTATATCAAATAAGATCATGTGAACCACAAGATTTAAATATTGATTTGCAACCAAGTAAATAATGTTGTATACAACCATGAGCACATAGTCTGAGCTTAACTCGAGGGGTCAGGATCCACATTCAAGGACCTGATCGAGGTGCCTCCCACGAGTGCCTAATCTACACTCGTCTGAACAAATATTAGTACGTCCATTTAACCAGTTAGTGCATGCTAACCCGGACGAGGAGGGTCAATCTTATATGGTACCATATACTAATATTCACGCTACAACGTATTACCAAACTATGCTGAGGGAGGGCTTTGAAATGATTAGTGGAAATAACTCATGTAGTATATGAAGAGTTTGTACTTGCGTTCATATTGTAAAATAAACGAGTAGTATATCACACCCCTGAGAAAAACAGTAAAAGAGGGGCCATGAGACTCACCTAAGTTTGTTGTGTTTAAACTAATAAACGCAAGTTGCTTAGCCAAGCAAGGAGATGTCCGCAGACCGTTAACCTGGGGGCATCCAAGACGCGCTTTGGTTAATATGATGAGTAGATCCCTCAACAGACCATCTATGTCAGTTGTTCATACAACTAGTTATGTCCAAATGATTGTTTGTTTGTTTGAGTTTTGAAAACATGTACGGCCCGTTGGTGACGGTTTGTAATAATAATTTTTAAAGTATTATCATTATATGTTTCATTGTGTTGTATACTTATCAAAGTATATGCATGTCATGTTCGAGTGTTTTCGTATAAAGTTTTGTTGTGGTAAGCGTTCAACACTTAGAGTGAAAAGTATTTTTGAGTCCTGGTTGACGGGGATCCGGGGGCAGTGCCCCTGGTAGCAGGGTCCAAGGGGTGGCAACCCCTGGCGGGGTCCAAGGGGCAGAGCCCTTGGCTAGGGTCGAGCTGCCAGGTCAGCTTGGAAAATTTTTATTTCTACTATATTGCTTTAGTGAAAACGCATCGGAAATTTGAATTCGGGTATCGTTAAGGGATAAAGTTTCAAGTCTTGACACTTAGTAAAAATATGTGTTTTCGAGGTTTTGATTTGTATGACACTGAGTGCGACACTGGATGCGACATAAAGAGCGACATAGAGGTTTGTGTCGCAATGTTGCGAGTTGAAATAATTGTGCGACATAAGTTGTTACGTCGCAGGTCAAGATTTGCGACGTAGGTATTTGTGTCGCATTAAGCGACATCCGCAATTTAATGCGACATAAGGCTTTGCATCGCTATGTGCGACGTTGGGAGGTATTTGCGACATAAGGGCTTGTGTCGCAAAGGCTCCAGACCAGATGCGACACAAAGGTCTGATCGGATTTCAAGTGTCGGGTTTGTGCTCAAACGACCTCGGTTTGACCCGAAACTTTTACACAAGCTTTAAAATGGTTAGTAGAGTCTAGGAAAATTATTGGTTTGTGTCAGGGATATCCCGAGGTGTCGGTTCTTTAAAATGACTAAAACCGCAACTTTTCGACAATGTTTCGAAAACGGGTTTTAACTAGTTATTTGGACATAATCTAACCATATGAACAACAAAACAAGTAAATAAGTAAAATATAAGCATTTTCGAAAGTGTCGGGATTCTTACAAATCGTCGGATAAAGATTCTGAAAAGGTGGAAATGTAGATCGTGTCGCAGTGATCGTTTTATCTTGAACGAGCCTTAGATGATGATGATTATTTGATGGTGATTTAGTGGTTTTGATGGTTTTCTTGGAGAGTTTTAGAGAGAGGGAGAGATAGAGAGAAAAGTGGGTGTAGAGAGAGAAGGAGATGGTTAGAATGATGATTTTAAGGATTTTGGTCAAAGAGAAAAGGGAGGGAAAGGAGGGGGTGGGCCGGCCTAGGGGGCCCCACCTGGTGTGGGAGTCTCCCAAAATGTTTCCCTGCGTTTGCGCTCCGTGTGGTGTTCGTTTACTCGTTCGTTTAAATGTTTATGTATTCTATCGTCATTTAAATGTGTTTTCGTTTTCGATTTAAATCACAATATTTTTAGGGGAAGTATTCTCATCAAAATACTTTATTTTGAGTTATATAAAAATAAATTATGATTATTTGATTTGCCGGATACGTTTTGCGCGTTTTAATCGCGTACGGTTAACCTTATACGATACGATTAACGCTTTATACATCATCAAAATAATATAATGTAATAAATGAGTTTATTAAATAATTTCGTATTATTTAATACTTTTGTTCAACAACGTCCGTATAGATTGTATCGAACTACATTCGATATGAAATTGCACGATTTAACCAAATCGCGTACGTGTATATATATTCAATAGTATATATAAGGATACATTAATTAACCTAATCAAAGGACTAATTACATGTATTACAGAGAATTAGGCACTAATCACTAGTCCTAATTTGGCGGGTGTTACATTATCTATAGTATTAAGGTGTGGAATCCCTCAATACGTGTTATATGAATATAACGATAATAATCGCGTTTATAATACGAATATCTAATTACTTTGCTTTATACGTAAAACCGTCAAAGCCTAGCCGTTAGAATACTTAGGTTTTCTCTGGAAAATTCGGAATTCTCTAATGTCAGATCGCAAAAGTTAATGATTTCACAAACCGAAAGCATTTAAATATCGCAGCTCAACTCGTAGCTCTGTGGGCTTGCGAGTTGACTCGAATCGCAGACGGCCCAAGCCCATAACTCAGCTCAGCTTGCTACAATTCGTTGCCACTATTGCGAATTCAGTTCTCAACTCGCCAGACCAAGTCTTGCGACTTAAGATCTTGACTCGCCAAATTTATGACTTTAATTCGTATTCGATATTTGTCTAACACAATAATATATTTAACAAATATTAATAACAAAACTAACATCATATTATTTACAAATCTAAATCAATATACAAACTTGATAATAATTACATAAGTCCTATTTTAAGCTAGATCTGTTGTCACAATCTATGTCTCAACAATTCGTAATGTCCGTAGCGAGTTCTGAAAGTTTTTTTGCGGATATCTTCGTCTCGAACTCGTAGTTGGTGATAGCCTGACCGTAGTTCGATCTTTGAGTAAAAGCTCGATCCTTGAAGTTGGTCAAACGGGTCATCGATTCGGGGAAGTGGGTATCGATTTTTCACAGTTAGTTTGTTCAGTTCACGGTAATCGATACACATTCGGAAGGAACTGTGTTTCTTTTTCAGAAAGAGGACCGGGGCTCCCCAAGGTGAGGAACTCGGTCGAATAAATCCTTTGTCCAGGAGTTCTTGTAGTTGTGTAGACAACTCCTGAAGTTCGGAAGGTGCTAATCAGTAAGGGGCTCGTGCCACGGGTGTTGCGCCGGGCACAAGTTCAATAGAGAACTCGACTTGTATGGGTGGCGGAAGGCCAGGCAAGTCTTCAGGAAAGACTTCTGGGAAGTCTCGAACAATAGGCACATCCTCAAGTCGCTTCTCCTCTGACTTTTTCCCCGTTACATGTGCGAGGATGGCCTGGTACCCTTTTCTCAAGTATTTCCGGCTTTTCATGCAAGATATGATGTGTTCTCATCCCACTGGTCTCCCTTTGTATGATCATAGTTCCATCGGTGACGAGTAGAATACGAACTAGTTTCTCGTAGCAAATGATTTCGGCGCGGTGCTTGGACAGCCAATCTATAACGACGATGATGTCAAAATTGCCGATCTCGACAGGTATGAGGTCAATGGAGAAGTGTTCGTTGGCTAAGTTTAAAAAGCAATTAGGTATCACACTATCAGCCTCGATTAGTTTGCCGTTCGCCAATTCTATTGTGTACTTAGAATCTAAGGCAATGGGTGTAATGTCGAGTAGTGGGCTAAACTCATCAAATATAAAGCTTTTATCAGCACCAGTATCAAACAACACTGAAGCAGTTAAGTTGTTGAGTAGGAACGTACCCGTGACCACATTCGGGTCTTGACGGACTTCCCCAGACTTGAGTACAAAAGCTCTACCTCAAGCGTTGTTGTTGTTTCTATTGTTGTTGTTTTCCAGCTTTGGACAATCCTTTTTGAAATGTCCAGTACCGTTGCACTCGTAACATGTCTTCGGTGCATTGGTGTTGGTGCCAGTGGTGGTCATTCTGCAGTCTTTAGCCAAGTGCCCGAACCGCTTGCACTTGCTACAAGGGCAAGAACCGTCATGGTGAAGGTTGCATTTAGAGTAATAGGGCCTACTCCCCCTATACTCTTTCTTGTCATCTGAACCACTAGCATAGGCTTTAACAGTCTCAAGCCTTTTGTTTTGTTGTTGGTTCTGGTTGTTGCTGTGATTCCCAGTCCACTTTCGTTTGTTATGCCCGGACTGATTTATTGTGTTTCTCTCAACAGGTGTTCCTAGGTGGACCACCTGAGCCATCAATTTGTGTGCCATACGAAAGGCACTCTGTATGGTTACAGGTTTTGAAGCAGTAACCATTCCCTGAATCTGAGCTGGAAGTCCTGATATCGCGTAAAAAGTCACGTTTTTACTACCGATATCTCTCCCATTCTGGAACAATACTTGGCATTTAGAATCAAATAATACACAAATCAATGGAACTTTTCCAAGAAGGTCAAAATAAAGTCGCACGAGAAAAATGAAGCAAAACGAACGGAAAAACGAAGATTCCACGCACGTTTGAAGATTCGAGGCATTCGAGAAAGATTTAGAGATAAAGCATCCACCACCAAGATTCATCCTATCCAAAGTCTTCATTTTCAAAATAAGAATCTAACAAAAGAAGAATCAACAAAAACGGATGAAGAATGAAGATTCTGCATTCGACG
Source organism: Helichrysum umbraculigerum (assembly GCA_949592205.1). Lineage (NCBI taxonomy): Eukaryota > Viridiplantae > Streptophyta > Magnoliopsida > Asterales > Asteraceae > Helichrysum > Helichrysum umbraculigerum. The sequence goes on along the minus strand of CATIUR010000005.1, from coordinate 120,444,444 downwards.
AAAGATTTAAACGATTCGATACAAGACATCTAAAGATTGGAGAAACATCTCAGGGATTTCTTTACATCAAAGTCTTCATTTTTGAAAATCGAATCCAACGCAAAAAGAATCATCAAAAATGGACGCATAACAAAGAAGTTATGCGCGAAACAAGGAACAGACAAATGGGCAGCAACCGGGACGGCCGGCCGCTGGCTGGCAGCCAGCCGCCGCCGGCCATCCCCTCCTCTTTCTTTGGTCCTTGCTCGTACTTGCCTGGTGTAACACCCCCAAATTTAATAATTTGCGGAAGCACGATTTGGGTGTTACTAATCAATAACAAAGCACAAAGATATATAGTAAACGACTCTATATGCGTCGTTTTAACAAAAATATATTGACATTGAAATGTTTACAACATTTATAGCTTTACATAGCTCGAGTTTAAATAAAAGAGAGATTTCAGTACATAAGTACTTGTACAAAATATACTAATGCAAGAAAATCTCAAACGTCTGAATGCTGACTCGAGCTAAATGTCCTGAAGCAGAAGCAACCTACTGCTTGGTACCTGCGATACATGCTAAATGGGTCAGCTAAAGCTGGTGAGCTCACAGGTTTGAAATTAAGTAATATAGTATGAACCGCAAGATTTAAATAATTGAATTGCATCCAGCAATTGATAATGTATATGTATACAGCCATGAGCACATATGAGCTTAACTCGAGGGTCGGGTCCCCTAAAGAGAATTCCGGGCGAGGTGCCTCCACGAATGCCTAATCAACATTCGTCTTCCCAAATATTAGTACGTCCGTTTACCCGGTTAGTGCTTGCTAACCCGAATGAGGAGGGTCAATCCTATATGGTACCATATACTAATATTCACGCTACAACGTATTAACAACTATGCTGACGGAGGACTTTAAATGATTAGTTGTGAAAAACTCATGTAGTATATGAAATGTTTGCACTTGCGTTCACATGTTAAAAATGAGCAATATATCACACCCCTGAGTAAAACAGTAAAAAGAGGGGCTATGAGACTCACCTGAGTCTGAAAGCGTTTAAATAAACGTAAGTTGATTAGCCGAGTGATGAAGTTCAAAGACTTGTAACCTGAGTCCAAAGTTGATTAGCCGAGTGATGAAATCACCCTTGTAGTTGTTACACAACTATATATATGTCCAAATTACTACGATTTGGTTGATTTGTTAAGTGTTTGAAAACGTGTACGGCCCGTTGGTGATTAATTGTAATAATAGTCCTGATGTTATCACATTGATTTCGAAGTGTTATACTTGAAAAGTATATTCCATTATGTTTGAAAAGTTGTATCATATAAGCATTTTGAAGTCATACAAGTTTGACACTTGGTGAGAAATGTGCTTACGAAATCTAAGTACGGGGGTCCGGGGGCAGCGCCCCTGGCGGGGTCCAAGGGGCTGGCCCCTGGCTGGGGTCGAGATGCTAGGTCAGCTCGAAAAATTTTTATTTCTACTATATTGCTTTGGTGAAAAACGCATCTGGGATCTGAATTCGGGTAAAATCGAGTGGTAAATTTCGAGTCTCGACACTTAGTAAAAATCTGAGTTTTCTGTGTTTTGCGACACAATATGCGACACAAAAGTGTGTCATGCGACACAAGGGTTGTGTCGCATAGGAATGCGACACAATGCCTATACGACACAAGGGTTGTGTCGTATAGATTTGAGATGCTGATTCAACAGCGACATAGTGATTGTGTCGTATGAAAAATACGACATAAGATGCGACACAACGTTGTGTCGTAAAGGGTACGACACAAAAGGATTTATACGACACTAGGTGCGACATAACAGGCAAAATACGACACTACATGCGACACAAGGCTTGTGTCGCATTGAAGAACACCAAGTCAGTACCCAGCGACTGACGCATTTTTCCGATCCAAAACTCGATTTTAACATACTTTTAGGCTATAAATTCGTGTTCTACTCTTTGTAATTGACATATATAAGTTATATAAACAACTAACAAGTGAAAATACTAAGAATCGAGAGGTTTCGAGATTTTGTCGGAAACTTACAAAGTGTCGGATTGAAAATCCGAAAAGATAGGATGATAGATCGTGATGTCGTGGTCGTTTTTCTCCAAAGCGGTGCTATGATCCGAGATCGTTTAGTGGTAGTATTTTGCGAATTGGTGGATGATGACACGCAAAAAGTCAAGTTTTAACGTGCCATTATCTCACTTTTTCAGCCCAGTTATGGATAAAAACATTTGAAATATATATTTTTATACTAAATTTCATAATGACGGCTAAAATATAGACGATGCTTCAAGAATCAACTAAAAAGGCCTAAAAACGAATAAAATAGAGCATAAACGATCTTAAGCATTCCGGTTCACGTATTCTAGCACTTTTTAAGCTCCACTTGGAATTATGACCTCTAACATATGTCATTTTGTTCCTTAGGAGATTACGATCGCTTGGATATAAAGAACGCTCAAAACGGACATCGGATGAAGAAGTTACGCCCAATCGAAGATTCAAGACAACCGACGAACCACGATACGGGAGGCACCAAGCCGTATACGGGCAATCCCAGCCGTATACGGCCAAGAACCAACCGTATACGGCCTGGCTAGGGCGTATACGGCCTGATGACAGCCGTATACGGCCATTCCCCCTCGTATCCGGCCTTGTCCCTCCCCCGATACGGCCAATCTCTCCCGTATACGGCCAAACTCAACCGTATCGTGTGTTTTGGTCATCCAAGGTGTGATTTTGATACGGTTGAGGAATACGGTTGAGATTTTGAAGATGGAAATACGGCTGAGGAATACGGTTGAGCTTCTAGTATAAATATGGGGTTAAACCTCCTCATTTCACACATTCTACATTCCCTACATTCTTACATTCTTAGATTCATATTCTCTTATAGGTTAGATTTATATTTTATTTTTCGTAGTTAGCGGCTAGTTAGTCACGGCTTTGACCGGACGAATAGGGGGGTAATATTGTAATATTGCTTGGAGGATACTCGAAGTTCTGCTTGTATTTCTTCACGTTATATTCAGCTACGCTGTTACTCTGGTTAATTCTATCCTTTATCTATTTTATTATGATGATTGTTATCACTGTTATCATGCTAGATTTAGGATCATTTGCCATGATTAGCGAGTAGTTTTACTGCGTGTTTGCTATGATGTAATTAGTCGTATTAATTGGGATGATGTCATTATGAAAACAACGGAGGTAACGTTATACGGCTTTCATTTGTATAGCGCCGGAAACATCACGAATGTGTGTAGTACGGAACGTGGAAGCTATGAAAGTCGTGGGCACAATCCGTTGTCGATTAATGATTAATTAATTGTTGATCCACTTTCTATCTATGATTTTAAACCTCAATCAAACTTAACGCCTTTCAACCAGTAAACGTGGCTACGGCCTTAATGATAGGACGTCGCGAACCCTATCCAAAGGTGATTAGTTATCTGTGTCTAAAACATGGTCTGATTTGTGAAGAATGTAAACATTGTTTTCTAAATGGAACACCAAGTACATCGTCATCATGGAAATAATGCTTTCACTCACGAACGCAAACTACATGGTGATTATGGAAAAAACGTTTTCTTACTTGAATGCAAAGTACACCGGTATTGTGGAATTATCGCTTTCCTCTCAGAACGTATAATTTACATTATACCTGTGGAAATACTGTCTTCTCTCGAACGCAAATATTACGCTATTTACAAATTAGGGATTTATTGGGATTTTAAAGTAAGGGCTGGTTTATATCATAGATGGAGAATTTATGTGCTTAAATACAAACTTAGTTAAACAAGTCTAGGGTTTAAGGCAAAGTAGGTACCGTAATTCGGCTAAGAACTTGGTATTTCCACGGGAAGTGTCGTAGTTCCCTATTATGTACAAACATTTTACTTAGACTTTACAAACCCATCGATAGAAAGTGATCAACATATATAAAACATGATCTTGAACTTAAATGTTTCGTTTAATCTAAAGTATTCCTGTGGGGTTAAGAAAGGTCAGACATCGAGATTGGTTTGTCGTCATATTCATGCACCCAGGATTTATATCCATATAAGGGTCGCTCTTCCATTATCGGTTGGCGTTGTATGGCCGGATAAACTACTCTGATCATAATCACGATAGCCTAGTTACTCAGTGACATACTGATTTATCAGTAGGGAGCTAGTGCTTACTCCTCAATACTCGGAATAAATGAAATACAAATCTTTTGAAATCATTTTACAAATCAAACATCATCCCAGTTAAGAAAACTAATGAAGTCATAGCAAACACCTCCTCTAGATTATCTGCTAACTACATAAATTTTATCTGCTTTATTTTATTTTTCCTGCCTAAGTATAAAAACCAAAACCAAAACCTCCAAAAATATTTTAAAACCATTACTAGTTTGATAAATCGTCTCCAACGAAAACGTTTCACAATACAACTGGTTTATAGAACGACCCTAGGTCATACTTACTACTGTACCCATAGTTTTAAGTATACTTAGGCCCCGCACTTACAAATTTTAAAACACCCCTGATCGGCTGCTCAGCGGAAGGTCCCGCAACGACAGGAAGCGATTCCTCGCGACCGACCGTCGGGCGTCCATCAGTGGAGGTAGTGGTGTTTTGCTTTTTAGAGAGAAGAGAGAAAGGAGAGATAGAAAAAAATAAGAAATGAAGAAAAGAAAGAGAGGTGGGGGTTGTAGGTGGAATCCCACTTTTCAGCCTCCATCTCCATGCTCCGTGCGGTGTTCGTTTTCTCCGTCTTTTAACGTTTTAAATAAATATTTATTTTACATATTAATTATCAGTTTTAAAATACGAATTATTACACGATATTTTTATTGAAGTATTTTACAGAATGTTTTTATATTTGAGTTATAAATCTAACTTAGTTCGTGTCGTTAGTTTGCGCGTTTTAATATTTTTGTTATGTAAAAGTTTATCTGTACGTTATAATACGAGCCTGAAATATTACAAAGACTTGTTTTCAAGTATAATTGGGTTGTTAAATAGTAATTTAATTATTTAACAATTTGTTCACCAACGTCCGTATTTATGGAAATCGAAATACATTCGATTTAAATTGCGTACGATTTAATCAATCGCATTTTCGTATATATTCAACAATATATATAATTTGATACATTAATTAGCCTAACACAGAACTAATTACATGTATTAACATATGATTAGGCACTAAGTACTAGTCCTAATTTGGCGGGTGTTACACCTGGTACATGTGCTACCACTTTCCGCAATCTTAGGGTACACGTGCTACCACTTTCCGCGCCTTTAGGGTACATGTGCTACCACTTTACGGCAAAGTACCACCCCCCAAATGCTTGCTAACTTGAACCTAAGATGGCTAACATGCACCGGATTTCAAGTATAAATAGGGCATCAAATTCTCATTTGAAAGACACACCTTCCTACACTCTCTAAAATCAGTTTTTCCCAACTTTTATTTTCTCTCTTTTTTCTCTCTCACTCTTCTTTCTCTCTCTAAATTAATCTAATTTGGTGAGAGATAAGTAAGTGATTAATTATGTAATAGTTAGTAGTAGCTAGCTTCACGATGCAACGCTTTGGAATATTCGGAAGTAATATAAGTATCGTTTTGCTCGCAATAGTTACGGGTAATATTTATCCTTTTCTTTTATTAATTTTTCGTAATGTTCTTGTTTGATGTTTACAATTAATTAACGTTAGAAATGTTTATTGCCATGACTTGCAAGTAGTTGCTTATATGTTTGCCATGATTTAGATAGTTATCATGGGATGATATTAAATATTGTAAAGTAATATGACGGCCCCTATTCGACTGTTCACGGATATAGTGCTGGAAACGCTTTTTGCGAAGTACAAACGTATGGAAGTCTGGGATGACCGAAGGTAGTTATATTACGGATCAATACTATAAATGTGCTAAATGAGTTTCTGTTTATGGTTTAATTATAATACTATGAACGAATGATGGCATGTTTGGCAGACCGCTTATGACCAGACTGCCCCAACTTATTCCGGTAGGGTAAAACCTGTTTATGCGACTGTTTATTCAACATACCATGCCATGATATGGACATCTCTGACGACCGAGATTGGCGAATAGGATTCGAGGGTAGTCGTGGGCCTATGTGTTCAGTACATTTGGGAGAACTTCCGGTGTATTAATTGTAATTGTTTGTGTTTACTATCCATGTGACATATCTACTATCTGATTGCAGACAACTCTACGTTAGTTAGTTGATAGGATCGTAAAAACAACTCATTCCAATATAGCTTAAATTTATAAAAAAGAAACTTATATGAATGGGAATTATTATACATTGTTATTGTTTAAATATATGACACTAGACCTAATTTATGGAGTACCCTTTCCAGTTATCCACGTGACTATAACCTAGATATTAGGCAGTCATGAACCTTAATTGTGGTAAGTAGTTATCTGTGCCCATAGCATGCAATAAGTAAGATACAGTGGGACCACTCATTGCACATATTCGGTTTACATTTCTGCACTGCTTTACATTTACATCTGCTTTTAATTTAATTAGTTTTAGAGTGTCATTCTCACCGTCGATTACTCTTGACCGCATGTTGGATGTAAGAAGCCGTGGAACTATTCTATAAATGTACACTGGTTATTACTGAAAGGTATGGTCTGCATATGAGACACGTTTCAACAAACAGCGAATAATCCAGGGATGGATAACTGTTTGAAAAGGAGAGGTCTAGGTCATAAATCAAAGTAATTAGAGCTTAAGAAAGTATTAACAAGGTCTAGAAAGGATAGTCCAAAGTGACTTAGATACATAAACCCCCTTGATCTTACACATTTGATTATTTAAACATAACAAGTTAATAATTAGTTACACAATTAGAGGAACGAGTGATAAGCTTAGGTGTTAAGAACGGTCGGACCAATGAGATGATACGCTGCTTTATTCATGTACCTCAGTGTTTCACAAAGATAGGTTGCTTATCTTTCAACTAGGTAAGTATTTGAAGTTTTGCGAATTGCTCCGATCAGAATCACGATAACCTAGTTCCTAGTGACATGCCAATGGGAATTTAATTGGTAGGGTTCTAGTACCAAAGTCTGCCAATCTATTAATTCGAACGTGTCCCCATCATAAACACCATCCCGATATTATACTATCCCAAGTCATGGCAAACCACATCTTCCTTATCCTTAGTTGTTCCATACGTGATAGCTAGCTTATTTTAATTTTATTGCTTAGTAGTTTAAATTACATAAAAACCAAACAAAACCAACTATCTGAACCCCATCTTGAAGACTGAATTATCCAAACGAGCTCCGCTTCAAATTCGACCGTCTGGAGACGACCCTGATCATCCTTACCACGTACTAGTATCAGGTATTTGTACCTAGTACCAGTAGGTAGTTCGGAGGTTTGAGCCCTGAGCAAAATAAATTTTAAAACCCCCTGATCGCCCCCTCAGTCGTTACAATAGTACCAACAACACTGACAGCTGTGAGGCCATCAAGTTTTTGGCGCCGCTGCCGGGGACGGTAGTACGATTTGGAGCTTGTTCAAATAAGTTAGTTTTTAAGAGATCCTTTTTGAGTGGGACTCACCATCCTTATCAGAAGTTACTTTTTGCACGTAGTTTAGTGTAGTTAGGATTACCTTAGTATTAGTTTAGATTAAGTTCCCTTCTCACCCCTGCCTTTAATTCTGAAACCTTCTCCTTATGCCCTCTTTTCTGATCCCATGGGTAATGTTAACTCAAGGACAACAATTAGATCAAATGCAAAGTCTTGTTAATTCAATCGAAAATAGATGTAGAATGTGCGGTAATACCCACTTAGATGGGGAATGCCAAAGCCAAAGTATGATGTTTTCGGATAACGTAGGGTACTTAGATCCTCAAATACAATATCAATATGACCCCCATGCTGTCTAACCACATCCATACCAACCTTTTTATCCCCAACCATTCGAAATCTACCCACACTCACCTGACCCTGTATCTGAACCACAATCTTACGAGCTTCCTAACTTGAGAGATACGCCCCTAGCATGTCTCAGCAGTAATGCTGCTTTCTCACCTCCTTCCGACCCACTTGAAAAAATGATTAAAGAACAAGAAGACATACTTAGAAGCTTTACTAATAATATGTCTAAAATCATTACTAAACTACCAACACAAGCCCAAGAGAGTAGTGAGGAGAGTAGGAATCAAGCTAGAGCCAACTCTAGGATACAGAATGTTGAGAGATGCACACACTCCACATCTATTACACCCGACACAGACTTACATTCTCATGAGTTCGGTTACAATATCCCTTCAACTCCCACACTAACCCAATCTTCTAAACCTTCAATTTCACTTATTCCTGACCTATCAACGTCAAAGATCGACAGAGGGTATGTTCTAGAAGAACTTTCCGAACCACTGCATCTCAAAACTTTAGGCCGGAGTGACGAGGATGACGAGTTAGACGAAGAGATCGAGATGGAGAGCCCGAATTGGGAGGTTTACACATAAGACTCAGCTTCACATGGACTGGATGGATACATACCAATTCTGAGTAGTAAACTCATTCAAACTGATATGGTTGAACACGTCCCACAACCAGTTGTGGTCGACTGTATCCCGAAAATCCCTTTGATTGATTCACTTCCTGATCTAATAGACTTTACTAGTGCCTTAGAGGAGACAGAAACCCAAGTATTTTATGAAAATGTTGCTATGAGATTGGAGACGCTAATGGACATTGTCCCACCTCCATGCCCAGAGTACAACATTCTCATCAAACCAAAGACTTTAGGAAGCAAGGTGGGTTTTGCATCAAGAGCACCTTACAAACCTTCTCTCCATTACATAATGACGTACATGTCATGAAGTGATAAGGACCTCTTTGATCAACCCGAACAACCCAAAACTCAAGAGGTATAAAAAGTCGAGAGCTTTGTTTTACCTCAAGTAAAATAAATCACTTACTTTGCCACGCCTTCTTGCCTGATTGAACATACCCTGACGATAATTTGCTTTAATCCCTTAGGTATGTACCAATATTTCCGCTTGTGTCTACTGATGGATGCAAAGGAGCCCCCTAGATTTCCTAAGAAATAGGTTTGGAGTCAAGCTAGTGACTCGAACAAAAACAAACGCTTCTCGGGAGGCAACCCGTGTCTAACATAGGATTATCAGTAGTAGTTAAAGTAGTTTAAGTAGTGAACTAACACAAATAAGTAGAGATGAAGCCCTGGAATAAATGTTTAAAGTTTCTCAGATTTTTTTAAAATGATGGTTTTTAAGATGACTTGCAATTTAAAGTCTCATATGCATTGAAGTCCTTTGTTAAAACATTAAAATCTTCCTTCTCCCACTTGTTTGAACTTCACCATTATTTATATATTCTCAAACATCCTTTTACTAACAAATGAACCTAGGATAAGCAATACAATAGGTACCTAGGACATCTTGCACCCTCAGTCACATATAATGAGCTTTGAGGTATTTGCATATATTTATGTGAACATACATGAGACCTTTTAAGGCTTTTTCTAATAACATAGTTTGTATGTCAATATGTGAATTGTGCTCAAACTCATTGACAAATGTGTGCTTTAGATACGTCTATACTTGGCTACCTAATCTGTTGATACTAGTATAATGTTTGTTTTGCGGAAGTATATGATTAGACTCCAAGTCATATACCGGTTTGTTTTCAAAATACATTTGAAAATGAGTCTACGATTTAGAGAATAATCATCCATCTTTTTGATCACATTCACCCATTACTTGTAAAAATGACTAAAAGATAGGTACTTACGCCTATGGATGGGGAATCTTTATAATGGTGAAATGGCAAATGGGAGCACCATAGTCCATTAGATCTAGAAACAAATTGAGCATCTCGCTTCAAGGGAAATGATAGAATAATAGGATACAAAGAAGTAGATCGGGTTTGACAACGGAATTGGAAATCTTATCCGATAAGGATCATATCAAAGACACCAGTCAATCGGGAGAGATCACAGAACCCGTTGTGTAACACCCCCAAATTTACTGTTTAGCGGAAGCATACATTGGGTGTTACAAATCGTTAATCAAAGCACACAAGATATAGCAAACGACCACTATATGCGTTGTTTAGAACTTGTATTGATAAAAACATAAGTTTACATCAAAATAACGTTACATTAGCTCAGTTTCTGAAATTCAGATATTTACATCACATAATTACTTTATACAAAATATAATAATGCAATTTAAATCTCTAATTGTATGAATCCTGACTCGAGCTAATGATTCCTGCTTGGGCAGTCCAACCTATTGCTGTGTACCTGTGATACATGCTAAAATGGGTCAGCGAAACGCTGGTGAGCTCACAGGTTTGTATGTCAACAATAATTGTATGAACCGCAAGATTTATAATTGAATTTAAAATGCAATTAAGCAAAATAAAAGTTATACAGCCATGAGCGCATAGTCTGAGCTTAACTTGAGTGTCAGGTCCAATTAAGGAAACCCAACTGAGGTGCCTCCTACGAGTGCCTAATCTACACTCGTCTTCCCAAATGCTAATACGTCCGTTTGACCAGTTAGTGCGTGCTAACCCGGACGAGGATTGTCAATCCTATATGATATCATATACTAACATTCACGCTACAGATGTATTACCAGACTATGCTATGGAGGGCTTTAGTGATTAGTTAAAAACAACTCATGTAGTATTTGCTTGATTTGTACTTGCGTTCAACATGTAAATAAAACGAGCAATGTAATCACACCCCTGAGTAAAATAGTAAAATAGGGGCCATGAGACTCACCTGAGTCTTGGAGTGTTTATCTAGATAGACTGAAATTGATTAGCTGTGAGTAGATGTCCGAAACTTGTAACCTGAGGGTGTCCATGACACGCGATGGTTATTAATATGTGTAGGTAGTTACAAAGACTACCTTTGTAGTTGTTTATCCAAATTACCCCGATTTGGTTGATTTGTCTTGCCCAAATTACTACGATTTGGTTGATTGACTTGAGTTTTTGAAAACGTGTACGGCCCGTTGGTGACTGTTTGTAATAATAATCTCGACTTTTATTATTATATTCGTGTGTTTGTATACTTAACAAAGTATATATGTCTCGTGTATAAGTTGTATCATATCCGATTTGTTTGGTATAAAATGTTTCAAGACTTAGAAAATACTTCTAGTTTTCTGTTTTTGGCGACACTTGGCTAGTGTCGCTATAGGCGACACTAGTTAGGCGACACCGCGACACTAGGTGAGTGTCGCTATAGGCGGCACTTGTTAGGTGACACTTGGTGACACTTAAATAGTGTCGCTATAGGGGCGACACTTAGGTATTTCGACACTTAGCTAGTGTCGCTAGCACTGTTTGTGGCACACTAGCGACACTTCCAACTGTTCGCCAGAATTTGAGCCGAAAACGAGTTTTCCGGCCACTTTTCGACCCAAATCTTTTACCCAACCCATATTTGGACATTTTAAATATGGAGAAACAATAAACAAACGAAAACACACCAAATAGAAAGGTTTCGAGATTTGGTCGAAAACTTACGCAGTGGCGAATCAAAATTCAGAATAGGTAGCTTTGTAAATCGCGACGTGGTGGTTCTTTTTCTCCAAATGAGTCTTGAATTTTGATGTTGTTTAGTGGTAGTATTTAGTGGATTTAGGTGATGGATGATGAGATGATTTTGAAAGAAAAAAAAAAGGAAGAAAAGAGAGAGAGTAGAGATGATGGTGATGATGGAAATGGAAAAGGGTGTGGGGCTTCCCCCTTTTTCCTTGGGCCGGTGTGGTGGGGCCCACCCAAGGTGGGTGTGTCCCAAATTCTTAATCCCTGCGTTCGCGCTCCGTACGGTGTTCGTTTTCCCGATCGTTTAATTATTAAATAATTATTTTATACGTTTGAATATACATTTTAAAATACAAATAATTACTTAATATTTTCGTTGAAGTATTTAGCCAAATACTTAATAATTGAGTTATATAATATAACTTAACTTGTTTCGTTTTGTTGGTGCGTTTAATATTTTAATCGCGTAAACCTTGTTTGTACGATACGAAATTGAATTGAAATATTATCGAAATAATATTTTGGATAAGATATCGTTATTAAATAATATTATATTATTTAATAAAATTGTTCACCAACGTCCGTATTAATTGAACTGAATTACATTCGATTTGAAACTTGTACGATTCAATCAAATCGTATAATTGTATATATTCAACAATATATATTACTTGTACGTTAATTAGCCTAACACATAGCTAATTACATGTATTTACAATTGATTAGGCACTAATTACTAGTCCTAATTGGACGGGTGTCACATTCTCCCCTGTTAGAAGAATTTCATCCCGAAATTTAGTTCGATGTCGGATTTGATGTAGAGTCAGTGAATAACTGAGGATACTTGAGTCGCATGGTCCTCCCATTCCCAGGTGAATTCCGGACCACGCCGCGAATTCCACCTGACCTTTACAATAGGAATACGACTTTGCTTGAGTTGTTTGACCTCACGGTCCATGATTTCGGCGGGTTCTTCAAGAAAGTGAAGCTTGTTATCGACTCGGATCTCATCGAGTGGGATGATAAGTGTCTCATCAGACAGGCACTTTTTCAAATTTGAAATGTGAAAGGTGGGGTGCACGCTGCTGAGCTCGGAGGGTAGCTGCAATCGATAAGCCACTGGGCCAATCCTCTCAAGGATCTCGAATGGTCCAATGTATCTGGGATTTAACTTCCCTCGTTTGCCGAATCGGATTATGCCTTTCCAAGGCGATACTTTGAGTAGTACTCGATCCCCAACCTGGAACTCGAGTGGTTTGCGTCTCACGTCAGCATAACTTTTCTGACGATCACGTGCGGCCTTGAGTTTGTTTTGAATCTCGACTATTTTCTCGGTTAATGATTTCCGGACCCGTGAGTTGGCTATCCCCAACTTCAGTCCAACAGATAGGTGAGCGGCACTTACGACCCGTACAGTGCCTCGAATGGTGCAGCCCCAATACTGGTATGGTAGCTGTTGTTGTACGAAAACTCGCACAATGGTAGGTGTTGTTCCCAGTTTACACCGAAGTCAACTACGCAGGCTCGTAGCATATCCTCAAGTGTTTGAATTGTTCGTTCACTTTGGCCGTCGGTTTGAGGATGGTATGCGGTACTCATATCAAGACGGGTACCCAGTGATATTTGAAGTGATTGCCAAAAGTGAGATGTGAAGAGACTATCCCTATCAAAGATAATCGAGATTGGAACACCGTGTCGGGTTACGATTTCTTTCAGATAGATTCGGGTGAGGCGTTCCATTTTATCGGTTTCCTTGATTGCCAAGAAGTGAGCAGATTTCGTGAGACGATCGACGATCACCCAAATGGTGTCGCAACCGCTCGATGACTTGGGTAGTTTGGTTATGAAATCCATGGCGATTTGTTCCCATTTCCATTCAGGAATGCTGGGTTGTTGAAGTAAGCCAGAAGGTTTTTGATATTCGGCTTTAACCTTTGAGCAAGTAAGACACTTGCTAACGTAAGTGGAGATTTCGGCTTTCATGTTCGGCCACCAATAAAACTCCTTGATACCGTGATAAATTTTGTCGGATCCCGGATGAATAGAATATTTGGACTTGTGAGCTTCATCCATCACCAAGTCTCGCAGGTTCCCAAAACTAGGCAACCAGATTCGATTTGAGAAACACCTAACTCCGTTAGGTTTGATTTCGAATTTTTTATCCATGCCCCGCAAGGCTTCATTTTTGATGTTATCAGGTTTCAAAGCTTCGAGTTGAGCAGTGAGAATCTGAATGTTCAGATCGTTGTGAATGGTCATACTGAGGGCTCGGACTCAAAGTGGTTTCGATCGTTCTTTTCGACTGAGGGCTTCGGCAACAACATTTGCCTTACCCGGATGGTATTTGATTTCACAATCGTAATCGGTAAGCAACTCGACCCATCGACGTTGCCTCATGTTGAGATCCTTTTGATCGAATATGTATTGGAGACTCTTATGGTCGGTAAAAATGGTGCACTTAGTGCCATAGAGATAATGTCTCCAGATTTTGAGAGCGAACACGATAGCTCCAAGTTCGAGGTCGTGAGTAGTGTAGTTCTTTTCGTGGATTTTGAGTTGTCGTGAGGCGTAAGCAATGACCTTGTCCCGTCGCATCAGCACGCAACCGAGACCTTGATGGGAAGCATCGCAGTATACCACGAAGTCATCGGTGCCTTCGGGTAGAGATAAGATTGGAACACTGCAAAGCTTTTATTTTAGAAGTTGAAATGCTGACTCGTGTTTTTCAGTTCAGTCGAACTTTTTATCTTTTTGAGTCAGGGTTGTGAGTGGCAAGGCTATTTTTGAGAAGTTCTCAATGAATCGTCGATAGTAACCAGCCAGTCCTAAGAACTGTCGTACTTCTGTTGGAGTTGTCGGCGATTGCCAATTTTTGATAGCCTCGATTTTTGAAAGATCCACATGGATTCCCTGACTATCGATGACATGTCCAAGAAATTGAACGGTTCGTATCCAGAACTCACACTTGGAGAATTTGGCTTAAAGCTCCTCGTGTCTAAGTAGTTCTAGAATGGTTTTGAGGTGTTGCGCGTGTTCCTATTCGTTTCGCGAGTATATGAGGATGTCGTCAATGAAGACAATGATGAACTTGTCGAGGTAAGGTTTGCACAACCGATTCATAAGGTCCATGAATACAGCCGGTGCGTTGGTTAGGCCGAATGGCAACACTTGGAATTCGTAATGCCCATAACGGGTTCTGAAAGCAGTTTTCGGGATGTGTTGCGCCGTCAGAGTGCTGACACAGCCGCGGTCGTTTTCCAAGGGGGGTTGGCACGGTGGTCCTGCAGGCAACGACGCAACAACGTGTGAACGTGTTAGGTTTTAAATTTATATGAGCTGGGGCTCAAACTATAAGTACTACCTACTTTTGGGGAGTAAGCAGTAAGTATAACTCGAGTGTCGTTCTTAAAATCGGAGCGAATGGAACCAAAAGGGACTTACCGTAAATGAGCTTTCTGATAGGATGGGTTTATAAAAGTAGGTAGGTTTTGGTTGGTTATCTAAGCTAATACTAAATAAAACAAGTAAATTAAACAGAGAGTAGGCAACAGGTAGAGCGTGATTGCTGAAACTTCGATAATTAGGGTTTCTGGATGATATTCATTAGACAGATGATTGGAGACTACCTTGGGCAAAACATCAGACGGACAGTCGGTGTAAACACTAGGACCCTACATTTTAGTCTAAAAGCCTAAAAGCATATGTCACTGAATCCTAGGTTATCCTGATGCTGATCAGAAACAGGTTGTTCAAACCCCCCTCACTTGCCTTGTAAGACTAAGCGACCTCTACGGATGATATATCCTGGGTGTAGGCATAAGGTAACAAACTGCAATTTTCTATCTGACCTTTCTTAACACCTAAATCTATCTGAGTTTATCTAGGTAAGTACTAATTGTATGTTGTATATGTTGAGCTGTCGGTTATGTTGAGTTAAGCGGTTTAAGCATCTTGTATTACAGCCGAATACTTGCTTTCTTTTCAAAACTCATTTATTACTGGTTTAAGCATAATTAACTCCGTCATGAATTAGACCCTCCTTTTCTATCAGGCGTTCATCCCTAGGAATACTCACGGTGTACAGTGCATTTGGCATATCCACAGTGTTCCAGACTCAAGGTATACTCACGGTGTACAGTGCATTTGGCATATCCACAGTGTTCCAGACTCAAGGCATACTAACGGTGTACTGTACGTTAAAGTAGTTCCACAGCTGTATGTTAACCTTGGTGTACTAACGGTGTACGGTGCAGTGAGCATTTCCACAGCTGTATTTGAACCTTGGTGTACTAACAGTGTACGGTGCAGCGAGCATTTCCACAGCTTTATTGTTCCTAGACCCATATTCTAAAAGGGTGACTTCTAGGTATTCCACGATGAAATAAACCTACGGCAGTTCCTTAGCTTTTCCCGCGTATTTAAACGTTATACGAAGTACTGTGCCGTTTTACGGAATATTCATAGCTTCATACTGTAATATGAGATAACTATATCTACGTAGTATTAGGGTTGATCAGATCCTATCCTAAGGCAATAGTCACGTGAAAGACTGGAAAGGGTGGACACTGAATTAAGTCTATATTCATGTAAAACTCAACCAGATACACAACAAAACAATCACCAATCATAATACTGGGGACATTATTCCATAACGGATTGTGCCCACGACTTTCATAGCTTCCACGTTCCGTACTACACACATTCGTGATGATTCCGGCGCTATACAAATGAAAGCCGTATAACGTTACTTCCGTTATTTCATAATGTTTATCCCACTGAATTAAATATCATCCATAATCCTAATATCTACATTTCAACAATCACAGTATTAAACTACGTAAATAGCATGGCAATATTCGCAACACAAACAAAGATATCATGCAAACAAAACATAATAACCGTAAGTAAAGGAATAAGTAATAACCAGTATTTAAGCAGCGTAACACTGAGTAGTACAAGCTAGAATCTTGAAAACTTCAATACAATAAAATTCCCAAGCTACAGCTATCTTCCCCATTCGAACCGTGCCTACATCTCTCTAATTCTCTAGAGAGAGAAACTAGAGAGAGAAGCTAACCTAATCTAATTCTCCTCTAACTCCTAAGAGTAGTGCTAGAGAGAGAATGTGTGTGAGAGAGAAAGTGAGAGAATTCTATGAAGAATGGTGTGTGAAATGAGGTGAATGAGGTCTTCTATTTATAGGCAAGCCTTGGATCCAAGAGTACAAGTCCACAAGCACACGTACAAGCCAAAGAAGCAAGGAAGAGGCCGTGTGAGACCAAAGTAGGCCATACACGGCCCTATACAGGCCGTACACGGCTATGTATAGGCCGTACACGGTCACATCAAGGCCGTACACGGCTTGGTGGTGGCCGTGTGCTAGGCCGTGTGATTTTTCCGACTTTTCTCGCATCTTCGGGAGGCCGTATCTTCTTCGTTTCGCGTCCGATTGACTTGATTCTTTCGCCTACGGCTTCGTAATTCTGTTACGCTTCTAATGATGCCAATTTGGTAGAAATTGGATGTGTGGGGCCCGGGCGTGTTCAGAATTCGTTTTGTAGCTTTCGGCTGCGCTGTAACTTGCATAACTTTCTCGTCCTTGATCCGTTCTGAGCAATCCTTATATCCACGTTCTCGTAATCTTCATAGCTACAAAATAAGACTATTATGAGGTTCTGGTATGAAGTTTACAGTAGAATTAGGGTTGGGCTCAGAATAGTGCCTATTTAGGTCAGTTTTCTGCCCTTTTTGCTTGATTTTCAAAAGACCGACAAGTTTACACCTTTCTAACAAAAGTTAATGAATAATTATGATTTTAAGATGTATTTGTTAGAAAAGAGCTAAATATGGGGCAATTAATGCATGTAAAAACGTGACTTTTTGCGATACATCAAATATCCCACACTTAAGCTTTTGCTTGTCCTCAAGCAAACCTCATTTGGAAAATAGTTTTTTGAAAAATTATTTTGGATGCTTAGAGTATTATTTTTTTTGCAGAAAGTCACTTTCTTCAAAGTAGATAAATCTTTTCGGAAAGCAAGCATCAACAAAAATTAACTATACTTAAACATAAAATAGATCAACCCTTTTTGGCATGCTTTGCAACTCTCGACACGTAGATGTACATGACTGGGCGATTCTCACAAGTGGGTCACTCAATTCACTCAAAGTGTATCGGGTTACCTATGATCTATAGAAACGAAATCGCTCATTGCCAGTCATGCAGTGCTTATCGTCATAGGCTTGGTCGAGAATCGAATCTCCACCACTCCTTTGAGAATGGTGCTAATTATCCCAAGGCATTTCAGTGGGTTGTGTGAGTAAGAGTAAGGTAGGTAAGGATAGGGGTAGTTTGGTCAATGGTTTTAGGGTTTTTGAACTTCAGACCCGGAGCTTTTCAAAGATCAAAGCAAGTTTCACTTGAGATAACTTCTAGAGTAGACTCATCTCCTAGATGAATAATCTCTTCTCTTGATGTTTCTTTTGAGTTCTGATTGATTTTTCTTCTTTGGAGAGTAGTCTTCTTCTTCTAGGAGTTCTCCAAGGTCTGCTTTTTTTTTTTTTTTTCTTTTTCTTTTCTTTTTCTTATTTTTATGACCTTGGAGATCCTTCATATAGTGAGACATCTTTGACTTCTCTTTTGACAAGTACCAATTTTTCGTACTGTCTTTAGCGGATAATATCTTCGTGATGAGTAATAACTTCGCTTTCGTACCGTATCTTCACTTTAGATTTCTTTCTTTAAACTCTTGATAGGTACGGAGAGATGTTTGAAGATGAGACACCAATAGAAAGATATTTCAAGTAGCCCTTACTTATGATCTATGAAGATTCACGAGCTGGAATGGTGTTTGGTGGGAAAGTGTTTGTGTTGTGGGGAAGTGTTTTAGGGTTGGGAAATGAAATAGGCTAAGGCTCAAAGGGTTTTCTAATTGGATCATCAACAATCTTTTAAAAAGAAAGTTGGAAGGGTTGGCTTGAAAAGATATGAAAGAAATGGGTTAATCCTAATAAATGCCAAGATCATCTAATTGCACCTATACCGCGTACGGCACTCATTGGTATGGTCTCGAAACGCATTCAGGAGCAAGTTCTAATTCAAAGACACATGCATCGGCGCACACTCAGAAATGAAAGTGAAGCATTAAAAGTGAATGCTTATTAAAGGCTCAAGTACCTCACAATCAAAGGGTTATATGCACCAAGTCATGCGATGCCTAGAGGATTTCTCAATTTTCAGTTTAAGATACGTTCTTATCTTTGCCTTATCTTACTTTCCAAAGCAATTTATTTATTTTGACAGAAGGTTTATCTCTTTTAAAAGAATATTCTAAGACTAAAATCTTTTGAAAATATTCGAAATCAACCGAATGGATGTCGAACATCGTCGAGGTTGGGTTTTCGAATGTTTTGGTGATTAAAAATCTCAACCTTTTGGGTTGGTTTTGCGAAAATTTTTTGAAAAAGTTTGAATGAAAACGGAGGTATTACTTTGGACAGGCAAATATAAACTTGCGGTATATATATACCGTGTATCCCACACTTAAAACAACATTGTCCTCAATGTTCATTGCTAAGACGTAGGATTTTCTTCGGGAAAAATCCCACACTTAGGTTTTGAAATAGTGGAACAATTTTTAAGTGTTTTGAAAAATTTGGTGGGATGGAATCCCACACTTAGAATTTAGGCATATTTGGATATATGGTAATGGTGAAAATCATGACAAAAAGAAAGGAACTTCCCTACGATAGAGACGGGGAGATGGTTTTAAGAAAGAAGCGGCGGTCTGCAGGTGATTGAAATTCCTTGGTTGAATCCATGCAGAAAGCAGTTTCTTCGTGAATGATTGGCATCTCCTTTCCTCAATTCTCATTTGCACAAACACAATTCACTTATTCTAACTAAGAAGAAAAACAGAAATAAAAACATAATAAGTAAACTAAATAACTGATAACTAAATGATAAAAGAAAAAGAAACTAAACAGACTATGTCTGATAGTTCATGTTCCAAAAATATAACAAAGTAAAGTTCCACAACCACACAACAAGTCAAAAGTATGGAATAGAGGAAATAGTAAGTATGTAGATATGGGTGCACAGATCTAGGGTGCTGGAGAACCCTGGTCAGAGTCCTGAACAGAAGGCTGGACCGGTGGAGGAACTGAGGAAGGTCCGGCAACTGACTGCTGACCACTGGAGACTCTCTGCTCCTCTGACCTCACCTGCCTATACTGCATCAATACATCTCTAAGGGAGCAAGCAGGTAACTTCATCGGATCATCTAATGCCAACTGTCTGAAATCCTCAAAAGTCATCCCCTCTCGCTCCATCTTGGATCTGTAGATGTGCCTAAGTATCTCCTCTGTAGGAAGCTGATCAGAAGGTATAGGGTCTAATGCCAACAATCCCTGAAACTCTGATAAGGTGAATGGATCAGTGCCCAAATGAACAACATCTGGCCGGTAGGAACCAACAGCCTCTCCTCCTGCGGACTGCTGAGAAGAACGGGCTCTACGGGCTGACATAGTAGGATGTGGGAATGTAGCATCAACCGATAAACAATGCTCGACTGACTGTGTGGGTGGAATGGTAGTGGTAGGTGGTATGTGGGTAGTGTATGGTGGTATGGTAGTAGGTGGTGGAATGGTAGTAGATGGTGGAATGGTAGTGGATGGTGGAGCTGGTGGTAGTGGCACACACTCGTACAGGAGCGGCTCGGGAGCTGGAATACCTAAAGCCCTAGCTATAAGTGCCTGATGCGCGTTGTTGGCAGCCAACGCGTGCAATATTAAGTACTGGGTCAAGGGAGTGACTGGATCTGTATGTCGTATCTGAGCTCGGGGACCTGATGTCCCAACCCCAGCATCCCTGACTGGTGTCCTGGTACTCCTAGGCACAGCCGGTACTCTATCTACTCTATCAACAACCGGAGTCTCAACATCCTCCTCTCTGACCCTCTTCTTGGTCATGAAACATCCAGGGATAAGCTCATCAGTGTCCTTCCAGTAACACTGTCTCTCAGAACCCTCAGTGATCAAATGGATCTGCTTGCAGTAGTCCAAGTCACATGGTAATGAAGTGGAAGACACTCTATACTCGGCCTCATGACTCTTTTTCAAGAGTCGCATCCCTCTCAACAATCTGGTGATGAAAGCTCCCATAAACACATGCTTCGTCAGGTCCAAGTTCTTCTCCTTCGCCATCCTCTCAGCAATAATGCAAGCCACATTGATATTCTGGCGGCTCATGATAGCATCAATGATATATAGCTCATCCCCATTTATCGGCCCGGTCTCCTTCTTTCCCATTATAGATGTAACAATCAGCTTGTGTAGGAGACGTAGCTGAGGTAGAATCAAGGCCGAGGACTTGGCACCACAAGTATAATGTGTGCCCGTCAGCTCACTCCAAATGACTCTATGGCTCCTCTCGGGAAGATGAGGAATCGTCTGATGACTATGTAAGAACCAATCTGAGCTAATCTGATCCGCTGAATACAATCCCAAATGTCTAGCTAAGCTCGAAATAGAGACACTCTGGCTCTTCCCTCGGTATCTAAATGCTATTTTCTTGTCATCTCCAATCCCTAACTCTGGGTTAAGCTCAAATGTCATCAAAAACTCAGTGACAACCTCGGGGTATATGGGCTCACGAATGCTAAAAAGCTGGATCCACGAGTCGAACTTATGTTCCTGAACCTCATATCCTATCAAATTCCTCAACCTGTCCTCGATTCCAAGTTTCCCCATGTCTTCCCAAACTATGTACCGATTACTTCCAAATGTCCTCTTTAGCCATTTCCGAATCAAAGTCTTTTCTTGTGTAGTTTTGGCCAAATAAGCTAGAGTAGGTGGAATCGGGTCCATCTGTTTAAGAAAAACAAGGAAACAAATCATATAACAATAATTGGACAATATAATATTTATTCCAAATTTTCAGAAAAAATTCGAAATGTAGGCTTTAGATTTTGCAATTATCCCATTATTATTTTTATGAATACCCTAAAAACCGCAATCATCAATCCGCAATTTATCCAAATAAACAAAACCGCAGCTTTCCTATTTCTAAGTAATCGAATAATCAAGCAAGCATCATGATTATAAATCATATAATTACCTTACTATGATTAAAACAAGCAAGCAAAGCGATTTTATTTACCATCCATCATTTTGTTTAAGCATAAGACTTTTAATTAGAGGATAATTAATTCGAAATCTCACTAACTTTATTAATTAAAGTAGTGCTACTCCAAATATATTTAATTGCATTTTCATGAAGCAAATTATACAAAGTTTAAAATAAATACCATTTTAAAAGATAATGATTTTAATTAAAGAAATGGTTTTTAAATAGTTTTGTATAAAAAGCCTTACTTTAATTCATAAGCATGCAATCAAATTAATCCTCTAATCTTTAATAATCAATTACTCATGTAAACTAATCATTTTAAGCGCAAATTAATCACCGAAAAGTCAATCATAAGCAAATAATCATTCAAGAAAGTCAAAATAGCTAAAACCCTAACAAAAAGTCAACATTCAAAATCAAAACATCAAATCTAGCCATGGAAACCTCAAATTACTTCCGCAAACATGTTAACAATCAAGCATATAGCACTTTGCAAGCAAAAAGCATGGAACTTGATGATCAAAACTCAAGATCTAAGCATAAACCCTATCTTCATAAAAGTATTCAAAATCATGATTTTAGGTTAGAATCATACCTCAACCTTGATGTAAAGATGTTCTAGATGCAAAAGAGATGAAGATATGGAAGATTTGAAGCTTGATTTGAAGAAAAATGATGGAAAAATGGAGAAATGGAGATGGTGATGGTGGGTGACGGTTTTGGAGAAGAAAAGAGGAAGAAGAAGTTGCTTTTTACTTTTTGTAAAAGTGGTGGAAGCTTCCTTTGCTTTATGTATTTTTAAATTGCATTTTTAATATGCAATTTCAACTTAAATGCGAACGAAACGAAACGTATACTTGGGTTTTTAAAGTTGAAACATTTTTTTTTTTTTTTTTTGAAAATCAACCAAGATACGTACGAAACTTTCGTATTTAAATTCGTATATTAAAAACGTAACATTAATTCGCGTGCGAAAACATTTTCGTTTTTAAATACGTTTTATTAAATCTTTTTGTGTTCTTTAAAATTCAAAACCAATCCAAATAAAATTTTCCAAAATTCAAATTAAAAACTTTGTCAAATTTCTGAAACGTTTGGACTGTTCGCGAAAATTCGTTTAAAAACTTACGCATTTAAACTCTAAAGAACGTTTTTCTTCGTTTTTATAAAAGTAAATTAAAAGAAAATCTAATTAAAATTATTTTTGTCCTAATTAACGAAATATTCAAACCTATTTACATCAGACCATCACCATTTATCTGTCAGTGCTTGTGACGGCACTTTCAGATAAGCCTGAAACATGCGAGAAAGTGTGGCGAAGAACGAACGTACCTTGAAGCGCTTTAATGATACTATGAATTAGGTCAGCGGGATTTATATAATAACGCTCAAATTCTCGTAAGAATTCTTTTTCTTCTTGACCTAATGCTAGTAACGCATCAATGAATTGGTTAAATGCTCGTCTTACCTTTCTCGGATTCGAAATACCGTCCCTGAATCCTGTGTCTATAAAACATAGATCAAAGAGCAATTCTCTGATAACATGCTGAAATTCCTTTTCTTCTTCTGAATCAGGGTTTCCAGAAGTAGAGTGAACTACTCGTGAAATCTTTCTGATGTAAATCCTTTGTTGCTCAGTAAAAGGGAATTTAGATGTTAGTAACAACTGAGTAAGCTTAACATGGATTTCTTTTCTCTTTTGAAAGAAAGCAGAATCCATGGCTTCCTCAGTAGAATTAGGAAAAATTGATCTCAGTTCATTAATCAGATAAGTGGCAGGATCAACAAAGAACAGTTTAACGCATGGAATCAAAGTATAAGTGATAGGGGCTCTTTCAATCCAAAATTCGAGCTCGTCAATCAGGGCAGCAACATAACGATTAATCTTAATCTGTGAAACAGATGGATACTCGGTGCTAGCTATTAGATCCATTAGTAGGTCTAACTCTGATTTCAGTGATAACTCGTCTTTTTATTGTAATTAGTACGTAGACATGTTATTATCCTATCAATCACTACAAAGGTCTTCCTCTGCTCAGTTGAAAAAGGGAAATCTGATATCTTAAGGTTTCTAAGAAAATTAGCACAGATATCTATTCTCCTACTGGGCTTGTGAAAGTTTTCTAAGTGATGTTCATTACTTGATTCTGGTGGGTTGTTACTTGGTGCAGTGTTGGGCAAGGTTGGTGGTTCTAGTTCAGGATCCTCCGAACACTGGAGACGCTTATCCACTTCTTCACTTTGGAAAAGAGTAGTGGGGTAGGCTCGTAATATATTTGGAAGATCATACCGGAAGTATTCATCTAAGCAATGAAGTCGCTCATTTAAATCCATCCAAGGCATTGGTGGATAGAAGAAAACTTCAATACCGAAAGGAACGTCTTCTGGTAGGGTGGCAGGTCTAAGGTAATGTGGATATCTAGATAAGATTGATAAAATCTCAGGGTCAAGTGTGGGTTGACCACTTAATTCAACAGTGACAGAAGGTGGAATCTTGTGTTGAGATATATCAAAACCTAGGTCTAAGGATGAATATTCGTCAATCTCAACTTCCTGGTTAACACAGACCTCTTTGTGGGAAGACACAAAGAATTCTGCATCGTCCATGATCGTTATCTCATCCATAGGAGAAATAAGATTGGAAGGAGAATTAGGGTTTTTATGGTTTTCTAATTTTTTTTTTTTTTTTTTTTTTTTTTTTTTTGTATTTTAATTAACTACTAAAGCAAGTAACTTCCTAAGTAATGAAAATCTTAAGGAAGGGTCTCCTAAAAGTCAACTATCTACGGTAATCTTAAAGTTCACTACGCTCAACCGATCCCCGGCAGCGGCGCCAAAAACCTGTTGCGCCGTCAGAGTACTGACACAGCCGCGGTCGTTTTCCCAGGGGGGTTGGCATGGCGGTCCTGCAGGCAACGACGCAACAACGTGTGAACGTGTTAGGTTTTAAATTTATATGAGCTGGGGCTCAAACTATAAGTACTACCTACTTTTGGGGAGTAAGCAGTAAGTATAACTCGAGTGTCGTTCTTAAAATCGGAGCGAATGGAACCAAAAAGGACTTACCGTAAATGAGCTTTCTGATAGGATGGGTTTATAAAAGTAGGTAGGTTTTGGTTGGTTATCTAAGCTAATACTAAATAAAACAAGTAAATTAAACAGAGAGTAGGCAACAGGTAGAGCGTGATTGCTGAAACTTCGATAATTAGGGTTTCTGGATGATATTCATTAGACAGATGATTGGAGACTACCTTGGGCAAAACATCAGACGGACAGTCGGTGTAAACACTAGGACCCTACGTTTTAGTCTAAAAGCCTAAAAGCATATGTCACTGAATCCTAGGTTATCCTGATGCTGATCAGAAACAGGTTGTTCAAACCCCCCTCACTTGCCTTGTAAGACTAAGCGACCTCTACGGATGATATATCCTGGGTGTAGGCATAAGGTAACAAACTGCAATTTTCTATCTGACCTTTCTTAACACCTAAATCTATCTGAGTTTATCTAGGTAAGTACTAATTGTATGTTGTATATGTTGAGCTGTCGGTTATGTTGAGTTAAGCGGTTTAAGCATCTTGTATTACAGCCGAATACTTGCTTTCTTTTCAAAACTCATTTATTACTGGTTTAAGCATAATTAACTCCGTCATGAATTAGACCCTCCTTTTCTATCAGGCGTTCATCCCTAGGAATACTCACGGTGTACAGTGCATTTGGCATATCCACAGTGTTCCAGACTCAAGGTATACTCACGGTGTACAGTGCATTTGGCATATCCACAGTGTTCCAGACTCAAGGCATACTAACGGTGTACTGTACGTTAAAGTAGTTCCACAGCTGTATGTTAACCTTGGTGTACTAACGGTGTACGGTGCAGTGAGCATTTCCACAGCTGTATTTGAACCTTGGTGTACTAACGGTGTACGGTGCAGCGAGCATTTCCACAGCTTTATTGTTCCTAGACCCATATTCTAAAAGGGTGACTTCTAGGTATTCCACGATGAAATAAACCTACGGCAGTTCCTTAGCTTTTCCCGCGTATTTAAACGTTATACGAAGTACTGTGCCGTTTTACGGAATATTCATAGCTTCATACTGTAATATGAGATAACTATATCTACGTAGTATTAGGGTTGATCAGATCCTATCCTAAGGCAATAGTCACGTGAAAGACTGGAAAGGGTGGACACTGAATTAAGTCTATATTCATGTAAAACTCAACCAGATACACAACAAAACAATCACCAATCATAATACTGGGGACATTATTCCATAACGGATTGTGCCCACGACTTTCATAGCTTCCACGTTCCGTACTACACACATTCGTGATGATTCCGGCGCTATACAAATGAAAGCCGTATAACGTTACTTCCGTTATTTCATAATGTTTATCCCACTGAATTAAATATCATCCATAATCCTAATATATACATTTCAACAATCACAGTATTAAACTACGTAAATAGCATGGCAATATTCGCAACACAAACAAAGATATCATGCAAACAAAACATAATAACCGTAAGTAAAGGAATAAGTAATAACCAGTATTTAAGCAGTGTAACACTGAGTAGTACAAGCTAGAATCTTGAAAACTTCAATACAATAAAATTCCCAAGCTACAGCTATCTTCCCCACTCGAACCGTGCCTACATCTCTCTAGTTCTCTAGAGAGAGAAACTAGAGAGAGAAGCTAACCTAATCTAATTCTCCTCTAACTCCTAAGAGTAGTGCTAGAGAGAGAATGTGTGTGAGAGAGAAAGTGAGAGAATTCTATGAAGAATGGTTTGTGAAATGAGGTGAATGAGGTCTTCTATTTATAGGCAAGCCTTGGATCCAAGAGTACAAGTCCACAAGCACACGTACAAGCCAAAGAAGCAAGGAAGAGGCCGTGTGAGACCAAAGTAGGCCATACACGGTCACATCAAGGCCGTACACGGCTTGGTGGTGGCCGTGTGCTAGGCCTTTTGATTTTTCCGACTTTTCTCGCATCTTCGGGAGGCCGTATCTTCTTCGTTTCGCGTCCGATTGACTTGATTCTTTCGCCTACGGCTTCGTTATTCCGTTACACTTCTAATGATGCCAATTTGGTAGAAATTGGATGTGTGGGGCCCGGGCGTGTTCAGAATACGTTTTGTAGCTTTCGGCTGCGCTGTAACTTGCATAACTTTCTCGTCCTTGATCCGTTCTGAGCAATCCTTATATCCACGTTCTCATAATCTTCATAGCTACAAAATAAGACTATTATGAGGTTCTGGTATGAAGTTTATAGTAGAATTAGGGTTGGGCTCAGAATAGTGCCTATTTAGGTCAGTTTTCTGCCCTTTTTGCTTGATTTTCAAAAGACCGACAAGTTTACACCTTTCTAACAAAAGTTAATGAATAATTATGATTTTAAGATGTGTTTGTTAGAAAAGAGCTAAATATGGGGCAATTAATGCATGTAAAAACGTGACTTTTTGCGATACATCAGGATGTCGGTGTCGCGAACACGTAGTTGATGATAACCTGACCGAAAATCGATCTTTGAATAAAAACTCGACCCTTGAAGTTGGTTAAGCAGGTCATCAATTCGAGGAAGTGGATAACGGTTCTTGACGGTCAATTTGTTCAACTCTCGGTAGTCTATACACATTCTGAATGAACCGTCTTTCTTTTTAACAAACAAGACCGGTGCTCCCCAGGGTGAAGAACTCGATCTGATGAATCCTCTTTCCAGGAGCTCCTGTAATTGGTTAAACAACTCCTGAAGTTCGGATGGAGCTAAACGGTATGGTGCTCGGGCCACCGGTGCAGCACCTGACACGAGATCAATTGAGAACTCAACCTGTTTTGGTGGTGGTAGACCAGGCAGTTCTTCGGGAAAGACTTCTGGAAAGTCTCGAACGATCGGCACATCCTCAAGTCGCTTCTCCTCTGACTTTTTCTCCATGATGTGTGCGATGATTGCTGGATAACCCTTCCACATAAATTTCTGGGTTTTCAAGCAAGAGATGATATTCAGTCTCGTCCCACCAGTCTCCCCCTGTATGATCAAAGTTCTACCGGCGGCGAGGGGAATGCGGACAATTTGGTCATAACAGACGATTTCAGCGCGGTGTTTGGACAACCAGTCCATACCAATGATAATGTCAAAACTTCCAATTTTGACAGGCATAAGATCGATTGAGAAGGTTTCGTCGGGTAAGTTTAAAGTGCAATTAGGTATCACACTATTGGTTTCTATAAGTTTGTCGTCCGCTAATTCTACATTGTACTTAACATCTAGGGCAACAGGTGTGATGTCAAGCAGTGGGTAAAATTCATCTGAAATAAAGCTTCTATCGGCACCAGTATCAAATAGAACAGATGCATATAAGTTGTTGAGGAGGAACATACCCGAGACCACATTTGGGTCTTGGCGGGCTTCCCCAGAGTTAAGTACGAAGGCTCTACCTCTGGCGTTGTTGTTATTGTTGTTGTTGTCCTTGTTCTTTCGTTTAGGACATTCATTCCTGAAATGTCCCACCTCTCCACATCCATAGCAGGATTTAGGTTGTTGGGTATTGTTGTTGGATTTAGGGGCTCGGCAATCTCGGGTCAAATGCCCGTACCTCCTGCAGTTGTTGCAGAGAGTACTGCATAGACCGTCATGGTGGTAGTTACACTTGGAACAGTATGGTATGTCCCCAGTGTAGCTACGTTTGGGTTCGGCGTTGGTGTTGTAAACTTGGAGGGTGTTGCTTTTCTTGTTTGGGTGGTTTTGGTGTTCAGAGGATTTTTGCTTATTGTTGTAGGAGGTATTGGGTGTCTCACGGATGACAATCAGCGCCATGAGCTCCTGTGCCAGACGGATTGCACTCTCAGTAGTGGTTGGTTTTGATGAGGCGACATTCCCCTGAATACTCTCTGGGAGGCCGCGGATGTATCTCTTAATGCATTTCTCCTCCGGATCAACAAAACCCGGGCATAACAAGGCAAATTGCTGGAATTTAGTAGTATACCCAGCAATGTCATTTCCCTGCACAGTCAAATGCCAGAATTCTTCCTCCAGATGGTGCAGTTCTTCTTCTGAACAGTATTTTTCCCTAAGCTTTTTCTTCAGTTCTGCCCAGGGAAGCTGGTTTGCTATCTCAATGCCCATTGAGTTGGCGTGGGTATTCCACCACGTAAGTGCACCTTCTTGAAAGGTGTAAGTAGCAAATTTAACTTTGTTATCCTCAGTACAGTTGCAGAGATTGAAGACAGATTCCATACACTCCATCCACCGAATCAGACCAATGGCACTTTCCGTGCCCTTGAAGTATAACGGCTTACAGCTGAGAAAATCCTTGTAGAAACAAGGTTTGACGACAGGAGTGGTGTCAACAGTCTGATCACTGTTTCGTTGGGAGCTCCGAGCAGCCAGAGCATCGGCCACGGCTCCGGAGACAATGGCATTGATTTCGGCATCACTATAACTTTTCTTCTTGGGCGGCATGATTCTTCAAAAAAGAAACAAAAGGTACATAAGAAGTTGTACCAGGATAAAATTTACAACAGATGCATATATGTAGAAGTGGTAACATACGACATCATAATGTAAAAATCAATAATGTAGAATAATCGAGGGGAATTGTCAATTGATATTACGAGTTCAAAAGATAATAGACAATTCTGAGTTACGAGTTCCAAAAGTTACATTCTTAGATGTTTTTACAAAAGTACCGGGAATAGTTACATCCGGTCGAATTTACATAGGTCCTACAAGAGCATAAATAGTACAGATTCAGCCATAAGCTAATTCTGATGTAAATTGAGTTGTGGCAGCAGTGCAGTGGGATGGTTCACAGACTCTGCAAGTCTGTTGGCAGTTCGGAGGGCGTCCTCGGTCTCCCTTAGACGTGTCTCGCACTGCATCAACCTTGATTGTAGGACGGAGATTTCGTTTTGGTTGCCAATCACCTGGTTGTGGACAACCTCCATAGTTTCGATGGTTTCTCCCACTTGGTTGCGGAGAATGTCCATGTTGTTGACAGTGTTTTCGTGTTCTTCGGAGACTTGATTAATGCGGTCGAGCGAGGTGAGTCTCCAGTTTTCGTTGGTTTCTTGGAGTTCGATATCCATAACGTCAAGTCGTTGCTCGTGATGGTGTAGCCTAGCGGCTAAAACCGGTAGAGTGAGGTGAGCGTGATATGGGCTAGCTCGAGGCAACCTGGTGTTCCCCCTAGCTACCCTCGGGTTTCGGGATCCATGAGGATGAGATTGCGATGAATTGGGTGGTGTGTTTTCCATTCTGAGACAAAACGTTAGAGGAAGTGAGACCTATATTCATATAATACATATATAATATATAGCCTAAGGTTGTAACGAGGCCTATCTACGTATACCCAGTGTTACATAATAGCCTTTTGGGTGTCTAGCACAGACGTGTTTGAGTCCCGGTTCTCTCGCGGTCAGAGTCAACTAGTGTATTCCTGTTCAACATAATTGTTTCAGACCTTACATCATCTTTCCTTAATTGTACATAGTTGATCAGGCTATGTTAAATTAAAGTCGTATGTTGTAATTCCTGAACCAATCATGCCTAATAAAGAAATACTGCCTAACGGTCATAGTCTAGGCCCACTAAATGCAACCTAGTTCACTATAACCTTAGGCTCTGATACCAATCTGTAACACCCCCAAATTTACTGTTTAGCGGAAGCATACATTGGGTGTTACTAATCGTTAATCAAAGCACACAAGATATAGCAAACGACCACTATATGCGTCGTTTAGAACTTGTATTGATAAAAACATAAGTTTACATCAAAATAACGTTACATAAGCTCAGTTTCTGAAATTGAGAGATTTACATCACATAATTACTTTATACAAAATATAATAATGCAATTTAAATCTCTGATTGTATGAATGCTGACTCGAGCTAATGATTCCTGCTTGGGCAGTCCAACCTACTGTTGTTTACCTATGATACATGCTAAAATGGATCAGCGAAACGCTGGTGAGCTCACAGGTTTATATGTCAACAATAATTGTATGAACCGCAAGATTTATAATTGAATTTAAAATGCAATTAAGCAAAATAAAAGTTATACAGCCATGAGCACATAGTCTGAGCTTAATTTGAGTGTCAGGTCCAATTAAGGAAACCCAACTGAGGTGCCTCCTACGAGTGCCTAATCTACACTCGTTTTCCCAAATGCTAATACGTCCGTTTGACCAGTTAGTGCGTGCTAACCCGGACGAGGATTGTCAATCCTATATGATATCATATACTAACATTCACGCTACAGATGTATTACCAGACTATGCTATGGAGGGCTTTAGTGATTAGTTGAAAACAACTCATGCAGTATTTGCTTGATTTATACTTGCGTTCAACATGTAAATAAAACGAGCAATGTAATCACACCCCTGAGTAAAACAGTAAAATAGGGGCCATGAGACTCACCTGAGTCTTGGAGTGTTTATCTAGATAGACTGAAATTGATTAGCTGTGAGTTGATGTCCGAAACTTGTAACCTGAGGGTGTCCATGACACGCGATGGTTATTAATATGTGTAGGTAGTTACAAAGACTACCTTTGCAGTTGTTTGTCCAAATTACCCCGATTTGGTTGATTTATCTTGCCCAAATTATTACGATTTGGTTGATTGACTTGAGTTTTTGAAAACGTGTACGGCCCGTTGGTGACTGTTTGTAACAATAATCTCGACTTTTATTATTATATTCGTGTGTTTGTATACTTAACAAAGTATATATGTCTCGTGTATAAGTTGTATCGTATCCGATTTGTTTGGTATAAAATGTTTCAAGACTTAGAAAATAATTCTAGTTTTCTGTTTTTGGCGACACTTGGCTAGTGTCGCTATAGGCGATACTAGTTAGGCGACACTAGGTGAGTGTCGCTATAGGCGGCACTTGTTAGGCGACACTTCGTGAGTGTTGCTAGATTTCTGATTTTCAATTGAGGGGCGACACTTGATTAGTGTCGCTATGGGCGACACTTATGAATTTTGGCGTCACTAAGGGAGTGTCGCTAATATAAATCTGGTTAAGTATTTCAGTGACACTTAAGTAGTGTCGCTATAGGGGCGACACTTAGGTATAGCGACACTTAGCTAGTGTCGCTAGCACTGTTTTTGGCACACTAGCGACACTTCCAACTGTTCGCCGGAATTTGAGCCGAAAACGAGTTTTCCGACCACTTTTCGACCCAACTCTTTTACCTAACCCATATTTGGACATTTTAAGTATGGAGAAACAATAAACAAACGAAAACACACCAAATCGAAAGGTTTCGAGATTTGGTCGGAAACTTACGCGGTGGCGAATCAAAATTCCGAAAAGGTAGCGTTGTACATCGCGACGTGGTGGTTCTTTTTCTCCAAATGAGTCTTAAATTTTGATGTTGTTTAGTGGTAGTATTTAGTGGATTTAGGTGATGGATGATGAGATGATTTTGAAAGGAAAAAAAAAGGAAGAAAAGAGAGAGAGTAGAGATGATGGTGATGATGGAAATGGAAAAGGGTGTGGGGCTTCCCCCGCTTTTCCTTGGGCCGGTTTGGTGGGGCCCACCCAAGGTGGGTGTGTCCCAAATTCTTAATCCCTGCGTTCGCGCTCCGTGCGGTGTTCGTTTTCCCGATCGTTTAATCGTTAAATAATTATTTTATACGTTTGAATATACATTTTAAAATACAAATAATTACTTAATATTTTCGTTGAAGTATTTAGCCAAATACTTAATAATTGAGTTATATAATATAACTTAACTTATTTCGTTTTGTTGGTGCGTTTAATATTTTAATCGCGTAAACCTTGTTTGTACGATACGAAATTGAATTGAAATATTATCGAAATAATATTTTGGATAGGATATCGTTATTAAATAATATTATATTATTTAATAAAATTGTTCACCAACGTCCGTATTAATTGAACCGAATTACATTCGATTTGAAACTTGTACGATTCAATCAAATCGCATAATTGTATATATTCAACAATATATATTACTTGTACATTAATTAGCCTAACACAGAACTAATTACATGTATTTACAATTGATTAGACACTAATTACTAGTCCTAATTTGACGGGTGTCACACGTTGCAACCGGAATGACTCTCCCTACATCCTGAGAAAGCTATCCCTTCATTTTCTACAATCTATCCTTTAGTTCTTAGTTATTGTCGTGAGAAAATTGGTTGAGTGATTGAAGAAAGATTATGCCGCTGGAGCTCGAGTACAATACATGAAGACCAATGACAACCAAGTTAAGCAAACTTTGGTGCTGACACAGTCTACCACTCAGATCCTCAGCTCACAGTCGTATAGACGATAGGGGAGTTCTGCATTCCTTTCTTTAGTTTATTTATCCATTTTTGCAAGATTATATTGACCTATATCCCATTCCAAACACTAAGTGTGGGATCCTTGGAATCCACAAAACACTGAGAGATATTTTCCATAATTAGTAGAAATCTAAGTGTGGGATACTTCGACAAGAGGTATCTTATACATAGATTCGAACATTAAGGACAATGTTCCTCTAAGTGTGGGATATATGGTCTACAACCGCAAGTTTGAGCTCTTGTCCGTACTGTACACAACTTTTCTCATAAAAGTCTAAAAATGGAGAAATTTTTCAAAATTGTTTGATTCAAAAGTGAACATTTTGGAAATAGTATACACCAAAGTTATAACTTACAGCAAGAAATGAATTTTAAAATAGAAACAAAGGTTTTTAAAGGATAAGATACGGACTAAAAGAGCAACGCATGGCTAGTCACGCATTGACTAAAAACATTCGATTCGTGAGGTTTGAGACCAAAATAAGTATTCATCTTCAATGCTTCACTTTCGTTTCATGTGTGTGCCGATGTATGCATTGGAATCAGAACTTGCTCTTGCAATACATTTTGAGATTACATCGATGAGTGCCATACACGGTACAGGTGCAATCAATCTTGATATTTTCTAAGGAATCCCCATCACCTTCCCTAAAATTCTCCATTCAAAAAAGCCAACTCAACCACTAGAAAATTCCATCAACTCTCCACACAACCATCAAAACCCTTATACACTCCTAACCAAATCCTCCTTCACATATTCTCTTCGAAACAATGGAAATACCTTCTTCAGGGATACTCTCAAATTCCTGAATTCTCACAAGAAAAAGTGGCTTTCGTAACCCTGTGCTAAAGAACCCTAGGACTTAAAAATAACCTTCTGGTAAGCTAGGCATAAAAAAATTATATATATACATATATATATATATATATGTGTGTGTGTGTGTGTGTGTGTGTGTGTGTGTGTGTGTGTGTGTGTGTGTGTGTGTGTGTATGCCTAGCTCTCCTTGAGAAAGTCCGGAGGGAAAAGTAAAAATCAAAAGGGGAGCTGCGGAATCAAGTAAACACTTGAGTCTTTATCAGAATCCATAAAATTTTTAAAAGAGATTTTCTCGAAAAGAATTATCATCCTTATCCAAAGTTTCAAAAGGATACGAAGGAAAGAAAAAAAATACCCAAAAATATTTTCCTTTTCACCCATTACAAATCCACACATCCTTCCTTCAAAACCAAAAAAAAAAAAAAAAAAAAAAAAAAAAAAAAAAAAAAAAAAAAAACCCATATTCCTTTCCAAATATCATGAGAGATTAGCACCGTTCTCATCCAAGGGATGGAGATTTGATTCTTGATCAAGCTTATGACAGAAAATGTTGCATGACTGGCTATCTGAGTGATTGACACTAGCAAATAAGACACCCTAAACACTTGAGTGAACTGAGTGACCAATTGCGAGGGATGCCTAGTCATGTATATTCCCCATCAAGGATCAAAGTTTTGCTTATAGGAAGTATCAAATTCTATAAAAACCCAAGTTTCACTTGAAGATTCTTTTACTACTGGAATGTTATATTCTCTGGGAATTATTACTTCTAAAAATAAGGTATTAGAGTCTCTCTTACACCCTTTATGAGATAAGTTTGCTTGAGGATAAGCAAAGTTCTAAGTGTGGGATACTTGATATCGCGTAAAAAGACACGTTTTTACTACCGATATCTCTCTCATTCTAGAACAATACTTGGCATTTAGACTCAAATAACACACAAATCAATGGAACTTTTCCAAGAAGGTCAAAATAAAGTCGCACCAGAAAAATTAAGCAAAACGAACGAATAACGAAGATTCCTCGCACGTTTGAAAATTCGAGGCATCAGAGACAAGATTTAGAGATAAAGCATCCACCACCAAGATTCATCCTATCCAAAGTCTTCATTTTCAAAATACTAATCTAACAAAAAAAGAATCAACAAAAACGGATGAACAATGAAGATTCTGCATATGATGAAAGATTCAAACGATTCGGTACAAGACATCTAAAGATCGGAGACACATCTCAGGGATTTCTTTACATCAAAGTCTTCATTTTTGAAAATTGAATCCAAAGCAAAAAAAATCATCAAAAACGGGTGTATAACGAAAAAAATACGCCCGAAACAAGGAACAGACGAACGCGCAGCAACCGGGACGGCCGGCCGCCGGCTGGTTGCCGGCCATCCCCTCCTCCTTTTTTGGTCCTTGCTCGTACTTTCCTGGTAAATGTGCTACCACTTTTAGCAATCTTGGGTACACGTACTACCACTTTCCGCGCCTTTAGGGTACATATGTGTAACACCCCCAAATTTAGTAATTTGCGGAAGCATACTTTGGGTGTTACTAATCAATATACAAAGCACAAGATATACAGCAAACGACCTCTAAATGAGACGTTTGTAAAATTAGTTACATTTCATAATTTAAATCGTTTGAAAACATATAGTTTTCTTTACAAAAATGTAAGCCTAGAGTCCGCGTATGTGGCGGGAGATTCTATTACATAACCATAGCTACAAAAGATAATGCCAAAGAATCTCCGTTAAATGCAGTTTGGAAATCATGCGACTCTAGCTAGTAATCCTGGAGTGATCCTACTCCGTAAGTGTACCTGAGAATACATGCTAAAAAGGGTCAACCAAAAGGTTGGTGAATCTCACAGGTTTATCAGTAAATAAATAATCAGTTTGAACACAAGATTTCATCAGTAGTGCCCGTAGGCGTATATCAAGTATTTGCAAATCTCGCAAAAGTAAAGTAATCAAGTTATACCGTTGCCATGAGGCTCATAATCGAAGCTTAACCCGTAAATAATCAGTTGCTCCCGTGACATGCTCGAAATTGAGCAAGCATAAGTAACGAAATAATAGTCACCCGTTTCTACGTGTAATTCAGTATGTGGTAGCGCTACTACCCCGGGCAGGGAGGGTCATTTCCCTAATGGATCCATTAACTATTGTTCGCGCTTAAGTCCATAACTAACGATATATGATGAAGAGACTTCAGTAAGTAGTGAATAACTCATGCAATTCCGTTTGGTATAGAAATCAGTTTAGTACTTGTGTTCAGGAAAAATAAGTAGCATGTATCTCCCCCAATAAGATAAAACAGTAAAAGTGGGGCCGTAAGACTCACCTGAGTCTTTGCAAGTACGTTTATATCAATAAACGAGTAAGTAATATCAACCGTAGGTTCTCCGAACCCGTAACCTTCAAATGCCTAAATATATAAAGTTAAGTAAGTAGATGTCTCGCAAGACCATCTAGGCTAGTTGTCTACACAACTCATTATGTCCAAGTGTTTGTTTAGTAATCCGTTTGTAGTTTGAAAACAAATATGGCCCGTTGGTGACGGTTTGTAATAATGATTCAAAGTGTAATCATTATATGTATCGTTGAATCAGGTTTCGTTATTTGTAAGTGTTCAACACTTAGTGTGAAAAGTATTTACAACATTTAATGACGGGGGTCCGGGGGCAGCGCCCCTGGTAGCGGGGTCCAAGGGGCGGCAGCCCCTGGCGGGGTCCAAGGGGCAGAGCCCCTGGCTGGGGTCGAGCTGCCAGGTCAGCTTGGAAAATTTTTATTTCTACTATATTGCTTTGACGAAAAACGCATCTGGATCCGAATTTGGGTAAAATCAGGTGTTAAAATCTTGGTTCCGACACTTAGTAAAAATCTGAGTTTTCAAGGTTCTGGTTTGTGCGACGTCGCATGCGACGTTGCAAGCGACGTAAGGTGCGACGTGGGCATGTACGTCGCATGATGCGACCTTCGCAAATCAATGCGACGTAGGGGGTGGCGTCGCTAATGCGACGTTGGTTCGGTTTGCGACGTTAAAGTCTACGTCGCTACGTGCGACATCCGCAAGTTAATGCGACGTAATAGGCTACGTCGCTAGTGCGACGTTGAGATTTTTGTGCGACGTAGGTCGCGACGTCGCAGAGGCCCCTGGCCAGGTGCGACGTAGCGGTCTGATGGCCGGAAATTGTGCCGAAAACGAGTTTTCCGGTTTCCGTTCGGTCCAAATCTTTTACCCAACCCATTTTTGGACATATCAAGACATTATAAACCATAAACAAGTAAAAAAATGATCAAAAACGAGAGATGTCGGGATTTTGTCGGAAACTTACAAAGTGCCGAAATGAAATTCCGGAAAGATAGGAATGTAGATCGTGATGCCGTGGTTCTTTTATTCCAAAGTGGTGGTGTGATTCGAGCTCGTTTTGATGTAGTATTTGAGGATTTAATTGGGGTGGTGGTGGATGATTAAATGAGAGAGAGAAAAGAGAGAAAGAGAATAAGAGAGAGAGAGTGAGTTGGTGATAAATGGAAAAGAAAAGGAGGTGGGAGGTTTTAACCTCCCACTTTCTGCCTCCGTCCTCTCGCTCCGTGCGGTGTTCGTTTTCTCCGTCATTTAAGTGGTAATTATTTATTTTTCGCGTTTAATTATATCTTTTAAAATTACAGACTTTTGTTAATAATTTACTTGTATTATTTCTTTAAATCCTTAATAGTTTGGGATATGATGTAGTTTAAATAAATTTAAGTACTTTTGTTTTTAAATCATGTAAACTTTAATCAAGTGATACGAGATCATTACTAATTATTGAAAAATAGTATTTTGGGCACAATTGCGTTATTTAGTTTAAAA
The DNA here is from genome assembly GCA_949592205.1 of Helichrysum umbraculigerum. NCBI lineage: Eukaryota > Viridiplantae > Streptophyta > Magnoliopsida > Asterales > Asteraceae > Helichrysum > Helichrysum umbraculigerum. The sequence continues at coordinate 120,406,734 of CATIUR010000005.1, read as the reverse complement.
ACATTTGTTCACCAACGTCCATATTAATCGAATAGAATTTCATTCTATTTGAATTGTGTACGATTTCAGCCAAATCGCCAAGTTGTATATATTAATCAATATATAATCCGATACATAAATTAGCCTAACACATAACTAATTACATGTATTAACAAAGAATTAGGCACTAATTCTGGTCCTAATTTGCCGGTTGTTACAATATGCTACCACTATACGGCAAAGTACCACCCCCCAAATGCTTGCTAACTTGAACCTAAGATGGCTAACATGCACCGGATTTCAAGTATAAATAGGGCATCAAAGTCTCATTTGAAAGACACACCTTCCTACACTCTCTAAAATCAGTTTTTCCCAACTTTTATTTTCTCACTTTTTTCTCTCTCACTCTTCTTTCTCTCTCTAAATTAATCTAATTTGGTGAGAGATAAGTAAGGGATTAATTATGTAATAGTTAGTAGTAGCTAGCTTCACGATGTAACACTTTGGAATATTCGGAAGTAATATAAGTATCGTTTTGCTCGCAATAATTACGGGTAATATCTATCCTTTTCTTTTATTAATTCTTCGTAATGTTCTTGTTTGATGTTTACGATTAATTAACGTTAGAAATGTTTATTGCCATGACCTGCGAATAGTTGCTTATATGTTTGTCATGATTTAGATAGTTATCATGGATGATATTAAATATTGTAAAGTAATATGACGGCCCCTATTCGCCTGTTCCCGAATATAGTGCTGGAAACGCTTTTTGCGAAGTACAAACGTATGGAAGTCTGGGATGACCGAAGGTAGTTATATTGAGGATCAATACTATAAAAGTGCTAAATGAGTTTCTGTTTATAGTTTAATTGTAATATTATGAACGAATGATGGCATGTTTGGCCGACCGCTTATGACCAGACTGCCCCATCTTATTCCGGTAGGGTAAAACCTGTTTATGCGACTGTTTAATCAACAGACCATGCCATGATACGAACATCTCTGACGACCGAGATTGGAGAATAAGATTCGAGGGTAGTCGTGGGCCGATGTGTTCAGTACATTTGGGAGAACTTCCGGTGTATTGTAATTGTTTGTGTTTACTATCCATGTGACATATCTTCTATCTGATTGCGGACAACTCTACGTTAGTTAGTTGATAGGATCGTAAAAACAACTCATTCCAATATAGCTTAAATTTATAAAAAAAGAAACTTATATGAATGGGAATTATTATACTTTGTTATTGTTTAAATATAATACACTAGACCTAATTTATGGAGTACCCTTTCCAGTTATCCACATGACTATAACCTACATATTAGGGAGTCATGAACCTTAATTGTGGTAAGTAGTTATCTGTGCCCATAGCATGCAATAAGTAAGACATAGTGAGACCACTCGTTGCACATATTAGGTTTACATTTCTGCACTGCTTTACATTTACATCTGCTTTTAATTTAATTAGTTTAAGAGTGTCATTCTCACCATCAATTACTCCTGACCGCATGTTGGATGTAAGAAGCCGTGGAACTATTCTATAAAAGTACACTGGTTATTACTGAAAGGTATGGTCTGCATATGAGACACGTTTTAACAAACTGCGAATAATCCAGGGATGTATAACTGTTAGAAAAGGAGAGGTCTAGGTCATAAATCAAAGTAATTAGAGCTTAAGAAAGTATTAACAAGGTCTAGAAAGGATAGTCCAAAGTGACTTAGATACATAAACCCCCTAGATCTTACACATTAGATTATTTAAACATAACAAGTTAATAATTAGTTACACAATTAGAGGAACAAGAGATAAGCTTAGGTGTTAAGAACGGTCGGACCTATGAGACGATACGCTGCTTTATTCATGTACCTCGGTGTTTCACCAAGATAGGTGGCTTATCTTTCAACTAGGTAAGTATTTGAAGTTTTGCGAATTGCTCCGATCAGAATCACGATAACCTAGTTCCTAGTGACATGCCAATGGGAATTTAATTGGTAGGGTTCTAGTGTTTACACCAAAGTCTACCAATCTATTAATCTGAACGTGTTCCCATCATAAACACCATCCCGATATTATACTATCCCAAGTCATGGCAAACCACATCTTCCTTATCCTTAGTTGTTCCATACGTGATAGCTAGCTTATTTTAATTTTATAGCTTAGTAGTTTAAATTAGATAAAAACCAAACAAAACCAACTATCTGAACCCCATCTTGAAGACTGAATTATCCAAACGAGCTCCGATTCAAATTCGACCGTCTGGAGACAACCCTGATCATCCTTACCACGTACTAGTATCAAGTATTTGTACTTAGTACCAGTAGGTAGTTCAGAGGTTTAGGCCAGAGCAAAATAAATTTTAAAACCCCCTGATCGCCCCCTCAGTCATTACAATAGTACTAACGACACTGACGGCTGGGAGGCCATCAAGTCCCAGATGTATCTCTCAATTCTTTTGTATTCCGAGTCCACCATAGATGGGCAAAGGAGTGCCAGCTGGTGAAACCGGGTGGTGTAGCCGGTGATGTTGTTCTTGACAGTGAGGTTCCAGAATTCAACCTCAAGTTGTTGCAGTTCTTCCCTAGGGTAGTACTCCTCTGTTAGCATTTTCTTGAGATCCTCTCATGGGAGTTGATAGGCAGTATCAATCCCCACGGTTTGAGCGTGGTATTCCACCAAGTAAGAGCACTATCCATGAAAGTGCAGGTAGAATATTTAACCTTGCACTCCTCGGTGCAGTTGCAGATTCAGAAGACAGATTCCATTTTCTCAATCCATCGCAGTAAGCCGATGGCTCCTTCAGTGCCCTTGAAGTTCAAGGGTTTGCAGTTCAGAAAATCTTTGTATGAGCACGGTTTGACTACTGAATTGGTGGTAGTCGTATCTTCGCTGCCTTAGTTCGGGTTTGATCCACTGTTTCATTGTGCCTCTTGAGCAGCCAGGGCATCGGCTACCCCTTGGGCGACAAACTGAGCAAGTTCGGCGGCACTAGAAGTCTGTCTTCTTGGTGGCATATTCCTTTAATAAAAGGAGATCGAAGGTATGTGAGATTTTGTACAAAGAGTATGATTATCACATATGTATATATATATAAAATCAGTAATATAAAACATCACGACAGGAAAATCAATTACATAGGATTAATAAATTAGCAACCAAATTAAGGTGCAAGTTTCAAAAGATTACAGGATTTAACGTTTAACAAAATGTGCCGGGGATTGTTACATCCGGTCGAATTACAAGAGTTTAGCTAGTAGATTACATATCTCATGCTACACTAATCTTGGCGTAGATTAACTCATGGTAGCAAGGTGATGAGATGATCCACAGCTTCTGCCAGACTACTAGCTTGTCTGGCATTTTCTTCAGCTAAAGTCAGTCGTTGTTCCAGCATACAAGAGTATTGTTCCGCTTCTTGTGAGCATAGTTCGCATTGTTCTAGTCTTAGTTGTAGCACTTCAATTTCATTTCTGCCCTCAATCACTTGTTGACATACAATTTCCATGGTTTGAGTCATGTCTTCCTGATCCTGGGTGATTTGTCAAAGTCGTCCCTGGGCTAGGTGCATCTAGCCCAATCGTGTTTCATGTTGTTCGATTAGCATCTCATTGAGCCTCTCCTCATGACGATGTTGTTCTATTTGCACATCGTCAAGTCTGTTTTCATGGCGGTGTAGTCTAGCGGCTAACACCGGGACAGTAAGATGAACGGGTTCCTGGGTGTATGGAGAAATTTCCATGTTTGAGGAATCCTCGGCTTCATCAGTGATGAGTATGTTTTCCTCGGTTCTCCAAGTAGCAACAGTAGTGGGTAACCAGCTCCATTGGTGGGCGACTGCCCAACGATGGGTTTCAGTAGGAGCGTTACCAGTGGTAGCGTGGGTAGAGTAAGGACTAGCTCGTGATGACCTAGCAGTCCTCCTAGTCATGCATATCGTACGCGATCCCGAAGGATGAGATTGAGGTGGAGTGTGTGAGGTAGAATCCTCCTCATGATTAGGTGACGATACAGCGGAAGGCATTGTCATGTTCTGTGACAAGAGTATAAGCGAATGAGGCCTATTAATATAATCCAACATATATAATAGCCTAGTATGTATGGCACGTACACACATATAAGTTTGGTCCCATTTCTCTCGTAGTCAGAGTCTGCTAATGTATCGCTGTTCACTATAACCCCTTTAAGACCTTGCACCGATCCTTCTTTAATTGTACATAGTTAATCAGACTATGTTAAATTAAAGCCAAATGATGCAATTCCTGAACCAGTCATAACTAATAAGGAATACTAACCTAACAGTCATAGTTTAGGCCCACTAATGCAACCTAGTTTTATAACACCCCTCGTTTCTATATAAACAATCATATAATATTTGCGACTCGGAAGCGTATATTAAAAACATACTATCAATGTACTCAAAATGTCAATAAACTTTTTCAATTCAAAGTACAAGACATTTCAACACACTGGGTGTTATTAAAAACATTTCTATGATTATCACAATAACATCAGAGTAGCAGCCTGTCAAACATTCCATCCAGTCAAACACTTCCTGCCCTGCCCAATATGTCCCATCTATTTTAACCTGCAGGAAGAACTGTGGTGGGGTTAGCATAAAGCTAAGTGAATGAAACTATAAGCAACAGTACAACCTAGCATAACAATCTGTTTACATCAAATAACAATAAACAGAAAACCAATCAATCACTCAACATCCAATCAATGTCAAGCTACTCACATCAAACATTATCAGTCGTCATGAGGACCGGTGGCTCCTGAGATACCCTAATACCGGTTTGGTACTCAGGGAACCCTTATCAATCATCTGTATTGGCCTATACAGAATTACCGGTAACCAGTTGTTAACCACACACGACCTAGATCTCCAAACCAACATTTCAAGTTTCAAGATCTCCTGTCGTCTACAATAACAACCAAGTCCAACTGTCAAGTCAAGTTGACCTCAGAATCTTACATACTAGCTCAGACAGCCAAGTAAGTAACTAGTCAAACTATCATGGCAAGATATCTCAACAGATGCATCATATCAAAGTAATACTATAAATTACTTGTTGTAAATCAAATCATTACAACTAAATCACACTGAGGTTACAGATCCACTCACCGACTACCTCAGGCCTCCACTCAGTAGTCTAATATCACTGAGCCTTCTCCACATCTGAGAATCAATATCAAATATAAGTTAGTAATCATAATCATCGATACTAAACTTATATCAATCTTCAACATTTAGGAACTTAACACAATTAACATTTCAATTACTAGTTCCTAATTGTGTATTAATGATTACAATAAATCATTATCATATAATTACATGTATCAAATATAAACCACATTACTATTAACAATCAAACATGAAATGTGATTACAGCCTACCAAGCAGCCGGATTCCCTAAGAAGCCGCCGGCTTTCCACAAAACAACCTGAATCCGCCGGATTCCCTGAATCCGACCGGATTCCCTAACTTTTACTGAATCCGCCGGATTCCCGTGAATCCGACCGGATTCCCTCATTTCTGCCGGAATCCGCCGGATTCCCTTGAATCCGCCGGATTCCCCCGTCGTTCCAGCCCAGTTCGAACTGTTCAAACCCTAACCCACGGGTTTATAATCCAAAACCTCAAAAACAAGGTTTCTAACCGTTTAAAACCACAATTATTATCACATAATCAATATGTAACACTTATAACATGATTTCTAACATCCAAATCTCTCAAATCATCAATTTACCCAAATTTAAATCAAAATCAAATTCTTAAATACTCAAGAATACTTACTGATTGAAGAATCTAACAATGGTAATCTGATGATTAGGAAGTTTCACGAGAATCACAACTTCCTGATTTGATTTCTGGATTGATTTGGAGGTTTTCAGAGAGTTTCTGTGAGTTTTGGAATAAAAATGAATAACTTTCCTAAATAGGAAAGGATATATATAAGTCGGCCTCACGAACCGCCTTCAATATACGGGTATAATTTAATACCCCATCTCAATCTATTGTCTGGAACCCGAAAACCATTTGCGAGTCCAAACATTTTATTGCACCGTCAACTATATTAATTTACAACAATTAATATTTCACTTATCACATTGGAATATTCGGATCCTATTCCAATTATTTCAACTATTTCAAACAATATTATTTCCAAACACATTTAAATACATATTTAAATCAAGAAATAATACTATACAAATAACTAGGTCCATTTCGAGGATGTTACAACTCCCCCCCCCCCCCCCCCTTAAAGAGATTTCGTCCCCGAAATCTAACCTCAATCAATCTAACTAATGTGATATAATCACATATATCTTAACATACATTTGTCCTCAATAGTAACTTACAACTATACTTAGACTGTTTGAATTCTTTCCACATGCACATATCCAAATGTACATGCTTCTATCTTTTCCTATGCACACATACAGTGCATCTAATCAATATCATCAATTAGATATATCTTACAGACAAACCCTTGCTTCAACAAGTGAAATCTACAATCACTTAATCAACAAATAAGACTTTACATTACTTAATAGGTCTATACAACCAGAAATTAGCAACATGCTAAAATCTTTAACCTATTCTCACTGTTCATCACTGGTAACAATAAAACAGCAGTAACAATATCACAACAACAGTGTTTATTAACCCACAATGTACCTAGCAACACTGAAATATAATTCAGCTCACGACCAACAATCAGTCTAATATATAGATCACAATCTTAAATCTCTACCATCAAAGATCTGAATTTCAAATCTATGTCAACTTTTCATCCAAAAGTTCCATACCTACTTTCTTGAATAACCTATAATATTCACATATCACTACAATCATATGAAATCCTTTACTTACAAGTAATTCAGATTCATATCACCTTAATAAGCAAAGCAGAGGTCACACTCAGTAGGTAAAACTACAATCAACAAGTACTTTGCTCAATCAACAATAGTACCACAATCAAATATTACCTACATTCAACCAACCTCTACATTAACTTATTTCTGCTTGTAACTCATTTCATTACAATCTATCAATTGTCAACAACAACAATTTACACAACCAATAATCACAACACTAATGATTATACACTACTGTATACCCATCAATACTTACTATGTATCTCCAAAGTCTAACTAACCATCAAGTTAAAACTTATTTATTACTTAAACTGGTAAGACATCAATAATATTCTCTTAGCAACCAGTTATTTCAATTCAACTTTACAATCTTAAACTACTAATCACAAGCAATTAAAAGTCATACAACTTTAATCACATAATCACTTAGTCATGTAACACTAGATCCCATAAATCTAGCAACTAGTCAACTTAATCAACATATTATGATACTACAATTCAAGTATCACAATATCACAATATCACAATGTGCTACCTTTCAACACATTTCTAACAAGGTCTACATCAAATTAATTACAATTAACTGACCTCCACATATCTTATGGTACATTTTAATTCAATCTATTAAAATTTATCATGCCATTTATTATCATGCATACCACACATGCATATATATATACTATTTCAGGTATTCTCTCAAATGAACATATATACATCAATTCCATTTTATTCACTAGGCCATTCAGATTATTAAAGTCTATACCAAGCCTTCATATTACTACTAATCATCACATATCCATACCACAGGACATGGAACAATCAATAACTTTATGTTTCACTTATGTACTTACCAACTAGTATATAACTTAAACATTTCATTCTAAACTTTCAAGAAAAGTTTGGTGAATACAATCATCACCTATCAATCTCAAGGTTTCTCTTACTCTCTAACACATACAATTTCTTAAAATATGAACAACTTTCCAATTCATATACCTCAATTTATCAACCAAGGTCAAACTAGACCTTTAACACAGTCCAACTCCAGATATACTTTCATATAATTTCTTAATTGGATCTAATCCCAATTTATCACTTTATCACTTACTTTATTTGTATACAATCAACAAATAACTAAAGAATCCATTAAATTCTTTCAATACTTAAATGATTCACTATAAGATACCAATCAACCTAGGCAACTAATAATAATAACTTTCAATTATTTCTTATCTCACCTTCGTACCCAATCAAAGCTATTATCACAAGCTTCACACACTGGTAAGATTTTCCTATCACAATTCTAGTCAATGTGATTTAATTATTCTAACATATCTTAACAAATTATAACTGTCATATCAAACAATGACTTCATATCTGTATAATTCTTCAACACATATTCAGTCCAAATATCAAATATTACCCAACTGAATACTCAATTATACTTAACACTATTTCAATTACTTAATACTAGCTTTAAGTAATAACTCAAGTCTCACAAACTTAGACCATTCATCTATCTCCTTTGGATCTTACAAGACCCATCTCAACATAATTTGACTAATCAAGGAATTCAATCATATTCCTCACAATCATAACATTACAATCTATGTTAGACTATTTCAACACACACAGTTAACTATATGTCAACTTTGATTTCAATCAACCAATTAATAAAATCCTCTAATTGCTTTTCTCAGGTTTGACCTATCCTCAAACCAATCACAAGCAATTAATTTTATATACAACTCTCTATTCATGGTTTGACTTTCAAAGTTAACATACTATCAAGTTAACTCCCAACAAACCATTTCATCTTATATGTTCACTTTCAAACATATATTTCAAATTATTACTTTCAATAATTTCATCAATCCTTTACTAGGACAAGGTCAACCTACATCAATCTTGGCTCCATACAAGCCATTTCATATAATATGTTTACTATCGAACATAAACTTCAAATTATTACATTCAATAATCACTAGTAGTTTCTCAAGCAAAACAATATCAACCTATCTCAACTTTGGCTTCATACAAGCCAAATACAAAATAGTGACTCACTCAAACACTATCAAATTCACCTATGGTCAATTTAACACAATCAGTTACAATTACATTTTCAACAAAATCATATTAGTTATCTATGTTTATCATTAAAACATCTATCAATGACAATTATCATTTACACTGTCACTTTTACAGTCTAAAGGTCACAGTTCTATCAACTGATTGTTTTCTTATCAAAACAACTATTAAACAACTTAGCATACTATCATGCTCCATTTCCAAAATCACATTACATTTCTTTTATACCAAGTAGCCTCAACAAGTTCATGTGGCACAACATAATATAACAACGGTGATCAGGCGTTGCAAGATTATGTTCTTCACAATCCATTCTCAGGCCACTCTACATTATAATTATCAATGTGATCTACTCTTATCTCATAAATATTAAATACTTTATGATTTCAAATCAATCAACATCTATTTAATAGTTCCTATCAGCTGATACATACTCAAAATCAGCTTACTACTTACATATTCAACCTTACATATGTAAGCCATCTCACATACACACAATATTCTAATTTTCAACAACTGAATTAATCAGTATATCACTTATCTGAAACCTCAAACTCATGATAACTCATCATCATTGTTTCATTACTTACACTAATCAATGTCCCTATTTACATCCAAAATTCAGGACACTTCTTACTTAATTATTATTATCACTTTGACATATGCTATCATATCAAGCATCACTGTCACCACAAGCCTACTCAATCATGTTACTATCAAACATTTCATCTATTTATTTACAATTGACCAGAAAGATCTATCACTTCCCAAATCAATTTCACCTTATCATATTCTACACTTCTCATAAACCTATCATTCTCGGTTTAGATCAATTGCTTAACTACAATCAAGACATATCATATAGTCACATAAACACATATTGTCTCAAATAGCAGTTATTTTCAAATCAAATGACACAACAGTCCTTAACAAGGATTTAGATCACACCTTGTGATTAATCCATTAACATAATACTATCAATTATCTCGTCTCACCAATAAAGACGCTCCTTAGGTTCTAACATCAATCTTGTTAAACCTTAATCAACTCTTTATCTACTCATTTAATCACATTTCTGCATTTTCAATTCAATCAGAAATAACCACCATAATGAGTATCCCATTCAATACCTCTATCCTCATGTCAACCTATAACAATCATTAGTTGACTCAAAACTGGGGAATCATATCAGTTTGACTCAATTAACTTTACAACAAAGCTTACTCAACATAACTGTGACAACCGTCAATTTAGGACTATAATTTAGTGCCTAATAAAGTTTTAATACATGTAATTAGTTCTGTGTTAGGCTAATTAATGTATCAATTATTATATATATATTGTTGAATATATATCTACAATTATGCGGTTTGTTTAAATCGTACGAATCTCAAATCGAATGAATTTCGATACAATAAATACGGACGTTGGTGACCAACTTTTATTAAATAACGATTTTATGTCAAAAGTATTATTATTATAATACTTCGTATTCATTCGTACCGTACAATCAGAAAGTTACACAATTTAAAATGTAAAACGCGCAAACAAATTAACTTACCTTTTTATAATTCAAATATAATGTGATTAGTAAAATATCTAAATAAAATATGGCGTAATAAATTGTATTTTTAAAATGTTCCAATCAATATTTAAAATAATTATTTAACGTTTAAACGACGGAGCAAACGAACACCGCACGGAGCGGGAACGCGGGGCGAAAATGGGGATTTAACCTCCCACTTCCACCCACTTTTCCTCCATTTCTCTTTTTCTCTCTCTCTCTCCTCTCTTATTTCTCTCAAACAACCAACACCAAAAATCAACGAAAAACGCAAAATAAACATACTAAACGACCTCGGATCTTCAAGCCCCTTTAGAATAAACGACCACCTCGCGACGATCTACACTTCTATCTTCCCGGAATTTCATTTCGGCGATTTGTAAGTTTCCGACACAACTCCGAAAACTCTCGTTTTTAAGTTTTATAACTTGCTAGTTGTTTGTATAACCTTGTAATGTCCTAAAATGGGTTGGGTAAAAATATTAGGCCGATCGATGGCCGGAAAATGCGTTTTTGAAGCTTAAATTCCGATCAGACCCCGTACGTCGCATTTGGCCTGGAGCAAATGCGACGCAGCGACCTACGTCGCACTATATCCCCAACGTCGCATATAGCGACGCAGCTTACTACGTCGCATTGACTTGCGAACGTCGCACATAGCGACGCAGACCTTAACGTCGCAAACCGAACCTACGTCGCATTAGCGACGTAGCACCCTACGTCGCTATTGATTTAGCACTGTCGACTTTAGCGACGCAACCCTCTTCGTCGCAAAAACCCTACGTCGCAGCCTACGTCGCAGGCTACGTCGCACAAACCAGAACCTCAAAAACACAGATTTTTACTAAGTGTCGAGGCTCGAAATTTTATCACTTGATTTCACTCAAATTCAAGTCCAGATGCGTTTTTCCTTAAAGCAATATAGTAGAAATAAAAATTTTCCAAGCTGACCTGGCAGCTCAACCCCAGCCAGGGGCTCTGCCCCTTGGACCCCGCCAGGGGCTGCCGCCCCTTGGACCCCGCTAACCAGGGGCGCTGCCCCCGGACCCCCGTATTTAGATTCCGTAAGCACATTTTTACACCAAATGTCAAACTTGTACAACTTCAAATGCTTATGCAATACGACTTTTAGAACATAATGGGACTTATACTTCAAGTGTAATACTTCAAAAACAAGACGATAACAACAACACTTTTATGCCAACTAATCACCAACGTGCCGTACGCGTTTTCAAAATATAATTCAACTAAGTTATTGTAACTTGGAACAATTCAATCAAACAAGTCGTAGTAACTTGTAACAATACAATCAACCAAATCGGGGTAATTTGGACATCAAGTTAAGCAAACAATTTCAATGGTAGTCTTTCGAGATACCGGTACAATTAATGACAATTTAAGTGTCGTGGACACATTCAGGTTTCAAGCCTTTGGACACCAACTCACAGCTAATTACTTCAAGTTTATTAAGTTAAACACTTCAAGAACCAGGTGAGTTTCATAGCCCCATTTTCACTGCTTTACAACTAGGGGTGTGATATTACTACTCGATTTTGTTTTACAAGTAGAACGCAAGTGCCAAACTTCAAATACTACATGAGTTTCAAGCTAATCAATTTAAAGTCCTCCATAAGCATAGTCTCTAGTATTTTATAGCGTGAATGTTAGTATATGATATCATATGGGATTGACAATCCTCATCCGGGTTAGCACGCACTAACCGGTCAAACGGATGTATTAGCATTTGGGAAGATGAGTGTTGATTAGGCACTCGTAGGAGGCATTTCAAGTTAGGTTTCCTTAAGTGGGCCTGACAAATCAAGTTAAGCTCAGACTATGTGCTCATGGACAGTATAACTTTTATTTTGCTTAATTGCATTTTAAATTCAATATAAATCTTGCGGTTCTGACAACTATACATTGACATACAAACCTGTGAGCTCACCAGCGTTTTCGCTGACCCATTTTAGTATTTATCACAGGTACCCAGCAGTAGTTTGGCTGCACAAGCAGGAATTATTAGCTCGAGTCAGCATACATACAACTAGAGATTGGACTGCATTATTATATTTTGTAAAAGTAATTATGCTATGTAATCTCTCAATTTCAGGAATCGAGCTAATGTAACTATATTTTGATGTAAACATTTACATTATCTATACAAGTTTAAACGACGCATATAGTGGTCGTTCATTATATCTTGTGCTTTGTATATTGATTAGTGACACCCAAATCAAGCTTCCGCAAATCATTAAATTTGGGGGTGTCACAGATTGGTATCAGAGCCTAAGGTTATAGTGAACTAGGTTGCATTTAGTGGGCCTAGACTATGACCGTTAGGCAGTATTCCTTAATAGTTATGACTAGTTCAGGGATTACATCATACGACTTTAATTTAACATAGCCTGATCAACTATGTACAATTAGAGAAAGATGATGTGAAATCTGAAAGAGTCATGTTGAACAGGAATGCATTAGTTGACTCTGATCTCGAGAGAAACGGGACTCAAAACACGTCTGTGCTAGACACTCAATAGGTTATTATGTGATATACATATATATATACATGAATAGACCTCATTACAACTTTAGGCTATATTATATTATATGATTATAGGCCTCTTTCTTTCAAACGTTTTGTCTCAAAATGACAAACACACCACTAGTTCATCATACTCGGACTAGTATCTTATTTCATTTCCTTGTTCTTTCTTACTCAGCATCATGCCTCCACGTCGTCAAATTACCCTTAGCGAAGCTGAGATCGCGGGAATCATTGCCCGCAGTGTGACCGAAGCCTTGGCTAACCGAACACCACCCGGTAGCGAGGACACAGCAGCCAATACTCCACCACCCAAACCCTGTTCCTATAAGGACTTTCTTAGCTGTAAACCGCTATGCTTCAAGGGCACGGAAGGTGCCATTGGCTTGATCCGTTGGATTGAGCGTATGGAATCTGTTTTCAGCCTCTGCGACTGCACTGAGAACAACAAAGTCAAATTCGCTGCTTACACCTTTCAGGAAGGTGCACTCACGTGGTGGAAAACCCACGCAAACTCCGTAGGCCTTGAGGTTGCAAACCGACTTCCTTGGGCCGAACTGAAAAAGAAACTGACAGAGAAATACTGTCCTGAAGAGGAATTGCACAGGCTGGAAGAAGAATTCTGGCATCTGGAGGTGCAGGGAAATGATGTCGCTGATTATACCACCAAATTTCAGCAGTTTGCTTTACTATGCCCAGGCTTGGTTGAACCAGAAAGTAAGGGCATTAAGAAATACATTCGTGGACTTCCCGAGAACATCCAAGGAAACGTCGCCTCATCCAAACCAACCACCACTGAAAGTGCCATTCGATTGGCCCACGAACTCATGGCTCTAGTTGTCAGCCGTGAGACCTCCAACACCTCATCCTCCAACAACAACAAACGCAAATCCTCTGAACACCACCACAACTCAAACAAGAAAAACAACGCCATCCAAGTCTACACCACCAACTCTGAAACCACCCGCAGCTACACCGGGGACAGGCCTTATTGTCCCAAGTGTAACTACCACCATTTTGGTCAGTGCGGTACTCCTTGCAACAACTGCAGGAGGCAAGGGCATTTGACTAAAGATTGCCGAGCTCCCAAATCCAACAACAACCCCTCTGACAGAAATACCCGACAACCTAAGTCCTGCTACGAATGTGGAAACCCAGGACACTTCAGGGATTCTTGCCCAAAGTTGAAGAACAAGGGCAACAACAACAACCACCGCAACAACAACAATGCCAAAAGTAGCGCCTTCGTGATCAACTCAGGAGACGCCCGTCAGGACCCGAATGTGGTCACGGGTATGTTCCTCCTCAACAATTTAACTGCTTCTATTCTGTTTGATACTGGTGCCGATAGGAGTTTTATTTCCGATGAATTTTGCCCTCTACTTGACATTACACCTGTTGCTTTAGACGTTAAGTACACCGTAGAGTTAGCAAATGGCAAGCTGATAGAAACCGATATTGTGATACCTAATTGCACTTTAAATCTAGCCGACGAAACCTTCTCCATAGATCTTATGCCTATTGAAATAGGGAGTTTCGATGTCATCGTAGGCATGGACTGGTTATCCAAACATCGCGCCGAAATCATTTGCTACGACAAAGTTGTTCGCATACCTCTCGCAGTCGGTAGAACCCTAATCATACAGGGGGAGACTGGTGGGACGAGGCTTAACATCATATCTTGTCTTAAGACCCGAAAATTTCTGAGAAAGGGTTATCCAGCAATCCTCGCACACATCATGGAGAAAAAGTCGGAGGAGAAGCGACTTGAGGATGTTCCAATTGTTCGAGACTTTCCAGAAGTCTTTCCTGAAGAACTACCTGGTCTACCACCACCAAGACAGGTTGAGTTCTCAATCGATCTTGTACCAGGTGCTGCGCCTGTGGCCCGAGCACCATACCGTTTAGCTCCATCTGAACTTCAGGAGCTGTCCACCCAGTTACAGGAACTCCTGGAACGAGGATTCATCAGGCCGAGTTCTTCACCTTGGGGAGCTCCGGTCCTATTTGTTAAGAAGAAAGATGGTTCTTTTCGAATGTGTATCGACTATCGAGAGTTGAACAAGTTAACTGTCAAGAACCGGTATCCACTTCCTCGAATCGATGATTTGTTCGACCAACTTCAAGGGTCGAGTTGTTATTCAAAGATTGATCTCCGATCCGGTTATCACCAATTGCGTGTTCGCGATGCCGATATTCCAAAAACCGCTTTCAGAACCCGTTACGGGCATTACGAATTTCAAGTGATGCCATTCGGCCTAACCAATGCACCGGCTGTATTCATGGACCTTATGAATCGGGTGTGTAAACCTTACCTGGATAAATTTGTCATTGTCTTTATCGATGACATTCTCATATATTCACGAAACAAAGAAGAACACGCTCAACACCTCAGAACCATCCTTGAACTACTTAAACACGAGGAGCTCTATGCCAAGTTCTCTAAGTGTGAGTTCTGGATCAAAACCGTTCAATTTCTTGGTCACGTGATTGACAGTCAGGGGATTCATGTCGACCCGTCAAAAATCGAGGCTATCAAAGATTGGCAATCGCCAACCACTCCAACCGAAGTACGGCAGTTTTTGGGACTTGCCGGGTACTATCGACGCTTCATTGAAAATTTCTCCAAGATAGCCATACCACTCACGACTCTGACCCAGAAAGACAAAAAGTTTGACTGGACTGAGAAGCAAGAGTCGGCATTCCAACTCTTAAAACAAAAGCTTTGCAGTGCTCCTATCCTATCTTTACCCGAAGGCACCGATGACTTCGTGGTATACTGCGATGCTTCTCATCAAGGTCTCGGTTGTGTGCTCATGCAACGAGACAAAGTCATAGCTTATGCTTCCCGACAGCTCAAGATTCATGAAAAGAATTACACCACCCACGACCTCGAGCTAGGAGCTGTCGTTTTTGCCCTAAAAATCTGGAGACATTACCTTTACGGTACCAGATGTACAATCTTTACCGACCATAAAAGCCTTCAACACATATTCGATCAGAAGGATCTCAACATGAGGCAACGTCGATGGGTCGAGTTGCTTACCGACTACGACTGCGAACTCAAATATCATCCCGGCAAAGCAAATGTTGTTGCTGATGCCCTCAGTCGAAAAGAGCGAGTGAAACCACTTCGGGTTCGAGCCCTCAGTATGACCATTCACAACAATTTAAACATTCAAATTCTCACTGCTCAACTCGAAGCTTTAAAACCCGAAAATGTCAAAGATGAGGCCTTGCGGGGCATGGACAAACAATTTGAAATCAAATCTAACGGGATTAGGTATTTCTCAAACCGAATCTGGTTGCCTAAAATTGGGAACCTACGAGACTTGGTGATGGATGAAGCTCACAAGTCCAAATATTCTATCCATCCGGGAGCCGATAAAATGTACCACGGTATCAAGGACTTCTACTGGTGGCCGAACATGAAAGCCGAAATCGCCACCTATGTCAGCAAATGCCTTACTTGCTCCAAGGTCAAAATCGAATATCAAAAACCTTCTGGTTTACTTCAACAACCCAGTCTTCCGGAATGGAAATGGGAACAAATTGCCATGGACTTCATAACCAAACTACCCAGATCCTCGAGCGGTTGCAATACCATTTGGGTGATCGTGGATCGTCTCACAAAATCTGCTCACTTCCTGGCAATCAAGGAATCCGACAAAATGGAACGCCTCACCAACATTTATCTGAAGGAAATCGTGACCAAACACGGTGTTCCAATCTCAATTATCTCCGATAGAGATAGTCGTTTCACTTCGCAATTTTGGCAATCACTTCAAAAATCTCTGGGTACTCGACTTGATATGAGTACCGCATACCATCCTCAAACCGACGGTCAAAGTGAACGAACCATTCAAACACTTGAAGACATGCTACGGGCCTGCGTAGTAGACTTCGGTGTAAACTGGGAAAAACATCTACCATTGTGCGAGTTCTCGTACAACAACAGTTATCATACCAGCATCAAAGCTGCACCCTTCGAGGCACTGTACGGTCGTAAGTGCCGGTCACCTATCTGTTGGACTGAAGTTGGGGATAGCCAACTCACAGGTCCAGAAATCATTCATGAGACGACCGAGAGAATCGTCGAAATTCAAAACAAGCTCAAAGCCGCGCGTGATCGTCAGAAAAGTTATGCTGACGTGAGACGCAAGCCACTCGAGTTCCAGGTTGGAGATCGAGTTCTACTCAAAGTATCGCCTTGGAAAGGCGTAATCCGATTTGGCAAACGAGGGAAGTTGAATCCCAGATACATTGGACCATTCGAGATCCTTGAAAAGATTGGTCCAGTGGCTTATCGATTGCAGCTGCCATCTGAACTCAGCAGCGTGCATCCCACGTTTCATGTTTCAAATCTGAAGAAGTGTCTGTCTGATGAGACACTTATCATTCCACTCGATGAAATTCGAGTTGACGAGAAACTTCACTTTGTTGAGGAACCCGCCGAGATCATGGACCGTGAGGTCAAACAACTTAAACAAAGTCGTATTCCCATTGTCAAGGTTAGGTGGAATTCGCGGCGCGGTCCGGAATTTACCTGGGAACGGGAGGACCAAATGCGACTCAAGTATCCTCAACTCTTCACAGATTCAACGTCAAACACAACTTCAACATAAATTTCGGGACGAAATTCTTCTAACAGGGGGAGAATGTGACAACCGTCAATTTAGGACTATAATTTAGTGCCTAATAAAGTTTTAATACATGTAATTAGTTCTGTGTTAGGCTAATTAATGTATCAATTATTATATATATATTGTTGAATATATATCTACAATTATGCGGTTTGTTTAAATCGTACGAATCTCAAATCGAATGAATTTCGATACAATAAATACGGACGTTGGTGACCAACTTTTATTAAATAACGATTTTATGTCAAAAGTATTATTATTATAATACTTCGTATTCATTCGTACCGTACAATCAGAAAGTTACACAATTTAAAATGTAAAACGCGCAAACAAATTAACTTACCTTTTTATAATTCAAATATAATGTGATTAGTAAAATATCTAAATAAAATATGGCGTAATAAATTGTATTTTTAAAATGTTCCAATCAATATTTAAAATAATTATTTAACGTTTAAACGACGGAGCAAACGAACACCGCACGGAGCGGGAACGCGGGGCGAAAATGGGGATTTAACCTCCCACTTCCACCCACTTTTCCTCCATTTCTCTTTTTCTCTCTCTCTCTCCTCTCTTATTTCTCTCAAACAACCAACACCAAAAATCAACGAAAAACGCAAAATAAACATACTAAACGACCTCGGATCTTCAAGCCCCTTTAGAATAAACGACCACCTCGCGACGATCTACACTTCTATCTTCCCGGAATTTCATTTCGGCGATTTGTAAGTTTCCGACACAACTCCGAAAACTCTCGTTTTTAAGTTTTATAACTTGCTAGTTGTTTGTATAACCTTGTAATGTCCTAAAATGGGTTGGGTAAAAATATTAGGCCGATCGATGGCCGGAAAATGCGTTTTTGAAGCTTAAATTCCGATCAGACCCCGTACGTCGCATTTGGCCTGGAGCAAATGCGACGCAGCGACCTACGTCGCACTATATCCCCAACGTCGCATATAGCGACGCAGCTTACTACGTCGCATTGACTTGCGAACGTCGCACATAGCGACGCAGACCTTAACGTCGCAAACCGAACCTACGTCGCATTAGCGACGTAGCACCCTACGTCGCTATTGATTTAGCACTGTCGACTTTAGCGACGCAACCCTCTTCGTCGCAAAAACCCTACGTCGCAGCCTACGTCGCAGGCTACGTCGCACAAACCAGAACCTCAAAAACACAGATTTTTACTAAGTGTCGAGGCTCGAAATTTTATCACTTGATTTCACTCAAATTCAAGTCCAGATGCGTTTTTCCTTAAAGCAATATAGTAGAAATAAAAATTTTCCAAGCTGACCTGGCAGCTCAACCCCAGCCAGGGGCTCTGCCCCTTGGACCCCGCCAGGGGCTGCCGCCCCTTGGACCCCGCTAACCAGGGGCGCTGCCCCCGGACCCCCGTATTTAGATTCCGTAAGCACATTTTTACACCAAATGTCAAACTTGTACAACTTCAAATGCTTATGCAATACGACTTTTAGAACATAATGGGACTTATACTTCAAGTGTAATACTTCAAAAACAAGACGATAACAACAACACTTTTATGCCAACTAATCACCAACGTGCCGTACGCGTTTTCAAAATATAATTCAACTAAGTTATTGTAACTTGGAACAATTCAATCAAACAAGTCGTAGTAACTTGTAACAATACAATCAACCAAATCGGGGTAATTTGGACATCAAGTTAAGCAAACAATTTCAATGGTAGTCTTTCGAGATACCGGTACAATTAATGACAATTTAAGTGTCGTGGACACATTCAGGTTTCAAGCCTTTGGACACCAACTCACAGCTAATTACTTCAAGTTTATTAAGTTAAACACTTCAAGAACCAGGTGAGTTTCATAGCCCCATTTTCACTGCTTTACAACTAGGGGTGTGATATTACTACTCGATTTTGTTTTACAAGTAGAACGCAAGTGCCAAACTTCAAATACTACATGAGTTTCAAGCTAATCAATTTAAAGTCCTCCATAAGCATAGTCTCTAGTATTTTATAGCGTGAATGTTAGTATATGATATCATATGGGATTGACAATCCTCATCCGGGTTAGCACGCACTAACCGGTCAAACGGATGTATTAGCATTTGGGAAGACGAGTGTTGATTAGGCACTCGTAGGAGGCATTTCAAGTTAGGTTTCCTTAAGTGGGCCTGACAAATCAAGTTAAGCTCAGACTATGTGCTCATGGACAGTATAACTTTTATTTTGCTTAATTGCATTTTAAATTCAATATAAATCTTGCGGTTCTGACAACTATACATTGACATACAAACCTGTGAGCTCACCAGCGTTTTCGCTGACCCATTTTAGTATTTATCACAGGTACCCAGCAGTAGTTTGGCTGCACAAGCAGGAATTATTAGCTCGAGTCAGCATACATACAACTAGAGATTGGACTGCATTATTATATTTTGTAAAAGTAATTATGCTATGTAATCTCTCAATTTCAGGAATCGAGCTAATGTAACTATATTTTGATGTAAACATTTACATTATCTATACAAGTTTAAACGACGCATATAGTGGTCGTTCATTATATCTTGTGCTTTGTATATTGATTAGTGACACCCAAATCAAGCTTCCGCAAATCATTAAATTTGGGGGTGTCACAATAACAGAGTAAACAATTTAAGTTAATGTAAATTAACATAGGCTTATCGAAGATTACCTGGCAATCTTAAGCCCACGAGTGTTGAGGAAACATGAAATAAACCAATCAGTTACTCATGTTCCTCCGTCTCTGCATCAAATAACACTTTGCAACTTGTTAAGGGTTAGTACATACTCAGCTAATCACTTTCTCACACATTCACTAATCAACTAAACCCACACCTTCTGGAATGTTTGACTCAACTCAATCAAAGTTTAGGATTGAACATACTATCATGCCCAATTCACCCAAACTCTTGCTCTGATACCAACTTATAACACCCCTCGTTTCTATATAAACAATCATATAATATTTGCGACTCGGAAGCGTATTTTAAAAACATACTATCAATGTACTCAAAATGTCAATAAACTTTTTCAATTCAAAGTACAAGACATTTCAACACACTGGGTGTTATTAAAAACATTTCTATGATTATCACAATAACATCAGAGTAGCAGCCTGTCAAACATTCCATCCAGTCAAACACTTCCTGCCCTGCCCAATATGTCCCATCTATTTTAACCTGCAGGAAGAACTGTGGTGGGGTTAGCATAAAGCTAAGTGAATGAAACTATAAGCAACAGTACAACCTAGCATAACAATCTGTTTACATCAAATAACAATAAACAGAAAACCAATCAATCACTCAACATCCAATCAATGTCAAGCTACTCACATCAAACATTATCAGTCGTCATGAGGACCGGTGGCTCCTGAGATACCCTAATACCGGTTTGGTACTCAGGGAACCCTTATCAATCATCTGTATTGGCCTATACAGAATTACCGGTAACCAGTTGTTAATCACACACGACCTAGATCTCCAAACCAACATTTCAAGTTTCAAGATCTCCTGTCGTCTACAATAACAACCAAGTCCAACTGTCAAGTCAAGTTGACCTCAGAATCTTACATACTAGCTCAGACAGCCAAGTAAGTAACTAGTCAAACTATCATGGCAAGATATCTCAACAGATGCATCATATCAAAGTAATACTATAAATTACTTGTTGTAAATCAAATCATTACAACTAAATCACACTGAGGTTACAGATCCACTCACCGACTACCTCAGGCCTCCACTCAGTAGTCTAATATCACTGAGCCTTCTCCACATCTGAGAATCAATATCAAATATAAGTTAGTAATCATAATCATCGATACTAAACTTATATCAATCTTCAACATTTAGGAACTTAACACAATTAACATTTCAATTACTAGTTCCTAATTGTGTATTAATGATTACAATAAATCATTATCATATAATTACATGTATCAAATATAAACCACATTACTATTAACAATCAAACATGAAATGTGATTACAGCCTACCAAGCAGCCGGATTCCCTAAGAAGCCGCCGGCTTTCCACAAAACAACCTGAATCCGCCGGATTCCCTGAATCCGACCGGATTCCCCAACTTTTACTGAATCCGCCGGATTCCCGTGAATCCGACCGGATTCCCTCATTTCTGCCGGAATCCGCCGGATTCCCTTGAATCCGCCGGATTCCCCCGTCGTTCCAGCCCAGTTCGAACTGTTCAAACCCTAACCCACGGGTTTATAATCCAAAACCTCAAAAACAAGGTTTCTAACCGTTTAAAACCACAATTATTATCACATAATCAATATGTAACACTTATAACATGATTTCTAACATCCAAATCTCTCAAATCATCAATTTACCCAAATTTAAATCAAAATCAAATTCTTAAATACTCAAGAATACTTACTGATTGAAGAATCTAACAATGGTAATCTGATGATTAGGAAGTTTCACGAGAATCACAACTTCCTGATTTGATTTCTGGATTGATTTGGAGGTTTTCAGAGAGTTTCTGTGAGTTTTGGAATAAAAATGAATAACTTTCCTAAATAGGAAAGGATATATATAAGTCGGCCTCACGAACCGCCTTCAATATACGGGTATAATTTAATACCCCATCTCAATCTATTGTCTGGAACCCGAAAACCATTTGCGAGTCCAAACATTTTATTGCACCGTCAACTATATTAATTTACAACAATTAATATTTCACTTATCACATTGGAATATTCGGATCCTATTCCAATTATTTCAACTATTTCAAACAATATTATTTCCAAACACATTTAAATACATATTTAAATCAAGAAATAATACTATACAAATAACTAGGTCCATTTCGAGGATGTTACAAGTTTGCTATAACCTTAGGCTCGGATACCAATCTGTCGCACCCCCAAATTTATACAGCGGAAGCAATTCGGGTCGGGGTGCGACTAATCAAGTAATAACAGCACAAAGATACAGCAAACGACCTCTAAATGAGACGTTCGAAAAATAGTTACATTTCCATATATATATATAAGAGTTTGAAAACAAAATGTTTTCGGTACAAAAGTATAAATTCCCAGAGTCTACGTATAGAACGGGAGATTCTATTACATAACAAGTTTAAAAAAAGTAATGCCAAAGAATCTCCGTAAAATGCAGTGTAGAAATCATGCGACTCTAGCTAATGTGGCCTTGAGTGAACCTACTCCATGCGTGTACCTGAGAATACATGCTAAAAAGGGTCAACCAAAAAGGTTGGCAAATCTCACAGGTTTATAAGTAAATCATCAGTGTGAACACAAGTTTTGTACAAGTTTTCAATCAAGCAAAGTAAGTAAGTAAGTCAGTCAGCACAGTTGCCATGAGCTCATAAGTTGAAGCTTAACAGTGTGTAAGTCTAGTACAACCAAGTACCGTAATATATACCCCCGTGAGTGGTAATCCAAAAACACTCATATGAAACAAATACTAATCGCCCGTTTCTACGGTGTAATCCATGATAGCGCTACTACCCCGGGCGAGGATTGTCAGTCCCAAATAGAACTGTTTACTAATACTCGCGCTTAAGTTGATAACTAACAACTTACGATAGGTAGCTTTCAGTGGATTAAAACTACTCATGCAATTGTGTAAAAGTAGTAAAAGTAGTTCAGTTCTTGTGTTCATGCGTAAAACAGAGCAAAGTATCTCACCCCAATAGTAAAACAGTAAAAAGTGGGGGCTGTAAGACTCACCTGAGTCTAGTAAGTAAGTTACGTTTGTGTAATCAAACGAGTATCCCGGATGTAGTTACGTGAGTTGGTTCCCCGAACCCTGCAACCTTCTGGCGTCCGAAACGCACAAGGTTGTAAGTAAGCAAGTAAGTGAGTAAGTAAGTGGATGTCTCAAAAGATCATACATGCTAGTTGTCTACTCAACTAGGGAATGTTCAAGTGTTTGTTTAGTGTTTTTGTTTGTAGTTTGAAAATGTGTACGGGCCCATTGGTGACGTTATGTATAATAATTCTTGAAGACATTATTATTTTGTTTGTTTCATTGCATACTTATAAAGTATATGTATTTGCATGCTCAAGTAGTATCGTATAAAGTATATTTGTTGTTACGTGGATTCGATACTTGGTTAATGGGTTTAAGTTGTTAATAGACTGTTCAGTTCGCAAGATCTCATATCGCAGGGCAAAGTCAATTCGCAAGTCGAGTCGCAATACAACTCAGCTCGCAGCTCAAATCGCAAGGCAAGCTCGACTCCAGGTCATGGATCATCTCGCAGGTTAAGATCAGTTCGCAGGTCCAAGAGTCAACTCGCAAGAAGGGTTCAGCTCACAGGAAAGGTTCAACTCGCAAGATCTCAATTCGCAAGATGGTGTGCGAACTGAGACTGAGCTCGGTTCGCAGAATCGGCTGTTTAGTGTTTTCGTTATGGTAACTTGGCCAACATGCTCGGTTTGACCCGAAACTTTGACACAAGTACAAAATATGTTTTCTAACCCATAAAGAGTAGTTTTCATGTTTCGTGAAAATCCCGAAAGAGTTGTTTTTAATTTGATACGAAAACAGCCCCCGTGGTTAGTTACACCAAAAATATTTGTTTTTACGTGCTCGTTTTAACAAGGTAAACATGCGAGATAAAATCTAAGAAAAATCCACGACATTCTTCTATGTCTTACTACTTAACTTAATTTTTCCATGATTTTTAGTTGAGTCTAAGTGGTTCAAATAATTAAAACATACAGACGTGTCCAGCAGCTCTTTTTCTGCACATACGCTCACAAACATTCGTCTAACTATAATTGTGTGTATTTTCAGGAGATGATGTCTAAATAGAAAACGAAGTTAACACTTTTATCTAACATCTCCAACTAGATTCACTCGTTTATATGACCCACAACCCAAGATATGCCCTTCACATCTTGACCAAAAATCTGATCAGTTTATACAGACAGTACATGTACAGATGTACTTTTATTTGTTTATTTTAAAAAGGAAAACAAGCTCCATAAATCGTGAGGCCTGGATATTACAAGAGTAGGCATCTTAAACTTTGTTTTAGGCTCAAGAATTACTTGATTTAGTTAAGAAATGAGTTAGATATCGCGTTACAAAGTCGATCTAAATTTTTGTCTATTGGTTAATGCTATTATCCAACGGTTTTTAACTTTGTTCTTTGGTTTTTAGGATAGATCTTGGACGTTTTTCAGTAATTACGGATAACAAGTATGTATATCTATGTTATCCAAGGAAGACTAATGAAATTTGGAAGAAGACTCACAAGGAAAAGTCGATCTATGGCCGAAGTAACGAGAGGTGCTGCTGTCTTGCTTCGGGTCGCGAGTTTCTTGCTTCTCCTTGCAATTTAGTAACCATGATGATACTAGATGATGATGGTATTTGTTTAGATGTTCTTTGAAGATGTTTGGGAGGTGGTGGAATTGGTTTTTGGTGGCTGAAATCATGGAGAAAAAAGAGAGAAAAGAGGATAAGGAGTGTGAGTAATAAGGAAATGTAATGAGATAAGGTTTTAAGATGGGATTATATGGGAGGGGCCTTGGGCCATTTTTCTTGGGCTGGCAGAACTGGGCTGTCACCGTGGGCCTGGGCCTGGGCCGTAGGTATGAGCCGACCCACTCACGGTCTCGGGCCGTGACTCGCTCCTCGAATTCGTGTGGTCGGTTAATCGTTAATTGAGCGTTTAAACGTTTAATCGACGTTGTTAAGTTTTAGTGTTTTATTTCCGTTATGTATATGCTAGTTTGAGTTGACTAACAATTTTAAATACCTCATTTTAAGTTACCAAAATATATTTTGGATTTCATTCGGGTGTTGGGTTCGATTCGCGCATTTTCTCGTGTATTATGATAATAATAATACAAAGTAAATAACGACTATTTCATTATAAAAATAGATTTACGTTACATATGAAAGGGTTCACCAACGGCCGGGTAAGTCGGATATCCATCCGGTAAATTCGCGTAATTATAATAAATTACGTACGTGTATATACTTAAATATACAAATGTTACAAGTAAATAGTCATATTCCATTCTAGATACAAGTAATTACAAGCAAGCTTAAGGTAATTTAATACGCCTAAGTACGGGTTGTCACAAATTTTAAGTCATAACATTAGTTTATGAATATATATTTAATAAAACGTTAATATTCGTCGTGGTGAATGTTAATCTAACATTCATCACGATGGATGTTAAAAAATAACATAAATTAAATTTTAGCATTCATCGTGATGAATGTTAAGTTAACATTCACCACAACGAATATTAACAATTTTGGATAAAAAAATTCATCAATTGATGTTATAGCCTACAAAAAGAATTTATCAAGGAAACTTAACATTTATAGCATCGATTCTGATCAACATTTATAAATTTTCTCTTTTTTAATTATTGACAAATGTATTGATGAAATTAAGATCCTTCGTGATGAATATTATACTTTCTCCCTTCCCCCTAAAAAAGAGGTTCTCCTTGGATCCTCCCACTATATATATATATATATATATATATATATATATATATATATATATATATATATATATATATATATATATATATATATATAAATATATATATATATATAGGAGTAGGATCTAGAAAGAAAGTTTTTTGGTGGGAGAAGGTAGAGAAATGATCAGGGACTTTTAATTTTACAATCAACGATCAAGAATATTCAATGGCAAGATTGTAAATTTCAATAAATATAAACCATAATATTTAAAGGGTTGATGGGCATGACCGTAATTTTGAACACCATATATTTGAACTGTCATTCACAATTTAAAGTGGATCGACAATTTTGGTAATGGCTTCCTAAGAGCACAGGGAGTGCTTGATGAAGTTTTAGTGTTCAGTTCAGTGTTCGGTAGAACACTAAACTTGAACACTGGAGCAGAAAAGTGAGGTAATGGTTAATCTTGAGGTTCAGTGTTCAGTTGAATATTTTATTATTATTTGTTTTTTTGTAAAACAAATATATTAAAAGAAAACAAATAAATTCAAATACATTAATTAAAAGTTCATTAATATTTAAAAGTACATTAAACAAGGTGCATAAATAAAAGTACATGAAATAAAATACAAGATTAAATAACCATAAACTACGGACGATGCTCCCAAATATGTTCCACAAGATCGGCTCGGAGGTTGTCGTGGACATCTCTATCGCGTAGTTCCTTGTTTTTCTGCCTTTGTGTGTCACATCTCTTGATCCAAGTCGCTTGCATATTCCTAACAGTAACATAATAATCGTCATTTTCGGCAATATTGAACCCTTGGTCTTCTTGGATCATATTATGCAACAATATGCATGTATACATGATTCTTTTAATATGGTTGACCTTATAAGCACTTGCTGGTTGTTGTAGTATATGCCATCGACATTGAAGCATACCAAAGGCCCTTTCAATATCTTTTCGTGCAGACGCTTGTGCTCGAGTAAACTTGACTCTCTTCGGATCAACTTCACTTGAAAATCCTTTAACAAATGATACCCATGTTGGGTATATCCCGTCAGCAAGATAGTACCCATGTTTGTACTCAACACCATTAACCGTAAAGGCTTGTTCTGGAGCAGAGCAGTCGAGCAACTCATCAAACAGTGGAGAAGAATTAAGAACATTTAAGTCGTTGTTAGCCCCTGCAACACCAAAGTATGCATGCCAAATCCACATGTCATACGAGGCGACGGCTTCAAGCATGATAGTAGGATAGCCGTGGTCACCTCGTGTACATTGCCCTTTCCACGCGTTAGGGCATTTGGCCCATGCCCAATGCATACAATCTATACTACCATGCATGCTCGGAAAACCATGTTTGTTACCATGTTTCTCGTACAAGCGTTGAATGTCATCGGCCGTTGGTTTTCGCATGTACACATTTGCATATATATCAATCATGCACTTTGTAAAATTAAACAAACATTCGCGAGAATTCCGTCATATGTAAATATTCGTCAAAGGCATCCGGTAACGTACCGTATGCAAATTGATGTAAGGCGGAAGTAACTTTTTGAATAGTGGTAAATCCCAGTTTACCACGTCCATCTACTTTTTGCCGAAAATAATCAACATAATCCGGGATAGGGGTATTAAAGTAATTAGATATACCTTCTACTATGCGAAGAAATAATCGTTTGCTCATACGAAAACGACGCTTGAAATACTCCGGCGGGTACTTTGCGTTGTCAACAAAGTAATCGTTCATTAAAGATTCATTCGCCGTTTGAAACGACCTCGGTTGGACGATTCACCCTCTTCACGAGGCACTACAACTTGGTTATGATATTGCCGAAGAAGTGTTAAAACTTCAACGTCCTCGTCGGTTGAAGGTGAATCGTAAAATTCGGAATCACTCATTTTGTATTTTGAATGAGAAAAGGAAAGAAAGAAAGAAATGATGGTGTGAAAAATTTGTATAAAATGGGTATGTATTAATAGAGTAAAAAAGGAATTAAAAAAATATATTTTAAAAAATCATTTAATAGCCAACGGCTATTTTTTTTTAAATTAATTTTGTTTTTTTATAACCGTTAGAAAAAAATAATAATAAAAAAAATGGTGAACGGCTAGTTGGAGCACCGTTTTGGACCGCACGGTGGTCTTGAACGCCGAGGTTGAACGGCGGTCCGGAGTGGAAAACGCCGACCTCCGGCGTTTAAGATGAAGAACGGCGACGCCGTTCAAGGGCACTCCCGGTGCTTTAACAAGGTGGATTATTTATTTTCATTCTTTGATGCAAAGTACGAATACAAATTTTTTTAAATATACAAAAGTTGTTCATTGGAATTTATTCATTGGGCTAACTATAGAATCATCAAAGGCATGACTATTTCAAATATCTAAATGTTGGTGAATCATGGTATACTAATTTTGAATCATGAATATAAAATGAATCATAGATTTATAAAGTGAATATCGTATTGATTTTGAGTTTTGTGAATTCTTATGAATCAATTTATTCCAAATAGCTATACGAATATTGAGTGATCCATATGAATGGTTAATGGATTTTTAAATAAATGTAAGTTGATGAATCATAATTATATCATTATAAGTTTGATGAATCGACGTTATAAATTTTCTGAATCATTCACGTAAACTTTATGAATCGGTGTTATAAATATTTTGACTCGATGTTATAAAGTTCTAAATCATTCACGTAAACTATATGAATCGGTGTTATAAAGTTCCAAATCATTCACGTAAACTTTATGAATCGGTGTTATAAATATTTTGAATCGATGTTATAAAGTTCCGAATCAAATTTATATTTTTCTGAATCAATGATATATAAATATGTTAGTATTATAATTTGTTTTGTTGATGAAGCTCATGGAAGAATTTCAATAATCAAAATTTTGAAGCCTGAGTGTTAGTATTGATGAAACAAATAGTTGTCCAAAATTTGATTTCTAGTGATATTGATCGAATTTGAATGAAAATATAATTTAGTTAAATGAACTAAGCATAAAACACTAATAACTTGATGGCCAGAACTTGTTACTGTGATCACAACTATAAACCGTGAAGGATTATAATCGAAAAACAAAATCACATAAAAAATTAAAAGGTGAGATCATGTAAAATGAACCATATCAATTTTGATTTGTGCCTTCACACAGTTTATTATAAAAAAATATTTGAAAAACAAATCATAAAAGAAAAATTAAAAGCATCCATAGACCAATTGATCGAGGCTCTAAAAGTAATGCAACTCTACCTCTTCTTTCTCCTTCAATTTCTAGAAAATCATATTATATTCTCTCAATTGTTATCAAAGAACAATACTAAAATAAAATCAATTCTTAAGTGGAATGAGTGAAAATCGATTTACGTGAATTACTTGATGTAATTGAAGACTCATTCTACACAAATTAAGAAAGCAAAATACTGTCGTATATAATTTATTTACTTTATTAATTAAATTATAATTTCCTATACTACCCTTTGACCCTAATATAAAATGTGAGGCCCAGAACCCTTCTCCATCTTCTCCCCTAAAATTTCCTTCGGTTTAGATCCCCTAAATGTATATCTATATATATATATATATATAGACTTGGGATCCTGTGAGAACAAGGAGATTCCGTGAGAACGGTGAGAACACATCTTAGCCATCCATTTTTTAATCAAAAAACCTGATTTTGGAGGTAGCATTTTTGTAAATACTTTGAAGTTTGATTTTGAAGGGTTCACATAAGGATTGTTATGTGAAGTTTAATTTTTTTTGCTTCACAATAGTTTTAAGATGGTGAAGTTTTATTTAATTTTTGTTAATCAGCATATTTGAAGTAGTGAATTGATATGTATAAACATTAATCTCTTCAAAAAGTAATGTTAACAAAAAAATATTTACTTAATCTCATTAAAACTATGTGAATCTATCAAAATAAAAATTCATAGCATCGTAACCTTATGTTAAAAAAAATATATATTAAACTTAACCTCACCAAATTGATGTGAAGCTAAAAAAAAAAGCTTCACGTGAGCAAAATGATGTGAAGCTAAAAAAAAAAGCTTCACATGAGCAAAATGATGTGAAGCTAAATGAAAAAAAAAAAGATTCACATGAGCAAAATGATGTGAAGCTTAAAAACAAAAAAAAATTCACATGAGCAAAATGATGTGAAGTTAAAAAAAAAAAAGTTTCACATGAGCAAAGGTGATGTGAACCTTCCAAAATCAAACTTCAAAGTATTTACAAAATTGACACCTCCAAAATCATGATTTTTGATCAAAAAATGGATGGCTAAGATGTGTTCTCACCGTTCTCACGGAATCCCCTTGTTCTCACCAGAACCCAACCCTATATATATATATATATATATATATATATATATATATATATATATACACTCCATACTATTACCCATAAAAAATTATGGAATTTAATGCTAAAAATTGCATATTTTATGTGTTTTTCCTCTTCTATTTTTAGAGTTTCAATAAATTATATATATATCTATCACACTCGCATACACAGACATATACACATTTCCCTCGTAAGCAAAACATTCACCTTAGTTGGGCCTAAGTTTTATATTTTTCTCAATTGGGTCTGGGGGCAAGACTGCTGGACTAACTAATTTAACGTAATGAATTATTTTTCTCTGAAATCTGGTGTGGGCAGTGGTTCACAGTGCCCCCACTGGAGGACCGAAACTGGATCATCCTAATCGGAAGATGTTCATGTAATTATAATAATAGAATTTGGTGTGAACGCGATGTTTTAAAAGTTAAAATTGGATTCAACCCTTGATTAATTTTGAAATTAAAATTGGATAAAACCCTTGATTATCTTGACAGTGCATTACTACAATGTGAACAAGAATTTTTAAGAGTGAATTTTTAAGAGTCCTATAGATGAAAGGAATGACAAATGACACGTACGTAGGCAGTAAGTTAAAAAGACTGGGAAAATATTTAATACAAGTTTTTGTAGAAAATGTTGCAACCGCTATAAAATCTATTCAACCAAATAAAAACTTGTGCATTAAATACTTTTAATAACAGCTTTATTGATGTTTTAATTAGAACCAACAGTAAGGTTTAAACTTTAAAAGTATAATATCTTTTTGTGAAAATGAGGGAATTAATAGAAAATCATTATGTGTCACTAAATCCTCTTTCCCTCACGTTTTTAAAAATTAAATATCTCTCAAACGGTAAGTCAAAAATTCACAAAAATTGCACCATAAAAATCAGCGTTTTATTCTTTAAGGTTAAAGATGTGACAAGATATACTTTCGACGAACTTTTTTTTTTCATTTTTCGTTAGGTTTTGAAAACAACTAACACATGTGTTACTAGCGAGTAACACATGTGTTACTAATTTTGTACAACAAAAAAAGTCGTCGAAAATATACCTTGTGAGATGGCAAATTGAAAAGACAAAAATGTTGATTTTTATGGTGTAATTTTTATAATTTTTCGATTTACCGTTTGTGAGATATTTGATTTTAAAACGTGGGGGGAAATTGGTTTTATGACACATAGCAAATTCTTATTAATTCCTCCGTTATCACCAAATTTTCTATACTCATTTGAATCTCACTCGTAGAACCAATTTCAAATTAAAGATCAAAACCAAAGTAGGAGTATGTCTAATCTAATCTTATCCTCTATCCTATATATAACAAGCACCCAAACAAACATGTACGTACGTCTTATTAATTTCAATATGTAATCTGTAAACATATCTAATTTTAGTAATGTGCTCACAAAGAAACGAAGTTATGAGCTCATAAAAACGCTCAGTCGTTTTGATAATTTATAACTTAAAGAAAACAAAGGGGGTTTTCCTTGTCGCTAGGACCAGACTACAAACTTAGCATTGGAATGCTCCACCATCTATCGGACTACGAGATATGGACTTTATCAAGTACGTCCATAACATTGATAAGTTATGTCACTATACCCTTTTCGAACATTTCAATTTGTATTCTCAGAGTTGGAAAGACTAAAAATAAAAATAAAATGAAGTAATGCTTCTATCCTTCCACTTCTTTACGATTTTGGAGAGAATGTTATAAGGGTAATCAACTTTTTTGCGGTCCCTCATCGCCGATCTCATGATCAACATGAGAGAAGTAAATCGTATAATTCACCTTTTAAGGGACATGGGGATGGAATATGAACTTGTCACTTTCACTTTTATATTGCACGTCATTAAAAGTATTAAAAGAGAATACTAAATTGATCCATATTAGGGTCTTCTTAAACCACTCTCAACCGTGGTTTCATCACTTTTTTCGTCAGTTGTGTCACATCAGCACACCCAAAACTAACGAAAGACAGACACAACGGTGCCAACAATGGTTTCGTCACTTCAATTTTTGGGCTCTACATTTACCAATATACTTACATTTACATACACTAAACAAAAAATAACGATACATTAAATATAAGCTGAGACCCACCATACACAAAATTTGTTTCATCGTTAAAACGAAGAAAGGGAAAGTGACGAAACAAAAAAGAAGGCGGTGCCAATGGTGACGAAAGCCATGGTTTCGTCGGCCCCCAACCGACGAATGCCGATGGCAGTCGTCTTATATTTCTCTTCTTTTCTCTTCCATCAAAAAAGCTCTTAGCCATTTTATTTTGTTTCTAAATCTCTCCTCTTCTATTCTCTCCAAAACATACTTGATAGCAGGACCTTTTAACGTTTTATAAACCAGTTATATCTATTAACTACCGTATAGTATATAAGAGTAGGTGCCTAACGAAAATTATTGTAAGTTATGGATACCTGAATAAATAGATAACGCACAAGGTACAAATAAGAGAAACATTATTAAGGAAGGAAAAGAGTGGTTCAGTGGTTGGACTTTGAAACTACTATACAAATAAGAGAAACATGATTAGTAAAACTGCAGTTCTTAAGGGATTGTGGCTTATAGAAGAAAAGACAGCTGAGGTCAGCTGAGGTTGGTGAAACAACTACAGTTTAAGGTAAATTTGTAAAGGTAAAATGTGATTTTGTTGAGATGCAAACTGTAATGTTAAGATGCAACGCTATTAAAATGCATTGTATTTATAATGTAGTAAAATTGGATCGTAAATAAAAATTATTTGCTGAGATTGCATATCTCTCTTTCCTTCTCTAAGGAATCTGTCCCTCTAATTTAAACCTAAAAAAAATGATATAATAAGGGTACGTTTAGTTACGGAAATTTTTTTTCATTTTTTAGTTTTCTAAGGAGTGAAGAGTGTTTTACTTCTTTAGAAAAGTAATGCAAAGTTGGTTAATGCGTTCAAATGTGGGGATGGAGTTTTCCTTTATCAAGAGAAAATATAGATAAAAATTTAGAGAACCATGAAAAATAGTTTTCAACTTTGTAGTTATGAAAAAGAAAATGAGAATTTTCCTTCTCTTATAAAAGTTTTTTAGAAAACTTGGATTCGAACACTATTTTTAATTTTCTAGTTTTCTAAGAGAGAAATTTTATGAAAAAATGAAGGAGTTTTATGTAACTTAACGTATTACGTTTCGACGTGAACGGGAAGTTTCAACATTGGGTTCTGACCCTGGAATCTTGATTATGATAGTGTAGTGTAATGTGAACAAGAATTTTCAATATTTCTTTGTTGTGAGAAAGTGACAAATGACATGTACGTGGGGAGCAAGTCAAAAAGATTGCAAACATTATTTTATGCTAGAAAATGTTGAAACCGGTCAACTAAATCTTTTTTATTCAAATAAGAAACTAAATGGATAAGGAATTATTCATGCATTAAATAGTTGGCAACATCTTTATCAATTAATAATAACAATAACAAAAATTCTGTTCAAAAGAAATTTCAAATCGAGGATTAGAGAAGAATATATGATCTAATAAACACCAAAAAAAAAAGGATTAAAAAAAAAAAAAAAAAAGGATGAGCTCATTAAAAAAAGGATGTTCTAACTTGCGGATAAATATTTATATCACTTAACATTTCTATAGTGATATACTCCCTCCGTCCCAAATTGTTTGTCCACCTTACTATTTATATTTGTCCTAAAATTATTGCCCACTTCTAAAATTAAATATGCATTAATGATTAGATTTCCCATATTACCCTTAACTTTAAAACTACACGTACTTCAAAGAAAACAATTTAATTAATGAGTGAGGGTTAAAGTTGTCATTATACTAAGGTCAAAGCTGCATTTAATGTGATTTTCTTAATAAGTGTGTTTTCAACTTGGTGACAAACAATTTGGGACGGAGGGAGTACTACATAAGATTAAAATAATTCAATGATATAAATATAAAATGTTTTATACGATGAAATTCGAAAGATTACAATTTTTTGAAACTCTGTGAAACAAACATAGTGTAAGAATCTGAATTGCATTCTGCCAATCAAATAGAATATGAAATGAGATTCAAATTCCCATTTCATCATATACCTACGAATTTTGCAAATCAAACGGGACCTAATACTAATATACTTTCATTTTCTTTTCTGTTTTAAAAAAAACATTGAACATCATATTTGCAATTTCTTGATATAAACAAATCAGAATCAAATCAACATAAAGCAACAATGATTAATAAAGGTCAAAGTGATTAATAAAGGTTATATCATAATACAACAAAATATAATTAATAAATGTTGGTTTTCTTGACATCAACAATTGAACATCATCATGTTTATTCAGTCAATTGACAATTCCAACTTGTCTAAAGTCCACTTCCTATGAATCTTCCTGCACTACAACCAAATCATATACCTCACCGGACCACCCGGTTGCCATCTACAAGGTGGCTAAGATTCTTTAACCACCTCTCTGATTCAATGAACCTACTATCATTTCTTTATATTTTTAACACAATTATTTCATCATCTTCCACACTAAAACATCCAAAATCCAACACCCACCCACTTGTACCTATTGCAATAAAACTTGTACAGATCCCTTTTTAGTAAAGTAAAAAGCATCACCCCAATTGTCTATATGTATGTAGCATACCCACCCTATGTTTTACTTCAAACTCAACACCTGAAATTTCAAACTTGCAAACATTTTATGTTATGGACACTCTGTATGCAACTGCTATGAACAACTCCCTTAACAGCTACAACCACCATACAGCTCAATCCCCTTTTGATCAAACCCTCGTCCCGAGCTTTGACCCGACACCAGATTGTTATCAGGATCCATCCCCATCGACAACGATTGTTGAAGGGGATGGAACCGATAATCAGGATCATTATGATTCTGTTTTTAAGTTTTTAAACCAGATGTTAATGGAAGAAGATGACTTGCTGTTAAAGCCATGTATGTACAACGAGTGTATGGCGTTACAAGTCGAAGCTGCTGAGAAATCGTTGTACGATGTGCTTGTCAACAAGCAGCCTGCGGATTCGCCAGATTACTGTACTGGAAGTACAAGCAGTCTAGACAGCAGTAATTACTTACAGTGCAGTGAAGAAAAAGTATTCAATCTCCTGAAAGAAAGTAACTTGAGTTACAGCAAAAAGAGAAGCCCTGTTCGAGAAGAAGATCGTGAAACAAAATTGGCAAACATCTTGGAATCAGATTCTGATCAGTCAGAGCCATACGATGAAGATCTGTTACTAATTGAACAAGAACCTCAAAAGTTCATGTCACCTGAATTAGCCAAAAAGTTGAATGAATCGTCCAGACGAGGACGACCACGAGGGAAGAAAAACACGAGCACTCAAGAAATCGTGGTTGATTTGCGGGATTTGCTA
This sequence comes from Helichrysum umbraculigerum, assembly GCA_949592205.1. NCBI lineage: Eukaryota > Viridiplantae > Streptophyta > Magnoliopsida > Asterales > Asteraceae > Helichrysum > Helichrysum umbraculigerum. The sequence continues at coordinate 120,370,841 of CATIUR010000005.1, read as the reverse complement.
ACTCAATGCGCGCAAGCAATCACAAACTCCAATCGAGGTTCTGTTTGTGAAGTTTTGCAAAAGATCAAGCAGCATTGTACTCCATATGGAGATTCGACTGAAAGATTGGCGCACTATTTCGTAAAAGCAATTGAAGCGCGTATATCAGGAAATGGCCCAGAGATTTACAGGGAATTCAATCTTAACAAGTTTCCAGCTGCTCAGACCTTAAGAGCTTATCATTCTTACATAATGGCATGCCCGTTTCACCGCATGTCTAATATTTTAGCAAATAGATCGATTGAGAAACTATCAAGAGGGAAAGATAAGCTTCATATTATCGATTTCGGTATCTTATATGGGTTCCAATGGCCATGCTTCATCAAGAACTTGTCCATGAGACCGGGCGGCCCACCCATGCTCCAGATTACCGGCATTGATCTTCCACAACCCGGGTTCCGCCCAGCTGAGCGGGTCCAGGAAACTGGTAAACGTCTTGCGAAATACTGCAAGAGGTTTAATGTGCCATTTGAGTACAACGGTATAGCTAAGAAATGGGACGAGATTAAAATCGAAGATTTGAATATCAAAAGAAACGAGTTGACAGTTGTCAACTCAGTCAATCGGCTCCGGAACATTCTTGATGAGACAGTAATAGAGAGTAGTCCCAGAGACACAGCGTTGCGGTTGATAAGAGAGATCAACCCAGACATGTTTACTCTCGGGATTCTGAACGGGACCTACAATGCACCTTTCTTGCTGAATCGGTTCAGGGAGGCTCTATTCCATTTCTCGACTTTATTTGACATGTTTGATAACACGGCGCCTCGAGAGAGTCAAGAAAGACTTATGTTTGAGCAAGAGATGTTTGGAAGAGAAGTAATGAATGTGGTAGCATGTGAAGGGACAGCTAGAGTTGAGCGGCCGGAGAATTATAAACAATGGCAATCGAGAATTGTGCGAGCCGGGTTTCGGCAGGTCCCGTTGTATCGGGATAAAGTTGAGGAAGTGAAGAGTAAGGTTAAACTGAATTACCATCAAAATTTTCTTGTGGATGAAGATGGCAAATGGATGTTACAAGGATGGAAAGGGAGAGTTCTTTATGCAAGTTCCATATGGAAACCTGCATAAAAGTTGTAGAACCCTGGATGCATTTTAGGTATTATATTATTCATCATGTCTTTGATTTTTTGGAATTCTAGTATGAATCGAGATTGGAACTTTTCTAAGAGTTTACTGCTAAACATCATCGAATTATTGGCACAAAATAATTAAAATCTAATGGTTCACAAAGAACATCACCAACCCATGCAAGAACTGACTAACTGATTCCAAAGTATTATTGGCACAAACTAATTATAATCTAATGGTTCACATAAATTACTAGAGTATAACAATGGGGAATATTTGGAAGGTGAAATTATAGATAATCTCTTATGTAGTTTGACTTTGACCATTCAAAGCCAAAAATCTGATACTCAAAAGGACTAAAACATAGATAGTCAAATGTAATACTCCGTATTTTGCAAGACAGCAGTAAACAGAACCTGGTCAATCTTTGAATCCACTTGACCAAATTACCCCTACTTCTTCACTTAAATAATGCTCGATTACATTTCTTAAGGTCAGAATTAGACATGGCAACGTTCATCAGATCTACCTGATATCCATCCAATCCATAATGAAAATGGAAATGGACGAATTAAATGGACGAATAATGAAAATGGAAATGGATATGGATATGGATGTGGATGGTGAGTTGTCATCCATGAATTTCATATATTAATCCGAAATTATATATGTTTTAATCACACACTTTATTTATTTTTGTATTATTTTAGTGTACCGTTTTATTTATCATGTATATGCTACCAAGTGTTTATGAGATTATATCTATTTCATCTCTTAAGTATTGCTTAAAATAGGCATTTTCATTCATCTTAAATTTAACACACATTTTAAACTTCCGTCGTCAAAAACTCTACTAATTATGTTACGAAAAGAATATTGTATACGTATTATCTTGAAATACTAGCATTTGATTACGTTCTATAGCACTTTTATTTGTTGTAAATAAAACGTTTTGATGTATTTGAACGTTTTATAATCTTTAACAATTTTTTTTGTTATCCAACAAGACATCCATTAAGCCGCTTCACCCCGTGGATATGGATGGATGGGATAAACTTTAATGGATATGAATATGGATGTGGATGGTGAAAAAGTAAATGGATATAAATGTGGAGATGGCTACATCCGATCCATATCCAATCCACTGCCATCTTTAGTCAAAATGTCGAGAAAGGAAGAAAGATCTATGCACGTAAACTCAATCGGCAAGTGTTTATCTAAGTGATTAACAACCATGCCTGTCATTTTCTGCAGATACAATTGTATTTCTGTATAGCATCAACATCATGATGCAATTATCCATTAATCAAGCTTTCATAATTCACTGAACCTGGGCTATCTTCACAGTATCTCTCAACGTCTTGGGAAGTTTCCAATTATGAATATTATTTACATAAGAAAGATCAAGAAGAACCAAGTGGACAAACGTCCCAATCGCTATTATATTCAAACTTCATTAGAAATATATGATAGTTTTATGAATAAACCAACTACATGTCACAAACACCATTATGTCACAGCACAAAATGTTTGACCTGCCTATAAGAGTTATTAGACTGTACCCTGAGACTCTACAGTTTTGAATTGGTATGCCACTTGAGTACAAAGGAATGGCAAAAGTGTATCGCTTATCATTTAAACTGAGCGCGGTACTCCCAAATAAGTGGGGGTTTTAAGAACATAGCAAAATTGTATCACTTGGATACCTAAGACTGTCAATAGTCTTCTATAATAAGGTCATTGAATAAAACTATAATCTACTATACATTAAAAATAAAGCAACGAATGTGTATTGGACATTCAATCCAGAAACATGACACATCAAGGATTTAGAATTAAAAGAGTGTTCTTCCATCGTATATAAATAAACTAGTCAACTAATTGGTAGTTGGATACATTTTAACTTAACAAGATAACTAATACAATAAACATGATAAGCATGTTGGGAAATTACATCACAACTAAAGTACGAAGTCTGAGGGCATAAGTATATTAAAACAAAAGCATAATCTTAACTGTGTAGCATATTCTTAATTAAAAAATAACCTGAAAGTGATCATCCCCTTTTATTTTGACTCTTTGGAGATCTTAGAACATTGAAGTCTAGCTTTCCTCGCTTATGTGACTTATGAGAACTTTTTCTACCGTTATTTGACGAAGAACTCTGGTTGCCTTCAATAATATTTGGCGATTTATTGTGAAGTTGTACCTCTGTCATATCTTCAACTTGTTTCCTTTTGAGGTCTCCATTGGCTTTATTGCTATTTAAGCTTACTGGTTCATCATTTTCTCTGGAAAAATATAAAACATTATGATTTCAATGAGTGTGACATGAAATAAATAAATCAAAGAGAAGATCTTTTATATAACTCTTCATATATTGGTACATGGAATTGGAGAAAAATAAAAGATGTTTTACAGATGTTCAAGGATGACTAACCTATTAGACATCTTTTCTCCTTGATTCCCAGAGCATGTAGCATCGTCATCAGATTGCCTTGGCTCGTTTAATTTCTATAAAACCAAAGCATTAAAATAGAGCAAAAGAGGTGTTGACAAGCTAATAATAAAACTTCTCATCAATCAGCTCTTATTCTTACATCAATAGAAGGATTAAAACTTTGAAATGACATTCGACCTCTAATGGCCCCAGGACTAGGATCCCCTTCCATAATCACCATACTGCATGAAGAAATATAAATTGCTTTCGATATTATCAAAACAGAAGCACGACTGTCACAAAGGAACATAAGGTAATACTATCCGACTGAAAATACAAGAGACTACACCAAATATTTTGAGGAACAACTAAATAAGTTATGAATTCACGATAAGACAGCACTCAGCTTGACAGCGAATAACCACCCCTGAACTTCACGGGTAGAAGTAAGAATGCCAAAAACTTTGATCACGTTATATGGTCATTTTGGATAACCAGGGAAATCCCACTTGAGCCAACTTTGTTAACCAGGGACCCACAAACCTGTGGAACTGGGCAAACAACCTATCCAAGAAGCTAGTGTGACTTGATATGAACACCTCCTTTTCAGATTCTTATCTCTAGATAAGTCGTCAGTTACCACTCAACGACCTCCTTAGTGGTTTTATATGAAAATTTCCACTGAACTAGAATTAGATTCAAGAAGCTTTTAATTTACCTAAACACAACAATGCCAGTTACCACTCAACGACCTCCTTGGTGGTTTTATATAAAAATTTCTATAGAAGTAGAATTAGATTCAAGAAGCTTTAAATCTACCTAAACACGACATTTCTAACATAAGCTTCATGAAGAACGTTTGTTTTACTTATGCAATATGCAATCTACATAAATATAGAAACATCAACTGACCTTAACAAACAAAGCAAACCAAACCCTTAACGACAAATAGTACATTCCTCAAATTTGCCTAACGCAACAAGAGAACAAACACTGTACAAACGTGGCACTCTGCCAGAGTTCCAGTCACAATCACAACGTTTATTCGATATGCGTTTATTCCATAATCCTACTGTGAAATTTGAAATCTTAAATTTTATATACCAGCTACAGTAAACTCGCGGGCAACATATACAAAAACATGATCACTACCACAATGGCTTGGCACTTAAAAAGCTGAAGATAAGATTAGTCACTTGCAGATATAACCTATAGATAAATCAATTAAAAGCATATAAATAAATAAAAAATAGTAATGTACCATTACCATTTTTTTGTAGTAATAAAAGATGGAAAATTTCCATCAGGTATGATTACTTCTTCTTCCTTTTTGGTTCTTTCCTGTTTATTAGCTCCTCTTTGCATAAACTATTATAATACAATGAAAACCCTAAATTAAGTTCAAATTTCATTAAAACGTAAAATAAATAGGATTAAGAACAAAATTATGATTAGGAATGAATGAACCATGGTGGTTTGGTACCTTCAAATTCTTCAATGTGGTCGATAACTCGCGCTTCGCCATTGATTATGATTTGAAAATTAGGGTTTTGCTGCCGTGCCCCTTTTTTGGGGGGTGGGTTTGCTGGTTAGTAGCCAAGCCGAGATTGGCAAATGACAAATATGCCCTCGTTTTGGTACCAGGATTTCTATATCTTTTTTGCGATAATCACAATTTATCTTGAATGATTTCGAGTTATCAGCCAATGAGTTTTTTAAATAAAATAAATATATAAATTATTTTTAGAATGACAACATTATATTATAATTATATTTATACAATCTATATCTATGTTAGATATGATGCATATTATGTTTTCTATGTTTAGAATTTTCAAAGAACTAAATTTAAGACTCTGAGATCTAAATATTTATATGTATTAGAAGGGAAATGAAAATGACAGCTAGGTCTGTAAGCGAACTGAATGTTCGGCGAACAATTCGCGAACCGTTCAGCGAGAAGTTCGTTTATGTTCATTCGTTTCGTTACATGAACAAATTTTTACGTTCGTTTAATTACTTGAACGAACATTAACACATGTTCGTGAACGTTCGGTTAAATGTTCGTTTATTAACTAATAGTTTAATTTTATTTAATACATATTTGTATATTTTATTTTGATTTAAGCTAAATTCTAAATATAATATTATTAAATGCTTAGATATTTTCATATAATAATATTAAATATCGAGATATTTTTATCTCACATTTCTCTCTCATATTTCCCTCAACTCCAAACACACTTCCACTCTCTCCCTTCACTAGTTCCAGATCTGCTGCTATTACTTACGATTGTGATCGTTTTATAATGCTGAATATGCATTGCAGTTTCAAGTTCTATAATATATATGTGTAGATGTGTATATATACGTTCATTTATGTTTGTTGAGATTAGTTTAAGGTATTAACGAAGAAATGCATTAAATTGTGTGTTTGTTCGTGTACGTTCGTTTGTGTTCGTGAACAAACTATTTTTCTTAGTGAACGAACATGAACAACAAAATTCGTTCGCTTATCCGTTTGTGTTCGTTCATTTATTCGTCAAAACAATAATAAACGAACACGAAAAGACTCCGTTTGTGTTTGTTCGGTTCGTTTACAGGCCTAATGACAGCACTAAAAGCTGTCAATACAAGAAAAATTGTACATTTATTGAAGTTAAACTTATATTATTTAATCAAAATTATAATTAATACTCTAAATATTGGCATTTAATTCATTCACGAGTAATGCTAAATAGGTCTACTTACGTAGACCTAAAAATAGGCCTAACTTTCTGATTGGTTATTTTTTTTCTCTCTCTTATTTCATCCAATCACTTTTTCAAACCTACCAATCACATCTTTAGATCTAATATTAGTCTTATAGATTTAGACCTACCAATCATTTTCCTTCACTGAAACAATCATTTTATATGTGATGTATTAATTATGATTTTGAATATTAAAAGAAACTTTAAGTTTATTGTCTTCAAATGATTCTTATTGATGGCATTTAAGGTTGTCAATGTCATTTCTATTGTTAGAAATTTCATTATTATAACTATTTTAAATTTAAATAAATAGTCCCTTCATCCCAAAAAAAATACTACTTGTTCTACCATCATTTGTTACTCTAAATCATTTATTTCTTAAATGTATTTAGTCAAATTAAACTTGTCTTGCATATAAAGGCAATACTGACACTTAACATATTTAATTCCCACAAAAATTGTCCCAACAGGTTTTGTGTTACGGAGGGAGTAAATTAATTCACTTTCTCTATCACTAAACATAATTATTCAAGCATTTTAAATGGATAAATTTAAACACCATAACTAATCTATTGAAAAATAAGGAAAACATCGTAACATTATAATTGGTCAGTATTATTAATGGATTTTGTTTACGCTCCATTGCGCGAATTTTTTTATATTAAATTAAAATTATTTATACGTTACATTAATATTAAAGGATTGATGCGCCCCCAGCGGTCGGTTCATGAATCGCTTCCTGTCGTTGCAGACCTTTCCGCTAGGCGCGGCACCAGTGGTGGTTTTAAATTTATAAAAGTCGGGGGAGCCTAAATCTCCGTCCTTTTTACTAATACTGGGTATGAATACCTGGTATGAGTATGTGGTAAGGATGATTCAGGGTCGTTCCTCATGACGGTAGAATTGAAACAGAGCTAGTTCTGATAACTTAGTAATTAAGCTAGGGTTTTAAAAGATTGAAAGGTAATTGTTTTTGGGTTTTTATTATTTAAACTACTAAAACTAAGAAAGCATAAAAGTAAAGGGAGGCTAGCAGATATGTAACACTTAAGGATAACAAAGACGTGGTTCACCATGATTTAGGATGTTGGAATGATGATTATTGGGGACACATTTAGCTAACAGACAAATAAACTTAGGTGTAAACACTAGGACCCTACTTATTTAGTTCCGGTTCTAAATTAGTATGTCACTGAGTACCTAGGTTATCGTGATTCTGATCAGAACAGGTTGCTCAACCTCCCAACACTGCCCTTGTGACGGTACAGTGACCCTTGCTCAACTACCCTGTTACGGAATAGTGAGTCTCTGGAGATAACTCCGGGGTGCATGCATGAGGTAACAAACTGCCATTAAGGAAACTCTTACCGTTCTTAACACCTATGTCTAAATGTTTTTACATAATTGTGTGCTGGTTGTTTACTTTGTTATTCTAAACTGTCGGTTAAGTGGAATAAAGCGGTTTAAGCATCTTAGACTACTGACGAGTCTTCGCTTTCTTTTCAGAATTCCTTATTCAAACATTTTAAGCTCAAGTACTTCCGTCATGAATTAGACCCTCCTTTACAATCAGACGTTCATCCCTAGGTATACTTACGGTGTACAGTGCATTAAGTATTTCCACAGCTTGTATAATTCTAAGTATACTCACGGTGTACAATACTTTTAAGTTTTAGCATTTCCACAGCTTTATGTATCCTAGACCATGTTCTAGAAGGGTGGCTTCTAGGTAATTCACGATGAGATGATCCTACGGCATTTCCTTAGCTTCTACGTATTTGTACTCCACACGAGGTGTTTCCAACGCTATACGAAGTACAGTGCCGTTTTATGGAGTCTCATAGCTTTATACTGTAACAGAGATGACTATATCTACGTAGTATTCGGGTTTGCAAAGTCCTATCCTAGGGGCAATAGTCACGTGAAAGACTGGAAAGGGTGAACGATAAAGTCTATATTCAGGATAAGTTTAGACTGATAACAACGTATAACAACTCCCATTTATATAATAATCGGGAACATTATTCCACAACGGATTGTGCCCACGACTTTCATAGCTTCCACGTTCCGTACTCCACACATTCGTGATGTTTCCGGTGCTATACAAATGAAAGCCGTATAACGTTACCTCCGTTGTTTCATAACGATATTATCCCAATTAGATATATCACCACAAACTACTCATTAATCATGGCAAACATACAAGCACACTACTCACAATTCATAGCAATAGACATTTCTAATATTAATAAATCACATATATCAAACAAGAACAATATGACAAATTAATAATAGAAAGGATAGAAAATACCGATAGGAATTGCGAGCAGAATAACACTTGTATTTCTTCATTAATATCCAAGCATTACATAAGCTAGCCTCTACTAATTAACTACATAACTAATCTAAAAGAAAGGTTTCCCTCCCTCTAGTTCTCCTCTAACTCCTAAGAGTAGTGCTAGAGAGAGAAACTAGAGAGAAGAACTAACTACAAGAACAATTCTCCTCTAACTCCTAAGAGTAGTGCTAGAGAGAGAATTCTAGAGAGAGAAAGAAGAAATGAGAGAATGAGGTGTGTGAAATGAGGTATGAGAGGCCTCTATTTATAGGCAAGGGCTTGGAAGAGGGTTACAAGCACTTATGCACAAGATACAAGCCACAAAAGCACAAGAAAATCACACGGGCACCCCAGGGCCGTACACGGCCTTGCCAGAGCCGTACACGGCCTCTAGCAGGCCGTACACTGCCATATTAGGGCCGTACACGGCCATCCCCAAGCAATACACGGCCGTGTGGTAGGCCGTGTGATTTATCTGACTTTTCTCGTTGCTTCGGAAGGCCGTATCTTCTTCGTTTCTTGTCCGTTTGCTCCGATTCTTTCGCCCACACTTTCGTAATTCCGTTACGCTTCTAATGATACCAATTTGGTATAAATTGGAGGTGTGTAGCCCAGGCATGTCCGGAATACGTTTTGTGGTCTTCGGAAGCATTGTTCGGCTTGTAACTTTCTCGTCCTTGATCCAAATTGAGCTTTCTTTATATCCACGGTCTCGTAATCTCCATAGATACAAAATGAGATAAGAATGAGGTCTTGGTATGGAGTTTATAGTAGATTTGAAGTATTGCTCAATTCGGTGCCTATTTCGGTTAGTTTTCCGACCTTTTTGCATGATTTTCGAAAGACCAACAAGTTTATACCTTTCTAACAAAAGTTGATTAATAATGATGATTTTAAGATATATTTGTTAGAAAAGAGTTAAATACGGGGTAAATAATGTAGGTAAAAACGTGACTTTTTGCGCTACATCAAATATCCCACACTTAAGCTTTTGCTTGTCCTCAAGCAAACCTCATTTGGAAAAAGATTTTTAAAAGATAAAATGTTTTGGATGCTTAGAGTATCTCCTGCAAAAAGTCACTTTCTCCAAATTAGATAAATATTTTCAGAAAATAAGCATCAACAAAAATAAACTAAACTTAAACATAAAACTGATCAACCCTTTTTGGCATACTTTGCAACTCTCGAAATGTAGATGTACATGACTGGGCGATTCTCACAAGTAGGTCACTCAATTCACTCAAAGTGTATCGGGTTACCTATAATCTAATAGAAACGAAATCGCTCAATGCCAGTCATGCAGTGCTTATCGTCATAGGCTTGGTCGAGAATCGAATCTCCACCACTCCTTTGAGAACGGTGCTAATTATCCCAAGGCATTTTGATCGGGTTGTGTGAATGAGGGTAAGGTGTGTATGGGCAGTGATAGGTTGGTTAATGGGTTGAGGGTTTGGAACTTCAGACTCGGAATTTCAAGGATCAAAGAAAGTTTCACTTAAGATAACTACTAGAGTAGACTCATCTCCTAGAGGAATAATCTCTACTGAATATGATGTTTCTTTAGAGATCTGACAGATTTTTTTCTTCTTTGGAGAATAGTCTTCTTATTTGAGGTCTTCTAGGAGTTCTCTAAGGTCTTTTTTTTTTTCTTCTTTTTATGACCTTAGAGATCCTTCATGTAGTGAGACATCTTTTACTTCTCTTTTTGACAAGTACCAATTTTTCGTACTGTCATTTGCGGAAAATATCTTCGTGATGGGTACTAACTTCGCTTTTGTACCATTTCTTCTTTTTGGATTTTTCTTTAAGCTCTTGAAAGCTACGGAGAGATGTTCGAAGATGAGACACCAATAGAAAGATATCTTAAGCAATCCTTTACTTATAACCTATGAAGTTCATGAGCTGGAATGGTGTTTGTGGGAAAGTGTTTGTGTGTGGGGAAGTTTTAGGGTTTCGAGGTTTTAGAAATGAAATGGCTAAGGCGCAAAGGGTTTTCTAATCGGATCATCAACAATCTTAAAAAGAAAGTTGGAAGGGTTGGCTTGAAAAGATATGAAAGAAAGGGGTTAATCCTAATAAATGCCAAGATCATCTAATTGCGCCTATACCGCGTACGGCACTCATTGGTATGGTCTCGAAACGCATTACAGGAGCAAGTTCTAATTCAAAGACACATGCATCGGCGCACACTCAGAAACGAAAGTGAAGCATTAAAAGTGAATGCTTATTAAAGGCTCAAGTACCTCACAATCAAAGGGTCATATGCACCAAGTCATGCGATGCCTAGAGGACTTCTCAATTTTAGTTTAAGATACGTTCTTATCTTTGCCTTATCTTACTTTCCAAAGCAACTTATTTATTTTGACAGAAAGTTTATTTCTTTGAAAGAATCTTTTAAGACTAAAATCTTTTGAAAATTATTCGAAATCAACCGAATGGATGTCAAACACCGTCGAGGTTGGGTTTTCGAATGTTTTGGTGATTAAAATCTCAACCTTTTAGGTTGGTTTTGCAAAAAATTTTGAAATTTTTTTGAATGAAAACGGAGGTATTACTTTGGACAGGCAAATATAAACTTGCGGTATTTATATACCGTGTATCCCACACTTAAAACAACATTGTCCTCAATGTTCATTGCTAAGACGTAGGATTTTCTTCGGGAAAAATCCCACACTTAGGTTTTGAAACAATGGAACAATTTAAGTGTTTTTGAAAGATGGTGGGATGGGATCCCACACTTAGAAATTTAGGCACTTAGGATATATGGTAATGATACGAGGAATTTCGAAATCAGATAAAAGGTATAGAAAGAAACTCCCCTACGATTGAGGCAAGAGATGGTTTTAAGAAAGATGCCGCAGTCTGCCGACAGTTGAACTTTTTTTTTTTTAGCTGGCTCCTTGCAGAATGTGGTTTCTTCATGAACGTTCGTCATCTCTTTGCTCATTATTTCATTCGCAACCTCACAAATTGCCGGCACATATGTGAGCTGAGGATCTGAAAAGTAGACTGAGTTGACAGTTGTGTCTGCTGAATCCAAGTCAGTCTTCATGTTGTGCACTCGAGCTCACACTGGCATACTCTTCATCCAATCCTTCCACTATCTTCTCTATGAAAATAACTAAAACAAAACGGATAGATTGTAGAAAGTGAATCGAAGTGATGTCTTCTTCCGGATACATGTAGAATCAACCAAGATACACCATATGCTGGGTGGAGATAATGGACGAGGATCTTAATCATCAAGAGCTGCTGATGTAGTTTGATTGCTCAAGATGATCCTAAAGTGCTGAATCTGACGACCATAAATCTTTATCACCGATATCTTCTCCGATGAACTGATGAAATGAAGTTGATGTTGTTCTTATCGGAAGAGATCTCTATTTTACATCCCATATATTCTGTATTCGTTCCCTGGTTACATGGCGAACAAATGGTCCCGGATGGTGATGATGGATGGATGGGCGAATGTGAGTGGATATGGTGATGGTGGATGGTAGTGATGATTTTGGGTACCATGTAAGACTATGTTAGCAGCCAAGGAAATTGTAACACATAGTTCTAGGATGTGAAACATATGATGAAACTTGATGTGATCTACTCGATGACCTAGTTATAGACAACTAGAAAGTGGTCATCTACGTGTCTGAAATAGCCATCTCTTCTCCCAAAAAGTAATGCTCAAAAAGTCTCCTCATTCTGTGAACTTGTAAGCTCCCCTTGTCTTCTTTCCATTGTACTCTAAAATTCTTCATCCATAGGCTTCAGTCCCTGTTTAATAGAACAAACAAGCCTGATCTAACAAACAAGTGATCATTCTCCAAATCACAGATTCACTGGTTTGTAAAGGCCCTATCAAAGTGAGTACTTTGAAGAAACAAACCAGTGTATGACTTAGAGTTTAATCTTACACATATAAGTGTTAGTTGCCTATAATTTCACTACAAACAACAGATATGGGAATATTAATATGAGCAATTAAATCAGGCAACCAAGTATAAAGATGTTCACATCACATATTTTTAAACGAGTTCGAGCATAATACAAATATTGACATACAAATCATGTTACTAGATAAATCATTTAAAGATCTTTTACGTATGTTCACAGAAATATATGTAAGTACCTCAAATGCTCGAAATATGTGGGTGAGTAGTGTAAGATTACTAAGGTTGCTAATCCCATATTTGTGAGTGAAAGGATATGTAAGAACTTTTAGATAATGGAAAAATAGATGTTGCAATAAAGTTCAAACAAGTGGGAGAAGGAAGTTTTGAAGGTTTTGACAAAAGTTTGAAGTTCATTTTGAAAAATCATCCTTATTGTTCATAAATATGAAGAAAACTTTGAACATACAATTTAGGGTTTCATTTTCTACTTATTCAGGTTAGCATACTACTTATCCTAAATTAACTACTATTATTATTACTACTATTAAAACTACGTTAGACACGGTTGCCTCCCGAGAAGCGCTTGTTTTTGTTCGAGTCACTAGCTTGACTCTAGCACTATTTATCATGAAATCCTAGCGGCTTCCTTGCATCCATCAGTAGACACAAGTGGTAATATTGGTACATACCTAAGAATTTAAAGCATGTTAAGGCCAAGGTATGTCCAATATGAGGAGATGGTTCAAAGTGAGGGAATTGATTTACCGGAGGTATAACAAATCTCTTAACTTCTATTACCTCCTTAAGTTGGATGGGCAGAATGGGTTGGTCAATGGGGTCCTTACTACTCCTGGACGTATACGTCATTATGTGGTGGAGAGTTGGTTTGTAGGGAGACCATGACGCATAACCCACCTTACTTCCTATGGTCTTTGATTCAATGATAATGTTGGACATTGGGCATGGAGGTGGGACAGATTCTGTTAACGTCTCCAATCTTGTAACAACATTTTCATTGATAACTTGGGTAGAAGGTTCAAATCGATCAAGGGGTGATCCATCCGAAAGGCCATGTGGGATATAATCAACCTCAACTAGTTGTGGGATAGTATCAACCACATTGGTTTGATTCGGGATGAGATCACTGCTTAGAGTTGGTGCGTATTCCTCTAGTCCTTCTGAAGCTGAGTCTTCTGTGTAGATATCCTCCTCCGGGTTCTCCATTTCTAACTCCTCGTCTACCTCGTTGTACTCGTCACCCTGGCCAGTAGTTTCGAGTTGCAGTGGTTCGGAAAGTTCTTCTAGAATGAACTCCTCATTGGTCTCAGACGATGATAGGTTAAGAATGGGTGGAAGTGAGGATTCAGAAGGTTGTGTAGGTGAAGAAATGATGTGACCAAACTCAAGAGAGTGCAAGTCTGTGTTGAGTGTATTAGATGTGGAGTGTGGGTTAACTTCGAATGATAAGGATTGAGATTGATGTTGAGTGGGGCTATAGGGGTTGGATTGAGAATCTAAGTGTCCTATGCCTAACATCGTATGTCCCTCACATTCTCCTTCAAAGTGGGGAACACCGCATATCCTACATCCAATTTGAAATATTTGAGCAAGACTTTGCATTTGATCTTTTAGTGCTTCTACCCATGTGTTTAGTAAAGACGACATTAGAAGAAGGTTTAAGAATTAAAGTTGTAGTATGGAGGGAAGTTATTCTAAGCTACGCTAATTTAATCTAACTACACTAATCTATGGGCAGAAAGTAAAAAGATCACTTAAAAACTAAATTATCGAAACAGGCTCCGAATCGTACTACCGTCCCCGGCAGCGGCGCCAAAAACCTGATGCGCCCCCAGCGGTCGGTTCATGAATCGCTTCCTGTCGTTGCAGACCTTTCCGCTAGGCGCGGCACCAGTGGTGGTTTTAAATTTATAAAAGTCGGGGGAGCCTAAATCTCCATCCTTTTTACTAATACTGGGTATGAATACCTGGTATGAGTATGTGGTAAGGATGATTCAGGGTCGTTCCTCATGACGGTAGAATTGAAACAGAGCTAGTTCTGATAACTTAGTAATTAAGCTAGGGTTTTAAAAGATTGAAAGGTAATTGTTTTTGGGTTTTTATTATTTAAACTACTAAAACTAAGAAAGCATAAAAGTAAAGGGAGGCTAGCAGATATGTAACACTTAAGGATAACAAAGACGTGGTTCACCATGATTTAGGATGTTGGAATGATGATTATTGGGGACACATTTAGCTAACAGACAAATAAACTTAGGTGTAAACACTAGGACCCTACTTATTTAGTTCCGGTTCTAAATTAGTATGTCACTGAGTACCTAGGTTATCGTGATTCTGATCAGAACAGGTTGCTCAACCTCCCAACACTGCCCTTGTGACGGTACAGTGACCCTTGCTCAACTACCCTGTTACGGAATAGTGAGTCTCTGGAGATAACTCCGGGGTGCATGCATGAGGTAACAAACTGCCATTAAGGAAACTCTTACCGTTCTTAACACCTATGTCTAAATGTTTTTACCTAATTGTGTGCTGGTTGTTTACTTTGTTATTCTAAACTGTCGGTTAAGTGGAATAAAGCGGTTTAAGCATCTTAGACTACTGACGAGTCTTCGCTTTCTTTTCAGAATTCCTTATTCAAACATTTTAAGCTCAAGTACTTCCGTCATGAATTAGACCCTCCTTTACAATCAGACGTTCATCCCTAGGTATACTTACGGTGTACAGTGCATTAAGTATTTCCACAGCTTGTATAATTCTAAGTATACTCACGGTGTACAATACTTTTAAGTTTTAGCATTTCCACAGCTTTATGTATCCTAGACCATGTTCTAGAAGGGTGGCTTCTAGGTAATTCACGATGAGATGATCCTACGGCATTTCCTTAGCTTCTACGTATTTGTACTCCACACGAGGTGTTTCCAACGCTATACGAAGTACAGTGCCGTTTTATGGAGTCTCATAGCTTCATACTGTAACAGAGATGACTATATCTACATAGTATTCGGGTTTGCAAAGTCCTATCCTAGGGGCAATAGTCACGTGAAAGACTGGAAAGGGTGAATGATAAAGTCTATATTCAGGATAAGTTTAGACTGATAACAACGTATAACAACTCCCATTTATATAATAATCGGGAACATTATTCCACAACGGATTGTGCCCACGACTTTCATAGCTTCCACGTTCCGTACTCCACACATTCGTGATGTTTCCGGCGCTATACAAATGAAAGCCGTATAACGTTACCTCCGTTGTTTCATAACGATATTATCCCAATTAGATATATCACCACAAACTACTCATTAATCATGGCAAACATACAAGCACACTACTCACAATTCATAGCAATAGACATTTCTAATATTAATAAATCACATACATCAAACAAGAACAATATGACAAATTAATAATAGAAAGGATAGAAAATACCGATAGGAATTGCGAGCAGAATAACACTTGTATTTCTTCATTAATATCCAAGCATTACATAAGCTAGCCTCTACTAATTAACTACATAAGTAATCTAAAAGAAAGGTTTCCCTCCCTCTAGTTCTCCTCTAACTCCTAAGAGTAGTGCTAGAGAGAGAAACTAGAGAGAAGAACTAACTACAAGAACAATTCTCCTCTAACTCCTAAGAGTAGTGCTAGAGAGAGAATTCTAGAGAGAGAAAGAAGAAATGAGAGAATGAGGTGTGTGAAATGAGGTATGAGAGGCCTCTATTTATAGGCAAGGGTTTGGAAGAGGGTTACAAGCACTTATGCACAAGATACAAGCCACAAAAGCACAAGAAAATCACACGGGCACCCCCAGGGCCGTACACGGCCTTGCCAGAGCCCTACACGGCCTCTAGCAGGCCGTACACTGCCATATTAGGGCCGTACACGGCCATCCCCAAGCAATACACGGCCGTGTGGTAGGCCGTGCGATTTATCTGACTTTTCTCGTTGCTTCGGAAGGCCGTATCTTCTTCGTTTCTTGTCCGTTTGTTCCGATTCTTTTGCCCACGCTTTCGTAATTCCGTTACGCTTCTAATGATACCAATTTGGTATAAATTGGAGGTGTGTAGCCCAGGCATGTCCGGAATACGTTTTGTGGTCTTCGGAAGCATTGTTCGGCTTGTAACTTTCTCGTCCTTGATCCAAATTGAGCTTTCTTTATATCCACGGTCTCGTAATCTCCATAGCTACAAAATGAGATAAGAATGAGGTCTTGGTATGGAGTTTATAGTAGATTTGAAGTATTGCTCAATTCGGTGCCTATTTCGGTTAGTTTTCCGACCTTTTTGCATGATTTTCGAAAGACCAACAAGTTTATACCTTTCTAACAAAAGTTGATTAATAATGATGATTTTAAGATATATTTGTTAGAAAAGAGTTAAATACGGGGTAAATAATGTAGGTAAAAACGTGACTTTTTGCGCTACATCAAGGATCAAGAAGTATCTTTAAATATTGTCATGTAAGCAAAATCAATTTCGTTCCAACCATTTTGGCGCCACCACTCCTTCTACCATGGTGGAGGCGGAGTCACCACGCACTCCATTGTGGTAGATCCTCCTTGTCAACTACCTGAATACATTTCGTTTGCTCTAAATATTTACAAGTCATGGTACTATATAATTATATCAATTATAGGTATCTACTTGACAACCAGAATTACTTTAACTAGTAATATAATCATGTACCATATAACAAGGCCCAAAAATATTTTTACATGGCCCAAATAAACAGAAAAGACCTATCCGGAAAGGCCCAACAGGAAAGGCCCATCAGGAAAGGCCCAGCCGGAACGGCCCAACGTATAAAGCAGCCCATCAAGCTAGGGTTCATGTCCCCCTGGCCCATGACAATATAATTCAGGTGATCACCAACGTTAGTAGTGGTCCCCTGTAAGCCGACAAGGGTTTAAACCCTCCCTTGCTATTGGGCCACGTCACTGCAGTGGATTACACGCTACCCAAGGTACACCCAAAGGACACACGCATTTAATGCGCCTCGGATACAACAACTTCCACTGACAAAGTGATGCGACGCCATCAGTCAATAGTTGATGGACAGCAACGCGCCACGTACCCCATGACAACGTAGCTTCCCTGAAAAACAGAGGGTAACAAGGCAGGAAATTTTCATTCCCCTGAACAGAGACAATTCCCGCCAAAATGAAAAAACCCCCCCTTAAAATATTATAATCATCGGGTTTATAAAATCCTCCCCTGAACAGAAAGATGTGAAAAAAGGAAATACCTTACCCGCTAAATATCCCTGGTCAGGGATGGAAAGTTTGACTAGAGTCATGCAATAAATAACATGTTGAGTCACTGGTCGCTGACCAACTCAATGATAACAAACTTTGATGAAGGAAATGATTAAATCAAAGCTGCTGTTGCTAAAAGTATGTACTCACTGGTCTCTGTTCATACTACTGAAACTGATATGCTGAGGAAGATTAAAACTCAACTTGGTGTGTCGCTGACTCCGAGACTAGCAGCGAGAGTTTTACATCTTCAAATGAATAAAGGCAAAAGTCACTGCCCTAATAAAAGATAGTTGCTGAAGATATATATTTCAAGTCATTCTATAAGAGCACGATAGCTCACAGTGAGTGAGAATGATTATTACATCTTCAGAGACTACATCAATAAAGTTTCTTTACAAGTACAAGTCGCTCTTCGTATGTACGTCAGCAAGTGTTCCTCATATTTTAAAATATCTGAGGAATTACGTGGCAGCAAGTGATTGGTGTTAAGGAAGAAGAGAAATTTGCGGTAACAGAATTGGGACCCGCAGAATGTCGGTTCATCAGTGATCAAGTCAATCAAGCAGCGACACGTGTCATTACAGATCCTATTTTGTAGGAGATATTTACGGGATATTTGTAGTATATATAGAGTAATACGTTGTACTTAAAAACTTGCTGTTGTGTACGTGTTAATCACTTGTATGTCAGTGAGTAGTCTGTCTAAGCACGTACCAGCGATCAGCGAGTGAGCAGTTAGCATGTTTGTCCACTACTGTTCATCTCCTTTGTAATAATTAGCTTAAGTGTTTGATTTAGATTAGCTTAGGCTAGTCTATTCCGTAATCAACACTCAGTGAGTTTTGTAATTAATAAAATTCACAGTTCAGCTATTATTGCGTGTTTGTTCTTTAAGTTATTATACTCTGTTTGTGATAATCCAATTAAAAACTTGATAAATTAACTTAGATAAAATCGAAAAAGTTTTTAATTGTATACAACCCCCCATTCTACAATTAAACTTTACTTATTAAGATTCCAAATCACTAATCAATAGTGATTCAGGGACTATCAATTGGTATCAGAGCAGAGTTGGTTTAAAATAATTAACCTGATCTGCAAATGGAATCAGTAAAATACAGTTGTGTCGACTCTGAGTATCAAAAGGGAAATGGTTATACTACCAAACCTCCAGCGTTTGATCCCTCTAGGATTGATACATGGATGTCCCGGATGATGATGTTTATGGATCTTGTTGATGATCGTCTCCGTAACATTATAACCAATGGTCCTCATATTCCTACCACTATTATTCCTGCTGTTGCTGCTACAGCAACTACTCCGGCTATACCAGAATTGGTTGTGCCCAAGAGAGAGGAACAATGGTCAGATGAGGACAAGAGGTTAATAAGGTTAGATAAACAAGCTAAAATCTACATAGGAATGACACTTCCTGATGAAGTGTTTGAATCAATTAGGCTTTGCAAAACTGCCAAGGATATGTGGGACACCCTAAGGAATATATATATTGGTACTCCTGATATTATTCACTGCAGGGAAGTAAATCTCACTCGCCAGTATGAGTTGTTCGTAATGGAACCCAACAAGTCTTTGTCTTCTACTTATACTAGATATCAGTCAGTGATGAACAAAATGGAAATGGCTGGTATAGGCAAAGAGCAGAGATTTGTTATTGAAAAGTTTCTAGAACTTTTACAAAGAAAAATCTGGGGAACCATTGCTACCTGCACAAGACAGAGGAATGATTATACAATGCTGAATCTTACTAAAGTCTATGGTATCTTACTCAACTGGGAGCAGTCTGAAAAGCAAGCTGATCAAAGTGAGCATATTCGTGCAACACTTGGAAGTCAAAAGATCTTGAATGCCCTTTTAGCTGAGCTTGAAGAAATTGATTAGAGACAGAAATCAAAAGTCTCAAAGATAAGCTCGAAGTCGCTGATAGCTGATGAAGAAGGTGAAGGAGCTGAAAAACAGTCAGAGTATGAGTATGACGAGGGTCTAGAGAAGCTAGAAAGAGACATGGCGATGATGGTTGCAAATTTCAGAAGGAATACCAGATCAAAAAGATTCGCTGGTGCTCCATCATCTGATAATTTCAAATCAAAAGGTGATTGCTACAAGTGTGGCAAACCTTGTGACACCCGTCAAATTAGGACTAGTTATTAGGTCCTAATCATTTTGTTAATACATGTAATTAGTTCTGTGTTAGGCTAATTGTGTGTATCATTTTGTGTATTGTTATACATACGTATTTACATGATTTATTTAAATCGTGTCATTTTATATCGGTCAAATTCCGATTCATTTATATGGACGTTGTTGAACCTATTTTATTAAATAATATGAATTTATTTAATAAACATATTTGTTTCTAAATATTATTTTGATAATATTTCAAAAGTATTTCGTAACATACAAATAAGTTATACGCGACAAATATGCGCAGAACGCGCCCGATCATTAAACAAAAGTCAAAATATATTTTAGTTGGTAAAATATATCATTTTAAATGAAAATGTTCATTTAAAACATTATGTTATAAACCGATAACAAGACGTTTAGTTAAAACGTCACAAAGTTTAATAATCGTAACACGATCACACAAACTATTACGACACTTTGCCAAAACATTTTATAAATGTTTCCAAGTATTATTTGAGTAATACTACGATCAAAAATATCGAAATCAATCGTTATTTATAACTCGTGTGTATAATATTTAAACGTCTAATTATACGTTTACACGACCGGGGAAAGGAACACCGCACGGAGCGCAAACTCGAGGAACAAATTTGAGACAACCACACCCTTGTGGGGACCTACATGGGTCAGTTTTTCCAGCCCCAAACTAGATCCACATTTTGTGGATCTTGTTTCTTAGTTATTGAATACATATACATGCATATACATACATATACTCTCATTTTTATCTAGCTATCTCTCTCTCTTGATTCCCTCTCTCTCTCCATGAAATTCTGGTGAATTTCCAGCCACCCAACAACCACCCAAGACCACCATAGATCCACCATACAACCATCATCGACCGCCACATCGGAATTCAAGAAAAACGTGAGGAAACGAGCACATCAACCTCTTCTTCATCTTCTCGGTTGTACTAGCTTTGTAAGAACTTTAAAACTCTTTCATAATACTTGTAATATGTATATTAACATGTTATGTTGCTCATACAACTTGATGATGTCCAAAAATTATAACGAAAAACGTTTTTCGAACACATACGTATAAAGACAGATTTTGTCCCGGAAAATAGCCTCACGAAAGAATTCGTATAAAATCGTACACATAGGATAAATGCATCAAATCTATGTCAAAATCTTCGTATTTTCGTTATCTACAACTTTCATGTTGAACACTTTTTCTAGAAATACACCGATTATTCTACAAAACTCTATTTGTGTGATTGTTACTGTTTTGGCCGGATTACGGACTCGACGTCTCTCGATTTTTATTTAGCTAACGAAGTGGACTCTATAATTCTTGAAAAAATTACATAAGATACTAGAGACATAGTAGAACATGTGTAAATTTTTGTGGAATTTGGTTCGGATTAGAACATGTCAAAACGAGAGGAGAACAAACCGACAAAACCGAAAACCTAATACAAAGGACTGTTTTGATACAACTTTTAAAACCGACACATTGGGTTAACCCCGACACGAACCGACAATTTTTATGAACTCATTAAACCATTTTAAGGGTTGGGTAAAAGTCTCGGGTTAAACCGAAGTCGTTTGACCACAAACCCGAACTAAGAAAACGCTAAGCTTGTGTCGCATAACCATTCGATTGCCGCAACTTATATATAGTGACGCCATATAGTGTCGCCTAAAATGAAATACTTATAACTTATTTCCACACTAAGTATCGAATAACACAACACTTCAAAACTTATACGATACGAATACTAAACACATCAAGTATACTTTTTGAGTATAACACATCAACATAATAACAATAATAATTGGATATTCAAACTCACCAATGGGCCGTACTTATTTTCTAATCATACTAATCAAATCAAATCATTGAACATTACTAGTTGGATGAACAACTAGCATAGATGATCTATTAAGACATCTAATCATTATTATAACCTTGCGCGTCTATGACGCCTAGCAGGTTTCAGTCGTTGGAGACGACGTCATTCCTTGTATACCATCATTATTGTTTGATAGCATCTCATCAGACTCAGGTGAGTCTCATAGCCCCTCATATTACTGTTTTAACCCAGGGGTGGGAATACATGCTTGTTTTGTTTTACATGTGAACGCAAGTATCAAAATATCGCTATATACTGTATGAGTTGTTTTCTCTAATCAATTTAAGTCCTCTAGCATAGTTTGGTAATACTTCTGTAGCGTGAATGTTAGTGTTTGGTACCATATGGGATTGACAATCCCCGTCCGGGTCAGCAAGCACTGACTGGTCAAACGGACGCATTATCATTTGTTCATACGTGTGTTGATTAGGCACACGCATAGAGGCACCCTCGCTCAGGCACTTAATTGTGATTCTGACACCTCAGTTAAGCTCAGACTATGTGCTCATGACAGTTATATACATCATTTATCATTTACTTATTTGCTTAATTGCAAATCATTATACTTAAAATCTTGTGGTTCATACATTATACTTTATCATTAAACCTGTGAGCTCACCAGCTTTTAGCTGACCATATTAGCATGTATTCTCAGGATTGCAGCAGTAGTAGGTCTGCTCACTCAAGATGCCCATTAGCTCGAGTCGCATACAGACATCAGGAGATTCCCTTGCATTTCTATATTTTGTATAATTAGATATGCCCTAAAATCTCTATCACTTGGCTTACGAGCTTTTGTAAACTATTATAACAGTGTAAGACTTTTATAATATCAATGTATTGGTAAACGACGCATATAGAGTCGTTCATTATGTATCTTATGTGCTTTGTTTATTGATTAGTAGCACCCCAAAGTATGCTTCCGCTCAACAGTAAATTTGGGGGTGTTACAAACCTGGTCATTTCGCTGCTGACTGTAGATCTAAGTCAATCAACCCACTCCCTGAACCAAAGCCAAGCTATAGAAATGACAAGTATAAAAAGTACAAAGCAAAGTACAAAAAGCTGAAGGCAATGTCCAAATCTGGAAAGAAGAAGGGAAAAAGTTTTGTCGCTGAAGAAGGATCTTTCAGTGACTCTAGCTCATCCTCATCATCTGATGAAGAAGAAGCAATGATCTGTTTGGATAAGGATTACTGTCTGATGGCTGATGATGCTGCTTTCCATGAAGATATCAAAGAAGTAGC
The DNA here is from genome assembly GCA_949592205.1 of Helichrysum umbraculigerum. NCBI lineage: Eukaryota > Viridiplantae > Streptophyta > Magnoliopsida > Asterales > Asteraceae > Helichrysum > Helichrysum umbraculigerum. The sequence goes on along the minus strand of CATIUR010000005.1, from coordinate 120,347,725 downwards.
TCATAAATGTTCAGCATCTGGATGGGATCTTGAAACTCTCTACAAGGTACATTGTTTTAAATCATATTCAGCTGCTGAAAAGGATAATGTTTTTGAATCTTGATAGTTGACTTGTCAAATGCTCATTACATTCAAAGAAAGCAGAATCATGAGATCAGTGACTTAAAATCTAAACTCCATAATCAAAATGAAAACATGATAAATGTAAAGAATTTAAAACTAGATCTTGATGCTCAAATACATGCTAATCAAGTATGTATTCAAGAGAAAGTAAAATTCGAAACGAAGTTTTTACAACTTAAGAAAGTCATGGAGTCATGGTGTAAGTCTACAGTGAGAGTAAATCAATGTATTAATAATCAAATCCCAAAGCAAGCAAGAGCCATTTTGGGAGGTGATTATGAATATGCTGCTTCTCTCGTTGATTCAACAAAAGTTGATCCCATTTTTGATTCTGATGGAACCTTTTCGGAAGTTGTTTTTGAACCAATGTCAATCTTCAGTGAGCCAAAACCAAATTATTTCAAAAAAGCAATTTGATCACTGATGATTCCGACATACCAAAGATTGTTGGTGAAGTAAAAATGTTGAAAAATAATGACTCTTTAGTTAATCTAAATCTCACCAAAACAATCGCTAATGATAAAGAGATTATCAATAACCTCTCTGACACTGTTTCAGTCACTGATAAAAATCTTATCAATGATCTTAAGTCAAAGAAACAAGAGGTAAACATCAGTAAGAAAAGTTGTGAGTCAGTGTCAGCTCAGCAACACCTTTTTCAAAATGTCTAACTATCAGTGAGCATTCAGACATCATTTATGCAAATCAGTGGAAGCCAAAACCAAGGCTCAGCCACTATGAAACCATCTCAGGATGGGTTCACCAGCTGAACTAATTTTGTTTATTGATGCAGAGCATTCTTAGAGAGACTATCTGGTATCTGGACAGTGGTTGTTCCAGACATATGACCGGATGTAAGTCCCTGCTCAGTGACTACTAGGAAAAAAGAGGTCCTGATGTAGTATTTGGTGATAACAAGGTTGGTAAAACAAGGGGTTATGGTGTTTTAACAAATGGCAATGTGATGTTCAAGTGAGTTGCATATGTGGAAGGACTGAAGCACAATTTATTGAGCATCAGTCAGTTCTGTGACTCCAAAAACAAGGTGCTATTTGATCATGAAGCTGGTGTTGTTTACAACAAGAAAGGAAGTGCTGTGTTGGCTGCTAACAGAAAGGGAAATACATATGTGGTCAATATGGACTCAGCTCAGTCAGGAACATACTTTTATTCCAGAACTGTTTCAGAAGAAAAATGGTTATGGCATAAACGACTTTCTCATCTGAACCTAAAAGCTATCAACAAATTAAGCAAGAATGGTTTAGTCACTAGACTTCCAAAATTGTCTTATGATTAAGATAAGCTTTGTTCAAATGGGAAAAGGGAAAGCATCACAGCTCATCTTTCAAAAGTAAACAAACATCATCAGTGACTGAATGTTTTTACCTATTCCATATGGATTTGTTTGGTCCAGTGAGTACTCCAAGTCTTGGTGGAAAAAGATATTGTTTGGTAATTGTGGATGAATACTCTAGATACACCTGGGTATTCTTTCTTAAAGTCAAAAATGAAGCAGCAAGTGAAATCATATCCTTTATCAAGAAAATGGAGAACTTAAATGGTAGTCTAGTAAAACATTTAAGAAGTGATAATGGCACTGAATTTAGAAATGTTGACCTATAAATTTTTTGTGATTCAAAAGGCATTTCTCAAAACTTCTCAGCACCAAGAACACCCCAACAAAATGGGGTTGCTGAAAGGAGAAACAGAACCTTGATTGAATCTGCCATGTCAATGCTCATTGATGCTGGTCTTAAGACCTATTTTTGGGCAGAAGCAGTGAGTACAGCCTGTTTAACTCAAAATAGGTCACTGATTGTAAAAAGACATAGTAAGACAGTATATGAGGTATTAAGGGGGAGAAAACCTGATATAAGTTTTCTTCATGTTTTTGGCAGTACACATTATGTCTTAAACAAAAGAGATCACTTAAGCAAGTTTGATCCAAAAGCTGATGAAGGTATATTTGTTGGTTACTCAATGATCTCTAAAACTTTCAGAGTTTATAATAAAAGAAGAGAATCCATTGAAGAATCAATGGATGTAACTTTTGATGAAGCTTATGATGAGTCACTCACGGATCCACAAGAATATGAATCTCTTGATTTTAATGATTTAACTAAAAAGAACAGTGACTCGTCAATCAGCAACAAAGTTAATGATGAGAAATATGAAAATTTCTCATCAGATTCTGAAAGGGAAGATAATGTCCCTGAAGATAGTTCTGGCTCTACTTCAGCTGGGAATAATTCAGGAACATCGTCTTTGCCTACTCACAACCCAACATCACAAACTCACTGTCCAAACCAAAGCACACAAAATGATAACACTCACTGTTCCAATGCTGATCAGTCTTCAGGACAAACAATGGATAAAACAGTCAATGCTGAACCTCAGCGAATGACTAAATGGACAAAGCATATTGATAATCAATTGATTATTGGTAATCCAAAATCTAAAGTCTAGACTAGATCAGCAACTGCTAACTTTTGTTTGTTTGTTAGCTTTGTCTCACTGATGAAACCAAAGAAGGTGGATGAAGCACTCACTGATCATAATTGGAAATCAGCTATGCAAGAAGAACATGCTCAGTTTGAAAGAAACAAAGTGTGGAAATTAGTGCCTCAGCCTGCTGGTAAATCAGTGATTGGAACGAGATGGGTGTTCAGAAATAAAATGGATGCTGATGGTGTTGTGGTCGGAAACAAGGGTAGACTGGTTGCACAAGGTTACTGTCAGCAAGAAGGCATTGATTATGATGAAACCTTTGCACCAGTGGCTAGACTTAAAGCAATCAGGCTATTTCTAGCCTATGCAGCTCATAAGAAATTCAAAGTATATCAGATTGATGTGAAAAGTGCCTTTCTTAATGGCAAGCTGCAGGAAGAAGTGTATGTCAAGCAGCTACCTAGATTCATTGATCCAAAGCATCCTGGTTATGTATATAAACTGGATAAAGCCTTGTATTGACTAAAACAGGCTCCTAGAGCCTGGTATGATACTCTCTCTGTCTATCTGATAAAATGTGGCTATGTCAGAGGTAAGATTAACAGCACATTGTTTATTAAAAGAGATAAGAGAGATGTCATACTAGTTCAAATATATGTTGATGATATCATTTTCGGGTCTACTAACAGTGACATATGCAAGGAATTTTCTGATCTCGTGACCAAAAGTTATGAGATGAGCATGATGGGTGAATTAACATTTTTCCTTGGTCTGCAAATAAAGCAAAGCAAAACTGGAATTTTTATAAGCCAAGGAAAATATGTTACAGATTTATTAAATAAATTCGAATTCACTAACTACTCATCCCTTGCTACACCAATGTCACCAGCAGTGAAACTACATGCTGATCCTGATGGTAAATCTGTAAACATCACTGCTTATAGAGGTATGATCGGATCACTACTGTATCTCACTGCAAGTAGACCAGACAGTATGTTTGCAACATGTCTCTGTGCTAGGTATCAAGCTGATCCAAAGGAATCGCATCTACTTGCTGTAAAAGAATATTCAGATATCTAAAGGGTACACCAAATCTTGGTCTCTGGTACTGATGTAACTCAAAAAGTCACGTTTTTAAAGGCAATATTCCACACTTTTTGGACGTATCTTTAGTGAAAACATTCCAAAATGATCATTATTTACTAAAATTCACTAAAGTGGTCTAAATATAGGCGTTGCTGCAAAAATCACCTAAAACGTCCAAATAACAAGCAAATTAGGGCGAATAACCGTGCACAAAATCCTCCGACCTCATTTACCTTATATAGATCACATTCTAACTTCATCATATGATAAAACAGGTAAAATCGAGACGGGAAAATCAAGAATCATGCAAATCGGATAAAGAACGGAGAAGACTGAGCGGTATCAGACCCTATAAAGTCAATTCGGCTATGCTTAAGCTATACACATCCAATTTCAGTGAAGTTGGCATCATTAGAAGCGTAACGGAATTACGAAGAAACAGGCGAAATAATCAGGTCAAACGGACGCATAACGAAGGAGATACGCGCGTTTTAAGCAACGAACGAAATTAGACGGACACCGTATACGGCCCTGGAAACCGTATACGGCCCTATACAGACCATATACGGCCTTGTATACAACGTATATGGCCCTACCAAGGCCGTATACGGCCCCTACCCCCGTATGCTGCTTCGTTTGCTTGTACGTGCTGTTTCGCGAGTTGTACGGAAGATTTGAAGCTTTGCCTATAAATAGAGGGTCACCCCTCCTCATTCCACACACCTTCACACATTTTCTCATTCTCACATTTTTCTCATTTCTCTCTTTCTTTCACTTTCTCTCTCTAACTTTCTCTCTCTAGCACTACTCTTAGGAGTTAGAGGAGAAATGTTAGGGTTGAGCTTACGGTTCGAGTCTAGAGGAAGGTTTAGCTTGGTAATCTTGTTGTAACGAGTTTTTCAAGTTCAGACTATTTGTAATCCTCAGTATTACGCTTTTGTATTCCCGGTGATATCTAAACTTTACTTAATGTTATAATGCTTGTGCTTTATGTTATTTCAGTTTGTATTCTGCATATTGTCATGTTTATAGAGTAGTTTAATATTGTGATTGTTGAAATGTAGATATTAGGAGTAGGGATGATGTTAAATTAATATTTCATTTTTACGATTGGAAATTGTTATGCTGTGTATCTGGTTAAGCTTATCCTGAATATAGATCTAGTCTCTCATCACCCTTTCCAGACTTTCACATGACTGTTGCCCTAGGATAGGATCTGATCAACCCTAATACTATGAATATGCAGTTATCTCCAGTTACAGTATGAAACTATGAACTTTCCTTTAAAAGGCACGGTACTTCGTATAGCGTTGGAAACACCTCGTGTGGAGTACGAATACGTGGAAGCTAAGGAAATGCCATGGATTGTTTTATCGTGAATTACCTAGAAGTGACCCTTCTAGAACTGTGGTCTAGGAATCAAAGCTGTGAAAATGCTTGTTGCACTATACACCGTTAGTACACCTAAGATCTGGAACACTTTGGAAATGCTTAAATGCCCAGTACACCGTTAATACATCTAGGGTTTGGAACACTGTGAAAATGCCTAATTGCCCTGTACACCGTGATTATTCCTAGGGATGAACGCCTGACTGTAAAGGAGGGTCTATATTTACGATGGTTAAGTATGTGCTTCAACAGATACAATACAGGGTAGTGTCAATTATAATACCTAGACATGCAAAACCCTAATCAGACCAATAGTTTAACATACATAGGATACAATCAGTATTTGCCATGATAAAAGTAAATAGATGATTAGGTGTTAAGAAAGGTCAGTAAATACAATTGCGGTCTGTTGCCTTATGCCTGCTCCCTAGATAAATCAAGGGTGACTTTGTCTTATTCAAGCAAAAGTTCAGGGGGGTTTGAAAACAGCCTGATCTGATCAGAATCATGATAACCTAGGATTCCAGTGACATATGTTTCTAGGGTTTTACCTGAACGTAGGGTCCTAGTGTTTACGCCGAAAGTATGTCTGCTTTTTATCTGGTAAATCTCCAATCAATTTTATAATGAACATCATCCCGAAACCCTAATTATCCAAGTTTCAGCAATCACATCTCTACCTGTCTGCTTATTCCCTATCTCTTATCTCTGTTATTTACTTTACTGCATTTAGGAAAATTAGAAAACCAAACCAAATCCAAAATCTATCTACCTACCCCTATCCTAATTACGACCATAATCTTTGGTGACTCGCTTCATTTCAATTCGCTCCGATAAAAGAACGACCTCGAGTTATACTTACTGCTTGCTCCCAAGGTAGGTAGTACTTATAGTTTGAGCCCCAGGTCATATAAATTTAAAACTCACTGTCCGCCGCCTCTGTTGACATTGGAACAACGACCGGAGTTAAATCCGACCGACCGATAGAGCTGCGACAAGTTTTTGGCGCCATTGTCGGGGATCGTAGAGCGTTCCGATTTGAAGCCGCCTTAGATATTCTAGCTTTTAGGAGATCCTTTCCAGTTAGGTTTTCCCAAACTTAATTGGTAGTTATTTGCTTTCCTTAGAATAATTTAGATAGTTTAATTTAGTTAAATTAAAAATGAAAAATACAAAAACATCTTTCTATGATTCATTTCCGTCTAGCCCCATTTCTCCACTCGCCCTCAAGACGTCCGAAGAAATGATGGCCATGGATGACGCTGAGTTCTTCGCCTGCTTAGAACAAGAGTTGGAATCTGAAGTCTACTCTTCATCTTTATCCTCTTCTGAAGATATCTCCGTTAATTCAGACGATGAATCTAGAACCATAGGGCAATTCTTAGACCTTAACTTAGGAACCCATGATTCTCATCAGAAGATCTCAACTTCTGCGTCTAGCATTCTAAGCTACCAGGTTATACCTACTCCTGAGATTTCATATTCCTTAGAAAACTTCTTTCAATTCCCTACTTCATCTGGTTTTGTCGAGAGTAACTCTGAACATCTTCAACCCTTTCGTTTTCCACCCATTGAAGAACGTCTTCCACCCTGGGATGAAGAAGTTTACGAATACCCTCCAAAATCACCTATCTTTTTGAACCTTGTACCCGAACCTGAGTACACCATCTATCGTGTTGTTGATAGGACTTTACCAATCAAACCTGAAGAAAATATCCGCTACGTAGGTAACTCTTTTGATCCTGATAGGAGATTGGATGTTTGTCGGGCATTTGCTAGACAACTCAAAACGTCTGACTTTCCTTTTTCAGTTGAACAAAGAGAAGTCACTCGTAGGATAAAGAAACAGGTTGGTATTCTCCACCATCTTCCAAATCAAAAGGAGGAAGGTATCTTCACACATTATCGAGAGCAAGAACTAAAGCTTAAATCAGAAATAGACCTACTAATTGACCTATTCGCCTGCACCGATTATCAACCGGTTTCCCAAACCCTAATTAATCGTTATGTTACGGCTATGATTTATGAGCTTGAGTTCTGGATCAGCAAAGATCCCACTATATCTCTCGTCATTTCTGATAAAATTCCATTCTTCGTTGACCCCGCTACTTACATGATCGACAAGTTGTTAGAGATATTCCCTGGAGCCACTGACGATAACATGGAAGCTACTTTCTTTGCTAGAAGGAAGGATATTAACGTCTCACTCACTTTGTTATTTGCTCAGTCAAAATTTCCTTTCACTGTTTCACAAACATCTTTAATCGAAGAAATCACGGAGTCAGTTCACACTACCACCGGAGATCCCGATTCGAGAGAAGAATGGGAATTTCAACAAACCCTAGGAATGCTTCTTCATGACTTGAACAATATAGATGACGGATCACGAAACGGAATTTCAAACCCTAAGAAAGTTAGAAAGGAATTTAACAAGTTTATCGACAATCTTCTAGATTTAGGCAAAAAGGAACGTATGTTTCTCACTGAGCACGAACGATTCTCATTACATCCCGCGGACCTAGTTGATTCTGTCATTCAGATCCTCACTTGTGACTTTATTCCTCGCTACACTTTCCCTCAACCAGGAGCACCAAATTCACTTAAACAATTGCTCTTGGGCAATACTCAATAAATTTGTCCAAAAGTCGAGCTACCGACTTTAACCAAGCGCTTTTTGGGAGGCAACCCAAACTTTAGTTAATTTAGTTTTAGTTTAAGTATTTAGGATAAGTAATATTAGTGGTTAATTATTAAATTTAAAAGCTTGCATTTAAAAACACAAGAAAACGTTCTTTTAAAATTCAAATTCGCGCAACACAGTAACGAATTTCAGACATTTTCAGAAAGTTCGAAAAAGTTCATTTTTAAATTTTGAAAAAATCAATTTTGAATTTGTCTTGGAGTTTAAAGAACACAAAAAGATTGTCTTGTTTTAAATAAAAACGTATACGATTTCGCGTACGATTCGCAATATCTTTTCAGACTGCGCGTAAAGATTCAGAAAATTACGAACATACTTTTTAAAATTATTTTATTGAAAATTTTAAACTTTAAAATTTTTACTTGTATGCTTCGTATCTTTCGCGAATTTTAGATCGCACGCATTTGAAAGGGTATTAAAGGGACTTTTGACCACACACATAAGACAAAATCATAAAAACTTCATCTTCTTCCCCCTTTCCCTCTCTTCACCGTCAGCCCAACCCACCACCATTACCAAATCTTCATCTCTTCACCATTTTGCATGATTCCAAGCTCAAAATTCATCATTTTATGATCTTTCTTGCATCCACAACATCACTACATCAAGTTTAAGGTAATCCTTGACCTAATTTTGTGATTTTCATGAAACTTTAAAAATTAGGGCTTGTAACTCATTTTCATAGATTTCATGGTTAAAAGTTGCAATCTTTATTGTTATTCCATGCTTATCTTGATGCTTAACATGATTACAAACATAATCTAGTGATTTGTTGGCTTAATTGCAAGTTTGAAGATTAAAGTGTTGACTTTTTGGATGAACTATGGCTAGTTTGACTTTTTGGTTGATTAATTGCTTATGTTAACTTTTGTTGATTGAATTATGCTTAATTATGATAGGTTAACATGCTTTGATTAATCGTTTGCAATAAGAAAATGGTTAAGCTAGTTTTTGGTAATTAAAGTAAGCTCATTTTTGATAAAACCATCATAAACATCATTTTTTTTTATTATTTAAAACTTTTATTTTTAAACCATGTTTATGACTTTTCTAAACTTAAAAGCTTACAAAATTGTCAAAACAAGCTTCGGTTCATTTAATCATTTCTAAAGTTCATCACTTTAAATAATAAAGTGTATGACAATTTGAAATGGAATCAACAAAAACGTCATTTTCTAAAAACTACCATTTTGTCAAATGAGTTTACTTCTATTCTTTGCTCGGAACCATGTAATTGAGCTTCATGTCTTTTGGAAATTGTGGAAAGTTGGATTGCATATTAAATTGGTAATATGTCATTTTGTGATTAATTGATTCACTTGAGGTAATTATATGACCTTGGATTCATTCAAAGTATTAAGCTCATTTGAATTGGTTAGCCATAAGCATAAAGTGTTTAAGTTTTTAGTCCTTGGGATAATTGAATTAGGTACTTATATACTTACTTTGATTATGCTAGAAATTTAGAGCTTTGTGCCACTTTCCCTTGTTTAGACATAAGCTGATAAGAAAGTATTGATTTGTGATTGGTTGCGGTTAGGTTTAGCAATTTTAAATTTCTGGATATGCCCATTTCTAAAGCCTACATTTCCAATTTCTTCTGAAAATCTGGAAACACTTTAGCATATCCATTAATATACCACTATTATGGTTTAATCTTATCTTTTCTTTTGTCTCAGATGGATACTTGCCCGCTCTCACTCAGCTACTTGGCCAAATCTTCAAAGAATAGGTCACTCATTCGCCAGTGGTTGCAGCGACCGGTCGGCAGTAATCGTTATGTGGTATGGAAAGATATGATTAAGCTTGGAATCAGGGATGAATTGAAAAGTTTGTTGATGTATGAGACCGAGGGTCAAGTAAACAATGCCCTTCTCCGTCTCTTCGATATAGATGAGTATGCATACCGAGAAGTAGTGACAGAGTTCATGATGACTTACCAGCTGAATCCAAAAATGAGTGTATCCGACAAAAGAAAGATTTCATTCAGGTTTCAGGAAAAGATTCATCATATCTCAGTTGCCGACTTGGGGGTGTATCTTGGTTTATATACAGAGTCTCAGGTCAACTCTGCATGGTTCAGAAACAGTGTTCAAGACATCTCCAGCCTACCAAACAGGAACCATAAGGATATTTGGATGGATTTAGCAGGATCAAACTTTAGGAGCTGTGTTAAGTCATCCACTTTCATCAAGCCGGTTCATCACATCCTTCACAAGTTGCTAGCATGTTCTATATTTGGAAAGAAGGAAGGTGGAGCTGTGAGTGCCGAAGAGTTGAAGTTCATGGAAGCAATCATAGGAGGAAAGAATCTGAATGTTGCTTTCTTGATCGCTGAGAGACTTTGAGATGAGACAGACTTGGATAAGCACATGTTCATGGGGTCGATTATCACTAGATTGCTGTATGGTATGGGATTGTTGACTGAGGCCCACACTGAGGAGTTTACTGTTTGTTCTCGTTCTTTGCCATTCAACTTGGACTACTGCAAGTTGATCCATCTTGTTGAGGTAGATAAGCAGAGGCAGTGCCTATGGAAGAACACCAAACAGATCATTCCAGGATGTCATCTCCCTGGGAAGCGTGTTAGAGGATCCTCACCTGTTGCCGATACTGAGGATGGCCCATCTGATAGAGCCCAAGCACCTACTACTCATGCTAGTGTCCCGCATGGAGGAGCTGAGATAGCCGAGCCACCAGCTCAGGCTACTGTTCACTACACAGATCCAGTGACCTCGCTGACACAGTATTATCTTTTGCATGCTCTTCAGGTTAGCCGTTCCCATCAGCTGTTGATTTCCAGGAGACTTGGTATTCCTGACCCGGAGCCTTACATGTACCGATGCGGTCCACCACCACCAGCCATAGCACCACCACATACGTCCATCCCATCACTTACCACCTATACACCATCACCCGCTATCCGAACCACACCAATACCAGAGCAGGTCCAGTCAGTTGAGACCGAGATACCGGTAGTTCGGCCAGTGATTTCTGCACCTGTGATTTCTCATCCTACCCAGCCTGTCGCCAGTGGATCTTACCGTGCTGACACGGTTTATTTGGGCACGGATGCTCTATCTTTTGACACTTCCAGGATGTTACTGAACCTTGGACCGATCTCTACTTCAGATGTGCCCACCGAGACCATGCTTCGTCAGGCCTATATGAAACTACTTGAGGATGCCAATGTCACATCAGATGTTCTGCTACAGTGGGGTATTACAAATCCGATGAAGCTCCCGGCAGCTACACTCAGATATATTTTGATTCAGCTCAAGCTCATCACTGCTGAAGAAGGACAGAGAGTGTCGAGTGGCCAGCAGTCAGTCGTAGGACCATCCACAGCACCAGCCCCTACTCAGCATGATGACATACCTGATCAGGGATCCCCAGCTTCATAGACCTGCCCCATTTGCATCACTTGACTTTGGTTTCAGACATTATTACTATTATTATCTTGTGTTTGTTTGGCTACTGTTGGGCCTTGCTTTTGGAACACATTTGTATCAGCCACTAGTTGGTTGATCACTCTATCCTTATTTACATTATGCTATTACTTATTATGTTTTATTTTCTTTCTGTCAAATAAGTAGAAATGTTGTGATAAATGAACGTGAAAAAAGGCGAGATGGCGCACTTTCAAGAAGAAAATCCGTAAAATCAAAAGGCAACCTGAACCAGCTTTCAATATTTGCAGACTGCGGAACATTCAACATCTCATGGAGGGGTCTCATTCTTCTCAAACTTCCTTGTATCCAAGCACCTCAAAGAACTAAGTGTGGGATCACTTCCCACATTACAAATACTTATCGAAATCACTCCAACATCTTCAATCTAAAAGTATGGGATTCTACACCATAAGATCCCTACTTAAAAGAATTGAAATTAATTTCTGATAACATTGGATACATGACACCGGATAACCCAATTGAAGCTTACTGACCTTCAAGAAGAATGTAGAAGAAAGCTCGCTTCGACTCTCTCTTTCCTGCATAAGCTTCAAAACGTTCAAACGTTATCTGGGGAGTTTCTTAACCCTCTATCCATTTCATGATCATATATATTCTGTCTTGTTAGCTTGTTATAATCTATACCCTATCCTGAGCTTATCACTAAGTGTGGGATTCAAACCCAAATTTAACACTTAAGAAACATTTTCTTACATGTTCAAACACAAAGTGTGGGATTTTACCTCCAGTAAAAACTCAACTCAAGAGAACATTAGGGACAATGTTCCTCTAAGTGTGGGATAGCAAGGTATAGAATACCTTGGATAATTTTAGGCGATTTTTATGTCCAAAATAGCATTACTCGAAAATGTTTCCCCAAAAACGAACTTTTTCAAATAAATTTTTTTCAAAAATTTTTTCAAAAATTTAAAAATTATGAGTTAAATTATGAAACTAACTCTAAGTTTTTGAGTTAAATACTTTCGAAAATAATCATTTTCAAAATATGAGTAAGGTATTTTGGAATATAGGGAAAATAAGGTAGAAATTTCTCGAGCAAGAAACAATAATCTAAAAGGAGCATGGCTAGGCACATACAACCCTATTTTGTAGTGAGGTATCTTGAGCCTAAAAGCATTCATCTTTAATGCTTCACTTTCATTTCTTGTGTGTGCCGATGCTTGCATCTCAGAATTAGAACTTGCTCCAGACATACGTTTCGAGACCACATTGGTGTGTACCGTATGCGGTATAGGTGCAGCTAGATGACCTTGACATTCCTTAGTATTTAAACCCAATTCTTACATATCTCTTCAAGCCCAAAACCTTTCCGATACTTATTTTCAGTGTCGATGATCCGCCTAGTAAACCCTGTTGAGCCTAAACCTTTCATTTCGTAAAAACCCTCGTACTAAACCCCTACTCCCCCAAAATTCCCAAAACCTTATCTTGGAATTTCTAAGGTCGTGAAAAACATCTTTTGGAACATCCTCTTCAATTATGCTCCAAAGTCTTCCTCTTCTGTGTACTCTAAAAATCAAAAGTGCGAAAAATTGGCACGATAAAAGAAATTGAAGTTCAAGATCAAAGATCATAATTCCGAAAAGGATTTCTAAAGGAATCAACTTAATATATCCTTAGAAATTCTCTGGCAAAGAAGTTCTGAAGAAGAAAAGAAAAATAAAAAGTAGAAAATCAAGAAAAGAAAAAGAAATAGTTCCATCAAATAAAGCTGAGTGCTTCAAGTATCACCTTCTCAAGGAAAATTCGATAGAAGATGAGCAGCTACAAAATCCTCCGTTCCGTTCTGAAATAAAGTTTTTCACTATCTTTGAGTTTTAAGATGAGTCAAACCCCTACAACAAAACATATACCACTACCCATACCCTTAAACCTCACCAAACACTACAACCCGTTGAATGTCCTGGGATAGTTAGCACCGTCCTCACCTAAGTGGTGGAGATCCGATTCTCGACCAAGCTTATGACGATGAGTGCTGCATGACTGTCTTATTTGAGCGATTTCATTTGTTATATATTGATAGGGAACCCGATACACTTTGAGTGAATTGAGTGACCACCTTTAGTGAGATCGCCTAGTCATGTGTACTCCAAGATCACGAGGATTGGTAGTATGCCTGATGAGAATTGCTTCTTGCTTCTGAAAGGATCATCTTATCCTTCCCCTTCTTCTTAAACAGTCTTAGTCATATTAGAAGTGGTATCTTTTGAAATTATTTTGACTCACCCCTTAAAAACCAAATTTTAAATGTTTTCTAACTGAGTGTTGCTTGAGGGCAAACAACGTCTAAGTGTGGGATAACTTGATGTAACTCAAAAAGTCAAGTTTTTAAGGGCAATATTCCACACTTTTTAGACGTATCTTTAGTGAAAACATTCCAAAATGATCATTATTTACTAAAATTCACTAAAGTGGTCTAAATATAGGCTTTGCTGCCAAAATCACCTAAAACGTCCAAATAACAAGCAAATTAGGGCGAATAACCGTGCACAAAATCCTCCGACCTCATTTACCTTATATAGATCACATTCTAACTTCATCATATGATAAAACAGGTAAAATCGAGACGGGAAAATCAAGAATCATGCAAATCGGATAAAGAACGGAGAAGACTGAGCGGTATCAGACCCTATAAAGTCAATTCGGCTATGCTTAAGCTATACACATCCAATTTTAGTGAAGTTGGCATCATTAGAAGCGAAACGGAATTATGAAGACACAGGCGAAAGAATCAGGTCAAACGGACGCATAACGAAGGAGATACGAGCGTTTTAAGCAACGAACGAAATCAGACCGACACCGTATACGGCCCTGGCAACCGTATACGGCCCTATACAGACCGTATACGGCCTTGTATACACCGTATACGGCCCTACCAAGGCCGTATACAGCCCCCTACCCCCATATGCTGCTTCGTTTGCTTGTACGTGCTGTTTCGCGAGTTGTACGGAAGATTTGAAGCTTTGCCTATAAATAGAGGGTCACCCCTCCTCATTCCACACACCTTCACACATTTTCTCATTCTCACATTTTTCTCATTTCTCTCTTTCTTTCACTTTCTCTCTCTAACTTTCTCTCTCTAGCACTACTCTTAGGAGTTAGAGGAGAAAGGTTAGGGTTGAGCTTACGGTTCGAGTCTAGAGGAAGGTTTAGCTTGGTAATCTTGTTGTAACGAGTTTTTCAAGTTCAGACTATTTTTAATCCTCAGTATTAAGCTGCTGTATTCCCGGTGATATCTAAACTTTACTTACTGTTATAATGCTTGTGCTTTATGTTATTTCAGTTTGTATTCTGCATATTGCCATGTTTATAGAGTAGTTTAATATTGTGATTGTTGAAATGTAGATATTAGGAGTAGGGATGATGTTAAATTAATATTTCATTTTTACGATTGGAAATTGTTATGCTGTGTATCTGGTTAAGCTTATCCTGAATATAGATCTAGTCTCTCATCACCCTTTCCAGACTTTCACGTGACTGTTGCCCTAGGATAGGATCTGATCAACCCTAATACTATGAATATACAGTTATCTCCAGTTACAGTATGAAACTATGAACTTTCCTTTAAAAGGCACGGTACTTCGTATAGCGTTGGAAACACCTCGTGTGGAGTACGAATACGTGGAAGCTAAGGAAATGCCATGGATTGTTTCATCGTGAATTACCTAGAAGTGACTCTTCTAGAACTGTGGTCTAGGAATCAAAGTTGTGGAAATGCTTGTTGCACTATACACCGTTAGTACACCTAAGATCTGGAACACTGTGGAAATGCTTAAATGCCCAGTACACCGTTAGTACATCTAGGGTTTGGAACACTGTGGAAATGCCTAATTGCCCTGTACACCATGATTATTCCTAGGGATGAACGCCTGACTGTAAAGGAGGGTCTATATTTACGATGGTTAAGTATGTGCTTCAACAGATACAATACAGGGTAGTGTCAATTATAATACCTAGACATGCAAAACCCTAATCAGACCAATAGTTTAACATACATAGGATACAATCAGTATTTGCCATGATAAAAGTAAATAGACGATTAGGTGTTAAGAAAGGTCAGTAAATACAATTGCGGTCTGTTGCCTTATGCCTGTTCCCTAGATAAATCAAGGGTGACTTTGTCTTATTCAAGCAAAAGTTCAGGGGGGTTTGAAAACAGCCTGATCTGATCAGAATCATGATAACCTAGGATTCCAGTGACATATATTTCTAGGGTTTCACCTGAACGTAGGGTCCTAGCGTTTACGCCGAAAGTATGTCTACTTTTTATCTGGTAAATCTCCAATCAATTTTATAATGAACATCATCCCGAAACCCTAATTATCCAAGTTTCAGCAATCACATCTCAACCTGTCTGCTTATTCCCTATCTCTTATCTCTGTTATTTATTTTACTGCATTTAGGAAAATTAGAAAACCAAACCAAATCCAAAATCTATCTACCTACCCCTATCCTAATTGCGACCATAATCTTTGGTGACTCGCTTCATTTCAATTCGCTCCGATAAAAGAACGACCTCGAGTTATACTTACTGCTTGCTCCCAAGGTAGGTAGTACTTATAGTTTGAGCCCCAGGTCATATAAATTTAAAACTCACTGTCCGCCGCCTCTGTTGACGTTGGAACAACGACCGGAGTTAAATCCGACCGACTGATAGAGCTGCGACAGGTACCCAACTGGTTCAGATATCTCACTGAAGGGATATTCTGATTCTGATCATGTTGGATGTAAGTTGGATAGAAAGAGTACATCTGGTAGTTTTCAGTTTCTAGGAGAAAAGCTTGTTAGCTTGTCCCGCAAGAAACAAAATTCAGTTTCAACCTCAACCGCTGAAGCTAAATATGTCGCTGCTAGTGCATGTACTGCTCAAATTCTCTGGATGAGAAATTAACTTGCTGACTATGGCTTTGATTTCACTGAAATACCAATTTATTGTGATAGTCAAAGTGCCATAGCCATTGCAAACAATCCAGTAATGCACTCAAGAACAAAGCACATTGATGTCAGATATCATTTCATCAGGGACCATGTGATGAAAGGTGACATTGAACTTCACTTCATTCCAACAGACTACCAACACGCTGATCTGTTTACAAAACCTTTAGATGAGAAGAGATTTAACTTTCTCATCAGCGAGCTTGGTATGTTAAACTTAAATGAATGAATAAGTTCTTTAAATATATTTATTTATTTTTGCTTTATCTTTTAAATCGCTTTGAATAAATAGACTCTATCAATTATAACTATTAGAAGAACTTATTCACTGATTAATTGACTTTCACTGATCTAATCAGCAAGTTCAGTGATCAGTTAGTTATGTCTTTCTATTTGTTTTAATTGATAAAGTCAAATAAATATTTATTATGTCTCAAAGTTAAAGATAATATCATCTCTTCATGTTATTTCTAGCTGATCTAGTCAGTATTCTAAGTTGTGACTTGATCAGTGAGTTCTAAAAGAAAGAATTGATTTACATTTAATCTAAGACATAATACATATTCATTTTTTTAATAAAGTGTGTCTATCTGAAATTGATAACAGTGATCTATATTAAATCTGAAACTTAATCTAAATGATTTAATCAGTATTCTAAGTTGTGATTAAATCAGGAAGCCAAAGTTTCAGCGAGATATATGATCAAAATTATCTCTTTATGATATTGACACTATTTTTTTCGGTGGTAAATCAGGTTTCTGATTATGTATCTCCAGGGACTTTCATTCCCTAGGATATCATTTAATGGTGGAATTTAAATCGACAAATATTTGCTATATTTAATACGTTTCGTATTTAATTTAACGGATTTCAAAATTAAATGTTTTATGGTACAACGGAAAAGTCGCGTTCTCTGACAATCTCTCTCCTACGTCATTGCACTTTTCCGGCGCACCACTCCCATCACCATTAATGCCACCACGCTCCACCATCATCACCCCTATACCACTACCACCAACCACCACCATCGTCCACGACTCTTCATTTTCAATCACATGATCATCAAGTTGCGTACTACTATATAATCAGGGACTTTGCCCATCCTTCATTCTTTACGCATACTTGATTTTCATATTAATCAAAAACCTCTCATTTTTAAAACCCTAAAATCTGCAACACAATATTCTCAAATGGCAAAAACAAAATTTTTCTCAAATTCTTATACACCGACTACAGAGATTAAAGCTCTTCGAGCCTCTGCAGTAAGTGAGGATTTGATTATAACAGTTCCCAAATCAAACAATTTGGGAAATGTTAGTTGTACAAAAACAGAGTATGCGGAGATAATCAATTTTCTAAATAATCATTTCATTCTCCCTGCTCTCACCTTATCGCCTGGGGAAATGAACCCAGAATGGCTCAGTGAGTTCTGGTTTACCTTTACTCACTCAGTTGTTAATGGTGTTTCACAACTTCAGGGTTTTATCGATAATGGTGGTCAAAGGATAATCATTACTGCCTCTATCATCCGTACTGTTTTACAACTACCTGTACATGTTGTTTATGTACCACTACCTGATGGAGATGTAGCCAAGGGAGGCTTAGTCAATCTCACTGGGATTGACTGTAAATACTCCGTTGATGGTAGTGGTAATCGTGAATACTCCACTGTACACAAATCCAAAATGGTAGTGTTTGGAATGCCCTATTTTCAAATTTTATTCAAAGTTTGGGCACAAAAACAGGGAGCTATGATCAATTCAGCTCCCTAGAGGCACAAATCAGCTGGTCACTGGTCAACTCGCTAAAAGTTGACTGTGCAAATGTGATCTTTAACGAGCTGGTTAATCGGATCGCTGAGCCTACCAGGGCAAAATATGTGCCCTGTCCGAGGTTTCTATCACTGATATTTAAAGATCAGTTTGAAGCCTATGATAGAGTCTCTTTCACTGGTTTTGAGCCAACACTGGTAGGAAGTCAAATATTTTCTAAACCAGCGACTGTGTCTCTACTAGATTTTATGAAACAACAGGGGATACTTGCACCCCAGCCTATCACTGATGTACCATTGTCCGTTGCTGCCCCTACATCGACCACGTCATTGACCACACCCCAGTGACTATTGTGGTCAAACCACCAATCAAGAAATCATCCACCGCTTCCAAGAAAAAATCCAAATTAAGCTCCCTAACATTAAAGGATCAGGAACATAGCAAAAAGAAGTCGTCTAAGGATGCCAAGGGTGAAGCAGAGACTGAACATTCAGTCCCTACGGGCACCATTGATAAACCCATACCTACAGCTGCCTCACTGGACTCCCGAAAGTCCAGTGACTCTAAGAAGGGAAACCTACAGACAGCTGCAGTAGCTCAAACTACTGTTAGCAGTGATTCGGGTACATCCCACACCCTCCCATTGAGTCAAACCCCCAGCCACTTGTCATCCTCACGAAAGGATGACATTTCAAACAAAGGGCTAGTGGTATCAGTGGGTGATAACATACCCATCGCTAATGCCACACCACTAGCTGCAGACCCGAGCCACCTCTCTTCTAGCACTGCACCAGCCGTCAATATCTCTCCACTGTCACATGGAGAGACACAGGCTGCCATTTCGGTTTCCGATGATCCACCAGCTCAAACACAAGCTGGTGATGACGAGGAAGCCCAACCAACGGACACCTTCACCTCTGATGATGATGCACCACCACCACTACCACCATACATCACTGTTACTACTGCTGCTGCTGCCCTTGAACCTACACCTACACCACTGCTCCACCAGCTACTACTATTACTTCACCGATTCAGGAGTTAGACGAAATGTCTCTCTCCACTGACAATATTTCTATGGTAAATGGTACTGATCCCCTTGCTGATACTGCCATGGGTGCAGGGGATCAGGGAGCCCAATCACAACCACAACCTACACCACCAACTTCACCACCAAAATCACAATCCCCACCAAAACAACCCACACCACCATCTCCACAAAAACAACAAATACCACATCCACCTCCATCTCCTAAAGCTGCTGATCAAGCCTCATCATCCACTCCCTCCTCCACAGACAAGCTGCTGATGGAGTACATTGCCGCCTCCCAACAACAAATTAAACTTCTCACTGAAGAAAGGGAGTCTCTGAAAGGTAATGTTGCTGAGCTCATTGCTAAAGTTCATTCTCTTGCAGCTGTATATAACCCCATCCCTTCCTGGATTGCTGCTGTCATCGAAAAGGTTAAGATTCTAGCTGCAGCTGGCACTGATCACTCTCAAATGCTGAATACTCAAGCTAAAGCACTTTCTGAGCTAGCTACCAATACACGCATCAGTCTGCATACTCATGATGATGCTATCTCTTCTCTCACTGCTAAACAAACAGAGATGGCTTTGGAGTACATTCAAGCCTCTGATAAGATAGTCGCTGCTATTCCACAGATGACTGCTCAGCATCAAGCTACAAAGGCCGAAGTTGCTGCCCTCCGAATTGACAACAAAAAATTATATCGCTGGATCAAGGAATGCGTAGCATCTTTTTATGATGAAAATGGGGAGAGAATAGTAGCTGACAATACTGAATTCATCAATAAAGATGCTGATCATAGACAAATTTTGTTGGAATCTTTCTCCTTTCGGTCTATCCCTGATTAGCCAGAGTTAGAAGCTGATGCAGTTGCAGAATTATCTTGGGTTGATATGGATACTGATGCAGATGTTTATGAGTTTGAGGAAATTGATTTCTATGAGTTTCATCCAGATGAACTCAGGATGTATAATGAAAAAGTGAAGGAATGGGCTGCTGATGAGGCAGCACGGATTGAGGGGGAGACAGTGAGTTTTGAATTAGCTCGCTGGGAATGGATGAACAGGGAGGAAAATGAAAATGATATTGATATGGATGATGGCGGTGATGATAATGATGATGATAATGATAAGAATGATGGTGATGGTAAAGGTAATGGTGCTGATAAGAAAGAAGATGATACTGATGAAAACATGGAGGATCAGCTACATATCTCTTCTCTTCTCACTAAAAGAAAAAGGACCAGTGAATCGACTACATCCGGGTCCATCTCTTCCAACCACAGAAAGAAATCATTTACTGAAGAGGACATATCAGCTACCATTCATCAGCTTGAAACAATTTTAGAAGAGCCTGAATCTTCTCCAGCACCTCAAGTTGATATTGTCATATTTGAGGTTAACTCTTCTTCACTAAAACTTATTGAGAGCACAGAACCAGAAAGTTACCTTATCAGTGACTTTTCTGAAGAAACAGTCACAACACTAGTGACTACAGCCATTAACCCACAACCAATCACAGCAGCTACTCAACAACTCACAATTCCACTTGCAGCATTAACAGCACAACCAACAGAAGCAACAAAAGTAACCACTTTCTTATCCTCTCTACCCACAGCTACTCAATCATCAGAGATCACTATGCCAGAGACCTCTGTTCCAGCTCTTCTGCTCTCTTCTGATTCTACATCAGGAAGTCTCCATCCTGAGGAAACAAATGAACAACGAATAGCCAGAAAAATGATGGCTAGACAGGATAGGGAGCGAGGAATGATCTTGAAAATTCAAGCTGAAGCAGAATTAAAAGAAGAGGCAGAAAGAAAACAAAGGTTGAAGGAGCTCTCTGACAGTGATAGAGCTTTCTTGCTGAAACTTAGTGGTGAGGAAGCAGAAGAAAGAGAGCTTGAAATGCAGCTAAAAAGAGAGCAAGAGGAAAGTGATGCTGTGTTTGCCAGAGTGTTGTAGAATATTGAAGATTCTGAAAAACAGCGAGAGCTAGTTACTGTAGCTCCCAAAAAGAAACAGGTAGCAAAAACATCAGTGGATAACTTATGGGATGAGATTGACAGAAAAAGATATGCTGCTAGAATGGTTGGAAGATCAAATCCTGCTCCTATCACCAAGGTAAATTTGAAAAAGCCAAAGAATAAATCTCAAGCTCAGCTACTAATTCACAGAGGTTTGGAGGCACAAGCAATTAATCTTGATCAAGTCTGTAAGCTGCATAGAGAAGAATGGAATGAGACCAGACTTGTTATCAGCCACTCCTCAAGTGATGGATGAGATTGATAGGCTATTCAAAAAGATGGTTGATCTACAGCTACTCAGACCAGAAGATACTGTCATACATGGTGAAGAGATAGTTCAGCCACCAAGCCCGAGGTATAGGTCAGGTACTAGCAGCATCCATAGAATCCCAAATACTTCAAGGCTAAATCTTTCTATCCCTAATGGTGTTCCAAGAGTGGAAGGGTGTGAGGTTACTAAAGATCAGAGAGGTTTGGTATACAGAGACTTAAATGGTGCTCTAAGGTTTCAGAGAGAAGCTGAGTTGGAAAAGATTGATCATGAGCAGCTTGTTCATTTAATTCGGTTAGCCAGCATGCTTGACAAAAATTCATGCATGAGGAAAGCAATTCTTGAAGAAGCCTTAGCTCGACAGTTTAGATACCTGCCTTCTATCGAGAAGTATGAGCTAGCTGATGAGCTCGGATTAGTAAAATAAGAAGACGCCTGGAGAGACTTATAGTTATGTTTGTAATAAAAATTAGATAACTGTAACTGATCTCATTTGTAATATCTTTCATTTACAGTTTAATGAAATCTGATTATTTTGAGAAAATCAAAGTGCAAAACTCAGATAATATCAAAAGAATCCAAAAAGAAAAATGAATGGATCATAAGTACAAGTCACTGAATGTTTAAACTCTTAAACACTGACTATAAACTCTTATAGCAACAAGTTCGTCTAGGTAGCTTTGATCACAATCATTTAAGGGGAGATTGTTGAGTCACTGGTCGCTGACTAACTCAATGATAACAAACTTGATGAAGGAAATGATTAAGTCAAAGCTGTTGTTGCTAAAAGTATGTACTCACTGGACTCTGTTCATACTACTCAAACTGATATGCTGAGGAAGATTAAAACTCAACTTGGTGTGTCGCTAACTCCGAGACTAGTAGCGAGAGTTTTACATCTTCAAAAGAATAAAGGCAAAAGTCACTGCCCTAATAAAAGATAGTTGCTGAAGATATATATTTTTAAGTCATTCTACAAGAGCACGATAGCTCGCAGTGAGTGAGGAGGATTATTACATCTTCAGAGACTACATCAATAAAGTTTCTTTACAAGTACAGGTCGCTCTTCGTATGTACGTCAACAAGTGTTCCTCGTATTTTAAAATATCTGAGGAATTACGTGGCATCAAGTGATTGGTGTTAAGGAAGAAGAGATATTTGCGGTAACAGAATTGGGACCCGCAGAATGTCGGTTCATCAGTGATCAAGTCAATCAAGCAGCGACACGTGTCATTACAGATCATATTTTGTAGGAGATATTTACGGGATATTTGTAGTATATATAGAGTAGTACGTTGTACTTAGAAACTTACCGTTGTGTACGTGTTAATCACTTGTATGTCAGTGAGTAGTCTGTCTAAGCACGTACCAGCGATCAACGAGTGAGCAGTTAGCGTGTTTGTCCAATACTGTTCATCTCCTTTGTAATAATTAACTTAAGTGTTTGATTTAGATTAGCTTAGGCTAGTCTATTCCGCAATCAACACTCAGTGAGTTTTGTAATTAATAAAATTCACAGTTCAGCTATTATTACGTGTTTGTTCTTTAAGTTATTATACTATGTTTGTGATAATCCAATTCAAAACTTTATAAATTAACTTAGATAAAATCGAAAAAGTTTTTACTTGTTTTCAACCCCCCCTTCTACAATTAAACTTTACTTATTGAGATTCCAAATCACTAATCAATAGTGATTCAGGGACTATCATAACATGTAAGCAATAAACGCTTCTCAACATCGGGTTTTATAATGATTTGGGTCGGCTAACGTTAACGCATCCATCTTAATCGATTTCTCGATTACCCAATCGAGATCACTAAACGCTTATGAAAAACTATTACTAAACTCAACCCTAAGTACACTTAGAGAGTTACAAAACACACATTCCTAAACTCTTAAGAATGATGCTAAATGTTCATGTACCATGTACTTGGGCTTCAAGCCCATGGGCTCCCTAAATGGGCCAGCCCCACCCACCTATAAAAAGGATTAAACCCTATCTTTTGAAAGGAGGATTCATTGATGAGATGACAAGGAGAACAAGGGCAGCCCCTTCTCCCCATCATCTTCTCCATCAAGATGAGCTTTGCTCATCACCCAAAACCCATCTTCATAAGATGGTATCATACCGATTCTCGCCACCCTTAGTTTTCGTTCGATACACTCTAATGGGTCCTTACGCAAGTCGCGGAGAGCATCGAATCGGTCCAACCCATTGCACTCAAGCGTAAATTTATGCTTGATCAAATGGCGCCATCCGTGAGAACGACATAAAAAGCTCGTTCTATTATGCTTCCTAATCTGATCTGATCTGATCGTGCTTTCCTTTTCAAGCAAAGATAAGTTTTTCCGTTCAAAACCTCATAAGAACATACGTCTATCTCGGTCAAATGTGGTTTTTATTTCTCGTATTATCAAGTGGCCTATTCAATGGATAAATGATTATTTTGCTCTAATAATCAAAAGGAAGCACTTGTTGTTGCAATTTTATCATTTGTTTTTCTTAATCAAAATGGGGCATGAATTCCTAATGCTGTTGTGATCTTTACGTAGTGTAAAAACATAATCTTGTTACCATTTTTCACATTTTTGTGTATTGGAATCACTTCACTACTTCTTAATCAAACCACATGGTATTTTGCAAAACAAAAATTACGAAAGTCAAGGATCCATGACTACAAAATTTTATCAAATAAACATTGTCATGGTCAAATTGGGTCCACGAGCAGACCCTTATATCAAGGATTTCATAAATGTATAACATAACTTAAGTGAGCAGTGGAATTAAATGACCGTACCAAATGACTAATTTCGAATTGCAAATTGTTTATCACAATCGATATTTTATGGTCTGATTGCTACTGAATGTTGTGAATTAAAGATTGTTCAAACAATCTGGTGGTTCCATAAAAAAGCACAACTCAAAACCAATAATCGTTGAATATGCACTCTAAGTGCTCGATGAAATGTCTCAACCACATATACAACTATTTTCATCACATTGTTCAATAGTTTGCTTCAGGGATTAACCGTTTTATTTCTTAGCAGGAACGATCAGTTGGTAATTCGATACTCAATACCAAGTGTTCGTCAAAACGTCAATGGCCTGAATAGCACCTTCTTTGGGTCCGAACACAACCTCTTGCTTGAATGTTTATGGACCTGCTACACGCTTCTAGTCACTACTGCATGATGATGATTGCAGACCCGCTGTGTACTTATCGCAGCCCCGTATCACAGGCTTGTTTCGCGCCTGATTGTAGGCCTCTTGATGCACTATTTCGCGCCTGAATGCAGGCTCATTGCAGCTCAGCTGCACGCCTAGTTGCAGACCATGCAGCCCTGCTATGCATCTGATCGCGACTCCTGCGTGCAATTAATCACTCTTCCATTGTGGGTCTGTTTACAGCCACATCCAAGCGAGCCCTTCGCCGAGCTATCTGCTTCATTCAATTTGAAAGAGGCAGGAGTTATTACATGTTCCAAAAAAAAAGAAAAAGTGGCAGGAGAGCATTCCTAGTCTCGGCCCTGCGAAGGGTGGTCTAAGTCATACACATTGGAATGCATATTCTTAGCATTCACAAAGATAAAGGATCGCATATGCTATTAAATTTCAGCAAGTGGATCGCAGACTTTAGCGTCCCTGATCGCAGTGTTACTGCCCGTGTCTGCACGCAAATGACAGAGCTATCTCTCTCTAATTCGTAGACCCTCTTTAGGCGTTGAACACAACCTCTTTTGCAGCTTCAATCGGGCATGTTTGAAACTTCGTTTACAGCTGCTTCGGGTCTGATATGTAGCCCGTTCGGGTATAATGTCCAGGCCCTCACGCGCCTGATTTGCTGACCTAACTTCGGGTCTATTGGCAGCCCTATTCGGGCCTGATTTGCAGGCCTGTTCAGCAGTTTTTTTTCGGCAACATAGCAAGCTAGTTGCTGCCTGATCTTTATACCCCATGCCTAATTCAGTCTCCCCTTTTCAAGCATGATTGCAACCCTCTTCGGGCCTTAACTGCAGCAGCATTCAAGGGTTCATAGCCACATTGCAAGGCTGATTTTCAGCCTCATTTTAAATCATGCTGGCAGCCTCTTTCGGGCTTGCTCGAAACACCTGCTCGAGCTATCTGCTGCATGCGGTCTATGCTGAAATGCGTCTCTCAAATCTATGAAACAAGCTACTGATTAGACAAGACAAGTAACAGTATTGGAGCTCATTAAATCCCAAGTGCAAAACTACAATGTGGGTTTAAGGTAGCGCTGCTCTTGGTCACTTTGTTTTACACAGAGCTCTACACCTCATTTGTTGAGCACGGGCCCTCTACCGCTAATCGCGGTGCCTTAGAATGTTGATCGTTTTGATCTGCTGCGCCACCAGCTGGAGACCCGTGCTTGTAGCCCATCTCGGGCCTAATTTGCAGTCATTTCCACCATTTCCAGGCCTGCTTTGCAGCCAACCTCGGGTTCATTTACAGCCCCCTTTTCAGGTCTGATTCCAGCCCTCTTCGGGCCTCGATTACAGTAGCATTCGAGGGATCATTGCCACATTTCAAGGCTGATTTGGAGCCACATTTCAAGGCCTACTGGCAGCCTCTTTTGGGTCTGCTCGAGCTACCAGCCAATCTATCTACTGCATTCGGTTTGTAAGTATTTCTACTATAGTAAAACAAGAAATGCACATACATGATTTGTACCAAAAACCTCGGTTTAAACATCTTTTCATCACAAAGCTTACATTTCAAAAGTAAATAACTCACTCGTTTGAGTTTATACGATTTCGAAAAAGCACATAGTTACAATGAATTGCAATTATCAACCTTGCTTTTATCACAAGCAAATATAACGGCAGATACAATACATGTATTGTATGATGTCATTTTCATCATGCCAATGGTACAATCACCACATTATACAAATGTGCTGCTGTCATTTTACATGACTTTTGTAAACAAATCCTTTTCTCATTTCTTTTATGTTGCACTCGACTAATTCCTTTTTTATAAAAGACAAATGGCAAAGGACATGTGGTCATATGTATCACCTTACACATTTCACGATAACGCATTCATCTTGTGTTACTGATTTCAGATAGTTTAATCGGTTAACAAAATGTGTGCTTATGTGTACAAGCAAAGCAAAATCTGCTATTGCCATGTGCTGCAATACTTTGTATCAAACAATTATAAAGCTATTTTTCCAGGTGGTGCAATACTTTGTTGTGGGATTACTCTGTTCTTCTTAGCAGGAAAAGGAGCATGAGTTATTATTTGTTCTAAATATAAAAAAAAAAAAGGAGAAAAAGGGTAGATGAGCATCACATCATATGCAGTCTACATGATTTATGAAAACACCTCCGCTCATTATCTTGAGTTCAACACCGCTAACAGTTTAGCAATATTGAACTGGGGAACAGGATAAAATATTGGCCTCGATAGGTTCTTTCATAGTCATCATTCTTTTGAGCCTGTTTAAAATCTCTCACGTTATAAATTGCCTCAACTCAAATAGCAGGAAGGCCAATAAACGAGCGTATTCCCCTGTCCGGACAGCCTCGTAGCGGGTGCCACCTACGTTAGTGGTGGTCCCCCCCGGGGAGCCGACAATGCTTTTCACCCTGCCCAATAGAATGGCGCATGCCCATCGTTCTAAGGACCCTGTCCCTTGTCCGGACAGCCTCGTAGCGGGTGCCACCTACGTTAGTGGTGGTCTCCCCAGTGGCCGACAAGGGTTTTCATCCCGTGATATCAGTGGCCCACATTGCCTTGTTCGGGCCTGTAGTGCAGTTCTTCTCTGCTTGATGCTCCTACTTGTCAATGAAAAACCTGGCTATTCCACAAACTAAGACCACACAAAATTAGTAACAGTTTTGATCGATATTATAGATCACGCAATTCCCTTGATCATAACCTATGTGTTGTTCTGATTGTATCCCGACAAATTGGTTACACAAGAGTAATGGGACGTTTACTCATTATTTTAAGTTCAACACTACTAACAGTGTCAGTAATATTGAACTGGGGGAACTATGATACAATATTAATATTAGCTTTGATGGGTCTTTCCCTAGTCATCCTTATTTCAAGTTAGTTTGAAATCTCTCATGTCATAGCTTTTCTCAGCCTGTATAGACCCAACTCACCGACCAACGGGCATTGAGAGTTTGCTCAACTATTCAGTGTTGTGTTATTCATCATGGAGTTTGGTATCATCGAACTTCTCAGGTATGCTCTTTATTATTAGGCTTTCCAGCCTCACTTTACAACACTAAGCTTTACATTGAGCTTTACAAACAGGGATGAGCAATGAGCTTTTGAGTACTACTTATCAAGCAGGGTTGAGCTATTAAGCTCCACTTATCAGACAGGCATTGAGCTTTTACGCTCTACTGTACAGATTGAGCTATTAAGCTCCACTTATCAGACAGGCATTGAGCTTTTAAGCTCTATTGTTCAGATTGAGCTATTAAGCTCTACTTATTACACATGTTCGAGTTATTATGATGTGCTTTCAAATTGAGCTCTTAAGCTATGCTATCAAAACGAGCTTTTAAGCTCTTGTTTTTAGACAGGGATGAGCTATTGAGCTCTACTTTTCAGGATGAGATTTGCTCTTTTCAAGAAGGTCGTTCAGGCCTCAATACAATACCAATTTTAAAATAAGATTTGTGAACAACCGATGCAAGCCTAGAGGGGAGTGATCACCCCCTCTATCATGATATTTTTATCACTTTTAGAAAAATCAAATAAAAGTTGTTCACTCCAGAAGACTTGCCATATTTTCCATGTTTATGCAAGTCAAAACAGGCAAGGTGCTAATATGCACTCATGGCCACCCTGTTGGCCGGAACTATCCCATGTAGTTCCGCGTAGCCCCACTCCCTGCACTTGGCTGACAGATTCACCCGAAATAGCAGACAGGAGTGGCGGTCCTGCCATAGTGGAAGGTGAATTCTAGCCCTATCCCTGGCAGAGATCCACCTCAACCAGTAGGTTGGCAAAGTGTTGGGTCAGACCAAGGCAGGAATGACACAAGCATCCGCCAGTAGGCTTGCTAGCTGGACGTTCCCTGCACCGAAGGCAGCTAGAATTGCCAAGTCGCGACTAACCAGACAAGATGAAAACAAACAAACAAGCAAAACAATAACTGTTTAAAATCAAACTCAATTACTCAAGTCAATCGTGTGCTGCAGCACAACAATTAGTTCAACATGGTTCTTGATAAAATTACCATATTAAACTGGGGGAGTGATGATATACTATATGTCACCCCAAACAGTATACTATGTCAGTTCTATAGACTGGGCGCTATTGCAATTATGTTGCTAACTACCCCGCACTCATTATCCAAACAATGACATGCCTATTTCGCTAGCTAGCAGGTTCATAGTCGCAGGCTCATTGTCAGGACTGACTCTGACCAGACTACCATTTTTTACATGCTTACTTTGCTAGCAGGTTCATAGTCGCAGGTTCATTGTCAGGACTGACTCTGACCAGACTACCATTTTTTACATGTCTTTACAAGACATCCATGCTATGGTCATACTTACATTATTTACATACTGCTAGCATACTCATTATCGCAGGTTCTTTGGCCACATTATCTTATTTTTGCAGGTCTTTTGACGTTTCGACATGTCTCCATGCCATATTTAGCATACTATTATGCTTACAGGTTCATCGTCCCTCTGGGCGCAAGTTTTTGGCAACAACATATTTATAGTTCGATACGACAATTATAAACTTGTCGTACCGAACTATGGGGACTTGTTCATGTACCATGTACTTGGGCTTCAAGCCCATGGGCTCCCTAAATGGGCCAGCCCCACCCACCTATAAAAAGGATTAAACCCTATCTTTTGAAAGGAGGATTCATTGATGAGATGACAAGGAGAACAAGGGCAGCCCCTTCTCCCCATCATCTTCTCCATCAAGATGAGCTTTGCTCATCACCCAAAACCCATCTTCATAAGATGGTATCATACCGATTCTC
Source organism: Helichrysum umbraculigerum (assembly GCA_949592205.1). NCBI lineage: Eukaryota > Viridiplantae > Streptophyta > Magnoliopsida > Asterales > Asteraceae > Helichrysum > Helichrysum umbraculigerum. The sequence continues at coordinate 120,318,482 of CATIUR010000005.1, read as the reverse complement.
GCCACCCTTAGTTTTCGTTCGATACACTCTAATGGGTCCTTACGCAAGTCGCGGAGAGCATCGAATCGGTCCAACCCATTGCACTCAAGCGTAAATTTATGCTTGATCACTAAACGATACGATTCTACATATAACTCTCTGAAGTCTCTAATAACAAATACACGCTTCCTCACGGTGAAACTTGTAGGAACAATATAACACACGACCACCTTGGTGATTTAAGATTACAAGGTGTCTAAGCTAACATAAGTCATAGTTGAAATCAAGATTACAAATCAATTCTCACAAGATAAATTTGAATTCACTTGAATATCTAAGGAATATGAATTGCACTGCAAAGTACATGAAGTACGAACTGTGTTGACAACTTTCATATCTTTTGTAGTTTTCTTCTATACTTCATTACAGAAGCTGAAAAGTGTTTTATCACTCTTTTGCTATTCTGAAAATTCCGCTCAAAATTCAACTTAGATAGTTGAAAATATCTAAGGAATGTTTCAAGCAAATGACGTGAACCAATGACACATTTGTAAGATGTCATAATTCGTTGGTTGTTGAAGACATGCCTTGCATGTTGGTCGCTATTAGGGTGTACGTGGTCTAAGAACCGCATTAAACTGGACCAGAACCGAACCGGATCGCAAACCAATAAATGAATAACCTAGGATTATGAACCGCACCATGTAATTCCGTTCTGGTCCTAGTTCGGTTCTTGAGATTTTGGTTCAAAATCGCGAGCCGAATGATATACATTCATATATATTATAAAAAAAGACGGCTAAAAGCATGTAGTTATCAACTTATATACTCCCTCCGTCCCACTCGAAGTGTCCTCCTTACTATTTTAGTCTGTCCCCAATAAGTGTCACATTTTATGTTTCAACCAATCGAAAGAAACTTTATTAGGTAGTTATGCTATTTGATTGGTGAAAAGTAGAGTTAGTGGAGAATCCTAAACTGTATGCAAAGTCAAAGTGGACACTTTGACTGGGACGAAGGGAGTATAAAACTTAAAATTGTCTAATAATAAAAAACTATTACATTATTACAGTTCAAACATAATATATATATGTATATATATATATGTATATATATATATATATATGTATATATATATCTAAGTTTTTTTCAATCAAAACAAAGTGTGTATATAAAACTGCATATATTCAACAATCGACATCATAAAAGATAAAAACCTAAATAAACATACTATTAAAGTTACAGTTTTAATAAATATGATAATATAATTCAATCTTTATCAATAATAAAACATATGCATATCAATTCTACATATATTTCTATTGAGTCGGTTCTGACCGTTCAAACCGTTTTTACAGTTCTAAAACCGAATCGGACCGGGAACCATTAAGGATAAAAAGTAGAACCTAGAACCGGATCACTGTGCTTTGGGTCGGTTCGGTTCTAGTCCGGTCCCGGTTCAATTTAACGGTTCCGGTGATTCTGAACCATTTATGTACAAACCTAGTCGCTATTCCATCCACTGAGAATAAGATGTATCTTTAACACTGTGTTCTCGAGTTATTTGGAGGGTGGAAAGGAAAGGAAGCGAAATGATTGAAATTAAAATTGTGTTCTCAAGTTTTATTATGCAAAGAAAGGAAAGGAAGGGGGAGGAAGAGGATGAGAAGTTTCAAGTGTATTTTTCTTCCAACACTTTCCTTCCATTTTTGAGATGATTAGGAGGGATCACTTTGCTTCCCTTCTTTTCCCTTCAACTTAAGAACACAATTCATTAAACTATTTTCCTTCCCCTTCCATTCTTTTCTTTTCTTCATTGTTCCTTTCTCTTCTTTTCCACTGATGTTTAAACTTGAGAACACAGTGTAAATTTATCTTCAAGTTGCTTGAAGTGTTTATATTAGGGGATTGATATATACAACATGGGTTTTGTTTCATACAACAAAACTATGCATTAGAAATTAAATTGTACTGCATGCATAAATATTATAAACTTTTGTTGTATGCATCAAAATTTTTGTTGTATATATATCAACGCCCTTTATATTAACTAGATCAGTGACAACAAATCCTGGTTGTAATGTTATTTACAAAGTAGATACTATTACTTAGAGAATTCTCATCTTCTCTACTCGTTGGTTACACACCGATGAGTGTAGCAATTAGATAAATTACATACAGATTAATATACTTAGAATTATTGAACCCAACAAGCTTTGCTTTTATTTTATAGACATTGATTAACTTTTACTGAAATATCTTGGTATTTAATGACTGAATTTAATAGCAATAGTAATCAAACCGCTCGAAAGGTTGACCGGATTATTGACCCAACCAAGTGAGTTTTGCATAGATACACTGCAGTCGAGGTATTAGATCGGATTGTTTAAATTTTAAAAATTTCAAGTAAAAGACGGATCATAATTTATATCAATAGTGTAAAACAATTTCAGTTCAATTTCAAACAAATTCAGATCAATGTCGACTTGAATTCGATTAAATGAAATTAGATTTGAATGTTAATCGAGTTCAGTTCAAAATCAACTCAAATTAGCATTATAGCATTAATCAATCTGGGTTCGAATTCAACTCAAATTTGTATTGATAAGTGTTTGACTCCAAATGCAATAGCATACTGAACAACCCCTTAACAAAGGACACAAAATTTGTATTGATAAGTGTTTGACTCCAAATGCAATAGCATACTGAACAACCCCTTAACAAAGGACACGACTTCAACCGGGATCCAGCTTGATTTAACTTCGATTACCATGCTCACAATTAAGTGTTGGTCAATAGGAAAAAGTTGAAGTTCCAATATATGCAAGTAATAATCCACCAAGCAACTTCAAGTCTAATCCAAGATTAAGTTACATACTTGACATGAATGTTAAAGGCTGCTTTAATCCAAGTCTAATCCAAGATTAATACATTATACGTTGTCAGTCAAGATTAGAAACCTGATATGACCTGGGGACCAGTTTTAATTCTTTAATTACAATGAACACAAAAATACCAGTAACTAACATTTGCATATTACACGTATCAAGAAACTTGTATAATCCATTTTTACACAACAGAGAGGTTAAGTGACCAATGACATACAGTGATACAGTGATATTATAACTCATCGTGAATTAACAGCCATATATTACATGTCTTAAGAAGAAGGAAAAGATACCGTCTAAATCAAACTTTATGCAACAAGTGTTAGCTTTATGATGCCTAAAAACGTGATCAACAATGTGACAGGGCCAGAACCAGCACATATTTTTATGTTCACATGTCCGATAACAATAAATTCTTAAAAAATGAAAATGCAGCACATGAACTTTACATCCTTTCGTATCATCTCCGCACGACTTGCTTATACATTTAGCTATGCAAGCAAAGCTAAATATGTAACCAAATACAAGTTGAAGACAGATAATTGTTTCACTCCACCCAAATCTTTCTCAATTAAAAATCCAAATGGGGAGGAACTATGATTTCCAATTTAAACATTTCTTACCTCTCTTTTCTGCAAGATTCTATGCAGGGACTACTTCAGGCTCGAGTGGTGGCGGTGACCCTTTGCCTTGAGTGGTCCCACCCTCCTCGGTCTGGCCCGTGTTGGCATCTTCCTCCTCAAATCCAAGCTTAAATCTGTCGTAATTTGTCATTTCAGGGGCTTTAAATGGTCTTTCACCCAATACTTTTAGCAAATCATCTTGGTGAAGGACTTCTTTTTGGAGTAAAAGTTCAGCAATCTGAGAAAGTTTCTCTCTGTGTTCTTCCACAAGTGAGACTGTGCGTTCATATGCCTTGTTGACCCATTCTCTAACTTCAGTGTCGATGATTGCACCAGTTTTGCTGCTGTATGGTTTGGTCATCTCCATCCCGTCGTCCCTTTGAGGGAACGAGAGGAGACCCACCTTCTCACTGAAGCCATACACGGCAACTTGAGCGTATGTCATTTTTGTTACCTTCTCCAAGTCATTTTGTGCTCCGGTTGAAATTTTTCCTATGAGAACCTAAACACGAGAAATAATCATAACCAAGTAACCAACAACACAAGTGGTTCCAAACACAAAAGTGATGCACTGTGACATACGACAATCGCCGCAATTGAATTTTTGAGATGTCGATGGCATTGGAAGTTTATAACATTACGTTTTCTTCAGCAATGTTTATATCTAACTTATTAGGTGATGTTTGGATGCGCGTTTTGGAACTCATTATGTGATATAAACAATCAGATTATCAGAATCTTACACAATCAGCGATAATAGAACGCATGAGAAAGTGTTCGTATGTGCGTCTACTGTTGGATGTGGTATTAATCAAATAAACAGCTGGAGCTTCTCTGATTGTTCAAACTTCAAATAACTAATAAACAATGATAGCAGCAACTATAACAATATTTCTACAGCTTATTTGTTAATAATTTCTATAAATAACTTCAACAGTTATCCTTTTCTATGATACTACTAGACACGTAAAGTCACCACATTAGGGTAAAAAGGAAGGGATAAATAAGTACTTCAGCTTTTCTTTGAATAAGCTATTTTTTTTTGTACCTAGTATGGAGCTAATCATCAAAAATTGACATAATAAGACCATGATAGTCAAAAACTACTTAATCCAAATGGTATAAACTAATTGTTGTGCCATCAAGTCACAATAAACACAGAACCAGATTCATATCGCATATCCAAACAAACCCTTGCCACAATCCTAATCGGTTTCGTGAAGCTTATGAACAAATTGACACATTCGATTAATAGGCAGCCATAAGCAATAGTCCAGACAAGCCATTTTTTTATAAATACGCGTAAAATACTACGCTTTTAAATTCATGAATTAAAGAAGTGTGTAAAAGCATTACCTGTTCAGCAGCTCTGCCACCAAGCGTCATGCAAGTCATGTCAAAAAGCTGTTCCTTGGTCATGAGTAGGTTCTCACTCGGTACATATTGAGCAAAACCCAGTGCTGCTGTACCCCGTGGAACAATAGTCACTTTCAACAAAGGTTCTGCATGTTCCAAAAACCACCCCACAACCGCATGCCCCGCTTCATGATAAGCTACAGTTCGCCTCTCAAGCTTGCTTATCACCTGCGTCAAATACAAGATTATAAGTAGAGATGGAAAGATGGGTAGCTTAACGGGTCAAAACACGTTATGGTTGGTCAGGTTTACCTGACCCATAACTACTTTTAGTCCATTTTTCTAATTTCTAAAAATACTTAAACACATTATATTTGATTACAAATACTTTATTATTACAAAATAAATGGAATGAATGTTCCAATAAAAAGATTTACGAGGTTATATACACTAAAATGGTAGAAAGAAAATAAAACTGTAGACAACTTATCACGTTTTCCTGTTCAACTTCAGCCCGTTTGTGATTAATATAATATAAAGAAACACAGAGTGATACAATCAGAAGCAAATAGGTCGAAATCACATCTAAGCATCATGCATGTTCAAGAAAACATGGTTATGAAGGAGAATGAGACTACTACTGTTACCTTGTTCTTCTTCTCCAGCCCTCCAATGATCCTATCTATGGCTCCCTCAAAATGGTCCAAAGTTATCTTAGTCTGCTCACCTCTCGCAGCAATCAAAGCTGCTTCATTGCAAACATTTGCTATATCAGCTCCAGCAAACCCTGGAGTTAGGGCAGCGAGTCTCTGAGAGAAATAAGATGGCTCATTATCAAGCTTGAGTTTTTTCAAATATATTTGGAATATCTGCTCACGCCCTTTAATATCCGGTTTATCAATACTAATTTGTCTATCAAATCTTCCAGGCCTTAGCAGAGCTTTATCTAAAATATCGGGTCGATTAGTCCCAGCAAGAACAACCACCCCAGCAGTGGTGCCGAACCCATCCATTTCAACGAGCAGCTGATTAAGAGTACTTTCCCGCTCATCATTACCCCCCGAGAAACCCCCACGTCCCCTTGCACGACCAATTGCATCAATTTCATCAATGAATATGATACTAGGTGCACACTGTCTAGCCTCCTGGAACAAGTTTCTGACCCTAGATGGGCCCACACCGACAAACATTTCCATGAAATCAGATCCAGATATCGAGAGAAATGGCACACCAGATTCTCCTGCAGTTGCTTTAGCTAACAGGGTTTTGCCGGTCCCCGGTGGCCCAACCAATAGAGCACCTTTCGGGATTTTAGCTCCTAGTTCCTCGTATTTCTTTGGGTTCTTGAGGAAGTGCACAAACTCCATGATTTCTTGTTTTGCTTCGTCACAGCCAGCAACATCGTTGAAAAAGACCTATATGAAAGCATACATTGGAACAAGAAAAACTATCATATTATTGTATTGTTTAGTTACCAGTAGGATGTAGAATTTTTATTACATAATAAATTAATATCTAACACGAATAAATTTTTTTTTTTATTATTTATTAACAACACCTTAGGTGATCAAGGCTTGAAGTGTTTTTGGTGTTTAAATTGTACTTATTACATAATCAGCTGTTTAAGTATTTGACGAACATTAATCAATCAAGAAACCATACAGAAAATCATAAAGAAAAGTCTTGTGAGAAGAATGAAACTGAAATTTTTCTCAAGTAATGTACGGCAAGGTAATCAAGTAATTTATATTACTTTTCGATGATCAAATTCTGTAACACAAGAGATTAAGAAGGATCTGTTTATCCAAACTAATGATGAAAATGAGTTTCATAACACAATTAGAAAATCCTCCCTAATTGTATCAACAAACTATGTAGAAGTATAGATTATTTAGTGAGAGAAATTATATCTAAGATAAAGATAAAACATTCACCTTATTCTTCGCATTCTTATCAACTTTATTAATATGGGCTTTTCCGATATTAAATATCCCACGGGCACCTTTTCCACCACCGCCTCCAACACCTAATCCACCTTGCATTCTCCGGCTCATGTACCAAAGAGATCCCAATAATAAGAGTGTGGGTGCAAATCGCATAATTTCTTGATACCAAACCATTTCAGAAGCATATGTGACAGGAACATAATCATGAGAATCAATCCCAAGTGCCTCTTGAGCTTCCTCTAGTTTTTCCTCAAAAGATTCAACACTCCCAATATTGAAGTAGTATTTATACTGACTTGTATTCACTTTCGTAGGAGAATCAATTGAAGTTCCTTCAACAGAACCATCAGTTGATTGATTGCGTGGTGTGTTTCTCACATATACTTTTGCAACTGATTTGTTAGAAATGACAATATGATCCACCAAGCCTGGTTCCAGAAGCTTGTTTTTAAACTCCTGGAAACTAATCTGCAACAAAATAAAAGATATGGTAACATCAAGTGTTCTTATATAATTATCTTATACCCATTATATAAACTACAATTCCATAACAAGTCATCGCACATCTTTGATTATTTCAAAACAAAAAAGGCAACAAGATGAATCCAAACAAAACTGCTAACCTGTTTCTGTTCACGAGGACCAAAAGAGAGTGATGAAAAGAGTAACAATCCAATCACTAGTAAAGGGATAGGTATTTGGAAGTTGAATTGCTTTGGAAAGAAACCCCCATCGTCTTCTGTGCTTGATTCCTCTATATATTGCATAAAGTTATTAGTGTGTATATTTCAAACATCACGTACATAAAAATATCTGCTGTTAAAGCCACATTATGCACGTTGATTATATAAATATAAATAGCTCCATTTATCGCTAATTAAGGTTGAATTCACCTTCGATTTGTGATTCATAACAGGTAATATCTCTTAGATATATGTTATCCCTTATGCAAAATGAAAAAATCAGCATACTACAAAAGTAGGTACCAAAAAAGAGTTGATAGACTTCAACAATTTTACATGCCTATTCATTCTATGTATTTTACAAAGACATAAGAAAACAAAACTCATAACTTTCACAAACTTTCATATATATAGCATCAATGCTCAAAAATCAAGCTAACTAACCTTTAGATTCAGATTTCTGGTTATTCGCCTTTGGTGTTTCCTTCTTATCCTTGGGGTAGAAGTTCTCATAATCTATACAATGATTGTAAAACACATCAAAGTTAAGTAATACATTGACCAATATTGCCCTGATATAATTGCTCAAATATTCAATTTCTTAAAAAAGTTTAAAAATCAGATTTTTTTTTTCATAGCTTAGAAACAATAACAGAAACAAATAAACAAAAATATGAAGCAAAAATCTTACTTTTTTTCTTAGGAGCTTCACTGGAGAAGAACCTTCGAAACTTAGGGTTTGCAAGAGCATTATTGAAATCAGATATATACAGCTTAGAAGAAGATGAAAAACCATTTATATCTTTATGATTATTATAATTAGCAGCTAATGAACCTAAATACCGCTTCAAAAACCCTAATTTATCATCTCCGTTTCCGATATACCGAGATTGATCACAACCAGTCAATATCTGTAATCTTCCGCCATTTGCCCCACTCAATACATTCTACATAATCACCAAAAGATGCAAAATTTGCATCAGAATCACATAAATACTTTAAAAAGTAATTAAAAAAAATGAAATTGATTACAACTTACCCTGGAACGTGATGATCGAGAAATTGAGCGACCTAATCTTGAAAACATCATAATAATAATAACTTTAATGAATCTGTTAACGAATTAACATATGATTCCTTATGTTTGATGTGATTTTTGTGAGAAAAAGATGATATAGTATGATAATATTAGAAGAAGGAAAAAAGTGCCTGTGAGGTGTTCGACGAAAATACCAGATATATTTGTTTGTTCTGTTTTTAAGCCACGAGTATCGACGGTATTAGTACGAGTACTTGGATATGTATGGAAACATGATATTCGGCCCACAGTTTAACATCGATTGTGATCGTAGCTATAAAAATATTTACACTTTTGACCTCTAAGTATGTGAAAGTTTACAAAATATGTCATTTTTTTATCATTCTGTTAGGGTTTTGGTTCTTGTATGTTTGAGAATTGAGATTATTACTAATACTAATAGATTCATCATTTTTAAAGGCCTTCACTGACCAAAAGTACAAGAAAATGTGGGGAAAAGTATCGTTGTTCTTGTTTATTTATGGGTTTATTAATTATAATTATTTTACCGTTGTTATTAAACTTTATTTGTTAAACTTTGCTGAGAATCGTCTATTGTATGTTAAAAATTTTCTTTTTTGAGTAAGGAAAAAAAAAATGTCTTATTTTGGCCTTATCAAAAAAGAAAAGTTTACATACAGACCGAATTTACTAATTCAATACACATAATATAAGTTTTCAAAGTTTAACTCATACAACAGTAAAAGATAAAGTTAAATAGATAACAAAACAACAAACCCTTTTTTATCATAGTTGAAAATAATGTTTTTTTTAAATGAAGTCACTAGGATCTAGTGTCAAATAAAATTTCATCTTATGTATCTGATTAATTTTTTTTATCAGGTAAGTGATATGTTTCATAATCGATTACACATTAGTCGATCACATAAAACAATAAATACATACAATAGAATTCAAAAAGTTGGATGTATATACAAGATGGACTTTAAAAGTGTGATACATAGATATAATTCTAAGTAAATTTTGATACCTTTACATGGTGGCATTTGTTTTGTAATTAGTAATGAGAATGGATATATGTATGGGTATACTCTACAGTCGAGATGAACAAAACGGTCTAAAATTGCTGGAAAAAAGATCGGTCCAATCTTAGGACTGCCCATCAATCCTTAATTAGTTCTACTTTCAGTCGAAAGACCGGTTAAATCTTGACAGAAATCAGTGAAGGCCGAAACTGGTTAAAGACTTAAACCGGTCCTGAACCGGACTGAAACTAGTTTTAAACGGTTTAAAACTGCTTAAAGACTGAAAGCGGTCTTAAGAAGATTGAAATCAGTCCAAAATTGGTAAAAAACCGAAATCAATCCTAAATTGATTTTGAAATTTGAAGTTTTACAAAGCAATAATTATATACATTTATGTATTTGTAGAGGTGTAAATGAGCGTAGCTACTCGTAATTTACTCGAGTTCGACTTATAGAAAACTCAACTTAAGTCGAGCTCAAACGAGTTTTAGCTCGATCAAGCTTCTTATATCGAGCTCGCACAAGGTCACGATCCAAATCGTTTTTATCGTGTATATACATTTATATTTCTTTATATAATAATAATATAATATCCCTTGTTTAATGTTAATAAGAAACATCTAATTAGGTTGCCATCATTCCTAAATCCCCCTACAATTGATCTCAACCATTCAATACTCTAACCTCCATAATTTAAAACCATTGATTTTGTATTCCAAAATCTATCTATCTATCTATACTAATAAAGGGGGGTTTCGCTGATGTCATGAAGCTGATTTGTCAAGTCATAAGTTAGGTTTTCATGCTGATGTGTCAAGCTGTGGTTAAAAGGATGATGCCATGGATATGTAATATTGAGGTTTTAAAATAATAACTAATCAAGAAATTATGTGGTTTTTTTGTGTTTATTTTAATTACTAAAACAATTAAATTAGCAGCTGTATTAAATTGTGGACTGTGCATGATACTATTTTCTATGCAGATACACAAGCATGCTTGTGGCAGGAGACGTTTCATTATCCCATGCCCACAAACCGAGTCAAGGAATACCAATGGTTCACTCGGCTATTATATAGATTATGTGGGTTCTTCATTTACCTCATCATTTCTCTAAGCGATCTAAAAATTATTCCCATCTTTCTCAGCATTTGTAGTTTTCCTCATCATTTCCCAAATTCTACCACTGCCGTTAACGTAGATGGATCCAAATTCTTCTTCTAAAACACCGGAATCAGTTGGCGATGAGGCTGTTGTTAAGGATAAAGACGACGTTATCATGGATGTGTTTATCAATTCCATCCTTAAGATGAGGGGTTACGAGTACCAGATGAAGAATTTAATAACACAGATGCAGCAATCTGTTGCTCAAGATAAACGCGAGAAAGCTGTGGTTCAACAATATCTGAGTCAATTTCATGGTGATGATGCAGATATGTGTAAGCCATTCGTTAAAGAAGACCTGCACAGGGACTCTCTCCACGAAGTGAAAATCAAAAATTGCTTAGCAGTTGTTTTGGATAGTATTGATGTGAAAAGTGATTCTATTGATCGTTTTTCTCAAGCATGATTATGTGGGTTTATCTTTTGTAAGAACATCATGACGAATGTATCTGGGTAATGTCAAGTAATGAACTTTTTTATGTTTGTGTTTAAATCTATTTTTCTTCAAGAATTATTGCCTGTATGTGTTCTTACTTTTATATATTGATAGTAACATTGTCAATACTTTATAAAACACTTTATAGCATATTTTGCTTTACTACATATTTCTGTTAGAAGTACCACACTCATCATGATCTTTTAAGATAAATTTTTTTTTATATTTATAACTAAGAATCTAAATCAATCTCAGTTTATTTTATTCTTTTGTAAAATTGATATTTATAGAAAAAATTTGTTTTATTTACATTGATAACCAAATAATAGTATAGGTTTAACGAGTAATTAAAAAAACCTGTAGATGCAATGATTGTTGTAGACTTCTTATTACCTTGAAAACATGCAAGCCGAAGAGTTCTGTACGCGTCAACTTTTATTAAAAGTAACCGTGTTACACCTTATCTTCCACTTCCATACTAATAGTCAAAAGCAATTGACGTTACCGAGGCGTTAATAATTAACATTGATAACAGATTAATTAACATTGATAAAAAAGCATTAACCTTTCATATACGTTGTAAAACAAAACCCGTGAATTCTTTGTTATTAGGACTATAATATCTTTGCAAAGTTTGTATTGGAATTAAATTCCAGTAATAAATCCGTTTGCTTCTCTTTTAATAGACACATTTTTACATTTTCATAATACAAATGTATTTGATATTTTGAAAGATACTTAAATAGGAATTGGATTCATTGACACGGGTTTGGTGAATTCTTGGATATTGAATAAAACTAATCGATGCAATGTTGTCATCAAGCTAACCTTAACTTGAGCTCATTCATTTTATAACTTGGATTTAAATTATATTGGTTTCCATTATTTTGGTTTTTGGGTATACTGATACTTTTTGTTGTAGTATTGACTTTAGTTGGCGCAGCCAGATTCAAGCTTTTAAGAGAAATATAAGATCACCATTATTGTGTGAATTAGTGACTTGATCCAATAGCCAGAGAAGTAACGATCAATTTAGTAGTCTTGGTGGTGGTGCCATATCTAATTTATAATACAAAGATACGAACTTTACTAATTCTTGGAGGGTTCATTATATATTATTATTGGTTTGTTGGTGGTGCCATATCTGTTATATATTATCATTGGTTTGTTGGTGGTGCCATATCTGAATTTTGATTATGAAGTTTTCGGAATGTAGAAATTTTTAGAATACGTTTACTTATATTGAAATTGGGATTCATTAATGTAGTTCATTTCGATTCTCATTTTCATTTAGTAGATTATTAGGTTGTTTGTTACCTACTCCTATTTTACTTGAATGTGTATATAGAAAATTTCTTTAATATATTAGTAATAAGTACTATATTTGCTAACATTACATTTATATGATATAACATGTATTACTTTAAGAACACAAGTTTTTCTTTATAAATTTGTTTATTGTGTTTGTTTTTTAAATGTGATCAATGGTTTAATTTTCGAGTAAATATGAACACGCAGAGGACATCGTTAACTTTTGGTCATTTGGCTTCTAGCCTTTTATGTGGTTACATAAATGAATTACTACATAGCTAACAAACATAATAATACAAGATCTGATATATGCAACTTAATTTTATACTTCTTATAGATACAAAATGTATGTATCAACTAATTTTATAATTATGTATTAGTAAAACCCGTGTTTTCACGGGTCTTAAAACTAGTTGTATATGAAATAAGAAGTGTTGTTAGTGTAGATTAAAGTACTTAAAAAACCCCTAATTAATTTTTTTAAATCTAACATTTACTCACCCACCTACTAAATAATTCGTTTGACTTTTTAAATGGTCATGCCCCATTCCGTAATCAACTTCAAAATTTTAAATATTTTAATCTTAAAATATTAATATATAATATATTTAATATTAAAAAGGGATAAACTCTTACTCTTATCTCAAATAATATTATATATTAATATATTAAAGGATGGATTAAGCTGATGTAATGAAGTTGATTTGGCACCATCTTAAGCAATAAATAGGATGTAATAAACAAAATATTCTTTATTCTGGATCTCCCAATCACAATATTTCCATTTCGAATACACAACTGATAATATCAATTATTGTTAATCAAATTAATTTTCCGCCTAACTACCCATTTTTAGCCCTTTTCATTTGTCAATAAAGTTGATCCATACCTTACAAATTTATAGTTGTCCCCGAAATTTAAACAGTATTCCCCTAACTCTGTAATATCTGTGCACGATACCACCAATGGCCGACGTTAATGGTTTCACACCGTTGAATCTTCTTGACAAAAGCCGGGATGATTGGAAAATCCGAGTCAAAGTCTTTTTGTCATGAACCCAAAGCTACAAGGACAATCAATCCATCACAGTTGGCTTCATTAGAGAGAGGTATGGATAATCCACCTTACAATATTGTAATGATCCTTCGTAAGTATTTATTTGATTATATTTATGTTATATGGGTTAAATCTATTAATATGTAAAACAATGATGACTATGACTATGGCAAAAACAACAAATTATTGTACTTTTAAATATGGTGATGATATTTCCACCTAAATTTTTGATAGATCCACAAAGAATATGCAGTACAGTATTGTACTGTACAACCAAATAATGCACATTGATGGTAGATTTAGCAAAAATAGTGGTGAATTTATCATCTCCCTTTTAAATAAACCCAATCATTATCATTCACCATAAGCTTCAAGTTATTAACCATGAGGTTAAATGTGTAATATATTGTTATTGGGTTTTTGTGTCAATGAATAGTCGTGTTATGGGACACAAAATTATATGGGATGTAGATATAAGATTTGAGATTGAAAGTATATGTGTCTGAACGTAGTAGAATTATTAAAAATACTTATATCATTTTTTACAATGATTCAATATAAAGACAGTACGTTGTGTGACAAGTGTTTTAAATTACTATTACTATAGTTCATGGTTTTTTTTTTTGTTTTTTTTTTTGACAAATTATCTCATCTTGATTCATGACAACACATTAAACAGGGTAACAAAAATCAGGCCTCAGTTATGAGGTATCTGATCCCTGACTTCCGTGACACCATCAAGGAAGGGAGTTTCTTTGTAATAACATATTTTTCATAATCGATCTAGTTACTATTTATTAATATCTTCAGGCAGGTACATTGAGAGAGGACACAATCAAAGGTATGTTTGGCACAACTAGCTGGTAGCTTGTAGCTGGAGCTTTTGGTAATATATGTGTTTGGCAAAGTAGCTGGAGCTTGTAGCTTATAAATGTAAAATGACATAAAAGGACAAATATATTATTTCTAATAGATGAAATATAATTAGTTAGAGGGTATTTGTGTAATTTACTTTTCCATAAGCTACAAGCTCCTTTCAAAAGCTACTTCAAGTAGCTTATGGTTTTGGAGCTTATGAAAACCATAAGCTACTAAAATGTTTGATTGCCAAACAAAGCTTATGAAAAAAACTATAAGCTCAAGCTCCCATAAGCCTCTATAAACTGCATGCCAAACACACCCAAAAAGGTACATGAAGTACTCAAACACACCTAAGGCTAAATGTATTAAGTACTCTTTGGCATGCATGCCCAAGATAATAAACAACATATACATTTAGTTAATCATTCATTGCATATTATTATTGGTTATCGCTTTTCTAGAATTATGACTTGGTTGCTAAAGATTTTTTTAATTTATTATTTCCTATCTTTGATTTTTGAATTTGTCATTAGTTCAAACATATCATATCATATGAATTCATTCACTCTATCATAAACAATCTTTATACAATTTTATAAAGTTAGCCCGCGAATTCGCGGGTTATATTCTAATATAATAATAAAATAAATCATATATATTATTATAAACATGTCAAACTCGAGCCACGCTTGTAAATATCAAATGAGATTATTTCGAACTTTATATATTTAGCTCGAAACAATTCATATATATTCATCATCATTGTCCTAGGTTTATAAATTAGCATTAAAACACTTCATGTACTATGAAAGTAGAATTTGATTTACATGTACCACGTGATTAAGTTTTTGGCCATCAAATAGATCAGCTGGAAAGGAAAAAAATTGGACTGGACTGAAACTAGTTTGAAAGTGGACTGTCAGTCCTAAAAAAACTGACAAAATTGAAAAAAGACAGGTCTAAAAGTGGTCTAGTCTTTTTTCGATAAAATATAACGGTACTTCAATCATATGAAAGATCAAAATTATAAAATGGTGAATAGTATTTGATCAATTTTGCTAAAAGTAAAAAGGAATAGGATAGACGTGTTTTGTTAACCTCTACATAATACAGGATAGTTGATAATCAATTTCGCTGTTAGCAATATTTTATTTATTTTTATTAATGATTTAGTTTAATGATACCGAATTACAAACTTGGATAGCAAGATAACGAAAACTTTATTGTCAACGTCGTCAAATAACACTAAGTTGTTCAAACTTAATAATGAATTTTAAATCTAAGAAATAGTTGACGTTTTCATTTAATACGTCAGTCAAAGCAAACATTTTCTAGAAGAAGAAGAATATGTTAGATGTGTTTTCTTGTTCAAACGTATTTGCTAATATGAATACTTTTTAACTTATAAATTGTGTCGCATCTAGTCTTTTAATTTTTATGTGTGATATGTGTGAATAGGTAATAGGAAAACGGAAGTTGGTGATCGATACCTATTATTATATTATATATATATATATTATATATCCTTTATAATACAACAATACAAAAATATTATACGTTAAATTCACCACAAAAGCTTCGGATTTAGATTTCTCATGAGATTTTGAAGGGTATTCATGTCTTTGAACTTTATTTATATGTCCCCATCATGATATTATAAAGAATGATGATTCATACACCATTAGAAAATATCCGTACATCACTAACTGTTGATGGTGTACAAATCACTTCCTCATTAAAAACTATTTTTTAATAATTAAAGTGGAGTATTATAGTTATTCAATCTTTTAATGTTAGAATATTAATAATATAAATAAATTCTTCTATTGAAATTAGATTGTATGAATATAACAAGTTTAATGTATTTGAGTTCTAGACACCATCAACTACAATCATTTTGGTGACTCTCAAATTGCATCATTTGATCTCTTGATAATAAACTATGTATAAATCGTCATCCTTCTATAAATATGGTTTGTACATTCTAACAATAAGTATGTGTAAATTAGTTGGAAAAAAATAAACACGACTTATCTATAAAGACAAGTATAAGTAATACATATCACAATCCAATAGGAAGCTTGGCTAATTCAAAACCAAATATCAAAATAAATGTTACTGAAAATAGAGAACGTTTGAATTGAATCGGCGAGTTTGTGTATTTAACATTACTTTCTTTCGCATGATTAGTAAATGTTATCTTGAAAGTACGGATGATCAAATAAAACATAAACCCAAAAGTGTTTGATAGAAGTAATAAAGTAAACAACAAGAGGAATGTGAATATGGAGCTGACACCCTTATAACCTTATATGACAAACATATAAAACGACGTACTTTTGGGCCCAAAATAAAAAAACCTAATAACCCCTCCTCCTCCTACACTCACGTTCTCATCAAACTCCACGTCCAAATCAGATAATAATCGATCATACCTGTGCTAATTTCTTTTAGTTGAAACACAACTTATCTTATATAGAATCAAGACAATTGGTGATCACCATCAGTTTTAGATTGATGCGCTTTTAGAATCAATCTAAAACTGATGGTGATCACCAATTGTCTTGATTCTATATAAGATAAGTTGTGTTTCAACTAAAAGAAATCAGCACAGGTATGATCGATTATTTCCTGATTGATTACATATATTATCATGTCATATTACTTTTATAATCAATTACCATTTCTTTTGATTTAATGTTAATATGTAAGGATAAATGATTACCTTGATTTGAGTATACGATCACATTGTTTTACTTTTTGTCTGATTTTTGTGTTTGTATCTATCGCAACAGCCAATTATTGCTAAATGGCTTCCGATGACGAGGTATATAACACACTGAAAGTAACTCAACAAGAAAATGAGCCTTATAGCATACATGATATTGAAGACATTGACACAAATGGGTATTTGGTTGACCATAGTAGTAGTTCAGAATCCGAAAGTAAGGAAGAAAATGATGTAGAGATGCATGGTGGATGCGAGAAAGAAACACATCAAACTGTCGATATTGAAGAAAATGGATCTGTAGTCAACAATAGTGGTTCTGTATCTGAGAATGAGAAACGCAACGGTGATAACATTGATCATGAGTTTGAGAAGGCGGATAACGGTATTGATGTACATGTCATGGGAATGGTTTTTGATACGCCTGATGATGCATACACATTTTATAATCGCTATGCCTTTGTACATGGATTTGGAATACGAAAACGTTCAACCTTTAAAAATAGGACAACAAATGAGCCTTATCGAAAGAGATATGTGTGCAACAAAGAAGGCTTTAAGGATACTTCTAACGGGAATGTTAGAAAATGTCGTAGGGAATCATGTATTCGAAACTTAACAATTTATGTTGGTGCCTCATGTAAGTGTCTAATCCGGCACACTTAGTTGAACAAATAATTATGCGTCCGTTTCACCAGTTAGTGCGACTAACCCGGACGGAGGTGTCAATCCCAAATAGATCTATTCACAATATTCGGGTTTGTGACACCCGCCAAATTAGGACGTCATTACTGTGCCTAATTGTACTTACATATATATATATATATATATATATATATATATATATATATATATATATATATATATATATATATATATATATATGATGTTATATATATACACGCGTATATGATTCGTTCAAATCGTACAAAATCGGGTCGGATAAATATCCGACAACACAAATATGGACGTTCGTGACAAACTATTTAAATAATATGGAAATATCCAAAAAAACATTATTTACATTAATATATTATGAGAATATATTACACGTATTAAATATCGTATAAAACACACCGTACGTGACTAATACGCGCGAAAATCGCCCGACAGACGAAATAAGTCCAAGTTAAAATTTTATAACCCACAATAAAGTATTTTGATAAAATGCTTCAAGTAAAAATATCGAGATTACACGCGTACAAATCAAACGTACAATTCGCTACCGACAACCGAACGAAAACCCGAAATACATTTTAATAACTTAAAATATACTATTTGAGTAAAACTTTTATTAAAAATATCGAGTTTTGAATTGTTAACGAAACGTATTAATTTAAACGTATAACAATTAAATAAACGTCAAACGATCGGGTAAACGAACACCACACATTACGTAAAATTGGGGAACAAATTGGTGAAGCCACGTGCGGTGGACCCCTTCTTTTGACCGACCTTCATACCTAAATATGGGCTTCCATGTTTTGTTTCCTGCATTCACCAAACCACACCCACTTTTCTTTTTCTTCTTTTCTCTCTTGGACCAAAAACCTCAGACCCCAAAAACAAGCACCACAAATCCACTGTTGAGGTTTATATCAACGGGTTGTTTTATATTTATAATTGTTGGGGTCTAAGTGTGACTTACTAGTACTGAACCAAAAGGGTTAGTAGGTGGTAAGTTGGACCTAGAGTCGTTCTTAAAGAGAAACTGAATTGAAACGGAGGTGATCCAATCAATCTTTCTTTCCTAGTAAATGTTTTAAAAGAGTGCGTTGGGGGTTTTGGTTCAGTTAATCAAGTAAACTAAATAAAGCGAATAAAATGTAATAAGATGTCAGATAATGCAAAGTAGTATTTGTTGTGAGTTCGTTAGTTAATAATTATGGGATGATGACTCTTACGGGGAAAAGATTAACTAAATTGGGTTGCTTATGAGATTCATTAACTTATGGTATAACCAATAGATTCCTTATTAGTCGGTTATCAACTAATATGTCACGAGGAACTAAGGTATCATGATTCTGACCAGACAGACAATGCTCAACTCTCCACACTCTCCTGTGAGGGAGTTAGTGGCGCATATTATTGAACGTATTCGCTCGTGGGCGAAGGAACAGAGTAGCAAGTTCATAACATGTCTAGCCGTTCTTAATACCACAATGATTATGAATCCATTAAACAACTAACTTAGAACTTGTGTCCGGACTTATTTAATCAATTTCTACCAATGAAACTTAAGCGTGATAAACGAGGGAAAGCATTCGGGTTTCTTGCGTATCTTACTTTAGGGTTTCATGGTTTTAAGCAAAAGTATCAGTTTAAGGTGGATTTCAAACTTGCCTTTCTCAATACAATTAACAAATACCTAGGTTTTCGTAAATGGTCATTTAGCCTTTAGCCTACCTAATCTAATCTAATTTAAACTAAAACAACTAATTAAAATGCTGACGGCTTTTTACAGAAAGTTAAACCCAGACCATGTCGGAAAATGCTATGGTGGCTCACAACGTATTTAATTGTTTACTAATGTTTCCGTTGTGAGTTTAATTGCTTCGCGATGTTTACATGATAAGTACATTGTGATTGGAGGTGTACAATACTCATGGCAAGTCCACGTAATCACATTGCATTTTATAATGCTTGCATGACGTTACAATTAAAGACATAGTTTTTACACAGATAACTATTGACCGAGTATTGAGGTTCGCGACTCCTCTTTACAAGGTTACAATCACGTTTGTTAATCGAAAGGCGAATATAAGTTTTAGGTTTAAAATCACGAGATAAGTCCGTTCACAAAGTTTCCCATTTTATAACGTCGATCAATAATACAACTACCTTCGGTCGTTACTGGCTTCCATATATTTGTACTATGCTCAAAAGCATTTCCAATACTATACCGAGTAATCAGTCGAATAGGGGCCGTCATATTATCTCACGACGTATTCAAAGTCATCCCACAATTATGTACTAACTACATCACAACAAATACAATAGTAATCTACTCGCTAATCATGGTAATAACGATCGCAAACATAATTAAAGCAAACATGTTTAATTAAGATAGATAAGGATAGAGATAACCGAGATTAATATGCGAGAAGGAATAGACTTGAATTAATGAGCGTAACTCCAAGCGTACACCAAAGATTACAACAACGTTCCTAGCTTTCTTTCTACTCTAAACAAAGTGCTAAACTAATCTAATGCTAAATTTAAAGTAAGAAAGTAGAATGAGAAAGTAAGAAAGTTATATGACTAGTGCATATGGGACATTTTGAAATGAAGCCTAAAGCCTCCTACTTATAGGTGAGCTTTGGCTCACATTAGCACCATGAGGTGCATGTTAGAAAGCTTGCCAAAAATGGTGTGTACAACACGAAAAGTAGGCGCACCGGGTACCGTACAACACGAAAAGTAGGCGCACCGGGTACCAAAAGTTACCAAAAACGGAAACCGAGGCGGGTACAGGCCATCCGGCGGTGGTGGTCAGGTGGCCGGCGGCGGTGGGCCCACCCCGCCCCGTTGCGTTGTTTGTTGCTTCGTTTCTTGATTCGTGCGTGTTTTCTTCGTTATACGTCCGTTTGAGTTGATTCTTTTTTTGTTGGATTTGTAATTCAAAAACGAAGATTTTGACATAGGATAGGCCCTAAGATGAGGTCCCTAGCTCCAGATATTGCGTACGGATCATTTGGATCTTCCGGCGGGCGTGAAATCTTCATTTTTTACCCGTTTCAGTTGATTCTTCTTCTGTTGGATCCGAATTTTGAAAACGAACATCTTGGAAATAATGGATGTTGATGAAGGGCACTTTGGTCTTGAAATCTTGTTTTTATGCCTTGAATCTTCAAACGTGTGTGGAATCTTCGTTTCACATCCGTTTTACTTGATTTTTATCGTGCAACCTCGTTTTGACCTTCTTGGCATAATGTTACTGATTTGTGCTGTTTTTGAGTTAATATGCCAAGAATCGTTCCAGAATGAGAAAGATATCAGTAGTAAAAATGTGACTTTTTACGCGATATCAAGTATCCCACACTTAGAACTTTGCTTGTCCTCAAGCAAACTAACGTTCAACATGGTTAAAGATGAGTAGATAATGAAATTATTTTAAGACGGGAACTTTTTACTAAGGGGGTTTCGGAAAAATAAAGATATTTGATATTTTAGAAAGCAAGGTTGTAATCTTTAGGAGCATGCTTTTGATCATTGATCGTTGATACATGACTAGGCGATCCTCTCCAGGTGGTCACTCCAATCACTCAAAGTGTTTAGGGTTTCCTATTCTATTATATCAATCGCTCAGAACGCCAGTCATGTATTGTTTATCGTCACAGGCTTGATCGAGTATCAATTCGTTACCTTTTTGGTGAGTGTGAAGTCGATCTAGCCACAATCATTCTAAGGGAAGTGATGTAGGGTTTCGGAGTGGAATGTTGGTGATGTGAGAGGGGTTTTGTTGGGTTTTCTTTTTGGTGAAGCTGAAAGCTGAGAATTTTTGAATTTTTGGGAGGATTGACGCCTTCTTTCTATTTTGGGCGGAGTCTTCTTTCTCCATTTTACTTCGAATTTTCTTGGGACTTTTTCTATCCTTTTGACGTCATATCCTTGATTTTTCTCTTTTTTCATCTTTGGAATTTTGTAGGAAGTTTGAGGGATGTTTTTGAGCAGGTAAGGGATAACGTACTTATTTTTGGGTGTATGGATGGGTTCAAGAATGATGTGATTCGATCTCCTTTTTGACTCACAAGTTCGGATTCGAAATGCATAACAAGAGCAAGTTCTGATTCTAAACGCATACATCGGCACACTCAAGAATCGAAAAAGTGAAGCGTTAGGGTCAATTCGAGTGCAGGTGTAAGTTTGAACGATTTCACGCTGTGGGTGGTTTCTTCCTATCGAGGCGATTAAAGCCATGAATTCGGTTTTCACTTCTTCAAAATCATTAGCCCAAGGGTCTCCTCCGAAAGATCTTGTTGCTTGGCACACTTGTCTGATTAGTTGATGTTGCTCATGGTTGAAAGGAAAATCCGAGTTGGTGAAGATGCAAATTAACTTGCTGAATATCTCGCGATATCCATTTCGATAGACGTCGAGTTCTACGTCTTCTTCTTGGTACATTCCGCGCAGTCGGGTAGTCACATAAGTGGCTAAATTGATTTGCGACATGTGCGGGATGAATCTCGGTACCTCACGAGTTTCCTCTTCATAGGTCGGCTCGTTCAGCTCATCAATTATTAGTTCAATGTGGTGCCCAATGGTGGATTGAATGACGATCCTGTAGTTCTCTGATGCTGTGAGGTGCTCTCCAGTTTCGATGAGATCTAGAAGAGTTCTAAGATCTCCCACCATTCTGATGTCGGCATAACTTCTTGGGTTCCCTGTGGCTCTTTCCAGATTGGTTCTCATTGATGCAAGAATAGCTTTTTGACTTGATGAGTACGGAAAAGCTGACCCGGCTAAGGCACAATATACTTTTTGGTATATTCGCCTTTGGTTTCCGTAGAATTCGATTTCTCCCATTGGGTAGTTGGGTCTTTCTCGCTGTCGAGCTTCTCTGGTGAGTTGTTCTTGAAGCAGGTCAGAGAATGCTCGAATGTTTCTCCGAAGAGTGCTAGGTTCTGGTTCTCCATAATTGGCGATGTATGAATCGTAGTCTCGTATGATTGCCCTTATCATGTGTCTCTGGGCGGTGTTGTAGTCGTTAGTTGACTCTTTGATGGCTTCTACGATGATTCGGACATCGTTGTATTCGTCAATCATCTCGATCATGTCTTGATGAGTATCTATTAGAGGAATTTCTAGTCTCTCAGTTGTGACGGCAGGGGAATTTGGTGGAGCAAGAGGAGGTTGTGGAATAGAGTGTTCATCAAGAGTGATGTTGACGTAATCGTCATCACATTCACTGTTGCAGTCGGAGTCCTTATCACGTGAATCTGGAAATTGGTGGAGTTCTTCATCTGAGGGTGCGTTGTTGAAGGGTCGAGAACTATCAATTTCGATGGTTCGGACTTCGGTTGTTATGTCATGAATGTTCTCTTCGGTAAAGCTTCCTGGTTGACGTGCCTTGTATGCTGAAATTCTCTGTAGTAGTTTGGCATACTGGTCTGGGTGTGGTGATGATCGGAGTCCTTCTTCAAAGATTTCTATGTCTCGGAGTCGGGTTCTGGTAAAGGGTTTTGACGGATCGAGATAGGAATTCAGGATGTTTCCCATTCTTTTAAGATGAGAGGATCTGAGTTCTTGGCGGATGACTCCGTAATCGACTGATTCTTCTGATGAAGAGCAGTCATCACAGTTTTGTATCCTTTTAACTTCGGCCATTTGTGTCGAATCAGTGTGATCTTCATCTTCTTCCATTTCTTCCTCTTCCTCTTCTTCTTCCTCTTCAGGGTCAGATTCAATTTCTTCATCTGCTTCCTCGTATTCTTCTTCTTCTGGGTCGTATTCGGTGTCAGAAATGAGAACTGATGATCGGGTGAATTGCGGTTACTCCTCTGGTTCTGATTCATCATCGGAACAGACTTTTCCTGTGGATATAGCACAACATTCTTCCTCTTCTGGGGTGCATTCCGGTTGGTCGATCTTGTAAGTGATGCTTTCACCATGCGATCGTAAAACAATCGTGTGGTTATACACATCAATCACTGCTCTAGCTGTATTCATGAATGGTCTTCCAAGGATAATTGGGATGTTTATGTCCTCGTGGATATCCATTACCACGAAATCCGTTGGAAAGAAAAATTTGTCAACTTGAACAAGGACATTCTCAGCTATTCCCTTGGGATATCTAACAGATTGGTCGGCTAGCTGGACGGTCATCTTAGTAGGTTTCAAGTTTTCAAGTTCTAGCCTTTTAAACAGGGAGTAGGGCATAAGGTTAATGCTGGCTCCTAAGTCGGCTAAAGCGCTCATATTTCCGGAATTGTAGATAGAACAAGGAAGTGTAAATCTACCAGTATCTCCTAATTTTTCGGGAAGGCTATTTTTAAGTAGGGCTGAGGTTTCAGAACTAAGGGGAATGTTGTTCACTTCAGGCAATTTATCTTTGGTGGATAGCAATTTTCTAATATACTTATTACGACCAGGAACTCTAGACATGGTATCAAGGAATTTTCCATCTAACTTAAAGGACGACAGTTTCTTAGGTTGAACTATAAGTCTAGCGGGGTAAGGGATTCTAACCTCTTTGTTCATGGTTTGAGTGGTTTCCACAGCTGGTATCTTGACCTTTGGTTCTTCTTTTACTGGAACAGCAGCAGGTGGAGTAGTGGCTGCTTCCTTGGGTGTCGTAAGTTGCTTTGCTTCCTCAACATGCGGATTTTGAACTGTGTTGCTAGGCAAACTTCCTCGGGGTCTATTCTCCAGACGTTGTGCCAATTGTCCAATTTGAGCTTCCAAATTCTTTAGCACAGCCAATTGATTTCTCATGAAGAGGTCGGCTTGATCTTGTCTAGCGGAAGTCTTTTGGTTGAGCAGGTGTTGACCTTGCATGAATTGGGTGAAGGCGTCGTCTGAACTTGAAGCTGGGGCATTTGTCTTGGTGGTTTGTTCAGTGGCTTGGTTTGTGTCGGAAGTGGGTGCAGGAAGTGCAAGGGGTTGATTGTAAGGAAGTTGTGGCTGTTGATGGTAAGGTGGGTATCTAGGTGGGTATCGGGGTTGGTATGGTTGTTGGTTGTTTCTTGGCGGAAAGGGAGGTCCTCTAGGTTGGTTGTTGTTTTGGTTGAAACCGGGTGGTCGAGCTGGAAACTGAGCATAGTAGACGGTGCCATCTGCTTCTTCGTATTCAACTTGGTATTGGCCAGATGGTTGCGGGTTGGTGCAGTGTTGGCAGACTTGCACTTGGTGTACTTGGTGCTGTTGTTTCTTAAGTTCTCCAAACTGTTTGACGAGCGAGTCCATTTTCTCTGTTAGTGCCTTAATTGCTTCGACCGGAATCGGATTTGCAGCAACGATAGGTGTGGAAGATGTTGAATGATCTCCAGAATTCCAATCGTGGTGGTGCATAGTCATGTTTTCGATAAGGTTCCATCCTTCTTCGTCGGTCTTTGCCATGAAGCTTCCTTGTGCAGCAGCATCGAGGGTAGTTCGGTGGTTAGGATCTAAACCATTGTAGAAGGTGCACAATTGTGCGGACTTGTCGAGTCGGTGATTAGGGCATTTCTTCAAGGCTCCTTTGAATCATTCCCATGCGGTATATAATGACTCATTGAAAGCTTGTCGAAAGTTCATGATGTCATTTCGAAGCTTGGTTTGTTTAGAAGGCGGAAAGTACTTGGTTAGAAACTTTGTCGCCATCACAGTCCATGAAGGGATAGAGCCGGTCTCTAAACCTTCAAACCATGTTTGCGCATGATGGGTGAGCGAATAAGGGAAAAGGTATAAACGGATTGTGTCTTGGCCAATTCCGTTTTGCTTGTAGGAATTTGAGAGAGAGATGAACTTGTCGAGGTGAGAGTTTGGGTCATCACTGGGCAATCCATGGAATTGACAGTGGTTTTGGATTAGTTGGATTATGTGGTGTTTAAGCTCGAAAGATTGTCCGGGGGTTTCAGGGTAGAGAATTGGTCCTCCTCTTCCTTCGATAGAGGGTTTACTGTTATCAGCGAGAGTGATGCGTTCAGCCATTGCTTGCTTGAGTGCAGATTGCTTCTTTTCTCGTCGAATAGTGTGTATTATAAGTTCTGGATCAGGAAAGTTAAACAGTGGTGCAGATCTAGGGGAACAGGTCATAAACTAAAAGAAAAGACAATAAAGAAAATAAACAATAAAGGAAACGTTTTTGTGTGTTTTTTTTAGAAGGTTTTATCCTAAGGGTTTACTAGTGTGACTTACTAGTACTGAACCAAAAGGGTTAGTAGGTGGTAAGTTGGACCTAGAGTCGTTCTTAAAGAGAAACTGAATTGAAATGGAGGTGATCCAATCAATCTTTCTTTCCTAGTAAATGTTTTAAAAGAGTGCGTTGGGGGTTTTAGTTCTGTTAATTAAGTAAACTAAATAAAGCGTATAAAATGTAATAAGATGTCAGATAATGCAAAGTAGTATTTGTCGTGAGTTCGTTAGTTAATAATTATGGGATGATGACTCTTACGGGGAAAAGATTAACTAAATTGGGTTGCTTATGAGATTCATTAACTTATGGTATAACTAATAGATTCCTTATTAGTCGGTTATCAACTAATATGTCACGAGGAACTAAGGTATCATGATTCTGACCAGACAGACAATGCTCAACTCTCCACACTCTCCTGTGAGGGAGTCAGTGGCGCATATTATTGAACGTATTCGCTCGTGGGCGAAGGAACAGAGTAGCAAGTCCATAACATGTCTAGCCGTTCTTAATACCACAATGATTATGAATCCATTAAACAACTAACTTAGAACATGTGTCCGGACTTATTTAATCAATTTCTACCAATGAAACTTAAGCGTGATAAACGAGGGAAAGCATTCGGGTTTCTTGCGTATCTTACTTTAGGGTTTCATGGTTTTAAGCAAAAGTATCAGTTTAAGGTGGATTTCAAACTTGCCTTTCTCAATACAATTAACAAATCCCTAGGTTTTCGTAAATGGTCATTTAGCCTTTAGCCTACCTAATCTAATCTAATTTAAACTAAAACAACTAATTAAAATGCTGACGGCTTTTTACAGAAAGTTAAACCCAGACCATGTCGGAAAATGCTATGGTGGCTCACAACGTATTTAATTGTTTACCAATGTTTCCATTGTGAGTTTAATTGCTTCGCGATGTTTACATGATAAGTACATTGTGATTGGAGGTGTACAATACTCATGGCAAGTCCACGTAATCACATTGCATTTTATAATGCTTGCATGACGTTACAATTAAAGACATAGTTTTTACACAGATAACTATTGACTGAGTATTGAGGTTCGCGACTCCTCTTTATAAGGTTACAATCACGTTTGTTAATCGAAAGGCGAATATAAGTTTTAGGTTTAAAATCACGAGATAAGTCCTGTAACACCCCCAAATTTAATGATTTGCGGAAGCATACTTGGGTGTTACTAATCAATATACAAAGCACAAGATATACAGTAAACGACCTCTAAATGAGACGTTGTAAAAGGATTTCATAGAAATATATGTTTGAAAACTTAATGTTTTCGTATACAAAAATAGTTCCCTAGAGTCCACGCGTATGGCGGGAGATTCTATTACATAATCAACATGTACAAAAGATAATGCTGAGAATCT
Source organism: Helichrysum umbraculigerum (assembly GCA_949592205.1). Classification (NCBI taxonomy): domain Eukaryota; kingdom Viridiplantae; phylum Streptophyta; class Magnoliopsida; order Asterales; family Asteraceae; genus Helichrysum; species Helichrysum umbraculigerum. Next base: position 120,291,168 of record CATIUR010000005.1, on the reverse strand, counting down.
CCGTTAATGCAGTTTAGTTGAAATCATGCGACTCTGGCTATATCCTGGAGAAATCCTACTCCATATGAGTACCTGAGAATACATGCTAAAAGGGTCAACACGAATGTTGGTGAATCTCACAGGTTTGTAAGTAATATCAGTTTTGAACACAAGGTTTCATCAGTAGTGCCCGCAAGCGTAAATCAAGTGTTTACAAATCCAGCAAATGTAAAGTAAATAAGTTATACCGTTGTCATGAGGCTCATAATCGAAGCTTAACCCGTAAGTAATAAGTTTGCTCCCGTGACATGCTCGTAACTGAGCAAGCATAAGTAACGAAATAATAGTCGCCCGTTTATACAGAACGGTTCGTGGTAGCGCTACTACCCCGGGCGGGGAGGGTCATTTCCCTAATGGATCCATTAACTAGTGTTCGCGCTTAAGTCCATAACTAACGATATATGATGGAGAGACTTCTGTAAATAGTAATTAACTCATGCAATTCCGTTTGGTATAGTAAGCAGTTTTAGTACTTGTGTTCAAGAAAAACAGTAGCATGTATCTCACCCCGTATGTAAAACAGTAAAAGTGGGGCTGTAAGACTCACCTGAGTCTTTGCAAGTACGTTTATATCAATAAACGAGTAAGTAATATCAACCGTAGGTTCTTCGAACCCGTAACCTTCAAATGCCTAAACACATAAGGTTATGTAAGTAGTTGTCTCGCAAGACGTTTCGTTTAGTTGTACCCAACTAGTATGCCCAATGTTTGTCCGTATGTTTGTAATCGTATGTTGTTAGAAAACATGTTTGGCCCGTTGGTGACGGTGGGTAATAGTCAAAGTATTATCATTGTTTTTGAAGTGTTATACTTATAAATGTATTCCAAAGTGTTTTAGGAGTCGTATCGTATAAGTGTTTGAGGTTATACAAGTTTAACACTTGGTGTAAAAATAATTTGACAACCTTCTATTTTTGGCGACACTTCGCTAGTGTCGCTATAGGCGACACTAGTTAGGCGACACTTGATGAGTGTCGCTACAAATGGCACTAGTTAGGCGACACTTGGTTAGTGTCGCTAAATTTCCGATTTTCAATTAATTGGCGACACTTGGTTAGTGTCGCTAAATTTCCGATTTTCAATTAATTGGCGACACTTGGTTAGTGTCGCTATAGGCGACACTTACGAATTTGGCGTCACTAAGGGAGTGTTAAATCTGGTTAAGTAGTTCAGCGACACTTGGGTAGTGTCGCTATAGGGGCGACACTTAGGCATAGCGACACTCAGCTAGTGTCGCTAGTAGTGTTTTTGGCACACTAGCGACACTTCCAACTGTTCGCCGGAAAATGGACCGAAAACGAGTTTTCTGGCCACCGTTCGATCTAATACTTTTACCCAACCCATTATTGGACATATTAAGCATATATAACCCATAAAAACGTAAAAATGAGTAAAAACAGAGAGTTTCGGGTTTTGTCGGAAACTTACGAAATGCCGAAACGAAAATCCGGAAAAATGGAAAGGTAGATCGTGAAGTGATGATGCTTTTCTTCCAAAGGAGGGGTATGATTCGGTGTCGTTTTGGTGTGTTATTTTGCGTTTTAGTGAGATGGTGGTGGTGTGGTTGTTAGAGAGAGAAAAGAGAGAAAATGGAGGGAAAGAGAGAGAAAGATATGAGAGAAATGAGAAAGAGTGGGGGATGGTGGGGGTTTTGTCTCCCATTTCATTCCCCGCGGTTGCGCTCCGTGTGATGTTCGTTTCCCGTTCGTTTAAACGTTAACTATTTATTTTTCGCGTTAATTATTCATTTAAAAATATGAATCTTTGTTAAATAATTTAATTGAATTATTTTGTCAGATCTTTAAATAAATTTGTTTATTTTTGTTTTTAAGTTGCGCGTTAACTATTTTAAATCGTATAGTCGTTTATTTGTACGATCCGGTCAATTTTCAAAGTATTATTTCGAATACCGTAGTGTTTTTAAATAATGTTTCATGTTCAAATTTAAAATGTTTCACCAACGTCCAAGTGTAATGAATCGGGTCCGGTTAATTTGTACGATTTATCCAAATCGCGTAAGTACATGTGTATATATATAAATCACCTTATATACACAAATAGAGTCTGTAATTAGTCCCATTACATACTAATTACAACTAGTTACAAGTAATCAGGCATAATTAATTATCCTAATTAGGCAGGTGTTACATTCTCCCCTCGTTAAAGAAATTTCGTCCCGAAATTAGCTCGATTGCACTATCGGTGCGTCGTCTGGGAAGAGATGTGGATATTTCTGTCGCATTTGGTCTTCCCATTCCCAAGTGAATTCAGGACCACGTCTAGAATTCCACCTGACTTTTACGATGGGAATACGACTCTGTTTTAGTTGTTTGACCTCACGGTCCAAGATTTCAGCGGGTTCCTCAACGAAATGAAGTTTGTCATCGATGCGAATCTCGTCGAGTGGTATGATAAGTGTCTCATCGGACAGGCATTTCTTTAAATTAGAAATGTGAAAGGTAGGGTGCACGCTGCTGAGTTCAGAGGGCAGCTGCAGTCGATATGCCACTGGACCTATCCTCTCGAGGATCCCAAAAGGCCCAATGTACCTAGGATTTAATTTCCCGCGTTTACCGAACCGGATTACGCCTTTCCAAGGCGACACTTTCAAGAGCACTCGATCCCCAACCTGGAACTCGAGTGGTTTGCGTCTCACGTCAGCGTAACTTTTCTGACGATCACGTGTGGCTTTGAGTCGGTTCTGGACTTCAACAATTTTCTCGGTGGTTTCGTGTATGAGTTCAGGACCAGTGAGTTGACTATCTCCCACTTCAGTCCAACAGATCGGTGATCGGCACTTACGACCGTACAGTGCCTCAAAAGGTGCAGCCTTAATGCTGGCGTGATAACTGTTATTGTAGGAAAACTCACACAACGGTAGGTGTCTTTCCCAATTGGTACCGAAATCAACTACGCAGGCTCGTAGCATATCTTCCAGTGTCTGAATAGTTCGTTCGCTCTGGCCATCGGTTTGAGGGTGGTACGCGGTACTCATATCGAGACGGGTACCCAATGATTTTTGGAGTGATTGCCAGAAGCGAGATGTGAAACGAGCATCCTTGTCAGAGATGATCGAGATAGGGACACCATGTTGGCAAACGATCTCTTTGATGTAGATTTGTGTGAGACGTTCCATTTTATCGGTTTCTCTGATTGCCAAAAAACGAGCTGATTTGGTGAGACGATCGACGATCACCCATGTGACACCCCCAAATTCGGTCAGCGCGGTCAACGCGCGATTAGCGGAAGCATTAGAGTAAACGGGGGTGCTGACGTTAACGTTGAACATCATGCATATCAGAGCGTATGATTATTGCAGAACAATTTAATTAAGATGCCATTTATGTAAATAGTTGGTTTACAAAAGAACTACGACTTGTCGAGTCGTAGAAATAGTATTAGTTATACAAAATAAATCCTTGTTTGTCCCAAAATGTGGCATCCTAATTAGTCGCGGGTCACCTAACTCCATATGCGTGCAGTCTTATCGGTGCTGCTAGTTACCTGAAAAACATAGTAAAAAGTCAACACATGGTTGAGTGAATTCACAGGTTTTATGTTTGTAAAGTGGTTTGTTAAACCATGTTCGTTTGCGAGTTGTTGACGTGTGAGTCAAATAAGTTTCGTTCATAAAGGTTTGTAGGAAAGCAAATATCCTAACGTAGTAGTTCGTACAAGGGCCTATAAGTATCCACCTATAGTTCCCAATCATAAAATAAAATCATTCATATACTCAGTAGCACATAAGCACCCAAGAAATTAAGTAACACGTAGGCACCAAAGAACTTAAGTAACACGTAGGCACCAAAGAAATTAAGTAACATTGTAGGCACCAAAGAAATTAAGTAACACATAGGCACCAAAGAAATTAAGTAACACATAGGCACCAAGCAATTATGAACATTTATTGCATGTTATAGCAAGACGGTTTGTTATGTTTTTCACCCCAAGTTTTAAAAGCAATAAAACAGTAGAAAGTGGGGCTGTGAACTCACAGTAGTTTGCTTGATGTGGAAGCTAGCAGGAGGTCGGCACGCCCAAGGTATGTTAACCTATACGCACAATATGTATTAACATAAGTACTTTGATTGTTGATCAATTTATGTTAATAGTTTATTTGTTTTGAGAAATTGTTGATTTCTTAATTTGTACTAGTTGTTGGTGACAACACGTGTTTGAAATATGTTATATTTCTCGAGTCGTATTTCTCATTACGTATATATATATACGTGTTCATTGTTGCGTATATATATATAAAATTTCTATTCCGCTTCGATCGTACATATATATAATTGTCATGTATATATATGTATAAAATTATACTTGTTGTATAAGTTATACGTTCGTTAGACGTAAGTTCCATTTGTCAGGAAAAATGTTTGTTTGTGAATATATATGTAATATATTTCAATATTTGTATATAAATATATACCATTTCAAGTATCGTATATATATCTATATATATATAATTTAAATTTGTTGTTTACGTATAAAATGTATAAGTTGTCGCTTGTTAAGAAAACGTCCATTTGTGAATATAATATATTCAACCTCATGTTGAGCGTATACGTATGTGTGTATATATATATATATATATATATATATATATAAAGTTTCTCTATCGTTATATATAAGTTTATGATATAAATTTTCATTCATGTCGTAACGTTATAAAAGTTAATCATTCATTCTCGTATAAAACTACTCGTTCCAAATATATAACCCGATTTAAGTTTGTGTTTTAAGAACTTCACAACCCGTTGGGCTTGGTCCAATTTGTTTGGCCCAATAATAAGACCCAAATAACACGGCCCATTTAATAAAGCCTAACCCGGCCCATATATGAATGTAATGATTTTGGCCCAAATACAAAACAATAGTTTTGACCCATTATATAATTACTCCGTTTGGCCCAAAAGTTATATCGTTTAAATATTTGTGTAAAAATATTGTCCCGCGGACATGTACAATTTAGTACCAAATTTTTGTGTCATTATGTTTTATAAAAAAAATAATAATAACTTAACAGAAATTTATATCGTGTACTTATATGTGATGATATCTATTATTATTAATGTTATGTCGTTTAACATTAATAACTTGCTAATAATAGCAAGTTCCAAAAATAGTAGTATATGTGTGAACTCATGTCCCATAGCAAATTCATAGCCATTCGGCTATTTCACTTTTGAGCCGTGTACAGCTCACATTGTCCAGCCGATCGGCTGGGTAAAACTAGCCGTTCGGCTACGTTTTCCTAGCCGGTCGGTTCCCCTGTGCAGACTCAGTCTGGTTCGAAGATTATATACCTACATGTTTTGTTTTGGTTCCAACGATTTTTACACAGTCCCAACATCATAATAACACATAATATAGCGATTATAACAACACAAAAATTATACCATTTCAAGTGTACTAAAATTTGTATTCTTGGGTTTAGTTTATATAAAAATTCATTTCAAGAATTTATTCAATCAATCACCAAATTGTTAAGTTTTACACATCATTTATGTTATATAAACACTATATAATACGAAATTTGAGTAAGAGATTAAAGGATGTGGAGTTTCCTTACAATGATTTTGATGATGATTTTGGTGAAGATGATGATGATGACGAGATTTGATGATGATGATGATGATGATAATTGTTATGTTTTTGTTGTTAGTTTATGATTATAATGTGGTGATGAAAAAAATAAATAAAACTTCCTGCTCTTGATTTGTTTCTTCCTATCGCTGCCTTCGAAGGAGTCACAGAGGAAGGGATCGAGTTGATTGAATTATTGGGTTGGTGTCCATTATTGATCAGTGAAATGGGAATATATAAAATTTTGATAATGCTCAAGAATGTCAAACGTGTACTATGACTCACAAACAGAAGTATGTCTCTCAATTATTGAGAGTTAGCAGGAATTATTTAGCCCGTTAATTTCGGGTACGGGTATAATTAGTACAATATAAAATCAAATATTTTATATTTTTATTTTGTAGATGTTCTCCAGGTTCGTTATCTAAAATTTGAATAATGATATTTTCATTATTTTTGACTGTTGTACCATTTGTACATTTTTACTACGTGTATTCAATTAGGCGTCAAATTTCAGTTGAATTTCAATTCCATATTTTGAGGAAATGTTCCAAATCCTTTCAGATGAATGAGAAAATTTGAACTTTTATAATCTTGACCTCTGGGTACGTTTTAAAATTGTTTCTGTTCGTTATATAATACGTTTTATGTTAAACGTACATTTAAGTCGTTTTATCTATATGTTATAGATATAATATCACTCGTAATTAATAATTTCATTGTTAATTATGTTGTGTCACCAACTTTTGTTATTTATGTTTGTCGGATTCGTTCCGATACGTTTGTACGCAAACTTAATAACTACGTATTAAGTAATACTTTTTGTTTAAAAGTACTGGACTTGCTAGACTTAAATCACATCAAAAGTTTTGTTTAAACTTAACTAGGAAATTAGCGTAAGAATGCACATGCTCAAATGTTAATCAGTACCTAATTTTGAGAGTTGTCACATTCTCCCTTGTTAAAGAAATTTCGTCCTCGAAATTTGAATCAAGTCGTGAGTGTCTAACACTCGTGTTTCGTTTCTTGCGTTCCTAGTTCGGTTGAAACGTTTCAAGTTGTTGTAACAATCCTAACGGCTTGTAGTACGAGTATAGTTCACTTTTGCAGATTATATATCTGATAGTGTTTCTAGTTTGCTAGCTGCAAAACTTTAGTCGACGTTTTGAAAAGTTACCCCACAAAGTTAAATTTTTATGCCGACAGTAGTTATGTCGGGAGAAATGAATTAAGGTCTCGTTAGAGAGCACCCTTTTCATGTTAGAAATGGGAAATGTCGTGAATGTTGTTGAACTCTCGTGTTAGTTCAAGCCTGTATGTGACAGGGTTTCTTGTAAGGACTTTCAAACGGTCCTACGTAGCGGAGGTTAAGTTTTTCCGCTCATATCGCCAGGGTTTCTCTAGTTAGTAATGGTATAAAGAGAAATGTACGTAAGAAGAGTTTGTTACAAGTTTACTTTGCCTCACGTCTCAGTTGTAACTAAGTCATTTAACTGATATTGGGCCTAGAATGTCTATCGTAGTAGTCGAGTCCTGACTATTTTATGGTTCAAATCGTAGTTATATCGTGGCTGCAAGGTAGCCATATATACAGTAGTCCTTTCATGACTAATCAGTTGACCAAACAGTAAATAACTTGTCTATTAAATGCAAACCCTAAGTTTATCGTTGATTTAGATAGGTCATCCCTATTCTGCACTTGATGTCAAATCAGTGAAAGTGGTATTGAGGAATGAGCAACATGCGTTAGTGCTAACTGAAATCAATGAGTTAAGTTTTGGAGGAAGTGCAAAGTTGTCAATGTGGCGTTCAAAGTTGTCTATCACCCACTCTATCCCATAGAGTGGTAATCGGCATTTTGTTTCGTACAATGCCTTAATGGCGTCATTTGTACCCTAGTGTGGTAACTATTGTTGTAGTAGGATTCGGTTAGTGGGAGACGAACATCCCAATTTCCTCCATAATTAATTACACAGGCTCTTAACGAGTCCTCAATCGTTTGTATCGTTCGTTTGTTTTGGCCGTTAGTTTTGTGAATAGTAGGCGGTACTCATATTGAGACCAATGTTCACAGCCTGTTGCAGTAATTGCCAAATGCAAGATGTATATTTCCTATCTCCATTAGAGATAATAGATAGCGGGTAGGGGTATTCGTGCTAACTTATTGGAACTTACAATCTCATCTCAATTTCTCGACAAACCCACTCTCTAATGACTATGTTGTCAAACTCCCCAACTCTACCGGTAGCAAGTTTATATCGAAGAGATGATCCCCAAACGTTAGGATACATCCCGGTACTATTCCTCCTGATTCGATCAACTTACCATCGGCTAGTTCTATAGCGTGTTTGTCATCTAGTTTACGTGAGTCAACTTCTAAAAGTTGAGTCATCGTTCTCCACGACATCTCGGTGACGGTGTTAGGGTTCAATAACTTTTGTTTTGTTGAATTGTTATCCGAAAGTAAGATTTCGTTGGGATATCACCCAAAATACAGTTTAGTTGAGATGTCTACTCAAATTACAACTTAAGTAGGATGTCTGTCCCTAATATAGTTTAGTTGTTTGCTTTGTAGGAAACACAAGTTTATCAATTAAGAGAAACATTTCTTAACATGTTATTTAGTAAAAATAACATTTCCCAAATAAGTAATAGCAAGAAACACAGGCTATAAAATAACACTCCCCAAAATAGTTTTCGTAGGAAACACAGGCTAATCCAACTAAGGATCAACATTTCTAAAGTCTACCGGTTGTTCTCCGGTTTGTAATACTGCTGGTCATTCTCCAGCTAATCATAGTACTGGTCGTTCTCCAGTTTATCTACCGGTCGTTCTCCGGTTTAAAGCCTTACTGGTACGCTCTCCAGTATCTTAAAACATTACCGGTACGTTCTCCGGTTAATTCAAAATGATACCGGTCGTTCTCCGGTTCATAAATGCGTACTGGTATGTTCTCCAGTATCCCATTCAAAGTGTTTGTAGGAATGTTATTCAAAGTTATTGTTTCCATTGGAACGCTATCCAAAATATAGTTTTCATTGGAATGTTATTCAGTATATAGTTCTTGTTGGAATGTTATCCAAAATATAGTTTTTGTTGGAATGTTATCCAAAAATATAGTAAAACATTTTTGTAGACAAATTTTATAAAAATTGTCAAGATAAGTATGTCATTTGTGGGGAGGAGTTTGTTACACATAGTTGGGTCTGGCTACCCTAGTGGTTGTTTGAGACTCCATTTCAATTAGTGTATAACGACACCGTACTATGTTTGTTCTTGTAGTACTTAAGGCTCGTTACTCCTTATATGTATCACACTTTCATTTGTTCTCTCCATCCACTCGACTGATAATCTGTCAGTCCTAATCATTAAATGTTTAGTGAGGATTTGTTCGATCCCTTAGAAAGTGAGAGTTTGTTTGCGTAGTGGTCAACCATGACCGAGTGCCTCAAAGATGACGTTCGTATGATAGTGTTCATATACAATGTGATGGGTTTTATATCTATCCATCAGATAGAGGTTTTAATATAGTACAGCAGAGGTATGGCCCACCATATGTAGGTTTAATGAAGATAAGATAAATGTGTTCCTACAGTTGTCATGTTATAGTCATCTTCCTGCTGACCCCAGCTACCCTCTCTGCCACTCGAGCATGCTCTTCTAGCATCTGTGCTCGGGCATAGGTAGCATAGGCAGTTTCGTTTTCCAGGTTCGTGTGGCCTTCAACAAGTTCTGGGCGTTCATATGTGGAGCATGTCTCCATCCAATCGGAGGCATTGCTTTGTGATTTCTTTAAACGTTATTTCGTGTGTCAGAGAGTTTTCTGATTAGTGTGTGTAGTATAGTAATTAAGGTAGGGACCATTAGTTTTATATGTTTATTCGTAAAAGTTGGAGCTGTATGAATGAGAAGAGTTCTAGACTTTTAATATGATATAAGTGCCCCCTAGCATTCTTCTGATGCTCAAGTAGGATTGACTGACTCAAATGTAGTTTGTTTCAGGGAATAGAAGTCAGATTGACTATACATCAGACGATGACGTCTGTATAGATTAAGTGTGTGATGGTGTTGGTTGATGGTTTCTCGTGTATCGAGTTGCCATTGTTATCCAAACCATATTTGAAAAGTCACGCTTAGGAACACGCAATTATCCATCTAAACGCATTGTGATGATAGTTGTCATATAGTGAGTTAGACGAATGCAAATATGTGCATGCATGTTCTAGCCAAGGCTATAGTCTAGGTCTCTAAGGCTTTTAGGTCGCTTAAAGAACTCTAGTTCGCTATAACCAATGGCTCTGATACCAAACTGTGACACCCCCAAATTCGGTCAGCGCGGTCAACGCGCGATTAGCGGAAGCATTAGAGTAAATGGGGGTGCTGACGTTAACGTTGAACATCATGCATATCAGAGCGTATGATTATTGCAGAACAATTTAATTAAGATGCCATTTATGTAAATAGTTGGTTTACAAAAGAACTACGACTTGTCGAGTCGTAGAAATAGTATTAGTTATACAAAATAAATCCTTGTTTGTCCCAAAATGTGGCATCCTAATTAGTCGCGGGTCACCTAACTCCATATGCGTGCAGTCTTATCGGTGCTGCTAGTTACCTGAAAAACATAGTAAAAAGTCAACACATGGTTGAGTGAATTCACAGGTTTTATGTTTGTAAAGTGGTTTGTTAAACCATGTTCGTTTGCGAGTTGTTGACGTGTGAGTCAAATAAGTTTCGTTCATAAAGGTTTGTAGGAAAGCAAATATCCTAACGTAGTAGTTCGTACAAGGGCCTATAAGTATCCACCTATAGTTCCCAATCATAAAATAAAATCATTCATATACTCAGTAGCACATAAGCACCCAAGAAATTAAGTAACACGTAGGCACCAAAGAACTTAAGTAACACGTAGGCACCAAAGAAATTAAGTAACATTGTAGGCACCAAAGAACTTAAGTAACACATAGGCACCAAAGAAATTAAGTAACACATAGGCACCAAGCAATTATGAACATTTATTGCATGTTATAGCAAGACGGTTTGTTATGTTTTTCACCCCAAGTTTTAAAAGCAATAAAACAGTAGAAAGTGGGGCTGTGAACTCACAGTAGTTTGCTTGATGTGGAAGCTAGCAGGAGGTCGGCACGCCCAAGGTATGTTAACCTATACGCACAATATGTATTAACATAAGTACTTTGATTGTTGATCAATTTATGTTAATAGTTTATTTGTTTTGAGAAATTGTTGATTTCTTAATTTGTACTAGTTGTTGGTGACAACACGTGTTTGAAATATGTTATATTTCTCGAGTCGTATTTCTCATTACGTATATATATATACGTGTTCATTGTTGCGTATATATATATAAAATTTCTATTCCGCTTCGATCGTACATATATATAATTGTCATGTATATATATGTATAAAATTATACTTGTTGTATAAGTTATACGTTCGTTAGACGTAAGTTCCATTTGTCAGGAAAAATGTTTGTTTGTGAATATATATGTAATATATTTCAATATTTGTATATAAATATATACCATTTCAAGTATCGTATATATATCTATATATATATAATTTAAATTTGTTGTTTACGTATAAAATGTATAAGTTGTCGCTTGTTAAGAAAACGTCCATTTGTGAATATAATATATTCAACCTCATGTTGAGCGTATACGTATGTGTGTATATATATATATATATATATATATATATATAAAGTTTCTCTATCGTTATATATAAGTTTATGATATAAATTTTCATTCATGTCGTAACGTTATAAAAGTTAATCATTCATTCTCGTATAAAACTACTCGTTCCAAATATATAACCCGATTTAAGTTTGTGTTTTAAGAACTTCACAACCCGTTGGGCTTGGTCCAATTTGTTTGGCCCAATAATAAGACCCAAATAACACGGCCCATTTAATAAAGCCTAACCCGGCCCATATATGAATGTAATGATTTTGGCCCAAATACAAAACAATAGTTTTGACCCATTATATAATTACTCCGTTTGGCCCAAAAGTTATATCGTTTAAATATTTGTGTAAAAATATTGTCCCGCGGACATGTACAATTTAGTACCAAATTTTTGTGTCATTATGTTTTATAAAAAAAATAATAATAACTTAACAGAAATTTATATCGTGTACTTATATGTGATGATATCTATTATTATTAATGTTATGTCGTTTAACATTAATAACTTGCTAATAATAGCAAGTTCCAAAAATAGTAGTATATGTGTGAACTCATGTCCCATAGCAAATTCATAGCCATTCGGCTATTTCACTTTTGAGCCGTGTACAGCTCACATTGTCCAGCCGATCGGCTGGGTAAAACTAGCCGTTCGGCTACGTTTTCCTAGCCGGTCGGTTCCCCTGTGCAGACTCAGTCTGGTTCGAAGATTATATACCTACATGTTTTGTTTTGGTTCCAACGATTTTTACACAGTCCCAACATCATAATAACACATAATATAGCGATTATAACAACACAAAAATTATACCATTTCAAGTGTACTAAAATTTGTATTCTTGGGTTTAGTTTATATAAAAATTCATTTCAAGAATTTATTCAATCAATCACCAAATTGTTAAGTTTTACACATCATTTATGTTATATAAACACTATATAATACGAAATTTGAGTAAGAGATTAAAGGATGTGGAGTTTCCTTACAATGATTTTGATGATGATTTTGGTGAAGATGATGATGATGACGAGATTTGATGATGATGATGATGATGATGATAATTGTTATGTTTTTGTTGTTAGTTTATGATTATAATGTGGTGATGAAAAAAATAAATAAAACTTCCTGCTCTTGATTTGTTTCTTCCTATCGCTGCCTTCGAAGGAGTCACAGAGGAAGGGATCGAGTTGATTGAATTATTGGGTTGGTGTCCATTATTGATCAGTGAAATGGGAATATATAAAATTTTGATAATGCTCAAGAATGTCAAACGTGTACTATGACTCACAAACAGAAGTATGTCTCTCAATTATTGAGAGTTAGCAGGAATTATTTAGCCCGTTAATTTCGGGTACGGGTATAATTAGTACAATATAAAATCAAATATTTTATATTTTTATTTTGTAGATGTTCTCCAGGTTCGTTATCTAAAATTTGAATAATGATATTTTCATTATTTTTGACTGTTGTACCATTTGTACATTTTTACTACGTGTATTCAATTGGGCGTCAAATTTCAGTTGAATTTCAATTCCATATTTTGAGGAAATGTTCCAAATCCTTTCAGATGAATGAGAAAATTCGAACTTTTATAATCTTGACCTCTGGGTACGTTTTAAAATTGTTTCTGTTCGTTATATAATACGTTTTATGTTAAACGTACATTTAAGTCGTTTTATCTATATGTTATAGATATAATATCACTCGTAATTAATAATTTCATTGTTAATTATGTTGTGTCACCAACTTTTGTTATTTATGTTTGTCGGATTCGTTCCGATACGTTTGTACGCAAACTTAATAACTACGTATTAAGTAATACTTTTTGTTTAAAAGTACTGGACTTGCTAGACTTAAATCACATCAAAAGTTTTGTTTAAACTTAACTAGGAAATTAGCGTAAGAATGCAAATGCTCAAATGTTAATCAGTACCTAATTTTGAGAGTTGTCACAACCCAAATAGTATCGCAACCGCTTGATGACTTAGGAAGTTTGGTTATGAAATCCATGGCAATCTGTTCCCATTTCCATTCAGGAATGTCAGGTTGTTGGAGTAAGCCGGAAGGTTTCTGGTATTCGGCTTTGACTTTCGAACAAGTAAGACACTTGCTGACGTACGTGGCGATTTCAGCTTTCATGTTCGGCCACCAATAAAACTCTTTGATCCCGTGATACATTTTATCAGACCCCGGGTGGATAGAATATTTGGACTTGTGAGCTTCATCCATCACCAAGTCCCGAAGGTTCCCGAAACTAGGCAACCAGATTCGGTTAGAGAAGTACCTAACTCCATTGGGTCTGATTTCGAATTGTTTATCCATGCCTCGCAAGGCCTCGTTTTTGACATTATTAGGCTTGAGAGCTTCGAGTTGGGCGGTGAGAATCTGAATATTTAAATCGTTGTGAATGGTCATACTGAGGGCTCGGACTCAAAGTGGTTTTGTTCGTTCCTTACGACTGAGAGCATCGGCAACCACGTTTGCCTTGCCCGGATGATATTTGATCTCACAATCGTAATCGGTGAGCAACTCGACCCATCGACGTTGCCTCATGTTGAGATCCTTTTGATCGAATATGTGTTGAAGACTTTTGTGGTCGGTGAATACAATACTTCGGGTACCATAAAGGTAATGTCTCCAGATTTTGAGGGCGAATACCACGGCCCCTAACTCGAGGTCGTGAGTTGTGTAGTTTTTCTCGTGAACTTTAAGTTGTCGAGAGGCATAAGCAATGACCTTGTCTCGTTGCATTAGCACGCAACCGAGACCTTGGTGAGAAGCATCGCAGTATACCATGAAGTCATCGGTGCCTTCGGGTAGGGATAGAATAGGTGCACTGCAAAGCTTGAGTTTCAACAGTTGAAAGGCTGACTCTTGTTTATCGGTCCAGTCGAACTTTTTATCCTTTTGAGTCAGTGTCGTGAGTGGTATGGCTATTTTTGAGAAGTTTTCAATGAACCGACGGTAATAACCGACCAATCCCAAGAATTGGCGTACCTCGGTTGGAGTGGTTGGCGCTTGCCAGTTCCTGATGGCCTCGATCTTTGATGGGTCTACATGAATTCCTTGACTATCAATCACGTGTCCAAGGAATTGAACTGTTTTTATCCTGAACTCACACTTAGAGAATTTGGCGTAAAGCTCCTCGTGTCTAAGTAGTTCTAGAATGGTTCTGAGGTGTTGTGCGTGTTCTTGTTCGTTTCGTGAGTATATAAGGATGTCATCGATGAAGACAATGACAAACTTGTCAAGATAAGGTTTACACACCCGATTCATAAGGTCCATGAATACAGCCGGTGCGTTGGTTAGACCGAATGGCATCACTTGAAATTCGTAATGCCCATAACGGGTTCTGAATGCGGTTTTTGGGATGTCGGTATCGCGAACACGCAATTGGTGATAACCCGATCAAAGATCAATCTTTGAATAACAGCTTGATCCTTGAAGTTGATCGAACAGATCGTCGATTCGGGGAAGTGTGTATCGGTTCTTGATGGTTAGTTTGTTCAACTCTCGGTAGTCAATACACATTCGAAATGAACTGTCTTTCTTTTTGACAAATAAGACCGGAGCTCCCCAAGGTGAAGAACTCGGTCTGATGAATCCTCTATCCAAGAGTTCCTGTAACTGAGTGGACAGCTCCTGAAGCTCGGATGGGGCTAGGCGGTACGGTGCTCGGGCCACCGGTGCGGCACCCGGCACGAGATCAATCGAGAACTCAACCTGTCTAGGTGGAGGTAAACCAGGTAGTTCTTCTGGAAAGACTTCGGGAAAGTCTCTAACGATTGGCACATCTTCAAGTCGCTTCTCCTCCGACTTTTTCTCCGTGATGTGTGCGAGAATTGCTGGATAACCTTTTCTCAGAAATTTTCGGGTTTTTAAACACGAGATTATATTTAGTCTCGACCCACCGGTCTCCCCTTGTATGATCAAGGTTCTACCGACGGCGAGAGGGATGCGGACGATCTTATCATAACAAACAATTTCGGCCCGATGCTTGGACAACCAGTCCATACCCACGATGACGTCGAAACTTCCTAGTTCAACAGGCATAAGATCGATTGAGAAGATTTCTTCGGCTAGGTTTAAAGTGCAATTAGGTATCACACTATCGGTTTCTATGAGTCTACCATTTGCAAGTTCTACTGTGTACTTAACATCTAAGGCCACGGGAGTGATGTCAAGTAGTGGGCAAAACTCACCAGAGATATAGCTCCTATCAGCACCAGTATCAAATAAAATAGAAGCAGATAAGTTGTTGAGGAAGAACATACCCGAGACCACATTCGGGTCTTGACGGGCGTCCCCTGAGTTGATGACGAAGGCTCTGCTCTGAGTGTTGTTGCGGTTGTTGTTGTTGTTCTTCAGTTTGGGGCAGTTATTCTTGAAATGCCCAGAATTTCCGCACCCAAAGCAGGTCTTTGGTGCATTGGGGTTGGGGGTAGGAATGATGGCTCGGCAATCCTTGGCTAGGTGCCCGAACCTTTTGCAGTTGGTGCAAGGGCAGGAACCGTCGTGGTGACGATTGCATTTGGGACAGTAGGGTTTGTTCCCGCCGTACCCTTTCTTTTCTGTAGTCCCCGACGAATAAGCCTTAACAGACTCAGGCTTCTTGTTGGTGAGTTGGTTGGATGAGTTGGGGTTTCCTTCCCATTTGCGTTTGTTGTTCGCAGATATGGTAGAAGTTGTACCACGACGGACAGAATTTGCCGTTAGCTCATGGGCCATACGGATGGCGCTTTGAATCGTACCCGGTTTGGATGATGTCACCAAGTCTTGTAGTCTGTCGAGAAGTCCATCGACATATTTCTCGATCCTCTTGTATTCAGGATCGACCATGGATGGGCACAGAAGTGCCAGTTGGTGGAAACGGTTGGTGTACCCGGTGATATCATCACCTTGCATCTTGTGGTTCCAGAATTCCAACTCTAGTTGTTTCAGTTCGTCCCTGGGGCAGTACTCACCCCTCAACTTCTCCTTCAGCTCCTCCCACGGGAGCTTGTAAGCATTCGCAATACCCACAGTCTGGGCATAGGTGTTCCACCAGGTGAGAGCGGTGTCAGTGAAAGTACTAACGGAGAACTTAACCTTGTCTCCCTCCGCACAGTTGCAGATAAGAAACACAGATTCGACTTTCTCGATCCAGCGTACTAGACCGATAGCTCCCTCAGTACCTGCAAAGTTCAAAGGTTTGCAGTTCTGGAAGTCTTTGTAAGAACAGGGTTTGGGTTGTGGTCCATTGTTAGCTGTATCTTCGCTACCAGGAGTTGATGTACGGGTAGCTAGGGCTTGGGCCACACTACGGGCAATCAGACCCGCAATTTCGGCTTCACTGAGGGTGATTTGCCGGCGAGGAGGCATGATGCTGAACAAGAAAAGAACAAAGAAAGAGGGATAAGATATTTGCATGAAATTATGATATGTCACAAGTGTGAATGATGAGATACACGATAACAGTACGGAGTGACAATCACATTTCATTTAGATAAACAAGTTGGATACAAGGTACGGGTTTTCCAAAAGATTACAGAGTAATAGTAGTACAAAAGTACCAGGAATTGTTACATCCGGTTGAATTACATAGGTCCTAATTAAGAAATTAACTGGTTACAAGTTACAGACTGCTCTAATCTTGATGCAGATTAATCTGCTCCATCAGCGCGACAAGGCGGTCCACGGTTTCTGCTAGTCTGTTGGCTTGCCTAGCGTTGTCTTCAACCAAGGCCAGCCGTTGTACTAGTGCTCGAGAGTGATCCTCAGTCTCCTGTGAACGCTGTTCACATTCCTCTAGTCGGTCTCTTACGAGTTCATCCGCACCTAATTCAGCGGTCATTGAATCCTGAATTATGCTTACAGAGAGGCTGGTATCTTCTTGTTCTCGCTGGAGCTGTGATATGCGGTCAAGAGCCTGGCGAAGCAGGTAGGTCAATCGGTGTTGTTCCCGTTCGAGATTTTCGAGCCTTTGTTCCTGACGGCGGAGTTGGGTGGCCAACACCGGCACCGTGAGATGTGCCGAGTTCTGAGAGTTATGAACAGGATAGGGGTTGTGTGACAACTCTCCAAATTAGGTATTAATTAACATTTAAGCATGTGCATTCTTACGCTAATTTCCTGGTTAAGTTTTAACAAAACTTTTTGTTATGATGTAAGCCTAGCAAGCCCGTACTTTTAAACAAAAAGTAAAATGTAATACGTAAGTAATTATTAATTACGTACAAATATATCAGAACGAACCCGACAAAAATAAATGACAAAAGTTTCGTGATACAAAAATAATTAATAATATAATTATTAATTACGAGTATTTACATATCTATAACATGTAGATATAAAGGTCTAAATATACGTTTAACATAAAACGTATTATAACACGAACAGAAACAATTTTAAAACGCACATAAAAGGTCAAATCATAAAAGTGCAAATTTTCTCGTTCGTTTGGAGGAAGTTAGAACATTACCTCAAAATATGAAATCCTAAATTAACTGAAATTTGGCGCTCAAATAGTTGAACGCAGTAAAATGTACAAAATTGTACATCTATTTAAAATAATGATAACATCATTATACTGATTATAAATAACGAACCAGGAGAACACCTACAAAATAAAAATATAAAATGTTTATTTTTATATTGCTATAATTATACCCGTACTCGAAATTGAGGTACCAAAAATTGGCACCAAACCTCAATAATTGAGGAGACCGCCACTGTTTTTGAAACCATACTCATTGATCTCTTTGTTCCCTCTCATTTCTTCCTGATCATTTCATTCTCATCAAACATCATCATCAAATCTCTTTCTCTATCTCACTAAGAAAACACAAAGGCATTAACAAGATCAGAGACAACAACAAGCAGGAGCAACAACATCTTAATCATCTTCATCATCATCCGTTCATCATCATCTCCACCATTTTCATTTTGTAAGAAAAACTACAAAACTTTGATTTATTTACTTTGATTTCGTTCTCAAACTTGTAAATGCGTCATAATCTAAACATATAACATATATACATGAAAGATTGATGATTGATTCTTGAAAATGGTTTATAAAACCAAAACTTCAAATACAAAATCAATACATGAAAACATGTTATAAAAGTGTAATAAGTTGTTAAAATGCTATATATTGATTGTATAAACGTTTGGGTTTGATGTACAAAGAATTTGGAACCAAAATAATCGAGCATCATTATGGCTCTGTTCGAACAGGCTCTGGAAGTAACATGAATCCGGCGGATTCATGTAGAATCCGGCGGATTCCCCTACGAAACTCGCACACCCTGTAATCGGTTAAACATTTGTGAACGAGTAAAAGACACGATCGAATCTGGCGGATTCACCTAAATCCGGCGGATTCCCAAAGCTTCACATGAACGTTTTGTGAACACAAAAGAATCCGGCGGATTCAACTAAATCCGGCGGATTCACTTAATTTTGACCCGACCCGGCGGTTTGACCCGAAGATCCGGCAACACCTTCTCTATTAACGAGAATCCGGCGGATTCAAATAGAATCCGGCGGATTCACATACTGGGCTGGGCTTCAGGCTGGGCCGGTGGTCTTTTGGGCCAAAGTAATGGGTTAAACCAATGATTAAATAAATGGGTTATATAAACGAGTTAACGGGCCAAACGAGTTACATTATTATTAGTGGGCCAACGAATCGGGCCGAGCCCAACAAACTATAAAACACTTGACTTTTATTTTAAAACACAAAACAATTCCGTTAACGACTACAATTGTACAAGACGTATACGAGACTTGATAAATTGTTAAATGACACTATAAACCGAGACAAACTATGAATACGGACATTGGACTTAATTAAACTCGTACGAACAAACGAGATATAAGTATATATATATAACACATATATGTACGAACTTTATGAACTATACGATTTGAATACGATTACATTATCGGGATATTCAAGACTTACTAAACAAACGTAGGGATATTAAAAACAAATGACATTCGTTTTATAAAAACAATCTAAGTTTTAAAACAAATAAAACTTGCAACCTTTTTAAAATACGAAACGACGTATTACAATATATATATATATATATATATATATATATATATATATATATATATATATATATATATATATATATATATTCGAGAACACACAATATATATAGACACAAACGTATATGTTTTCTTAAACAAATGAAAACTTATATATATTTTAGCATACATAAACAATGTATTTATTAAACATATATACATACGACACTTAAGAATATATATTCACAAATATATATATACAATGAATTTCACGTTTAACAAACGTATGACCTAATAATATACAGCAAGTATATTACTTAAGTATACATATATAGAACAAATATATGTACACACACGACGATATTGGAATAACATTCTAATTATACGTACAATTGTAAACAAAGTATATGTGCAAAGGACAACAAAACGACCTTCCGTTAAATAGACAATTACATATTGGTTTGTACACTTACAAGTGTACGACTGAGAAATAATAACGTTATTTCCACACAATGTCACTAGCAAAGTTAACAACTTACATTAATAAGAAATCAACCATTTCTTCAAACAAACAAACTGTTAACATAAGTGATTAAAACAAATCAAACGTACTTATGTTAATATATTTATTGTATATAGGTTAACATACCTTGGGCAATTATCTGTTTGGCAGCTAGCTTTCATACCGAGCAAACTACAGTGAGTTCACAGCCCCTACTTTACAAATGTTTTATGCTTTTAAACATAGGGGTGTAAACATAGAAACTGCATGCAAACATATGCAGCAAACTATATAAATGCTTTATTGATTTATACAAACTGTTTGATATGAAATATTATTTCACAACTGTTTTGGGAATTAGACAACAAATCCTAGTACGGACCAGACTTGAGATGTGTGCATGAAAGACCTTATGTCATGCAGACTATAACCATTAGCTAGGTGACTCTAGCCACTGAGTATACGAATAGTACTATTGCCGTGACGACCCTCCTGTGGATGGAGCGTATACTTAATTGTCCTTCAGGCAAACAACATAAGTTTTGGTTGTGGTTTGGTTATAGGGTTAGGTCGCGTTACTTTAACCTGCGGGGTTTAGCTCACCTTTCAGGGGATTATAGTCTAAGAATTTCCCACAATTATTATTTAGGATGAACATATCCTACAACTGTTTTATTTCAGTATACGTACTGATTACATTTATATTCTGGTAAACAACCAGACATACATTTGGGGTAACAACCCTCATAAAACTATATTTTAGGGTAACTATCCCTAATATCTTATAAATTGCAAAGCCTGCAACATTTATTTATTGAATAACATTTCAATAACTTAAACATAAATGGTTTAACATACCTTACATTTATACAAAACCTGTGAATTCACTCAACATATTTGTTGACGACTTTCTTTCTATGTTTTACAGGATATTAGCCATGTAAGTAAGGATCGCATGCATTCAGGATGGACAACCCTGGACTACTTAGGATGCCATATATTTTGGGACAGCTTTTGAGGATTTCCTCTGTATTACTGCAGACATTGCAGTTATACTCATGAAATCTTATCTTAACATAAGTATTGTAAAACTTAAATGTTTTAAACTCTATTACTACTGTATGACTTACATAGTCGTACTACCTTTGTAACAACTGTTTAAACTGGCATCCTTAATATATTATGTTCTGTATGATCATATGCTCTGATACAATGAATGCACAATTGTAAAGTCATCACCCCCGCTGTTAAACTGTTTACACATGATGCTTCCGCTAATTATAACTTGCTTCCGCTAAACATTAAATAAACACAATTATGGATTTTGGGGGTGTGACAGACTTGGTATCAGAGCCATTGGTTATAGCGAACTAGAAGTCTTTAGGTGACTGAAAACCTTAGAGACCTAGACTATAGCCTTGGCTAGAACATTCATGCATTCATACATACATACGTTTGCATACATCTAACATACGACTGACATGTCACACACAATTTCCCTTGTCACAGTATGTCTAGTTAATCACTTTACCATGTTTATGCTTCGGATGAGGAGCCGACCGAGGCTACATTTGAGGGTCCCGCGATCACTGTAGAGGATGAGGCATCTGTTCATTTGAGAGACATGTCAGATGACACTAGTGACGCTTACATTGCGCCACCACCGACAGCACATGAGGCTACCCCTATTACTACAGGTATTCACCATCAGGCTGCTGAGACTTCTCGCAGGCCTGTGTCTAGGAGGACACCGAGGATGTGTGTCCGAGATCTTCCTACTGGTCCGTTAGCACCGGCGGACGAGCCTGTTGAGTCTCCACGGAGAACACCCAGAGTTGCTCATCTAGAGTGGATGACTCCTATGTTGAGGCACTGGAGGTCATTAGAGGGTTTTCCCTCCACATTTGAGACAGGAGAGTCTTCACGACCCCCAGCACCACTGCCTACCACTGGAGAGCCGATAGAGCAGACTCTCCCTACATTAGTTGCTGTTATGCGTACATTGTTCTGTATTACCTCTAGCAGGAGTTCTCACCTTGGACAGGTACAGGATGAGGTCTCCCGTCTGTATGGGGACATGGCTGGTATACATGAGCATCATCACTTTCTGTTGAACCATGTGTTTACTGCCCAGGAGATAGCCGAGTCCGCACGTGCTCGTGTGAGGACACTTGAGAGACGTGTTAGGATTGCAGGGCTTGTGGTTGGTGCTTGTGTAGTGATGGCTGTGTTGAGGACAGCCGTGGGATCATTTCTACCGTATTTTCGTTAGACCTATGTAGGGCGGGTTGTGCCTACTTAGGATTGTATATATACTATGTATTAGACTTGGAACTTTGGTTCGACGGGTATAGACAAACCTGTCATGTTTTGTATATCATTTGGATCGACGGTGTGTAGACAGACCCGTCATGCTTTGATTAGTTTCTGGATCGATGGGTATCTAGGATAGATCCATCGTGTTTTGTATAAAAACCTGTGAACTAACTACGATCAGTTATATGATATGACATATGTATTTGGTTTATTATTATTGTTTATGTTACTGTGCGTTGTGATTGGATTATATATTGACAATAGAGACTACATAACTGTGGATACTGAAAAATGTCTTTGTAACCTATAGATCTCTTGAAACTGGAAAAATGGCAGAACCAGTTATAAATGAATACTCCTCAGATGAGGACATAACCATCGACGAGCAGATACAATATGTATATGTCGATACCGAAACAATTCCGATAGTGGAACTTGTGGAAGAAGAAATTGAAAACCACCAATTCGGCATGGTCAACATAGAGGAGTACGAAAGAGTACGAGATCAGGCTGAAAGATTGGATGGTCAATATTGGGAGCTTGTGTTCAAATGTAGGAACCATGAGCTAGAATTGAGAATCCTAAAGAGGCCTATGATTGTCCGAGTTAAGGATAAAATACGCTTCTGGAAGAAAGTGGCTAGTAATCGCAAGAAAAGAGTTAAGTCTTGGATCAAACGTTTGTGCAAATGCTCAACTGAGAATGATCTGGACTATTATCCGACTCTGCGATACAAAACTATGCTGGAAACACGCTACTTCTCTCCCAATCTGAATCAGGAGTAAAAGTGAAAGATCTACACTGCGACAGAGAATATAGCTAAAGATAGCTTAATAATGAACTGATGAAGAACTGTCGTAGGAATATAACCATTTTGTTAAGATTTAAGTATAGCTAAGTTTAGCCTAATTAGTACTGTAGCAACTCGTGTTGTATTGGAAACCACTCTTGATGGATATAGAAGATATCATCAAGTTTTGTAATGAAATGATGTAAGAACGTTCTAGTTAATGTATAATATAACCTAGGTTCGATTCGAAATTTCGTGCGAATGATATTCATCTCTATATACATGTGATAGAAAAGTTACCACGTAATAATTGTTGAAACCATTTCTTGCAAACTTTGAAACCTACCATACTTTGAATTATTGATTTTATCTTGAATCCCATAAAACATTGATTGCACTTAAACGATGATGAAAAGAAATATGTATTTGGCATTATATAATGACGCCTGGCCAACGTGATTATATTGTACAAAATACATATGGGTGTTTCAAAGTTGTGCAATATACAATGTGAAACCTTATTCTTTCAAATTCTCCATACTATTCATTTGATAGACAATGTGAAATCTTGTTCATCACATTCATTATTTTGGCATTGACTTCTGCATTTTATTCATCGCAGAACTAAACTATGCCGCCAAAACGACGAATTACTAGGAACAGTCAGAAGACAACTGTACCCCCTACATCTGAAACCATTCCACCCCCTAACACTGAGGAAACTACTGAGCAGTTGATAGCTAGACGCATAGCTGAAGGTATTGCCGAGTATGAGGCAAGTCGAAACCGTGAGAATGGGATTAATAACAGTGGATCGACCCCTGTTAATGCTGAGACTGTTGTGAATACTCGCCGAGGGTGTTCATATAAGACATTTCGGGCTTGTAAACCACCTCCCTTCTGTGGCACTGAAGGTGCTATTGGTATTATACACTGGATAGAAAAGATGGATTCTGTGTTGGACATCAGTGATTGTCTACCAGACACTGCGGTGAAATATGTCGCCTGCACACTGGCTGATAAAGCTTTGACTTGGTGGAACAGTCAAGTCCAGTCGATGGGACGACCAGCTGCTTATTCCATGACATGGGAAACATTGAAGCGTATGATGATGGAAGAATTCTGCCCTCGAAGTGAGATGCAGAAAATTGAGACTGAGCTATGGAACATTGCAATGATTGGTGCTGATATCACTGGTTATACAACCAGGTTCCAAGAACTAGCTCGTCTTGTGCCACATATGGTAACACCTGAGTATAAGCGTATTGAACGCTATGTGTATGGACTGGCACCACAAATCAGGAGTTTAGTTACGTCCTCCAAACCTGACACCTTCAGGAGCACTGTTACCCTAGCGCAGAGTTTGACTGATGAAGCAGTTAGAATGGGGACGTTGATACAGAAAACTGTGCCGGCCAAGGTTGAGCCGAGCAGTGCTGAAGCTGGTAGTTATGGAGGTAAGAAGCGTAAATGGAATGACCGTCAGGGTCAATCCAACAAGAAGGGATCTGGAAATCCAAAGTCTTACGCTGCCACCATTGTAGAACCAAAGCCATACTTGGGTAACAAACCTAAGTGTGATAAGTGTAGCAAACACCATGAGGGTGAATGTTGGTTTTGCGACAGCTGTAAGGGATGGGGTCACAAAGCCCAAAACTGTAAGGTAAACCCTACCCCTAAGGGAAACACTACTCGTCAAAACCAAGGATGTTTTGAGTGTGGCGACACGAGGCATTATCGGAACCGTTGCCCTCGACTCAATAATCAAAATAGTAACGCCAACAACGCTCGTAACCGCAACAACAATGGAAACAACCGTGGAAACAACAACAACCGAGCCAACAACAACAACCGTACAAACAATAACAACAATCAACCAGCTCGTGGACGCGTGTTCATGTTAGGAGCACCAGAGGCACGTCAGGATCCTAACACAGTCACTGGTACGTTTCTAGTAAACAACCACTTTGCTTCTGTGTTATTTGATTCCGGTGCTGATTTAAGCTTTGTGTCCACTGAGTTTAGACCACTATTAGAGATCGAATCCCTTAAGCTAGATAACAAATATACTATAGAGCTAGCCGATGGTAAGTTGATTGAATCAGGAGAAATAGTACCAGGATGCACCTTAACATTAGAAGGTCATTCTTTCAAAATAGACTTACTACCGGTAGAGTTAGGGAGCTTCGATATAGTGGTTGGTATGGATTGGTTGTCACTAAACCGCGCGGAAATCATCTGTCATGAGAAGATTGTATGGTTACCTTTACCGTCAAGAGAAATGTTGATGATTCAAGGAGAAAAGAGTAATCGTATGGTGAAAACGATTACATGCATGAAGGCAAATAAGTATCTACGAAAAGGGTACCAAGCATTTTTGGTACATGTTGTGGACAAGAAACCCGAGGAGCGACGCATAGACGACATGGCCGTAGTACGTGACTACCCAGGAGTATTTCCTGACGAGCTACCAGGGTTACCACCTCCAAGACAGGTTGAATTTCATATCGACCTAGTGCCGGGAGCTGCACCGATTGCTCGTGCGCCTTACCGTCTAGCTCCATCAGAAATGCAGGAACTGTCTGCACAGTTACAAGAACTGTTGGATTTAGGATTCATCCGACCGAGCTTTTCACCGTGGGGAGCTCCGGTTTTATTCGTCAAAAAGAAAGATGGATCAATGCGGATGTGTATCGATTATCGAGAACTGAACAAAGTGACGATTAAGAATCGATACCCATTACCACGCATCGATGACTTGTTTGACCAGCTGCAAGGGTCAAGTTATTACTCAAAGATCGACTTGAGATCGGGCTACCATCAACTGAAGGTACGGGATGAAGATATCCCTAAGACTGCGTTTAGGACTCGATATGGTCATTACGAGTTCCTAGTTATGCCATTTGGACTAACGAATGCGCCAGCAGTATTCATGGATCTAATGAATAGAGTATGTAAACCTTACTTGGATAAGTTCGTCATAGTGTTCATTGACGATATTTTGATATACTCGCGAACAAAGGAAGACCATGAACAACATCTGAGAATGATTCTGGAATTACTGGAGAAAGAGAAGCTTTATGCAAAGTTCTCTAAATGCGAGTTTTGGATGCGTGAGGTTCATTTCCTTGGTCATGTGATTAATAACAAAGGAAATCATGTAGACCCATCCAAAATTGAGGCGATTAAGAATTGGGAAGCCCCAAAAACCCCAACTGAGATACGACAATTCCTTGGGCTAGCCGGTTACTACCGAAGATTCATCGAGAATTTCTCGAAGATAGCTCAACCAATTACTGCCCTAACGCAAAAAGACAAGAAGTTTGATTGGGGCGAGAAGCAAGAGAATGCTTTCCAATTGTTGAAGGAGAAATTGAGCACCGCACCTATCCTGTCCTTACCAGAAGGAGTAGAAAACTTTGTTGTCTACTGTGATGCCTCACATCAAGGATTAGGTTGCGTGTTAATGCAAAACGACAAAGTCGTTGCTTATGCGTCTCGTCAATTGAAGATTCACGAGAAGAACTATACGACGCATGACTTAGAGCTAGGAGCAGTCGTTTTTGCACTTAAGATTTGGAGGCACTACCTATACGGTACGAAGTGTACGATCTTTACAGATCACAAAAGTCTCCAACATATATTTGATCAGAAGGAACTCAACATGAGACAGAGACGTTGGGTTGAATTGCTGAATGATTACGACTGTGAAATCAAGTACCATCCAGGCAAAGCTAATGTAGTAGCGGATGCCTTGAGTCGTAAGGAACGAGTAAAACCTCGAAGAGTTCGAGCCTTAGGACTGACAATCCACTTGGATCTGATTTCCCAAATTCGTGATGCTCAACAAGCGGCCTTTACTCCAGAACGTGTGAAGGACGAATCCCTCAAAGGGATGGAGAAGCAACTGGAGTCTAAGGAAAATGGAGTATTGTACTTCATGAATCGAATTTGGATTCCTTGTGTTGATGAGCTACGTAGTCTAGTATTGGATGAAGCTCATAAGTCCAATTACTCGATACATCCTGGTGCTGATAAGATGTATCACGATCTGAAAGGATTTTACTGGTGGCCTAGCATGAAAAGAGACATTGCCACCTATGTTAGTAGATGTCTGACTTGTGCAAAAGTTAAGACTGAGTACCAAAAGCCGTCTGGACTTTTACAACAACCTGAGTTGCCCAAATGGAAATGGGAACACATCACGATGGATTTCATTACGAAGTTACCGAAAACATCATCTGGGATGGACTCCATATGGGTGATTGTCGACCGACTGACAAAGTCAGCTCACTTTCTTGCCATTAAGGAAACGGATAAGATGGAAAAGCTGTCTAGAATTTACATAAAAGAAGTTGTTTCTAGACATGGAGTTCCATTATCTATCATCTCTGATAGAGATGCACGTTTCACCTCTCGCTTCTGGCAAACACTGCAACAAGCTTTAGGCACTAGACTCGACATGAGTACCGCCTACCATCCACAAACCGATGGTCAAAGCGAGCGAACGATACAAACGCTTGAGGACTTGCTACGAGCTTGCGTGATTGATTATGGAGGAAATTGGGATGTTCATCTCCCTTTAGCCGAATTTTCGTACAACAATAGTTATCATACGAGTATACAAATGGCACCTTTTGAGGCGTTGTACGGACGCAAGTGCCGATCCCCACTCTGTTGGGCAGAGTTAGACGACAGACAATTATCAGGTCCTGAAATAGTCCAAGAGACAACGGACAAAATATCTCAAGTGCTTAATCGATTGAAAACGGCACGAGACCGACAAAAGAGTTATGCGGACAATAGACGAAAACCTTTGGAATTTCAAGTAGGTGACAAAGTCCTACTTAAAGTATCTCCTTGGAAAGGAGTTGTGCGATTTGGAAAACACGGTAAACTGAATCCACGTTACATTGGACCGTTTGAGATCCTAGCAAGGATTGGTCCTGTAGCTTATAAGCATAAACTTCCGCAAGAGCTTAGTAATATTCACGACACGTTTCACGTGAGTAATCTTAAGAAGTGTCTACCCGACGAAGCGTTAATCATACCTCCCGACGAAATTTATGTCGACTCAAAACTCAATTTCGTGGAGGAACCGCTTGAAGTAATGGACACGAAAACACAGAAACTCCGAAACAGTCGGATCAAACTTATCAAAATTCGATGGAACTCGAAAAGAGGCCCAGAGTTCACCTGGGAACGCGAGGATGAAATGCGCAAAAAGTACCCTCAACTATTTGAAACCGTGACCACGACTCAAGACACAAATTAAATCTCGGGACGAGATTTCCCTAACGGGGGGAGAATGTGACAACTCTCCAAATTAGGTATTAATTAACATTTAAGCGTGTGCATTCTTACGCTAATTTCCTGGTTAAGTTTTAACAAAACTTTTTGTTATGATGTAAGCCTAGCAAGCCCGTACTTTTAAACAAAAAGTAAAATGTAATACGTAAGTAATTATTAATTACGTACAAATATATCATAACGAACCCGACAAAAATAAATGACAAAAGTTTCGTGATACAAAAATAATTAATAATATAATTATTAATTACGAGTATTTACATATCTATAACATGTAGATATAAAGGTCTAAATATACGTTTAACATAAAACGTATTATAACACGAACAGAAACAATTTTAAAACGCACATAAAAGGTCAAATCATAAAAGTGCAAATTTTCTCGTTCGTTTGGAGGAAGTTAGAACATTACCTCAAAATATGAAATCCTAAATTAACTGAAATTTGGCGCTCAAATAGTTGAACGCAGTAAAATGTACAAAATTGTACATCTATTTAAAATAATGATAACATCATTATACTGATTATAAATAACGAACCAGGAGAACACCTACAAAATAAAAATATAAAATGTTTATTTTTATATTGCTATAATTATACCCGTACTCGAAATTGAGGTACCAAAAATTGGCACCAAACCTCAATAATTGAGGAGACCGCCACTGTTTTTGAAACCATACTCGTTGATCTCTTTGTTCCCTCTCATTTCTTCCTGATCATTTCATTCTCATCAAACATCATCATCAAATCTCTTTCTCTATCTCACTAAGAAAACACAAAGGCATTAACAAGATCAGAGACAACAACAAGCAGGAGCAACAACATCTTAATCATCTTCATCATCATCCGTTCATCATCATCTCCACCATTTTCATTTTGTAAGAAAAACTACAAAACTTTGATTTATTTACTTTGATTTCGTTCTCTAACTTGTAAATGCATCATAATCTAAACATATACTCCCTCCGTCCCAATTTAATTGTCCCCAGACAAAAAACACGCAGTTTAAGAAAACATTAACTTCTCTCTTATTTTTTGATAAGATTACAGTTTTACCCTTTACTTTTTACCTACTTTTTTGTCCTACATATATAAAGTAAGGGTGTAAAAGGATTTTATCTCATCATTTTTATCCATTTATGGAAGTGGACAATTAATTTGGGACAGCCCAAAATGGAATACTGGACTATTAATATGGGACGGAGGGAGTAACATATATACATGAAAGATTGATGATTGATTCTTGAAAATGGTTTATAAAACCAAAACTTCAAATACAAAATCAATACATGAAAACATGTTATAAAAGTGTAATAAGTTGTTAAAATGCTATATATTGATTGTATAAACGTTTGGGTTTGATGTACAAAGAATTTGGAACCAAAATAATCGAGCATCATTATGGCTCTGTTCGAACAGGCTCTGGAAGTAACATGAATCCGGCGGATTCATGTAGAATCCGGCGGATTCCCCTACGAAACTCGCACACCCTGTAATCGGTTAAACATTTGTGAACGAGTAAAAGACACGATCGAATCCGGCGGATTCACCTAAATCCGGCGGATTCCCAAAGCTTCACATGAACGTTTTGTGAACACAAAAGAATCCGGCGGATTCAACTAAATCCGGCGGATTCACTTAATTTTGACCCGACCCGGCGGTTTGACCCGAAGATCCGGCAACACCTTCTCTATTAACGAGAATCCGGCGGATTCAAATAGAATCCGGCGGATTCACATACTGGGCTGGGCTTCAGGCTGGGCCGGTGGTCTTTTGGGCCAAAGTAATGGGTTAAACCAATGATTAAATAAATGGGTTATATAAACGAGTTAACGGGCCAAACGAGTTACATTATTATTAGTGGGCCAACGAATCGGGCCGAGCCCAACAAACTATAAAACACTTGACTTTTATTTTAAAACACAAAACAATTCCGTTAACGACTACAATTGTACAAGACGTATACGAGACTTGATAAATTGTTAAATGACACTATAAACCGAGACAAACTATGAATACGGACATTGGACTTAATTAAACTCGTACGAACAAACGAGATATAAGTATATATATATAACACATATATGTACGAACTTTATGAACTATACGATTTGAATACGATTACATTATCGGGATATTCAAGACTTACTAAACAAACGTAGGGATATTAAAAACAAATGACATTCGTTTTATAAAAACAATCTAAGTTTTAAAACAAATAAAACTTGCAACCTTTTTAAAATACGAAACGACGTATTACAATATATATATATATATATATATATATATATATATATATATATATATATATATATATATATATATATATATATATATATATATATATTCGAGAACACACAATATATATAGACACAAACGTATATGTTTTCTTAAACAAATGAAAACTTATATATATTTTAGCATACATAAACAATGTATTTATTAAACATATATACATACGACACTTAAGAATATATATTCACAAATATATATATACAATGAATTTCACGTTTAACAAACGTATGACCTAATAATATACAGCAAGTATATTACTTAAGTATACATATATAGAACAAATATATGTACACACACGACGATATTGGAATAACATTCTAATTATACGTACAATTGTAAACAAAGTATATGTGCAAAGGACAACAAAACGACCTTCCGTTAAATAGACAATTACATATTGGTTTGTACACTTACAAGTGTACGACTGAGAAATAATAACGTTATTTCCACACAATGTCACTAGCAAAGTTAACAACTTACATTAATAAGAAATCAACCATTTCTTCAAACAAACAAACTGTTAACATAACTGATTAAAACAAATCAAACGTACTTATGTTAATATATTTATTGTATATAGGTTAACATACCTTGGGCAATTATCTGTTTGGCAGCTAGCTTTCATACCGAGCAAACTACAGTGAGTTCACAGCCCCTACTTTACAAATGTTTTATGCTTTTAAACATAGGGGTGTAAACATAGAAACTGCATGCAAACATATGCAGCAAACTATATAAATGCTTTATTGATTTATACAAACTGTTTGATATGAAATATTATTTCACAACTGTTTTGGGAATTAGACAACAAATCCTAGTACGGACCAGACTTGAGATGTGTGCATGAAAGACCTTATGTCATGCAGACTATAACCATTAGCTAGGTGACTCTAGCCACTGAGTATACGAATAGTACTATTGCCGTGACGACCCTCCTGTGGATGGAGCGTATACTTAATTGTCCTTCAGGCAAACAACATAAGTTTTGGTTGTGGTTTGGTTATAGGGTTAGGTCGCGTTACTTTAACCTGCGGGGTTTAGCTCACCTTTCAGGGGATTATAGTCTAAGAATTTCCCACAATTATTATTTAGGATGAACATATCCTACAACTGTTTTATTTCAGTATACGTACTGATTACATTTATATTCTGGTAAACAACCAGACATACATTTGGGGTAACAACCCACATAAAACTATATTTTAGGGTAACTATCCCTAATATCTTATAAATTGCAAAACCTGCAACATTTATTTATTGAATAACATTTCAATAACTTAAACATAAATGGTTTAACATACCTTACATTTATACAAAACCTGTGAATTCACTCAACATATTTGTTGACGACTTTCTTTCTATGTTTTACAGGAAATTAGCCATGTAAGTAAGGATCGCATGCATTCAGGATGGACAACCCTGGACTACTTAGGATGCCATATATTTTGGGACAACTTTTGAGGATTTCCTCTGTATTACTGCAGACATTGCAGTTATACTCATGAAATCTTATCTTAACATAAGTATTGTAAAACTTAAATGTTTTAAACTCTATTACTACTGTATGACTTACATAGTCGTACTACCTTTGTAACAACTATTTAAACTGGCATCCTTAATATATTATGTTCTGTATGATCATATGCTCTGATACAATGAATGCACAATTGTAAAGTCATCACCCCCGCTGTTAAACTGTTTACACATGATGCTTCCGCTAATTATAACTTGCTTCCGCTAAACATTAAATAAACACAATTATGGATTTTGGGGGTGTGACAGGTTGCTTCGAGGTGACCTAGTGGTCCTCCTGGCTATTCGCTGGTTTCAAAATCCTTGCGGGTGCGAGCGTGACGAATTGGGTGGTGTGTTTGCCATTCCTGAGGCAGAGCGTAAGTAAGACGAGGCTAATATATATAAATATATAGCATCCAGCCTAGTGTCTAGCACGTATCAAGTAATGGTCCGGTTCTCTCATGGTCAGAGTCAACTAACGTATCCCCGTTCGACATAATCGTTTCAGACCTTACATCATCTTTCCTTAATTGTACATAGTTGATCAGGCTATGTTAAATTAAAGTCGTATGCTGTAATTCCTGAACCAATCATGCCTAGTAAGGAAATACTGCCTAATGGTCATAGTCTAGGCCCACTAAATGCAACCTAGTTCACTATAACCTTAGGCTCTGATACCAATCTGTAACACCCCCAAATTTAATGATTTGCGGAAGCATACTTGGGTGTTACTAATCAATATACAAAGCACAAGATATACAGTAAACGACCTCTAAATGAGACGTTGTAAAACGATTTCATAGAAATATATGTTTGAAAACTTAATGTTTTCGTATACAAAAATAGTTCCCTAGAGTCCACGCGTATGGCGGGAGATTCTATTACATAATCAACATGTACAAAAGATAATGCTGAGAATCTCCGTTAATGCAGTTTAGTTGAAATCATGCGACTCTGGCTATATCCTGGAGAAATCCTACTCCATATGAGTACCTGAGAATACATGCTAAAAGGGTCAACACGAATGTTGGTGAATCTCACAGGTTTGTAAGTAATATCAGTTTTGAACACAAGGTTTCATCAGTAGTGCCCGCAAGCGTAAATCAAGTGTTTGCAAATCCAGCAAATGTAAAGTAAATAAGTTATACCGTTGCCATGAGGCTCATAATCGAAGCTTAACCCGTAAGTAATAAGTTTGCTCCCGTGACATGCTCGTAACTGAGCAAGCATAAGTAACGAAATAATAGTCGCCCGTTTATACAGAACGGTTCGTGGTAGCGCTACTACCCCGGGCGGGGAGGGTCATTTCCCTAATGGATCCATTAACTAGTGTTCGCGCTTAAGTCCATAACTAACGATATATGATGGAGAGTCTTCTGTAAATAGTAATTAACTCATGCAATTCCGTTTGGTATAGTAAGCAGTTTTAGTACTTGTGTTCAAGAAAAACAGTAGCATGTATCTCACCCCGTATGTAAAACAGTAAAAGTGGGGCTGTAAGACTCACCTGAGTCTTTGCAAGTACGTTTATATCAATAAACGAGTAAGTAATATCAACCGTAGGTTCTTCGAACCCGTAACCTTCAAATGCCTAAACACATAAGGTTATGTAAGTAGTTGTCTCGCAAGACGTTTCGTTTAGTTGTACCCAACTAGTATGCCCAATGTTTGTCCGTATGTTTGTAATCGTATGTTGTTAGAAAACATGTTTGGCCCGTTGGTGACGGTGGGTAATAGTCAAAGTATTATCATTGTTTTTGAAGTGTTATACTTATAAATGTATTCCAAAGTGTTTTAGGAGTCGTATCGTATAAGTGTTTGAGGTTGTACAAGTTTAACACTTGGTGTAAAAATAATTTGACAACCTTCTGTTTTTGGCGACACTTTGCTAGTGTCGCTATAGGCGACACTAGTTATGCGACACTTGATGAGTGTCGCTACAAATGGTACTGGTTAGGCGACACTTGGTTAGTGTCGCTAAATTTCCGATTTTCAATTAATTGGCGACACTTGGTTAGTGTCGCTAAATTTCCGATTTTCAATTAATTGGCGACACTTGGTTAGTGTCGCTATAGGCGACACTTACGAATTTAGCGTCACTAAGGGAGTGTCGCTAAGATAAATCTGGTTAAGTAGTTCAGCGACACTTGGGTAGTGTCGCTATAGGGGCGACACTTAGGCATAGCGACACTCAGCTAGTGTCGCTAGTAGTGTTTTTGGCACACTAGCGACACTTCCAACTGTTCGCCGGAAAATGGACCGAAAACGAGTTTTCCGGCCACCGTTCGATCTAATACTTTTACCCAACCCATTATTGGACATATTAAGCATATATAACCCATAAAAACGTAAAAATGAGTAAAAACAGAGAGTTTCGGGTTTTGTCGGAAACTTACGAAATGCCGAAACGAAAATCCGGAAAAATGGAAAGGTAGATCGTGAAGTGATGATGCTTTTCTTCCAAAGGAGGGGTATGATTCGGTGTCGTTTTGGTGTGTTATTTTGCGTTTTAGTGAGATGGTGGTGGTGTGGTTGTTAGAGAGAGAAAAGAGAGAAAATGGAGGGAAAGAGAGAGAAAGAGATGAGAGAAATGAGAAAGAGTGGGGGATGGTGGGGGTTTTGTCTCCCATTTCATTCCCCGCGGTTGCGCTCCGTGTGATGTTCGTTTCCCGTTCGTTTAAACGTTAACTATTTATTTTTCGCGTTAATTATTCATTTAAAAATATGAATCTTTGTTAAATAATTTAATTGAATTATTTTGTCAGATCTTTAAATAAATTTGTTTATTTTTGTTTTTAAGTTGCGCGTTAACTATTTTAAATCGTATAGTCGTTTATTTGTACGATCCGGTCAATTTTCAAAGTATTATTTCGAATACCGTAGTGTTTTTAAATAATGTTTCATGTTCAAATTTAAAATGTTTCACCAACGTCCAAGTGTAATGAATCGGGTCCGGTTAATTTGTACGATTTATCCAAATCGCGTAAGTACACGTGTATATATATAAATCACCTTATATACACAAATAGAGTCTGTAATTAGTCCCATTACATACTAATTACAACTAGTTACAAGTAATCAGGCATAATTAATTATCCTAATTAGGCAGGTGTTACAAGTCCGTTCACAAAGTTTCCCATTTTATAACGTCGATCAATAATACAACTACCTTCGGTCGTTACTGGCTTCCATATATTTGTACTATGCTCAAAAGCATTTCCAATACTATACCGAGTAATCAGTCGAATAGGGGCCATCATATTATCTCATGACGTATTCAAAGTCATCCCACAATTATGTACTAACTACATCACAACAAATACAATAGTAATCTACTCGCTAATCATGGTAATAATGATCGCAAACATAATTAAAGCAAACATGTTTAATTAAGATAGATAAGGATAGAGATAACCGAGATTAATATGCGAGAAGGAATAGACTTGAATTAATGAGCGTAACTCCAAGCGTACACCAAAGATTACAACAACGTTCCTAGCTTTCTTTCTACTCTAAACAAAGTGCTAAACTAATCTAATGCTAAATTTAAAGTAAGAAAGTAGAATGAGAAAGTAAGAAAGTTATATGACTAGTGCATATGGGACATTTTGAAATGAAGCCTAAAGCCTCCTATTTATAGGTGAGCTTTGGCTCACATTAGCACCATGGGGTGCATGTTAGAAAGCTTGCCAAAAATGGTGTGTAAAACACGAAAAGTAGGCGCACCGGGTACCGTACAACATGAAAAGTAGGCGCACCGGGTACCAAAAGTTACCAAAAATGGAAACCGAGGCGGGTACAGGCCAGCCGGAGGCGGTGGTCAGGTGGCCGGCGGCGGTGGGCCCACCCCCGCCCCGTTGCGTTGTTTGTTGCTTCGTTTCTTGATTCGTGCGTGTTTTCTTCGTTATATGTCCGTTTGAGTTGATTCTTTTTTTGTTGGATTCGTAATTCAAAAATGAAGATTTTGACATAGGATAGGCCCTGAGATGAGGTCCCTAGCTCCAGATATTGCGTACGGATCATTTGGATCTTCCAGCGGGCGCGAAATCTTCATTTTTTACCCGTTTCAGTTGATTCTTCTTCTGTTGGATCCGAATTTTGAAAACGAACATCTTGGAAATAATGGATGTTGATGAAGGGCACTTTGGTCTTGAAATCTTGTTTTTATGCCTTGAATCTTCAATCGTGTGTGGAATCTTCGTTTCACATCCGTTTTATTTGATTTTTATCGTGCAACCTCGTTTTGACCTTCTTGGCATAATGTTACTGATTTGTGCTGTTTTTGAGTTAATATTCCAAGAATCGTTCCAGAATGAGAGAGATATCAGTAGTAAAAACGTGACTTTTTACGCGATATCATCCACCCTCATTTTCTTCAAGAAATCACAGGAAAAGAAGCAAGAAGACGATTGCGGGAACGAGCACATCATTCTTGTCACCCCCATTTCTTCACGCGAGTTGTAAGCATTTCACCACCACCCAAAATACTTGTAATATGTATATTATCATGTTTTAGTAACCACTCAACAAGATTGTGTCCAAAAACCGAATTAAAAATCGTTTTTCTAAACAATTTTACATGAACAGACCACTGGATAAACTCTGTATCCGACGAACAAAGTCGATACGCGATCACATATTGACTGGTAATCGCGTACTTTTGATGAAATTTGGTGAGGTATCGACTTATATAGATAACACGCGATCGCGTGATATTGTTTTCATGATCGCGTGCTTTGTTCGTCATGATCGCGTATTGTTATAAAAATTTGCCTAGAAGTCGTTTGTTAACCGTAACACGCGATCGCGTGTTTTACCCTCCTGGATCGCGTATTAAAACCTCCACGCTATCGCGTATTAAACTTCACACGATCGCGTATTGTGCCAAAACTTGTACCTGCGACACTGATCATGAGTGTCGCACCAAACCAAATGTGACATCCGCCAAATTATGACTAATAAATAGTGTCTAATCATTGTATTAATACATGTAATTAGTTTAGTGTTAGGGTAATTATGTGTATCATCATGTGAATCATTATGTAAAGTGATATATATATACACATACGCGGTTTGATTATATCGTGCACTTATTTATCAGAGGGATTCCGACTTATTAATAAGGACGTTGGTGAACACAATTTATTAAATAAAACGAAATTATTTAATAAACATATTGATTTTCTAACTATTATTTCGATAATATTTCATAAGTAATTCGTATTGTATGAAATACTTATACGTGACAGAAACCCGCGAGACGCGCCCGGCAAATCAAATGACCTCAAGTTATATTTTTATAACTTCAAACCAAGTATTTTGATACAATGCTTCTATTATAAATATTGAAATTTATATCGATAACAAAACGTCTAGTTAAAACGTCACGTGATTTAACAATCGAAACGCGAACACGCAAACCGATACCGACACACCACTAAAACATTTTATAAAATGTTTCCAAGTATTACTTGAGTAATACTACAATCAAAATATTGAGATTTCATTCGTTATTTATAACTTGTACGTATAATATTTAACGTCTCGAATATACGTTTAAACGACCGGAAAAACGAACACCGCACGGAGCACAAACCTGGGGGTCAAAATTTGGAGACACCACCATTTGGTGGGGCCCCCAATAAGCCGGCCCAAGCCCCCCTTGAATTAGGGATCTTGCTCCTTTTGCTTTTTGACTATAAACCACAACCAAAATCCTCACTTTACTCATCTTGTTCCCATTCATTCCCTCTCTACTCTCTCACTAGAAAAGTCACACAATTCTCTCCCTCCCTCTCCTCTTCTCCACGACACCATCCATCATCAACCTTCATCATCATCTTCTTCAAGAAGGAGCAAAGGAAGGAAGCTAGACCTAAACCGAACTCATCATATCATTTCTCTTTTAGACCATCAAATTTCTTTGTAAGCATCCCCTTTATTCCACTAGATTTGCTTGCTTTATGTTTATACATGTGTTAGTGTGTTCATCTAACCTAGAAATGTCCAAAGATTAAGTTAAAACTCACTTTCTAAACATATATATAAATAGACAGATTCTGACCCAGAAAATCAGTCTCACCAAATAAATTACATAAAATCGTGTACATTGAATTAGACCCTGAAAAATATACCAAAATCTTCGTATGTTCGTTGTCTACAACTTTCGTGCCTCTCTTTTACAGCTTTTAGCCTCATCCTTTGGACTTAGTGAATCAAGATCTAGACTATCCTCTATCCGGATAGATTAGAGCAGATGGAGATTCTCGGACGGAATTTCTCTATCAATTCCATTACCTTATCCTTAGCCATGAGGTTCCAACATTTTTTTCTGAATCGCCAAAGTCTTCCTACTTCTCAATTGTATAACACTCTCCTAATTACCAAGGCTAAATATATATATATTGTAACATCCTCGTTTTGGGCCTAGTAGAAATCGATAATTTATTTATTTATTAAATTATTTAAGTGTGTTTTTAAATAATTAATGTCTTGTGAATAATTATGAAAATAATAGGTCAAACAGTTAAATGACTTATTGTGAATTCTAAAATATTACTCGTTTTAAATTTATTTAGTTGACGGTAAAACAAAATTATATTTCCCCGCAAATGGTTTTTAAGTTCCAGACAATAATGAATACGGGGAATGAAAAGTAACACTTAAATGGTATATTCTATGGATTAAATTGGTTTTATTTCCTCCACATACACACATACGTACGTGCATACATACATTCAAGAACCCTAATCACCAAATCATTCTCAAAACATCAAATTGGAGCTTGTAAATTCGGATTCAAGCTTCCATAATCATCAAGAACAAGGTATGATCATATGTTCTTCATTTTCCATAACCTAAAAATTGGGGTTTTTGGGGTTTTTACTAATTGGTGAGTTTAATCCGAAATTAAGGGTTTGTTTTGTGAAATTGTTGTTAGTTAAACATGTTATTGTTGATTACTAACTAGATTCAAGCTTAAGATTATAGATTTATGGTGATTCTTAGGGTTTATGTTGATTTTGATGGGTTAATGACTTTAATCCGAATTTAAAGTATGAAATTGGTTAAGGTGATGTTAATAAGTGTTTATAAGATGGTTAGTAATATTAATTTAACCTAGAAATGAAGTAATCATGTTATACAAGTTGTAATCAAAATGGGTTTTTGGGTAATTGATGGAATTAGCATGA
This sequence comes from Helichrysum umbraculigerum, assembly GCA_949592205.1. Lineage (NCBI taxonomy): Eukaryota > Viridiplantae > Streptophyta > Magnoliopsida > Asterales > Asteraceae > Helichrysum > Helichrysum umbraculigerum. The sequence continues at coordinate 120,251,902 of CATIUR010000005.1, read as the reverse complement.
TTTACTTGAAATTGAAGCTTGAAATACTTGCATGATAGTTAGTTGATGTTTATATGTGGATTTTAACCTTAATCTTAGTTTAAAAATGAAGAGATAATCTTATGGATAGTTATGGGTTTAGTTGAATATTCATGATTTGAAGCTTGGTGTTGTGTTAGAGTTGTTAGTTAGTGTTTAATTCATGATTATAACTTAAGCCTAACTTAGAAATGATGAAGTTGATATATGATCATTAATAAAGTTTGTGAGTTTGGTTGATTTTGAAGAATCCATGTGTTAAGTTGATGATATTATTGTATAATTGATAAGTATTGTTAATGATTATATTATAAGGGATTAATGATGATGATTAACATTATTAAGTTAAATGAGTTATATGATATGAATTAATTACTAACTCATTGTTTATAATGTTCGTAGATATGGAGAAGACTCAGTGACATTAGACTACTGAGTGGACGGCGGAGGTATTGGTGAGTGGACCTATAACCTTCAGCGTAACTTAGTTGTAACAGATTTGGTTACAACGGGTAAACGTGGTTTTACTGCTTATAAACCGTGGATTGACATATTGCCTTGATAGATATAGATTTTGTGATATCTGGCCTTTGGGCATATGTGTTTTCAGAGGTCAACATGGTTTGGGCTTAAGGTTACTATTGAGTTGCCAACACAGGTCCTTGTACATGGATGGTTATAGGAATACTGTGTTGTGTGGGTAAATAGTACCTAGGCTATCGGTTTACCGCTGTATTGGCCTGCAGTTGGTGTGAGGTTGCTTGGGGGCCACCCCGGCATGAGGGCGCCGATCCTCTTGGATGATATTTGTTTCGATGCTTTATGCTGTAAACAAATGATTGTGTGTTTACGATGCTGTTGCTGTAAACTCGTTTAGTATGCTATGCTTAGTTGTAAACATATTTGTTAGTCTAAGCTGTGTTGATGGTTATTAGTTCATTCACTTAGCGTTGAGCTAATCCCCCACATTACCACTCCTTGCAGGATATGATTAGATTATGGGATGAGCAAGGAGCAGCTGACTGGATGGAATGTTTGACGACCCGATGTTACTCTGATCTTTGATTTTATAAAATCATTATTGTCTTTCAAATTATGTAACACCCAAAATGATAAATTATGTTTTGAAATAGATTGACTAATATGAGTATTATATAATGTATAATTATTAATGTTTGTTGAACTTTCGCTTCCGGTATATATATATATATATATATATATATATATATATATATATATATATATATATATATATATATAAAACAGTTCTGGAATTTGAAGGGTGTTATATATATATATATTTTAAATCCGGAAGCGCATCTTAAATAGATACATCTTTGATTGCATTTAAATACATTTCCAAAGTACGATCAACGAGATATAAGCCATAGAGGCTAGTTACCATAGTTGCTACAAACATTTAAGTTTTTTAGGTGTTATACAATCTTCAAACACAACATTTAATCAAAACATATTTATCCAAATCAGAGTAGGAGCCGTCAAACATTCCATTCCACAAAACAACCTCTTGCCTACCCACAACCCAAGTTAACCTGCAATAAGTGATGAGAGGGATTAGCACGAAGCTAAGTGAATAGATCAATAACAATCAACCTAACTTAGCATAACAATTGTCTACAACTAAGCAATTAAACATATAACTTCAAAGAGGATCGGTGGTCCTTGAGGAACCCAAATGCCGCGGTGGCCCCCCAAGTAACACTTATGACCACTGAAGGCCAATTCAGTGATCTAACCGATAATTTGGTACTATTACCCCATACAACACGATTTCAATAGACAACACATGTATAAAGCACTAGTGTTGTCCAAGTAATAGTACCCAAACCCAAACCCTGTTGACCTCTGAATAAATCACATAATCCATAATCATCATGGTAATATGTTAGTTAAGACAATGCACAATGTAAAACCAAGTTTACCCGTTGTAACCAGATCGTTACAACCAATTTAGACTGAAAGTCAATGATCCACTCACCCTTGACAATCACCGTCTTCACTCAAAAGTCTAATGTTATTGAGTCTTCGGTTTATCTGAGATCAAGAGGATTTAGATAAGTAACTCATTTCGGTAATGTATACAACATAATTTAAATCCATATCAACAGTTAAGCATATATTAAGCGATATAACATATTGTACTAATTAAATCACACAACTATGTTCAAGTTAAATGATCATCCAGGAACATAGTGGGAATCCGCCAGGATTCAGGTGAATCCGCCCGGATTCAGATGAATCCGCCGGATTCCCAAGCCTTTTCCAGCCCCAAATTGGAGCAGACCAAAATTTAAGGAACCCCCCCCCCCCCCCCCCCCCCGAATTTGCCCGGATTCCCTTGAATCAGGCCCAAATGGCCTGAATCCGCCCGGATTCCCATGAATCCGGCCGGATTCTCCCGTCGTTCAGACCTGCACTTTTCTGCAAAAACACAACTCGAACCAAAACCACAATTTCTACAAACTCAGCTGCAATACACGATTTTAGCAAGTAATTGACCTCTACTAACATGTATAAACATATAACAACAACAAACCACATCATCTAACATCCAATTCCATACATGCATCAATCTTCCAACCAACCTATAACCTAACTTCATTTCATTCAACTTAAAGCATGGATAACACAAGAAATCAATCATAGAATCAGTCTACAAGGATCACACAATGTCAATCATACATAAATCAACACTAATCCACAATATCCCCAATTTATTCAAGCAATTCCATTAAAACCTTAAAACACTTACACTTTGAAGAACACAAGATGATGATGATGTTAATATGTGGAAGATGAAGAACAATGTAGAATCAAAATCATAGCTACAAGTTGCAAGATGATTCCTCTTTGATTTCTCTTTTAATTGTAAGAATTTCAAGTGTGTGTGTGTTCTAGGGGAGTTAAGCAAAATCAGGAAATGAAACAATGAGGTTGACATACACACCTAACCCAAGAATATTTGAGTGTATTTTAGTCTCCTTCTTAACCTATTGTCTAGAACTTAAAAACCATTTGCGAGAAATACGTTTTATTATACCGTCAACTAAATAAATTTAAAACAAGTATTAATTTATTTATCATATATTCACATTAAGTCTTTTGACCATTTAACCTATTAATTTCAATTATCCAAATAATACTAATTATTTCTAAATACAATTTATATAACTAAATAAAATAAGAAAAATACCGTATTTCTCCTAGGCCCAAATCGAGGATGTTACAAATCTTCCCTCCTTAAGGAGATTTCGTCCCCGAAATCTCGCCATGACCAAAAAGACTCGGGTAACGCGTCCTCATGCTAGACTCGGTCTCCCACGTAAGGTTTGGACCTAAACTATGATTCCACTTAACTAGCACCATGGGAATGTCCTTCTTTCGAAGCTTAGTCACCTTACGATCCAAAAGTTCTACAGGCTCTTCTACAAGTCTTTTACTTTGGTCAACATGCAAGCCTTGCAAGGGAACAACTTGGGATTGGTCCTCCACATTGCATTTCCTTAAGTAGCATACATTGAAGGTATCATGAATACCTGACAATTCTGGAGGAAGATCTAACGATACGGTTTGGTCATTGACTACTTGTCGAATTTTAAACGGCCCAATGTATCTAGGAGCTAGTTTACCACATTTTCCAAACCGAATAACACCCTTCCAAGGTGAAACTTTCAAGTAAACCAACTCACCCTCTACAAACGAAATGGGTCGACGGCGTGGATCGGCATATTGTTTTTGTCAATCACGGGCAGCCTTTAACCGATCATGGGCTATTGCTACCTTGTCAGCTATAATATGTACTAAATCAGGACCCGCAAATTGTTTCTCACCCTCCTCTAACCTACAAGTGGGTGTTCTACACCTACGACCATATAACATTTCATAAGGTGGCATGCCTATACTAGAATGAAAAGAATTATTGTAGGCGAATTCAACCAAAGGTAAGTGAGAATCCCAAGACACACCAAACTCCAAAACACACGCCCGCAGCATGTCTTCTAAGGTCTAAATAGTCCTCTCAGACTGACCATCAGTCTGAGGATGATAGGCGGTACTCAGGTTAACTCTAGTACCCAATTCTCGCTGCAAACTCTGCTAAAAACTCAATACAAACCGAGAATCTCTGTCGGAAACAATGGACAACGGAACTCCATGCCTAGAAACCACCTCATTAATATACAATTGCGCCAACTTGCTCATAGATGCAGTTTCACAAGTAGCAAGAAAGTGGTCACTTTTAGTCAATCTATCCACAATTACCCAAATCATATCGTTACCCTTAACCGTTTGAGGTAGTTTGGTCACAAAATCCATAGTTATATGCTCCCATTTCCATTCTGGAATCTCAAGTTGTTTTAAAGCTCCATATGGTTTCTGGTGTTCGGCTTTTACTTGCGAGCAAATGTGACAAGATTCCACGAATCGAGCTACATCCAATTTCAAGGTTAGCCACCAATACAATGGTTTTAGATCATTATACATCTTTGTACTCCCGGGATGAACCGACAACCTAGATTTGTGTGCCTCCAACAAGATCACATCTCGAAGTCCACCAAGCAAAGGAACCCAGACTCGAGATTGAAAGGTCTTTAATCCACGCGAGTCATCAACCAAAAAATCCTTCCTCTTTAACATAACCTCGGATTTCAAGTTATTATCCATCAATGCCTCTATTTGTGCCGATTTTAACTGATCAATCAAATCCGATGAGACTTCTAATCGCATGAAACACACTTTTTCTGATTTACCTTTCCGACTTAACACATCCGCCACAACATTGGCCTTACCCGGGTGGTAGCGAATATCACAGTCATAATCTTTAATCAATTCCAACCATCGCCTTTGTCGCATATTGAGCTCTTTCCGAGTGAACATATATTGAAGACTTTTGTGATCCGTACAAATAACACATTTCATACCGTAAAGGTAGTGCCTCCAAATTTTTAAAGCAAAAACCACAGCTGCGAGCTCCAAGTCATGGGTAGGATAGTTTATCTCATGAGGTTTCAATTGGCGCGAAGCATAGGCAATTACACTGTCTCGTTGCATCAAAACACAACCTAAACCCGCAGAAGAAGTATCACAATACACAATAAAATCATCGGACCCGTCAGGTAATGCTAGAATCGGAGCCTGACACAACAACTGTTTCAAATTCTGAAAGCCAATTCCTGTTGATCACCCCATAGAAATTTCGCATCCTTAGGGTTTACTTAGTCAAAGGACCCGCAATCTTAGAGAAATCCTTAATGAACTTGCGGTAGTAACCCGCTAATCCCAGAAAACTTTTAATTTCGGAAGGAGACTTAGGTGCTTGCCAATTCATGACAGCCTCGATTTTAGATGGATCCACTTTAACCCCATTCTAACAGATAATGTGTCCCAAAAACTGCACCTTGCGTAACCAAAATTCACATTTCGAAAATTTAGCATACGATTGCTCCTTTCTCAAAGTATCAAGGACCAATCGCAAATGCATCTCATGATCAGTCTCAGATTTAGAATACACCAAGATATCATCAATGAACACAATAACAAACTTATCAAGAAAAGGTCGATAAACTCTATTCTTCAAATCCTTGAAGATTGCCGGAGCATTAGTCAACCCAAAAGGCATAATAAGAAACTCGTAATGACCGTATCTAGTGCGGAAAGCTGTCTTAGGGATATCCTCCTCAAAAACCCGCACTTGGTGATAACCCGACCTCAAATCAATTTTAGAGAAATAAGAAGACCCTTGCAATTGGTCAAACAACTCATCTATTCTGGGTAAAGGGTACTTATTCTTTATGGTTCGCTTATTCAACTCCCTATAGTCTATACACATACGAAAGGTGCCATCCTTCTTTTTAACAAATAATACAGGTGCACCCCAAGGAGAAGAACTAGGTCTAACAAAACCCTTATCTAACAACTCATGAATTTGACTCATCATTTCGCAAATTTCAAAGGGAGCTAATCTATAAGGAGCCTTAGCTACAGGAGTAGAACCAGGAATCAAATCGATTTTATACTCTACTTCTCTAATGGGAGGTAGACCAGGCAATTCATCAGGAAATACTTCCGAGTATTCAGAAACCACCCGGACATCGGAAACGGTTTTCTTTTCTAACTTAGCATCAAGGACATAGGCCAAGTATGATTCACACCCCTTAGCTAACGATTTTCTAGCTTTCAACAAAGAGATCAAAGGAATACCTCCATTCTCCCGTTCCCCTCGAGCCACGACTTGTGACTCATCCGAGATTGGGATTTTTATCAGCTTTCTATGGCAATCTATATTAGCCTTATTTTGGCTCAACCAATCCATACCCAAAACTACATCAAAATCGGGGATAGGCATCAAAAGGAAGGAAATAGGGAAACTATGGCCATCAATCAAAATATTAGCTCCAGTCACCGATGTGGTAACCGAAAAAATTAAACCATCCGCTACCTCAACCTCAATAGGATTTGTAATAATAGTGGGCGTCAATTTCATTTTATCATAGAAAAACATGGATATAAACGAACAATTTGCTCCTGAATCAAATAGAACACATGCCGGTACAGAATTGATAAGAAAAGTACCGGTTAAGACATCCTCTGTCCTGACAGCTTCATCAGCTGTCATCTGAAACGCCCTACCGGATGCTGATGGTGCATTCTTCCTTTTCTAGCTAGATGATGAAGACCCTCCAACCATACCCGTCCTTTGTCTACCCGGCTCAGTGCACTGTCCCGCACGGTGACCCTCTTTGTGACAGTTCCAACACACGTGCTTAGGAAAAGTACAATCCTTGATGTCATGCCCGAATTGCCCACACTTGATGCATCTGTGGGTCTGAGGAGTACAAGGTCCGGTGTGCTTGGATTTACAATCTAGACACCAATTGGTTCTATCCACGTTTACACCACCACTCGTATTTTGTTTCTTACCATGCGAAGACCCATGCCATTTTTTCTTTCCCGGGCTCCCCGAAGAATCACCCTTAGGTCTCAAAGAAGACTTTTCCTTTAATTCTAATTCCCTCGCTCGGACATCACCATCCACAGAATGGGCCAATTCAAAGGCTTGGGTAAGAGAACCCGCGAGCCTCACTGTTGTCCGGTAAATATGGGGCAACATTCCAACAAAATGATCAATTTGAGTTCGTTCATCCGGTACCCATTGATGCACAAATCTTAACTTTTCTGTAAACTGTGAAATGAGGTCATCCATCGTCATCCTATCCGTCAATTGTAAATCCAAAAATTCACGTCGAATACGGGTCATGTCATATCCAGAACAATATTTCTTGCATACCTCATTGTAGAAATCGGGCCATCGAATAGATGCCCTTTGATGAGGTGTCAAATGTGAAGTAATTGAATCCCACCAACCCATTGCCGGGCCCTTGAGGAGTTGTACCGCATATGGAACTTTAACCTCATCTTCGCATCGACATACTTCGAATTTCCTCTCGACATCTCTTAACCAATCCAAAGTAATGGAGGGATTGGTACTACCATGAAAATCTGATGGTCCACTAGACTTAAAAGTCTTGAATGAGCATAACTTATGTTGATATTGAGGGGGAAATATCGGTATCTGAAACCCTGAAGGCCCAGAAGAAGAAAATGGAGCCGAAGTCTGACAAGTACTATCATGATGCTGTTGGTGATGAAAAGGCAGAGATGTAAAAATCTATGTCATCACCAAGTTAGGTGGTACAGTGCTGACAAAAGGTGGTAAAGTCTGATGAATCTGCTGAGTTACATGGGCTTGTTGACTCTGTAAAAACTGTTGCTCAATACCCTTAAGTCAAACCACTTCCCCTTCTAAATGTAACAGGTAATCCTCCTGACTCAAATCTCCTGCTGAAAAAGAAGTACCATTATGGCCCTGGCTGACATTTGGAATTTCGGGTGGAGTGATATTCGTCCCCGAGTTGTTGTTGTTGGTATCGGTCGGGTTTTCATTATCTTCCATAGCCTGCACATAACACATAACACATCTCACTACTCGTTAATTGTTAGTACCTGCATACTAACCAATTAACCTATCATAGCTAAATCCCACCCTGGAATGTTTGACAAACATAGATAAGTTTGGGATTGAATACTTAACCCATGCTCAATTCACCCAAACCTATGCTCTGATACCAATTTATAACACTCTCCTAATTACCAAGGCTAAATTTTTTTTTTTTTTTTTAAATCCGGAAGCGCATCTTAAACAGATACATCTTTGATTGCATTTAAATACTTTTCCAAAGTACGATCAACGAGATATAAGCCATAAAGGCTAGTTACCATAGTTGCTACAAACATTTAAGTTTTTTAGGTGTTATACAATCTTCAAACACAACATTTAATCAAAACATATTTATCTAAATCAGAGTAGGAGCCGTCAAACATTCCATTCCACAAAACAACCTCTTGCCTACCCACAACCCAAGTTAACCTGCAAGAAGTGATGAGAGGGATTAGCACGAAGCTAAGTGAATAGATCAATAACAATCAACCTAAATTAGCATAACAATTGTCTACAACTAAGCAATTAAACATATAACTTCAAAGAGGATCGGTGGTCCTTGAGGAACCCAAATGCCGCGGTGGCCCCCAAGTAACACTTACTACCACTGAAGGCCAATTCAGTGATCTAACCGATAATTTGGTACTATTACCCCATACAACACAATTTCAATAGACAACACATGTATAAAGCACTAGTGTTGTCCAAGTAATAGTACCCAAACCCAAACCCTGTTGACCTCTGAATAAATCACATAATCCATAATCATCATGGTAATATGTTAGTTAAGACAATGCACAAAGTAAAACCAAGTTTACCCGTTGTAACCAGATCGTTACAACCAATTTAGACTGAAAGTCAATGATCCACTCACCCTTGACAATCACCGTCTTCACTCAAAAGTCTAATGTTATTGAGTCTTCGGTTTATCTGAGATCAAGAGGATTTAGATAAGTAACTCATTTCGGTAATGTATACAACATAATTTAAATCCATATCAACAGTTAAGCATATATTAAGCGGTATAACATATTGTACTAATTAAATCACACAACTATGTTCAAGTTAAATGATCATCCAGGAACATAGTGGGAATCCGTCGGATTCCCAAGCCTTTTCCAGCCCCAAATTGGAGCAGACCAAAATCTAAGGAATCCGCCCCTCGAATCCGCCCGGATTCCCTTGAATCCGGCCCAAATGGCCTGAATCCACCCGGATTTCCATGAATCCGGCCGGATTCTCCCGTTGTTCAGACCTGCACTTTTCTGCAAAAAACAACTCGAACCAAAACCACAATTTCTACAAACTCAGCTGCAATACACGATTTTAGCAAGTAATTGACCTCTACTAACATGTATAAACATATAACAACAACAAACCACAACATCTAACATCCAATTCCATACATGCATCAATCTTCCAACCAACCTATAACCTAACTTCATTTCATTCAACTTAAAGCATGGATAACACAAGAAATCAATCATAGAATCAGTCTACAAGGATCACACAATGTCAATCATACATAAATCAACACTAATCCACAATATCCCCAATTTATTCAAGCAATTCCATTAAAACCTTAAAACACTTACACTTTGAAGAACACAAGATGATAATGATGTTAATATGTGGAAGATGAAGAACAATGTAGAATCAAAATCATAGCTACAAGTTGCAAGATGATTCCTCTTTGATTTCTCTTTTAATTGTAAGAATTTCAAGTGTGTGTGTGTTCTAGGGGAGTTAAGCAAAATCAGGAAATGAAACAATGAGGTCGACATACATGATATCGCTCTATTTGTACATGTCTATCTTTAGCGATATCATTGTTTTCGCATTCGTTTTAAGTGAACTTTATGAACTTTTGGTACTTAATTAGCTTAAATTGATTTCTAGGTGTCAATGTTGAAGGATCAAAGTTTGGATTACATTTGGGTGTTGATTCGAGCTAAGTATGAAAAGTGTTGAAGTCTTGAGCTAAAAAGGCTGATCTGCTGGAATATGGAGAGAAGCCGCCGGCTATGTTAGAGAAGCCGCCGGCTTGGGCTGTTGTTTAGAAGCCGTCGGCTAAATAGAATCAAGATGCCGGCTCGTTTGAATTTGGAGAAGCCGCTGGCTTGTGACCCTGAGCCGCCGGCTACTTTGGGCGGCAGACCACTTATGTGCTAGAAAAGCACTTTTTGCTTTTGGATCTCACCAACTTTTTTTTATCATTTTTCACACACGAAAACCAGCTCAAAAATGGCAATTTTGAAGGCTTGAAATATTTCTTTCACATTCTTGAAGATTTTCTTTCATATAGCTTCACTCGGTTACAAACAATCATCATCCCGACATTGTAATCACTCGGTTTGCATTTTTATTCGAATATAATCATGTTTCCTTTGATATCTTTGATGGTTTGTGTGTATGATGATGCTAGTATGATTGTTAGCTAGATTTTGGTGTACTTGATTGGATGAACTAGTTAGTGACTAGGGGTGTTATCTTTTGTTGTGAGTTTTGTGCTTCTAGTTTAAGATTCATCCATGGATTTGTATGTAACTAGTTAGATTAGTTGAAGCTTGTGGGTATTTTGGCTAAGCAATTATAGCGAACGTTTGTTGCTTATTAAAAATACTTGTCATTTGTATGAAATGTATGAATGAATCTATTTTCGTGAATGTGAAGATTGTTATAAGTAAAACTAGTTAACTAGCATGATATGAGTTAGCGAATTTGGCGAATGTTTTTCGTATGGATGAATCATAAACTCTTCTAACTTGAACTTGTGTTTAATCAATTACTTGTGTGTTTGAGCTTAATGTCAATGAATTAACTTGTTTGGTGATTTGCTAATAGATATAGCGAACGTTTTCTATCTAGTAAATTATTATCGACTATGTCTATAAATGGTTGAACTTGATTGCGGATGTAGTTTTGGAATAGGTTAAACAAATTAAGCTCAAATGTGCAAGTGGGTAGCTATGGCGAACGTCCGTTACTTGATTAAATCATTAGTTTGTGAGTTGAAGTTTGACTTTAGGTAATGACGAACGTTAAGCCCAAGTTTGATTGAAATCCACTTTTGCATGAAATAAACCGGTTTTAACTTCACACCCCGAAGTCACTAGCGACATAGTCCAAGCAAGTATTGTTTTTAATATTTGAAAGTTTCAAACAACTAATTTGACTCTTCCTGAGTCCACCGTTCTCATTGAAATATAGATTGTAGTTTTAAGCATTGTGACAATTCGGTCACACAAACAAACCACATTTTATTTACTTTTTTTTAATTGCTCACACTTATCTTGATTATCTAAACTTAAGTTCCCTGTGTTCAAACCCGAACTTACCAAACTATACTACCACTCGACAGGGTCCACTGCCCAGATGTGTTTTGGTCTAGCTCGGTACTTTTCAGTTTACTTATCAACGATAAATTTTATAACTAGATTTAACACATCAAGTTTTTGGCGCCGCTGCCGGGGAAATTGATTTGTGATCTTGATTTAAGTGTGATTAATTGATCCTTTCTAGAATTTATTCTTGGAAGTTATATTTTGTTTGTATTGCACCGGTGCGTTGATGGTTTTATCTTTTGTGATCTTTCAGGTTTGATTTGGTAGTGGATGAACACAAGAAGCTCCGGTAAAGAGCTTCTAAGTCCTTTGTCCAATCCGGAGAAGACCAAAAAGAGCAAACGAAGGAGGAGGCCAAAGCAAAGATCATCGGATTCATCTAGTAGTCAAACGGATACCGATACATCTTCGGGAAACACCGTTGAAGTGGAAGAGACTTTTGTGGATGAACTTCCATCACCCGAAGAAGATCTTTCAACACCTTCTCTAGGTGAAGAAGAGATGGCGGATGAGGATGATACTCCTATTTTCTCACGGGAAAGAACCGTGGCACCTACACCGGGTTCGGCCATTCGGGTTTAAGATATTGAGAATGACAACTTTTCTTTGAAGGGGCATCATATGCAACTAATAAGAGATACACAATTTGATGGAAGGGTGCGGGCCGATCCGCACAAATATATTGCTAGTTTTCTTGAGATTGGAGGTTATTTCAAGTATGGGCCAAATATGGATGAGGGGATTTGACTAAGGACTTTCCCTATGTCTTTATGGGGTGAGGCCAAGATTTGGTACCAAGAGTTGGAGCCAAACACCATTAGAACATGGGACGAGATGAGAGAACCCTTTTGTTAGACGGTATTATCCTCCGGCATTAGCCGAAAGGTTGTTGAATGAGGTTAGAGCCTTCAAACAACAAGAAGGCGAAACTTTGGTAGAAGCTTGGTCTAGGTTGAAGGAAATGTTGAGAAATTGTCATGGGCATGGGCTATCGAAGGCGGAGATTATCACATTGTTTTACAATGGGCTTGGCATTGATTCAGCTAATGTTCTTGATGCCTCTGGAAGAGGTTAGTTTCTTTACAAGACACCGAATGAAGCTTGGAAGGTGTTAGAGGATAAAGTCACCCAAAGTTTGAATTGGGCTAAGGACAAAGGAGGAAAGCCGGTAAGAAAGCATGTTGCATTTGCGGAGGGTAGTAGCGCAAGTGGAAGCTCTAGTGACTCGGCAATGATGAAGGAAATCAAAGCTTTATCTTCTAAGTTTGATGCACAATTTAAAACTCTAAAAGGTGAATTAAAGGAGCTTAGAGAAGGTTGCGGTAATTGTGGTGGTAACCATGCCACGTCAAATTGTGCACAAGATGATTTGCCTATGGTTGGAGATGAGGAAGATGTTAATTTTCTTCAACAAGGGAATTATCAAAGTGGAAACTACCAACGGGGTGGTTACCAAAATAGAAACTCGGGAGGTTATCAAGGAGGAAGCTACAACCAAAACAACCGATTTTCTAGACCTAACCAAGGTTACAACCAATCCCAAAATCAAAATTACCATCAAAACCAAAACCAACACCAAAGTTCTTCAAGAGACAACAATCCACCACCGGTTCAAAAACAAGAACCAACCTTGACGCCCATGGAACAAATGATGAAGGAGTTCATGGCGAAACAAGACACCGCAACCGAAAGAATTAAAGCTCAAATGACAAATATTCGGTTGAGCATGGAACAAGGGCAAAAGAATCAACAAGCTTCAATCCAAGACTTGGAGCGAAAAATGGAAAGGTTGTCCGAGGGGCAAAGTAGTAGGCCAACCGGTGGCTTACCAAGCAATACCCAACAAAACCCGAGATAACCATCTACTTCTACTGGAGGATCCAAACCATATCAACCACCACCCGCAAGAAACGAGCATGTTAATGCTATCATCACACAGAGCGGGAAAGAACTTCCACCGCCTCAAGCAAAGGACAAAAATGTTTCTAACTCTTTTGTGCAGGAAATTGAGGAGGAAGAAGTTGAAGAGCAAGTTGATGCTACCCCACCAACGGTTACACCGGTGTCGCCTACACCGGTTGTCAAAGCTTACAAGCCGAAGATCCCTTATCCTCAAAGGCTAAGGAAAGAAAAGATTGCGGCTCAATACGGGAAATTTGTGGATATGATCAAGGCCATTAGAATCAATGTGCCTTTGGTTGATGTGTTAGCCGGAATGCCGAATTATGCCAAATTCATCAAGGATTTGGTGAGCAACAAAGACAAATTGTCGGAAGCTTCGACAATGTTCTTGAATGAGGAATGCTCGGCACTTGTTCAAAACCAAATTCCACCAAAGCTTGGTGACCCGGGGAGCTTCATTATCTCATGTAGATTGGGTAAAATTATCACTTGTGTTGCACTTGCGGAGCTAGGTGCTAGTATAAATTTGATGCCATATTCATTGTATGCTAAGTTGGCCCTAGGATCCTTGACCCCCACTCGCATGAGTATTAGATTAGCCGACAGATCTTTCCAATATCCCGTTGGGATTGCGGAAAACATATTGATTGAAGTTGGCCAATTCACCTTCCCGGTAGATTTTGTTATCTTAGAAATGGAGGAGGATAGTAAGGTACCCTTGATTCTAGGAAAGCCATTTTTACATACCGCGGACGCTATCATCCAAGTCAAAAACAAGCAATTAACCCTAGGCGTAGGACAAGAAAGGATTGCTTTCACGGTCGATAAGGCCATGAAGCATTCTTATTCCACTGACGATTCTTGTTTTAGAATTGATGTTATAGATGATGCGGTTGATGAAGAATTGCAAGATTTTCTTGGCTTGGAATCGGAACTTGTTGACCTTTTGGAGTCAAACGAAGGAGGAATGACCGAGGAAGAATTAGTCATGAGCATGGAAGAGACCAATGATGAAGATGAGCAAATTGATGATAATAGCTATGAAGACTTGAAAGGCGAGGACTACATGAGGATAAAAACTTCATTGGAGGATCCACCAAAGGATTTGGAAATGAAGCCTCTACCGAGCCATTTGGAATATGCTTACCTTCATGAGGAAAATCTTCTACCCGTAATCATTTCCTCTTCTCTTTTCAATGATGAAAAATTAAAATTGTTAAATGTACTTGGGGCTCACAAAAGAGCATTTGCTTGGCGTACATCCGACATTCCGGGAATAAGTCCATCATTTTGCAAACATAAAATCAATTTTCTTGATGATATGAAACCAGTTGTCCAAAGACAACGGAGACTTAACCCGAACATGAAGGATGTAGTCAAGAAAGAAGTAATTAAGCTTCTTGATGCGGGAATCATATACCCCATCTCGGATAGCTCTTGGGTAAGCCCGGTACATTGTGTGCCGAAAAAGGGGGGTATGACGGTTGTGGAAAATGACAAAAATGAAATGATACCCACTAGAACCGTGATCGGGTGGTGAGTTTGTATTGACTATAGGAAATTGAATGACGCCACAAGAAAAGACCACTTTCCCTTGCCCTTTATCGACCAAATGCTTGAAAGACTTGCGGGTAATGAATTTTATTGTTTTCTTGATGGGTTTTCGGGATACTTTCAAATCCCTATAGACCCCGAAGATCAAGAAAAGACCACGTTCACATGCCCCTTTGGAACCTATGCTTACCGGCGAATGCCTTTCAGGCTATGCAATGCCCTGGCCACCTTTCAAAGGTGCATGATCGCCATTTTTCACGACATGGTTGAGACCTCCATGGAAGTCTTCATGGATGACTTCTCCGTGTTTGGAAACTCGTTTGAATCATGTTTGTCCAACTTGGACAAAATGCTTGAGATGTGTGAGAGAGCCCACTTAGTTTTGAATTGGGAAAAATGCCATTTTATGGTAAAAGAGGGTATTGTGTTGGGGTACAAGGTTTCGGGTCTAGGAATTGAGGTTGACCGGGCCAAAATAGATGTCATTGCCAAACTACCACCACCGACTAATGTGAAAGGCATTAGAAGTTTCTTAGGTCACGCCGGGTTCTATCGTAGGTTTATTAAGGACTTTTCAAAGATCACCCGACCCATGACCAAGTTACTTGAAAAATATGCCCCATTCGTATTTGATGGCCCATTTTTGAGTGCATTTTCGACGTTGAAAGACCAATTGACTAAGGCACCCATCATAGTATCTCCCGATTGGTCCAAACCATTCAAGCTCATGTGTGACGCTAGCGACTTTGCCTTAGGAGCCGTCCTAGGAGAAAGAGTTGAAAACCATTTTAAACCAATTTAATTTGCTAGCAAAACCTTGAATGGAGCCCAACAAAAATACACAACCACCGAAAAAGAATTACTTGCTGTGGTATTTGCCTTTGACAACTTTAGGCAATACCTTGTTCTTTTAAAGACTATCGTTTTCACCGACCACTCGGCTCTTAAGTATCTATTTGCAAAACAAGATGCTAAGCCCCGTCTCATCCGTTGGATTCTTCTTTTGCAAGAATTCGACATTGAGATAAAGGACAAAAGAGGAGCCGAGAACCTTACCGCCGATCACTTGTCGAGATTGGAAAATCTGAATCTTGACAAGCAAGGCGATACTAATATTGATGATTCCTTTCCCGAGAAATTTCTTTTGCAGGTAGGTGATAATGCGGAAAAGGAGGATGATGCACCATGGTATGCCGACTTGGCGAATTATTTGGTTGGGGGCGTTTTAAGAAAGGGTATGAGCCACCAAGAGAAAAGTAAATTTTTCTCAAATTTGAAGCATTACTTTTGGGAGGAGCCGCATTTGTTCCGCGTTTGTGCGGATGGTATGATAAGAAGATGTGTCTCGGGTGGAGAGACAAGAGAGATTTTGGATGCATGCCATCATGGACCAACCGGAGGTCACTATGGTCCATCGGTCACCGCCAAGAAAGTATTTGATGCGGGATTCTATTGGCCGACAATTTTCAAGGAGGCAAATACTCTATGCCAAACTTGCAATGCTTGTCAAAGAACCGGAAACATCTCCAAAAGAGATGAAATGCCTCAAACGAGCATCCAAGTTTGTGAGGTTTTTGACATTTGGGGTATTGATTTCATGGGTCCATTCCCGCCTTCTTTCAAGAACGAATATATTTTGGTGGCGGTTGACTACGTGTCCAAATGGACGGAAGCTAAAGCTTTACCAAAGAATGATGCTAGAGTTGTGATCGACTTCTTAAAAAGCTTGTTTTGCCGATTTGGGATGCCCAAGGCCTTGATAAGTGATAGGGGAAGCCATTTTGCTAACCAACAATTGGAGAAGGTTCTCGAATGATATGGAGTGAATCACCGGTTTTCAACTTCTTACCACCCTCAAACAAGTGGTCAAGTTGAAAACACCAACCGGGCTTTGAAGAGAATTCTTGAGAAGACGGTAAAAGATAACCGGACGATATGGGCAAAGAAATTGGAAGATGCATGGTGGGCGTTTCGAACCGCTTACAAAACACCCATTGGCACAACGCCATACCGGTTGCTCTATGGCAAAACTTTCCATTTACCACTTGAAGTTGAACACAAGGCGTATTGGGCGCTCAAGAATTGCAACATGGATTTGGTTGAGGCGGGTGAAAAGAGAATGTTGCAACTCCATGAGTTGGACGAGCTTCGGTTGCAAGCTTACGAGAACTCCCGTTTATACAAAGAAAGGACCAAAGTGTTACATGACCGGAAGTTGAAAACGAGAAAGGAATTCAAGGCCGGTGACAAAGTTCTTTTGTTCCAATCTCGCTTCAAATTAAAGCAACCTAAGTTCAAGCCTAGGTGGACCGGTCCGTATTTGGTAAAGCATGGTTACCCATCCGGATACGTGAAACTTTTCGGTTCCGATGGTGGAACTTTCATTGTCAATGGACATCATTTGAAGCTTTATCATGAAGAAGATGTGGAGAGTGAGTGGGAGGAGCTCGCAACTTACCCCAAGGATAAATGAATTCGGGGTCGAGTCAAGCTTACGACTCGTTAATAAACAAAGTGTCCAAACTGGTAAAAACCCGTTTCGTATCCTTTTTAGTTATAATTTGTATTATAGTTATTATTAACGTTATTATTGTTATTGTGTATAATAATAAAAAAAATTATTTAAAAATTCTGGAAATCGGTTTATAAGCCACCGGGTGGAATGGTGAAGCCGCCGGGTCATGTCAACAAACCGCCGGGTTAAATGGGCAAGACGCCGGCTACAAGGCAAAATTCACATCAGAGTTTTGAGGCGTTTTTAAGCCTCGGCAAGACACCGTCTCGACCTAGTTAGCCGCCGGGTAAGCAACCCGAGCCGGTTGGTATATCTTTTAAGCCGGCGGGTCTAAAGCACTTGCACGACCCGAATGCCTGGCGACCCGGGGCCAACCCGCACCCAACCCGACTCGACCCGCCGGGTCCGACACCCAAGCCGCCGGTTTCTCGACGTATCTGCAGTTTTTAAAAGCGATTTTCAACCTTATTTCTTCACCTAACTCATTTATTTCTTCCTTCTCCTTCAACCGGCTATTCCATCTCCGAAAACCCCATCTTAATTTTGAAATTTTTCACTATTTTTACCAACTAATTCTTGTTTCAATGGCTCCTAAGGTATGTATTAACATCTTTTTACTTGTGATTTGTGATTTTAACTCTCACATTACTTTACATGTGGGTTTTGCAATTGCTAAGTGTGGGGATGTTTAATCTTGTACTTTGCATGTTATTGATGATGTTTACATGTTAGATAACTAATTTCCTCCATGAAATTGTGTTTATTTGCTTGATTTGATGAAATTTGGGAATTAGGGTTCATGTCAATTTGTAAAATCCGAATTTTTGGTGACGATGACTAGTTGAAGTTGTTTGATTTACATGATATCTTTGTCACATTGCATTTAATTGCTCATTTTACGCTTGGGTTCATAATTTAAATGCCATTTTTGTGATAGGATTCATGTTAAATTTTATGAAGATGATGATGAAGCATGTTTTGGTCATTTCTTTTACTAGATGTGATTGTTGGTTGTAAGACACTACTTGAAATGAATGGTTCATAGTTTAAGTGTTTGCTTTTCCATGATTCAAGTATATGTTTGATACTATGATTATTGAAAGTTAATGAAAGCTGCGATGTTGCTTAGGAAAAGGTACATTGTATGGATTATTGTGTAATTGTGATTGGAAGACTAGCTTAACTAAGATGATGTTGATTAGGCATTATTTTTAGTTTGGTTTAGTTTAATATTGGATTACACATTCTTCGTGCATTGGTTGAGTGTGTGATTAGAGGTTTGAACGGGTTGAGCATGCTTGATTATGAGTCTAGTTGAATTGCTATGCTACATTTGTTTTGGCAGATTATTTGTTTGGGGGAGGTTATAATTTTTTACATATTATCGCTCATTTTTTATACGAGACATGTCTATGATTATGACTAACGCTAACAATTGTTTTGTGCAATATGGTGTTTCTCTTGTGATGCTTG
This sequence comes from Helichrysum umbraculigerum, assembly GCA_949592205.1. Lineage (NCBI taxonomy): Eukaryota > Viridiplantae > Streptophyta > Magnoliopsida > Asterales > Asteraceae > Helichrysum > Helichrysum umbraculigerum. Next base: position 120,233,079 of record CATIUR010000005.1, on the reverse strand, counting down.
TGCAGAATGCATCCACCTCAAGAAAGGCACGCAAGACTAGCACTTCAAAACGTGCTGCGGATACTTCCACTTCTCAACTTCACGATGAGGAAGAGGAATTGCTCCAACTGGACCCAGAATGTGCAGAATCTTTGTTGATTCCTAAAGATGCTCATAAATGGTTGCGGTTTGATCGAAGATGGGTGCTCTACAATCAGTATGCCCGGAATCTATACTATGTGATGCAGAAGGAATTTGAGTTATCAAGATATGTAGATTGGGAACCATTAGAAGCCATTGGTTTAGCAGGGCAGATTAAGGAGCTCCTTACTCAACACTATGAGTATAGGGGTCAGCTTTACCATTTTACCGAATGGGAGAAGCTATTTGACATCCGGGTACCCGTTTTTCGGGAGTTATGCTTTGAATTCCACTCAACCCTTGGTGTTAAAAATACACCCGAGTCGGTGAATGATCGTAATTTTATGAGGTTTCGGTTGGGAGGTGAACCAAGATTTCTTTCGATGAAAGAATTGGCAGCTTGTTTGGGCATTTACACACCACGGGAACTTGCTTATGATTTCTTTGATGACTACTTATGGTCGGGAGCTCTGGTGCATGAAACACATGAGTTTATTGAAGGAGAATTTTGGGAAGAGCTGAGTACGAAAGAGTATGCACCTAGTGGAGTGTCTCATAGGGATATGAATGATGTTTGGCTTAGGGTGATCCATTGGTTTATTGCCCACACCATTCAAAACCGACGAGAAAACATCGAGAAAATCACCCGGGCCGATATTTGGTATTTAAGACAGATTCGGGAACGGATTAACATCAACATTCCATATGGTGTTGCTGCATATTTGAAGACTTTTTCTGCAGGAATGAAGGATAAGAGCCCCATTTGTGGTGGGCATTTCATCACTTTGATTGCCCGGTCTTTTGGCATTGATTTTGGGTCTAGTTCGGGATTGACTAAGGTGGAGCTGAATCAAAAAAGTATTGGCTATTTGATGTACAATGCCACGAGAGCAGTTGCTAAAGACAGGAAGAGATTCATTCCCTACCCTGCAGAACCCGAGCAATCCCAACCTCAGCAGCCAGGACGTTAACAAGCACATGAGCAGCAAGAAGAACAAGCTCAACCCTCTCTTTTCACTCTTATGCAGGGCATTCAAAGAATTGAAGTGGGTAATAATGCATTCCGGAATGATTTTAACGACTTCAGGCATGAAATGGACTACCGTATGGGAAACGTTGAATACCGCACAGATTGGACAGCTGGGAACCTCAGCTGGATAGCTGAGCAACAAGGTTATCAGACTACTTACTCCCAGCCCTTGTACCAATGGGGTACACCAGAGTCCCACCTCCACCCACCCCCTGCATACGATCATGATGCTGCATTGGAAGAAGCTCAGCGTCAGCACCAATAAGAGTATGAGAGGCAGTTGCAGCAAGATCAGAGGTATCATGATGCTCCTTCAGGTTATCAAAGCTGGGATCCATGGACGCAGCCTCGCGACCATCAGGATGGGTCTCAGGGTTGGGGATGGCCCTATTAGTTCGATCGTTGCCCCCCTTTCCAGACATTATTATTACTATCCTTATGCTTTCCATTAAGAGTGCCTACGTGCCTCATTTGTTAGACATTTTTTTTTCATGATTTGATACTTATCTTAGTTAGTATTTTGAACTATTTGACTCGAGTGACATTCGGGTGCTGGTTTGTACAATGTCACTCGAGACAAACCCCTATGTTTGGTTTTATTTCTATCTAGGTTATGGCTAAAAGTTCTTTCTTATTTGGATTTGGACCACATGCGCCGGCTGGCAATAAGTTCAGCAAATGCACTCGCTCCGCAAACAAACCCCCGGGGAAGTTCTCGTTCCCTTTGCCCCTTCGCACTCATTCTTTTATGCTATTTTTGCATTGAGGGCAATGTAAATCTCAAGTGTGGGGAGGGTTTAATTCTCTTGAATTCCATTTCGAGTAAATTATTGTTTCTTATCTTTTATTGGGTTTGTAAAGCCTATTGGGTCTCCAATTGAACTTTACGAATCCTATTAACGGGCCATTGGTCACTTATTAGGTCTGTTATTGATATTGGGTCCAATAGATTTTTGCAAATTTCAATAAAGGGTCGGGGAACAATAGTTTGCTAGGAATGTGCTTGTCCTTAAAAGATTTTTTGCTTTGAAATTTTATAACTTGTAAAATCTAGTGAAAGTAATTTAATCTTCCCTCTTGCAACACAATTTTTATGAGATGTGTCATAAAAAGCAACCTAATAGGGTGAATTGCATGACTAGCACACTTGTAGCCTCCACTATGAAAATTGTGAGAAATTTGAGCCTATTTGAGAAAAAACACTTATCCTTAGTGTTTATATCGTTTGATTGCTATGAGTGTGCCGGTGATTGTAGCTTGTTCTAGATTTGCCCTAGTGATGCATTTCGAGACCGCTGTGGGATCACAGAAATGTGATATAGGTGGGGTCAAAGACGAGGAGGTATTCTTAGGAATCTTTGATCTTATTTTCCTTTAAAACCGTTTATATCCAGTTTACACAGGTCGTTAGCACTCATTTTTAGTGCTAAGAAACCCTTAGAAAACTTCCACATTCACTCACTTAAAATAATAGCCTTATTTTTGTGTAGTCAATTCCAGAATCATTTACTTTTCTAAGATGTTGCCTAGTTGGAACTTATGAAGAATTTTACGAAAAATGTGACTTAAATCGTTTTGAATTGGGATTCTATTGTTAAATTCTATGATTGATGTTGGAAATGATTAAATGAATAGAAGTTAACTATTGAGCTTAAAAGTTTATGGTTGGATGTTTGTAGTCAACTAAATGGCCTTTGAATTCCTGAATAAGTAGTTCCCGAGGGGTATTCTACACCTAACCACCGAAGGCCTTTATCCGGTCTAGGATGGTTGGTCCGAAAGTTCGTTACACAGGATTCATAGAAAGTCATAGAATGCAATTATTCCAATCGAAGGTGAAAAAATCAATTTTAGTTATTTGTGTGCAATTGTTGAGTATAAGTTATAAATGAGAACAAGTAATAGTTGGAATTGATTTAGCACGAGAATCCTAAGTTTCATTACTGTCACATGTTTAAACCGATAGGTAACATTTCCACATTTTTATGGGTCTTGACTACCACTTTTCACCAATTCTTGTGTCTATCATACCCAATTCCATTATTAGCCTACATTTGTTACAACACATATTAGAATACCTCTTTCGAGATCTTACTTGGTGCTCACGCCAAGTCGGTGGAGATTTGATCCTTTTGCAAGCCTATGGTAACAATGTATCACGACTTGGCTTGATTGAGTGTTACATCATTTACTTCCTTACCTTGTAGTTTTATAGGTTGAGAGTGAGTGACTAAACACTTATCCTTATGTGAGGTGCTAGGTCGTGCATTCGGGCTTGACAAACTTAACATCTCATGTTTCTATTGCTTATACATATGTTACTAGCCTAATTGCTTTGGAAGTTAGTGTTAGTTTTGTTTTAGTAAACTTGATCTTCACTTAGGATGTTGCAAGAGTGGCCTATGAAATGGTAAACTAATGGTTTTGCTTGAGGACAAACAAAGTTCAAGTGTGGGGATATTTGATATCGCTCATTTTGTACATGTCTATCTTTAGCGATATCATTGTTTTCGCATTCGTTTTAAGTGAACTTTATGAACTTTTGGTACTTAATTAGCTTAAATTGATTTCTAGGTGTCAACGTTGAAGGATCAAAGTTTGGATTACATTTGGGTGTTGATTCGAGCTAAGTATGAATAGTGTTGAAGTCTTGAGCTAAAAAGGCAGATCTGCTGGAATATGGAGAGAAGCCGCCGGCTATGTTAGAGAAGCCGCCGGCTTGTGCCGTTGTTTAGAAGCCGCCGGCTAGATAGAATCAAGACGCCGGCTCGTTTGAATTTGGAGAAGCCGCCGGCTTGTGACCCTGAGCCGCCGGCTACTTTGGGCGGCAGACCACTTATGTGCTAGAAAAGCACTTTTTGCTTTTGGATCTCACCAACTTTTTCTTATCATTTTTCACACACGAAAACCAGCTCAAAAATGGCAATTTTGAAGGCTTGAAAGATTTCTTTCACATTCTTGAAGATTTCCTTTCATATAGCTTCACTCAGTTACAAACAATCATCATCCCGACATTGTAATCACTCGGTTTGCATTTTTATTTGAATATAATCATGTTTCCTTTGATATCATTGATGGTTTGTGTGTATGATGATGCTAGTATGATTGTTAGCTAGATTTTGGTGTACTTGCTTGGATGAACTAGTTAGTGACTAGGGGTGTTATCTTTTGTTGTGAGTTTTGTGCTTCGAGTTTAAGATTCATCCATGGATTTGTATGTAACTAGTTAGATTAGTTGAAGCTTGTGGGTATTTTGGCTAAGCAATTATAGCGAACGTTTGTTGCTTATTAAAAATAATTGTCATTTGTATGAAATGTATGAATGAATCTATTTTCGCGAATGTGAAGATTGTTACAAGTAAAACTAGTTAACTAGCATGATATGAGTTAGTGAATTTGGCGAATGTTTTTCGTATGGATGAATCATAAACTCTTCTAACTTGAACTTGTGTTTAATCAATTACTTATGTGTTTGAGCTTAATGTCAATGAATTAACTTGTTTGGTGATTTGCTAATAGATATAGCGAACGTTTTCTATCTAGTAAATTATTATCGACTATGTCTATAAATGGTTGAACTTGATTGCGGATGTAGTTTTGGAATAGGTTAAACAAATTAAGCTCAAATGTGCAAGTGGGTAGCTATGGCGAACGTTCGTTACTTGATTAAATCATTTGTTTGTGAGTTGAAGTTTGACTTTAGGTAATGGCGAACGTTAAGCCTAAGTTTGATTGAAATCCACTTTTGCATGAAATAAACCGGTTTTAACTTCACACCCCGAAGTCACTAGCGACATAGTCCAAGCAAGTATTGTTTTTAATATTTGAAAGTTTCAAACAACTAATTTGACTCTTCCTGAGTCCACCGTTCTCATTGAAATATAGATTGCAGTTTTAAGCATTGTGACAATTCGGTCACACAAACAAACCACATTTTATTTACTTTTTTTTAATTGCTCACACTTATCTTGATTATCTAAACTTAAGTTCCCTGTGTTCGAACCCGAACTTACCAAACTATACTACCACTCGACAGGGTCCACTGCCCGGTTGTGTTTTGGTCTAGCTCGGTACTTTTCGGTTTACTTATCAACGATAAATTTTATAACTAGATTTAACACATCAATAGACACCTAACCCAAGTATATTTCAGTGTATTTTAGTCCCCTTCTTAACCTATTGTCTGGAACTTAAAAACCATTTGCGAGAAATACGTTTTATTATACCGTCAACTAAATAAATTTAAAACAAGTAATAATTTATTTATCACATTAAGTCTTTTGACCATTTAACCTATTAATTTCAATTATCCAAATAAAACTAATTATTTCTAAATACAATTTATATAACTAAATAAAATAAGAAAAATACCGTATTTCTCCTAGGCCCAAATCGAGGATGTTACAAATTGTTCCAATCAGGATCCAAAAAATGAGAAAGAAATCGGTGCCCGCCCTATTAGGTCAAGCTGGTAAGGCCTTGTTTTTAATGAGGCAAATAGAGCTTTTGCACATTTTCGTTTCCGACAAGTCTTTCCTAATTTTTAGAGCAAGAAGCGGAACTAAAGTGTCTTCACTTCATCAAATTCAAATAGGTGCGACAGTCAGCTCAGTCAGAGCGGAAGGTAATAGCCGAAATAGGATTCGTTTTGGCTAGAGCGCCCAAATCCGCTATATATTCCCCTGCCCCCTATAATCAATTAAAAAACTAGAAAAAGGGGCATTCTTAGTTGAACATTTTCTCCAGAAATGCACCGATTCTTCCAGAAAATTCGATTTATGGACATGGGTCTGTTTTGATCCGAAAATAGAACACACATGCTTCTCGATTTTATTTACCTAACTTCGAGACCTCTAAAATTCACGGAAAAATTAGGTAAGACACTAGAGACATAGATGATTATGCGTGATTTTTTCCATGAATTGTTGCGGATTAGAAGTTGATTAAAACGAGAGGCGAAACGAACCGAAAACTTAACCGAAACACTTTAGGGACTATTTTGGTACCAACATTAAAACCGACACTTCGGGTCGACCACAAAACGTATCGATAGATTTCTAAAGCTTATTTGACTATTTTAAGATTTATGTAAAAGTCTCGGGTCAAACCGAGGTCGTTTGATTACGTTCCCGACACACGAAAACCTGATCAGCCCCTTGTGTCGCTTTTGGCCCAAAGCCATTGCGACACAAGCCACTATGTCGCCAAATTAACTATGTCGCAACCTGCGACGCAACATGTATGTCGCAAACGGATTCCAATGTCGCATTGAGCGACACAAAGTCTTATGTCGCGAACTTATCATTGTCGCATACTGCGACACAACACCTCTATGTCGCATTAAATTACGAATGTCGAATGGCGTGACACACACTATTATGTCGCAATATAATTGCACCTGCGACACAAACATCGATGTCGCACATAGTGTCGCAGATGACAGAATCTTGAAAACACAAATTTCACTAAGTGTCGAACACTTACAATAACCAAATCTTATACGACACCACTTGTACACGAAAACACATATACTTATATAAGTATACAACGAAACATAATAATATAGGGTTTTGCTGTAGGGGCATTAACAGCTGTGTCTTCACTGCTCGGGTTTGACCGAGTAGCTAAGGCCTGAGCCACGCTTTGGGCGATGAGCTGAGCGATTTCGAGGTCACTATACGTGTGTCGTCTTGGAGGCATGATGCTGAATAATAAAGGAACGAAATATGTAAGATGTTGCATAAGTTATGATATATCACACATGTATATACATAAGGGGGTAATATACATAGTAGTACAAGGTGATAATCATATTTCATCAGATAATAAGCCGAGTTACAAGGTAAGAGTTTTCAAAAAATTACGGGATTACTGGATTACTGAGTTTACAAAAGGTACCGGGAATTCTACATCCAGTCGAATTACATAGGTCCTCCGAAAGCATAATAAAGTACAAATTCAGCCTAAACTAATTGATCGCGCCCAAACGTTCGGTCGGTTTTTACACCGGTCGTTGGTCCAGCCGTCGAGGCGCGGATCAGGAAGTTTTAAATTTATAATAGTCGGGGGAGCCTAAACCTTCCGAATTACTTACTATTACTGGGTACGAATACCCGATATTAGTACGTGGTAAGGATGATCCAGGGTCGTTCCTCTCGACGGTAGAATTGAAACAGAGCTAGTTCTGATAAACTAATATTTAAGCTAGGATTTAGATAAGTGGATAGGTGGTTGTTTTTGGGTTTTCATCTATTAAACTATTAAAACTAATGAAACATAAAAGTAAAGGGGAGACTAGCATATATAACACCTAAACGATAACGAAGACGTGGTTCACCATGATTTAGGGTAGTGTATGATTGGGATGATGTTTATTTGGGGACACAATTAGGTAACAACATATAAACTACAGGTGTAAACACTAGGACCCTACTTCTTTAGTTCCGGTTCTAAATTAGTATGTCACTGAGTACCTAGGCTATCGTGAGTCTGATCAGACCAGGTTGCTCGACCCCCAACACTGCCCTTGTGACGGAACAGTGACCCTTCTTGGATTTTAATCTCCTGGGTGCATGAATAAGGTAACAAACTGCCTTTAAAGGAAATTCTGACCTTTCTTAACACCTAAGCCTAAATGTGTCATCTAAGTGTATGCTAGTTGTTAACTATGTTATTCTAAACTATATGTTAAGTAGGATTAGGTGGTTTAAGCATCTGACACTACAACTGAGTGTTTACTTTCATTTCAAAATCCCATTTTAATTTAATTGAGGAGCTCATTTACTTCTGTCATGAATTAGACCTTCCTTTACGATCAGGCGTTCATCCCTAGGAATACTTACGGTGTAATATGCATTAAGTATTTCCACAGCTATATAATTCTAATTATACTCACGGTGTATAATACTTCTATGGGTTTAGCATTTCCACATCTTATGTATCCTAGACCCTGTTCTAGAAGGGTGACTTCTAGGTAATTCATGATGAGATGGTCCTACGGCAGTTCCTTAGCTTCCACGTATTTGTACTCCACCATTGGTGTTTCCAACGCTATACGAAGTACAATGCCATTTTACAGGGTCTCATAGCTTCATAACGCAACAGAGATAACTATATCTACGTAGTATTCGGGTTTGCAAAATCCTATCCTAAGGCAATAGTCATGTGAAAGTCTGGAAAGGGTGATGAAAGCTAGGTCTATATTCATGATAAGTTTAGACAGATGACAAAGTATAACAACTCCCAATTATATAGATAACGAATTAATGTAACATCATCTATAACTATCTAAATCATGGCAAACATACAAGCAACTACTCACAAAGCATACCAGTAATCATTTCTAACATTAATAAACCACATACATCAAACAAGAACAATATGACAAATTAATATTAGAAAGGATAGATAATACCGATACGAAATGCGAGCAGAATAACACTTATATTTCTTCATAATATCCGAGCATTACATAAGCTAGCCTCTACGAACGTACTTACATAGCTATTCTAAAAGCGACGGATTCTCCCCCTAATCTTCCCACTAGTTTCTAGAGAGAGAAACTAGAGAGAGAGAGACTAGAGAGAGAACCTGTAACCTACTAATTCTCCTCTAACTCCTAAGAGTAGTGCTAGAGAGAGAAAGCTAAACTAGAGAGAGAAAGAAGAAAATGAGAGAATGAGGTGTGTGTTGATGGTGTAGAGTGTCTTCAAAATGATGAAATGAGGCTTGTATATATAGGCAAAGCACAACCGTATCCGTAGACCGTATCCAAACCTTCAAATGCACAACCGTATCGCAAACCCGAATAAAAACCTGATTTTTATCGCCCAAACGCACGATACGGTTGAGCTAGGGCAAATACGGGAGAACTAGAGCAAATACGGTTGAGCATAGGGTGAATACGGGAGAGCACAGGCCGTATACGGCTGTGCTAGGCCGTATACGGTCTAGCTAGGCCGTATACGGTCTTTGCTAGGCCGTATACGGTCTAGTTTGGCCGTATACGGTCTAGTTCTCCCGTATCCTGATTCCTCGGTTCTTCGTTTCTTCGTTTGGGCGTAATTTCTTCATCCGATGTCCGTTTTGAGCGTTCTTTATATCTCTAAAATCGTAATTGAAAAACGAAGACAATGAGATAAGTTAGAGGTCCTAACTCTATGTCTTACTCAAAAAGTGCTAGAATACGTTAACCGGAAGATTCAATGATTGTTTGTGCTCTATTTTACTCATTTTTAGGTTGTTTTTGTTGATTCTTGAAACATCGTCTATATTTTAGCCCTCTTGATGAAATGTGACATTTAAGTTCATATTCAAGTGTTTTCATTAATAATAGGGCTAAAATGGTGAGATAATGACGCACAAAAACATGACTTTTTGCGTGTCATCAAATATCCCACACTTAGACTTTGCTTGTCCTCAAGCAAAACTCAAAATTCTCACTTGCTTTTTAGGAAAAACATTTTGAAAACACGAGTTTTATTTTTGGGGTGAGTCAAAACGTATGAAAAAAAACCATCTCCATATACAAGCAACATATCCTGGAAATAAGAGAGAATAAGGTATTCCTTTCAGAGGCATAAAATGACTCTCTTAGGCATGCTTTCAATTCTCGCGATCTTGGAATATACATGACTAGGCGATCTCACAAGGTGGTCACTCAATTCACTCAAAAAGTGTTTCGGGTTACCTATCAATCTAATCAAACGAAATCGCTCATAAGCCAGTCATGCAACATCTATCGTCATAGGCTTGCTCGAGAATCATATCTCCACCACTTAGGTGAGGACGGTGCTAGCTATCCCAGGACATTCAGAGTGGGTTGTAATGGCAAGTGAGGGTTACGGGGTATGGATAAGTGGTAATTTTTAGTTGTTGTAAAGGGTTTTACTTTTCTTAGGACTTGCAAACTTTTGAAAAACATTATTTAAACAACCTTTTTAATGAAAACGGAAACGGATAACAGTAAGGGAAGAAGATAGCTATTTTGACTTCTATCTTTTGAAAATACACAAGGGAATTTATGTCTTTTACAAGAGCGGGAATTTTCGAGAGATTCGAAGCACTTAGCTTTATTCTATTTTCTTTTCTTTTTCTTTTGTTTCTATTTTTGGGCTTTTCTAAGGATTTTATTTTGTTTCTTTCTTTTGCCCTTTTGAAATCCTTTTCTTTCTTTCATCTTTTTCATCCTTTTGATGACTTTGCGTTTACTTGGTGTCAATTTTTCACACCATAAACTCTCATCTTTTGATCTTTATCAAGGGAACGCACGCGAGAGATTTTGAGTAAACACCAGTATTTGTGATTTGGAGTGAAAGCAAAAAGGACATTTAAATGACATTTTCCACAAGTTTAAAATTTCTAAGATAAGTTTTGGTGGGTGTGGAATAAATGGGTTAAGATAAAAAGGGTTTTGAAAGAAGCGAACAGGTTAAGGCTCAATAGGGTTAACTAAGCGGATCATCAACACTAAAGATGAGTGTTGGAAGGGTTTTGGGCTTGAAGAGATATGATAAAAAAGGGTTAAATCCTAAGGAATTTCAAGGTCATCTAACTGCACCTATACCGCGTACGGTACTCTACCAATGTGGTCTCGAAGTGCATACCAGGAGCAAGTTCTAATTCCGGATGCATGCATCGGCACACTCAAACAAACGAATAGTGAAGCATTAAAGATGAATGCTTATATTGGCTCAAGATACCTCACTGCAAGTTTTTGGGTTTGTTTGTGCCTAGCCATGCGATGCCCCTCTTAGATTATCATTTTAGACCTAAGAAATTCCTATCTTATTTACTCTTAATTTCCAAAATACCCTACTCATATATGAAAATGCTCCTTCTTAAGACATTTTAACTCAAAAAATTTTGAAAAATTTTAAGCAAAAGTGAGGTTTTTAAAATTGAGGAACATTTTCCGAGTTTGCTTTTGGAAATAAGAATCTAACCTAAGGTATTCTATACCGCTATCCCACACTTAGAGGAACATTGTCCCTAATGTTCTCTTGAGTTGAGAATTTACTGAAAGTATTATCCCACACTTAGAGTTTGAACATATCGGAAAATGCTTCTCAAGTGTTTGTTTTGGGCTGGAATCCCACACTTAGTGATAAGTTTAGGATATGGTATAGATTATTAAACGGTAAAGTAAAACAAATACGATCATAACAAAACAGAGATAAGAATGAGGAAACTCCCCTATACGGCTGTGAGCTGAGGATCAGAAAGATAGACTATGTCGGCACCAGTGTATGCTGGGTCAGAGTTCGTCTTCATAAAGTGCACTCAAGCTCATGCGGGATACTCTTCATTCAAACCATCCACCAACTTCTCTCAAAAATAGTTCAGACTAAAAGGATAGATTGTAGAAAATGAAGTGATAACATTGTCAGGAAGCAGGCAGAATCAACCAAGATGCACCAAATGCTTGATAGGGATAACGGACAAGGATCCTAATCATCGTGAGCCACTGATGTAACTTAACAGCTTATGATGATTTGAGAGTGCTGAATCCTATGGCCATAATCACCTATCACCAAAGATTTTCTCCGACGAACTGATGGAATGAATGTAATGTTGTTCTTGTTAGACGAGATCTCCAGCTTCCATTTCCATCCCGTCTTTAATCTCTTGATATCCAATCCTTGATCAGCTTATATTCCTAAGGTTTAGCAATGAATACTTTATAAGCTGGAAAATACTACTAGCGTTGCGGTGGTTCATGGTCCCCAATGGTGGTAAGGATAAGTGTGAATGGGTGGATGGGTGGGCGGATGTGGCTATGGTGATGGTGGTCCTGGGTTCCATGAAACGCCCTTCTAGCAACCAAGGATGTGGTAAGGTATGGTTGGATTATGGAATGTTGGGAACATATGGTGGATGTCGAGGTCATTTGCTCGATGAACAATTCCGAGAGAACCAGAATGTGTTCATCTTTTGTCTCCTGAAGATATATCATTTCCCATAATAAGCAATGCTCCAAAGTTTCCAAATCTAATGAATGCTAGTGCTCCCCTTGTCATTTCTCCATTATACTCTAAGATTCTCCATCCATAGGCGTCGGTCCCTGTCTGTTAGGCATTTGTACTAACAATAGAGCAGACAAATGTGATCTAATAGACATGTGATTATTCCCTAAGTCATGGATTCACTGGTTTTGCAAAGATTTTTAAAAGTGAATGTTTTTGAAAAACAAACCAATGTATGACTTCAAGTTTAATCACATGCTTAAAAGCGTCGACCGCCTATAATTTCATTTCAACACAAACAATAGATATGGAAATGCTAGAAGATTCAGTTAAATCAGGCAGCCAAGTATAAAGATTTCCAAAGCACATATTTTTAAACGAGTTCGAGCATAATACACATATTGACATACAAATCATGTTTATCAGATAAATCAATTAAAGATCCTATGTATGTTCACAGAAATATATGTAAGTACCTAAAATGCTCGAAATATGTGAGTGGGTGTGTATGATGACTAAGGCACCATAATTCTAGCAGGGTTCCATGTTTGCGAGTGAAAGGATGTTAAGAACTCTAGATAATGGTGAAATAGATTTTTCCAATGAAGTCCAAACAAGCGGGAGAAGGAAAGTTTCAGGGTTTTTAGCAAAAGATTGACATTAAAGTTTAACAACCATGACTTCAATGAATATGAAATTTATGTTCCAAGTCATTTTTTTGAAAACCTTTTCCTTTTTATTCACTTAAATTAAAGAAGACTTTTAAATATGCTTTTTAGGGTTTCATTTTCTACTTACTGAGGTTAGTTTACTACTATTACTACTACGTTAGACACGGGTTGCCTTCCGAGAAGCGCTTGTTTTTGTTCGAGTCTCGAGCCTGACTCTAGCTCTATTTCACAGAAGACCCTAGCGGCTTGCTTGCATCCATTAGTAGACACAAGTGGTAATATTATCACATACTTAGATAGTAAAAGCAGGTCATTCCTAGGGTATGTCCAATCAGATGAGAAGGTGCGTCGAAGTGAGTGATCTGTTTTACTTGAGGTATAATAAATCTCTCAACTTCTTGTACTTTCTCAGTTTGGATTTTCAGAATGGGCTGGTCAATGAGGTCCTCATCACTCCATGACGTATACGTCATTATGTAGTGGAGAGATGGTTTGTAGGACAACTTTGACGCATAACCCACCGTACTTCCTACGGTCTTTTGTTCGATGATAATGTTGTACTTTGGGCATGGAGGTGGGATAGTATCCGTTGGTGTCTCCATTCTTGTAACAACATCCTCAGCGACCATTTGGGTAGAAGGTTCAATTAGATCACTACTTAGAGTTGGTGCGTATTCCTCTAGTCCTTCTGAAGCTGAGTCTCCTGTGTAGATCTCCACCTCCGGGTTCTCCAATTCTAACTCCTCGTCTACCTCGCCGTACTCGTCACTCCAGCCGAAAGTTTCAAGTTGCATTGATACGGAAGGTTCTTCCAAGATGAACTCTTCGTTGGTCTCAGACGATGATAAGTTAAGAGTTAGTGGAAATGAGGATTCAGAAGGTTGTGTAGGTGAAGGAACTGAAGGAATGTTGCGACTAAACTCATAAGAGTGCAAGTCTGTGCTTAGTGAATTAGATGTGGATTGTGGGTTTAATTCGAATGATAAAGATTGAGATTGATGTTGAGTGGGGCTATAGGGATTTAATTGAGAATCTAAATGTCCTATGCCTAACATCGTATTTCCCTCACATTCTCCATCAAAGTGGGGAATACCACATACCTTACATCCAATTTGGAATTGTTGAGCAAGACTTTGCAATTGATCTTTTATCGTTTCTATCCAAGTGTTTAGTAAAGACGACATTTGAAGAAGGTTTAAGAATTATATTTGAGGTGAGAAGGAATTTTAATCTAAGCTAAGCTAAGGTAATCTAACTATGCTAATCTAACTAGGCTAATCTACGGGAAGATAATAAAAGGATCACTTAAAAACTAATTTATCTATACAAGCTCTAAATCGTACTACCGTCCCCGGCAGCGGCGCCAAAAACTTGATCGCGCCCAAACGGTCGGTAGGTTTTTACACCGGTCGTTGGTCCAGCCGTCGAGGCGCGGATCAGGAAGTTTTAAATTTATAATAGTCGGGGGAGCCTAAACCTTCCGAATTACTTACTATTACTGGGTACGAATACCCGATATTAGTACGTGGTAAGGATGATCCAGGGTCGTTCCTCTCGACGGTAGAATTGAAACAGAGCTAGTTCTGATAAACTAATATTTAAGCTAGGATTTAGATAAGTGGATAGGTGGTTGTTTTTGGGTTTTCATCTATTAAACTATTAAAACTAATGAAACATAAAAGTAAAGGGGAGACTAGTGTGACACTCCTCCAAATTAGGTATATAATTATACTTAATTACATGCATTTCTTACGCTAATTCCCTACGATTGTGTTAACATAAACTTTTGATGTGATGTGAGTCTAGCGAGCCCAAAACAATAATACATGAAGTATTACATAAATTGTAATTTATAAAATTACGCGATTTTTAGCTGAAAAGTTACCGAATACGCGTCCGAATGAATGCGACAAAATAAATAACGAAAGTCGGTGACAAAATATATAATTAATAATTCGATTATTAATTACGAGTGTTTATATATCTATAACATATAGATAAAGTGGTTCAAATATACGTTTAACATAAAACGTATTATAACACGAACAGAAACAATTCTAAAACGCGCATACGACGTCGAATCATAAAAATACAAATTTTCTCGTTCGTTTGGAAGAAGTTAGAACATTACTTCAAAATATGAAATCCTAAATTTACTGAAAATTGGCGCTCAATTAACTACGCGCAGTAAAATGTACAAAAATGTACAACTATCAAAAATAATGATAACCTCATTATTCTGAAAACATATTACGAACCAGGAGAGCATCTACAAAATAAAAATATAAAATGTTAAATTTTATATTGCTATAATTATACCCGTACTCGAGATTGGTGGGACAAAAATCCCACCAACCTACAATAATGCAGCAGACCGATTGATTTTAAACCCATACTCCCTCCATCTCCCTGTGATCATTCGGCAAAAACACACACACACAATTATTTCCATTTTCTTTCTCTCAAAACAAAGTAACAAGATCAGAGGTAAGCAACATCAGGAAGTGGAAGTGGAACAAATCCAGTGGCTTCACCATCATCATCATCAAACATTCATCATCATTCTCACCATTTTCATCTTTGTAAGAAAACCTATAATCTTTGATCTCTTTGTTTAAATTTCGATATATTACTTGTATATACATCATAAACTAGCTACATAACATTACAAATTTGAAGATTGATGAGTGATTCTTGAAAATGGTTTTAAAACCCAAAACTTCAAATACAAAATCGATACATGAAAACTAGTTAAAAAGAGTTGTTAAGTTGTTATAATGTTGTTGATTACTTATATAAACATTTGGTATTGAGGTAAAAACGATTTGGAACCAAGAAAATCGGGTTTGTGTTTTGCCCTGTTCGAACAGGTTCTGAGAACAGAATGAATCCGGCGGATTCATGATGAATCCGGCGGATTCCCCTATGAAACTCGCACACCCCGTAATCGGTTTAAACATCTGTGAACGAGTAAAAGACACGCTCGAATCCGGCGGATTCACCTAAATCCGGCGGATTCCCAAGCTTAATATGAACGTTTTGAAAACACAAAAATCCGGCGGATTCAACTAAATCCGGCGGATTCACTTAATATTGACCCGACCCGGCGGCTTGACCCGAAGATCCGGCAACACTTTTCTCATTAACGAGAATCCGGCGGATTCAAATAGAATCCGGCGGATTCACCTACTGGGCTGCCAATTGGGCTTTAGTCGCGAACTGGGCCGGACGTTTCTTGGGCTGAGACTTTGGGCTTGGACCAAGGTTTGAACAAATAAGTTACATTATTGCTAATGGGCCAACAAATCGGGCCTAGTCTAACAAACTACAAAACACATGACGATATAAAACGAGACAAACTATGATTACGGACATTGGACTTATTTAATTCGTACGAACAATAATATATATATGCGAGAACATATACATATGCAACTATATAAGTATATATGTATATATGCTTACACACTTTGGACGATTCGACAAACAAACATAACTTGGGAAAATAGTATTTATTTTCAAACAACAATCATCAACGACATACACAAACTTAAGAAATTGATAATTTCTTCAAACAAACGAACTATTAACGTAAGTAAAAGATAGTACTTATAGTTAATACATTATTGTGTATAGGTTGACTACGTTTGGGCTACGCTATCTTATCTCGCTAGCATTCACATCCGAGCACTCACAGTGAGTTCACAAACCCCTTTTCACTGTTTTAATGCTTTTAAAACTCGGGGTGGAAAACATAGAAATCGTATGTATAACTGCATGCGACAACTGCTTTAAATACTGTATGTATTTACTTGATTGTTTATGAAGGGGTACTTCATACTTGAACTATTTGTGAAAGGGTATTTCACACAACTATTTGAACTATGTTTTACGAAAGGTTTTCATAACTATTTTGGGAATTTAGGCAACGAATCTTGGTACAGATCTAGGCTGAACGATGTAGTGCATAAAAGACCTTATGGCTACAGACTATAACCATTAGCTAGGTGACTCTAGCCACTGAGTATACGGATAGTACTATCGCCGTGACGACCCTCCTACGGATTTAGGAGCGTATACTTAATTGTCCAGCATGGCAAACAACAACAGATTAGGGTTGTGGTTTGGTTATAGGGTTAGATCGGGTTACCTTACTTGACAGGTTTAGCTCACCTTTCAAGGGATCACCGTCTAAATATTCCCACGTACACAAAACTACTGTTTAGGAAGTGATTTTCCTACATATACTATTTTGGAAATGTTAATCTTTATTTAGGTTAACCTGTGTTTCCTACTGATAACTGATTTAGGAAATGTTATTTGATTAATAACTTGTGTTTCCTATTACAACTACAACTGAATTGGGAAATGTTATTTATTAATAACTTGGGTTTCCTACTTGATAAACAACACTTATTTGGAAATGTTATTCTTAAATGATTAACTTGTGTTTCCTACATAACGAACAAACCTGTGAATTCACTCAACAATTTTGTTGACGTTTTACTCTATGTTTTTCAGGGAATTAGCAGCGTAAGTAAGATCTGCATGCATATCAGGACGGACTACCCTGGACTTGTTAGGATGCCACTACTTTTGGGACACTTGGATTTCCTCTGTATAACTGCGATTACTGCAGTCATACCTATGAAATCTACTTTTGTTATTATGTATTTTATGAAATACTGATTTCAACCACTACTATTACTGTTACTACTTTTCAAGTGGTAATCTTTTGTAAAACTTTAACTAATGGCATCTTAATCTATTTCGTTCTGCGATAATCATATGCTCTGAGTATGTATGTAACTGTTGGTTGTTTTACTGCTCACACCCCCGCCACGTCACTAAGCTTCCGCAAATCACTCTACGTAATTGTAATTACCGTTTGGCGGGGTGTGACAGACTTGGTATCAGAGCCATTGGTTATAGCGAACTAGAAGTCTTTAGGTGACTGAAAACCTTAGAGACCTAGACTATAGCCTTGGCTAGAACATTTGTGCATTCATGCATACATACTTTGCATACATCTAACATACGACTGACACGCCGCACCCAATTTCTTTTGTCACAGTATGTCTAGTCAATCACTTTACCATGTCTATGCTTCGGATGAAGAGCCGACCGAGGCTACTTTTGAGGGTCCCGCGATCACTGTAGAGGATGAGTCATCCGTTCATGTGAGAGCCATGTCTGATGACACTAGCGATGCTTACTTAGTACCACCTCCGACCGCACCTGTGGTCACTCCTACCCCTACACCACCTGTTGCGAGTACCTCTCGTGTGCCTGTACCTAGGATGACAGCTAGGATCTGTGTTCGGGATTTTCCCAGGGGACCACTCGCGCCGCGCGATAAGGCGCCAGTGACTGAGTCTGAGGTTCCAGTTGTCGAGCCGCCACAGAAGAGGCTCCGACCTTCTCATCTGGACTGGATGCCTCGAGTATTGAGAGAGTGGAGATCATTAGAGGGTATTCCCTCGACCTTTGAGTTTGGAGAGTCCTCCCACTCACCACCATCTGCATATCTCACTGGTGAGCCTCTGGAGCTCACTGTGCCTACCCTTGTGGCTGTGGTTCACACCATGTTTAGGATATCATCTAGCAGGAGCAGAGATTTGATGGAGCTACTGAGTGATGCCTCCCGCACTGACATGGATATGGCTATGCTCCATCAGAGGATGGATTTTGTGGAGACTCACCGTCTGACAGACTGGCAGAGTCTAGCATCCACCCGTGCACGCGTTGCAGCTTTAGAGAGGCGTGCTAGGGTGTCAGAGATTGTAGCTAGTGTTTGTGTGATGACTGCAGCAGTGATGGTTGCGGTTAGGATGTATGTACCCTGGTTCCGTTAGGACTGTGTATGGCGGTTGTGCCTACACCATATTAGACTATTTCTTTTGGGGAAATATATGTATGTATTAGTTATGGACTAGCGATATGTTGGATGGAACGTTGTTAGTAGTATGGGTATATGTATAGGAAACCCATCATCTTTTGTATAACGCTAACCATCGATGGATATATTAGAAATTCCATCTCATTTTGTACTAAACTCATGTAACAGCGTTATGATCTTTAATATATAATGTATGCTTGGTTTACGTCTCGTATTCATTATGATTATTATCAACCATGTTATTTCCTCTTACAACTGTCGACTTGTGATTAAACCTATACTTTATCGACAACTTTGTGATCAACTCTTGTAAACCCTGAAACATTTTACAGCTTGATGATTGATTATTCTTGAGAACCTCTAAAATTTACAGTGTTAAACGACAATGAAAAGAAATATGTATTGGACATTATATAATGACGCCTGGCCAACGTGATTATATTATGCTAGATACATGTGGGTGTTTCAAAGTTGTATGGCACGTGTTGTAAAATTCTATTCATTCATCTTTTCATGTCATTCATTTCTATCAAATGTGAATCTTTGATCTATTCACATTCAATATCTCAACATTAACACTCTGCATTTTATTCATCGCAGAGCTGAATCATGCCTCCCAAACGACGAGTCACTAGGAACAGTCAAAAGACGACTACGCCTCCACCACCACCACCACCTACTGAAACCACTGAACAAATGATCGCACGAAGAATAGCTGAAGGTATTGCTGAATATGAGGCAAGCCGTAATCGCGAACCCGTAGTGAACAACAGTGGATCTACCCCTGTTAATACTGAGACAACCGTGAATGCTCGCAAAGGGTGTTCATACAAAACATTTCAGGCTTGTAAGCCGATTTCTTTTCGGGGCACCGAGGGTGCAATTGGTATGATTCATTGGATAGAGAAAACTGAATCAGTATTGGACATTAGTGACTGTGCACCTGACTGTATGGTGAAGTATGCTACTTGCACTTTGGCTGACAAAGCGCTCACTTGGTGGAACAGTCAGATCCAATCACTTGGTCGACCAGCTGCTTATTCAATGTCATGGGGAACATTTAAAAATTTGATGTTGGAGGAATTCTGTCCTCGCAGTGAGATGCAGAAAATAGAAACAGAATTGTGGAACATCACCATGATTGGTGCTGATATTACTGGGTACACCACTAAGTTTCAGGAACTTGCACGTCTAGTGCCACATATGGTACACCCGAGTATAAGCGTATTGAGCGCTACATATTTGGTCTAGTACCACAAATCCGCAGTCTAGTGACATCATCTAAACCGGACACTTTCAGGAGTGCTGTTACTCTAGCACAAAGTTTGACCGATGAGGCAGTCAGGATGGGAAATCTGACTAAGAAAGCTGTGTCGGGAAAAAGTGAACCGAACAGTACTGATGTTAGTAGTTCTGGTGGTGCAAAGCGAAAGTGGAACGGTAGTGGTGCTGATCGCCAAGGTCAGCAAAACAAGAAACATTCTGGAAATGCGAAAGCATATGTTGCCACTACTACCGAATCGAAACCATACCTGGGTAACAAACCCAAATGTGGTAAGTGTAACCGACACCACGAAGGTGGGTGTGTGTATTGTGGAAACTGTAGGGCATGGGGACATAGAACCCGAGAATGCAAAACTAACCCTCCCCCACGGGCAAACACTGAGCGTCAAAACCAGGGATGTTTTGAATGTGGTGAGCAAGGGCACTACCGCAACCGATGCCCTAAGCTCAACAACAACAATCAAAACCGCAACAACAACAACAACCGCGGTAACAACAATAACCGAGCCGACAACATCAACAATCAACCGGCTCAAGGAAGGGCATTTGTGATTGGGGCACAAGAGGCACGCCAGGACCCTAACACCGTCACTGGTACGTTTCTTGTAAACAATCATTATGTCTCTGTGTTAATTGATTCGGGTGCTGATTTAAGTTTTGTGTCTACTGAATTTAGACCACTATTAGAACTTGAATCCCGTAAGTTAGACAACAAGTATACCATAGAATTAGCCGATGGTGAGTTGATCGAATCAGGAGAAATAGTACCGGGATGTACCTTGGAGTTAGAAGGTCATCTCTTCGAAATAGACTTACTACCGGTTAAGTTGGGAAGTTTTGACGTTGTAGTCGGTATGGATTGGTTATCTAAGAACCGTGCTGAGATCATATGTCATGATAAACTGGTACGATTACCACTGTCAACAGGAGAAACACTTGTGGTTCAAGGTGAGAAACGAAAGAGTGCTACTAAAATGATTTCGTGTTTGAAGGCCAGTAAGTATCTTGAAAGGGGTACCAAGCATTTCTGGCACACATTGTAGAAAAAGAAAACCGAGGAGCGACGTATAGACGATGTGCCCATTGTACGCGACTATCCAGGAGTGTTCCCTGATGAGTTGCCGGGATTGCCACCCCCACGACAAGTTGAGTTTCACATTGACCTGGTGCCAGGAGCCGCACCTATCGCACGTGCACCTTATCGTCTAGCTCCCTCGGAAATGCAAGAGCTATCTACACAACTGCAGGAACTTCTAGATTTGGGATTCATCCGTCCGAGCTTTTCACCTTGGGGAGCTCCGGTCCTATTTGTCAAGAAAAAGGATGGATCTATGCGGATGTGCATCGATTACCGAGAACTGAACAAAGTAACTATCAAGAACCGATACCCGTTACCACGCATTGACGATCTGTTTGATCAACTGCAAGGGTCAAGTTATTATTCAAAAATTGACCTACGATCTGGTTACCATCAACTTAAGGTACGAGAAGAGGATGTACCGAAAACTGCGTTTAGGACTCGTTACGGTCACTACGAGTTTCTAGTCATGCCTTTTGGGCTGACCAACGCACCAGCAATATTCATGGATTTGATGAACAGAGTGTGCAAACCCTATTTGGATAAATTCGTCATTGTGTTTATTGACGACATCTTGGTATACTCACGATCGAAAGAGGATCACGAGCAACATCTGAAGCTTGTTCTCGAACTACTACAAAAAGAGAAGCTTTATGCAAAGTTCTCTAAGTGCGAATTTTGGATACGAGAGGTTCAATTCCTTGGTCATGAGATAAATGACAAGGGAATTCATGTAGACCCATCCAAAATTGAGGCAATCAACAATTGGGAAGCACCGAAAACCCCAACTGAAGTACGACAATTTCTTGGTCTAGCTGGCTATTACAGGCGATTCATCGCAAACTTTTCAAAGATAGCCCAGCCACTTACCACATTAACTCAAAAAGACAAGAAATTTGAGTGGAATGAGAAACAAGAGAATGCATTCCAACTACTAAAGCAGAAACTGAGCAGCGCACCCATACTATCATTACCCGAAGGAGTAGATAACTTTGTTGTTTACTGTGATGCCTCGCATCAGGGATTGGGTTGCGTACTGATGCAAAATGAAAAGGTCATTGCTTATGCATCACGACAACTAAAAGTGCATGAGAAAAACTATACGACTCATGATTTGGAATTAGGAGCCGTTGTTTTTGCACTGAAGATCTGGAGACACTACCTATACGGTACAAAGTGTACGATCTTCACCGATCATAAAAGCCTACAACATATATTCGACCAGAAAGAACTTAACATGAGACAACGACGTTGGGTCGAATTACTTAACGATTACGACTGTGAAATAAAGTATCACCCGGGTAAAGCTAACGTGGTAGCCGATGCCCTGAGTCGTAAAGAACGAATCAAACCTCGAAGAGTTCGAGCCTTGGGATTATCAATCCACTCGAATCTTATTACTCAAATTCGTGAAGCCCAAGAACTTGCTTTCACTCCCGAACGTCTTAAGGATGAATCCTTGAAGGGAATGGAAAAACAACTTGAGAAAAAGGACAACGAGGTGTTGTACTTCATGAACCGAATTTGGGTACCATGCGTAGATGAGTTACACAAGCTGATTTTGGACGAGGCACATAAGTCCAACTACTCGATACATCCTGGTGCAGACAAGATGTACCAGGACTTGAAAGGCTTTTACTGGTGGCCTGGAATGAAACGTGACATTTCCACCTACGTGAGCAAATGTTTAACTTGCTCGAAGGTAAAGGTTGAATACCAAAAGCCGTCTGGACTTTTGCAACAGCCTGAGTTGCCCAAATGGAAATGGGAGCAGATAACAATGGACTTCATTACGAAGTTACCTAGAACGGCATCGGGAGCAAATGCCAAATGGGTGATTGTCGATCGATTGACGAAATCAGCCCACTTTCTAGCTATTAAGGAAACGGATGGAATGGAGAAACTAGCTAAAATCTATATTAAAGAGATTGTTTCTCGGCATGGTGTGCCACTATCCATTATCTCTGATAGAGATGCGCGATTCACTTCTCGCTTTTGGCAAACATTACAACAGGCAATGGGTACTCGACTTGATATGAGTACTGCCTATCACCCGCAGACTGACGGCCAAAGTGAGCGAACAATACAGACTCTCGAAGACTTGTTGAGAGCATGTGTGATAGACTTTGGAGGTTACTGGGATACTCACCTACCTCTAGCTGAATTCTCTTACAACAATAGTTATCACACGAGTATACAGATGGCACCATTTGAGGCGTTATATGGACGCAAGTGCCGATCACCACTCTGTTGGGCAGAGTTAGACGACAGACAACTATCTGGACCCGAACTTGTCCAGGAAACCACTGACAAAATAACTCAAGTATTGAGCCGACTGAAAGCGGCACGAGATCGACAAAAGAGTTACGCTGATAACCGCCGTAAACCTCTTGAGTTTCAAGTAGGAGACAAGGTCCTACTCAAAGTATCTCCCTGGAAAGGAGTAGCACGATTTGGAAAACGAGGAAAGCTGAACCCACGATACATCGGACCATTTGAAATCCTTGCTAGGATTGGTCCTGTCGCTTACAAGCTCAAACTACCACAAGAGCTTAGTAGCATACACGATACTTTCCACGTTAGCAACCTCAAAAAGTGTCTTTCTGATGAAACACTTATCATTCCTCCTGACGAAGTCTTCATTGACTCAAAACTTAACTTTGTGGAGGAACCTGTTGAAGTAATGGATTCTAAAACGCAGAAACTTCGACACAAACGAATCAAACTGGTTAAAGTTCGTTGGAACTCGAAACATGGCCCAGAGTTTACCTGGGAACGAGAAGATGAAATACGAAAGAAATACCCTAACCTATTTGAGAGCGTGACCGAGACTCACGGCTCGACTTAAATCTCGGGACGAGATTTCACTAACGGGGGGAGAATGTGACACTCCTCCAAATTAGGTATATAATTATACTTAATTACATGCATTTCTTACGCTAATTCCCTACGATTGTGTTAACATAAACTTTTGATGTGATGTGAGTCTAGCGAGCCCAAAACAATAATACATGAAGTATTACATAAATTGTAATTTATAAAATTACGCGATTTTTAGCTGAAAAGTTACCGAATACGCGTCCGAATGAATGCGACAAAATAAATAACGAAAGTCGGTGACAAAATATATAATTAATAATTCGATTATTAATTACGAGTGTTTATATATCTATAACATATAGATAAAGTGGTTCAAATATACGTTTAACATAAAACGTATTATAACACGAACAGAAACAATTCTAAAACGCGCATACGACGTCGAATTATAAAAATACAATTTTTCTCGTTCGTTTGGAAGAAGTTAGAACATTACTTCAAAATATGAAATCCTAAATTTACTGAAAATTGGCGCTCAATTAACTACGCGCAGTAAAATGTACAAAAATGTACAACTATCAAAAATAATGATAACCTCATTATTCTGAAAACATATTACGAACCAGGAGAGCATCTACAAAATAAAAATATAAAATGTTAAATTTTATATTGCTATAATTATACCCGTACTCGAGATTGGTGGGACAAAAATCCCACCAACCTACAATAATGCAGCAGACCGATTGATTTTAAACCCATACTCCCTCCATCTCCCTGTGATCATTCGGCAAAAACACACACACACAATTATTTCCATTTTCTTTCTCTCAAAACAAAGTAACAAGATCAGAGGTAAGCAACATCAGGAAGTGGAAGTGGAACAAATCCAGTGGCTTCACCATCATCATCATCAAACATTCATCATCATTCTCACCATTTTCATCTTTGTAAGAAAACCTATAATCTTTGATCTCTTTGTTTAAATTTCGATATATTACTTGTATATACATCATAAACTAGCTACATAACATTACAAATTTGAAGATTGATGAGTGATTCTTGAAAATGGTTTTAAAACCCAAAACTTCAAATACAAAATCGATACATGAAAACTAGTTAAAAAGAGTTGTTAAGTTGTTATAATGTTGTTGATTACTTATATAAACATTTGGTATTGAGGTAAAAACGATTTGGAACCAAGAAAATCGGGTTTGTGTTTTGCCCTGTTCGAACAGGTTCTGAGAACAGAATGAATCCGGCGGATTCATGATGAATCCGGCGGATTCCCCTATGAAACTCGCACACCCCGTAATCGGTTTAAACATCTGTGAACGAGTAAAAGACACGCTCGAATCCGGCGGATTCACCTAAATCCGGCGGATTCCCAAGCTTAATATGAACGTTTTGAAAACACAAAAATCCGGCGGATTCAACTAAATCCGGCGGATTCACTTAATATTGACCCGACCCGGCGGCTTGACCCGAAGATCCGGCAACACTTTTCTCATTAACGAGAATCCGGCGGATTCAAATAGAATCCGGCGGATTCACCTACTGGGCTGCCAATTGGGCTTTAGTCGCGAACTGGGCCGGACGTTTCTTGGGCTGAGACTTTGGGCTTGGACCAAGGTTTGAACAAATAAGTTACATTATTGCTAATGGGCCAACAAATCGGGCCTAGTCTAACAAACTACAAAACACATGACGATATAAAACGAGACAAACTATGATTACGGACATTGGACTTATTTAATTCGTACGAACAATAATATATATATGCGAGAACATATACATATGCAACTATATAAGTATATATGTATATATGCTTACACACTTTGGACGATTCGACAAACAAACATAACTTGGGAAAATAGTATTTATTTTCAAACAACAATCATCAACGACATACACAAACTTAAGAAATTGATAATTTCTTCAAACAAACGAACTATTAACGTAAGTAAAAGATAGTACTTATAGTTAATACATTATTGTGTATAGGTTGACTACGTTTGGGCTACGCTATCTTATCTCGCTAGCATTCACATCCGAGCACTCACAGTGAGTTCACAAACCCCTTTTCACTGTTTTAATGCTTTTAAAACTCGGGGTGGAAAACATAGAAATCGTATGTATAACTGCATGCGACAACTGCTTTAAATACTGTATGTATTTACTTGATTGTTTATGAAGGGGTACTTCATACTTGAACTATTTGTGAAAGGGTATTTCACACAACTATTTGAACTATGTTTTACGAAAGGTTTTCATAACTATTTTGGGAATTTAGGCAACGAATCTTGGTACAGATCTAGGCTGAACGATGTAGTGCATAAAAGACCTTATGGCTACAGACTATAACCATTAGCTAGGTGACTCTAGCCACTGAGTATACGGATAGTACTATCGCCGTGACGACCCTCCTACGGATTTAGGAGCGTATACTTAATTGTCCAGCATGGCAAACAACAACAGATTAGGGTTGTGGTTTGGTTATAGGGTTAGATCGGGTTACCTTACTTGACAGGTTTAGCTCACCTTTCAAGGGATCACCGTCTAAATATTCCCACGTACACAAAACTACTGTTTAGGAAGTGATTTTCCTACATATACTATTTTGGAAATGTTAATCTTTATTTAGGTTAACCTGTGTTTCCTACTGATAACTGATTTAGGAAATGTTATTTGATTAATAACTTGTGTTTCCTATTACAACTACAACTGAATTGGGAAATGTTATTTATTAATAACTTGGGTTTCCTACTTGATAAACAACACTTATTTGGAAATGTTATTCTTAAATGATTAACTTGTGTTTCCTACATAACGAACAAACCTGTGAATTCACTCAACAATTTTGTTGACGTTTTACTCTATGTTTTTCAGGGAATTAGCAGCGTAAGTAAGATCTGCATGCATATCAGGACGGACTACCCTGGACTTGTTAGGATGCCACTACTTTTGGGACACTTGGATTTCCTCTGTATAACTGCGATTACTGCAGTCATATCTATGAAATCTACTTTTGTTATTATGTATTTTATGAAATACTGATTTCAACCACTACTATTACTGTTACTACTTTTCAAGTGGTAATCTTTTGTAAAACTTTAACTAATGGCATCTTAATCTATTTCGTTCTGCGATAATCATATGCTCTGAGTATGTATGTAACTGTTGGTTGTTTTACTGCTCACACCCCCGCCACGTCACTAAGCTTCCGCAAATCACTCTACGTAATTGTAATTACCGTTTGGCGGGGTGTGACAACTAGCATATATAACACCTAAACGATAACGAAGACGTGGTTCACCATGATTTAGGGTAGTGTATGATTGGGATGATGTTTATTTGGGGACACAATTAGGTAACAACATATAAACTACAGGTGTAAACACTAGGACCCTACTTCTTTAGTTCTGGTTCTAAATTAGTATGTCACTGAGTACCTAGGCTATCGTGAGTCTGATCAGACCAGGTTGCTCGACCCCCAACACTGCCCTTGTGACAGAACAGTGACCCTTCTTGGATTTTAATCTCTTGGGTGCATGAATAAGGTAACAAACTGCCTTTAAAGGATATTCTGACCTTTCTTAACACCTAAGCCTAAATGTGTCATCTAAGTGTATGCTAGTTGTTAACTATGTTATTCTAAACTATCTGTTAAGTAGGATTAGGTGGTTTAAGCATCTGACACTACAACTGAGTGTTTACTTTCATTTCAAAATCCCATTTTAATTTAATTGAGGAGCTCATTTACTTCTGTCATGAATTAGACCCTCCTTTACGATCAGGCGTTCATCCCTAGGAATACTTACGGTGTAATATGCATTAAGTATTTCCACAGCTATATAATTCTAATTATACTCACGGTGTATAATACTTCTATGGGTTTAGCATTTCCACATCTTATGTATCCTAGACCCTGTTCTAGAAGGGTGACTTCTAGGTAATTCATGATGAGATGGTCCTACGGCAGTTCCTTAGCTTCCACGTATTTGTACTCCACCATTGGTGTTTCCAACGCTATACGAAGTACAGTGCCATTTTACAGGGTCTCATAGCTTCATACCGCAACAGAGATAACTATATCTACGTAGTATTCGGGTTTGCAAAATCCTATCCTAAGGCAATAGTCATGTGAAAGTCTGGAAAGGGTGATGAAAGCTAGGTCTATATTCATGATAAGTTTAGACAGATGACAAAGTATAACAACTCCCAATTATATAGATAACGAATTAATGTAACATCATCTATAACTATCTAAATCATGGCAAACATACAAGCAACTACTCACAAAGCATATCAGTAATCATTTCTAACATTAATAAACCACATACATCAAACAAGAACAATATGACAAATTAATATTAGAAAGGATAGATAATACCGATACGAAATGCAAGCAGAATAACACTTATATTTCTTCATAATATCCGAGCATTACATAAGCTAGCCTCTACGAACGTACTTACATAGCTATTCTAAAAGCGACGGATTATCCCCCTAATCTTCCCACTAGTTTCTAGAGAGAGAAACTAGAGAGAGAGAGACTAGAGAGAGAACCTGTAACCTACTAATTCTCCTCTAACTCCTAAGAGTAGTGCTAGAGAGAGAATGCTAAACTAGAGAGAGAAAGAAGAAAATGAGAGAATGAGGTGTGTGTTGATGGTGTAGAGTGTCTTCAAAATGATGAAATGAGGCTTGTATATATAGGCAACGCACAACCGTATCCGTAGACCGTATCCAAACCTTCAAATGCACAACCGTATCGCAAACCCAAATAAAAACCTGATTTTTATCGCCCAAACGCACGATACGGTTGAGCTAGGGCAAATACGGGAGAACTGGAGCAAATACGGTTGAGCATAGGGTGAATACGGGAGAGCACAGGCCGTATACGGCTGTGCTAGGCCGTATACGGTCTAGCTAGGCCATATACGGTCTGTGCTAGGCCGTATACAGTCTAGTTTGGCCGTATACGGTCTAGTTCTCCCGTATCCTGATTCCTCGGTTCTTCGTTTCTTCGTTTGGGCGTAATTTCTTCATCCGATGTCCGTTTTGAGCGTTCTTTATATCCCTGAAATCGTAATTGAAAAACGAAGACAATGAGATAAGTTAAAGGTCCTAACTCTATGTCTTGCTCAAAAAGTGCTAGAATACGTTAACCGGAAGATTCAATGATTGTTTGTGCTCTATTTTACTCATTTTTAGGTTGTTTTTGTTGATTCTTGAAACATCGTCTATATTTTAGCCCTCTTGATGAAATGTGACATTTAAGTTCATATTCAAGTGTTTTCATTAATAATAGGGCTAAAATGGTGAGATAATGACGCACAAAAACATGACTTTTTGCGTGTCATCAAATATCCCACACTTAGACTTTGCTTGTCCTCAAGCAAAACTCAAAATTCTCACTTGCTTTTTAGGAAAAACATTTTGAAAACACGAGTTTTATTTTTGGGGTGAGTCAAAACGTATGAAAAACAACCATCTCCATATACAAGCAACATATCCTGGAAATAAAAGAGAATAAGGTATTCCTTTCAGAGGCATAAAATGACTCTCTTAGGCATGCTTTCAATTCTCGCGATCTTGGAATATACATGAATAGGCGATCTCACAAGGTGGTCACTCAATTCACTCAAAAAGTGTTTCGGGTTACCTATCAATCTAATCAAACGAAATCGCTCATAAGCCAGTCATGCAACATCCATCATCATAGGCTTGCTCGAGAATCATATCTCCACCACTTAGGTGAGGACGGTGCTAGCTATCCCAGGACATTCAGAGTGGGTTGTAATGGCAAGTGAGGGTTACAGGGTATGGATAAGTGGTAATTTTAAGTTGTTGTAAAGGGTTTTGCTTATCTTAGGACTTCCAAACTTTTAAAAAACATTATTTAAACAACCTTTTTAATGAAAACGGAAACGGATAACAGTAAGGGAAGAAGATAGCTATTTTGACTTCTATCTTTTGAAAATACACAAGGGAATTTATGTCTTTTACAAGAGCGGGAATTTTCGAGAGATTCGAAGCACTTAGCTTTATTCTATTTTCTTTTCTTTTTCTTTTGTTTCTATTTTTGGGCTTTTCTAAGGATTTTACTTTGTTTCTTTCTTTTGCCCTTTTGAAATCCTTTTCTTTCTTTCATCTTTTTCATCCTTTTGATGACTTTGCGTTTACTTGGTGTCAATTTTTCACACCATAAACTCTCATCTTTTGATCTTTATCAAGGGAACGCACGCAAGAGATTTTGAGTAAACACCAGTATTTGTGATTTGGAGTGAAAGCAAACAGGACATTTAAATGACATTTTCCACAAGTTTAAAATTTCTAAGATAAGTTTTGGTGGGTGTGGAATAAATGGGTTAAGATAAAAAGGGTTTTGAAAGAAGCGAACAGGTTAAGGCTCAATAGGGTTAACTAAGCGGATCATCAACACTAAAGATGAGTGTTGGAAGGGTTTTGGGCTTGAAGAGATATGATAAAAAAGGGTTAAATCCTAAGGAATGTCAAGGTCATCTAACTGCACCTATACCGCGTACGGTACTCTACCAATGTGGTCTCGAAGTGCATACCAGGAGCAAGTTCTAATTCCGGATGCATGCATCGGCACACTCAAACAAACGAATAGTGAAGCATTAAAGATGAATGCTTATATTGGCTCAAGATACCTCACTGCAAGTTTTTGGGTTTGTTTGTGCCTAGCCATGCGATGCCCCTCTTAGATTATCATTTTAGACCTAAGAAATTCCTATCTTATTTACTCTTAATTTCCAAAATACCCTACTCATATATGAAAATGCTCCTTCTTAAGACATTTTAACTCAAAAAATTTTGAAAAATTTTAAGCAAAAGTGAGGTTTTTAAAATTGAGGAACATTTTCCGAGTTTGCTTTTGGAAATAAGAATCTAACCTAAGGTATTCTATACCACTATCCCACACTTAGAGGAACATTGTCCCTAATGTTCTCTTGAGTTGAGAATTTACTGAAAGTATTATCCCACACTTAGAGTTTGAACATATCGGAAAATGCTTCTCAAGTGTTTGTTTTGGGCTGGAATCCCACACTTAGTGATAAGTTTAGGATATGGTATAGATTATTAAATGTTAAAGTAAAACAAATACGATCATAACAAAACAGAGATAAGAACGAGGAAACTCCCCTATACGGCTGTGAGCTGATGATCAGAAAGATAGACTATGTCGGCACCAGTGTATGCTGGGTCAGAGTTCGTCTTCATAAAGTGCACTCAAGCTCATGCGGGATACTCTTCATTCAAACCATCCACCAACTTCTCTCAAAAATAGTTCAGACTAAAAGGATAGATTGTAGAAAATGAGGTGATAACATTGTCAGGAAGCAGGCAGAATCAACCAAGATGCACCAAATGCTTGATAGGGATAACGGACAAGGATCCTAATCATCGTGAGCCACTGATGTAACTTAACAGCTTATGATGATTTGAGAGTGCTGAATCCTATGGCCATAATCACCTATCACCAAAGATTTTCTCCGACGAACTGATGGAATGAATGTAATGTTGTTCTTGTTAGACGAGATCTCCAGCTTCCATTTCCATCCCGTCTTTAATCTCTTGATATCCAATCCTTGATCAGCTTATATTCCTAAGGTTTAGCAATGAATACTTTATAAGCTGGAAAATACTACTAGCGTTGCGGTGGTTCATGGTCCCCAATGGTGGTAACGATAAGTGTGAATGGGTGGATGGGTGGGCGGATGTGGCTATGGTGATGGTGGTCCTGGGTTCCATGAAACGCCCTTCTAGCAACCAAGGATGTGGTACGGTATGGTTGGATTATGGAATGTTGGGAACATATGGTGGATGTCGAGGTCATTTGCTCGATGAACAATTCCGAGAGAACCAGAATGTGTTCATCTTTTGTCTCCTGAAGATATATCATTTCCCATAATAAGCAATGCTCCAAAGTGTACTGTCTGATGAAGAAGAAGCAATGATTTGTTTAGACAAGGAGTACTGTCTGATGGCTAATGACACTGAACTTCTTGGAGACATCAAAGAAGTCACTCCTAAATGTCCAGCATCTGAATGGGATCCTGAAACTCTTTACAAGGTACATTGCTTTAAAACATATACAGCTGCTAAAAAAGATAATGTCTTTGAGTCTTTGATAGTTGACTTATCAAATGCTCATGATATTCAAAGAGGGCAGAAACGTAAAATTTGTGACTTACAATCCAAACTTAATGATCAAAATGAAAATGAGTCAAAGTTGAAGAAATTAAAACTTGATCTTGATGCACAAATTCATGCTAATCAAGTGTGTGTTCAAGAAAAAGTTAAGTTTGAAAGACAATTTCAACAGCTTAAAAAAGTCATGGAATTTTGGTGTAAGTCAAATGATAAAGTCAATCACTGTGTAAATAATCAAATTCCAAAACAAGTCAAAGCTATTTTGGGAGGAGATTATGAATATGCTGCATCCCTCGCTGATTCAACAATGGTTGACCCTGTTTTTGATCCCAATGGTAATTTTTCAGAAGCTGTATTTGAACCCATCTCCATCTTCAGTGAGCCACGACCAAACTATTTTACTAAAAGCAAGTTGGTCACTGAAGACACTGATGTCTTAAATGATAACAATGAGATAAATGTTTTAAAAACTGTCAAATCATCAGTAACTTCACATCTCATCAAAACCATTGCTGATAATCAAACAATCATCAGCAACTTCACTGACACTATATCTGTCACTGAGACAACCTCCATCAGTGACCTAAAGTCAAAGATGCAAGAAGTAACAATCAGCAAGAAAAGTTGTGTGATTGTGTCAGATCAGCAACTTAAAAAGAAGAAAGCCAAAAAGACCGGCTATTTGAACAAAAAGTGTTATAAATGTGGCAACAGGCAACATGTGTCATCTGAATGTTCGGTTAGACCTTTTGAAAAACAAAACATCATCAGTGAACATTCAGATACGGTTTATTCAAATAAGTGGAAGCCAAAACCAGCGCTTGGTCACTATGAACCTATCTTTGGATGGGTTCATCAACTGGACTAACCATATAGTTCATATTGTCTCATGAGTATTTATTATGTTGTCATACTTGTTTTATATCAGTGACTTAATTTCTTCTAAGCTGATTTTGTTAGTATTCTAAGTTGTAACTTAATCAGTGACGAAGCAATCTAATGATATGTTATACAACTTATATACAACATAATCTCTACTCATGATTTAAAAAAAAAAAAAAAAAGGTTTTATATATAAATATTCAAGAATAATAATCTTTTCTCTTTATTTATAAAATGATCACATCTCTATGGTTTATTCAGTATTCTAAGTTGTGTTTAAACCAGCGAGACTACATCCTTGCCTAAATAAAGAAACAAGATTATTATTCTTGACCATTTTTGTGGTAAATCAAGAAATTGGTTATGTATCTTCAGTAACTTTCAAACTCACTGAAGATATCATTTAATGGTGATTTTCAATCAACAAAACATTCGTTATATTTAGTACATTGTGTATTTAACTTAACGGATTTCAAAATTAAATGTTTTATGGTATATCGGAAAAATCGCGCGTTTCTGACACTCTCTTTCCTACGTCAGCGTACTTTTTCCGGCACACCACTCCCATCACCATTAATGCCACCACGCACCACCATCATAACCCTCTCCACCTCTACATCTTCCACCATGACTGCCCACGTTGTTTTCATCTCAGCCACACGATCATTGGTAAAGTGTACTATTTAAACCTACAAATCAGCAACTTGTCATCTTTTACACTTTACTAATTTTCGAAAACCCTTTGGCATTTCAAAACCCTAAAATAAGTGTTCAATCAACGATTTTCAAAGGTTCTATAATTGCTAAATCAAAATATTTTCTCAACTCATACACTGCCACTGAAGATATCAAGGCTCTTCGAGCTCCTGCAGTTGGTGAAGATGATATCATTACAGTTCCAAAAGCAAATTATTTGGGTAATCTTTCATGCCCTAAAACAGAGTACGCGGAGATAATCAATTTCTTAAAAAATCATTTTATTCTCCCTGCTCTCACATTATCACCTGTAAAGATGAATCCAGACTGGTTGAGTGAGTTTTGGTATACCTGTACTAACTCAATCGTTAATAGTACCTCACAACTTAAAGGTTTTATCGATAACGGAGGTCAAGAAATAATCATTTCTGCACACACCATCCGTACCGTTTTACAACTCCCTGAGCACAATACTTACGACCCACTGCCTGACAAAGAAGATGCCAAAGCTGGCATAGTGAATCTCATTGGGATTGACTGCAAATACACTATGGATAGCAATGGAAATCGTAAGTATACTACTGTTCATAAATCTAAAATGGATGGTGTGTGGAATGCCCTATTTTCAAACTTTATTCAATATCTGGGCACAAAAACAGGGAGTTATGATCAATTCAACTCCCTAGAAGCACAGTTAAGCTGGTCACTGGTCAACTCTTTAAAAGTTGACTATGTTTCTAGAATCAGTGAACCTACCAGAGCAAAATATGTTTCCTATCCTAGGTTTCTTTCACTTGTTTTTAAAGATCAGTTTAAAGCGTACGATAGGATTTCTTTTAAAGGTTTTGAACCTACTCTGATAGGGAATCAAATTTTTAGTAAAACTGCAATTGTGCTTCTCCCTGATTTCATGAAACTAAAGGGGATACTTGCACCCAAGCCTTTACAAACCGTACATCCGTCTGATTCTGCCCCCACATTGATCACGTCACTGAACACACCTCCAGTGACTATTGCTGATCAACCACCAAAACAAAAGCCACCAAATGCTCCTAAGAAAATCAAGTTAAAGTCCCTGACATCAAAGGATCAGGGACAGAGTCAGAAAAAGACGTCTAAGGACGCCAAGTGTGAAGCAGCAACTGAACGTTCAGTCCCTGCGGGCACTCTTGAACAACCTATGCCTAAAACTGCTTCACTGAACTCACAAAAGTCCAGTGACTCTATAAAGGGAAGCCTACAGACAGCTACAATGGCTCAACCCATTGTTAGCAGTGATTCGGGTGCAACCCACACCCACCCATCGAGTCAACCCATCAGCCACTCATCATTCTCACAAAAGGATGATGTTTCAGTCAAAGGACTAGTGTCATCAGCGGGTGTTAACACACTCATTACTGATGACACATCACTGGCTACAGACCCGGGCCAACTCTCATCTTTCACTGCACCGACCGACAATGTCCCTCCCAGTCACAGGGAGAGATACAGGTTGACCTTTCTGTTTCTAATGATCCATCAGCTAAAACACAAGCTGATGATGTTGAGGAAGCCCAACCAATGGATACTTCTTCATCTTCTTCTGAAAAGGATCAGCAACATCGATCTTATGATCTTACTCTTCCAAAGGTGAATCAGCAACCAGATGATACTGATATTTCATCTCTACCCTTCTCCACTATACCACATTGATGATCCCAGCTAGAGATCTTAGTATGTATTACTTTGATTGATTATTAATAAGCTTGCGGAATAGTTTATTAATAACTTGAAAAACAAACTTGTATAGAACAGAATATCTAACCAAAAGCTTCAATATTATTAACAATAATACGAACACACAACTTGTGTTAGGGTTTACAACCTTGAAGCTTATAACTAGAATGAATTCGTATATCACCACCTCTAGGGTTTTACAGAATCTCTATTTATAACACATAGAGTCCTTTACAGAATCAAACTATTATGGAAATCCTATCTATTCCATAATTATCTCTAACCGACTAACCAACAGTGGTTGAGTATATAACTAACAGGGGTAGTACTCGTATATTATCAACAGTGGTTGAGTACTTACAAAATACAAACTATATACTAACAGTGGCCCTGTTAGACAAATGTACTAACAGCGGTTGTCTTCTTCTAACAGTGGTTGACTTCTAACAGTGGTTGAAGTCTTATACCAACAGCGGCATGATACTTGTATTCTGAGCAAATCTAACAGTGTCTCAGGTCTCAACAATCTCCCCCTAAACTTGATCATTCAGAGTAATGATTCAAGTTTCAATTCTTCTTTTCTTCTTCTTTTTCCTTCATCGTTTGCCTCTTATGCAGTTGATTAAACACCATATATAAAGCTCTGTAAACTCCTTCAGTAATGATGGTTGTAGATAACTTCAAATCAATCAATCTATTCAGCAACCCTGTTCCCAGCACATAATGTCGATCATCAAACATGTAGATCACCTGCCCATTGTTGAATACTACCATGTGTACTCCAGCTCTGGCAAAATATCTCCAGGTTATAACCCTTTGATAACAATGAAAGAATAAGTGATACAAGCTGGCTGGTTCAAACAGGCTCTGCAATAACTCCATCATTTGTCTTTCAATCACTGCTTCAGAGTTCTTTCTATTCCTGATTCTGCTCACTTGATACAATTCCAAAAGATCATCTCTTGTACAAATTCTGAGCAAATCAACCATACTCCCAACATGATCATCAAATCCTCTTTCCCTTTCAATCTTGATCTCAAGGATCATTTTTCTGAAACCATAATCAATTGCTACTCCTTCCCAATTTATAATTCTAGCCTTTCTTGGTCCTTCAGAAATCTCCTTGCTATCAGTCAGAATCTTGATTCTCTTTTTCAGCTCTGGATCAAATCTTGGAATATCAGGAATAACATTATCTTTAGAAATCTGATTTTTCCATGAATTTCTTCTAACTTCATTCTGCTTTTCCTCTAAGGCTTTCTCTGCTGCCTCAGTAGCTGCCTTTTCTCTTCTTTCTTCTTCTTCTTTCAAAAACTTTTTCATTTCCCTATCTGCCTTTTCCTTCTTCTCCTTCATCAATGCATTCAAATTCCTATTCTCTTCCATTTTCTTTGTCCACTCTTCATCTTTTCCCATATATCTATCATATGCCTGTTGCAGCTTCTGCATATTCCATCCTCTAACAATTTTAGCTGGAGCATAATTTTCAGACAATGCATTGATCATTTGTCTTCTCCTTTCAGCATATGGTAAAGGTTTACTCCTTTTCTTGGCTAATTCCTCTTGCTTTTTCTTTCTAGCCCTTTCCTCATTTGCCCTTTTCATCAACAAAAATCCAGAAGATAACTCTTCCTCTTCATTACCTTTCTTCTTCTTTAAATAATCATGAACTCTCTGAGCAGGAAGCTTTAATCCTTGTGCAGTCTTTTCTTTAACAATCTCTGCAGCTTTCTGTGTAATAGTCACTACACTCAGATCATCCAAAATCATTTTCACACCATCACCCTCTCCTTCAGCTTTAGCTTCTGCAGCTCTCCTTATCAACCTTTCTCTTTCTTCTACTTGCATCCTCAGCATATCATGAGACTCAATATGAGGCTCTTTAATTTCTTTCACCTTTGATTTTTCTTTTAACTTTCCTTTACCTTTGTCTTTTGGATCAATCACAGGCAATTTAGACTTAGGTTTGAGTGGTGAAGTTGGTTCTCTTATTGTAACAGGTACCTCTCTTGGTCTTGTTGTTGTTGTAGTTGTGGCAGGGGTTGGTATGATAGCAGTGGTGATTGGTGTATCAACAGTGGTAGGAGTTAGTGTACTAACAGGGGTAGACATAACAGTGGTTGTGTTAGTGTTGACAGGGGTTGAAATTGTGACAACAGAGGTAGAACTTTTGACAGGGGATAAAGTTTTAGTTGACTTTCTTCTGGGAATAGATTTCTTTCTTGTAAAGGTCTGCAACTTCTTCTCTTCAGCAATTGATTGCTCCCCCTTAACCTCAACTTCTCCTTCTTTTTCAACATCATCAACCACCTCATACACTGACCTATCACTGAAACTCACTCTTTTCTTATCATCCAGATTAGCACCCATTACATCCCAAACATATAATCTAAGTGCAGCTTTCTCAGGCAACCCTTTATTCAATGGAAATACCTGATAAACTGTTTCATCAGTCTGCTCTGCTCCTGCACCATCAACCACCTCATCATCTAAATTTTCATGTATCACATAATCAGATACATTTAGCTCCTCCTCAGCCTTATCCCTGCTCTGCACATAATCATCATCTTTATCATCAAACACTAACTCCACAGTGTCTTCTGATTGTGCCTCAATATTCATCTCAACTGTATTATCATCAAACTCAAGCACCTCTGTAGCTGTATTATCATCAAACACCTCTGTAGCTGCAGAATCATCATTCATCTCATCAATATTTATCATTTCTCCATCCATATCATCATGAGGTCCATATGAATCATCATCATCATCATCACCTGCTCTTGAACCATCATCTTCAGGCATAATATTATCATCTGCTTTCTTCTCCCCCTTGCCTGAAGATTCTTTTAACCTATTGGCAGGTAGAAGAATATTATTGACAGCCTCCTCAAGCACTAACAACCTATTCTTCATATCAAGCAACTCTTCCTTCTGATGATCAATGAGCTCCTTCTGTTTAGCAATGAACTCATCCTGAGCTTGAATTTTCTGTTGAGCCTCTTTTCTGTAAGCCCTTTCCCTCTCATATTTGCTCCATAGTTTATTGACATCATGTACAAGATAAGAAATCGTCAATTCATCAGTATCACTAGGCTCATCAACATTAGAGTGTGACCGCTTAGTTGAATCCTTGCCCACATCTGCCACTGCAGATGTCCCTTGGTTATTGGTACTGGGACCTACATTTGAATCATCACCCATAGGTTCATCAAACATAGTTGCCTCTGGTTGGGTCTGATTAATGTTACCACTATCCTGCCCTGCCAGTGGGCTAGAAACAGTAGTGGCAGCCCTTCCAGAATGAACATTTTCATCAAGTATGTTCACCTGTTGTGTTGGAACAGTTGACTGAGACTGTGGAGAAACAGGAATCTCCATAGCCTGTGTAGCCTTCTTGGATTTCTTGGCTTTAGATTGGGTAGGCTGTTTGTTCCCTTGTTTTCTTTTGATGCCACCTCTTGATGTGTGTTCAGAACCAACTTGTGTTGTTGGTCTGTCATCATTTGGTCCAGATGGTGTTGGTAATACACCACCAGTGGCAGAAGGAGTAACTAGCATTGTAGAAAATAATGCAGTTTCCTTCTTAGAAAAAGCATTCTGATACTTATTCATAGCCTGAATAGTCCTCAAAGATAGAGTAGAACTAACAATTACACTATCCTCTGCTGGCAGATTTGACAATTGATTATTTAACAAAAGCTAAACAAATCTAGGGTACATAACGAATGTATCACCCTTTACATTCCTAATCATATTATCTAAGATAAATCTAGACATATTAAATTTAATACCCTGTGCCAAGCAGATAATAGGATATGCAATCGTAGAACTAAATTCATTAAAACTAGTTCTCTTTTGAGACAAACATACCAGAAAAGTATGAATGTAGAACTTCCATTGAGGACAAAACCATGACTTCAAGAAAGTATAGTCTGATCTTGTCTTTCCTGAACCTTCATACCCCATATCCATAATGCCTTTAAACAAATCTTCTCTCGATAACTCCAGAATTCCACCTTCATCATCAAACTGTAAAAGTTCTCTTAGAACAATCTCAGTAACCATTACCTTCTGACCCTTGACAGTGGAATGAATGTGAGTAATGCCATTAACATTCCCTTCCTTTGCATTCTGCCAGAACTCCTGAATATGTGATCGAATCAATCGTGGAGCGACAGTAAGGGCATAAGTAACTGGACAATTACTCAAGAAATCGATGATAGGGTGAAAATACTCATCGGCAAGGTCTTTATTCAAGAAAGCCCTCATGTTGTGTTCAGAATGAACACTTAGCATAGAAGTACCAGAATCAGACGATGATGAAGATGCCATTGATGTAATCGATGAACGAACGAAGAGTGAATTACAATAAACAACTCAAAGCGAGAGCGATTATTGAAGGGTTTTGAAAATTTAGAAAGCGTAATTGAAAAAGTGAAGTATTTGAGTATTTATTTGATGACCGTGCCAAGCCCTAAAAATAGAACTAGCAGTGGCACTTCTGGTTATACCCAACAGGGGTACAATTTACAAACAAACCCAACAGGGGTACCTCACTTGTCAATTTACAGTCAACCCTTTCTAACCATCTAACAAAGCTAGCAGCGGCTGATAGTCTAGCAGGGACATCCGACCAAGGAAACGCCAACTTAGAACTAACAGGGGCATAAACTTAGCTTAGTTAGACAACGAAATTTTTTTTTTTTTTTTTTTTTTTTTTTTTTTTTTTTTTAACCAAAACAAATAAGAAGAAACAAATAAAACATTAAATTCCAGCTCAAGTGATGTCTCTTGACAGTGGCTGAAACCTGCAATATTAAACTAAGAAAAACAACTAACAGGGGTTAAATTACACACATATACAGCAGGGGTTTAAACTACATTGACAGTGGCACAGGTAAACTAACAGTGGCACCATCTGTTATCATGATGAAGCTAACAGTGGCAACACCTGACCCTGTCACATACAATATATTTTACCCCTGTTAGTATCAAATCCAGACCAAAACACTACGTGAGATTGATCATACCAATATTAGTTATCAAAAATGTAAATCTTCCTACATCAAATGCTTTTGTAAAAAGATCTGCAAGTTGATTATCAGTATGAATTTTAAAAATATGAATCAATCTTTTATCATAACAATCTCTTATAAAATGATATCTGATTTCAATGTGTTTGGTTTTTGAATGCTTAACCGGATTCTGAATGATACTAATAGCAGAAGTATTATCAATATAAATAGGAGTGTTCATGAAAGTCAAACCATAATCCAGCATTTGATTCTGAATCCAAAGAACCTGTGCACAGCAACTTGATGCTGCAACATATTCTGCTTCTGCTGTAGAAGTGGAAACTGTGGTTTGCTTCTTGCATTGCCATGACACTAACCTATTTCCAAGAAATTGACATCCTCCACTAGTCGATTTCCTATCCATATTCTCACCACCATAGTCACTATCTGTGAATGCCTTTAGCTCAAAATCTGATCCTTTAGCATACCAAAGGCCCAAGTCTGGTTGACCTTTCATGTATCTAAAGATCCTCTTCACAGCATACATGTGTGACTGCTTTGGATTGGTCTGATATCTAGCACAAAGACACACTGCAAACATTATATCAGGTCTGGATGAAGTTAAATACATCAATGAACCAATCATTGACCTGTATAAGTGCACATCTACTTCCTCCCCCTCAGGATCAGAATTAAGATGTTTATGTGCCTCCATGGGAGTGCTAGCTACCTTCACGTCTTTATAACCAAATTTATTCAAAATATCTTTCACATACTTCCCTTGGTTAATAAAGATTCCATCTAACTTTTGCTTGACCTGCAATCCTAAAAAGAATGTGAGTTCACCCATTGAACTCATCTTGAACTTCTTATGCATTAAATCTTCAAACTCTTTGCACAATGAATCCCTTGTAGACCCGAAAATAATATCATCAACATACACCTGTACCAGCAATATATCTCTTTGAACCCTCTTGGTAAACAATGTCTTGTCAATAGTACCTCTCTTGAATCCATTCTTGAGCAAGTACTCAGATAGAGTATCATACCAAGCTCTTGGAGCTTGATGTAATCCATACAATGCTTTCTTCAATCTGCACACTCTATCTGGATATGTTGGATCTTCAAACCCTGGTGGTTGGCAAACATACACCTCATCATCAATTAGACCATGAAGAAAAGCACTCTTCACATCCATTTGATAGACTTTAAAATCCTGATAAGATGCATAAGCTAAAAATAATCTAATAGCTTCTATTCTAGCAACAGGGGCAAAGACATCATCATAATCTATGCCTTCTTCCTGTGTGTACCCCTGTGCTACCAACCGAGCCTTATTCTTGATCACTATTCCTCTTTCATCTCTCTTGTTCTTAAAGATCCATCTTGTGCCTATAGCTTTCTTTCCTTTTGGAAGATCAACCAAATCCCACACATCTTGCAGTTTGAATTGCAACAATTCTTCCTGCATAGATTCAATCCAGCTTGGATCTTTGAGAGCCTCCACTGCCTTCTTTGGTTCCATCTGTGAAAGAAAACATACATATAATGAAGTATGTACATCTTCTTCTCTTACCTTGGTTTGATGTCTTGTCTGAACAGGAGTCATAATATCACCAATAATCAAATCCAAGGAATGATCTTTATGAACCACATATTTAGATGTAGAAGTATCCAGTAGTTCTCTTTCCAAATTAGAACCCAAAAGATTATCTATCTCAGAGTCTGAAAAAGACTCTCTTTCCTCTCTTTCCTTTGATGGCTTTGGAGTTGCTTCAGAATCTGACAAAGAAGTCCTTTCCAAAACTTGAAATGGAGGACTTTGTTCAACAAATTTTGGAGAATCGTGCTCTCCTTCTGAATCATGCTCTGAAACTATATGAGAACTCTTTGAACCATTTTCTGTTGGAATTGAACCATCTTCATCCTTTGAACCATTTTTGCTACTTGACCCACTTGAATCATCTGAAGGTTCATCTTGCTCTAACTGGAATACTTCTGGAGGATCTGGAGACCAAATAGGAAACAAGACATACTTCAAGTCATCCTTTTTAGTTTGACTTGAGGTTGATTTCCCATCTTTACCTGCATCATTACCTGCATCTGTACCTGCATCTGTACCTGCACTAATAGACAAATCTGGATATCTAAAAGCATGGGTTAGTGCATCAATATCAAACAAAACTTCTGGACCTTTTCCTTCTACATTTGATGTATGTTCATTAAAGGTCACATCCATGGTCTCTTCTATGATCCTAGTCCTTTTGTTAAATACTCTATAAGCCTTGCTTTGAATAGAGTATCCAACAAATACACCCTCATCTACCTTACTCTGAAACTTACCAAGATGATCTCTGGTATTTAAGACAGTACAAGGACATCCAAATGGTTTTAAAAAGCTAACCAAAGGTTTTCTTTTAAAGAATAACTCATAGGGTGTCTTGTTATGAGGTTTAATAATCAAAATCCTATTCAAAACATAACAAGCAGTGCTAACGGCCTCTGCCCAAAAGGACATTGGTAGTTTAGCATCTGCTAGCATGCTTCTAGCAGCCTCAATTAGTGTCCTATTCCTCCTCTCAGCTACTCCATTTTGTTGTGGAGTCCTAGGTGCACTATACTGTCTTTCTATACCTTTATCCTCACAGAACTTATTCATCTCATGATTCTTAAATTCTGTCCCATTATCACACCTGATGATCTTAACCTTTTGATTAGTTGAATTCTCAATCCTAGTTATGAATGATCTAAGTATTTCACCTGTCTCATCCTTAGTCCTAAGAAAGAACACCCAACTCATTCTAGAGTAATCATCAGTTATTACCAAACAGTAAGATTTCTTCCCTTGACTAGCTACATTGGTAGGGCCAAACAAATCCATATGTAACAGGTGTAAGGGAGTGGTATTGGTATTCACAAGCTTGGTCTTATAAGAGGTCTTGTGTTGCTTGCCTTTGAGACATGCTACACAGTGGTCACTACATGCAAATAACTTTTCAGGTAAGCCTCTCACTAGCTTATTCCTAACAAGTTTATTCATGGTCTTGAAATTCAAGTGACACATCCTCCTATGCCATAGTTCAGATTCAGATACAGTAGCTTTAGAAATGAGACAGTTAACATTTTGAGATTCCATCTTGTTTAAATCACTACAGTATACATTATCCTTTCTTGGAACTCTCATTAAAATCTTATCTTCAGGTATTTTGAGTTTTTCAGAAAGTATAAGGCATTCTGTGTCAGTGAAATATACAGGATTTTGCTTATCTGTGATTTGACTCACACTAAGCAAATTGTATCTCAATTGCTCAACATAATAAACATCATTGAAAGTGAGCTTACTGCTTTTTACCTTACCTTTACCTGTGATTTTACCTCCTTTAGGATTGCTTCCAAATGCTACATCTCCTCCAGAAAACGCTTTAAAGTCCTGTAGCTTTTTCCTGTCTCCAGTCATGTGTCTTGAACAGCCAGAATCAATATGCCATAAGCTTGGTGGCTTTCCCTGCACATATATGAGAAAAACAGTTAGTTTTTCTTGGGAACCCAAACCAATTTGGCTTTGGGTTTCCCTTGAGCACCATTGACATCAACCCTTTTGACAGTGATTGATCTCAGTGCTGCATTGGTTTTGGACACTTCAGATTTACACTCATTTTTATGTCTCCAAAAACAATCAATTTTAGACCTGACAGGGGTTAATGGTTTGACAGTGGTCACCTTTAAGTTTGTATTGATTACCCTGGCAGTGGTAGCTTTACTTGGTATAAACATTCTTTTGAAATGTTTAATACCAGCAGAGGTACCATGCCTGA
Organism: Helichrysum umbraculigerum; assembly: GCA_949592205.1. Lineage (NCBI taxonomy): Eukaryota > Viridiplantae > Streptophyta > Magnoliopsida > Asterales > Asteraceae > Helichrysum > Helichrysum umbraculigerum. The sequence continues at coordinate 120,188,905 of CATIUR010000005.1, read as the reverse complement.
CAGTGGTCAAACCCGCCCCTGTTCGTGTCTTGCCTCTGTTAGCCGTTGACAGGGGCACTGCTGTAGCATTAACAGGGGCTGCAGCCTTGCCTCTGTTAGGCTTATTTATCAACACATGACCTGTACCACTGTTCCTATTATTTTTAGGATTGTAGTAACAGTCCTGTTGAAGATGATTATATCTACCACAAATAAAACATGACTTTCTTTTCACACATTCAAACCCATTACCCAACCTTTGTGAAACCAATTGGTTCCAATTTCTTTGATTACCCCTGGGAATGGATTTATTCACATTACTTGCAGTATGTAACTCAGATTTCTTTGATTTACATGTACACTTATCACACTCATATTTCAACTTGTCTTTTGATTCAGTATTGACCTTTTTGTGTACATACCCTAAACCTGAACTAGCATTGTTGGTTTTCCTGACTTGATCTAACTGAGCCTTTGCTTTCTCAACAAACATCTTTTTACCCTCTTCTAGTTTAGTACTATTAAGTTCAGAAACTAGACCAGTAATAGACTTAACACTACCATCCACAGAATTACCACTAGATGAGCTATCACTATCACACTCATCTTCCTCAGTCCAATCAGATACCTCAACTTTATCAAAATTCACATTATCATCACAATTAACAACTGGATCTACCTTTTTAACCTCCTCAGACACACCTACCTTAAGTGTTTCTAAAACAAAATCACTTTTAGGTGGGAAATAAGTATGATTATAAGGTGGAGGAACAGCATTAAGGTTGTAACCTAATCCAAGTTTTAATTTATCATGAATTTGAGACTTGATTAAGTTTTGAACACCTTTTGAAACATTTTCCAACTCATCAACTTTCAATTTTATTGACTCCTTATCAGAAATTGCCTCAGCCAACTTAGCACTTAGCATATCAACTTTTGTTTGTAAAGCTTTCTTTTCCCAATTTAGATACTTAACATCTAAGTGAAATTGAGATTCATTCTTTTCATAAGCTTTTATCTGATTTTCTAAGTTTTCAATAGCTAAAGTGGCATGTTGACTCTTTTCCTTACAAGCTTTTAATTCATTACACACAACCATATTATGATCCCTATAAAATTTAACCATTTTCTTACATGCAGGAGAACATAATTTAGATTGTACCTCATATGGAATGTCTGAAGACTCTGGTTCTTCTGTGACAGCCATCAAAGCTTGATTCTGAACTACAAGCTCTTCTTGGTCACTCCAGTCAAATCCTCCCATTCCATCTTGAGCAACCAATGAATCTGAAGTGGTGTTCTGAACAGGTACCAATCTTCTTTGTGGAGCAGAATTATTTCTCATAATACCATTCTGAGATCCTCCAGCCTGTGTGCTCTTGCATTCTCTAGCAAAGTGTCCCATCTTGTGACAATTGAAACACTCCACCTTGCTCTTGTCAAAACCAGCTACACCATCTCTCTTGTAAGAAAAGTTTCTGTTCCCAGACCTCTGCATAAACCTCTTTGCCCTGATTGTAATCATGGCCATTTGCCATCTTAAATCCATCTCTTCCAGGTCCTCTTCACTAACCTGCTCCAAATCTTCTGTAGTTAATGAAGAATTCACATGGCTTGCAAAGAATGCTTCCAATACATTATCATTAGCACCAGATGTGCTACAACTACCAGATTCACCAACAGAAACAAAAGCAGCATTGTTAGAGCTACCATTGGACTGTTTCAATGCTAGAACTTCAGGCTCAAAATTCCTCAGATCATTATACAGGTCTTCAATCTCTTTCTCTTCAAGATCTGGACTTTGTCTAAGTCCCACAGTGTACATATTCCAATCTGTACCAAGTGATCTTAGAAACTTCCTGTTCAAGTCATCTTTATCAATCTTGACATTGTGATTTTTCTAAATCACCCACAAGTTTTTGAAACCTATCAAAAGTCTGAGTCAGAGTTTCAGACTTTACACCTGCAAAGTTTTCAAACTGTTGTTTGAGAAGAGATCTCTTATTCTTCTTGGTGTTATCATTACCACCAAATCTCTTAACAATTGCTTGCATAAGAACCTGAGCATCTTCACAGTTTTCAAACTTCCTTTGATACTCATTAGAGACAAAAGTAGAGTACTTAATGCCTTCCACTCTGTTGCTCTTTCTTTTCTCTCTGCATCAGACTTTGGTGGTGGTCTTTCTTCCTTTTTACCATCTGCATCCTTAGTATAGTTTGGTCCATTAGTAACCACCTCCCACATCATATAATCCGTAAGCAACATGTATTGCCTAATCCTAGTCTGCCATAACTCAAACTCATCAGGTTTGAGCATGGGAATCTTTGTAGCTTGTATTCCTTCCATTGATTCAGTAGACATCTTGTTATTTGTTGAAAAAGCTGCGAAATTCAATTACCTTCTTCAAGATCAAAGTAATATCAAGCTCTGATACCACTTGATGATCCCAGCTAGAGATCTTAGTATGTATTACTTTGATTGATTATTAATAAGCTTGCGGAATAGTTTATTAATAACTTGAAAAACAAACTTGTATAGAACAGAATATCTAACCAAAAACTTCAATATTATTAACAATAATACGAACACACAACTTGTGTTAGGGTTTACAACCTTGAAGCTTATAACTAGAATGAATTCGTATATCACCACCTCTAGGGTTTTACAGAATCTCTATTTATAACACATAGAGTCCTTTACAGAATCAAACTATTATGGAAATCCTATCTATTCCATAATTATCTCTAACCGACTAACCAACAGTGGTTGAGTATATAACTAACAGGGGTAGTACTCGTATATTATCAACAGTGGTTGAGTACTTACAAAATACAAACTATATACTAACAGTGGCCCTGTTAGACAAATGTACTAACAGCGGTTGTCTTCTTCTAACAGTGGTTGACTTCTAACAGTGGTTGAAGTCTTATACCAACAGCGGCATGATACTTGTATTCTGAGCAAATCTAACAGTGTCTCAGGTCTCAACACACATACTGATACCATAACCTCACCCATTCAGGAATTAGATGAAATGTCTATTTCTAGTGATAACATCGCTCAACATGCTGATGATCAACCATCTCAACCAGATGTTGAAATTCAATCTGAATCACAAACAATTCCACCAATCTCCCATACCACTCAAAAATCACCAACCAACAAAGCATCAACTCCCACCACATCATCAACAAACAAATTGCTGCTTGATTACATTGCTGCTTCACAGCAACAAATTCGTATGCTCACTGAAGATAGAGAGACCTTGACTGGCCAACTCACTGATCTCACTAATAAGGTTCATTCTCTTGCAGCAGCTTATGAATCCATTCCAGATTGGAGTGATTCTATCAAAAAAAAGGTCTCACTTATTGCAAATGCTGAAATAGATCACTATCGACTTCTGGAAACTCATGCTAAGTCTCTTACTGATCTTGCCTCATTCACCAGAATCAGCCTCAAAACTCATGAAGATGCAATAATCTCTCTCAATGAAAAACAAAAAACGATGGCATCTTCTGTTGTGGATTATATCACCCATGCTGACAAAATTATCAGCGAACTTCCAAAAATTCTCTCCAACCATCATGAGACCATCACGGGTCTAGAAACTATGCATGTTGATCATCAGAAAATCTGTAATAGACTTGATGAGATTATTGATTTTGTTTCTGAGGCTGAGGGGGAGAATAAAGATGATGATGATGCTAAGAATTACACTCCCTTTGATAATAATGCATCAGATATGGATATCGTTGAGTAAAGAGATAATATGAGTGTTTTCCCTGAATTTCATCCTGATGAGCAAAGGAGGTATGACTATCTAGTCAAAGAGTGGGCTGCTGATGAGAATGCACGAGTTATGGGGGAGTCAACAAGCTTTGAGCTGATGAGGTGGGAATGGATGAATAGACAACAAGAAGATGATGTTGTCAATATGGATGAAGGAGATGATGATGATGATGATGATGATGATAATAATGATGTTTAAATGGAATAGGGATGATGATTGTGGAGCTTGGTGGTATTAATGGTGATTTGAGAGGTGCGCCGGAAAAGTTTATGTGACGTAAGGAGCTGATGAGGTGGGAATGGATGAATAGACAACAAGAAGATGATGTTGTCAATATGGATGAAGGAGATGATGATGATGATGATGATGATGATAATGATGTTTAAATGGAATAGGGGTGATGATTGTGGAGCTTGGTGGTATTAATGGTGATTTGAGAGGTGCGCCGGAAAAGTATATGTGACGTAAGGAAGAAATAGTGTCAGAGGTGCAATTTTGTGACACATCCCTTCAAATAATGATGAAAGAATCAGGGAGACCCTGAATAAAAAAAACTTATATTAAAAAAAAATTAATCATAATTTTCAATTTGCCTGAGATGTTATCTCACTGATTTGGTCACAACTTAGAATACTAACTAAGTCAGGGAGATTTGATCACTGGTAAATACGAATCATAATTTTTTATTCATTGAGTATGAGTGTTGTTTTAAAATAAAATTTATAGAGACTTATCTTTAGCTGAAAGAGTTACAGCTTTGAATACTAACAAGATCAGCTAAAGAATAGGTCTCCTCCCTTTTTTTTTTTTTTTAAATGTGAATAGATTATGTCTGATATGAACTATGTAATATTTTACTATATTTATCTTTCACTGATCTAGTTACAACTTAGAATACTAACACGATCAGCAAAACAAAATATAGGACAATAACAATATAGGTCATATAGAGACATAACAGATAATTTTTTAAAAAAATTTTAAACGAAAATAACTAACTGAGCTTGATAGCTGAGCTAGTCATTTAAGTTTAACATGCCAAGCTCGCTGATAAGAAAATTAAATCTTTTCTCATCTAAAGGTTTTGTAAATAAATCAGCGAGTTGGTAATCAGTTGGAATAAAATGCAATTCAATATCACCTTTCATCACATGGTCCCTGATGAAATGATATCGGACATCAATGTGCTTTGTCCTTGAGTGCATTACTGGATTGTTGGCAATGGCTATAGATGAAAGTGATGATGATGATAATAATGATGGTAATAATGAAAGTGATGAAAAGAAAAAGGATGATGCTGATATGCAAGATAGTGCTGATAAAGAAGTCAAGAATGATGGGACTAGTGAAAAAGGTACTGATGCTGGTACTAATGATAAGAAAGAAAAAGATATTGCTAATCAGATGGAAGATCAGCAACCAGTTGCCTCTGATGATCAAATGGAAGATCAGCTACCAATCTCTTCTATTTTAATAAAAAGAAAAAGAACCAGAAAGTCTCCCACATCAGAGTCCATTTCTTCTAAAAAGGTAAACTTCTCTGAGGAAGAAATAGCAGCCGCCATGCACAATCTCCAAACTATCATTCAGCAACCTAAGTCTTTATCAGAAACACCTCATACAGACACTGTCATATCTGAGGCATCCCCAGCAACAGCAATCATACCATCAGCAACAATCCAAACATCAGTAATAACACAACCACCAGCAACAATCCAGACAACAGCAACAACACAACCATCAACCCCACTTCCAGCAACAACAACTGCACCAATTACCACAACCACAACAGCAACAACACAGATCACCCTCTCAAACCCCACTATCATCACTCCAACAGAAGCAACAACTACTACAACTCATCATCACTCTCATTCTGAGATCACAGATTCAGATTCTTTTGTTCCTGCTCATCTTTTGTCATCAGTTGTAACTTCAGAAAGTTCTCATCCTGAAGAAACTGAACAGCAGCGAATAGTAAGAAAAATTAAAGAGAGACAGAAGCATGAGAGGGAGATGCTCTTAGAATTTCAAGCTGAGCTAGATGAGGAAGAAGAAGAAAGAAAGAGAAAGCTAAAGGAACAAGCTGATTCTGATCGAGCTTATCTGTTGAAGCTGAGTGGAGATGAAGCCATTCAAAGAGAAAGAGAAATCTTCTTAAAAAGAAAGCAAGAAGATGAAGACTATAGGCTGTCTAAACTCCTTCAAGATGTTGAAGAATCTGATCTTCAACAAGAGATTTGTGCAAATAAAAAGGGCAGCAAGTTGAAAAAGAAAGGGGGAGCAAAGACCTCTGCTGATAAAATGTTGGATGAGATTGACAGAAAGAAATATGCTGTCAGAATGGTTGGAAGATCAAACCCTGCTCCTATAACAAAAGTCTACCTGAAGAAGCCTAAGAACAAGTCTCAAGCTCAGCTACTTATTCACAGAGGATTGGATTCTCAAGCAATCAATCTTGATCAAGTCTGTAAACTTCATAGAGAAGAATGGAATGAAATTAGACTTGCTATCAATCACTCCTCAAGTGCTGCAAAGGAAGAAGTCTTGGCTGAGATTGACAGATCGTTCAAGAAAATGGTGGATCTACAGCTACTTAGACCAGAAGACACTGTCATATTTGGTGAGGAGATAGTGCAGCCACCAAGTCCAAGGTATAGGGCAGGTACCAAAAGAATTATCAGAATTCCAAACACCAGCAAACTGAATCTGTCAATTCCTGATGGAGTGCCAAGGTTTGAGGGCACTGAAGTTACTGAAGGAGAAAAATGGATTGTTTACAGGGACTTCAATGGAAAGTTGTGTTTCCAAAGAGAATCAGAACTTGAAAAGATAGATCATGAGCAGCTTGTACATCTCATCAGAATAGTCAGTGTGCTTCCCAAGAACTCAACAATGAGAAAAGCAATCATGGAAGAAGGGCTTGCTAGACAGTACAGGTTCCTGCCATCCAGTGACAAATATGAATTACAGAGTGAGTTGGGCATCGTAAAAGAAGAAGAAGTTTGGGGATGTTTAAATTGAAGCTTGTAAAAGATTAGGTTTATTGTAACTAAATTTACTTTATGATATACAGTTCAATGAAACCTAATTTTGTTTTTGAGAAAACCAAAGTGCAAAACTCAGATCATATCAAAAGAATCCAAAAAGAAAAATGAATGGATCACAAGTATAAAGTCACTGAATGTTTAAAATCTTAAACACTGACTATAAACTTTCACAGCAACAAGTTTGTCTAGGGAGCTTCAATCATAATCATTTAGGGGGAGATTGTTGAGTCACTGGTCGCTGACCATGATGAAGTCACTGGTCGCTGACCAACTCAACTGATCACTACTCGATGAAGAAATGGATTGTATCGAAGCTGCTGTTGCTGATAATGAGTTTCGCTGATCATCATTCTTTCTGTTAGATATTCTGAGGAAGATTTAAAGCTCAACTTGGTGTGTCGCTGATCTACGACAGCGAGAGCCTTACTTCTTCAAATCAATAAAGGCAAAAGTCACTGCCAGAATAACAGCTAGTCACTGAAGATCTTCTGTTCAATTCATTCTACAAGAGCATGTTAGCTCGCAGTGAGTGAGGAGGATTGCTGCATCTTCAGGGACTATTCAATAAAGCCTCTCAATCATCTAGTACTAAAAAGTACTATACTTATCTATACATCAGCAAGAATGTTCCAGTTCGAAGTATGTCCGAAAGATTACGTGGCAGCAAGTGATTGGTTTTAAGGTAACGAGATATTTGCGGTAACAGAATTGGGACCCGCAGAATGTCGGTTTATCAGAGATCAGGACCAATCAAGCAGCGACACGTGTCCTTCCAAGATCCTATTTTGTAGGCGATATTTTAGGAGCTCTTCTTGTATAAATAGTTCAGTGTTTTGTACTGTAGAGGCTAGTCGTTATATGCACCGTTCTTCTGTTTGTCAGAGAACTAGTTTGTCTAGGTGTGTATTAAGACTCAGCGAGGTTAACTATCAGCGTGTATGTCCACTGTAGTTAATACTCTTCATTGTAATAATTTAGCTAAGTGTTTGAATTGGATTAACTTTGGTTAATCCATTCCGCATTCAACACTTCGTGAATTTAATCAATACAATTCACTTTCAGCTACTATTACTTGTCGTTCTTTGATACTGTTATATCTTTAATCTGTTATTCCAATACCGTCATACTCTGTTATAGATAATCAATTTAAAACAAGCTGAAACACTTGGTAGAATCTAAAATTGTTTTTAAATTGTATTCAACCCCCCCTTCTACAATTAAACTTTACACTTTGTAATTCCAAATCACTAACTAATAGTGATTACGGGGCTCTCACGGTTCTTGACGGTCAACTTATTCAACTCTCGGTAGTCGATACACATTCTGAAAGAATCGTCTTTCTTTTTCACAAATAAGACCGGAGCTCTCCAAGGTGAAGAACTCGGTCTAATGAATCCTCTGTCCAGGAGCTCCTGTAATTGGGTGGACAACTCCTGAAGTTCGGATGGGGCTAAGCGGTATGGTGCTCGGGCCACGGGTGCAGCACCTGGCACGAGATCGATTGAGAACTCAACCTGTCTTGGTGGTGGTAGACCAGGCAGTTCTTCGGGAAAGACTTCTAGAAAGTCTCGAATGATGGGCACATCCTCAAGTCGCTTCTCCTCCGACTATTTCTCCATGATGTGCGCGAGGATTGTCGGATAACCCTTTCTCAAAATTTTCGGGTTTTTAAACAAGAGATGATGTTTAGTCTCGTCCCACCGGTCTCCCCCTGTATAACCAAGGTTCTACCGGCAGCGAGGGGAATGCGAACGACTTTGTCATAACAAATGATTTTAGCGCGGTGCTTGGACAACCAGTCCATACCAATGATGACGTCGAAACTTCCAATTTCAACGGGCATAAGATCGATTGAGAAAGATTCGTTGGCTAGGTTTAAAGTGAAATTAGGTATCACACTAGTGGTTTCTATAAGTTTACTGTTTGCTAGTTCTACAGTGTACTTAACATCTAGAGCAGTGGGGGCGATGTCAAGCAGTGGGTAAAACTCATCAGAAATAAAGCTTCTATCAGCACCAGTATCAAACAGAACTGAAGCAGATAAGTTGTTGAGGAGGAACATACCCGAGACCACATTCGGGTCTTGACAGGCATCCCTAGAGTTGAGTACAAAGGCTTTACTTCTTGCGTTGTTGTTGTTGCTGCCCTTGTTCTTCAGTTTAGGACATTCACTTTTGGAATGCCCGGTGTTTCCACACTCGAAGCAGGCTCTGGATGGCCTAGCGTTGTTGTTGGAATTATTGTTGTTGTTGGTGGTAGGTACCACAAGGACCTTCGTGGTGGCGGTTGCACTTGGAACAGTAGGGTTTGTTCCTAGTGTAACCCCGTTTGGTTTCGGTGGTTGAGTTGTAGGCTTTGATGGTGTTGGGTTTCTTGTTCTGGTGGTTATCGTGATTATCGGACCACTTTCTTTTGTTGTTGTGGGAGGATGGAGCAGGGGATTCTTGGCTGTCGTTCATAGCCATAAGCTCATGGGCCAATCGGATGGCGCCATAAAAAGTGGTTTGGTTTGAAGAGGCGACATTTCCCAGGACAGGTTCCGGAAGGCCGCGGATGTACTTTTTGATCTTCTCAGGTTCAGTACTCACCATTGCTAGGCGAAGAAGAGCAAGTTGTTGGAATCTGGTGGTGTATCCAACAATATCGGTTCCCTGCACCTTTAAGTGCCAGAATTCTTCATCCAGCTTCTGGAGTTGCTCGCTCGGGCAGTACTCATCCGTGAGCATTTTCTTCAAGTCTTCCCAAGGGAGTAGATAGGCGATGTCAATACCCACAGACTGGGCGTAAGAATTCCACCAAGTGAGGGCACCTTCAGAGAAAGTGCAAGTAGAGTATTTGACCTTGTCTTCCTCTGCACACTTACTGATGCGGAAAACAGATTCCATTTTCTCAATCCATCTGATCAACCCGATGGCACCTTCAGTGCCCTTGAAGTTTAGAGCTTTGCAGTTCAGGAAGTCCTCATAAGCACAGGGTTTTGCTGTAGGGGCATTAACAGCTGTGTCTTCACTGCTCGGGTTTGACCGAGTAGCTAAGGCCTGAGCCACGCTTTGGGCGATGAGCTGAGCGATTTCGAGGTCACTATACGTGTGTCGTCTTGGAGGCATGATGCTGAATAATAAAGGAACAAAATATGTAAGATGTTGCATAAGTTATGATATATCACACATGTATATACATAAGGGGGTAATATACATAGTAGTACAAGGTGATAATCATATTTCATCAGATAATAAGCCGAGTTACAAGGTAAGAGTTTTCAAAAGATTACGGGATTACTGGATTACTGAGTTTACAAAAGGTACCAGGAATTCTACATCCAGTCGAATTACATAGGTCCTCCGAAAGCATAATAAAGTACAGATTCAGCCTAAGCTAATTCTGACGTAGATTGAGTTATGGCAGTAGTGCGGTGAGAAGGTTCACAGATTCAGCAAGTCTGTTAACCACTCGAAAGGCGTCCTCGGTTTCCCTTAGACGTGTCTCGCACTCTAGTAGCCTTGATTGCAACACGGAGATCTCGTTCTGGTTACTGATTACTTGGTTATGAACGATTTCCATGGTTCGAGTGGTATCTTCCATCTGATCGTGAGTACGGTTGACAGTTACAGATAGATCTTCCTGATCTAAGTAGATTTGTGCAATGCGGCCCTGAGCCGTTATCATCCAGTTTTCTCGGGTTTCTTGAAGTTCTATTTCCATGTCGTGCAACCGGCTTTCATGACGGTGCACGCGAGCAGTTAACACTAGTACAGTGTGGTAGGCCGGTTCTTGAGTGTACGGGGAGATATCCATAGGTGAACATCCTCCGACGTTGTCAGGGATTTCAATGTGTTCCTCAATCCTCCAGGTGGCCATAGCCACAGGTAACCAGCTCCATTGATGAGCAACTGCTCGATGGCGAGCTAAGGTAGGTGCGTTACCAGTGGTGGCAGGATTGGCATAGGGGCTAGCTCGGCGCGAGCTACCAGTGCGTCTAGCCACTAGGGGTTCCGAGTGGCTGCGACGTGAGCGAGAGGGCGATGATGGAGTAAGTGTAGTTTGCCAAGATGATGAGTCTGCCATTTCTGTGGCAAGAACGTTGAATGAGTGAGGCATATCATATACATATATATATCATATAATAGCCTAATGTGTCTAGCGCAAACAAGTATAAGTCCCGGTTTCTCTCGTGGTCAGAGTCAACTAGTGTATCCCCGTTCAACATAACCATTTCAGACCTTACATCATCTTTCCTTAATTGTACATAGTTGATCAGGTTATGTTAAATTAAAGTCGTATGCTGTAATTTCTGAACCAGTTATGCCTAATAAGAAAATACCGCCTAACGGTCATAGTCTAGGCCCACTAAATGCAACCTAGTTCAATATAACCTTAGGCTCTGATACCAATCTGTCGCACCCCCAAATTATGATGCGGAAGCGATTCGGGGCGGGGCGCGACTAATCAATGATCAAAACACATAAGATATATAGCAAACGACTCTATATGTGTCGTTTTACAACTTGTAATGATAAAACAAAAGTTTACATCAAAAGTATTGTTTACATTAGCTCGGTTTGAAATTGAGAGATTTACATACATAATTAATTTATACAAAATATAATAATGCAGCTAAATCTCTTAATGTTTGCATGCTGACACGAGCTAAGTGATCCTGAGGGTAGTTCAATCCTACTGCTGAGTACCTGTGATACATGCTAAAATGGGTCAGCGAAACGCTAGTGAGCTCACAGGTTTGTGTATCAAATATTATCGTATGAACCGCAAGATTTAAATACTGATTTGCAATCAAGCAAATAATGATGTATACAACCATGAGCACATAGTATGAGCTTAACTCGAGGGGTCAGGATCCACATTCAAGGACCTGATCGAGGTGCCTCCCACGAGTGCCTAATCTACACTCATCTGAAAAAATATTAGTACGTCCGTTTACCCGATTAGTGCTTGCTAACTCGGACGAGGAGGGTGAACCCTATATGGTACCATATACTGATATTCACGCTACAACGTATTACCAAACTATGCTGATGGAGAGCTTTGAAATGATTAGTGAAAATAACTCATGTAGTATATGAAAAGTTTGTACTTGTGTTCATATTGTAAAATAAGACGTGCAGTATATCACACCCCTGAGAAAACAGTGAAAGAGGGGCCATGAGACTCACCTGAGACTTGATGTGTTTAACTTAATAAACTTGATTTGATTAGCTGAGTAGTGATGTCCGAAGACTTGTAACCTGAGGGTGTCCACGACACGCGATGGTTATAAACGGGAGTAGGTATCTATAAAGACTACCTTTGCAGTTGTTCGTCCAACTAGAATGTCCAAATTACTACGATTTGGTTGAATTGATTGAGTATTTGAAAACGTGTACAGCCCATTGGTGATTTTTTTTAATAATAACCTCGACATTATTATTATGACTTTTGAAGTATTATACTTGAAAGTACGTCCCAAAGTGTTTTAGAAGTCGCATCGTGTAAGTGTTTGAGGTTATATAAGTTCGACACTTAGTATAAAAATGTTTCATGCGACACTTATAGCTACACTTTAAGAGTTTAGGCGACACTTAAGAAGTGTCGCATAAAATGGAGTATTCTGTAATAAGGGCGTCACTTAGAGGAGTGACGCATAATAAGGCGTCACTAAGGTAGTGTCGGGCTTAAGTGTCGGATATCGGGTTGGAGCGTCACTAGGGTCAAATGACGGATGAATTCGGAATTTAATTATAGGCGACACTTAGGCAAGTGTCGCTTGAAGTGTCGGTTAAGAGTGTCGGTTATTGAATTTGCGTCACTTAGTCAGTGACGGGAAAAGAGGGCTTTTTGCGGCACTTAGGCAAGTGACGCAAAGTTAGGGCTTTTAGCGACACTTAGTGCGACACTTAAGTGACGCATTAAGTGACGCTACGCTGCTGTGGCCTATGCGACACTTACGTCTGATGGCCGGATTTTGAGTCCAAAATGTGTTTTCCGGTTACCGTTTGGTCCGATTCTTTTACCCAACCCACATTTGGACATTTCAAGCTTAACTAAACAACTTTCAAGTAATAATAATGAAATCTAAGAGTTTTCAGGATTTGTCGGAAATCTTACAATTTAACGCCGGGAGAAACCGAAAAGGTATAAATGTAGATCGTGAGGCCGTGAGTCTTTTTCCCCAAATGAGCGGGATGATTCGATGAGTTTTGATGGTGCTTTTTAATGATTTAAGGTGGTGGTGGTGTGGTGGTGAAAATGAAAGAAAAGAAAGAGAGAGAGACAAAGGAGATGATGAAGTGAAGAAAGAAAGGAGGTGGGAGGGGGTTTTGATGAAAACCCCACATTTTCAGTCCCTGAAATTTTGCTCCGTGCGGTGTTCATTTTCCCGATCGTTTAAACGTTTGATTATTATTTTACGCGTTTAAATATACGTTTTAAAATACGAATGTTTATTCAATATTTCACTTGAAGTATTTCATCAAATACTTAATATTTGAGTTATAAAATATAACTTAACTTGTTTCGTTTGTTTGCGCGTTTAACATTTTAAATCGCGTAGATGTTAATTGTACGATACGAAATAAATACGAAATATTATCAAAATAATATTTTGGATATAAGAGTGTTATTAAATAATGTTATATTATTTAATAAAAGTGTTCACCAACGTCCGTATTAAATTGAACCGAATTGCATTCGATTTGGGATGTGTACGATTTAATCAAATCACATAATTGTATATATTCAACAATATATATTATTTGATACACGAATTAGCCTAACACAGAACTAATTAAATGTATTACAATTGATTAGGCACTAATTACTAGTCCTAATTTGGTGGGTGTCACAAAATCATTTGGACATTACTAGTTGAATGAACAACTAGCATAGATGGTCTGTTGAGACATTTACTTATATTTATAACCTTGGGCGTTTTGAACGCCCAGCAGGTTAGAGTCTTCGGACAACATCGCTTTGTGCAACATCATACTTGCTTGATAGCAACATATCAGACTCAGGTGAGTCTCATAGCCCCGCTTTTTATTGTTTTTACCTAGGGGTGTGGATACATGCTCAGTTTTCATTTACATATGAACACAAGTACAAAACATCGATATATTGACTGCATGAGTTTGTTTGACTAATCATGAAGTCCTCCACCACATAGTTTGTTAATATGGATTTAGCGTGAATGTTAGTATATGGTACCATATGGGATTGACAATCACCGTCCGGGGTAGTCGCGCTACCACGACTGCGGTCGAACGAGCGTATTATCATTTGTTCATACGAGTGTAGATTAGGCACTCGCTGGAGGCAACCTCGCTCAGGCACTTGATTGTGATCCTGACACCTCAGTTAAACTCGAACTACAGGCTCATGGCAGTAGTATACACATTTATATGATTGATTTCAAACATGATTTAAATCTTGTGGTTCATACATTGTTGTTTCATCATTACATCTGTGAGCTCACCAGCTTTTAGCTGACCTTTTAGCATGTATTCTCAGGTTCCCAGCAGCAGTAGGTCTGCTCACTTTGGATAGCTTAGCTCGAGTCACATGCAAACAACAGAGATTCACCTGCATTATTATATTTTGTAACTGTAATTATGCCGTAGAATCTTTTAGATCAGGATACCGAGCTAATGTAATTATTACAACAATGTAAACTTTTATTATATCAATGTAATTTGGTTAAAACGACGCATATAGAGTCGTTCATTATATCTTGTGCTGTGATTACCGGATTAGTCGCGCCCCGACCTGAATCGCTTCCGTATCTTAATTTGGGTGTGCGATAGATTGGTATCAGAGCCTAAGGTTATAGTGAACTAGGTTGCATTTAGTGGGCCTAGACTATGACCGTTAGGCAGTATTTCCTTATTAGGTATGACTGGTTTAGGAATTACATCATACGACTTTAATTTAACATAGCCTGATAAACTATGTACAATTAAAGAAAGATGATGTGAGGTCTGAAACGGTTATGTTGAACAGGGATACATTAGTTGAATCTGACCACGAGAGAAATGGGACTATTACTTGTTTGTGCTAGACACACTAGGCTACATTATATGTTATGATATATATATATATATATAGGCCTCACGATACTCAACGCTCTTGCCACAGAAATGGCAAACTTTCCTATCGTAGCATCACCCGATATCGAGATTGAAACTCAACTCTCGCCTACTATCAAACTGCCACAGAAAATGGCAACCACTCTATCCGATACTTCACTCGACCTTGAGAACGAGACGCAAGTTCACTTACGGCTGTGGAGACACCCACGATAACCGCTCACCTAAACTGTAACGAGCAACGATACCACCGAGAACAACTCATCCAAAGAGGACCCACTTGAGGAGATTCCGTCTGAGGATAAACCAACGAAACTATAACCCCACTAGAAAAATTCATCACCTAGGCGTGATACATGCATTCACGGTACTTCGGGTACTGCATTACGGTGCTTTGGGCACTGCATTACGGTACTTGGTGCTGCATTCATGGTACATTGGTACTGCATTACGGTACTTTGAATACTGCATTACGGTGCTTTGGGCACTACATTACGGCACTTGGTGCTGCAATCACGGTTTATTGGTACTGCATTACGGTACTTCGGGTACTGCATTTACGGCACTTGGTGCTACATAGGGTGCATAGATGCATACATTTGGAAACTACATGATTTCAACTCACTTTTAGCATTCGTGCTACATTTGGAGACCCCATTATTTAAACTTGCATCTAGCCTTCGTGCTACATTTGGAAGTCACATGAACTATACTTACTTTAGCCACCGTGCTACTACACTCCACTCTTATCATAAACATGTGGATCGCGTGTGTTATACACAACATCTATACATTGGAATGTTTTTCCAACAATTGAATTGATTCCCACGATTAACGCATAAATTGGTTTACAACTTTGATCACTCCGATTACAAATGGATTAGTATTGCGAGGAGTACTCATAATGACAAAGTCCACAAGCTATTTCAGCAACGATTTGATCATTTTGATCACTACGGCAAGTGATGCTTGCAGCTATGGAATTACCAACTAATATTATTAAACCTTTGTTCACTTCGAAATTATAACATAGTCATGGTTGACTACTTCAAAAGCACTACTCGGCCATTGTTATGACCACTCTTCGAATCTACGGTTTGACTAACCAAAAATATCGGATAACGACACTGCTAACTAGGAAATCGATGTAGTTAGAACTAACTCATCACTCAGAACCGATACGCCTAATTTCCTCTGTTCCATCAGTGCTAAATTCTTCCGACTACTCTTACCACACGACTAGGGGAGCACAAGCACCCCGTAAATGCAAGGAAATCTTATCAAAACCTGGAGTACTACCCCGACTACAAGACAAGGATCGCCTGGTTGATTCCATAAAACACTCTCGTAATTCAACCGGATGTAACAATGCCCAGCACGTCCTGTAAACAACGAATCACATACATAAATTAGATTTCGCCTTGATTTATAATATTCACTACTTCATGTTGATTGATCGACCTACCGTAAGGTCACATATTACCTCCTCTAAACACGCCCACGATGAGCTTAATTCCTATGCAAGGATCTCATTTGCTAATTAATTTTCTTTTCGTTCAAGAATAGACCGCTATGAGAGTAGACTAAATGCCATGGAATTTGAATGGCACGAAACACGTTTAGGCAAAATGCACCTGGCATAGGGTCGGGATGCACAACTCTACTAGAATCTTCAAGATCTTAACGAAACCAGAGATATCACCCACCTCCTGATAATGGAGACCATAGACGAAGTCGCCACTTTACGACTAAAACTAGTAAGTTTTCAACAAATTTTCATTAGATGTTCTCCACGGACCTTTCGCAAACGCAAATCTTTCAACAGATTTTCACCGGACATCTCTTCCAAACTTTCCACAACTGCTAATTTTCAAACGAATTTTTGTAAACAAAAATTTCCGACGTGTTGCTAATGACAAGGATTTTCAACATATTTGATTGACCTCAAGCTTTTCAACAAATTCGTATTAATACAAGTTTTCAACAGATTTACGTCAGCAAGGATTTTTAAATAGAAATTTCCCTACAAAATGTTTTAATAAGTTTTCAAGATCCATAAGTTATTAACAAAATTACAGAAATTACAATGATGTTATTTCTTAGCCAAATGGAAACCATATATATGAACCAACACTTGATTTTCACTCAATTCCTCGCTATGATATAAACCTTAGTCCCACTTTGAAACTGCGACACGATTAACAGTACGAAATGGAAACACGCAATCTTACAAAGTCAGATCGAGACGGATTTTATAGGGACTAACCTCTCCTTCATTTGCAATATCACTGTTTTAGTAAACATTATTCCGTAGGAGATGACAAGTCCCACTATAAACAGTTACGTGTCAGACGACGACCTATTCTATGAGGGACCGACAACATTCCCCTGCCTACTTACTTTGGACAATGATAACAACTTATACATTAGAACATCTGCGGGTCTTCGGTTCCAACGATTTATATTGGATGTAATCCAACGATTCACTCACGTTTTCACAACTCATGGTTGGGATGTTATCCGCCATACTCATACAAAACTTGCTACTCGATCATGTTTGATCACTATCTTGACGCGTCCGACGAACGATATACTCATAACGCAAAACACATTATATAATCGTAACTTGATCATTATTTGACTTGTTGTATCAACAAATTACTCATACGCCTTATTGGATCATGATTGATTTGTTCATTATTTGACTTGTTGTATCAACAACTTGTTCATATTCCTCTGATTTCCGGTGGAACTCTAGTCTAACAAGGGGAGGAAGACGAAAAAAAAACCGAACATCATACCACATATAAAGTACATGGAAAGAACCACACCACCCATGAATCTAAGAAATCAGAAATTAGAGTGTTTTTCTTCTACCTACCCGATTACCGAAACGGTTCGAGACGCACGATAATTATCAATTGTAAGGATCTCAACATGAGGCAACGTCGCTGGGTCGAGTTGGTCACCGATTATGACTGCGAAATCAAATACCATCCAGGCAAAGCAAACGTTGTTGCCGATGCCTTAAGTAGAAAAGAACGCACAAAACCACTTTGAGTCCGAGCACTCAGTATGACTATACACAACGATCTGATTATTCAGATTCTCACCGCTCAACTCGAAGCCCTGAAACCTGAAAACATAAAAAATGAAGCCTTGCGAGGTATGGAGAAACAATTCGAAACCAAACCTAACGGAGTTAGACACTTCTTAAACCGATGTGGTTGCCGTGTTTTGGAACCTACGCGACTTGGTGATGCATGAAGCTCACAAGTCCAAATACTCAATACATCCTGGATCTGACAAGATGTATCATGGCATCAAAGAGTTGTATTGGTGGCCAAACGTGAAAGGTGAAATCGCCTCATACGTCAGCAAGTACCTTACTTGCTCAAAAGTCAAAGCCGAATATCAGAAACCTTCCGGTTTGCTCCAATAACCGGAAATCCCTCAATGGAAATGGGAGAAGATCACTATGGATTTCATCACTAAACTCCCGAAAACACCGAACGGTGGCGATACCATTTGGGTGATCGTCGATCGTCTCACGAAATCTGCTCATTTCCTTGCCATCAAAGAAACTGACAAGATGGAACGCCTCACACGAATCTATCTGAATGAAATTGTATCCCGCCACGGCGTTCCCATCTCGATTATCTCCGACACGGATAGTCGTTTCACATCTCGCTTTTGGCAATCACTTCAGAAATCATTGGGTACTCGTCTCGATATGAGTACTGCATATCATCCTCAAACCGACGGCCAAAGCGAACGAACTATTCAAACACTGGAGGATATGCTACGAGCTTGCGTAGTTGACTTCGTGCAAACTGGGGACATCACTTACCATTGTGAGAATTTTTTGTACAATAACAGCTACCACACCAGTATTGGAGCTGCACCATTCGAGGTACTGTACGGTCGTAAGTGCCGATCACCTATCCGTTGGACTGAAGTGGAAGATAGCTAACTCACTGGTCCTGAAATCATTCATGAAACCACCGAAAAGATCATTGGTATCCAAAACCAGCTGAAAGCCGCCCGTGATCATCAGAAGAGTTATGCTGACGTGAGATTCAAGCATCTCGAGTTCCAGGTTGGGGATTGAGTATTACTCAAAGTATCACCTTGGAAAGGTGTCATCCGCTTTGGCAAACGTGGGAAATTGAATCCCAGATACATTGGGCCTTTTGAGATCCCTGAGAGGATTGGTCCCGTAGCATATCGATTGCAGCTACCTCCTGAACTCAGTAGCATGCATTCCACATTTCACATTTCTAATCTGAAGAAATGCCTATCTGATGAGACATTTATTATTCCTCTCGACGAAATCCACATTGATGACAAACTTCATTTCGTCGAGACACCAGTGGAAATCATGGACCGTGAGGTCAAGCAACTCAAACAAAGTCGTATTCCCATCGTTAAAGTCCGGTGGAATTCGCGGCGTGGTCCGGAATTCACTTGGGAATAGGAAGACCAGATGCGACTCAAATACCCACAGCTATTTTCAGACTCCACTCATACTACGACTCGGAGCTAAATTTCAGGACGAAATTCTCTTAAAAATGGGAGAATGTGACACCCGCCAAATTAGGACTAATAAATAGTTCCTAATCATTGTATTAATACATGTAATTAGTTTAGTGCTAGGCTAATTATGTGTATCATCATGTGAATCATTATGTATATTGATATATATACACATACACGGTTTGATTAAATTGTGCACTTATTTATCAGAGGGATTCCGACTTATTAATACGGACGTTGGTGAACACAATTTATTAAATAAAACGAAATTATTTAATAAACATATTGATTTTCAAAATATTATTTCGATAATATTTCATAAGTAATTCGTATTGTATGAAATACTTATACGTGTCAGAAACGAGCGAGACGCGCCCGACAAATCAAATAACCTCAAGTTATATTTTTATAACTTCAAACCAAGTATTTTGATACAATGCTTCTATATTAAATATTGAAATTTATATCGATAACAAAACGTCTAGTTAAAACGTCACGTGATTTAACAATCGAAACGCGAACACGCAAACCGATACCGACACACCACTAAAACATTTTAATAAATGTTTCCAAGTATTACTTGAGTAATACTACAATAAAAAATATTGAGATTTCATTCGTTATTTATAACTCGTACGTATAATATTTAACGTCTCGAATTATACGTTTAAACGACCGGAAAAAAGAACACCGCACGGAGCGCAAACCTGGGGGTCAAAATTTGGAGACACCACCATTTGGTGGGGCCCCCAATAAGCCGGCCCAAGCCCCCCTTGAATTAGGGATCTTGCCCCTTTTGCTTTTTTACTATAAACCACAACCAACATCCTCACTTTACTCATCTTGTTCCCATTCATTCCCTCTCTACTCTCTCACTAGAAAAGTCACACAATTCTCTCCTACCCTCTCCTCTTCTCCACGACACCATCCATCATCAACCTTCATCATCATCTTCTTCAAGAAGGAGCAAAGGAAGGAAGCTAGAGCTAAACCGAACTCATCATCTCAATTCTCTTTTAGACCATCAAATTTCTTTGTAAGCATCCCCTCTATTCCACTAGATTTGCTTGTTGTATGTTTATACATGTGTTAGTGTGTTCATCTAACCTATAAATGTCCAAAGATCAAGTTAAAACTCACTTTCTAAACATATATATACATAGACAGATTCTGACCCAGAAAATCAGTCTCACCAAATAAATTACATAAAATCGTGTACATCGAATTAGACCCTGAAAAATATACCAAAATCTTCGTATGTACGTTGTCTACAACTTTCGTGCCTCTCTTTTATAGCTTTCAGCCTCATCCTTTGGACTTAGTGAATCAAGATCTAGACTATCCTCTATCCGGATAGATTAGAGCAGATGGAGATTCTCGGACGGAATTTCTCTATCAATTCCATTACCTTATCCTTAGCCATGAGGTTCCAACATTTTTTCCTGAATCGCCAAAGTCTTCCTACTTCTCAATTTTTCCAATCAGGATCCGAAAAATGAGAAAGAAATCGGTGCCCGCCCTATTAGGTCAAGCTGGTAAGGCCTTGTTTTTAATGAGGCAAATAGAGCTTTTGCACATTTTCGTTTCCGACAAGTCTTTCCTAATTTTTAGAGCAAGAAGCGGAACTAAAGTGTCTTCACTTCATCAAATTCGAGTAGGTGCGACGGTCAGCTCAGTCAGAGCGGAAGGTAATAGCCGAAATAGGATTCGTTTTGGCTAGAGTGCCCAAATCCGCAATATATTCCCCTGCCCCCTATATTCAATTAAAAGACTAGAAAAAGCGGCATTCTTAGTTGAACGTACATTTTCTCCAGAAATACACCGATTCTTCCAGAAAATTCGATTTGTGGACATGGGTCTGTTTTGATCCGAAAATAAAACACACATGCTTCTCGATTTTATTTACCTAACTTTGAGACCTCTAAAATTCATGGAAATATTAGGTAAGACACTAGAGACATAGATGATTATGCGTGATTTTTGCCATGAATTGTTGCGGAGTAGAAGTTGATTAAAACGAGAGGCGAAACGAACCGAAAACTTAACCGAAACACTTTAGGGATTGTTTTGGTACCAACATTAAAACCGACAATTCGGGTCGACCACAAAATGTATCGATAATTTTCTAAAGCTTATTTGACTATTTTAAGACTTATGTAAAATTCTAGGGTCAAACCGAGGTCGTTTGACTACGTTCCTGACACACGAAAACCTGATCAGCCCCTTGTGTCGCTTTTGGCCCAAAGCCATTAAGCCACTATGTCGCCAAATTAACTATGTCGCAACCTGCGACGCAACATGTATGCCGCAAACGGATTCCAATGTCGCATGGTGCGACACAAAGTCTTATGTCGTGAACTTATCATTGTCGCATACTGCAACACAACACCTCTATGTAGCATTAAATTGCGAATGTCGCATGGTGCGACACACACTTTTATGTCGCAATAAAATTGCACCTACGACACAAAGATCGATGTCGCACATAGTGTCGCAGATGACAGAATCTTGAAAACAAAATTTTCACTAAGTGTCGAACACTTACAATAACCAAATCTTATACGACACCACTTGTACACGAAAACACATAGACTTGTATAAGTATACAACGAAACATAATAATACTTTGACAATTATTATTACAACTGTCACCAACGGGCCGTACATGTTTTCAAAACTCAAACCTAATCAATCAAACTAAATCATTTGGACATTACTAGTTGAATGAACAACTAGCATAGATTGTCTGTTGAGACATTTACTTATATTTATAACCTTGCACGTTTTGAACGCCCGGCAGGTTACAATCTTCGGACAACATCGCTTTGTGCAACATCATAATTGCTTGATAGCAACATATCAGACTCATGTGAGTCTCATAGCCCCTCTTTTTACTGTTTTTACCTCGGGGTGAGGATACATGCTCAGTTTTCATTTACATATGAACACAAGTACAAAACATCGATATATTGACTGCATGAGTTTGTTTGACTAATCATGAAGTCCTCCACCACATAGTTTGTTAATATGGACTTAGCGTGAATGTTAGTATATGGTACCATATGGGATTGACAATCCCCGTCCGGGGTAGTCGCGCTAACACGACTGCGGTCGAACGGGCGTATTATCATTTGTTCATACGAGTGTAGATTAGGCACTCTGTGACACCCCACAAATTTAAACGCGATTACGTACACTAAACATTTGCATTTTAGGCTAATTCCCTACTTAAGTGAATTCACAACAATTTTGAGAGATAAGTCTAGCAAAGCCCAACTAGTTAATACGCGTAGTATTACACATTTCGCAATTAGTTATAACTGCGTACAAAACATTCGGGACAAACCCGACAAAAATATACGAGCGTTGGTGAACGAAATTTATTAAATAATATGACATTATTTAATAATATTATTATTTACTAAATATTATGTCGATAATATTTAACAAGTATTTCGTATCTTATAAAACAAACCGTACGCGACATAAATGTTTCATGCCCGACAACCAAAACAATCATAAGTTATATTTTTATAACTTCAAACAAAGTATTTTGACTAAATACTTCCATTAAAAACATCGAGTTTTGAACCGATAACGAAAAAGTATATATATAACGTATAACTTCCGAATAACGTTTAAACGACCGGGGAAACGAACACCGCACGGAGCGCAAATTTGAGGAACCAAAATTTGAGACAATCACCACCTTGTGGGACCACAACAAACCGGTTTTCAAACCCAAAAACAAGATCCACATTTTGTAGATCTTGTTGCTGAAAAAGCTAACCAAACACAACCTCCTATTTTCCATTCATTCTCACCATCATTTTGTCATTTCCTTTCCCTTTCCTCTCACCCAACCGGTTCTCCATCAATCTCTCTAAAAACCTAAAGAAAAACCCAATTAATCTAGCATCATATTGGAGGAAGAATCAAAGGAAAAGGAAGGAGAAGCAAGAACCGAGCACTTCATCATTTTTCTTCTGTAGATTGATCATCATCACTTCGTGAGCACTCCTCTATCTCTATACTTTCTTGTTTTACATATATTTACATGTTATGATGTTTACCTAGCTAGGATATGTCCAAATATCAAGCTTAAACTTGTTTTTCATACACTTATATACCAAGACAGAATCTATCCCAGAAATCAGCCCGACGAAAGAATTCGTATAAAATCGTACACATAAGATAAATGCATGAAACCTATGCCAAAATCTTCGATACTCGTCAGCTACAACTTTCTTGTTGATCATTTCTTTCAAAAATACACGGATTGTGAGATAATAATTAATTAGTGAACGCATAGATTTAAACAGTTTCTATCTCAGAATTTTCGTCTCACCCTTTCGACTATATCTCGAGTTCTAGACCACTAAAAAGTATGAAACCAGTGCTAAAATCTCACAAATTTTGTTATCTTTAAAAAGTTCTTCTATAGCCTCGACTGAAATGTCACACCCCGCCAAACGCTAATTACCATTAGTGAGAGTAGTTTGCGGAAGCTTAGTGACGTGGCGGGGCTGCGAGCAGTAATACAACCAATAGATACATACATCCAGAGCATATGGTTATTGCCGAATGAAATAGATTAAGATGCCATTAATTCTCAAGTTTTAGAAAAGGTTACAACTTAGAAAGTTGTAACAGTAGTAGTAGAGTTTGAAACAGTATGTTATATAAATACTTAACACAAAAGTGGATTTCATAAATATGACCACAAAGACTTGTGGTTATATAAAAGAAATCCTATGTGTCCCAAAATAAGTGGCATCCTATGGCTTCGAGGGTGGTCCGTCCTGAATGCATGCAGATCTTACTTACGCTGCTAATTCCCAGAAAAACATATAGTAAAACGTCAACAAAAATTGTTGAGTGAATTCACAGGTTTGTATGTAGTGTAGTTGTTTATACTTCGTCAAATAGTTGTAGTGTAGGAAACACAAGTTTATCAATTAAGAGAAACATTTCCTAAATTAACAGTTTGTAGGAAACACAGGTTATTTAATTTAAAAATAATTTTTCCCAAAATAATAGTAGTTGTCTGTTGTGTAGGAAACACAAGTTATTTCAAGTATGAATAACATTTCCCAAAATAGTAGTTGTAGGAAACACAGGTTAATTCAGTTAGTAACATTTCCTAAATAAGTAATAGTAGGAAACACAGGCCAATTCAACTAAGGATCAACATTTCCAAAGTAGTTGTTCGTAGGAAAACACTTCCTAAATAATAGTTTTCTGGGAAGACTTAGACGGTGATCCCTCGAAAGGTGAGCTAAACCTGACGAGTTAAAGTAACGCGACCTAACCCTATAACCAAACCATGACCAGCAGTAGTTGTTTGCCAAATAGGACCTCTAAGTATACGCTCCAAAACTGTAGGAGGGTCGTCACGGCGATAGTATTATCCGTCTACTCAGTGGCTAGAGTCACCTAGCTAATGGTTATAATCTGTAGCCATAAGGACTTTTATGCACTACATCATAAGCCTAGGTCCGTACTAGGATTCGTTGTCTAGTTCCTAAAAATAGTATGAAAACAGCTTTTCATAAGTAGTAGTTCAAATAATCGTATGAAATATCATTTCATAAACAGTTTAAGTAAATACATACAGTATTTAAATCAATTATCGCATGCAGTAGTACAAACGATTGCTATGTTTTTCACCCCAGGTTTTAAAAGTATTAAAACAGTGAAAAGGGGCTGTGAACTCACTGGTAGCGATAAGCGATAACAGCTAGTAGTAGTAGTAGTCCAACAGCGTCCTCAAAGTCCAAAACGTAATAAACATACTTAATATAAGTATTTGACTACTCGTTATGATTAAGTGTTTGTACAATATTGTTGGTGATAAATGTGTTGAAAAATAACTATTATTTTTCGAGTTATAGTAGTCGTCGAATAGTTCATTGTGTGTAAGTATATATATATATATATATATATATATATATATATGTATATATATATATATATATATATATATATGTATATATATATGTATATATATATATGTATATATATATGTATATATATATATATATATATGTATTCGTATATATATATATATATGTATATATATATATATATATATATATATATATATATATATATATATATACATATATGTATATATACACGACGACGACAAATTATATATATACGAATATATATATATATATATATATATATATATATATATATATATATATATATATATATATATATACATATATATATATATATATATAATTGTCGTTGTTGTTTATGTTTGAAAACATAGTTTCAATTGTTACGAAAATATATTTCGTTGTGTCCATTATATATATATATATATATATATATATATATATATATATATATATACACTTGTTAAAAGTTCGTGTCTATATATATAGATGTATATATTTAAGTTTGTTGTCGTTCGTTTTATAACGTTATTTGTATAAATATCCGTATAAAATAATATCCCGTGGTCGTGTACATTTTTGTTCAGATTATATAACATATAATTTGTTATTATATATATATATATATATATATAGGGGGAGATCACGAGGGAAGGAGGAAAATGAGGGAAGGAGGGAAGCAATTTTCAGCCACACATCCCGGTCAATGCAAAAGTCAACGCGGTGGTATTTTTGTAAATAACTTAAAATCACCTCCGAGGCTCGTAAACATGCATTTCAAAAGCATGTTAATCAAAATCAAATTTTCAGCACGTTAACATGCATTTCAAAAGCATGTTAATCAAAGTTACAATTTAAACATTCATTTAAGGTGAATATTAGCTCATATTGTTATTATTGTATAATAACTCATATTCATTATAAATGCATGTTAACATCTCATTGAATTTTGAACATTCATTAATGATGAATATTAACTTATATCATGCTGATGAACATTATAACATTCATTTATAATGCATATAAGCTCATATATATTGCGATACATTGATGAATGTTATTTTATTACGTTCAACATGTGTAATAACTTATATAAGGTAAAAAACAACAAAAATGAATGTTTAAGAATTTTTATTGTAATTTTGATTAACATGATTCGCAAATGCATGTTAACCTTCTGAAATTTATATTTTTGAAATTCAATGATGAATGGCGATTATAATACAATTAATTCCTCGTTTATAAGTTTTGAATTACGAAATTCGTTTAATTTTATTGTTTTCATTGAAAAATAAAATATTTCACAAAAACCCAAAAGTTTCACCCAAACTGTAATATTTTTGATGAATATGTATAACGAGGAATTGATGATCTAAATGAATGCGATTGATGAATTCAAAATTTTATAATGTTTCTGATTGATGAATCAATGAAAAGCATGCTTTAATTTGGGTTTTTTTGACAAAAATTGGTGAAGTGTGTAGGAAAAAAGTGGGGAGGAAATGGGTGGCTTAGAGTTGCTTCCCTCAGCTCCTTCCCTCAAATTTAGTACTTCCCTCTTGATGTAACATTTGTAAATATCTATATATATATCACGTTTTTGTACAGAACATATACATACAGAGCTCTGTTCGTGGTTCCACTTTTTAATCCGTAATTCATACATGTTTTAGTCATTGTTTCGAGTTGTAACTTCATACAAACGTTTATACACAACATTTCACAAGTTTTACCTTTCGATTTTACTCATTTAAACATAGTTTTCCCTTTGATACACAATGAACACTTTTTTTTCATGTTTATTTTTCATATTATCATCATCACCAACAAAATTTTCACAATCTACATATATACAAACATATATAATCGTAGATGAGAAAGTTTATAAAAAGAATTGAGATGAAAATTTTCTTACAGTGGTTTTGAAATGATGAGGAAGAACCGGATGATGATGGTGATGAGTTTATTGTTAAGGTTTAAAGTTGTTTATTTGCTTCTGCTACTCCAATTTGCTACTACTGCTTGTTCTTGTGGTTTTTCCCAGACAAAGAAGAAGAGAGAAAGATGGTGAAATTATTGAAGTGAAGGTGGTTGTGTTGTGAAGGAAGTGAGTATATATTATTATTATTATTATTATTATTATTATTATTATTATTATTATTATTATTATTTAAAAAAAAATAATATGGGGTATGGTTTAACACAGGAGCCGGTCTCTCCATTATTGG
This sequence comes from Helichrysum umbraculigerum, assembly GCA_949592205.1. Taxonomy (NCBI): domain Eukaryota; kingdom Viridiplantae; phylum Streptophyta; class Magnoliopsida; order Asterales; family Asteraceae; genus Helichrysum; species Helichrysum umbraculigerum. Next base: position 120,161,331 of record CATIUR010000005.1, on the reverse strand, counting down.
AGTTGGTTGTCATTTTTAGCCCGTTAATTTCGGATACGGGTCCAATTGTGTACCAGATTTCATTCAATTTTCATAATTATATTTTGAGGTATTTCTCCAAATACTTTAATATGAAGGGGAAAATAATACTTTTATTATTTTTGACCTTTGGGTACTGATGTGACGTAAAAAGTCATGTTTTTAGAAGCTTTATTCCTCACATTTTGAACCTTTCTTTAGTGAAAACATTCCAAAACATTGATTATTTACTAAAATGCACTAAAGTGGTTCAAAAGTAGACGTTGTGATAAAAATCACTGAAAACACTCTAAAAATGCACAAAACACAGCATTTTAATACAGGCAGATTCTTCCGACCTCATTTTCCTGTCAAGGCACACCTCCTAACTTCTACCATCTGTTGTATAGGTAAAATCGAGACGGAAAAATCTGGAATCAAGTGAAACGGCCAAAGGACGGAGAAACCACTACGCTTTCAGAGCCATTAAAAGTCATTTCGGCTACGCCTAAGCTCTACACATCCAATTTCTGTGAGATTGGCATCATTAGAAGCATAACGGAATTACGAAACCACAGGCGAAAGAATCGAGTCAAACGGACGCATAACGAAGGAGATACAGACGTTTTAAGCAACGAAAGAAATCAGACAGAGACCGTATACGGCCTCAGGCACCGTATACGGCCCTTGTAAGACCGTATACGGCCTATATACCACCGTATACGGCCCCTGCAAGGCCGTATACGGCCCCCTACCCCATATCGTGCTTCGTTTGCTTGTACGTGCTGCTTCGTGAGTTGTACGTGCGATTTGATGCTTTGCCTATAAATAGTGGACATCCCCAACACTTCATTCATACCATTTTTCTCATTTTCATTCTCTCCCTACACTTTCTCTCTCACACACATCACTCTCTCTCTAGTTTCTCTCTCTAGATGATTTTCTCTCTCTAGAATTGAGCTAGTTAGAGAGATAGTTAGGTAGAGGTAGCTTTTAGCTTTTGTACGGAGTCACTCCAAGACATTGTATTTGCGAAGATCTGTCTGTAATAAATTCGTATCAGGTTCTATTTATATATCTCTTACTTTCCAGTTTTAAACATGTGTTGCTTTGTTTATGCTTGTTTAGGATTGTATGCTAGATATATGATGTTAGGCTAGACATTTCTTTGTGTTTACTATGATGTAGTTATGTTAGAATAGTCAATATGTTTATGCCATGCTGTTACTCTGCCCGTGTTACTTTAAACTGTGTATGAACTCATAAACTGAATCTCGAATGTTTATCTATCCAACTTATGATGTGGTTAGAAGCTTCCTGCTAGAACTTGGCCAATTACTAGTGGTACGTTCTCTACCTATTCTATACTTGATGATCAATGAACTTGGTATGGCTGTGTTCTCTAGGTTGAAACAAATCATAAGAGACACAGAGCGTAGGATTAGAGATAGGTTAGATTCATGTTTATCTGTTATATATCTTGGAGAGAACTTTCGGGATATCTATGATCTGATTATTGGTTATCTGCTATGCTAGGATTACGGTGTTCTGTTATGTGTTACCCTATCGCATGTTCTTGTTTGATTGTTACCTTAGGAATGATGCATGCTAGAGTTATCCTCCTGGTTCATATCAGTAACTGTATAATTAGGTTTTCAGACACAGAATATTGGTTTACACGGTAGATTAACATGCATGGAATAGTTGTGATGATTTATATCTGTAATGCTGAACAATTTAACTGATCATTAGCCCGATTATCCCAACTTGGTCCGCGGGATTACCCCCGTTCGTGTTCTTGTTCAATCAACAATTCACGCTACGATACAGACGTCTCTGATGACTGTGACTGGGGACCAGGATTCGAGGATAGTCATCGGTTAAATTGGTCTGTACATTTGGGAGAACTTCAAGTGTACCTGACTTCTATAACTGCTATCCACGTGACATGTTATTTATCTGATTACGGACAACTCTACGTTAGATATTTAATAGGCTCGTAGTTGTAGCTCATTAGGATATAGGAAATCTGCGAGAGTAATGTGGAACCCTAATTAATGTAACGGAAAAACCGTAAAATGCCCTATTACTCGGTATAGTGCTGGAAACACCAATTGGTGGAGTACAAACGTATGGAAGCCGCGGAACGGTCGTAGGTACAATACTTTGCATTAATTATGTTTCTATCCTCTCCGGATTAGTCATCACATCTAGTAGCCTTACCCTTGACTATTCATCAATAACATTTCACGAAATCATAGTAAACACTCGCTTATCCTCTGTTGACCGAGTCTCCGTACAAACCTCTTTAGTTTTATTTTCTTTATTTAAATTAGTATTTAGTTATAAAAACCAAACCTATCCAAAAACTTTTAAAAACCCTAGCTGAATCTCCAAAGATAATAAAACTTCCTAGACTCCCATGCCCGTTGTAGTTTGAAGAACGACACCTGAGTCATACATACCACTTGCTGCCCTTTTAGGTCTGTCAGTAGTATACAACTTAGGATTCCCCTGCTCTACAAATTTAAAACTCACTGTTCGCTGCTTCTATTGCTATTGGAACAACGACCGGAATCAAATCCGTCCGACCGATAGAGGCACGATAAGTTTTTGGCGCCGCTGCCGGGGAATACAACGACCGATTTTAGGAATTTTGTTATCTCAGTTATTTAACGATCCTTACGGAAGATCAATATTATCCGGAAGTTACAGTTTTTATCCCTAGGTTAGTTAGTTTCTAATTTCCCGACCTTAGTTAAACCTATCCTTCCAAAAGCCTATTTTCTTCTAAAAACAAGTTATGGCGAATCGTATCACTCTCGCCTCATCAACCCAACCACTGCTAGAGGGACGAGGAGGACCAATCGTATCACCAACCGACGAAACCATTGAAATCAGACCACACTTCATTAAGTTACTTAAATCACAGTGTCAGTTTCGTGGTCTTTCGGTTGAAAATCCAAACGCCCATCTTAACAAGTTCATCAACCTTTCCGACTCTTTCGAACAAACCGGATCCAGTGTCAAAGTCACCCGACTTCACCTATTTCCTTATTCTTTAGCTTTCCGAGCTCAGACATGGTTTTATGAACTCGAACCCAATTCGATTAATACATGGGAGGAGATGGCTACTAAGTTCTTAGCTAAGTTTTTCCCTCCGTCCCTACAAACCAAGCTCAAAAATGAAATCATTAACTTTCGTCAAGGAACTACTGAATCATTAAGCTCAGCTTGGGAACGCTTTAAGAATCTGCTTGGAAGATGTCCAAATCATCAGTTGGCTGAAACGAATCTGGTCTGCACATTCTACAACAATCTGAATCCTCATCACCAACAAACCCTCGATGCTGCTTCGTCCGGAAATTTCATGCTACATACTTCAGAAGAAGCCTGGAAGTTGATTGAGACAATAACGATGCACCAACATGACTTGGAGTTTGATGAATCAACCTCGGAAGACAAAGATACTTCTACTCAAGCGTTCGACACTTTAAAAGCTCAACTCGAATCCATCTCTAAAGTTGTTAAGGATATGCAAGACTCTTCCAAATCTAAGAAGCAACACTCGAAGCCCAAGGAAGATGTTCTCGCCATATCTGGAGCCACTGATCAAATCATTCATTCAAAATCTTTCACTCAGCGGTTATCCAAACAACCTATCTCTCATTTGTTAGTTCCCTCTACACCCTCTACTTCCTCTCAATTGTCTTCTCGTCTAAACAATACAATTTTCAATAACTTCATGGTTGAGCAAAATAATAAAAACAAACAAATTGTTGATTTTCAAAACCAAATTGATTATTTGCTCAGAATTTCAAACGATTTAATTAAAAACATGGAGGATAATGTTAAAAGGTTGTTTTTAAAAGTTGAGGAGAAGCAAAGAGAAGAAGCGATTAGCAAAGCTATTCATCATTCATCTTATGATTATGATGATATCCTTGTAGTCACTAGAGGCGGAAAAGAGACTAAGAATGAGAAATCAGAAGATATTCCTTCAGACGAACCTTCTAGTTCTTCTCTACCCACTGATTCAGTACATGTTGACACTCCTGTCACCTCTCCTGAACCAGAATCTTCCAAAGCCCCAGAAGTAGTTAAACCAACACATATACCTTTCCCTTGCAGGCTTAAGAAAGAGAAACAAGAAGCCAAGTTTGGAAAATATCTAGAGATGTTCAAAAGCCTACACTTAAATGTTCGATTATTAGATGCTTTAGTTGAAATGCCTAGTTGTGCCAAATTCTTTAAAGAACTTATATCCAACAAAGAAAAACTCAGACAAATAGTTAACTTGCCCTTAGACGCAGAATGCTCTTTAATTATGCAACAAGGACTGCCCCCAAAGTTAGGAGACACTGGTCGTTTCACTATTCCTTGTTACCTTCAGGATGTTCAAATAAGTAACGCCTTAGCTGACTTAGGAGCTAGTGTAAACCTTATGCCATACTCGCTTTATAGGAAACTAGGATTAAGCGAACTTTTACCAACCCGCATGACCATCCAATTAGCTGATAGATTAGTTAAACTCCCTCGAGGAATTGCTGAAGATATTATGGTGCGTGTTGATAAATTCGTCTTTCCTGTTGATTTTGTTGTTATGGATATTGAGGAAGACGCTCAGGTACCACTCATCCTTGGTAGACCTTTCCTAAATACTGCCAAGGCCGTCATTGACGTAAATGAAAAATCTTTAAAACTTAGAGTGGGAACTGAGGAAGTCACCTTCAATGTCGATAAACTAATGAAACTTCCTATGGGAGAAGACCTTGGTCTTGTAGATTCTATGCAGGAAATAATTGAAGAACACTTGGAAGAAATCCTCGCAGTAAGCAGCATTAATCCCCTTCCAAACACTGTCATCACAACAAGGAAAATCTGTGAAGAAGGTGCGGGTCTATGCTCAGCTATCTCGGATCCATCCATTGCATCAAAGGAAGTGCTATTACCTTTAAAGAATTCCAACTTACAGCCCAACAGATTTATCACTGCTGTACCACTTGGACAAGGCACTCCGGTCACTCTCTTGAGAAGAAGCCCTAATTCTGAAGTTCCTGATTCATCTCTCTCAAAAGAAGAAATTCTGAAGACTCTCAAGGAAATGGAGTTAATGCTTAAACCATCCGATCCGCAACTTTCTGAAAGTTGTAAAAACTTGAAACCAGAGATTACTTTTACCACATCTTCTTCAGCTCAGTTTCAGAGATTTGCATCCACAAGGGACAACAAGGAAATAATCACTGAAGATAATGCAATCTCTCAATTTTCCAAGTAAAATATGAGCTGAGAAAAGATGAGCTTTACAACAATACAGAATGGGTTGAAATAGCATCAACCGACATTCCAGAGGCACCTGCAGTTGAGTCAGATTATCAGACAACATGCGATGAGCTTAAGAGAGACGAGATTGCCAGGATGAAGCCTTCCAATGAAGAACCACCCGAATTGGAGCTAAAGGAACTTCCCTCACACCTTGAATATGCTTTTCTCGAAGGAACTTCACACTTACCAGTTATCATATCCAAAGATCTAAAGCCTGAAGAGAAAGCACTACTCATTAAGGTTCTAAAGTCACATAAGAAAGCGATTGCATGGAAAATCTCTGACATACAAGGGATCAGCCCAAATTACTGCACTCACAAGATCTTAATGGAAAATGACTTCAGGCCTTCCATTCAAAGGCAAAGGAGAGTTAACCCAAAGATTCAAGACGTGGTGAAAAAGGAGGTTATCAAACTCTTGGATGCTGGTTTAATTTACCCTATTTCAGATTCCCCATGGGTCAGTCCAGTTCAAGTCGTCCCAAAGAAAGGAGGCATGACGGTCATCGCTAACGAAGACAACGAGTTGATTCCAACACGAACCGTCACCGGTTGGAGGGCATGTATCGACTATCGGAAACTAAATGAAGCTACACGCAAAGATCACTTCCCTCTACCGTTCATTGGTCAGATGCTGGAAAGATTGTCAGGAAACGAATTCTATTGCTTCCTCAACGGTTTCTCCGGCTATTTTCAGATACCTCTCGATCCAAAGGACCAAGAAAAGACAACGTTCACTTGTCCATACGGAACCTTTGCCTACCGACGTATGCCGTTTGGCTTATGTAATGCACCGGCGACATTTTAAAGATGCATGGTAGCAATCTTCCACGACATGATTGAACAATGCATGGAAGTGTTTATGGATGATTTTTCGGTTTTCGGAGATTCGTTCACCACTTGTCTTTCTAACTTGAACAAGATGCTCACCCAATGTGAAGAATCGAACCTAGTTCTGAATTGGCAAAAATGCCATTTCATGGTGAAAGAAGGCATAGTTTTAGGACACCGTATATCCAAAGCTGGAATTGAAGTTGACAAAGCAAAAGTCGAGACCATCTCAAAACTTCCACCACCCACCTCTGTCAAAGCCATCCGCAGTTTTCTAGGACACGTCGGGTTCTACCGTCGCTTTATCAAAGATTTCTCCAAGATATCCCGACCTATGACTCATCTCCTCGAAAAGGATACTCCGTTTGTCTTTACAGATGAATTTCTCAAAGCCTTCGATCATCTGAAAGATCTGCTTGTTCATGCACCGATCATGGTTGCTCCAGACTGGAGTCTCCCATTTGAAATCATGTGCGACGCCAGTGATTTCGCAGTCGGAGCAGTTCTGGGACAGCGGAAGGAGAAACAGTTTCAACCAATATACTACGCCAGCAAAACGCTCACTGACGCCCAAGAAAATTATACAACTACAGAAAAAGAGCTGCTAGCGGTAGTATTTGCTTTTGATAAATTTCGTTCTTATCTAATCTTGTCCAAAACTATTGTCTATACAGATCACTCAGCTCTGAAATATCTTTTTAAGAAGCAAGATGCTAAACCTCGCCTTCTACGATGGATTCTACTCCTTCAAGAATTCGACATCGAGATCAAAGACAAAAAAGGAGCAGAAAACGTCGCGGCAGACCATCTCAGCCGATTAGAGAATCCTTCAATGGATAAGTTGCACGAAAAAGACATTCAAGACCAGTTTCAGCTCATGCATGTTGGTAAATACTATCAAGGGTCACGATCTACAAATGATCCCTGGTATGCTGACTATGCCAATTATTTGGTGGGAAAAGTTGTACCTAAAGGAATGTCAACCTCTCAAAGACAAAAATTCTTCCGCGATATAAAATATTACTATTAGGACAACCCTTTCCTCTTTAAGGTTTGCCCTGATCAAATCATTAGAAGATGCGTTGATGGGAAAGAGGCAGAACACATCTTACACCAAAGCCACCATGGACCTACTGGAGGACATCACGGTACCAACATAACCGCAAGAAAAGTGTACGATGCCGGCTTTTTCTGGCCAACCATATTTCGAGATGCATACGATCTGGTGAGACGCTGCGATATCTGCCAAAGACAAGGCAATATAACAGCCCGGAATGAAATGCCACTCACAAACATCCAGGCCGTGGAAATCTTCGATATCTGGGGATTAGATTTCATGGGACCATTCCCTAAATCTAACGGTAAAGAGTACATCTTGGTTGCAGTCGACTACGTCTCCAGGTGGGCTGAGGCCCAAGCTCTCCCAACAAATGACGCCAAAGTGGTAACCAAATTTCTCAAAAAGCTATTTAGTCGATTTGGAACTCCAAAAGCAATAATCAGTGATCGTGGTACACACTTTTGCAACGTTCAATTCATGAAAGTTCTGCAACAGTATGGTGTCACTCACAAGACATCAACAGCTTATCACCCCCCGACAAATGGGCAAGCTGAGGCAACAAATCGAGCTTTGAAAAGAATCTTGAAAAGAACTGTTGGTAATCATGGGTACAAATGGGCTGAAAAATTAGATGATGCATTGGGGGCATTCAGAACCGCCTATAAAACACCATTAGGAACCACACTGTATCGTCTAGTTTATGGCAAGGCATGTCATCTACCAATTGAGCTGGAATATAAAGCATACTGGGCTTTGAAGAACTGCAACTTAGATATTTCTACAGCTGGAACAAATAGACGGATGCAATTGAATGAGTTAGCCGAACTAAGGGATCAGGCATATGACAGTTCGTTAAGCTTCAAGGAACGAACTAAGAAAATTCACGATGCTAAGCTGAGGCCCTCACGATTCAAAACAGGAGATAAAGTGCTGCTCTTCAATTCGCGATTCAAGAAATTCTCTGGCAAGTTTAAGATCAGGTGGAGCGGACCATTCATAGTATCAAAGGTATTTCCTTACGGTGCAGTCGAACTCGAGGCACCAAAAGGTAATTTTAAGGTTAATGATCATCGCTTAAAGCATTACTTCGAAGACTTTCCCATCAGGAAAGATGTCTTTATCTTTGAACCACCGTGAGTCGACAGAAAGGTACAAAGAGTCAAGCTAGAGACTCGTAAAACAAGCGCTCTTGGGAGGCACCCCAAGCCTATCTTTATTTCTGTCATTTTATTTCTTAGTTTATTTTTATTAAGTATGGTTGTCTCTGAACTAAATTGCAGGCTTGCCACTTATCTGACTTCGAATTGTAAAATCTGAGATAAGTATTGTTCATTAACTATCACTGTTAGCATTACCTATTTATTTTATCTTGTTTCAGGATGGACGCTGTTGACGCTGATCACGTAGCTGCAAGACCACGCAGACGACACAGACCCCGTAGACGCAGAGCACAGAGAGCGGCTATGCTGACCATCACTGAGGAGGACCTGACTGATGTCCCGATCACTCACGAGGAGTTGCCCGATGAGAGGCCCTCATCACCTTTGCCAGCCCCCGTACCTACTTTCGAGTAAGGTATCACTACGGCTGACCCAGCTGCTTCGTGGGCCCTCTTCCGGACACTCTCCATCCAGCATGACATCATGTCCTCTATCTGTGAGCAGCTCGAGATTCTGAGACCCGATGCCATCCCCTACAGGCTTGGCCCAGATCCAGGACCATCTCGACCTCCATGGTCCTTCTTTCCTCCTGCAGATCCACCTGTTGTCTCTACTGCCGGACCTTCCACTAGCCCCACTACTGCAGCTGCTGATCCTGATCCAGCATTGCCCACAGGATTCGCATCACCAGACCGCAGCCTCACAGAGCAGCTTCTGGCTATTTTTGATGCTCACACTTCTGTCACCCACACTTCCACTGACGAGATTGTGAGTCAGACTGTGGCTACTACGGATTTCTCCATCCCATCTCCTACTTCCATCTTTGATAGGGATGCTGAGGCAGAGTTTGATCCTGACACTGACGACCTACTTGATGATTACTAGATTCTATCTTTATTATTTACTTTCTGTATTATGACTCTGTACTTACGCTTTGGACCTGCTACCTAGATGAGATACTGTGATATGTGTGTCGTGGTTTATTGCAGAATTCAGCTTTGTGTGGAATGGATGATCTTAAACGAGCATGGTCCTTAAAATCCAGCAATTCACTAGCACCACTCCTGCACAAACCTGGTCTATTCCAGTAAACACAATTGGGGAGTCTCTCTGTTCCTTTCTTCCCGTTTCAATTATGTTTATTATGCATATGTTAGTGCGTTTAATTTCTGTGCCTCATCCTAAACTTATCACTAAGTGTGGGATTCCAGCCCAAATTAAACACTTGAGAAGCATCTACTTACATGTTCAAACTCTAAGTGTGGGATTTTACTAGTAAAATCTCTATTCAAGAGAACATTAGGGACAATGTTCCTCTAAGTGTGGGATGGTAGGTATAGAATACCTTAAATGGTGATTTTTATGTCCAATAGCAATCTTTCTCTCAAAATTTTTCAAAAATAAGGTCAATTTTTTTCAAAATTAATGAGTCTAACTCAGTTTTTGAGTCTCAGATACTACTGAGAGAAACCATTTTCAAAATATAAGTATGATATTTCTAAAATCCTAAAGGAAATAAGGTAGAAATTGCTTAAGCAAGAAGTAATAATCAAAGGAACATGACTAGACACATACAACCCTTTGCAATGAGGTATCTTGAGCCTAAAAGCATTCATCTTTAATGCTTCACTTTCAATTCTTGTGTGTGTGCCGATGTCTGTATCTCTGAATTAGAACTTGCTCTTGACATACGCTTCGAGACCATATTGGTGTGTACCGTACGCGGTATAGGTGCAATTAAATGACCTTGACATTCCTTAGGACTTAACCCATTTCTTACATATCTTTTCAAGACCAAAACCCTTTCCGATGCTCATTTTTAGTATCGAAGATCCGCCTAGTATACCCTGTTGAGCCTAAACCTTTCGTTTCTTCAAAACCCTAATTTTCACTCACTTCCCAAAATTACCCCCAAACTTATCTTGGAATTTCTGAGGTTATGAAGAACACCCTTTTAGAATATCTGTTTCAAATATCCTACTCATTCGCATTCTCCAAAATCAAGCTTCTCGACAAATGGTGCGGGAAAATTAGCACACAAGAGAACTGGAAGGACGATGGTGCGGGAAAAATTAGCACCTGGAAAAGAATCAAAATGATCAAGATAGAGGAAAAGATTTTTAAAGGATTCAAAATATAAATTCCTTGGAAATTCTCTAAAAGAAATTCTGAAGAAAAGAAAAAGAAAAGACAAAAGAAGAAAAAGAAAAGAAAAGAAAATAGCTCCGCAAATAAAGCTGAAAGTTTCAAAGCATAGCTCTTCATGGAAAATCCGACAAAAGCTGAAACAGCTACCAACTCTCCGTTCCTCTCCGTTCTAAATAAATTTGTTCATGATCTCAATGATTCTAGGATAAGCTAAACACCCTCACAAACCACTACCCATACCCTTCACCCTCACCAAACACTACAACCCTCTGAATGTCTTGAGATAATTAGCACCGTCCTCACCTAAGTGGTGGAGATCCGATTCTCGATCAAGCCTATGACGATGAGTGCAGCATGACTGGCTATTTTGAGCGATTTCGTTTGAGCTAGATTGATAGGAAACCCGATACACTTTGAGTGAATTGAGTGACCACCTATAGTGAGATCGCCTAGTCATGTGTACTCCAAGATCATGAGATTTGGACGTACGCCTAAGAGAATCTCTTCTTGTTTATGGAAGGATCATCTTATCCTCCTCCACACTTTTAGAAGTAACTTACTTATATGAGGATATGCTAATCTCGGAACATATCCTCTGACTCGCCTCTAAAAACATGACCTAAAAATATTTTTCAGAGAGTTGTTGCTTGAGGACAAGCAACGTCTAAGTGTGGGATAACTTGATGTGACGTAAAAAGTCATGTTTTTAGAAGCTTTATTCCTCACATTTTGAATCTTTCTTTAGTGAAAACATTCCAAAACATTGATTATTTACTAAAATGCACTAAAGTGGTTCAAAAGTAGACGTTGTGATAAAAATCACTGAAAACACTCTAAAAATGCACAAAACACAGCATTTTAATACATGCAGATTCTTCCGACCTCATTTTCCTGTCAAGGCACACCTCCTAACTTCTACCATCTATTGTATAGGTAAAATCGAGACGGAAAAATCTGGAATAAAGTGAAACGGCCAAAGGACGGAGAAACCACTACGCTTTCAGAGCCATTAAAAGTCATTTCGGCTACGCCTAAGCTCTACACATCCAATTTCTGTGAGATTGGCATCATTAGAAGCATAACGGAATTACGAAACTACAGGCGAAATAATCGAGTCAAACGGACGCATAACGAAGGAGATACGGACGTTTTAAGCAACGAACGAAATCAGACAGAGACCGTATACGGCCTCAGGCACCGTATACGGCCCTTGTAAGACCGTATACGGCCTGTATACCATCGTATATGGCACGTGCAAGGCCGTATACGGCCCCCTACCCCTTATCGTGCTTCGTTTGCTTGTACGTGCTGTTTCGTGAGTTGTACGTGCGATTTGATGGTTTGCCTATAAATAGTGGACATCCCCAACACTTCATTCATACCATTTTTCTCATTTTCATTCTCTCCCTACACTTTCTCTCTCACACACATCACTCTCTCTCAAGTTTCTCTCTCTAGAGGATTTTCTCTCTCTAGAATTGAGCTAGTTAGAGAGATAGTTAGGTAGAGGTAGCTTTTAGCTTTTGTACGGAGTCACTCCAAGACATTGTATTTGCGAAGATCTGTCTGTAATAAATTCGTATCAGGTTCTATTTATATATCTCTTACTTTCCAGTTTTAAACATGTGTTGCTTTGTTTATGCTTGTTTAGGATTGTATGCTAGATATATGATGTTAGGCTAGACATTTCTTTGTGTTTACTATGATGTAGTTATGTTAGAATAGTCAATATGTTTATGTCATGCTGTTACTCTGCCCGTGTTACTTTAAACTGTGTATGAACTCATAAACTGAATCTCGAATGTTTATCTATCCAACTTATGTTGTGGTTAGAAGCTTCCTGCTAGAACTTGGCCAATTACTAGTGGTACGTTCTCTACCTATTCTATACTTGATGATCAATGAACTTGGTATGGCTGTGTTCTCTAGGTTGAAACAAATCATAAGAGACACAGAGCGTAGGATTAGAGATAGGTTAGATTCATGTTTATCTGTTATATATCTTTGAGAGAACTTTCGGGATATCTATGATCTGATTATTGGTTATCTGCTATGCTAGGATTACGGTGTTCTGTTATGTGTTACCCTATCGCATGTTCTTGTTTGATTGTTGCCTTAGGAATGATGCATGCTAGAGTTATCCTCCTGGTTCATATCAGTAACTGTATAATTAGGTTTTCAGACACAGAATATTGGTTTACACAGTAGATTAACATGCATGGAATAGTTGTGATGATTTATATCTGTAATGCTGAACAATTTAACTGATCATTAGCCCGATTATCCCAACTTGGTCCGCGGGATTACCCCCGTTCGTGTTCTTGTTTAATCAACAATTCACGCTACGATACAGACGTCTCTGATGACTGTGACTGGGGACCAGGATTCGAGGATAGTCATCGGTTAAATTGTCTGTACATTTGGGAGAACTTCCGGTGTACCTGACTTCTATAACTGCTATCCACGTGACATGTTATTTATCTGATTACGGACAACTCTACGTTAGATATTTAATAGGCTCGTAGTTGTAGCTCATTAGGATATAGGAAATCTGCGAGAGTAATGTGGAACCCTAATTAATGTAACGGAAAAACCGTAAAACGCCCTATTACTCGGTATAGTGCTGGAAACACCAATTGGTGGAGTACAAACGTATGGAAGCCGCGGAACGGTCGTAGGTACAATACTTTGCATTAATTATGTTTCTATCCTCTCCGGATTAGTCATCACATCTAGTAGCCTTACCCTTGACTATTCATCAATAACATTTAACGAAATCATAGTAAACACTCGCTTATCCTCTGTTGACCGAGTCTCCGTACAAACCTCTTTAGTTTTATTTTCTTTATTTAAATTAGTATTTGGTTATAAAAACCAAACCTATCCAAAAACTTTTAAAAACCCTAGCTGAATCTCCAAAGATAATAAAACTTCCTAGACTCCCATGCCCGTTGTAGTTTGAAGAACGACAACTGAGTCATACATACCACTTGCTGCCCTTTTAGGTCTATCAGTAGTATACAACTTAGGATTCCCCTGCTCTACAAATTTAAAACTCACTGTTCGCCGCTTCTATTGCTGTTGGAACAACGACCGGAATCAAATCCGTCCGACCGATAGAGGCACGACAGGTACGTTTTGTATTTGTTTCTGTTTGTATGCAATACGTTCTAAATAAACGTATAATTGTTTTCGTTTCATTTTTGTTCCAACTAGCTCACATAGTATTTTCAAATAAAAATGGTTCGAAAATATTTTTGAGTTCTTTCTGAACTTTTGTATCACCAACGATTGTAGTTGTTTTGTCGGATTCATTCCGATATTGTTTCGTATTGTTTAACTTATAATTATAAATAATTATAAATTTTTGTAATACTTTTTGTTCAAAAGTTTTGGGCTCGCTAGACTGTCATCACATCATAAGTTTAGTTTAACTTTGGTAGGGAATTAGCGTAAGAAATGCACATGATTAAAGGTAAAGTATTACCTAATTTGGAGAAGTGTCACAAGAAAATACACGGATTCTTCCAGAAAAATCTAAACCATGGAAACAGTTTAAAATTCGGACTAAACAGGACTGTTATACTTAGGGATGTTCATTATATGGTTCCACACGAAAAACTGACCCACCCAAGTGACTTTGGTTGAAGTAGGTCTGGCTAATTTGGATTTGGTCCGGATTTTTAATGGCACCCGAAATATAAGAGCGGTTTTTGGACCGGTTGTGGGTTCTAAAATATAAATTCGGTTTTCACCCAAATACCCAAAACTTTAGAATACCCGTAGTTTATGTTTATAATATGAAAACCATTCAATTAAATACGTGAAATGAGGAAGCCTACGAGTAAATAAAAAGGGAACTTTATTGTTTGCAAGTTATCCCTATCAAACCAATGTCAAGGCCATATTTATTATTTAATTATCGACTTCTCCCAAAATCAAGTACAATTCCATAACTTAATCATCAAGTTCTCCACTATAAATATAAGAATTTGCCTAGACGAGTAGACGTCATAGTTGAGTATTTTCGTCCATTTAAAAGTTATACTATGCTACATAGCTATGTCATGGAAATAAGAAAACTAACATGTGTGCATGACTAGTTTCACTATTTTTTTTTTGACAAGTCACTTTTTTCTTCATGAATTTTTTATCTGGTTTAATGGAGAACCGACCAAGATAAACCGATTTCTTATTTGGTTGGATTTGTTTGGTTTTGACAAATTTGGTTTGGTTATCGGTTCTCAAAAATATTTTTGAAAACCAATTTATCCAAACCGAATAAACCAATTAAACAATAAACCGACCGAACGTACACCCCTAGTTATACTTCTTGATTTTTTTAAAAATATCAAACGACCACTAAAAGTCATGAAAAAAATAGAGAAGTACCTAAGATATGTGGGAACATTGTGTAAAAATTTCGGAACTTTTCGATAACGTTTGCCTAGTCAAATAAAAATCACAAAAACGGACTGATTTTTACTCCGAACTTTGACTTTCGGATTTGACCTTTGACTTTCGGATTTTTGTGTGGAAATTCGGATTTTGACTCCGAAAGTCAACTTTCGGAGTTGACTTTCGGAGTTGACTTTCGTTGACTTTCGGAGGAATAGTGTTTTTGACCCTAACTGTCAGATTTTGACACTTTCGGACCTCAAACTTTCGGATATAATCGCACGAACACTTTCGGATACATATATACTTTCGGACACACGTACACTAATACATTCGGACATGTACTTTCGGATATATGGGTATGCGTACTTTCGAACATTTATATATATATATATATATACTTTCAGAAAAATAAACGTAAACTTATTCATAATCTCGCATACACTTTTATAAGTATACAAAATAATTGAACACTTAATAATAATACTTTGAAATTATTATTACAAAAACTCACCAACGTGCCGTATACATTTTTAAAAACACAAACAAACAAATAAACCGTTTGGACATATCTGGTTGCGTGAACGCTAGCATGGATAGTAAAGTAGGACATCCACTTACTTATACTTATAATCTCATACGTTTAGAGCGTTAGGAGATTATCGACTAGGAGTACTTTTGGGCGTAGGCTTTGCTAGCACTCGCACACTTTTAGCTCACCAGGTGAGTTCACAGCCCTATTTTCTACTATTTTACTGCTTTTAACATAGGGTGAAAAACATAGCCAAACTCTTTTGCTACATGTGCAAACTCTTATATAATTGCTTTTAGTGCTTTTATACAAAATTGTTTATGACTGCGGTCATACTATTACAACTATTGTTTATGAAATGGTGTTTCATTACCAAAACTATTGCCAACATGTAAAAACTATTTTGGTATCTTACCGGAGAACGATCGGTACTATTTGCATATAGCTGGAGAACGACCAGCTATGTATCTTACCGGAGAACGACCGGTACTTATTGTGTATCTTGTCGGAGAACGACCGACACTAACTTGTGTATCTTACCGGAGAACGATTGGTACTTATTGTGTATCTTGTCGGAGAACGACCGACACTAACTTGGTATCTTACCGGAGAACAACCGGTGCTAACTATGTAACTCACCGGAGAACGACTGGTGCTAACTTGTGTATCTTACCGGAGAACGATCGGTACAATTTGGTAACTTGCCGGAGAACGATCGGCACAAACTTGAAAACCGCTGGAGAACGACCAGCAACATATTTTCAACAAACATGATTTAAATCTTGTGGTTCATACATTGTTGTTTCATCATTACACATGTGAGCTCACCAGCTTTTAGCTGACCTTTTAGCATGTATTCTCAGGTTCCCAGCAGCCGTAGGTCTGCTCACTTTGGATAGCTTAGCTCGAGTCACATGCAAACATCAAAGATTCACCCGCATTATTATATTTTGTAACTGTAATTATGCCGTAGAATCTTTCAGATCAGGATACCGAGCTAATGTAATTATTACAACAATGTAAACTTTTATTATATCAATGTAATTTGGTTAAAACGACGCATATAGAGTCGTTCATTATATCTTGTGCTGTGATTACCGGATTAGTCGCGCCCCGACCCGAATCGCTTCCGCATCTTAATTTGGGGGTGTGATACCAAGTGTCGCCATGTGTGATACCAAGTGTCGCCATGTGCGACACTGACCTCGAAGTGTCGCCAATAATAGGAAACCCTATAATTACTTTTGAATTTCCTATGCGTTTCTATTAAAGTAATATAAGCAGAAATAAAAATTTTCCAAGCTGACCTGGCAGCTCAACCCTAGCCAGGGGCTCTGCCCCTTAGACCCCGCCAGGGGTTGCCACCTCTTGAACCCCGCTACCAGGGGCGCTGCCGCCGGACCCCTGTCATTCAAAGAATTAATACTTGAACGTGCAAGTACATATACTTTATAGAAATACAATGAGACAAACATAATAATCATGTCTTCGGGAATTATTATTACATAACGGTACCAACGGGCCATACATGTTTTTCAAACTACGAACAAAACACTAAACAAACACTTGGATATTAACTAGTTGAGTGGATAACTAGCATGGATAATCTTTAAAATATCCATTTATTTACTTACTTACTTACAACCTTACGCGTCTAGGACGCTAGAGGTTACGGGTTCGGAGAACCTTATTGCTTGATTTCTGCTTTACATTGCTAGACTCAGGTGAGGGGTAAATGACAAAAATCGGCAACGAACTGCCAAAATTTGTTCCAAGTATGCATCATACCAACTTAATTACCCAAGTACGCAACAAACCGGATAATTTCGTGTTTGAATCTTTGAAATGTCATTTTTTACCGGATTATGTTTGAAAAAACTGAGTCACCTTACACGTGGACCACCACGTCAAAATTGTACCACGTGTAGCTGGTTACCATATTACTGATCCAAACACAAAACTATCCGGTTTGTTGCATACTTGGGTAATTAAGTTAGTATGTTGCATACTTAGAACAAATTTTGGCAGTTTGTTGCCGATTTTGTCACACTTATTAAAAAATAAAAAAAAATTCAAATAGAAGTTGACCGGTCAAACCGGTAGTTGGTTACCATATTACTGATCCAAACACAAAACTATTCAGTTTGTTGCATACTTGGGTAATTAAGTTAGTATGTTGCATACTTGGAACAAATTTTGGCAGTTCGTTGCCGATTTTTGTCATTTACCCCTCAGGTGAGTCTCACAGCCCCGTTTTTACTATTTTTACTAAGGGGTGAGATGCATTACTTGTTTTACTGAACACATGTACTGATTTACTGCCTTGCCGATATACTGATTGCATAAGTTACGTTATAATCCACTGTAGTCCTCTGAATCATAGTGGTTAGTTATCGACTTAAGCGCGAGTTTTAGTAAATTGATCCATTTGGGACTGACAATCCCCGCCTGGGGTAGCACGCACTACCAAGAACCGCACTGTATAAACGGGTGTTTCTAACTCGTTACACATGAGTGTTTTTAGATTAGCACTCACGGGGGCAAATTACCTGGTACTTGGTTATACCTTACCGACTGTTAAGCTTCGACTATGATGCTCATGGCAATGTATATCCACTTTATTGCATTCGTGCAACATTTTTACTTGATTGTGTTCACAACTGTTATTTACTACAAACCTGTGAGATTCACCAACCTTTTAGTTGACCTTTTTAGTGATGCATTCTCAGGTATTCAGCAACAGTAGGGTTGCTCAGCAGGATTGCTTGCTAGCTCGAGTCACGTGCATTACATACTTGGAGATTTTTCTACATTACTTTTGTATTAGCTGTTATCTATTAGAATCTCTAGGATTTTACTTGAACTCCAAGCTTATGTATACTTTTGAATACTAATGTAATGTTGTAATACTTTTCAAACGTCTCATATAGAGTCGTTCACTGTATCTTTGTGCTTGATTACCTGATTAGTCGCGCCCAATGATTGCTTCCGCTAAACAGTGAATTTGGGGGTGCGACAGCGTTTAAGTTCCATAATTAACGAACCATGATTCGAGGTCTTAGTGGATTAGTTATGTTAATCATGCAATAAGTATGTGTTTTTCATCTACTTGTGTTCATAAAAAGATGTGCATGTATTCTCACCCCAATAAAAACAAGTAAAAAGGGGATATGAGACTCACCTTAGTTGTGAGTGCTAGCAAAGGAAATGTACGTGTGTTTTTCCAAATGTAACATCCTAGTGCCATAAACGCATAAGGTTATTCGTGTGAGTAGATGGCTAACAGCCCATCTATGCTAGTTGTTCACTCAACTAGTATGTTCATGTGTATATTGTTTTCAAAATATGTACGACCCGTTGGTGATGTTTTTGAATAATATTTCTCAAAATATTATTATTCTCGTTTTGTTTCATATATGTACTTGACATTTCTTCTCAAAATATTAGTATAGTTGTTTCGTTTCAATGTACACGTTATACGTTTGTTGTCGTACATATGACTTATTCGTCATAAATGGTTTATTCGTTATATATATATATATATATATATATAGTTTGCGTTTCGTGTAGGCTTTGCGGAATTATACATGTTCTTGTGTCGCAAATTTTCGTTTGAGTATATATAATTCCGCGAAGCCTACACGAAACGCAAACTATATATATATATATATATATATATATATATATATATATATATATATATATATATATATATATATATATATATATATAAGAGTGTCGTTGTTTCTTTAGTCTTATATATAGATATATAGTTTACGTAATTGTTACGTTATATATTTCGTCTATAATGTTTCGTGACTATATAACTAGTTCTTTATCAATAACTATTTTTCACCACTTCAGATGGCCTTTTTCACCGCCATATAAATCCATTTATGTACTAGTGAATGTATATGTTTAATAACTATTTTTCAACGTACTCTACACATCTATCTGTTAGATTGTAAGAGAACATTGGTTTTCACATTTCTTATAACAATTCACTCAAGAGAAATAACGTAACCTAATAATTCTTTAGAATTTTTGAGGTTCCAAAATTTTGTAGGCTCCCTTATTTCTCTTGTTAGGACAATTTTTTAGGTCATAAATCGATGTAAAACACAAGTCTTGAGTGCAGGGATCTAGGGTTTTTGTTTTAGATGTATCATCGAAAAACAAACACCAGCAGCCTATCTAGGGTGTTTTCTTTTTAATGTATCTAGGGTTTCGTTTTTATCTTGGTGGTTGTTGGTGGCTGGTGTTAATGCAGTGGTGAGAGGCAGTTGATGCTAATGATATGGTTATTAAGTACAAGAGCCTTAGGTGTCCCGAGGTTGGTGATGAAGGTTTCTGGATATAGCTACCGGAGATGGTGGTATAGTAGTGGTGATAAATAACCGATTCTAGTAAGGTGGTGAGTTGAAGGTTGAGGGAATTTGAAGGAGGAGATGGTGATATAGTAGTGGTGATAAATAACCGATTCTAGTAAGGTGGTGAGTTGAAGGTTGAGGGAATTTGAAGGGGGTTGTGTGCTTTGAGAACTGAATTTATTTTTTAATGTTAATTAGTATTTAATATTTTAACATTTAAATTGAATTGAACACAATGAAAAGAAAATATATGTATTTTGTCATTTTAGGTGAGTAAGGGATGCTATATGAAATAAAAAGTGTACTTAATTGATTGAAAATGAGAAAAAAGATTGAGGAACAATTTTCCTAAACGATATAAGCCATTCATGAAAGTCACTCTTAATTAAACCTCAAGACAAGAATAACGACATTAATTAAAATCATAATCATCTCAAGGTTGTAAACCATAAGTAGTTAATATAAAATCATTTATGTATGTCCTAAAAATTTTTTTGACAAACAATGTATATAATTATTAGAGTTAAGTTCAAAATGAGAAGAAATTTTTTGATAAGAATGGAGTAATCAATCTTAGTTATTTATTTTCATCAACCCTTATTACTAAAATTTTGTGTACTTATTTGTAAGTTAGGGTTAATACACAAATAGGTCACTGTACTTTACGAAAATGTTCATCTGAGTTTCAAAACTTTAAAAATGTTCAATTTCATACTGTACTTGTAAAAAGTGTTCAATTAGGTTACCAAACTTTCGACATATTTCAATTAGGTTATTGTACTTGTAAAAATGTACTGAACAATGTGCAATTGGGTCACTAAACTTTTAACCAGAATTAAGAAAAATAGGCGGGGTGACACTTTTCGAAAGTACATTATGAAATTGAACATTTTTAAAGTTTAGTAACCCGTATGAACATTTTCGCAAAGTACAGTGACCTATTTGTGTATTAACCCTTGTAATTTACCCCGTGTATTTAATTTTTTATATTATATTATTTGGTTGAGAGTAAGTTAAATTCGATTAAAAACACAACATTTGCATAGATCGACTGAATGGAACATATATTAATTCCATTTATACTCACAATTTTCTTCACCAATTATCTCGTTTATCATATTTAGCGATCAAGGTTTTAGTCACATTTATAATCATACATTTTGATACACATGATATATTTTCCATTATTAGGTTACCGACAAAACACTAGAACCCCGACCAACAAAAATAGGCAACCAAAAACCGTTAAAACCAAAAAAAGGGTAGAGTAAGGTGACCATACGTACCTAAAACATTGGAATTTAAGTAAATACCAAAATCATAGCAAAAGGTTATCATTAACTACCCAATAGTTAAGTTGTAGGATAAGACATAAAATCTCAAACAGTTTACTTCTAGTTCATTATGACAACTAGATCTTCTCTTTATTTACCACTGATTTTAATTCTATTTCATTCTGCACTAGCTTCTTCTCATTATTTATCACTACTGACTATCCTAATTTGTACTTCAATTTCATATTGATAGATATATTTAGCCATCGAAGGTGTCAACATCACTTATACGGCAGACTCGGATAGGCAAGCCTTGTTTTGGCACTGGGAAGGGGCCGTACTGTATGCCATCATCCTCTCCTATCACTTCCCATCTGCAACAAGTTTTCAACCAAAATAATATATTTATCATTTACATTTTCACATTTGCTCACAAATTGTTGCGCATTGCACTAAAGGAATAGCTAGATAATGCCTAGCGGGGTCATTCCGCTAGAACAAATGATAACTAATGGTTGCTTTATAGGTGGTGATTTGTAAACAATCAACTTTTTATCCATATACGACTAAAGTAATGGTTTTTAATAATTTTACCTATAGTAGGAAACATGTATAATGCATTTATAAGGGTAAACTGGTCAAACATTTTATTTTAGTGGTATATGGATAAAATTGGTGGTGTATAAATCACCACTTCTCTTTTATAAACTATAAACATGAATGGTTTTTTTAAGGAGTAATGCTATATCAACCTAATTACATAGACCTAAATACAGACCTAATTATCTTATTGGTTGATTTTTTTCTCTCTCCTAATTTCATCCAATCAATTTTTCAAAGCAACCAATCACACCCTTAGGTCTTTTTTTAGGCCTGCATAATTAGTCATACCAATCATTTTCCTTTTTTAAGTGCAATTTAAGTCAAGACAATATTTACAAGGTAAAAGTAGGCTTGCCTGAAGGAGGTGGTCAAGTGGTGTAGAAGGACAAGCATCTCAACCTTTGCTAGCTCGCTTCCCGGACAAGAATGCGCTCCATTCCCAAACGGCATGTAGGTGTTCGCTCGAGGTGCCACCTAAATTTAGGAAAACAAATCAATGCTTGAAAGTTGATACTATAACCTTCTGTTCATGTTCTTAAACTATAAAAAAAAATAAATGTTATAAAGAAATTGATAATTAGTAACCTCGAATCTTGAAGGATCAAACTGGTCTGGGTTAGGGAAGAAGTCGGAGGAGTAATGGATGGTTCTGAAGAGAGGAAGAACCTTCCAACCACGAGGGATCAAATACCCATCTATTTCTACATCTTCAACTGCTTCTCGAAATGTGAAAGATAGTATGCTTGAGATTCTAAGCGTCTCTTGTAACACCCTAGAGGTTACCGGCATGCGTCTAGTGTCATCCCATGTAATCCCACGGTTGGTTTCAAGTCTTGTGCTTCGGATTTCGTCTTGCTCCATCTGTATTTAAACTCATTATTTGATAAACATATATAATAATAAAGCTCGTTTTTGTTAACATAATTATATACCATTTTAACTAGGGAGAATCTCATTCATGTCCATGCCAAACTTGAAATTTACATATACATCCAAATTAAGTACAATTATTGGATTTAATTACAACGTAAAATCTCTTAAAGAGTGCTTTGGATATGTATGTAATTCACTAAGTTTATAAGTTAATGAAATTGCCTTTCTTATTACGAGATAAGGGTCCGTCGATCTTAGTTACAAGGAACACCAATAAAACACAATTTTCACGCTTTTGTCGCTTGATGACGTACAAAGGAACTTATCACATTTCTTAAAAACCATAAAAACGACAAAGAATCTTCCGTACGTCACCAAATTTTCAACGAACATAGATCAAGTAAGTAAATTTGTCGCTTGGTAACATTTCTAAAAGCTTTCAAGACCGACATACAATCCGGCGACTTTTTTCTTGCGTCACCAACAGGACATTAGATATTTACTTACCTTCACAGCATCCAAGAGATGAGGATGATCATGTAAGTACTTGAGCAGCCATGTTAGAACACTTGCAGTAGTATCATGAGCTGCAAATATGACTCCAATTATATTATCTGCAATTTGTGAATCACTCAATTGATCCTTTCCTTTTAATCCCAATAATACCCCAAGCAATCCTCCACCATGCTCCCCAATCTCCCTTCTCTTCTGTATCATCTTCCTCAATTTATCATTCAGAACCATCCTTGCCTGTAATTTATAAAATATTAGTTAATGAAACGAGAGCAAACAAGATTATTATAAAATTAACGAACTAATTGTTCGATACATACACAGCATGATTGGGTATTGTCGTTGTTGTAAATTACATTAATGACTAATCATGTTAGCCGAAAGATGATAAAAATTGTACAAAGTCAAAAGGTGAGCCTTTCTTTTCCACTACTACAAAAGTACGTATAATCAAAACCCAATATTAATATTAATCTTGGAGTAATTGACCAATGGTATTATTATTATTATTATTATTATTATTATTATTATTATTATTATTATTATTAGTATTATTATTATTATTATTATTATTATTATTATTATTATTATTATTATTATTATTATTATCATCATTATTATTATTATCATCATCATTATTATTATTATTATTATTATTAGAGATCGAGGTAGAATGTGTACTTCATGCAACAAGTGTACATGAAGACAAATTATGCTACGTAAACCAAAATATCTATTTATAGAAATAATGCATGACTCTTCATGTCAGCATTGAAAGAGTGCTTGCTAATTTTAATTGATTATAAAGAAATGAAAATAATGATTAAGTACTCCTAACCTTCATTGCTCTCTTGAATGGAGTTCCAGGAAGATCCAATGGCATTGAATTGTATCCTTTCTCTATACAATGATACAAATGCTTCAATCCTTCCATCTCATCTGCCTCTAATTTCTCTCCAAATACCGATATCATCGCCACTTCATACGAATACTGTATACATGTATAATGTTAATGGACAATCGGTCAATACAATACAAACATAAGTAACTTGATTAAAAAGCTATCGTACCTTCTTCATCTCATCTAAGGTGTTGATGGTGTTGTTCTTCTCCCAAGTGGGGAGAAGATTGAGGACAATGTTCTCGATCTTGTGAATCGAACCTTTGATGGCGGAAGGAAGAAATGAAGATTGGATCAACTTCTTAAGGAGAGAATGGTATTGGCCTTGATGGAAAAAGACAGCTTGAGGTCCTATCATCATTTCTTTGCTTGAAGGGTATGTGGGTTTGAAGAGATGAGATTGAGTAACTAAGACAGTTTTGGCTATCTCAGGGCTAGATATCATCACACATGGACATCCCAATATGTGACTTTTAAATATCTTTCCATACCTACATGGACAAATTACCATTGAAATATTTAGTGAACTTTTTCAACTAATTAATCTTTAAAAGTCAGAAATACTTTAAAAGATTAACCAAATTAAGATCGTATATCTAGAAATATTTCAGTTGTCAAAAGAAACATACATGATATTATGATTATTCATGTATCTAACTATTTATTATTATTAAGTTGAACTTATTTTCTTGAATATGTGCATTAATATGAGGTATACGCTAACCTCTTATTATCTTCTAGCAATAAATAAAGTAACGAGTCAAATGACAATAAAAGAGCTTCAATATTCATTATTTTTGACAAATATTCTTTCATTTATTTAAACATCTTCGGTCTAATAAATATTTCATTTAAGTGATTTAAATGTTCAAGTGGATATGCATGCAATTAAAGTCATTAATGTTAATAGATATTCAAGATTTACAAAAGACTTTCACCAAAGGGCTTTTAGCCTAGCGGTATGAGAGAGACCCTTCAACCTATTGGTTGGGAGTTCAAGCTTCACTTGAGGCAGTGAGTTGTAAATTTTCGTGATGGTTATACATAATCGTGTGTTAGGCTGTATGTTTGCCATTCTAAAAAAAAAAAAAAGTTGATAAGAGAAACCAAAGGGCCACTGGCCTAACGGTATCGTGGTGCCCTTTCAACTATGAGGTTGGGTATCCAAGTCTTGTGGTGGACAAATATATATACATTCGTGGATTAATGTATATATTCGTGGTAGAGGTGTGTGAGTCTTGTCTTTTTTAAAAAAATTTAATAAGAGAGAAGAAGAAACAATATTAATTGGTCCACCTTAAATGCACGTTATTTTACGAATGCTTATTTCTAAATCTTTTGTGATATTAGCATTTCTCGTTATTTAATAAAAAACTTAAAAATTGATATACTTCATATGCGAAATCATGTTTTGATACTTTTTTATTCTGACAAATCGACATGACTATATATGTAGAACAACTTTTAGTTTTGATGTAGCGAAAACATTAATGCCAAATAAGTAAATATCACAATTTTGATCAAATTCAAAGAAGAATCGTGAGTTCGTGACTCGATCTTTTTCGTCAAAGAGAAAATATACAAAACAAAACAAAAAAAGCTACTAGCTAGTAGTCAAATTAACCAAATGAATAGTATAAACCTTGCTTGACGTTTTGAGAAGAAAGTGTTGGGATTTTGGGTATAGAGGTTAAGCGTTTCGCCGATGTACGGCCACCCCATTGAACCGGGCGGTAGCCGCCGGTTTCCATATTTCGTTGACCCACGGCTTATGATCAAGTTAAACACAAGTGTTACGAAGAAGACGAAAGCTACAAAAGGAGAAAGAAGGAAATGTAGTGGTGGTGGAAGGCCGGACATTTTGGGCGGTGATACGGTGGATTTGGGTGGTGATTTGAGAAGAAAATTGTGACAAAGATGATGAGTGTTTGTGAGTTGTGAAAAAGGCGATGTTGGATGTTATATATACGAAGGGGTGAGCTGGATGGTTGGGATTAGAAGGTGGACCATGGTATGTAAGGGACAGGTGTCACCGACCTAGGAGGACACTTCACTAGTAATAAAAATCTCATTTAAATGTCTTCCAACCAAAATATCCTCATCCTTTTATTGACCAAAAATAGTTATTTAGTACCCCTTCCGTCCTAAAATTATTGTCACCCAATAAAAAATA
Source organism: Helichrysum umbraculigerum (assembly GCA_949592205.1). Lineage (NCBI taxonomy): Eukaryota > Viridiplantae > Streptophyta > Magnoliopsida > Asterales > Asteraceae > Helichrysum > Helichrysum umbraculigerum. The sequence continues at coordinate 120,135,174 of CATIUR010000005.1, read as the reverse complement.
TGCAGTTTAATAAAAACATAATCATTACTGCTTTCTCTTTTTTACTTTTTGCAGAATGATAGTTTTACCCTTAACTAATTAATCACTTCTTTGTGAAAAGTGTGTAATAATAACTTTAATTAAGGGTAATATGGTAATCACGGTCAAGCTTCACTATCTATTTTTAAAATGGACAATTAATTTGGAACGTCCGAAAATGAAAACATGGATTATAATATTGGGACGGAGGGAGTATAAAATTTCCCAATTTGATTTAAAAGTACTTTTATAGTTATGTATAGAAGCTAATTAATACGTTATTGATTTAGTACCTTTATATTTACATTATATTAGATTAAAAACATCAATATACAAATTACCTCTCATCATTATTATACATCAAACCATAAAAATAATATCAAACTTAATGTAAATCCTTTTATTATTATTATTATTAATATTGTCAAATAATGAAATTTCCCAATTAATTGGTCTAGTAAGTAGTAAGATAGAAGGAATGGAACATTCAAGCTCACATTCTTCGTCTATAAGTAGGATAATTTCTAATCATTTGTGATAAATCAAATTTTAAAAAAATTTAAATAAGAAATACAAAGACTAAAATATATTTGAGAAGTCTTGAGAAAATTATAGACGTTCTTTTTTCTTAATCTATTTCAACTAAATAAGGGTGAGTCGATTGGGCAAATAAAAAAAAAAAAAAAAAATCTGTTGTCGTATAGTTTGAAAATAAAGTAGGCAGTTTGTGACATTTATGTTGGTGACACTTGTTACTTCTCACTTGGTAATATTTTAAAAAACTTTCAAAGCGACAACGAATATCCGTTTATAATTGTGACAATCCTCCAATTAGGGTACTAATCCTTAACTAAGTACATGCATTACCTAGAGTAATTCCCTGATTGGTGAGTTCAAAACTATCTTGGTGTGATAAGTTTAGTAAAACTTATTATATAATACGTGTCGTATTAGTTAAAATGTAGTTATAATATATAATTACTGTACTAAATGAACGTATCGAACTCGACAAACTAAATACAATAAAGTTGGTGATATAAAATAATTAATAATTCGAAAATTATTAATTACTAATATTAGATATTTATATATTTGAGATAATATAATAATTTATACGTTTTATACTAAATGTATCGCGCGATACAAAAGTTCAAAAAGAACTTCAAAATACTTTCGAATAATTTTTATTTGAGAATATTACGGAAAAGAGTTGGAACAAAAATAAAATGAAAACAATTAGATGACGATTTAGGACGAGTTATACACGAACAGAAACGGTTATAAAACGTACCTAAAGGTCAAAAATAATAAAAGTATTATTTTTCCCATTCCTGTTTTAGTATTTGGAAGATTTCCTCAAAATATAATTTCCAAATTCAACCGAAATTTGGAACCCAATTGAACGTACTGCGTAAATACTTTAAATAATTTTAATAATTATTTCGATAAAGTATTTCACTTTTATAATTATCAATTACTAAGTTTGAAATAAAATTTAAAACTAACGAATAATTGATTGGTACACGAGGTACAACTAATTATACCCGTACAGGAAATTAACGGGCTAAATACCTAAACTATTACCACAATTTAAAATATCTATCCGACATACTACTGCACCCTCCCACACCTCAGTTGGAAAAAAAAAAAATGCACATGCTAATATTAATATATATACTATCTCTAGACATTGAGTTCACACACATACCAATAATTCATTCACCTAAAATTTCTACTGTGGTCATCTTCATCATCGATCAAAAGCAGCAAGAGTTGAACCAACACCCATTTTCATAATCCTTTCTCCAAAATCATCTTCAAACCTTCATCACAAACTAAACAATGATAACATAATCATCAATATCATCTCTGTATCATCATCTTATCATCATCACCTCAGAATCATCATCTAAATCATTGTAAGAAAAACTTTTCACTTAAATTTTTAGTCATAGATTGTGTATATTACTAGTATATATAATTACTACACTGTGTTAAACTATCATATTGGTTGTTAAATGTACACATTAAAAGTTGATACGATCACTGAGCTAGAAGATGAACAGTAACCATAATAAACGATGTGATCGCGTAAATCTACTCTTGGACCTAGTATAATGCATCACGCTATCGTGTGAATTTTATAAGAAAATGTACAGACAAAACTAACTACGCGATCACATACTTTTAACCCCAAATGATCGCGTGGTTTATAGCTCAGAATCGCGCAATTGTTAATTACTAGGATCGCGTGATTTAGTCTAGAGGATCGCATGGATTTGTTTTTGCTGTGATCGTGTAATTTAAAACAGAGGAGCACATATCATTCACTATGATGGCATAAGATTATGGGTATGGTCACGTGGGATATATGTTCAAAATTTAAACATCATGCGCTACATTAATTAATTAATTACTTAAAAAGGAGTTGAAACATTCAAAAGTAGTATGTGCCTCTGTGGTTCAACGTAGGAAACAAGATTCAAGAATTAAGCTTTATTATTTTTATTATTGATCCTTGAACTATGTAAAGTATTACAAATTTAATTCTAAGAATGTCCAAATTATGTTTTGATCCCTGAGATAACTTGCTGAAAACAATAACCAAATTGGTAAAGTGATTGTAGGTTATATGTTAACTTACTAAATATAACACTTTCTAAATATAGCAAGTTCCTAATACATATTTAATTATTATCTCATATCGTTTTGACTAACATTAATAATGATTATTATTATTACAATTAATTATATATGTACATTTATAGATACACAAAGACAAATAATACGGGTATAAATATATATACATTCGGATAACTAAAACTTTCGCATTTGTACATATACCCGAACTGTTCACGATGTATTTTTAAAACAAACCCAGACACTGCGATAAATGGTACCAAAATATTAATGACTATACGTCATAAAATTGTTGACCAAGTTATATTTTGTTCTAAAATATATGACACGAACATTGGTACTAAAATTGTACACGACCGCGGGACATTATTTTTTTTATACGATATTTATTCAAATAATGTTATAAAATGGACGCGACAAACTTTGGGACAATAATAATTATTTATTTCGAAAACGACAATTTTTGGAACGAGTAAAAAAATGAACGAGTAACACGATTAGTACAAATATTATATTTTGTATGTATATATATGTACATGGACGCCAACAATTTTTATATATATACGACGACGACGACTTTTATATATATACGAATAATAAGTATATATATGTATATACTTACACGCATCGAATTACTCGACACAATTATCACCAACAACTAAAATTGTACAAATGTTTAAACATAACGAATAGTCCAAGTACTTATATAAAGTATTATTATTTGCGTCTAGGTATTTGAGGGACGCATTTGGACTACTGTGTGTTACTAGCTGTATTGCTTACTGAAGACTGCTACCAGTGAGTTCACAGCCCCTACCTTTTACTTGTTTTAAATGCTTTTAAAACTAGGGGTGGAAAACATAGAACAATGTTTATAACATGCTACTTGCTTTATTAAATATTTGCTATGCATGTTACTATAAACTATTGATTAACATGAATGTGTTCGTGTTCTTAAACTTAAACTGTTTATATGAAAGGTTTTCATATGTTAAACTTGAACTATTTGTATGAAATGATTTTTCATAACTATTTTGGGAATTAAGACAAACGCATCTTGGTACGATCCTAGGTTTACGAGAGGTAGTTGTAGTGCACATAAGTCCCAGTGCTTACAACCTATAACCATTAGTTAGGTGACTCTAGCCACTGAGTATACAGATAGTACTATCGATTTGACAACCCTCCCAGGATATAACTCGTTGGTCATTCCAACCACATGACGGTAGTCGTAACGAGGAGTGTATACTTAAATTGTTACTGAGGCAACAACAAAACACTAGTCGTGGATTGGTTATAGCACTAGGTATCGTTACTTTAACTTTAAAGGTGTCGCTCACCTTAGAGGGATCATAGTCTATATTTCCCACACAACTAAGCAACTAAACTACAACTTGAATTGGGAAGGGTATTCCCTGTGATAACTAATAGGACAGGTGTTCCTACGCATGATTACTTTTTAGGAAAGGTTTACCTTGATTGGATAAACTTGGTTTCCCGACAAAATAACTTTTATAGGAACTGTTTACTTGATTGTTAAACTTGTGTTTCCTGCAACTATTATTTGGAAATGTGTTTGATTAAACCTGTATTTCCTACAAACTATTTATTAGGAAATGTTTACTTAATTGTTAAACCTGTATTTCCTACAAACTATTTATTAGGAAATGTTTACTTAATTGTTAAACCTGTATTTCCTACAAACTATTTATTAGGAAATGTTTACTTGAATGTTAAACCTGTATTTCCTACAAACTATTTAAATGGAGATGTTTTCCTTGATTGGATAAACTAGTGTTTCTAAACGCTTAACTATTTTTTTAGAAATGTTGTTCCTTAGTTGGATAAACTTGAATTTCTTACAAACTACATAATATGAAATGTTTATCATATTTGAATAGACATGTTTTCCTACTTAACGATCAGATTGTATTACACATGAATATTGAACTAGTAGTTTGGAAATGGTATTGTCCTGAGATTACTTATTTGAAGCTATACGACAGATAGGAAAGGTTTACTTTGATTATTTAAACCCTTGTTTCCTGCAACTACTTATTAGGAAATGTTTTGATTAAACTTGTGTTTCCTACGCAACTGTTTACTTGTAGTAAGAATGAAATTCTTACATTATATAGGAAATGTTTTCTTTAACTAGAATAACTTGTATTTCCTACTAAACTTATGAACAATATGTTTTGCCGTAAATGAACGATTTACTCATAACTTGGTTTGACCACTATAAACTAAACCTGTGAATTCACTTAACATTCAATGTTGACGTTTTACTATGTTTTTCAGGAATTAGGACTCAGGTATTGATGCATGCATAATGGACGTAAGTTACCCACGACGAATTAGGATGCCACTTTTGGGACAAAATGTATTTTACAATACTATTATTTCTACGACTCGACAAGTCGTAGTTTTTGTAATCACTTTTATATTAATGGCATCTTAATTACTGTTCTGCAATGATCATAAGCTCTGATGCAATGAATGCATACTGCTAACGTCAGCGCCCCCGCTGTTTAACTAATACATATATGCTTCCGCTAATAAATGATAATGCTTCCGCTAAACTATCATTAAACACGATTACCGATTTTGGGGGTGTGACAATAATCGTACGTCACCAGTTTTCAACGAACATTATGTTGGTGACACTTGTTACTTCTCACTTGGTAATATTTCAAAAACTTTCAAAGCGAGAAAGAATATTCCGTTTCTATATATACGTACGTCACCAAGTTTTCATCGAACGATATGTCGGTGACGCTGTTGCTTCTCACTGTCGCACCCCCAAATTATTTTGCGAAAGCGATTCGGGTCGGGGCGCGACTAATCAAGTAATCGCAGCACAAAGATATATAATGAACGACTCTATATGCGTCGTTTAACAAAGTACATTGATATAATAAAATGTTTACAAAACATTGAGTTCACATGACTTTCCCTGAGAGATTCTATTACATATCTAATTGTACAAAATATAGAAATGCATTAAAATCTCTTTGATGTTTCGTGTTTGCATGATGACTCGAGCTAAAGTATCCTGTGTGGGCAGTCCAACCTACTGTTGAGTACCTGTGATACATGCTAAAAATGGTCAGCTAAAAGCTGGTGAGCTCACAGGTTTGTATGTCAAAACATATCGTATGAACCGCAAGATTTAATTGAATTTAAGTTGCAATCAAGCAAAATAAAAGAGAGTATACAGCCATGAGCACATAGTCTGAGCTTAACTTGAGGGTCGGGTCCACATTTAAGGAATTTCGATCGAGGTGCCTCCTACGAGTGCCTAATCCACACTCGTCTACCCAAATGATAATGCGTCCGTTTGACCAGTTAGCGCGACTAACCCGGACGGGGATTGTCAATCACATATGGTACCATACACTAACATTCACGCTACTACGTATTACCAAACTATGTTGTGGAGGACTTTGATTGATTAGTTGTGAAAACTCATGTAGTATAAATCGTTGTTTTGGTACTTGCGTTCACATGTAAATAAAACGAGCAATGGATCACACCCCTGAGTGAAAACAGTAAAATAGGGGCTATGAGACTCACCTGAGTCTTGAGAGTAAACGTTTAAATCAATAAACATATATCTGATACGAGCAATCTGTAGGTTCTCCGAACCCGCAACCTCCTAATGCCCTAAGCATATAAGGTTGTATGTATGAGTGAATGTCTCAAAAGACCATTCATGCTAGTTGCACACTCAACTAGTTATGTCCAAGTAGTTAATCGTTTGATTAATTGAAAACGTGTGTGGCCCGTTGGTGAATGTTTAAGTATGTAATAATAATTCCCGAAGACATTATTATTATAATGCTTATCGTTCCATCGTATATCCCTATAAGTATCAGTTTTACAAGTACGAGTAGTGTCGTATATCGTTTAGTTGTTACGTGAGTTCAATACTTGGTAGTTAAGTGTTTTTATGTATTTCAGGAAATTGCGACGAAAAGTTACGTCGCAAAATGGGCATTTGCTGTCGCAAAAGTAGCGACGGAAGAGTGACGTCGCAAGTGACGTCGCAATAGTTGCGACGGGAGAGGTTACGTCGCAAGTGACGTCGCAAATGTTGCGACGGGATAGGTTACGTCGCAAGTGACGTCGCAAAAGTTGCGACGGGAGGGGTTACGTCGCAAGTGACGTCGCAAAACGGGCTGAGAGGGTTTTCAAGCTTTTGGTCCAAAGTCAAAAATGCTCGGTTTGACCCGAAACTTTGACACAACACCTTTTATGTTATAAAACTTATAGAAAACAAGTTTCGTGACCTTTGGTGATCCACAAGTGTCGTTTTTAAACCGAATACGAAAACGTCCATTTGTTTGTGTTTTCCCGAAATTACACGAATTTGTCTATGCGTTTTAACAACCGAAATTGTGACAATCGATTCTGATAAAATTCACACATATTCTCCTATGTCTTGGGTTTCTGGAACATATTTTTATGAAGTCTAAAACCAAACACAACTCGAGAAATAAAATTGTAAAGGGACGTAGGTCCAGCAGCTATATTTTCAGTACATATGTTCAAAGATCTGATCATAACTCACGTTTTACAAAACTTCACAAAGTGTGCGAGTAGGGGATTTAAAGAAGACGAAATTTGTGATCTTTTCCAGGTGATCTCATCAGTTTTCATTATGTATTTTACGAGATATGCCCTGATACATCTGACTATAGTTTCTGATCTGAAAGTACAGATCTGATATGTACTTTTATTTCGTTTCTTAAAAATACAAAACAGCATCATTATTTCGTGAGACTTATAGATTTGAAAACTAGACACTTTAAAATTGAGTTTAGGCTTAAGAAACATTAGATTTCATCAAGAATTGAGTCGTTCATGGCCGATCTAAACCGATCTATTTTATTGTCTAGTGGTTAAAGCTTTTATCCGATGGTTAATAACATGTTCATACGATTTTTAAGTTAGATTTGGACATAATCAGTAAGAGATGAAGCTCTAGCATGTACATATATGTTATCCAAGTAAATCTAAGGAAAAGGAAGAGGTTTATACCAAAAAAAAGCTGATCTAGAGTCGAAACAAGAAGAGAAAACTGCTGCTGTTTCGGTTTGTGAGTTCCTGCTTCTCCTTGCGATTTTGATGACCAAGATGAAGCTACATTATGGAGGGGATTGTTTGGATGTTCTTGGATGAGATTTTGGGTCGTGGTGGAGGTGGTGGTGTGGCTGGAATTCGTGAGAACCAGAGATAGAAGTGGAGATAAGGTTGTGGTTAAAATGAAATAGAATGAGGATTAGGGGAAAGTTTAAGTCTTTAAATACCTAGGTTTAGGAAAAGGGTTTTGGGCCAAGTGTGGGCCGATTAGGGCTGTTTCCAGATGGTGTGGGCCGAGCACGGGCCTGGCCCATTCGTGGGTTGGGCTCCTGTGTTGATTTCTCGAGTCGGGTTACGTTTATTAGTCGTCAAATCGTTAATCGTGGGTTTTTAAACGTAATAGGTAACGTTTGATTTCTCGTGTGTGTTTTGAATATGTAATTGGTATATGAAATGACTAATTATTTTTAAAATACTTGAATTAAGTTACCAAAATATACTTTGGATTTCGTTCGAGTGTCGGGTTCGATTCGCGCGTTTTCTCGCATTTGTTACCTTTTATATTCAACGTATAAGTTTTCGAGCATATTATTATACAATAATAATATTAAGTCCATGACGACCATTTCATCATAAAAATGGATTTATGCTGTATATAAATTGATTCACCAACGGCCAGTTAAGTCGGAAACCATCCGATATGAAATGCACGATTTAGCCAAATCGCGTACGTGTATATATATTCAACAATATATATATAGAAGGATACATAAATTAGCCTAATTAAAGAACTAATTACATGTATTAATAACTGATTAGGCACTAAAAACTAGCCATAATTTGGCGGGTGTCACACTCACTTAGTAATATTTTAAAAACTTTCAAAGCGACAAAGAATATGCCGTTTCTATACGTATGTCACCAAGTTTTCATCGAACGTTATGAATGTGACGCTTGTTGCTTCTCACTTGGTAATATTTCAATAAATTTTCAAAGTGACAAAGTATATGCCGTTTCTACGTCACCAAGTTTTCAACGAACTCTATGTTGGTGACGCTTGTTAGTTGCTTTTCACTCTGTAATATTTCAAAAAACTTCCAAAGCGACAAAGAATATGTCGTTTCTATTCGTACGTCACTAAGTTGTCAACGAACAGTATGTCAGTGACGCTTCTTGCTTCTCACTTGGTAATGAATCTATAAACTTTCAAAAGCGACACGGAGTTTATTGGTTTTATTCGTACGTCACCTACTCGTGAACGTACATACCCTTGTACTCCCTCTATCCCAAAATAAATATTCACATTACTATTTATATATGTTCCAAAATAATTGTCCACTTGCATAAATATATATATAAAATCACTAAACTCCCCATTTTACCTTCATTTATTACTGTCATGGGGCTATTGGTTTAAAGTGTGCAATGGGCCGGAATGGAAAAGGTAATGGGTATACTAAAGGAATGCAATGATTATCCCTTAATATTTCATTTGCCATTGATACTGCTTGAATTATTATATGAATATAAAACTATGGAATACAATATATTATATATTACATTATTATTAATATTACTTACACTTACGTATCAATTAATTAATATATTAATATCTATATAAATAATATTATTCAATTTATTTAATTTGATTATATATATAACTATACGATAATAAGTATTATATTATAAATATTTGTCAGTGTACGTATATAATTTATTTATAAATATACGTGTATACATATTATCGTAACGATATGTAGATATTAATTTTTTTTAGTAATATGACGTTTGTAGAAAATAATGTATATGATGCATATGTATTAAAATTAATGAATATTAATACTTATTGATTGATACAACCAAGTATAGTTTACGACTTTATATTCTTTATCAAAGTTAATAATAATTTTATTATTTTATATACATAATATAATTAGAGTTAAATATATTATTATTATTATACATGTATTGAATATTATAATCATTTTGAATACGTGAGTTAAAATTGAGCAAAGTAGATAATGACTACCATAACACCCAAATTGTTAGGGAATGGAGTATTATCCATTAGTGGATAATCGATACTTACCTTATATCAAACCAAGCAACTTTTTTCATTATCTTTGTAATTACTTACCCCTTAAAACCCTCAACCAAACACACCCCAATAATTTATTTCCTTAAAAAATTCAGTTAAAGTTCTCTTGAATATATTGACAAAAGTCTTTAACCAATATATCTTAAATCTAAAATAGTTGTTGGATACTTGGATGACAATTTATTTTGGGACGAATGGATTATTTAAATTGATGTTTAGGAACTATTGTACTCACTTCTTCCCAACGGAGTATTTAAATTGATGTTTAGGAAATTGTACACACTTCGTCCCATATCAAGTCAAGCTTGTTTAATTACATAAATGACATGTCATTACTTTATTATAAATAATTTTTTTTTTAAATGCTAGGGCTATGGTTAAGCATACCATTTTTAACTTAATTTCATAATTATAACTCAAAGCTACCATATATAAATAATCTTCCTAAATTTAAATAAGGAAAATTGATATTAAAAATGGATTATTCATTTGTAATTAATTGAAGCGAATTTAAAATTTTAAATATAATAGTCTTAACCGTAACCCTTAGAGCTACCGTTAACAAGCTTCGTTCTTTTTTTTTTTTTTTTTTGAAAGATTTTCATTTAGAAACATTGAGTATTTAAAAGGAAGGTAGAAATGATGTTATGGATATAATTTATCGTTTCCTTACTTAATTTATTCAAGGTGTGAGAAGTACTCTTATCTATTTATCTATCTATCTACCTATTTTTATATGTATAAAACAGAGTTTCTTAATTGTCTATTAGATCGTGTTATTTTAGTTAACGATGACGTGTCATTAATTTACAAATTTTTAAATTAATCTCAATATTTAGATATGGTACATGGCTTTCCATATATCAACTTATTTAATCTAATTTAACGTGATAATAATAATAATAATAATAATAATAATAATAATAATAATAATAATAATAATAATAATAATAATAATAATAATAATAATAATAATAATGGAAAAGTACAGAAAAAGGTACTCTACTTTTCACCTATTTCAATTTAAAGTATTCAACTTTAATTTTTTTAATTAAAGGTATCGAACATTTAATTTGTAGTCATGTTAAGAACATGGTTTACGCGAAATTGCACAAATGACGAGTTATCACTTAATTCCTTCTTCATAAGTAACATATTTACTTAATCGATTAATAACCCTCAATCAATTTTAAAAAATATAGAGTAAAAAGAGAGATATTAGAGTTGATAGTGATGATAAGTTTTTGTTAAATTCTCTCCTCACTCAATTTGTTTTAATATTGATCGAGGAATATTAATCGATTTAGTGGATATGTTACTTATAATAAAAAAATCCGGTGAAAACTTATCATTTGTGCAATTCGCGTCCCTAACTTGATTACAGAATGAAAGTTTGATACCTTAAATTAAAAAAATTAAAGTTGTGTACCTTAATAATAATAATAATAATAATAATAATAGTAGTAGTAGTAGTAGTAGTAAATATATTCAAAAATATTAACTCGCAATATTAAGAATCACCATCAGTTAAACCATTTATTTCAGGTTCATACTGACCGATGATATAGTTTATAAAGAAGTTTGCAACATCCGTGACTTTAAAATTTTCGGTGATATATTTGTTTGTATAAAACTTTGAAATTCATTGTTTTCTATATGTTTTAGTCTATAATAATAAATATTTTTTTATTTATTAGTAATATATTTAAAACTTCAGACAACAATACTAATATTTGACGTGCATTGCACGGGATAAAAATAAGTGTTCTATAACTTGTGTGGCACGTTTATTTGTCTTCCATTTTCTTACAAATCCTATGTGTCATTAAAACTAATTTTATTCATTCTTATTTATACCACATATTATTAGCATGCTATTTCTTTTGAGTAACCGAATCATGCTATTGATGAAGACATCTCCTTAATTCCTTATAGATGTAAAGTTGAACAACCTCTTTGCTATTAGTTCGATTTCTAAAATATTGCTTACTTTAATAATTATAACATCATCATTTCTAAATGTTTAATAAAATTACATGTTGAGTAAATTACGTTACTAGTCCCTGTGGTTTTTCCTATATCATACAACCAGTCCCCGGGTCAGGTATTGTGCGGATATCGTCCCCTGACCCGGATTTTTGTTTCATTACCAGTCCCTTATCCAATTTAAAAAAGGGAAAAGAGTCAATTTCTATTTCTTTTCCATATTTTTTTTAATAAAGAATATAAGCTTTTACCCCAATCTTCCTTTGACTAATTGACCGATGTGTATCATATTCTTTTTCAACTAACTTTCCAGAAAACCGTCACCTATCCAACAACCATCTAAAACAAACAAAAACCTATCCCTTCGATTAAGATTACCAAAACGAGATCCATAAGCGTTGGTGTTGATGCTACTTTGATTAATCAAAGTTTTGATTATTTTGTTTTTTATAGAGATCAATTATAACTTGATCCAAACACTCGAAACCCATTCAGACCATTTCCATTTTGATTCAAATTTACTCCGATAACTAACAAAAAACGAATACGGGTTTTTCACCTCTCAAAATTGGATTCAATAAACATATATATACAAATTAACAATGGAAAACGATTTCGCATCACGTATACAAATGAATAAATCCGAAATTGAAGATCGTATAAACTCGCACACATATATATAGTGGCGTATGGCTCCGAACGAGCAACATACATCCCCAAGTTGATTTCTCCAGCGATAATTTCATCCAAACTCCGGCAAACAACGGCAAAAAGTGTTAGAGTATAGCAAACATATATTCAAATTGTCACACAATTTCGGAAGCATATTAACACGTATATATAATTAGTTAAGATATAGATGTGTACCTTTTAGCAAAGCTCCAATAAACTATAATTAAATAGTTAAGGGTTTAAAGTAAAATACCTCTACGATCGCACACACGACAGCCGCTCGAATACGTATGCTAGTACCCGTTCACAACGCACAACCCTTGTGTCTCGCCTTCCTTGGTCGAACCACATAAGCCGAAAAACCCTTGAGGGTTTTTATTCGGTCGAACAAAATTAGACAAAGAAAGGGGAGAAAATTGAATTGATTATTGTTAGGGTTCTTTGCCTCTCTATTTATAGGGTATAGGTAACTGGGAAAACAAGTTTAGGGTTTATCCCGAACCCATGGGCCGGCCTCCTAGGGGTTTCTGGAATGTTCCAGAATTCTCCAATTTACATTTAAGTCCCTCTCTTTTAATAAACGTATATATAATTTAACACTTTAACAAACATTTATTTATTATTCGTGAACGTATTAATTAAATATCTCACATTTATATTAATTAATTATATTGAGCATAAGTGTCAATACGTATGACCCCGTAGGCTTAAACATATTCCGAACATGCGTTTATTTTTACGTGGTCATATCTCAACAGCACTCACTTGAGCATGTCAACAATAAAGGCAATAACATTGGTAAGCGTCTAGCAACACGCCAATGCTCCTAGAAATGTTTAAGTATAGTTTCTTAAAGTATATTATAGTTTCTCAAAGTATAATATAGTTTCTTAAAGTATAATCAAGCTTCTCAAGTAAAATGATTTCAGTGTTTACTATCCCTTTATTTCAGATACCTTTGTTAATTATGAATATGGATCAATGTCATTCCATAAATTAACGATTCTATTTCTCATTCCTATAATCAATTAAGATTACCAAATCAATCGAGACACATCTGGATTTCATTTGGGTATGGCCATACACAAACCTTAATTAATTCTAATGAGGGCCCCAGTGGTATCATTATTCAATAGCTATTTGAAGGAACAAATCCTATCTTGATTACACGTGTCAGTCATGTACTTCTCTACACTTCTGAAAATAGCCCTTTATTACGACCTTATTCAGGATAGCTAGAACTATATCAAGAAGATGCAATCCATACATGCAAGACCTACTTGCATCTCAAGTCTAAGGATAAGTAAAGCAACCATTTACAAGTTTCACTTAATGACGTCGATCCATAAAGCGATAACTTATTAGTTGGGGTAGTCCGATATGCATCTTATGAATTTCATGTGAGTTTGGAGGGACCATCCATACCAATCACTCAGATTTATCTTAGTTTAACTATATTCCCATATAGTTAATCGATAATGAACATTTTAGAATTATTTAAGAATTATTCAAGGATTTAAACATGCAAATATATGATACAATTAATTATCAAATGAAAACAAACATACCAGGTACTTAATTCATTTATTGGATAATAATTTTCTCAAATCCTTTATCCAAATACTAAAACACAGAGTTACATGAAATAACTAGCAAAACGAAGTCCTATGCCCTCGGCATGTTGATTAAGCTTTCCTTTAGGTAAAGCCTTCGTAAACGGATCAGCTAGATTATCATCTGTGTGAACTTTGAGTAGGTTGATTTCACCTATTTCGATATGCTCTCGAACATAGTGATATCTTCTAGAATAATGTTTGGCCCCTTTCTGAACTCCAGGTTCATTAGCTATGATAATTGCTCCCGAATGGTCACAATATATCTCCTTGGGGTTTTTATTTGTGGGTACCACGTCAAGCCCGTAAATAAATTTTCTAATCCAGACTGCTTCCATCTCAGCTTCCGAAGGTGCTATGTACTCTGATTCAGTTGCATACATGTCAGCTTTGGATTGCTTCATTAGGAAGCCTTTCCACTGCGTCTCCATCCAAGGCGAAGATGTATCATGTCTGAGATTTCATATCATCTCTATCGGTCTAAAATCCAGCATCACAATAACCAGTCACTTTGAGCTCAGCTTCAGGATTTCCACCATAAACCAAGAACATATCTCTAGTAGCCCTTAGGTACTTAAGAATATTCTTTCACAGCAGTCCAGTGACTTTCACCCAGTGACTTTCACCAGTGACTTTCACCTGGATTTTGTTGAAAACGGCTGGCTATGTTCTGTACGAATGCCACATCAGGTCTAGTGCATCTTACCGCATACATAATAGATCCAACAGCCGAAGCATAAGGAACCCTTTGCATACGCTCCACCTCAGCAGGTGTAGAAGCACACTGTTTGCTATTTAAGTCAAGTCTTTCTTGCATCGGAATATTTCCACGCTTAGAATTCTCCATCTTAAATCTCTTTAAGATCTTATCAATATAAGCACTTTGACTTGGTCCAATTAACCGCTTAGTTCTATCTCTATAGATCTTAATTCCAAGTATAAATGCTACTTCTCCCAAGTCTTTCGTAGCGAAACACTTTCCAAGGTAGGATTTTACATCTTGTAACATTGGAATGTGATTTCCTATGATCAATATGTCATCAACATATAAGACAAGGAAAGTAACATTACTCCCACTAGCCTTTTGATATAAACATGGCTCATCAGGGTTTTGAGTAAATCCAAACCTTTTGATTTCCTCATCAAACCTCTCATTCCAGCTTCTTGATGCTTGCTTTAGTCCATAAATGGACCTTTGAATCTTGCATACTTTGTTGGGATATTTTGGATCAATAAAACCTTCAGGTTGAACCATATAGACATCCTCGTCTAAGTAACCATTCATGAAGGCAGTCTTGACATCCGTTTACCAAATCTCATAGTCATAGTACACTGCTATGGCTATGAGAATCCTAATATCCCTAATGTCTGCCACACGAGAGAAAGTATCATCATAGTCAACTCCGTAGATTTGAGTATAACCCTTCGCTATGAGACGAGCTTTATAGGTGTGTACATTTCCATCCATGTGATGGATTTCATTTCCTCATTCGCAGCTTCAAGCCATTTTTCAGATTCTTGATCTGATAATGCAGCTTTGAAATTAGGAGGTTCATCAAGATCCCCTAACATGTGCTTCTCAGATTCTACATTTAGACACAACTTCTCTAAAACACGTATTGTCCTTGCAGACCTACGAATTGGAACAACATCGACTTGAGGTTCAACACTTTGACAACTTCCCCCCCCCCAAGTTGATGTTCGCTAGTTTTTGTAGAAAGTGATGCATCTTCCTCTTGAGTCTCATCAAATTCTACTACCCTCTCACTGTTTTCTGGAGCTATAAGACTCTTCTCAAAGAACTTAGCATATCTAGCAACTTTAATAGTGTTTTCAGAAGGAATGTAGAAATAGTAACCCATTGTTTCTTTTGGATATCCTACAAAGATGCACTTAATAGATCTTTGTTTGAGTTTGTCAGGCGTATCCCGCTTCACAAGCGCCTCACATCCCCAGACCTTTTAGTATGAAAAATTAGGGGCTTTCCTATACCACAATTCATGTGGTGTCTTATCAACCTTCTTGATTGGAACCATATTCAGAATACGTACAGCAGATTATAGAGCATAATCCCAAAATGATAATGGGAAAGTAGTAAGGTTTATCATCGATCTTACCATGTCTAGCAAGGTTCGATTTCTCCTTTCCGCCACCCATTATGTTGTGGTGCGTATGGAGGAGTAAGCTGTTGGACAATTCCACACGCTTTCAGATAATCCTTAAACTCTTGGCTTAAGTATTCACCACCTCGATCTCAACGGAGAATCTTGATGGTCTTACCGAGTTGATTTTCTACTTCACTCTTGAACACTTTAAATGTTTCAAAGACTTCATGTTTATGTTTAGAACATAACCATAACGACTGAAATCATCAGTAAAAGTGATGAAGTAGTTAGCACCTTGTCTTGACACGTGTCTAAATGGACCACTAACATCCGTATGTATAATTCCAAATAGATCTTTATCCCTTTGCGTTTGATGCGGAAAGGGTTTCCTTGTCATCTTGCCAAAAACACATGTTAGAACATGAATCCGGTTTGACCCGGATCCAACCCGTCCACCAACTAAGTATTTAATTATATAGTGTGGGTTATAACTTTGTGGTTAAAATTCCATTATATATGTTTTAATGGAGACTATTCATATTCGGGAGACCATCTACATTCTTGGTGGTTACGAAGGATATTAGTATATAAACTGAAAGTGTGTAATGTGCATGGGATATATATTAAGTATATGACACACACTACCCACAAGAGGAATATCCGATAGAAAACGAGTTAACACACGCCATATATATCGTGTATGTTCGATGCAAACAAAATTAGTGAATTTAGGTTGTGAACCATAAAGCTATCCGTTTTGTGATTGCTTTTCCCAACCGGTGATCTAAACGGTGGTTCGATCGCTTCCGCTTCCACTACATGAATTCGGGTACGTTCCGAATCCTCTATTTCCAACATTGGTATCAGAGCTATATGTTTATTTTCCGGTTGTATGTTCATCAATTTGTTTGATAAGATTTACTCGATGTATGTTCATCAATTTGTTTGATGAGAATATTACTCGATAATAGTATTTGCACCGATTAGTTCATGATTTAATATGATATATGTTTATTATTATTTAGTCCCATGAGATACTTTTGCTGGCAGTCGGTTGCTAATCATATTGTGACTTTTCAATGACATGGTGATTATATGAAAGATATTTCACATTAATTGATATACTTTATGAAAAGTCCTTATCACCTCTTCAACTATATGTATGTTTGTTAAGTAAGCATACAACATTGTTCCTCTGACCTCCTTTTAAGATGATTAACAATTAAATCATGGATTGTTTAATGATTTAAAACCCATCAAGTTTTTTTTGGATTCCTTTTGTTCATGTAATCTTTTTAGTGTTTAGATATGAATTTAATGTGATTCTTTACATTTTGTGGATTTAATATGTAATGTGGTGTCAAGCAAATTTGGTATTAATAAACCTTAGTGGTATTACTCCGTATGACTTATGAAGTTACATAACAAACAAGCACTGATGTCTGCATCTGTGTTCCGTTGTGATCAAAACTATTTGATCAATTAATTACATTAAATTGTAAGTAACGAAAGAATACTATGTTCATACATTTGTTGATGTTATAAAACATAGTACTGCAAACGTACTATTTGCTTGACCCAAACATTATATATAATTTTGATTACATGGATTATCTAAGTGATAATAGAATTCAATTTATATGGTTTCTTTATTTCCTTATGTTATTTGGGAATTGTAACTGTTTCTTATACTTGTGAAATGAGTTCTAATAAAACTTTTGGGGTTCAATATTTATATATGTGTACGCAATCCCCAATTTTTCATTTGTTGAAAGTAAACATGCAATACTTATTCGTGGCTCATTAAAATAACATTTAGTTTGTCAAAACTGTGTTATAACAAGAGTATAGGTATTGATAAGTTTTGAAGCTCAATGAATCACAAAACGAACGTTCATACATGAAATATGTTTTGCATGTTATTGAATAGGTTATGATGAGATCAAGGTTTACATAATTGTACTATCGAATTAGTTTTGCAAATGGTGCTAAAATTATTATTTGAATAATAATCGTTTGAGCATTCATATGTAGTACTAAAAGATGAACTACATGAGAAATTTTGGATCATTTAGTTTTAATGTTACATATTATCTTAGTGTTAATTAGAAACATGTAGAGTTATTATTTTTCATAATAATCAATCTTATAATTCACATTTGTTGTGAACCATGGTAAACCATTTAAGATTTTTGATCCGAAACGACTTTAGATCTCTATGGTACATAAATTATCTTTGAGATAAATTTTTATTTTTGGAGTTTTTTTTGTCTTTGTATATGTTACAAACGAAAAAACAAAAACTCTATGGTAAAAAGAAAGAAAATATATATATATATATATAAAAGGGCCAAACGTCATTTAATCATTTCTTGGTATAAATGATTTTCTCGTCGTTGAAAGTCTAATTAATTTCTTTGTGATATTATAACTCTTTTAGTTAATCATTATTTAGTATAATAAGGAACTATCATAAGTTGATAGTAAGCCCTTTAATTAATCCTTATTAAGTATAATGATAATTTTTCTTTGACAAAAACTTGTTTTTTGGTGAAATTGTAATCACCTAAGTTAATCATTATTTAGTATAATGATTTTGGTATCAAGTTCAGTTAATCATTTTGTGCCAAATGATTATAACGTTTTTTCATTGTGTTTGAGAAATTGATTTCTTTGTGAAATTGTGAGCACTTTAGTTAATCATTATTTGTGGATAGTGATTGAAGTGGCTTATATATGTTCAAAGTGGTACTCGGTTATTTGTTTGTGAAATTTGATCAAAATACTCGTTTATCATTCTTAGTGCAATGATTATACAAAAAGAATTTTGTTTATAAGTTCTTTTACGTTATAAAATTATATCGATATTAGTTAATCATTTTTTTTTTTGGTAAAATGATTATATTGAATTTTCTTTATATTTGAAACGTTTCTCTCGAATTATGATCAATATAAGTTAATCAGTTTTTAGTGAAATTATTATATTGCACTTTCTCTTTTTTGAAAGTTGTAATTCACTGTCAAACACCGAGCGTAGTTAATCATTTTTTAGTGTAAATGATTATATCATACTTTCTCTTATGTATGAAAGTTAAATGTTTTTATGAAATTTTGAACATATTAGTCGATCATTTATGTAATGATTATGATCTTTCATTTTGTTAGAAAGTAATATTTCTATGTGAAATTTAGAGCACATTAATAGATCATTCTTAGTGTAATGATCAAATTAAGCTTTCTTTGCGTATGAAAGTTACATTTCTTAGTGAAATTGGAAAAGTATTTATAATATGTATAAGTGCTCTTATTCGTTGACTTTGCATCTTAATTGGCTATGTTAATTATGGTTTCATGATAGGCTTTATAGGCGATAATTGGAAACGTAGTGACCTTTTTCTCTATAACCTATTGTGAACTATAATTGACGTAATCAATTATTTGCAGAGTATTTTGTATATACGGATGGATATTAAAATTTCTTCCATTGTTGTCTCCGTTTAGAACTTTGTGTTCAAAAATTTTTTTAGAACTTTGTGCTCAATCGAACTTTGTGTTTTATAGAACTTCGTGTTCAGTGTACCTTCATGTTCAATTGAGCTTTGTAGAACTTTGCGTTCATTAGAACTTTGTGTTCAACTTGAAGTTTGTGTTCAATCGAACTTTATATTCATTGAACTTCGTATCCAATCAAACTTCATTATAATTGAACTATGTGTTCAATGGAACTTAGTGTTCATTAATGGTTTTCATGATATTAAGACTTTGTTGAATTTATGAGAGCATAAAATTCAATATGTTTGGAAGAGCAAAAGGCTCCAAATGCCCCTATGGCATTGATGGAAGAATTAAGGGTAGGAAAGTCATAAGAACATCATTGCTCGCATTATGTTGCTAAGTGGTATGGATGATCTCATAATTTGATTTAAACGAGTTTGATCTTGCTAAAGAGATGTGACGCACTTGGCTGACTAGTTGAGAGTCACACCTATTATCAAAATGAGATCTCTCACTAAGAACGCATTCTTATTGTTGGACAATAGGTTCAATTATAATTCTTTCCTAACCTCAAATTTGGGAGCATAAGAAGTTGGACCTTACTTGTAATGAAAACATAAAGATTTTTAGAGCTTGAAAAGAATTGGCTTGAGGCCTTCAAACACATACTAAGTTGTATGTGGCATGACCTAGCTCTAATAAGGCTTAATCATATGGTTCCAAACCAGGAAACATTGTGTTTGTAGTTATGTTTTCATTGTTTTTATCCTTTGTGGATATAATTCTTCTTTCGCACTTCCGAGGTAATGCTATTGAATTGTATTATTCAACAAGCTCTTATAATTAAGCTTTTATCCTAAATGATAATGACATGAAGGATATTGGTTATTCACGTTATACCCCAAGTTTTTCCTTAAATACATCTTCAAATAAGTTTTTTTGAGTATTATGTAAAAAGAATATTGATTAAGCGGTTTTGTCCGCTTATGCACAATATTTAGTTGGAAAAACTTCTAGAAAATCATTTGCAATAGTTATACATTGCGATCGATCCATTGTATACATGGTCCTTTCAAATTTTCCGAGTAAGGCACGAAGCGTTTTACTATATATAATTTAATCCTCGATTTGATTATGTCTATTGGATTCTTTGCGAATATGAATCGTTTTGATGGTTTTCCAAAATTAATATGTTTTCCTTGAAAATCAATTTAGAATAAAACTGAAGAAGTTTTAATTAATCGAGGAAATGAATGCCCATATGATTAGTTAAAAGCACTTAGTAATGTTTAAGGTATTCAATTTTTTGTTTCTTCCTATGACTCCACAACAAGTCGTGTTGCGGAAAGAAGGAACATAATGCTTCTTGAAATGGTTAAACCAACGAATGTTGAGATAACTATGTCTATCATCTTTGGGGTGATACTTTGTTTTCTTATTCGTACTTAACTGAGTGTCTTGAAAATCAGTATCTTCCACACCATATGAGTTATGGATAGGTCGTAAGAACGGCCTATATACCTTGAGATTGTATAAGTTTATATTACATTCCTCATTTTTTAAGTTTTCGCAAACTTTAGACCACAAGGAAAGAAAATGTGTTTTCGTTACATACTTTGAATAATCCAAAGATTATGTGTTTATAGGTGAACACGAAAGTGGGAGTGTAACCAGATTTGAATCTCGGATGCCATATTATTGGAAAATACGTTTCTAAGTGAAGGGATACAAATAAAGATTAGTCCTTATTTGTAATCATATAGAATAACTTCATTCGAGTGGGAGAATTTGAGGAATTAAGGAAAAGAATATGTTTCTTTATGGCAATTCCTCAACATATTGCGAACGAGAGTAATTCTAATTTGAGTGGGAGAAAATTGAGAAATCGAGAATTTGTTTCAATGAAATCTCAATATGAGTGGGAGTAATGTGAGAATCCAAGAATTTGGTTCAAGGAAATCTCAACCATAGTGAGTGCAATTTAAGAAACCAAGAATCCGTTTCAAGGGAATAGTAATTGCCAAAAAGATAAACTCCGTGTCGATATGAGATCGAATGTGAGTATAATAAATATTAATGAAACTTCCACATATCCCACATATAAAAAATGAGTCAATGCAATGGACGAATAAATTGATTTTATGAGACAAAATCATTCTTGGAAATTAGTTGAGCTTTCCAAATGACACAAAGCTCGGTTTGTGGCAAAAGGTTACAACAACATGAAAAAGATACTAAGGTATCCAAGTAGTACTTTGATTTGTTGTGCTGAGAAAAATTGATCTGCTTAAAAGGTTGGCTATAGATATGCTGACTAAGTTGTTATCTCTTGGAATAACAAGAAATAGTCGCATAAAGCCTCGTATAAATCGGAAGCTGATTTTATTTGAAAATTTCAGTTGTGGTTCAAAAAGTTATGTGGCGTAACCACTTTCCGAATAACTTGTGAGTTATTACTGATTTATCAATTGAGTATTGATAAGGTCGGATCGTGTTGCTTCCGTAGCATATATGAAAGACCTGAAGTCTCTATTGTGAGACTAAGCACATTAATATCAAGTACATTTTTGTGAGACATGGTTGCAAGAATATAAGCAAATATGTAGTACATATTCACACAAGTAGCAGATCACTTGGAATACCTAGAGAGATGTGTTTATGTAACATGTTAAGGCTCAAGGTTGTGTAGATGTCGAAAATGTACTAACTTAATGTTTCCCAAACATATTTAAGTTTCAATGTCCATGACAATTTTGTTTGTCAAATCCTATATACAAAGGAATGTTGTGTTTACATTCTTAATTTGTAAAGTATGTCAGACAGATTGGAGATCAGCCCACTCACATGGGTGATCGACTCCATTATTTTAGTAATAAGTGGAGCAGTAGCGTATTTTAAGTATATTGTCTAAGTGACAATTGAGAGCACAAACTTAAAATCTTTGATGCTACAGTTGTAAAGATTACAACAATTGGCGAATTACTTAGCTTCGCCTAATCTGTCTATGATACCAGATGTGAGTTCTTACTGAGTTTTATGAGTAGATGAGTGAACTTGGATTTGAACGTTGAGTATGTTTGAATTATCATCTGTGCAACATTGATTGAAAGACATACCTCCATGGGAAAGGAGAAATGTTGCAGCATGTGATTCATACCACATGTGTATAAGACGACCAATAAGGGAATAGAAGAAACGATCTCTGCTTCTATGCTATGTGAGTCCCTTGAGGTATGAGTAACCTCAATTTTGGTATCCTTATGACCTTTTCTTATCTCTCAAGGATTAGCTTGATGTTTGCTATCTTAAGGCGTTGCTTAAGGGTTATGATTGATTCGACCTGGCAGGGCGCTCTTAGAAAAGCGAGTTGAGTTAAGTCCAACAGAGTCTAAGAAGAGGGAAGATCATTTGAAGTTCACATTAAGTTGTATTCACCGGTCGACTAGTTATCTCGTCTTAGTGACATATCTTAGCGATAAAAGATAATTGTGAATACAAAAGGTTTTATAAGTAAAACTGAGATCATGAGAATTATCAATGTGATTAATGATCTAGGATATTACATACAAAATCTACTCTTGCCAAATGTTTATTGAGCTGCTATATACTCCTAACAGATGTATAGCAATTGAGCTCTCGAAGTATGCCGGTCGCACGACCTATTTTTCCGGTATGAACCGTTTGCAAGTTACACGATAGTTCTCTTGGGATATAATGAGTATATCAACTTAGTTTGTGTACGAGTGGGAGATATTAGAACATGAATCCGGTTTGACCCGGATCCAACCCGTCCACCAACTAAGTATTTAATTATATAGTGTGGGTTATAACTTTGTGGTTAAAATTCCATTCTATATGTTTTAATGGAGACTATTCATATTCGGGAGACCATCTACATTCTTGGTGGTTACGAAGGATATTAGTATATAAACTGAAAGTGTGTAATGTACATGGGATATATATTAAGTATATGACACACACTACCCACAAGAGGAATATCCGATAGTAAACGAGTTAACACTCGCCATATATATCGTGTATGTTCGATGCAAACGAGATTAGTGAATTTAGGTTGTGAACCATAAAGCTATCCGTTTTGTGATTGCTTTTCCCAACCGGTGATCTAAACGGTGGTTCGATCGCTTCCGCTTCCACTACATGAATTTGGGTACGTTCCGAATCCTCTATTTCCAACAACACAAGATACGCATTTATCAAAGGATCCATCATCATTTGATTTTAAGAGCCCTTCATGTTGAAGCCTTTCAATGCGTTTCTTGCCAATATGAGCAAGATGACAATGCCAAAGATAGGTAGAGTCTAAGTCAGGTTTGGCTCCTTTATTGCTAACAGAATACATAGAATTGACTTTTGAACCATGATCATGCATATCAATTTCAAAAATACCATCACAAGGAATAGCATTAAAATAACGAATATTATTTTTTTAGAAAATGAAATGCCATAATCATAAAACATTGATAAATCCATTATCTTTCAAAAGTGAAATTGAAACAACACCTCTAGTAATAGTAGGTGCATTATGACAATTGTCTAATATAATGATTAATCCCGAAGGCAAAACTAAGTCAAACTTCCATTGGCTTCTACTGTTTCACGTACACCGTTGTACAAGTAGAGTGCCCCATGTTTCAGTTTCTTCCTTCCTCTAAATCCCTATAGGGTATTACAAATGTGAGTACCACAACCAATGTCATATACCAACGAATTTGAATTAGAGAAAGAATATAATTCTATGGTGAAGATTTCAGAAGGTCCGGTCTGGCCAGATTGCTTTTTCATCTTTTTTAACTCAACAAGATGGGCAGGACAATTCCTCTTCCAGTGACCCACTTCCTTGCAGTGGTGACACGCCTCATCCTTAGCCGGATGCTTTTTCTTTGCTGGAGGGGTTTTCTTAGGTTTAGGGATATAAAAACCTTGCTTTCCCTTAGCCTTTCCCCTAGTTTGCGGTTTCATATCTTTCTGGATCATGCCACTTCTAATCGCAAGGACTTGTGGGGTAGCCAATTTTTGCTCTGTAATCATATAAGTGGACTATGATTTTAAATTGGTTTTGAAGTTCGGGAGTCATGCTGCCAAGCATCAAACAAGCAACTTCATTATGACGATCATAAAGAGCATTCCATGCTGCTAATTCCTCAACAGGACCAGTAGCAGTATCAGGATTAGGTCCCATTGGCTATTCAATGACCTTAGTTTTCCTTTCAACATGAAGGACAATCCTTAGTTGACAAAAACAATCATTGAAATTACTTCCAGAAAGTTTCTCTTTCTAGCATTTGCCTGAAAGTCGAATAGTTCAATTTCGGTGCAGGATTTGCCATCTACAACTAGATAAAAGTTCTAATTTAGTATTTTCAATAATACATCCTTAAAACAAAATTAAATACCCAAATGTTTATATATATATATATATATATATATATATATATATATATATATATATATAACAATTAAAATTTTTAAGGCTTGGATCCTAGCTACTTGACATACCACCATTACATCAGTTGATCTGCTAGTAATGGTGTACTCAAAAGGTAAGTGACGATCAATAATTGCATTACAAGTGCAATTCCTAGAAATTATGGAACTTAATGGCACTGAGTGATCAAGCAATAAGTGTCATTAAGCATGTTTCATCCCATCTTAAGCCACGGGCTTAAGGATCTCACCGCTTAACTCGTTTTAAGTCGTCCATTTAAGAACCGTAAATAGTCCACCATCGTCTCACGATGAGTGGTAATTTACCTTGGGATACAATTCACCTACGTCTCACGTAGATCAAAAAGCAAGTACAAGTGTTCTTCACAAATTGGATGGCAAATGACTTAATTTAAATGGGTAATTATTTGATAATGTGTATCACATATGTATGAAGAAGCATGGACACATCTTCGTATCATAGATTTTAATAAAAATTTCTCTAGTTAATCCACTTATTAACGTGCGTCAAGATGTCTAATTTTAATATTCATATTAAATTAGAGATTGCACTTTTATTAAAATTGACGATTCAACATGTTTTAAACCTTTTCAGCCATGTACAAGAGAGGCCATGAAGAGGCCAGTCGAGGGGCTAGGATCTTTACATCGTTTATCCAACCCGTCGTATTAGACACCAAGCCGATGATACCTCTATTATACAAGCTCCTAGTCGTGATTTAAAACAAATTATTAACTTGCAAATCTCGTCGTGGGAAAAAAATTACGATATATGTGAGCCCAACACGAGTTGACTATAAAATGTGCAAGATAATAATAAATCTTATTTCATAGTTATTAGTTAAGTTTATTTCTCATAAAACCATTTTGCTTTACAAGTTACAATAATCATAAGCAAAATAAATAAACTACTAATCAATTAACAATTAATTTTCATGCACCATTTTGTGGTAGAACCCTAAAACATGGCAAACTAGGTACACCTTGTCAATTAAACAATTTTAAACAAGTAACACTATTAACAATTAATTCTAACTAGCATATCATATCAAAGTGATATCCATGACAAATTATACATAAATTTCATGGATACCCTTTGTAACACCCCAAATTTTAAAGTATTATTATGGTAAAGATACAAGTAATTGTTTTAAGTTATTATTATTTTAGGTAAAATAAAATAGTAATAACTGTAAGTAGGTTTTGAAGTTCCAGATAATGATAAGTACATGGTGTAAAATAATACACTTTTATAAGTCGGTTTTAATTCCATACATATCCATATACACACATACGTACGTATAGAAACAAGAACAGAAAAGAAGAAAGAAAAGAAAGAAAACTCAGGAAGAAGAAAGAAGAAGAAATCAAGCTATAAACATGAAATTGAAGCTAGAATCAATTGATTAACCACTCCTTGATCCTCTATAACAAAGGTATGATTATGTTCTTCAATTCTTCTAAACCTAAAAATGGGTTTTTGAAGGGTTTAAGTTATTAGTGAGTTCTAAGATGAAATTAAGAAGGGTTGTGATTGAATTATGATGTAAAAGAGTAGTATTCATGATTGTAATATTAAATTCAATCCAACACCAAATGATGTGAATTATGTTTATTGGTAATTTAAGTGGGTTATGTTAAATTGGTTGATGTTGAGTGTTAATTCACTCTAATTATTAAGTTATGAAGGTTATTGTGAAAGTTAAAGTGTTAATTCAAGTAAATTGATACTTAAGTTAAACATGATCATAATGAAGAAAGTTATCTAGTTAATGAAAGGTATGAATTGAAGATGATCATGAATATCAAAGATTTGAAGTTAAAGTGATCATGTAAAAGTAAAGTTATGTTTAGTTGATTTAAAGATCAACTTATGAAAGTAAAGTGTTAATAATGATGATTAGTAGAATTTGATCATCATGTGATGCTAAGTGTATTGTTACTATTATATGTTATGGTGATCGAAAGATGTGAAGTCTCTAAGCAAGTGTTAAGTTGCATAATCGTCTCTTAAGCTAAGATGGGTATTATGGGGATTAAATGGATAACGGTTATATTTTTCCAAGCAAAGGATTCATTTAACCGGGTGGAAGTATTGTTTATGTTGTTATTAAAGTTTATTATTGATTCCTTATATATCATTGAATGATTATGTTATTGATTTAGCATGTGATGTGTTTACACATGCTTAATGGTAAGTATTGATAGAATTATATGGTTCAAGATTTTGTAAAGATTTGTGTAAGATATGATTGATATATATATATATATATATATATATATATATATATATATATATATATATATATATATATATATATAACTTCCATTACCTATTATGTAGGTAGATGGATATGTGAAAGTATCTCCATGACTTACTACGTAAGTATGGATACTTGTGGAAGTAGTGATGGTCATGACATCACTTGTGAAAGTGGTTAAGGATCCTTAACATTGTGGAAGAAGTAAAAAAAGTGGTCAAGTAAGCCTATGGTGTTAAAGTATATTCATTTGAAAAGGTAAGATAATTGGAATGTTATGTTTTAGCTAATTAGTACCATTGAAATATGGTACATTAGCTTGCTAAAAGAAAGATTGATATGTTAAGTGTTCTTGGTAAGGATTGTGATTGTTTGTAAGATTGTTTAAGTGCTATTCATTTAATTACTTATATGCTCACTAAGCTTAAAGCTTACTCTTTTATATGTTAAATGTTGTAGGTGTTTGGTTCGATTGAACCAATTGAATAAGACAAGTGGACTATGATGACATGGAGTTAAAGTAGATATGGAGCTAGCTTCTATGGTTAGACAAAGCTCTTTCTCTTTTAAATTGTCGTTATGTATGCCATTGTGTAAATCTCCCAAAAGTGTTTTGAAGATGTAAATATTGAAAGTATAAAGTAAATGGTGATTAAGAATGTACACCTTTGACTTGACAAAGTCAAAGTGGAAAAGTGGTTAAAGTCAAAGTTAAAAGATTTGGTGTCAAAGATGGGTATAATGTCTTGTTGTAAGGTTATAAGTTTTGTTAAGTATTGAAAGTAAGTTTTGGTTGACTTGAATGTTGACCTATAGTCAACTATGTCGAAATGGTCAAATGTGAGTGAAAGATGTAAGTGAAAGAGTCAAAGTGTTCTCGAAATGAGAAACGGGTCAGAAGTGTCCAAATGGGCATTAATTGGGTCAAAGCGTCAAAACAATCCATGGTATAGGTTTGACACTTGTTGCTATTGGCTTAAGTGTCAAAAGAATGTTAGAAAGTGTTGGTAAAGTGTGAAGGTCAGAAACCAAGTGGTTTGTGTTTGGACATGTCAAGCAAAAGTGCCGAAAATGGTCTAAAAATGGATTACGGTCCAGATTTTAAGTTAACACATATTTTGAAAAAGTGGAAAAAGGGAAAGTTTCATTTTGACATATTGGAGGTGCCTGCAAACTTTGGTAGTCTAACTCTTAACGATTAAAAAGTTATACGTATTTGAATTTCTTTCTAAAAATTGAGTTTTGCAGTTCAGATGAACTTCCCGGCGGGTAGGGTATGTACCCGGCGGGTACTATAGTGTAATTGTTGACAGAATGTGACTAAAACATGAATACCCGGTGGGTACCCATGTACCCGGGCGTAACCCGTTTACCCAGCGGGTACCCGGCCTAACCGGCGGGTACCCACCCTTTTTCAGCAATGTTTCGTTTTAAGTTACAGTTTAATCGTTTAAGTATTCTGAGGATCCAATATGTATATGAATAAGTCATGGGATAATGTTAAGAGTATTTTAATGGTATAAAAAAATGTTCAAGTTTTCAGGGCGTTTCACCCTTTATCTTGCTAATTAAAAGTACATTAATAATAACAAACAATTTACATTTAACATGTTATTATTATTGTCAAACATCAAATTTTAAATGAGATTTTAAACAAAACCAAACAAGAAGTAAAGTTTAATTTATATAATTTTTTTTTCTTCTTTGTTTCTTTTGATCCCCACAACCAAGAAACAAAAAAATTTCTTTCAGTTTTTTTTTCCGTCTTTGATCCCAATCACTACCAATTTTTTTTTTCCTTTCTTCGCTTCCTGTTTAGCCGACTTTGATATCCAAACCAATAAACAATTTTTTTTCTTGTCCCTGTTCGTCCAACAAACCAAACAACTAAAAACAAAAATTTTTCTTTCTTGTCTTTGTTCGTCGACTGTCATCCCCACAAAACCAAAACCTTTTTCTTTGTGATTAGCCGAACCAAAACAAAACTACCCCATTAATTTTGATGTTTAACACATCTAACTAAATATAGCATACGTGTGGCTCTGATACCACTATTAGAGTATAGCAAACAGATATTCAAATTGTCACACAATTGCGGAAGCATATTAACACGTATATATAATTAGTTAAGATATAGATGTGTACCTTTTAGCAAAGCTCCAATAAACTAAAATTAAATAGTTAAGGGTTTAAAGTAAAACACCTCTAAGATCGCACACACGACAGCCGCTCGAATACGTATGCTAGTACCCGTTCACAACGCACAACCCTTGTGTCTCGCCTTCCTTGGTCGAACCACATAAGCCGAAAAACCCTTGAGGGTTTTTATTCGGTCGAACAAAATTAGACAGAGAAAGGGGAGAAAACTGAATTGATTATTGTTAGGGTTCTTTGCCTCTCTATTTATAGGGTATAGGTAACTTGGAAAACAAGTTTAGAGTTTATCCCAAACCCATGGGCCGGCCTCCTAGGGGTTTCTGGAATGTTCCAGAATTCTCCAATTTACATTTAAGTCCCTCTCTTTTAATAAACATATATATAATTTAACACTTTAACAAACATTTATTTATTATTCGTGAATGTATTAATTAAATATCTCACATTTATATTAATTAATTATATTGAGCATAAGTGTCAATACGTGTGACCCCGTAGGCTTAAACATATTCCGAACATGCGTTTATTTTTACGTGGTCATATCCCAACAAAAAGGATGAAGAAATCAACGGTGGTGTAGGAACTAGCCGAAGGTCTGGATGTTTATGTTCTCTGGCAACGGTGGTAAATTTTGAGTTTCACCGATCTGGTGGGGTTTAAGAAGGAAGAAATCAACAATGGAAGGTCTCTCCGGTTGTAAGTAAGTGAGGAAAAATATAAGAGATGTGTGGATAAAAGTGTGGCCGGTGTACTTGTCAAAAATTTTGCCCGAGTGGGAACGGAGTTTCTATGAATATATGATGACGATGATGAACTTATATGTATCTGAGTTTCTAACACATAAAATAAAAATGGATTAATACGGACCAATAATGTTCCAACAGTTAACAAAATTTTTTTTAAAAAAGGGTAGTTTAGTCAATGTATATGTACGAGGGACTGGTAATGAAACGAAAATCCAGGTCAAGGGATGATATCCGCACAATACCCGACCCGGGGACTGGGTCTGTGATATATGGAAAACCACAGGGACTGGCAACGTAATTTACTATTACATGTTCTCACACCTCTATTCAAATTCATTGTTTCACGCCAATAATTTAGTTTATAACATAGAATATAATATAATCAACATAATATAATATTCATATTCAATTCAAAACTCAAATATACTGCAAAATATATAATACACTTTCTAGAGAGGTACAATATAAATCATCCAAAGATATGCAAGTATTATCATTTAGTCAAGTAAGTTAAGAACACTTTAAACCAACCTTTTTTTCCCCCATTAGTTACCAACCTTCATCTTTATTCACATTGACAGTATGTTTCGCAATCAATATGTTGCTCTTTTTCAAGAGTTGAAAGGTCAAACATATTGATTAAAGATCTTGATTTGCTACAAAGGCAAGAAACCCAGCTACAACACCACCAACGTAGCTTGCAAAGAAGTTTGGTTTATCTTTCTAATTTTTTTTTTTAGTTTCAATGATAATTGCATCTTTAAGTTAACAATATTAATATGTTGGGCAACTTACAAATTAACTATATAACTGCACTTTTCAATACGGATCGCACGGGCTCAAAGCCTAGTAATGGAATAAAATACAATTTTTATTTTTTATTTCTTTTTAAAGATAAATACTCATCCCCTCTAGTCCCCTACTACGAATATATATATCAAATCCACAAAATTTTATATTTGTACATTTCAGGACTAGAACCCTTGATGTGACGCAAAAAATCATGTTTTAAAGTACAATATTCCACACTTTTTGGGCACATCTTTAGTGAAAAAATTCCAAAAAAATCACTATTTACTAAAATTCACTAAAGTGCTCCAAATACAGGCGTTGCTGCAAAAACCAATTAAAACGTCTAAATAATAAGCAAAACTGAGCGAATAAACAACAACCAATTATCCCATCTTCATTTACCTCTAGATAAACATATTCTAACCTTATCATATGATGTCATAGGTAAAAACAAGACGGGAGAATCAAGAATTATGCAAATCAGATAAAGAACGGAGAAGACAGGACGATTACTGACACCTATAAAGTCATTCCAGCTATGCCTGAGCTATACACATTTAATTTCCATGAAATTTGTACCATTAGAAGCGTAACGAAATTACGAGATCATAGGCGAAAGAATCAGGTCAAACGGACGTGTAACGAAGGAGATACGGACGTTTTAAGCAACGAACGAAATCAGACGGAGCACGTATACGGCCCCACACACCGTATACGGTCCTTGAAAGATCATATACGGCCTCTTGCATACCGTATACGGCCCCTGCAAGGCCGTATACGGCCCCTGCTTCCCCCAATTGTGCTTCGTTCGCTTGTACGTTGGTGCTTCGTGACTTGTACGTGTGGGTTGAGGCTTTCACTATAAATAGGGGTCACCACCTCCCCATTTCAACGAACCATTCTTCATTCCACTCATTTCGTCACTCTGACTTTCTCTCTCACACACACTCTCTCTCTACTCTCTCTCTCTTCTTTTTCTCTCTCTAAAATTAGGGTTTAGGTCAGTTAGTTCTCAGTTAATATTTAACTGAAACTAACGGAGGGGCTACTTTTGTAATAGCATAGGAAATGGTTCAGGGGCTTTTCTTGTAATATTGTCGAAGATATTGCGGAGTTTTTGCTTGTACTCTCTCTCTAACGCTTATTCAATCTACGCTTTATTAATGGTTACTTATTTCCTTATCTGTTATAATGATGATTGCTATTGTTATTATGCTAGATTTAGGACCTGTTATTATGCGTAGTGAGTAGTTACCCTGTGTGTTTGTTATGATGTAGTTAGTTTATATATGTGTGGGGTGATGCTGCTTTAATATACGATTGAAAACCAGGTATACTGTTACTTTGCATTTATGATTTTTAAACCTAAACTATATCGCCTTTCCTCCTAATAAACGTGGTTAGAACCTTTATGACAAGGAGTCGCGAACCTTGATCAAACGGTCACTACCTATCTTTGTTTTCTGAAACTGTAAACATGATCCGAATTGTGTAACTGTGGAAATACTGTTTAAACCATTCGTATAGTATACCGTGAATCAATCAGGGATTTATTGGGAATAGTGAGGGCTGGTTTATATCACAGATGGTTGAACTTTAATACGAACCTAGTTTAAAATAGTCTAGAGTGACCGCAAAGTATGTGATACACTGATACCGGAAAGACCAAAGTAGACGGCACTGTACTTCGTATAGCGTTGAAAACACCACTGGTGGAGTACAAATACGTGGAAGCTAAGGAAATGTCGGTGGTCGAAGACTGTATCACATCCTGGTTAGAAATCAAAGCTGTGAAAATGCTTAATCGCACTGTACACCGTTAGTACACCCAGGACCTGGAAAGCTGTGGAAATGCTTAACAGCACTGTACACCGTTAGTACCTCTCGGGTTTGGAAAACTGGGAAAATGCATAAATTGCCCTGTACACCGTGATGAAAGCTCTAGACTAAACCATAACCATTAATGTAAAGTTAACAGTCACCAGACCAAGTCTTAAATTTAAATGCCTTGCTTGACTTCGTTGTCCTTGTAGTGTTAAGAAAGGTCGGAACCATAGTGGGTATGCTACTCTATCTCATGCGCCCAGGAATTAACACTCCAAGAAGGGTCGTTACTCCGTCACTGGATAACGTTGAAGAGTTGAGCATCCTCCTCCGATCAGACTCAATCTGGCCTAATACTCAGTGACATACTAATTGGTCTCCCCAATCAGTAGGGTGCTAGTGTTTACACTACGATCAACTAAGCTCAGGTAGGACACAAACCTTAAAAAGACGTTTTCATATCAAAACCCTAGCATCACCCCCGCATAAGCTAACGAAGTCATAACAAACACATCTTCTCCATACTGATTACATCCCTATTTCTATTTTCTGTTTATTTACTTTTTATTTAATTGTTTTAATT
This sequence comes from Helichrysum umbraculigerum, assembly GCA_949592205.1. Lineage (NCBI taxonomy): Eukaryota > Viridiplantae > Streptophyta > Magnoliopsida > Asterales > Asteraceae > Helichrysum > Helichrysum umbraculigerum. The sequence continues at coordinate 120,101,633 of CATIUR010000005.1, read as the reverse complement.
TACGGACCTAAGTAACAAAACCCCCCACTCAAATCATTTTGAAACCCATCACTAAACTGAACCATTCGTCCCGACACTTCCGTTTCACAATACGATTAGCTTGAAGAAAGACCCTAGGTCATACTGCTGCTATACAGCCGTAGTAAGCTTAGGTCCCCAACTCTATAAATTTAAAACTACCCCCTCTGTCGTGTCTCCTTCCACTGCGTTGACGACCGTGCCGGATCGAGGCGCGACAAGTTTTTGACACCGCTGCCGGGGACCTCAACCTCTTAGTTGGAAGGGTAACACGATACCGCTAGGGCAATGCACTTTTGATCAAAATCTTCTTTTTATAATGAGATTTTAAACTATATTTCTTTGATCTTGACATCACGTTTACAGAATTCAAATCTTTCGCGATAACATTAATTTAAGTTCTAAATAGCAACCAATTTTCGCAAAATTATGTTTAAATACAATGTGTCACGTGACATCCATTCAATTGAGTTTGAAAGTTTTTATATATGCAATAAACCAAAATAAAGTTGGATAAATAACATGGAGTTTGGCTTAAATTTAAATGCATTCCTACGAACTAATCTAATCCCTATCTTGTTTGATAAGTTGAGAGTGTCACAGTAAAAAAAAGAACTTATTGATGAACGTACACGTACTAATACGTTTTGGCCAACTTAATTATATTAGAAAGTCAACGTGTAACCCAACTCATCACACCTCATTTCAACACCTATAGTCTAACAATTTTCGATCTCTTGATGATCACATAATAATAATAATATTAATTATATAATCCGAGATATCTAAGCAGAAAAGAACTCAAACTCAATTTGTTAATTTAATTGGTTATGAACTGCTAATTTTTAAATAAGCTTGTGATGTGTCATGACAAATGTAAGGCCAACTTGAAATGCATAGAACTTAATATAACATGAGTTACCTTATTTAATAGATTAATATATATATATATATATATATATATATATATATATATATATATATATATATATATATATATATATATATATATATATATATATATATATATTACTTTCCCCAAAAGGAAATAATAAGCAAGATCCTCTAACATGTGCCAATTTTCTGGAATCCCTAGTTTGTAGAATCGATGGTTTTTAATCTAATTATACGTTCGTTAATGACACCACAAATGTATTAATTAATTAAAACATGTACGCTTATAGTCAACTAAAGCAGTACTATTTAATTGTCGTCGCATTGCTAGATGTGCTTCAAATTAACTTCGTTTTATCAAAATAAAAATTGGAACCCAAATGACTCATCAGCTACCTTTAGGATATACAAAGTTTGACTTAGCATCAAACTTTAATGAGACGATTTATTATATTTATTTTACTTTGGGCGAAAAACGAATATGCATAAGGAAAAAAACTTAGCATAGTTGAAGAAATATACAAACTAGAAGATAGCTAGACCCAAACATCATTTTACCACACTTTTTTCTCCACGCTTTTAGAAAGCGTGTAAATTTTTTTGAAAAAGATAAGATTTTTCACACTTATATATATAAGAAAGAAATACTCACACTTGTAAGTATTGGGAAATTAAAACTTTTCAACACTTAAAGTGTGGGAAAAAATTTGTAACACATGAATTTTCTCACACAAGAAAAAGTGTGGATAAATTGGGTGTTACAAATCTTTTTCCACTCTTTTAAGTGTTGACAAGTTATAAATTCTACACACTTTTAAGTGTAAATTTTTTTCCTCACACTTATATATTTGAAGATTTTGGTGATTTCCACACTTATTAATGTAACAATTTTCTCCATACTTATAAGTGTGAATAAATTAACATAATTTCACACTTTTTTAAAAAGCTCTGACAACAATGTCTAGGGAAATGATCGACGTTGAGTCTTGATGACACGATTAAATAAAACTCGGTTTATCAAATAATTGTAGGTACCAAAGATGACGATAAATGACAATGAATTAGTATAAATTTTTACCGAAAAAATGGTAAAAATTTTGCAAAAATTTACGATAAATGTACTATATATTATTTACCAAATTTATTCAATGGGGGAAATAAACATGATGTAAAATTCTAGATCAAAATATATTTTTCAAATTTAAAACTTAGTAGTTCAATATCAAGGCACTTGTTTGAAGCATGCACGCATGATATGTTTAATTATAGGTTCAATAGTTTTTTGTAGGCTTCACTTTTACTTGGTGGTTGTTGCAACACCAAATTTGTTGCATTGCGGTTAAGCTAAAATGTAGAATAATCTGAAGGAACGTTCGATCCTCCAATACGCTTTCAGCTTCGACTTCAGACCATTAGTGAACCTAGCTCTAAAGACAAAACTAAACCGTAAGTCTCATCAAAGAGGGGTAAGGAGGGTCCGTCTATTGACCAGGCTACGGCATGAGAATTAGTAAAGCTATCGGTTGCAGAGCAGGAAATATGAAGTAAAATATTGTATTTGTGTAATGAATGTAATACCTGGGGGTGGTTGTGGGGTACTTATAGTCCAGCGAATTGTATTGTTAATTTATTTTCGGTGCTACGTTTCGACTTCTTTTCATCTTATCATAGATGGTCATTCCTACGCCTGTAAACGAACCGAAAGAACACGAACAAAACATGTTTGTATTCGTTGATTAAGGTTTTATTGAACGAACACGAACGGATATTGTTGTTCATATTCGTTCACTAATAAAATATGTTTGTTCACTAACATAAACGAACGTTCACGAACGAATATATAATTTAATGCATTTGTTCGTTAACATATTCAACGAACTCCAACAAACATAAACACTACACACACACACACACATACACATCTTAGTGGAGGTGAGTGGTAGTGGAGGGAAAATGTGAGAGCGAAAGGTGAGATATAAATGTGAAAGGTAAAAATATCTAAATGTTAAATATTATTATATTAAGGAATTATATTAGATATATAAATATGTATTACTTTAACTAAAGTATTAGTTAACAAACGATCATGATATCGAACGTTCACGAACGTAAATAAACGAATGAGACCTATGTTCATGTTCGTTCATAAAATTAAACGAACGTAAAATTTTGTTCATTTCATTCATATAACGAAACGAACTAACATAAACGAACTTCCCGCCGAACGGTTCGCGAATCATTCGCTGAACGTTCGGTTTGTTTACAGGCCTAGTCGTTCCATTTTGTGTCTGTTTCTAAATGACAACTTGTTGCGCTACGATCGTCATGTAGCAATAACGGGGTTGAAATCCTAATCCTCCGTACTACCTACTAATACTAGGTATGAATACCTGATACAAGTATGCGATAAGGATGATCCAGGGTCGTTCCTCATGACGCAGAATTGAAACAGAGCTAGTTCTGATAAGTCAGTAATTAAGCTAGGGTTTGATAGATTGACAGGTGGTTGTTTTTTTTTTTTTTTATCTATTTATCTATTTAAGCTACAAAAACTAAAAGAGCATAAAAGTAAAATGGATGGTAGTGCTTGCTATGACTTCGTTAGCTTATGCATGGGGTGATGCCTAGGGGTTAAGTGTTAAAACGTCTTTTAAAGATTTGTGTCTTATCTTTGACTAAGTGTTCGTAGTGTAAACACTAACACCCTACTGTTTGATTTCATACATCATATCACTATGTGTTAGGTTATGGTGATTCTGATTAGAGGAGGATGCTCAACTCTTCAACACTCTCCAGTAACGGAGTAGTGACCCTTCTTGGAATAATATTCCTGGGTGTATGAGATAGAGTAGCAGACCCACTATAGTTCTGACCGTTCTTAACACTACGGGGACACCTAGACTAGGTAAGACATTTAAGATTAAGGTTGGGTTTAGTGACAGCTAAACTTTACATTAATGGCCATTGTTTAGTCCAGAGCTGTGTGGTTCAACCAGGATGTGATACAGTCTTCAACCTACGACAGTTTCTTAGCTTCTACGTATTTGTACTCCATCAAGGTGTTTCCAACGCTATACGAAATACTGTGCCATTTTACGGTCTTTCCGGTATAACATACTTTATGGTCACTTCGGACTAGTTTAACTAAGTTTGTATTAACGTTCAACCATCTATGATATAAACCAGCCCTCACTATAATCCCAATAAATCCCTGATTGATTCACGATAACTATACAAAAGGTTTAAACGGTATTTCCACAGCTACACAATTCAGACCATGTTTGGTTTGTTTGATTTGAAAACACATATAGGGTGTGACCGTTTGATCAAGGTTCATGACTCCTTGTCATAAAGATTCTAACCACGTTTATTGGAGGAAAGACGATAGTATAATTAGGTTTAGAAATTTATAAATGTAAAGTTAACAGTACACTGATTTTCAACTATATATTAAAGTAACATCACCCCTAACACACAAACTAAATACATCACAACAATCACATAAGGTAACTACTATCTACGCATGGCAAACATTCCTAAATCTAGCATAGTAACAATAGCAATCATCATTATAATAGAAAAGGAAAAAAGTAACCGTATACAATGCGTAGATAGAATAATGTTGCAAGAATACCCGAACGGAACCTCCACAATATCTTCGACAATATTACAAATAAGCCCCTCGAAATATCCCTAACACTATTACAAGAGTAGCTCCTCCGTTAGTCTTGGTTAAATATTAACCAAGACTAACTTATTCCTAACCCTAATTCTAGAGAGAGACTCTAGAGAGAGAAACTAGAAAGAGAAAGAAGTGTGTGAGAGAGAGAAAGTGAGAGAAATGTGAAGTGTGAGAAGTGAAGGTGTGTTGAAATGAGGTGTGGAGGCCATCTATTTATAGGCTCATCAAGAATGCAAGCGTACAAGCACACAAGCACAAGATACAAGCAACCAAGGCACAAGGGAGGGCACACGGCCACCCCACAGGTCGTACATGGCCTTGTTTAGATGTATACAGTCATAAATAGGCTGTATGCGGCCCTAAACAAGCCGTACGCAGCCCTGTGAGGGGCAGTGTGTTTTCTTCGGCTTTTTCTCGTTGCTTCGGACGGCCGTATCTCCTTCGTTTCTTGCCCGATTGACTTGATTCTTTCGCCCTTGATCTTGTAATTACGTTACGCTCATAATGATACCAATTAGGTAGATTTTGGAGGTGTATAGCCCAGGCATGTGCAGAATACTTCTCGTGGTCTTCGGTTGTGTTGTTCGTCTTGTATCTTTCTCATCCTTGATCCATTTTAAGCTTTCCTTATATCAACGTTCTTGTAATCTCCATGGCTATTAAATAAGATAGTTGTAAGGCTCTGGTATTGAGTTTATAGTATATTTGAGGTGTGGCTCAATTTGGTTCCTATTTCGGTTCGTTTTCTGCCCTTTTTATATGATTCTTGAAAGACCATCAAGTTTTCACCTTTATTACAAAATATAATAAATAATGATGTTTAAAAGATGTTTTTGTAATAAAAGTGCTTAATATGAGGTAAATAATGTATGTAAAAAGATGACTTTTTACGCTACATCAAATATCTCACACTTATGCTTTTGCTTGTCCTCAATCAAACCTCATCCCATTCCCGAAAAAGATTTTCTAAAAAGCACGTTTTAATATGTTTAGAGCGCCTCATAAAGATACTCCCTTTCTTCAAGATAAATAAGTTATTTCAAAAAGTAAGCATCAACAAGAGATAAATATAACTTTAACATAATATGATTTTCCTTTTCGGCATACTTTGCAACTCTCGAAACGTAGATGTACATGACTGGGCGATTCTCACAGGTGGTCACTCAATTCACTCATAGTGTATGGGGTTACCTATAAATCTATAGAAATGAAATCGCTCAATGCCAGTCATGCAGTGCTTATCGTGATAGGCTTGATCGAGAATCGAATCTCTACCACTCCTTTGAGAACGGTCTTAATTATCCCAAGGCATTTATATCGGGTTGTGTGAGTAAGGGCTAAGTATATATGGGTAATGATGGTTTTTCAAGGGTTTAAGGGTTTTGTATCTCAAGTTCAGAATTTCCAAGGATCTATGAGAGCTTTACTTAAGATGAAAGGAGGAAGGATAGGATGGACTCATCTCTTTAGAATGAATATTTGCGGATGAATATGATATTTCATTTGAAGGAACACACGCAAAGGGATTCTTCTCGTTTGGAGAATAATCGACTTTATTGAGTTTGTCTCCCGGAATTTCTAAGGCTTTTTTTTTCTTTTCTTTTTCTTTTTTTTCTTTTCTTTTTCTTTTCTTATTTTCTTATTTTTTTTCTTTCCTTTTTCTTTTCTTAGCCTTAGAAATCCTTAGTATAGTGAGACATCTTGACTTCTCTGACTAGTACCAATTTTTTGTACCATCTTTTCTTCATGATTTTTCGACGTGTAGGTTCTATAGAGATATGTTCAGGATGAGACACTATAAGAGGAACATCTTAAGCAAGACCTACTTATCACCTTCTGATGTCGCTTATGAAAGCGTCTCTTGTTTTATAATTTATAAATAGAAATACCTAATAAATACTTTCAAGCAACCAGGCAAGAATACCCGATCAATTGTAAATATAGATTTGGTAAGTCAGATTCGAACACAGGGAAAATGGAATAAAAAGAATAAATAATCTTTTAAATTACAGAGAAAGGGGGTTACGTTTTAGTTCCGTATGAACACAAGATTTATAAAATAACAAATTAAAATAGATAAACTAAATAAACTTAGACTAAAATAAATAAATAATAATGTACAATAAGAAGGAACAAATAGTATGTAATAACTCCGCTCAGATTCATATATTCTGATTCATTTGCACATTAATTATCTAATTGTGATTTCTTTTATATCAACTTAATACCAAATTCTTCAATGAATACTAAGTCGAATGTGAACTAGCCAACGTTTCGGGTCCAACTAATTCCTATAATCTAGGGTCCAACATAAAACACTGGTTCCAATGTCACAAGATGATCAGTCAATTGTGTGCCTTTCCCTAAATTATGCATTAAACATTCACAACTCGTTATAATTAACTCTATGGTATGACTCAACAATACCCAATAATTAACTTATTGTCTTATTCATTTTAAAGTAGATAATTATTGTATACTCAACCTATCAGACTCAACGTATTTAGTGATAGTCCCAAACCCTAAGGTAGTACTAGCAATAATTAATAATCTTAAAGGAACTCAATCTCATTAACATCATTAATCACGTGAAGCAACAAATAATTACTAGTTACCAATAAACAAGGATCTACGAGTAACATAACGGTTTTCAATTAAATAACTTAACAAATGTGCAAATGAAATCATTCAACAATCATTATCCAAGTCTCATTATCACAAACTAATTGTATCAATTCATCAAATAAGAATACATCATAAAACTAAATATCAAATTCTTCAATGATATAAAGTAAATGATACAAACCCATTGACGAATCACGCGAAGATCGGTTGAAATGAAATCAACCATCACTCCTTGTGTCTCCATGACATACCTATGACTCGAAAATAACAAAACCCTAACCCTACAAACTGTAAAAATCGTAAACTATATATATATTACATTGTAAAAGTTATCTAAAACGTCTGGCTTAAACTGCTATTTATACTTGAAAACTTGGCCTTCTGACCGCCGGCTAAGCTGTTTAGCCGCCGGTCGGCTTTATCTTAACACGGCTACCAAACGCGTTGCACCGCCTTCCTTATTTAGAGTTTAGCCGCCGGCTAAGATGTCTGACCGCCGGCTAAATGCCATTTCCAGATTTTTGACCTAACGGGCTTGGACTTAGCATTGGGCCACCATTCTTATTTCTTTTGGGCTTCTTCTTCTTTAAACCCAACAATATGTAACTCCGACTTAAACTTTTCCTCATGGCCCATTTCTTCATTTATTTTCATTTCTTCGTTTTCTTTACTCTTAAATCCTTCGGCTTCACACGATTCTTCAAAAATACATCTTTTAACTCGTTATTTGACTGTTTTTCGTTCCTTTCTTCATAAACGCTCATTTCCACATCTAATTGCAAATATGAACGAAATCAATATATAATCTTAACTAAATGCAATAGAAACATCCAAGATTAGGGGTAAAATACTACTGAAATATAGTACTTCTGAGCGTTTATCAAACATCCCCCACTTGAATCCTACTTGTCCTCAAGTAGACTATCGATTCAAAAATCAACTTCTTAGGAAAACAGTCATCTCAATTAATCTAAATAACTAACAAAGGAATTACACAACGTCACCCATCTTCAACTCAAACGTTTAAAAATCTGTTAATTCTAAAAGCAATTATTAAGAAACTATGAGATTAAATAGAAACAATCTACACCTTAAGTTATTATTCTTAAAACATCAAATAGTTCATAATGATTATTGATATTGTTATCCACTTAAACAATCTATATTCGAATAATTGAGCTCAACTCATTATTATTCATGTAGATATTCCTTTAAACTCCCAAAAACTATATACTTTCATACTCATAACATGCCAATATTACATATTTTGAAATTTTAATTAAACAATCATTTTTCAAATCAAGACAGCGGTGACAGGTCTGTGCCTCAACACAACAAAGCAACATAACTTGATTTTAGTTTAGCAATAATGTTTTTAGTCAAACCATTGGTGGCAGGTCTGTAACTTAGTACAACAAAGCGACTTAATTTGACCACATTTTAAAATCATGAGTTATTAAACTCTTTTGCTCTTTTTCATTAGATATACTGACGGAGACCAGGTCTGTACTTTCGTATAACAAAGGAAACAACACCCAGTATATCCCCAAATGATGGTAATTAAATTCTCAAAAATATGGCATATCACACATTACTAATATGAAAATTAAGACATACGTCATACATAGCTAAAGTTCATCTAAAAGGTAATATCTACTCCTTAATTATCATTTTTTAAAAGCTCCAAAATTCTCATATAAATTGCCTATCAATACATCATATAATGAAGCTAAATAACATTTTTCACAATTTAATATTTAATTGAAAAGTATAGAAAATTTTAAAATTAACCTACATAGTTACAAAATAATTATCTCTAGAAAACAAAAATTTAAATGCAAAAATTTGGTTGAAAAATGGGCAACTCATAACCTCCTAGTTACGTATCTTAATAAGATAACTATTAACCAAATTACAAAATCATCTACTTATTTACAAGACAATTATGTGGAAACTTAACTTCTTTTCTCTCCCATCCCCCACTTTAAGATGTACAATGCCCTCATTGTACAAATAATGAAATACTAAAATGGAAAAAGAGAAAAGAACTTAGAACAGAAAAACTCCCCTGGAATCGTGTGGTTGAAAAAGGAACGGTTTAGCGGTTCTTCCAATCTTTGAAATATACAACAGCTCACACTTTCGTAGCTAATCACGATTGTATTTAGCATATGCAACAAGCCTTTAAATCCATCGGCATCCCGAGTGGACGAGTTATAGTCTCGTGAGGGTTTCCAGGGAACACACCCACAAAGTTCAACAAATAAAACCAAGAAATAAATTATGTCCTGAAAATTAAATAACAACCCATAACCACATCAATCGCTATCACCATCCTCTCCATCTCTGCGAACACCGGATGGTCCTCCATACACTGATGGTACAAACGGCTCATAAGGTAGCTGATGGTAGTCAAACAGCTGGTGCATCAAAGAAGTAGAATAATCAAACTGTCTCTGGTGCTCTCGATAGTAATGCTGCTGCTCCTGATACCTACGATCCTGAACAATCCTATCCTGCTCATGATAACGGTGCATCTACTGAAACTGCTGCTGCTGATACTCATGCATCCGACCAATCTCCTGCTGCAAATGATACATATCATAAACTGGTCCCTGATAAACCTGTGGCTCTGGTGGAACCGTTGCATGCTCTATCACTGGTACATCTACAGCCTGTGGCTGAGCCTCACGACGTCTCCTCTGTCGTCTACCTCCTGCAACCAATGGTGGAGTCCAAATGTAGAAATCTCCCTCCAAAGGTCTCATAATAAACGAAATCTCCAGGAGCTTGTGAGCTCCCATCCACTGCATACCAGGAATAACAGGAGTACAAGACTGATACATCTCCTGTGTAACACCAAACCACCTAGCCAATCTAGTCACATACTGACCACCACAAATAACACTCGAAGCCTTCGTACCTGTAGCTCTATGTGTCATCCAATCCGCTAATCTCCAAGGAAGATTCACATTCGTCCCCTGAGAAATAGAATGCAAGTAAAACAAATCTATCTTATGCACCTTCTCATGCCCTGTCTTCCTAGCACATATCGAATGAGATAACATCCTATGTACCAGCTTATGTGCTGGACTCCTCACTAACACATCCGAATGACCTCGTGTACCAAACTCTCCATTGGCTAAATCTACCCAACCTGCAGCAACCTCCAGATCATCGTACCTATTTGTACGCGCAGCTCTCAGAAAATCCCTAAAATGAGGGTTAGCTTCCTCATCAACAGTATACAACCCAATAGCCTGCGCAAACTGAATCAATCTCAAAGTACGTGGCTCACCACCAAGCATAAAGGTCAGAGTATGCTCCAACACATCCTCAGATGAAATATCAAACCTAAAAGATCTATAGAACTCAACAACTAACTCCCTGAAAATAATCTCATGTATACCAAACAATCTAGCCCAAGCATATGAGACAAAACCAGCACTCCCATCCTCAAGATAATAAGTAACAGTCAACAAACGGTGTAAAGCCTGAGTACATGTTTCCTGAGTGTCAGGATCTAAAACCATGTTCATAAAATCCCAGTCTAACACATCTGAAGCTATAATATCCTGATCAATGTTGGCTCTAAGGCTCGTCTGCATCCTCGCTCGATCTCCAGGTGAGATAGCACCATGCATAAACTGTAGGATAGGATGAGTCCGAATAATGGGGTTAGCAACAACGGCTGCTCCCCGATCAACACGTAAATCATACTCCATCTGTAACAATAAATCTATAAACATTAAAAGAATTCTAATAATATAAATTGAAATGAAATTAAATACAAAATTACCAAAAAGTTACGTACTAATATTTTGTACAAAAATTATAATTAACTATCATGAACTTAATAATTTATTTTAATTTACTTAATATATACTTATTCACATTTTTATAAAGTTACATACCACTTATTATCTACATAATAATACTATCTACATAATAATTACGAAACTTAAAAAGATATATGTCTACTTAAATTTACAAATACCAATTTTAACATAATCATTTTGCAATGAATTAGATTATCACAACCTGTTAACAATCATACAATAAGCAAACGCAAATAACCAACAATAATTACAGCAGAAAAATTAGTATCGATAACTCATAAACTGCCTGACCCCCATTTAGCCGGCGGTCTCCAGACTTGACCAGCGGTCTCCGGCGTTGACCGGCGGTCAAGCCGTCTGTCCCCATGAATCCGACCGAACAACGTAATCTCTTAATTTTAATTTCAACATTCCTATAAATTCAACCAACTTATTCACACATTCTTTCATTAATCACAAAATAATGGGCTTTTTAACTATATTATCACATAATCAAATCACATTCCGTATCAACGAACTGACATTAACCAATTTAACCAAGGATTCACACAAAAATATAACAATTCGGGCTTTTAGCTAAGAAACCCTAAAATGCGAAACCCTAATTAAATCTCCAATGTAAAAACGAATTGAAAACAAAAATGTAAGTGAAAGCCACATACTTTCGATGAAATAACAAAGTTCGATGTTGAAATCGGTTGATTAGTAGAAGAAATCGAAATTTTCCAAGAGTTTTTCGTGAGAAATTTGGGTATCAAATGAGAAAGAAAAAGATATGTCCGTTTTATTCACCCAAGGCAGTTTAGCCGGCGGTCAAATTGAAATTTGACCCGGCCCCATCAGTTTTGACCCATCCGATTTATTTAATTTAATTTAAATTACCTAATCTAATTTAATTACTTAATCTAATCTAATTTAATTATATAACTAAATTAAACTTTTTTAATTACTTAATTTAATTTACTACTAATGTTAATTACTCAACCTAAATTATTTTAAAAACACCTAATTATATTACATCTAAAACAAGCTTAATTAAAACACCTAAATTTATCTAAACTAAATAGTTAATCTAATCTTTACACATACTAACAAATGTCGAAAAGAACTTACACAAATAATAATAATACAAAAATGAAGTAAAATAATGCAAATAAGAAAGTAATCAAATAATTGAGATTCGAAAATTGAAATAAGAAAACTCCACTATAGACACTGTTTGATCAGTTTAGCCCGTCAATCTCGGCTACTTCTCCATTTATTTCAGCATTGTGGGGAGTCTTCAAACTTGCAAATTCCTTAACAACTTCCTTGACATTTTCCTTAGCATCCAATTGCTTATACTTCAATTGCTAAAAAAAATCACATACTTCTAAATACAAAATTAATTAAATAACAAAAGATACAAACATATTCACAATATTCACAATCAATTACTCAACAATGTACAAAAATTTACAAGATTAAAATTCCTCTTATTACCGCTTTCCCCGGCAGGGCGCCAAAAACTTGATGTCGCTTATGAAAGCGTCTCTTGTTTTATAATTTATTAATAGAAATACCTAATAAATACTTTCAAGCAACCAGGCAAGAATACCCGATCAATTGTAAATATAGATTTGGTAAGTCAGATTCGAACACAGGGAAAATGGAATAAAAAGAATAAAAAATCTTTTAAATTACAGAGAAATGGGGTTACGTTTTAGTTCCGTATGAACACAAGATTTATAAAATAACAAATTAAAATAGATAAACTAAATAAACTTAGACTAAAATAAATAAATAATAATGTACAATAAGAAGGAACAAATAGTATGTAATAACTCCGCTCAGATTCATATATTCTGATTCATTTGCACATTAATTATCTAATTGTGATTTCTTTTATATCAACTTAATACCAAATTCTTCAATGAATACTAAGTCGAATGTGAACTAGCCAACGTTTCGGGTCCAACTAATTCCTATAATCTAGGGTCCAACATAAAACACTGGTTCCAATGTCAGAAGATGATCAGTCAATTGTGTGCCTTTCCCTAAATTATGCATTAAACATTCACAACTCGTTATAATTAACTCTATGGTATGACTCAACAATACCTAATAATTAACTTATTGTCTTATTCATTTTAAAGTAGATAATTATTGTATACTCGACCTGTGACACCCGGTCAAAAATGACCCAAATTACCGTCCTAATTTGAACTTTAATTACAAAGTATTATATAACCTGAAACGATTATATAATAATCACACGTACACGAATCTGGTAGCACGCAGAAACCCAAAGTAAGATTTGGTGAAAAACATTTTCAAACAAAGTATTATTATTGAGAATAATAATAACGTATTCAGAAAATTATTTAAATACATTTTAAATACCGAAAACTATCCGTGTATTTCGAGTTAAACTAAGATATATTTTTATATCTCATTGGAAGTATTTTTATAAAATATTTCAATTAAAAACATATACGAAATAATATTTAGAAAATTATCATTTTTAAATATTACACTATATAACGATCGGGTACGCAAACACGGGACGAAAAATACACACCCACCTCAATAATTGAGGCCGGTGTATATACACCGACCCCAATTATTTCCCTCTCACAAACACACCCTCGACTCACTCTTGATCTCTCTCGGCTCTCACTCTCCCTCTCGGTTTCAATTTTAACAACAACAACAACAATCATCAACATCATCATCACCATCTTCTTCTCCGTCTTGATCATCATCATCATCGGATTTTCATCATCGTCATCATCCGTTTCATTTTCAAAGTTGTAAGAATCGCTCACCGTTTACTTTTTAATTCGTGTTTAAAATACGTATTATTACATGTATTAGCTTTGTAGTAAGTTGTTGTTTGCGGAAATTGGGTTTAAAACTAGTTTTGTTAAGTTGCTGCACGAACAGACGCTGGAACCAGACTTTGATCCGGCGGATCAAGTCTTGGATCCGGCGGATCCTCTTCAAATTTGCCCAATCCGGCGGATCCACTTAGTGATCCGGCGGATCCATCAAAATCATACGTGATCCGGCGGATCAACACATGATCCGGCGGATCCCCCGTTATAATTCATGATCCGGCGGATCAACAAACTGATCCGGCGGATTCTAGCTAAAACAGAACAAATAAATTTTCGAAAACGTCGACGATTTCACAACATATGTCAGGGTAGCTTCTCGATGAAAAATTTATTGTAACGGATTGGATTCAAATTCGCACGGTCATTCAAAAACAACCCAATGGTCAAGGCTAAGTACCTTAGCCTAGCCAGTTTTAGGCCATCCGGGGTCGTATAGGGGTCGAAAATGGCATATTTCGATTTTCGGACTCGTGTCAAATTCTGTAACTTATGAAATAAAATGTAACGGATATAATAAACTTGAGTAACATCTAAACTTATATGATACGACTTATATGCGAAGCACGTGTACTTTTATAAACACAACAAATCATGTATAATAATAATAGTTTGAAATTATTATTACAAACCGTCACCAACGAGCCGTACATTTTTATAAACTTCAAACGTAAATACGAGGCGAATACTTTGGACTCAATTAATCAAACAAACAAGTATACGAACGATTAATTAAAGTATTCACTTAAACTTATACCATCTCGCGTGTTTAGGACACTAGGAGATTACGTTGGTTCACGCGCTCACCTTAGGATTGCTTGCTCATCAGGTGAGTCTCATGGCCCCTTTTTACTGCTTTACTTTGGGGGAGATGCATTACTTGTTTTACTCGAACACATGTATTTACACACCTGATTTCAAACTGATTTACTGGTATATCGATTGCATGAGGTTTACTTAATCCAATGAAGTCCCTTTAATCATAGTCGTCAGTTATGGTCTTAAGCGCGAGTACTAGTAAATGGATCCATTAGGACTGACAATCCTCACCCAGGGTAGCACGCACTACCCCGAACATACAGGTATAAATGGGTGTTTCTTACTCGTTTCATATGAATGTTTTTGGATTAGCATTCACGAGGGAAATTACTTACTTACTGTTAAGCTTCGACTATGGTGCTCATGGCAATATATACGGAAACTATTGTGACTGTGCAATATTTACTCAATGATTTTACAAGCTGATGTGTTCAAACTGTTACTTACTATAAACCTGTGAGATTCACCAACCTTTTGGTTGACCTGTTTTAGTAATGCATTCTCAGGTACACAGCAACAGTAGGGTTGATCAGTACGGATGGCCTAGCAGGATATGCTTTAGTAGCTCGAGTCGCATGCATACACCTATGAAGATTTTACTTGCATTATCTTTTGTACTTTGATTATGTACTTCAAATCTTCAGAATCATTTTGCGAACTCGCTAATGATGTATACTTATGACTTAAAACCTTGTACTACTTTTGGTAATGAATGTATTTTTCTAAAACGTCTCATTTAGAGTCGTTTGCTTGTACTTTAGTGTTTTGATATTTGATTAGTGGCACCCAAAACTCGCTTCCGCAAAGCATTAAATTTGGGGGTGTCACACGACCTATCAGACTCAACGTGTTTAGTGATAGTCCCAAACCCTAAGGTAGTACTAGCAATAATTAATAATCTTAAAGGAACTCAATCTCATTAACATCATTAATCACGTGAAGCAACAAATAATTACTAGTTACCAATAAACAAGGATCTACAAGTAACATAACGGTTTTCAATTAAATAACTTAACAAATGTGCAAATGAAATCATTCAACAATCATTATCCAAGTCTCATTATCACAAAATAATTGTATCAATTCATCAAATAA
This sequence comes from Helichrysum umbraculigerum, assembly GCA_949592205.1. Classification (NCBI taxonomy): domain Eukaryota; kingdom Viridiplantae; phylum Streptophyta; class Magnoliopsida; order Asterales; family Asteraceae; genus Helichrysum; species Helichrysum umbraculigerum. The sequence continues at coordinate 120,085,785 of CATIUR010000005.1, read as the reverse complement.
GAATACATCAGAAAACTAAATATCAAATTCTTCAATGATATAAAGTAAATGATACAAACCCATTGACGAATCAAGCGAAGATCGGTTGAAATGAAATCAACCATCACTCCTTGTGCCTCCTTGACATACCTATGACTCGAAAATAACAAAACCCTAACCCTACAAACTGTAAAAATCGTAAACTATATATATATTACATTGTAAAAGTTATCTAAAACGTCTGGCTTAAACTGCTATTTATACTTGAAAACTTGGCCTTCTGACCGCCGGCTAAGCTGTTTAGCCGCCGGTCGACTTTATCTTAACACGGCTACCAACCGCGTTGCACCGCCTTCCTTATTTAGAGTTTAGCCGCCGGCTAAGATGTCTGACCGCCGGCTAAATGCCATTTCCAGATTTTTGACCTAACGGGCTTGGACTTAGCATTGGGCCACCATTCTCATTTCTTTTGGGCTTCTTCTTCTTTAAACCCAACAATATGTAACTCCGACTTAAACTTTTCCTCATGGCCCATTTCTTCATTTATTTTCATTTCTTCGTTTTCTTTACTCTTAAATCCTTCGGCTTCACACGATTCTTCAAAAATACATCTTTTAACTCGTTATTTGACTATTTTTCGTTGCTTTCTTCATAAACACTCATTTCCACATCTAATTGCAAATATGAACGAAATCAATATATAATCTTAACTAAATGCAATAGAAACATCCAAGATTAGGGGTAAAATACTACTGAAATATAGTAATTCTGAGCGTTTATCACCTTCAGAATTTATGAGTCGAGTTTGGTGAATGTGGGAGTTTTGTGTGTGGAAGTTTCTGGGTTTTGATGGGGGTTTTGAAAAGAAGTAGGCTAAGGCGCAAAGGATTTTCTAGTCGGATCATCAACAATCTCGAATAAGAAAGTTGGAAGGGTTAGGCTTGAAGAGATATGAAGGAAAGTGGTTCCTAAAAAATGCCAAGATCCTCTAATTGCACCTATACCGCGTACTGCACTCATTGGTATGGTCTCGAAACGTATTACAGGAGCAAGTTCTAATTCAAAGACACATGTATCGACGCTCACTCCGAAATAAAAATGAAGCATTAAAAATGAATGTGTTTAGTTAGGCTCAAGTACCTCACAACAAATAGGGTTTATATGCGCCAAGTCATGCGAAGCCTACATGATTTCTCAAATTATGACTAAAATACGTCTATCTTTACTTTATCTTACTTTCCAAAGTAATTTAATTATTTTGACTGAAAGTTCATTTCTTTATAAAGTTTTTTAAGTCAAAAACATAAAAGATTCCAAAATCAACCGAATGGATGTCAAACATCATCGAGTTGGGTTTCCGAAGGTTTTGATAATAAAAGCACAACCCAATGGGTTGGTTTTTCGAAAAAATTCGAATTTTGAGTAAAAAAGAGAGAAATGTTCCCTTTGGACAAGCAAATAAAAACTTTACGGTGTATCATTCAGTGTATCTCACACTTAAAACAACATTGTCCTCAATGTTCATTGCTAAGGCGGAGGATTTCCTTTGAGGGAGAAACCCACACTTAGGGTTCTATGCATTGAAACATTTTAAGTGTTCTGAAATTGGTGAGATGGAATCCCACACTTAGAATTTTAGGCACTTAGGATATATGGTAATGATATGAGGAATTTCAAAATCAAATATAAGGTATAGAAAGAAACTCCCCTACGATAGAGGCAAGAGATGGTTTTAAGAAAGAAGCCGCAGTCTGCTGATAGTTGGAATTTCTCTAGCTGGCTCCTTGCATATGGGGCTTCTTCATGAATGTCTGTCATCTCTTTGCTCAATATTTCATTCGCAACCTCACAAATTGCCGGCACATTTGTGAGCCCAGGATCTGAAAAGTAGACTGAGTCAGTACCAGTGTCTGCTGGATCTAAGTCAATCTTTATGAAGTGCGCTCGAGCTCACATGGGCATACTCTTTATCCAATCCGTCAACTAACTTTTCCACGAAAATAACTAAGACCAAAAGGATAGATTGTAGAAAGTGAACCGAAATGATGTCTTCTTCCGGATACAGGCAGAGTCAACCAAGATACACTATATGTTGGGTGGAGATAATGGATGAGGATCCTAATCATCAAGAGCTGCTAGTGTAGTTTAACTGCTAAAGATGATCCGAAAGTGCTGAATCTGACGACCACAAATCTTTATCACCTGAGATCTTCTCTGACAAACTGATGAAATGAATATGATGTTTGTTGAGTCACTGGTCGCTGACCATGTTGAGTCACTGGTCGCTGACCAACTCAACTTAATACTACTCGATGAAGAAATGAATTGTATCAAAGCTGCTGTTGCTGAAGATTGGTTTCGCTGATCGTCATTCATTCTGTTTGATATGCTAAGGAAGATTAAAGCTCAACTTTGTGTGTCGCTGATCAACATCAGCGAGAGCTTTACTTCTTCATATCAATAAAGACAAAAGTCACTGCCAGAATAACAGCTAGTCACTGAAGATCTATAGCTCAATTCATTCTACAAGAGCATGTTAGCTCGCAGTGAGTGAGGAGAATTATTGCATCTTCTGGGACTATTCAATAAAGCCTCTCAAACATCAAGTACAAGAAGTACTGCATTTATGTATACATCAGCAAGAGTGTTCCAGCTTGAAGTATGTCCGAAAGATTACGTGGCAGCAAGTGATTGGTTTTAAAGTAACGAGATATTTGCGGTAACAGAATTGGGACCCGCAGAATGTCGGTTCATAAGAGATCAAGCCAATCAAGCAGCGACACGTGTCATTCCAAGATCCTATTTTATAGGCGATATTTTAGGAACTCTTGTAGTATAAATAGTTTGGTGTTTTGTACTGTAGAGGCTAGTCGTTTAATCGTACTTATCACTTGTGTGTCAGTAATTAGTTTGTCTAGAGTACGTATTAACGATCCAGCGAGTGAACAGTCAGCGTGTTTGTCCACTGCTGTTCATCTCATTTGTAATAGATTAGCTAAGTGTCTGAATTGGATTAACTTTGGTTAATCCGTTCAGCATTCAACACTTGTGAATTGTATGATCAATATAATTCATAACTTAGCAATCGTTACTTTGTTGCTTTGATATTGTCATATCTATAATCTGTTATACCGTGTTACTATTGATTATACTCTGTTTCTGTGAATCAATTTAAAACTCATCAATTAACTTAGCTAATATCTGAAAAAGTTTTAAATTGTATTCAACCCCCCCCCCCCCCCCCCCTTCTACAATTAAACTTTACACTTGTGATTCCAATTCACTAAATTGATAGTGATTACGGGACTCTCAATTGGTATCAGAGCAGAGTTGGTTTAAATTCAATTAACCAGGTCTGCAATGGAATCAGTAAAGTACAACTGTGTTGACTCTGATTATCAGAAGGGAAATGGTTCTACAACCAAACCTCCAGCTTTTGATCCATCAAGGATTGAAACTTGGATGTCCCGAATGATGATATTTTTGGACCTTATTGATGACCGTCTCTGTAATACAATAACCAATGGTCCCCATATTCCAACCACAATTGTTCCTGCTGTCATTGCTACAGCTACTACTCCTGCTACACCAGAAATGGTTGTGCCCAAAAGAGAGGAACAATGGTCGGATGAGGATAGACGATTGGTTAGATTGGATAAACAAGCTAAAATCTACATAGGCATGGCACTTCCTGATGAAGTGTTCGAATCTATCAGGCTTTGTAGAACTGCTAAAGACATGTGGGATACCCTTAGAAATATATATATTGGAACTCCTGATATTATTCGCTGCAGGGAAGTCAATCTCACTCGCCAGTATGAGCTGTTTGCAATGGAACCAAATGAATCTCTGTCTTCTACTTACACCAGATACCAGTCACTGATGAACAAAATGGAAAAGGATGGTATAGGTAAGGAATAGAGATTTGTTGTTGAAAAGTTTCTTGAGTTGCTGCCAAGAAAAATCTGGGGAACCATTGCCACGTGTACCAGACAGAGAAATGATTATTCAATTCTTAATCTCACTCAAGTCTATGGTATCTTGCTCAACTGGGAGCAGTCAGAAAAGCAAGCTGATCAGAGTGAGCATATTCGTGCTACTCTTGGAAGTCAGAAAATATCCAATGCTCTTGTAGCTGAGCTTGATGAAATCGATCAGAGACAGAAATCAAAGGTGTCTAAGAAAAGCTCGAAGTCACTTATAGCTGAAGAGGAAGGTGGTCAAGTTGAAGAACAGTCAGAGTACGAGTATGATGAAGGACTGGAGAAGCTTGAAAAAGATATGGCCATGATGGTTGCTAATTTCAGAAGGAACACCAGATCAAAAAGATTCACTGGTGCTCCATCATCTGATAAATTTCAATCTAAAGGAGAATGCTACAAATGTGGCAAACCTGGTCATTTTGCAGCTGAATGTAGATCAAAGTCAGTCAACCAAGTCCCTGAACCTATGCCAGACTTCAGAAATGATGAGTATAACAAGTATAAGGCAAAGTAAAAGAAACTGAAGGCATTGGCTAAATCTGGACAGAAGAAGGGAAAAGGTTTCATCGCTGAAGAAGGTCCATTCAGTGACTCTGACTCCTCATCATCAGATGAAGAAGAAGCAATGATTTTTTTAGATAAAGAGTACTGTCTGATGGCTGATGACGCTGAACTTCTTAAAGGCGTCAAAGAAGTCACTCCTAAATGTTCAGCATCTGAATAGGATCCTGAAACTCTTTACAAGGTGCATTGTTTCAAATCATACGCAGATGCTGAAAAAGATAATATCTTTGAGTCTTTGATAGATGACTTATCAAATGCTCATAATATTCAAAGAGGGCAAAAACGTAAAATCAGTGACTTACAATCCAAACTTAATGACCAAAATGAAAATGAGTCAAAAATGAAGAAATTAAAACTAGATCCCGATGCACAAACTTATGCAAATCAAGTTTGTGTTCAAGAAAAGGTAAGATTTGAGACACAATTTCAACAACTTAAAAAGGTCATGGAATTTTGGTGTAAGTCAAACGATAAGGTCAATCAATGTGTAAACAATCAAATTCCAAAACAAGTTAAAGCTATTTTGGGAGGAGATTATGAATATGCTGCATCCCTCACTGACTCAACAATGGTTGACCCTGTTTTTGATCCCAAAGGTAATTTTTCAGAAGCTGTATTTGAACCTATCTCCATCTTCAGTGAGCCACGACCAAACTATTTTACTAAAAGCAAGTTGGTCATTGAAGATACTGATATCTTAAATGGTAATAATGAGATGAATGTTTTGAAAACTGTCAAATCATCAGTAACTTCACATCTCATCAAAACCATTGTTGATAATCAAATAATAATCAGCAACTTCACTGACACTGTGTCTGTCACTGAATCAACATCAATCAGTGACCTTAAGTCAAAGATGCAGGAAGTAAAAATCAGCAAGAAAAGTTGTTTGATTGTGTCAGATCAGCAACTTAAAACAAGGAAAGTCAAAAAGGCCAGTAGTGTTAACAAAAAGTGTTACAAATGTGGTGAAAGACAGCACTTGTCATCAGAATGCTCAGCTCTACCTATTTCAAATCATCAAACCATCAGTGAGCATTCAAAAACGATTTATCCCAATCAATGGAAGCCTAATTCCAGGCTTGGCCATTATCAACCCATCTCTGAATGGGTTCATCATTTGAACTAAACCTATGTCTTTCTCTAGATGAGTATTTATTATGTTTTCATATTATGTTTTATATCATTGATTTATTCTTTCTCTAAACTGATCTTGTTAGTATTCTAAGTTGTAACTCGATCAGTGATAGACAAGCTAATGACATGATATTTCAATATATATACAACATAATTTGTACTCATTTAAAAAAAAAAAAAGTATTTCTGAATAATAACCTTGGTTCATATCTGGGTCACGACCACATCTCTCTGATTTATTCAGTATTCTAAGTTGTGTCTGAATCAGGGAGACTAAATCTCAATCAGATAGAAAATCATTCTTATTTTCTCTTAATACTTATGTTTCATTTTTGGTGGGTAATCAATTTATTGATTAAGTACATCAGGGACTCCCTGATGTATTATTTAATGGTGGTATATCAAATCGACAAACATTCGTTATAATTAATACTTTTTGTATTTAATCTAACGGATTTCAAATTAAATATTTGTTGGTGTAACGAAAATATCGCGCGCTTCTGACATTCTCTCTCCTACGTCAGCGCACTTTTCCGGCACACCACTCCCATCGCCATTAATGCCACCACTCTCTACCATCATAACAACCTATGCCTCTACCACTTCCACCATGACCATACACGTCGCCATAGTTTCGTTCACACGATCATTAGCAAAACGTACTCTATTTAAACTCCCAAATCAGTGACATATCACTTTTACGCTTTCCTAATTTTCAAAAACCCCCTGTTTTCAAAAAAAAAAAAAAACCCCTAAAATCAAAGGCGAAAACAAGTTTTTCAAAGGATCTGTAATGTCTAAATCAAAATTTTTTAATAATGAATACACTGCTTCTACAGAGATTAAAGCTCTTCGAGCCTCTGCAGTAAGTGAAGATTCAGTCATTACTGTCCCTAAATCAAACTATTTGGGTAATGTTTCCTGCCCTAAACCTGAGTATGCGGAGGTAATAAGCTTTTTGAAAAACCACTTTATTCTACCTGCTCTCACGTTATCTCCTGGAGAAATGAATCCAGAATGGTTGAGTGAATTCTGGTATACCTGCACTCACTCAATCGTTAATAGTACCTCACAACTCAAAGGTTTCATCGATAACGGAGGTCAAGAAATAATTATTTCTGCACACACCATCCGTACCGTTTTACAACTCCCTAAGCATGATACTTACGACCCACTGCCTGACAAGGAAGATGCCAAAGGAGGTATAGTGAATCTCACTGGGATTAACTGCAAATACACTACGGATAGCAGTGGAAATCGTAAGTACTCTACTGTTCATAAATCTAAAATGGATGGTGTGTGGAATGCCCCATTTTCAAACTTTATTCAATCTCTGGGCACAAAAACAGGGAGTTATGATCAATTCAACTCCCTTGAAGCACAGTTAAGCTGGTCACTGGTCAACTCCTTAAAAGTTGACTATGCAAGTGTGATCTTTGATGATATTGTTTTAAGAATCAGTGAAACTACAAGAGCAAAATACGTTTCCTATCCTAGGTTTCTCTCACTGGTTTTTAAAGATCAGTTCAAAGCCTATGATAGGGTTTCTTTTAAAGGTTCTGAACCCACTCTGATAGGGAAACAAATTTTTAGTAAAACTGCAACTGTGCTTCTCCCTGATTTCATGAAACCAAAGGGGATACTTGCACCCCAGCCTTTACAAGCTATACATCCGTCTGGTTCTGCCCCCACAACGATCACGTCACTGATCACACCTCCAGTGACTACTGCTGATCAACCACCAAAACAAAAACCACCAACTGCTCCAAAGAAAATCAAGTTAAAGTCCCTGACATTAAAGGATCAGGGACAGAGTCGGACAAAGACGTCTAAGGACGCCAAGAGTGAAACAGTGACTGAATGTTCAGTTCCTATGGGCACTCTTGATCAACCTGAGCCTAAAGCTGCTTCACTGGACTCACAAAAGTCCAGTGACTCTAAAAAGGGAAACCTACAGACAACTACAATGGCTCAACCCATTGTTAGTAGTGATTCGGGTGCAACCCACACCCTCTTATCGAGTCAACCCATCAGCCACTCATTATCCTCACAAAAGGATAATGTTTCAGTCAAAGGGCAAGTGACATCAGTGGGTGATAACACACCCATCGTTGATGTCACATCACTGGCTACAGACCCGGGCCAACTCTCATCTTTCACTGCACCAACTGACAATGTCTCTCCCCAATCACAGGGAGAGATACAGGTTGCTATCTCTGTTTCTAATGATCCATCAGCTAAAACACAAGCTGATGATGTTGAGGAAGCCCAACCTATGGACACATCTACATCTTTATCTGATAAGGATCAGCAACATCGATCCTATAATTTTATTCTTCCAAAGGTGAATCAGCAACAGTATCATCTGGTTGCTAAGGAGCAACCTAAGTCCTTATCAGAAACGCCTAATACAGATACTGTCATATCTGAGGCATCCCCAGCAACAGCAATCATTTCACCAGCAACAATCCAAACAACAACAACAACACAACCATCAACAACACAACCAACAATTCCAACAACAACAACTTCACCAGCTACCACAATCACAACTTCACCAACAACAATTCCAACAGTAACAACAACTCCACCAACAACAACTCCAACAGCAACAACAACTTCACCAGTTACCACAACCACAACAGCAACAACACAGATCATCCTCTCAATCCCCACTATCATTACACCAACAGAAGCAACAACCACAACAACTTATCACCACTCACAACCAGAGATCACAGATCCAGATTCTTCTGTTCCTGCTCATCTTTTGTCATCAATCTTAACTTCAGAAAGTCCTCATCCTGAAGAAACTGAACAGCAGCGAATAGAAAGAAAAATAAGAGCAAGACAGAAGCATGAGAGGGAGATGCTCTTAAAGTTTCAAGCTGAGCAAGATGCGAAATAAGAAGAAGAAAGAAAAAGAAAGTTGAAAGAACAAACTGATTCTGATCGAGCTTTTCTGTTGAAACTGAGTGGAGATGAAGCTATACAAAGAGAAAGAGAAATCTTCTTAAAGAGACAACAAGAAGATGAAGATTTTAGGCTATCTAAACTCCTTCAAGATGTTGAAGAATCTGATCTTCAACAAGAGCTTTGTGCAGATAAAAAGGGCAGCAAGTTGAAAAAGAAAGGGGGAGCAAAGACATCAGCTGATAAAATGTTGGATGAGATTGACAGGAAGAAATATGCTGTCAGAATGACTGGAAGATCAAATCCTGCTCCTATCACCAAAGTCAACTTGAAGAAACCTAAGAACAAATCTCAAGCTCAGCTACTTATCCACAGAGGAATGGAGTCTCAAGCAATTAATCTCGATCAAGTCTGCAAATTGCATAGAGAAGAATGGAATGAAATTAGACTTGCCATCAGTCACTCCTCAAGTGCTGCAAAAGAAGAAGTCTTGACTGAGATTGACAGGCTGTTCAAGAAAATGGTGGATCTGCAGCTACTTAGACCAGAAGACACTGTCATATTTGGTGAAGAGATAGTGCAGCCACCAAGCCCAAGGTATAGATCAGATACCAACAGAATCATCAGAGTTCCAAACACCAGAAAGTTGAACCTATCCATTCCTGATTGAGGGCACTGAAGTTACTGAAGGAGAGAAAGGGATTGTCTACAGAGACTTCAACGGAAAGTTGTGTTTCCAAAGAGAATCAGAACTTGAAAAGATAGATCATGAGCAACTTGTACATCTCATCAGAATAGTCAGTGTGCTTCCTAAAGACTCAGTGATGAGAAAGGCAATTTTTTAAGAAGGGCTTGCTAGACAGTACAGGTACCTGCCATCTAGTGACAAATATGAATTGCAGAATGAGTTGGGCATCGTAAAAGAAGAAGAAGTTTGGGGCTGTTTAAATTAAAGCTTGTAATAGATTAGGTTTATTGTAACTAAAATTACTTTATGTTTTACAGTTCAATAAAACCTAATTTTGCTTTTGAGAATACCAAAGTGCAAAACTCAGATCATATCAAAAGAATCCAAAAAGATAAATGAATGGATCACAAGTACAAGTCACTGAATGTTTAAAATCTTAAACACTGACTATAAACTTTTCTTAGCAACCAGTTTGTCTAGGGAGCTTCGATCACAATCATTTAGGGGGAGATTGTTGAGTCACTGGTCGCTGACCATGTTGAGTCACTGGTCGCTGACCAACTCAACTTAACACTACTCGATGAAGAAATGAATTGTATCAAAGCTGCTGTTGCTGAAGATTGGTTTCGCTGATCGTCATTCATTCTGTTTGATATGCTGAGGAAGATTAAAGCTCAACTTTGTGTGTCGCTGATCAACATCAGAGAGAGCTTTACTTCTTCATATCAATAAAGGCAAAAGTCACTGCCAGAATAACAGCTAGTCACTGAAGATCTATAGCTCAATTCATTCTACAAGAGCATGTTAGCTCGCAGTGAGTGAGGAGAATTATTGCATCTTCAGGGACTATTCAATAAAGCCTCTCAAACATCAAGTACAAGAAGTACTGCATTTATGTATACATCAGCAAGAGTGTTCCAACTTGAAGTATGTCCGAAAGATTACGTGGCAGCAAGTGATTGGTTTTAAAGTAACGAGATATTTGCGGTAACAGAATTGGGACCCGCAGAATGTCGGTTCATAAGAGATCAAGCCAATCAAGCAGCGACACGTGTCATTCCAAGATCCTATTTTATAGGCGATATTTTAGGAACTCTTGTAGTATAAATAGTTCAGTGTTTTGTACTGTAGAGGCTAGTCGTTTAATCGTACTTATCACTTGTGTGTCAGTGATTAGTTTGTCTAGAGTACGTATTAACGATCCAGCGAGTGAACAGTCAGCATGTTTGTCCACTGCTGTTCATCTCATTTGTAATAGATTAGCTAAGTGTCTGAATTGGATTAACTTTGGTTAATCCGTTCCGCATTCAACACTTGTGAATTGTATGATCAATATAATTCATAACTTAGCTATCGTTACTTTGTTGCTTTGATATTGTCATATCTATAATCTGTTATACCGTGTTACTATTGATTATACTCTGTTTCTGTGAATCAATTTAAAACTCATCAATTAACTTAGTTAACATCTGAAAAAGTTTTAAATTGTATTCAACTCCCCCTTTCTACAATTAAACTTTACACTTGTGATTCCAATTCACTAAACTGATAGTGATTACGGGACTCTCAATGTTATTCTTATCGGCAGAGATCTCTAGCTTCCGTCCCGTATATACTCATTTGTATCCATTCCCTGGTTATATGGCGAATAAATGGTCCCTGATGGTGTTGATTGATGTGAAGGGGTGGATGGATTGGCGAATGTGGGTGCATATGGTGATGGTGGATGGTAGTGATGATTTCGGGTTCGATATAACACCATGCTAGCAACCAAGGGAGTTGTAGAGTTCTAAAATGTGGAACATATGGTGAAATTTGATGTGATCAACTCGATGACCTAGTCATAGACAACTAGAATGTGATCATCTACGTATCAGAAAGAGCCATCTCTTCCCGTGTAAAGTAATGCTTAAAAGGTTCCCAAACATAATGACCTTGTAAGCTCCCATTGTTGTCTTTCCATTATACTCAAAAGTTCTTCATCCATAGGCGGCATTCCCTGTTTGTTAGACATTTCTACAAATAGAACAAACAAATGTGATCTAACAAACAAATATGATCTAACAAACAAGTGATTATTCTCCAAATCATAGGTTCACTGGTTTGCGTAAAAACTATCAAACACTACTACATAAACCACTATAGCCCACCCCCAATAGACCACGGAAAAGGTGAAAATCACGTAAAACCCGTGATCCATTTGCAAAACTTCGCGCGTTTTCACTTTCCTTTCCATTGTCCACGGTTCAAAGTTTTGGCGGAACACGGATCTATCCTTAAAGCCATGTTCCATTTATTTGTTAACATAAACAACGGTTACATTTGACGAGGGGTGGTCTATGTTTTTGACACGGACCACGGTTGCTATCAACAAACCGTAGGCAACTGAATCCAAGTACGGACTTTTTGAACAAACCGTGGTCCTTTAGAAAATGTCAAATATATAGTAAACAAGTTCATTACCAAATTGTACGGTGATAAGTGGTTGTATGTAAGCACCTGTGGGCCATGGGCTATGGGCTGTGGACCGAGATGTAAGTTGTTTAAACGAATACGGACTGTATTGAATTAATTTTAGACCCATATAAAAATACATGAGAGTTTTTATTTTGTTGCAACACAGTATGATACTTGAACATTATATGATATTTCATTTCCAAAACAAAAATTAAATTAAAAAATTTATTTATCATCCCAAGGACAACAAACTAATTAAAAAAATCGTTGAATTCACTACGTACATCTTTATGACTTTATCTATTGTGGAGGATTTGTGGCGGGATACAAAGGACCAAGTTATATACACGCTTCTTATGCTTTCCATTTACATCACACTACCAATTAAATTACAAATCTAATTGGTACATGGGACAAATACTCCTAGCTTGGTGTATGTTTATAGAGGAAACCATTTAATTTGTTGTTATCTTCATAACATAGATAGATGCATCAATATTAATTGTATATGTACAAGTTTGAGAAGTCGTTATCTTCAACTTGTCCCCTGATGGCCTGATCTAGATGTTAAAAAGATTGTTATGTACGCGGGTACGAGTTTGTATTATTTTCGATGAGTTTGTATTATTTTCGATAAGTACTAGCTATTTGAATAAAATTATTATTATGTTATAATGTGTATGTTTTCACATTATAAAAGTATTGTTATATGGTTTTATTTTATAGTTTTTATTTTTAAAAAGAAAAATGACAAAGATGATCATGAGAAAGGGATTTGATCAAATAAAAAGAAGAGAAGTGTTCTTTCATGAGAACAGTACGTGTATATAAATTTGGTCCTATATATGGATCCAAAATATATAAAGTCATAAACACTATTTTAGTCAAAGAAGCTCAAGATTTTCATTTCAGTCACGTCGAGACAAACAAATTTCAATTTATTTCGAATGTTTAGATCACGGTTCAACCAACCCAACCGTGGTTGACAATTTGATTCATTTCAGAGTTTTAACGGTATCGATCTATATATCTGCCCTCGTTATACTATAAATATACACATGCACATAAGGTCACTTTTGCATTCAAATTAACATCCAATGTCCAAATATTAGTTATGTTCTATCCCCATTATAAAAAATGAAAAAAATATAATGCAGTTCTATTTTTTGTCATTTAGACATAAAAGTATCAACACTCTGTTATCAATCACAATTTCCCTGTTCAAATTCTTCTGAAGTTGTTTCATACCTTTCTATTTTACATCTAAAAACCTCATTGGTAAGATTGTGTACCAGAAGGCTTTTGCACATATGATACATCAAAGGAAGAAAAAAAATGCGGAGATGGATCAAGAACTATTTACTATGAAGAGGTTGAAAGCCATCAATGCGCATTTTTCTCGGTATGACAACATTATGATTTTAGCACAATATCGGCTGTTAATCGTCTAAATAATTTCTTACGATCCCTTCAAGTTCCAAACGTGTAGTACAGTATAATCTTTATGAACATACGAATAGTAAGATATATCTTCAACAGACTTCAATGATGCTAGCACACTTCACTTTGCTCATGAAAAATATGTTTGATGCTTTCTTGGTTCGATTGTATTTCATTGTACAGTATGTTTGCGTTGTATTTTAATGGTAATAATTAATTTTTAGTCTGCCTTTACAAAAAAATAAGATAAATAACTACAATAAATAATATATTATATAATTAGACATTAATAGTACTGAAATATATATTTTATATAATGATCTATAAATATTTGAAATAACTAGCATTATTAATATATCAATATATCTTTGTAATAAGACATCGATAGTACTATAAAATATAGTATACAATAGTCTGTATAGCAGAGTCACTTTTAGAATAACCAGAATAAAAACATACCTGTATATATCTTATCATAAATTGATAAGCTTCTAAATGGATGATCGATAGATAATACCGTTAAACAATCTCTATTATGGGTGTGTTTGGTGAGGAGCTTTTACGAGCTTTTGAGAGCTTTAAGCTTTTAATTTTAAATACAAATGCTCCTATTAAATTAAAGACTTGTTTGGTTGAGGAGCTTCAAGCTTTTATTTTGTAACCAAAAGCTCTAAACCTAAACGTGGATGTGAGAAGCGTTTGAAATTAGGAGGAGCTTTTAAACCGCATATTTACTTAAATACCCCCATGGTTCACATTATCATGGTGCTCTCTTTAATTAGATCAATTTCATATTTTCTTTCTATGCAGCTCCGGATTCTTCTTGAATATCTTGATTTGTAGGCTAATTAATTAAAAATAAGAGTAAATTTGATTTGATGCATTACGTAATACTATACTAAAACTAAAAACTATGTATTTTCAAAATTTTGGGAATGGATTACCTATATAAATAACAGAAATATTTTTTTGCTTAGATGTTTTATGACGAGTGTATTGTGTTTTTGTTTTTCTTTTAATCTTTTTTGAATTATTATATTATGTAATCAATAAAGTTCCTTTATTTATAACTACATATAAAGCATTTAGAATTTTATTTATAGAAATATTTAAGAATAAGACTCAACACTTCCTTATTTAATTTGTCTGATTTTCATTTACACTATAACTTTATCACTTTCACATTTTTTTCACTTTTTATCAATCGTATCTTAATCTCGAATTCTACATACAAATAAATTACCGCTATTAATTCATTATCACGGGTAATCATACGACCATCGTTGAATCACTATTTGGCCATAAAATACTGCACTCCGCTTCATAGCGCAGGTATTACGCTAGTTTATATATGACTATATTTGTTAAATTTATTTTTAACTATATTTATCATTTATTATTATATTGGAATGTCCTTTTATATCATTTTACATTTCAAAGTTACAGTTAAGTTACAATTACAGCTACTTTGCCAAACAATCTTATATAAATAAAGCTATAGCTAACAGCTTGAGCCTACAGCTACAGCCACAGCCTATAGCTTACAGCTACAGCTACAGCCTATAGCTTACAGCTACAGCTACAGCCTACAACTACTTTACCAAACAGACCTATATGTAGAAGATATATTTAGATAATTTTAAATCGGATCAACAACAACAACAACAACAACAACAACAACAACAACAACAACAACAACAACAACAACAACAACAACAACAACAACAACAACAACAACAACAACAACAACAACAACAACAACAACAACAACAACAACAACAACAACAACAACAACAACAACAACAACAACAACAACAACAACAACAACAACAACAACAACAACAACAACAACAACAACAACAACAACAACAACAACAACAACAACAACAACAACAACAACAACAACAACAACAACAACAACAACAACAACAACAACAACAACAACAACAACAACAACAACAACAACAACAACAACAACAACAACAACAACAACAACAACAACAACAACAACAACAACAACAACAACAACAACAACAACAACAACAACAACAACAACAACAACAACAACAACAACAACAACAACAACAACAACAACAACAACAACAACAACAACAACAACAACAACAACAACAACAACAACAACAACAACAACAACAACAACAACAACAACAACAACAACAACAACAACAACAACAACAACAACAACAACAACAACAACAACAACAACAACAACAACAACAACAACAACAACAACAACAACAACAACAACAATAATGGGTTGAGTTCAAATGTAGGGGTGAGCTTGGTACCATACCGGTACTGAATCGGACCGAACCGGTTTGTTTTTTACCCCCAAATCAAATACCGAATACCGTACCACTTGTATCGCTCGGTACCGGTTCGGTTTAGGTATTTTGATGTGCATGGTACCATACTGGTATCGAACCGGTTGGTACCATTTTTTTTGCCCCAAATCAAATACCGAATACCGTACCATTTGTATCGGTTGGTACCGGTTCGGTACGGGTCCGGATCGGTACCAGTTCGGTTTCGGTATTTCAGTGTGTATGCTCATCCCTATTCAAATGAGTATAAGAATTTTAGTGAGAATGAAAGAATTAATGAGAAAGCTCCATTTGTAAGGGTACAATAGTCATTTAGTTAAAACCCCCACTTCCCCCCAAGTTTTAAAAAATTTAAATATCTCAAAAACGGTTAATCAAAAAATTATTAAAATTGCACCACAAAAATCAGCATTTTTTTCTCTTCGATTAGACATCTTACATGATATACTTTTGACGAATTTTTTTCCTCCATTTTTTGCTGGGTTTCGAAAACTGCATAATATAGTATCACATGTGGTATCAACGACTATCACATATAGTACCAACCATTATCACATATGGTACCAACGGTATCACATGTGGTACCAACGGTATCACATGTGGTACCAATCACTATCACATGTGGTACCAACCACTATCACATGTGGTACCAACCACTATCACATGTGGTACCAACGGATTCCGATTTAAGCATCACTTCATGTCGCACCCTCAAATTCGTGATTGCGGAAGCGGTTCAGGTCGGAGCGCGACTAATCAAGTATCATCGCACCAAGTTATATCGAACGACCTCTAGTATGTTGTTTCCTGTGGGTAGCCCTACTATGCTGGTAAACCTGAAAATGCACGCTAAAAGGTCAACATAATTATTGGTGAGTTCATAGGTTTTTCATAAGTAGTTATAAATCACACATCAAAAGTATGGTTTTGTGACTATCACTCCTACGAGCAACATCATAAAAATAATTGTAAATGCAAATGTTAACTATGGGTTTTCCAAGTTTGTATTGCTTTACCGCAATATTATGTGATTTTCGAAAGTAGCACGAATGCCAAATTTAGTGACCATATACCATGATGATTTTAGGATGTAGCACGAATGCCAGAAATGTGTATAAACTATGCGTTTTCAAATGTAGCACGAATGCCAAAAGTGATGATAAATCATGTGTTTCGAAAGTAGCACGAATGCTAAAAGTAAGTACAAATCGTATGATTTCCAAATGTAGCACAAATGCTAAAAGTAAGTTGAAATCATGTGGTTTCCAAATGTAGCAAAATTGCTAAAAGTATGTATAAATCATGTGATTTCTGAAAGTAGCACAAAGGCCAAAAGTAAATGTAAATCATATGATTTTCGAATGTAGCGCTAGTTGCCAAAGATAAGTTATAAATCATGTGTTTTCAAACGTATGCATGTATGCACCCTATGTAGCACAAAGTGCCCAAATGCAGCACCAAGTGCCGTGAGTACGATACCCATAGTATCATGTGCAGTACCCGAAGTACCATAAATGCAGCACCCGAAATGCCGTAATGCAGTACCTAAAGTACTGTGAGTGCAGCACCTGAAGTGCCGTAATGCAGTGCCCAAAGCACCGTAATGTAGTACCTAAAGTACTGTGAGTGCAGCACCAGAAGTGCCATAATGCAGTGCCCGAAGCACCGTAATGCAGTATCTAAAGTACTGTGAGTGCAGCACCTGAAGTGCCGTAATGCAGTGCCCGAAGCACCGTAATGCAGTACCTAAAGTACTGTGAGTGCAGCACATGAAGTGCCGTAATGCAGTACCCGAAGTACCGTAATGCAGTACCTAAAGTACTGTGAGTGCAGCACCTGAAGTGCCGTAATGCAGTACCAAAGTACCGTGAATGCATGAAATGATCATGAGTTTATAGTTTAAAGTTTTTCATGCAAGTGTGTGTGCCTTTTAGCAAATGTTGAGTCATGCACTCGGGATAAGAAATCAATGTAAGTATTTTTCAACTTATGCACAGAAGTAAATCATAAGATTTAAATAGGTGTATTGCTCCACAACAATAAGGAAAATGTAAATCATAAGATTTAAATATTTTCATTCATAAATCAATGAATGGTAGCTTGCATTTTCACCCCAATGTAAAACAAAACAGTTTAAAAGTAGGGCTATGAGCTCACCTATGGGTGCTAGCTTACCTAAAGCGAAAGTGTATCTAGCTCGTAACCTCCTAGTGCCCTAAACATATGAGGTTATAATCGTAAGTAGATGACCCTACAGTTGATCTATGCTAGTTGTCCACTCAACTAGTATTGTCCAAATGTTTATTGTTTTAAAATGCGTGCGGTCCGTTGGTGAAGTTTGGTAATAATAATAATAATTCCGAGGTTATCGTTATGTTTTGTTTCCATGTATACTTATGAAAGTATATATTTTGTGTGTACGTACAACATCGTATACTGTTTAGAAATTGTTGCGCGGATCCGACACTTAGAGTTAAAAGTGTTTGTCAATCAGGCTGTGTAGCGACACATAGTGCGACCTTAAGAGGTATGGCGACATAGGGGCTTGTGTCGCAAGATATGAGATTCGAATATGAGTGCGACATAATGATTTTGTCGCTAAGCGTGAAAATCGAATTGTGTGCGACACCAGAGTTTGTGTCATAGATTAGGGTTTCCATAGTTATGCGACATAAATGTTTGTGTCACAGGTTTGCGACACCAGGTGGGTAGCGACATAAGTTTCGTGTCGCAGGTGTTTGTGGAAATCAGATATTGCGACATTAAGGCTTGTGTCGTAGTGGCTTTGGCCCAAATGCGACACAAAGGTCTGATCAGGTATCACGTTTTGCGAAGATGGTCAAACGTGCTCGGTTTAACCCGAAACTTTTACACGTTGCTTAAAATGTTGTATTATCTATGAAAAATAAGTTTTACGTCATGTGGATATTCGAGAGTGTCGTTTTGAAAGTTGTGACAAAATCAGCCCGTAAAGTGGTTTCATCAGTTCTTCGGTCTCGTTCAAGGCTCGTTTTAGCTATGTTCTCGTCCAAAATAAAATCCAAGAAAATTACACATTATTCTCCTATGTCTTAGGTTTCCAAATCATATTTTTATTAAATTTTTAGACAAACGAAACTCATGTAATTAATTTGTAAACAAGGGTGTGTCCAGCAGCCCGTTTTCAGTACACATGTTCACTAATCGTTTTATAATTCAAATTGTGGCCATTTCCAGAATATGTGGTCTAAATGAAAGTTGTAGAGGACAAAATTAGTGAGATTTTCCAAGTGGTTTCATGGTCTAACCCATCGTATATTTCAAGATATGACCAGATCTTTTTGAACCAAAATCTGGTCAGAGTTTGCAGTCTGCTTATGTCCTTTTATTCTTTTCCTTAAAAATACAAAATGAACTTTATAAAATATAGGGGTTCCAGATCATGAAACTAGACATCATGAATTACGTTTTTGACTTAAAAAACACTCGATTTGGTGAAGGAATGGGTTCGTTATTGCGGATCTAATCCGATCTAAATTATTGTCCAGTGGGTAAAGCTATTACCCAACGGTTTTCGCACATCAAAAACGTATTTGAGCATGAATATGGACATAAATCAGTAGGAGTGGACTACTAACACTTAGATACATGTTAAGCAAGTAAATCTATCAAGGAAAACAGAGTTTATACCAAGGAGAAAGCCGATCTAACGCGAGATAGGGAACGAGTGCTGTTTTTCGTGTTCCTTGCCTTCTTTCTTGAAGAATTCGGTTTAAGATGCTAATAGATGGTGATTATGTTTGAGGGATATGTTGGAAAAGTTCTGGATTTTGTTGTAGAGAGAGAGTGAGCAGATTTTAGTGAGAGAAATGAGAGGAAATCAAGTTGTTGTGTGTGTTTTTAGTTGGAAAAAAAATGAATGAGAAATGAGGAAATAATGGGTGATTATGTGGGTGGAGTCTTGGGCTCATTTGGGCCGTGGGCTGGGCTGGAGCTGGGCCGAGGCTTGGGTCTCGCCCACTATGGATTGGGCTTGGGTCTCGGTCCTCGAATTCGTGTAAAGTTTGTTAATCATTTAAACGTTAAATCGCGTAGAACGTTTTTAACTCGTTTATTCGTTTAATTCGTTAAAGTCCTATATACGTTAATATTGTGACACCCCACCCCTCGCGATGGCCCTATGGGCTCGAGGGAGGCGGTGAGCCTGCCACCAGCTGAGGCTTATTGGGCCCTAGGTCTGCAGCCCAATGCACCCCAACCCATCACTATTGCTGAGGCCCACCCCTCTATTAGCCAATAGTAGGTTGTTGTGAGGCTTGAACTCAAGACCTCACCTTTAATATCAAGTGTTTCCACTTGATATCACCAATTGAGCTGCAGCTCAATTGGTGATATCAAGTGGAAACACTTGATATTAAAGGTGAGGTCTTGAGTTCAAGCCTCACAACAACCTACTATTGGCTAATAGAGGGGTGGGCCTCAGCAATAGTGATGGGTTGGGGTGCATTGGGCTGCAGACCTAGGGCCCAATAAGCCTCAGCTGGTGGCAGGCTCACCGCCTCCCTCGAGCCCATAGGGCCATCGCGAGGGGTGGGGTGTCACAAATATCCTTTGAAGTATTATTTTAAATACTTAAATTTGAGTTTCAAAAATAAAATTTTTGACTCGTTCGGTTGTCGGGCTAGTTTTGCGTGCTTTCTCATGTACGTTACGTTGTATTTAAAACGTGATAGTTTCTCGTTAATATTATTATAAAATAATATTTCAAAGTGAATAGCGACTCTTTTATGATGAAAATAGATTTATGTTATTTATGGTATACTTCACCAACGGCCGGGTGTGTCGGAATCCATCCGCTGAGTTTGCGTAATTATAATTAATCAAGTACGCGTATATATATAATATACGAAATGTTTTGAGTATTTAGCCTAATGTGATGCTAAATATATGTATTAGCGTTAATGACTTACGGTAATGACTACGCATAAGTACGGGTTGTCACACTTCATCTCCGTTGGGTTACATGAACAAAATTCACAAACTAAATGCACATTGAAAACAGAGACTTGTAAATTCATAATATACAATGGTTCCTATAGGCAATTATTGAAAAGTGTTTTTATTTATTTATTTATTTATTTAAACACAACATCCGATGAACAATTAGATCGTTTTGTTTGGCTTCAGCGTGGGATTCATGTTGAGACTTCATTCTCTTTAGAAAAAGCAAATTTATTATAAACAATGTACACCCACAAAATTATATACACCACAACCACTCCTACACCATTGACTAGACTCAACAACTATTATTATATTCTCTCAAAGACCCCACCTATTTACACCTCCTATATTAAATTATTGATGAATCCAACCAGCATAGAGCTTGAACAATTCATAAGACTTTTTTTTTATCAGAGAACAATTCATAAGACTGGAAAACCACAATTTTTGCTTGCACTTTCCCCTCTCATTTCGATGACCGCAAGAAGACACATGAACCTCTCTACACCAGCCACTATCCATTTACTATGTACGAGACTTCATTTAATCTATTCAAATTGGACGTAGACCAACGTCATCTATGGGTGTTCGATTGTTGATTCAAGATGACCATGTAACTTCTTTTTTTATCAATTGTTTATCCATTGGATCAACACCACACACTAATTCTGCGCCGACAACATCTCCACCGCAGCATCGTCATCAACAACAATCGCCGCCGCCGAATTTGAAATCACCGTCACATACGGCGGTTGATGTATAGTAAAAAGTCATGTTTTTATGCACATATTTCCCGCACATTTGACCTAATTATTGGTGAAAACTCTTGAATTAAACGTTTATCTACTTAATTTCACAAAGTAGGTCAAATTATAGGCATTGCTATGCTAAAAGCATCCAAAAGGCACACAAATCGAGGCAGATTATTCTAAACAATGATTCTTACATACTTTTAATCACCTAATGTTACAAGTTCTTAATTAGTCTCACATGATGTCTCAGGTTATTCCAAGAATGTAGAATCAAGAATCGTGTAGATCGGGTGAAGAACGGGGAAGATGGAGCCGTCTAAGCACAAACCGAGAGCATTCCGCACACGCAAACTCTAGAGACATCCAAATTTGTCACATTTGGCATCATTATAAGTGTAACGGCATTACGAGATCATAGGCAAAAGAATCAAGTCAAACAGACTAGAAACGAAGAAGATACGTGCGAATTAAGCAACGAGAAAAGCCGAAAACAGCACACGGGGCAGCACACAGCCACAATATGACCGTGTACGGCCTAGAAGTGGCCTTGTATGGCACTCAACTAGCCTTGTACGGCCTGGTTGAGGCGTGTACTGCCTGCAACCCCCCCCCCCCCCCCCCCCCCCCCCGTGTGATCTCGTTTTGCTTCTTTTGCTTGTATCTTGATGCATTGGACTTGTACCCTTGATCCCTTGGCTCACCTATAAATAGATGGCCTCATTTCCTCATTTCACACACCATTCCACACCTCTCATCATCATTTCACTCTCTCACTTTCTCTCTCACTCTCTCTCTCTCTAGATTTTCTCTCTCTAGATTAGGGTTTTAGGTAGTTAGTTCTTGGTTAATATTTAACCTAGACTAACGGAGGGGCTATGTTTGTAGTAGTGTAGGTAATATTCTGAGGTATTGTCAAAGATATTGCGGAGGTTCCGTTTGTGTATTCTTTCGACCTTATTCTATCTACGCATAATCTACAGTTACTTCTTTCATTTTCTATTATGATGATTGCTATTATTGTTATGATAGATTTAGGATTGTTTGCCATGCGTAGTGAGTAGTTCTCTTATGTGCTTGTTGTGATGTAGTTAGCTTATATATATTAGGGGTGATGTTACTTTAATTACACAAATGAAAACCGGTGTACTGTTAACTTTGTATTTATGAATTTCTAAACCAAAATCGCCTTTCCTCCAATAAACGTGGTTAGAACCTGTATGACAAGGAGTCGCGAACCTTGATCAACCGATAACTACCTATCTATGTTTTTAAATATAAATATGGTCTAAATTGTGTAGCTGTGGAAATACTGTCAAAACTATCGTATAGTACACCGTGAATCAATCAGGGATTTATTGGGATATGTTTAAATAGTGAGGGTTAGGTTTATATCATAGATGGTCAAGCTTTAATACCAACTTAGTTAAACTAGTCCAGAGTAACCATAAAGTATGTGGCACCGGTTAGACCGTAAAATGGCACAGTACTTCATATAGTGTTGGAAACACTTCAAGTTGAGTTCAAATACGTGGAAGCTAAGGAACTGTCGTCGGTTGAAGACTGTGTCACATCCTGGTTGAACCACACAGCTCTGGACTAAACAAAGACCATTAATATAGAGTTAGCAGTCACCAAACCAAGTCTTAATCTTAAATGCCTTGCCTAGTCTTAGTATCCTCGTAGTGTTAAGAACGGTCAGAACTTTTAGTGGGTCTGTTATTCTATCTCATGCGCCCAAGAAGACCATTCCAAAAAGGTTACTGTTCCACCATATGGAAAGTGTTGAAGAGTTGAGCAGCCTCCTCTGATCAGAATCACCACAACCTAGCAACCCAGTGACATACTGTCTGAGAAATCAGATAGTAGGGTGTTAGTGTTTACACTATGAATACTTTGACGAAAGCAAGACACAAATCTTTAAAAGATGTTTTCATACACAAACCCTAGGCAACACCCCATAACATAAGCTAACGAAATCATAGCAAGCACTATCCTCCATTACTAATTAAACCCTATCTATCTTTTATTTACTGTTTTGTTTATTTACTGTTTTATTAGTTTAATTTAAACGGACCTAAAACCAAATCAAAACTCTTTTCAAAAACACATCACTGAATTGAATAGTTTGTCTAGACAACTCTGCTTCATAATAAGATTGATCTTAAGAACGACCCTGAGCTATACTATACTTACCTCTGTAAGTAGAATTTAGGTCCCCAGCTTTTATAAATTTAAAACACCGTTATGCCCATTGCGAGAACGACCATTTTGGGTGTAACAAGTTTTTGGCGCCGCTGCCGGGGAATCAATCGTAAGACCCATAGGCGTCCTGACGAACCTTTTCTTTTTAGTGATATCTATAACACCCTACTCTTCTTGACACATTATAATAATGTATTTTACACCGGAAGCGATGTCCCAAAACAAAACTTTTCATTTTAAATACAGAGTCCATCTTATAATCCAAATACGTACAATAATTTATAATCACACAAACCAAAATGCAGCTATTGAGTGTTATATAATTCCAAAACATCACATTGATTTAATAAAACCAATATCAGAGTCAACGCAGTAATCATCAAACATTCCATCCAGGTCAACACCTTCTTGCCCAACCATCCTATCAAGTCATGATCTGCAAGAAGTAATTAAAGTGGTGGGATTAGCACAACTGCTAAGTGAGATAGAACTGTAACCGACAGTCCAATCTAGCAATAACAACTTTGTCTACAATAAATAATCACAGTCACAATCACATAGTTTCACACAACATCAGAGGATCAGTGGTTCTTGAGGCAGCCCAAAACCAGTAAAAAGCTCCTCAAACAACACTTAGTAACCCCACTGAGCTGTAGGCCAAACCAGCGGTTAATCATAACCCAACTGAGCTGCTGGTCGAAACAGCGGTTAACCGATAGCTGGTTACTACTTTCACACGACCTAATTTCCTATTAACGACATGTACAAGGAAATCCCTGTCGTCCAACAATAGTAACCAAGCCCAAATCATCTTGACCTCTGATTTATCACATATGCCCAAAGGCCACATAATCACAATCACATAGCAGACTAAACAGTTTATCAAACAGTAAATCTACGTTCACTTGCTGTAACCAAACCTGTTACAGCTAAACCATACTGAAGGTACAGAACCACTCACCAATCACCTCAGTCTCCACTCAGTAGTCTAATGTCACTGAGTTTCCTTCTGCTTGTCTGAAATTACAAATAACAATAAGTTAGTACTCATTTTATAATCATATTACATATTTTGATATATACAATATTACAACAATATACAATTCCTAAGTTACACTTAAAAATAAAGATTATATAATTTAACATCAAACCAAATCTTTTACTAATATTAGAAATCAATTTGTAATATACACTCAGTGAGTATATTAATTAAATTAAAGGAATCTTGTGTATCACATGTCAATGCTTAGAATTTTAACTCATTAACTAAATCTTTCTTTAATGTTAAAATCAATTTATAATGTACACTGAGTAAGTATGTTAATTATATTAAACTAAAGTTGTGAGCACATGACCAGAGCATCGAATTCATTCTCTGTTTAAACATCATACGTGATCCAAACAGGGTAGGCTGGATCGCGTTTCAACATTTTCTTCGACCTACGATTCTGTAAACTAAACCCAGTTTCGAATTCTAACTTATATAACATCAAACCCAAATTCCTACTTCCATCTAATATTTTTCTAATATCCAACAACTTCATATAGGCATTTTATAACAAGATTAACCCAAACTAATAATCAACTCAAAACTTGATATCAATTAAATACTTAACTTATAATCAACAACTTTTCCTTCAAGCCATGTTTACATAATGATAACAACTCATTAACTCATATTTGATTTATATATTACTTTATATAAACTTGAAATCATAAAAATTACATTTCAATTCAAGTAACAAACATCCCATAAACAATCGAAGTCCCCATATCAATTCTACCATAATCATATTTCTAAGTTTAATAATAAAAGGAATTCATACCTATAATTATAGAAGAAGAGGATGGAAATAAAGATTATAAGCTCCACTCTTGAATTTCCATATTAATCTAATGATTTCTTGGTCTTGTTTAACTCACGTAGACCACAAGGACGATTTCTGTTTTCTTTCTTTTCTTTATTACTAAGTGAGTACATGTATGTGTGTGGAAGTATTGAGAAGAAAATAGAGTACACACATTTATATCCCTTTGTACACATTAAGTCGGTCCCTTTTTAACCCATAATCTGGAACCTGAAAACCACTTGCGAGTCCAAACATTTTATTATTCCATCAACTATATTAATTTAAAACAATTAATATTTCACTATCCACAATAAGTTCTGAAACTTATTTTCTAGTTATTACCCAATAACCAACAACATAATTTCCTAACACATAAACAATTATTAAAAATCCGGGAAATCATATTAAAACTACTAGGCCCATTTTAAGGATGTTACAAATCTCTCCCCCTTAAATAGATTTCGTCCCCGAAATCTAATCCAGCTCAATAATCCAAAATGCCACGATTGTATAATATCTACAATGATCACTTAATACATCGGTTATACTCGAAACCTAATGATTAGAATCCACGATAATATAACATCCGCTTCATGATAATTCATCGATATAACGATTTCAAATTTAAAATCCATTAATATTTCAAGCTAACAGCTTTCAATCAATTCACTATATCTGAAAAGATCTCTTAACACATATTGAATAAATCCCATCATAATCTAGCAACGGTTCCAATAAATACCAAGTCTCACAATCAACTCTTTGATTTAATTTATCTATCAACAGTGTCTCCATGAGTTTAAGGCAAAACAATTGTTATGAACTCTGATGCGTCCCGAAACGGTCGTTCTCGCAACGGGACACACCGGTGGAAGTTTTAAATTTATAAAAGCTGGGGACCTAAATTCTACTTACAGAGGTAAGTATAACTCAGGGTCGTTCTTAAGATCAATCGTATTGTGAAGCAGAGTTATCTAGACAAACTATTCAATTTAGTGATGGGTTTCTGAAAAGAGTTTTGATTTGGTTTTAGGTCCGTTTAAACTAAACTAATAAAAGCAGGAAATAAACAAAACAGTAAAATATAGATAGGGAATCAGTATTGGAGAATAGTGCTTGTTATGACTTCGTTAGCTTGTGTTATGGGGTGATGTCTGGGGTTATTTATGAAAACATCTTTTAAAGATTTGTGTCTTGCTTTTGCCTAAGTATTCGTAGTGTAAACACTAACACCCTACTGTTTGATTTCTCAGACAGTATGTCACTGGGTTGTTAGGCTATGGTGATTCTGATCAGAGGAGGCTGCTCAACTCTTCAACACTTTCCATAAGGTGGAACAGTGACCCTTTTTGGAATGGTATTCCTGGGTGCATGAGATAGAGTAACAGACCCACTAAAAGTTCTGACCGTTCTTAACACCACGGAGATACTAAGGCTAGGCAAGGCATTTATGATTAAGACTTGCTGTGGTGACTGCTAACTTTCTATTAATGGTCTTTGTTTAGTCCAGAGCTGTGTGATTCAACCAGGATGTGACACAGTCTTCAACCGACGGCAGTTCCTTAGCTTTTCCCACGTATTTAAACGTTATGCGAAGTACTGTGCCGATTTATGGTCTTTCCGGAGCCACATACTTTATGGTCACTCTAGACTAGTTTACTAAGTTTGTATTAAAGCTTTACCATCTATGATATAAACCCAACCCTCACTTATTTAAACATATCGCAATAAATCCCTGATTGATTCACGGTGTACAATACGAAGGGTTGACAGTATTTCCACAGCTACACAATTCAGACCATGTTTGTATTTGAAAACATAGATAGGTAGTTACCGGTTGATCAAGGTTCGCGACTCCTTGTCATACAGGTTCTAACCACGTTTATTGGAGGAAAGGCGATTTAGGTTTAGAAATTCATAAATACAAATTTAACAGTACACCGGTTTTCATTTTGTAGCAATTGGGAACATTATTCCACAACGGATTGTGCCCACGACTTTCATAGCTTCCACGTTCCGTACTACACACATTCGTGATGATTCCGGCCCTATACAAATGAAAGCCGTATAACGTTACTTCCGTTGTTTCATAACGATATTATCCCAATTGCGTATTTAAAGTAACATCACCCCAAAGATTAACAAGCTAACTACATCACAACAAGCACATAAGAGAACTACTCACTACGCATGGCAATCAATCCTAAATCTATCATAATAATAATAGCAATCATAATAGAAAAGGAAAGAGATAACCGTAGATTATGCGTAGACAGAATAATGTTAGAAGAATACACGAACAGAACCTCCGCAATATCTTCGACAATATTACAAATAAGCCCCTCAGAATATTCCCTACACTATTACAAAAGTAGCCCCTCCGTTAGTCTAGGTTAAATATTAACCAAGAACTAACGAACTAAAACCCTAATCTATTTCTCCTCTAACTCCTAAGAGTAGTGCTAGAGAGAGAAAGCTAAACTAGAAAGAGAAAGAGTGTGTCAGAGAGAAAGTGAGAATTCTTGTTGAAGAATGGTGTGTGGAATGAGGATGGAGAGCTCTCTATTTATAGGCAAGCCATGGATCCAAGAGTACAAGCCCACAAGCATACGTATAAGCAAACGAAGCAAGGAAGAGGGGGGTGTGAGACCAAAACAGGCCATGTACGGCCTTTTTCTGGCCGTGTACGGCTTCAAAGTGGCCATGTACGGCCTCCTCTAGGCCGTGTACGGCTAGGGGGTGGCCGTGTGGTAGGCCGTGTGATTTATCTGACTTTTCTCGTTGCTTCGGAAGGCCGTATCTTCTTCGTTTTGCGTCCGTTTGACTTGATTCTTTCGCCTGCGGTCTCGTAATTCCGTTACGCTTCTAATGATGCCAAAAGTGCCAAATTTGGATGTCTCTAGAGTAGGCGTGTGCGGAATGCCCTCGGTTTGCGCTCAGAAAGCTCCATCTTCCTCGTTCTTTACCCGATCTGCACGATTCTTGATTCTACAGTCTTGGAATAACCTGATACATCATATGAGACTATTTAAGGACTTGTATCATAATATGGTTAAAAGTCTGTAAGAATCAGTGTTTAGAATAATCTGCCTCGATTTGCGTGCCTTTTGGACATTTTTAGCACTTTTTACAGCAATGTCTATAATTTGACCAACTTTGTGAAATTAAGTAAATAAACGTTTAATTCAAGTGTTTTCACCAAGAATTAGGCCAAATGTGCGGGAAATATGTGCCTGAAAACATGACTTTTTAGCACATATCAAATATCCCACACTTAGACATTGCTTGTCCTCAAGCAAAACTCAGTTTTTATGAAAACGGTTTTAAGCAGATTTGGCGAATTCTAAAAATTCTTAAAAGCAATCACCCCGTATATCAGCAAACCATAATAGAAAATAAGGAGAAATAAGATAATCGTCCCAGAAACAAGGAATGACTTTCTTAGGCATACTTCCAACTCTCGCGATCTTGGAGTATACATGACCGGGCGATTCCTCACAAGGTGGTTACTCAATTCACTCAAAGTGTATCGGGTTTCCTAACATTCTAGAACAAATGAAATCGCTCAAAAGCCAGTCATGTAGCCCTCATCGTCATAGGCTTGATCGAGAATCGGATCTCCACCACTTAAATGAGGACGGTGCTAATTATCCCAAGACATTCATGAGGGTTGTAATGTTTGGTGGGGGTGAAAGGGTATGGATAGTGGTTTGTAAGGGTTTTGCTATACCTTAGAATTCTAAAGATCATGAAAAACTTTATTTAGAATAGCGCAAATACGGAAACAGAACTAGATAGCTATTTTGCTTCTATCAGATTTTTCTGGAGAATGATACTACTAAAAGCACTTAGCTTTATTTTCAGACTAAATATTTTTCTTCTTTTTCTTCTTGAGAATTTCTTTGCCACAGAATTTCCAAGGGATTATTCTTTCATTTTTTTTTTCTTTTTTCTTTTCTTCTCTTTTTTTTTTGGATCTCTTAGAAATCCTTTCTAACTTAACTTCTTCATTCGTGACAGTCTTCTGGTGTCAATTTTTCACAACATGTTTCTCTCTCCTTCATATATAACTTTGATGACTTTGTGAGAGAGGATTTGAGAAAGTGGAATGTTGAATCAAGTGAAAAGGATATTCTAAAAGGCGTTTTTCATAACCCTAGAAATTCTGCGGTAAGCTTTTTGGAATTTTGGGAAAGTGGGTTTAAAATTAAGGTTTTATGAAACGAAAAGGTTTAGGCTCAACAGGGTTTACTAAGCGGATCATCGATGCTAAAAATGAGCATTGAAAGGTTTTGGGCTTGAAAAGATATGAGAAAAGGGGGTTAAATCATAGGGAATGTCAAGATCATTTAATTGCACCTATACCGCGTACGGTACTCACTAATATGGTCTCGAAATGTATGTCAGGAGCAAGTTCTAATTCAGAGATGCATACATCGGCACACACAACAAACGAAAAGTGAAACATTAAAAATGAATGCTATAGGGCTCAAGATACCTCACTGCAAGTTTTTGGGTTATATGTGCCTAGTCATGCGATGCCCCTCTTAGATTATCATTTTTGTTTTAGAGATTCCTACCTTATTTTCCTTAGTTTCCAAAATAGCATACTCATATACGGGAATGATTCCTCTTTAGAACGTTTAGAATTCAAAATAGCAGAGTTAAAAACTCATACTTTTTATTATTTTTGAAAAAAATTTGAAATTTGAGGAACATTTTCTGAGTTTACTATTTGGACAAAAAGGCGTAAAATCAATCCAAGGTATCTATACCTGTTATCCCACACTTAGAGGAACATTGTGTGACACCCCACCCCTCGCGATGGCCCTATGGGCTCGAGGGAGGCGGTGAGCCTGCCACCAGCTGAGGCTTATTGGGCCCTAGGTCTGCAGCCCAATGCACCCCAACCCATCACTATTGCTGAGGCCCACCCCTCTATTAGCCAATAGTAGGTTGTTGTGAGGCTTGAACTCAAGACCTCACCTTTAATATCAAGTGTTTCCACTTGATATCACCAATTGAGCTGCAGCTCAATTGGTGATATCAAGTGGAAACACTTGATATTAAAGGTGAGGTCTTGAGTTCAAGCCTCACAACAACCTACTATTGGCTAATAGAGGGGTGGGCCTCAGCAATAGTGATGGGTTGGGGTGCATTGGGCTGCAGACCTAGGGCCCAATAAGCCTCAGCTGGTGGCAGGCTCACCGCCTCCCTCGAGCCCATAGGGCCATCGCGAGGGGTGGGGTGTCACACATTGTCCCTAATGTTCTCTTGAGTAGGGATTTTATAAGTAAAATCCCACACTTAGAGTTTGAACATATAGAAAATGTTTCTCAAGTGTTGTTTTTGGGCTGGAATCCCACACTTAGTGATAAGTTTAGGATAGGGCATAGATAACACACAAACAAAATAGATTATTTATTTATTGAAAAGTGAAGAAAGGATAAGGAAACTCCCCAAATAGCAAGATGCTCGGATGCTTATGATAAGAAAATTGCTGAAATGAGAAGCTGCCAAGATCCATTTCTGCATTTTCTTCTGGTTATATCCTCGAGACTCTTGCTAGGGTTTTCTTGCACACTTCAAAACTTCAATTTATTCATATTCTCCTCTTTGTGAAATGATCTCGTAGGTGTGAACACGTTGGATATGCCTTTTAACAAACTCATATATTTTGTAAATGGTAGTGAAATCACCGTCTCAGATTTTGAAGGGAATGTTTTCTATGACAAATCATTTATAAAACATTGTTTTTAAACGAGTTCGAGCATAATGCATAGAAGTAGTATGCAAGTACCTCAAATGCTCGAAACAGTGAATTATTATTTTTACTTCCTGCTGAGACGAGTGTTTTGCAAAATGAGTTGTTTTTGGGAAATGAATTTGAAAATTCTTTTAGGCATAACAAAGTGTGAAGGATAGTCGGAGATTCTGCTTCACTTATTGACACTCAATCTTTTCTTTTTATTGCACGGGTTGCCTCTCGAAAAGCGCTGTTGTTAAAGTCGAGATCTCGACTTTGCCTTCCTTCAGATTAATGAGAACCGGAACCACTTGGGCCGGAAGTGCGTGGCGTCCAAGTGTTGCGTGGGTAGATTCGCAGAAACTTGTGAGCGATGACCCTGATGATGTTTGGAGTGTGAGATGCAAAATCAGGGAAGCTGTCAAGGTGGTCTTTAGTGACTTTCTGCATATGCAGAAGATCCAAGGTGATGTCTTTTATGGTTGTGGAGATAACTCCATGGGGATCAATCACAAAGAATCCTGCTTCACTAGCTTTCATCAGCTCACGTTCTGGATGGTCTTGTTTCAACGAGTCCATGAATCTGAGGAACATCTGATGGATGTTTTCGTGATCAGCTCGGCTAGAGTTTCCTCTAATTTCCCTGATAGACTCGTGTATGTGCTGGATGAGATTGGCCTGATGAGCGAAGAATGAGAGGGTAGAGTCACGAAAGATGTTGTTGACAATATCGTACACCTCTAGCAATTCGTAGTGAAAGATCTGGCGATACTCATCCGGATGGATTTCACAGATGATCTCCTTGATTCGGTCTGAGAGGAAGGTCGCGATGTTAACCATCGTACCTTCGGGTATGGAAGAAGGGATGGCACGTGTTCTTTCGTCAAAAATCTCAAACTCGAGATCATGGATGATCTTGTAAGCATGGTACTCAATGGTACAATCAATATAGAACCTGTTGGAAGAAGTGTTGTCTATATGATCATTCTCAGCCATTAGATTTATCAATCTTCGAAGGTCATTCATTAGCCGGATATCAGCATCTGCATCAGGGTTCCCAGTAGCATGGTACATATTCCTGCGGTATGAATTTAAGTATTCATATTGCTGTGCAGAGTATGGGAACGCAGATCTGATCAGCACATCATGTATCTTTCGGTATATAGCCCTCTGGTCCTCGAAGAACTCCAACTCCTCAAATGTAGGTTCAGCAGTTTGGTGTAGGAGCTGAGTGGTGAGATCTTCGGCGAAGGCATGCAGGCGGTTTTGAAATAACAGTGGGTCTCGGCTATTGTTGGCTTGATAAACGTCATATTCGGCCTTGATTTCTTCTATCAGGTCCCTTTGACGTGGTGTGTACTCATTGGTAGAACTCATGATGATGCTCATCATTGAGGGGAGGTCATTCTTGAATGCCTCGATAGCACTAATCATTTCTTCGTGATTAGAAACCATGGGGATAGCTGGAGGTTTCGGAAGTTGGATAGAGCAAATATCAATCGGTATATCGATGTATACTGTGTTATCCTGATCATCCTCTGCTGATGGAGTATCCATATTTTGAGAGTTTGGGAACTCAACAACATCAGAAGGTAACTGGATATCACTGGTGATCTGAGATATTGGCTGAGAAGAATCCATCTCTATGTCTATCTCCTCAGAATCATGGCTAGTTTCAGAAGTATCTCCCCATTCGAACAGAGTTCGAGGTGCAGAAGCATCGAAGGCTTGAATCCTTCGGGAAGGTAAGTCTGAATAAAGATCTGGTAGCATGGATTCTTTGTATGCCAGTATTTTCTTCAGGAGTTTGTCTCTAAGCTCTGGATGTTGCTTTGAAAAAATAATGGTCTTCTCAATGTTCAGCAGAGCGTTGAGTCGTGGTGAGACAAGAGGCTGGGAAGGATCCATGACAGATGCCATGAGTTTCTCCATAGTAATACCAAACCCTGCATCATAATCAATATCTGATAGAGAGATAGAATCTTCAATCTTCATAATCTCTGCTGATGGAAAGTGTGATTCTGGTAAGTGCTGATGCGGTGGTGTAGACTGGTATACATCCTCCTCTTCTTCTTCGGGCTTTGAATCTTCTTCCTGTTGTTCCTCTGATTCTTCCATTTCCTCAGGTTCTGATTCTGGTGATGTTTCTTCCTCTGATTCATCCATTTCCTCCTCTTCTCCTCTTCCTCCTCGGGTTCTGATTCCTCCATCTCTTCTTCTTCTGATTCTGACTCCTCTGTTGCCGAGATGAGACAGGTGTGATCATCTGGTCTGTATGGTTCTGGATCTGAGTCAAAAGTGTCATCATCTGAAGTAACTTTTCCCATTGATATTGCGTAAATCTCTGCCTATTCTACTAGTGAGCACTCATCTTGATCAATCTTGAAAGATACAGTTTTTCCATGTGCTCGCAGACTTATGACCTGAGAATAAACATCAATAACAGCACGTGCAGTATTCATGAATGGCCTACCTAGGATAATAGGGATATTGATGTCTTCCTGAATATCCATCACTACGAAGTCGGTGGGAAACCAAAACTTATCAACTTTAACCATGACGTTTTCAGCTATGCCCTTTGGATATCGAATGGATTAGTCGGCAAGCTGGACACTCATCTTAGTGGGCTGGAGAGGTCCTATTTCTAGTCTGGTGTAAAGTGAATAGGGCATGAGATTGATGCTAGCTCCAAGATCGGCCAAGGAACGTATCATGCCTGAGTGATAGATAGAACAGGGCAAGGTGAATCGACCTGTGTCTCCTAGTTTTTCCGGTAGGGTATTTGGATGACGACTGAGCATTCAGCATTTAGAGAGATTTTGGGGGTTTCAGGAACCTTGTCTTTAGTAGCCAGTATTCATCGGATATACTTAGTGCCGGAAGGGATTCTAGACACGGTGTCCATGAATTTTTCGTCAAATTTGAATGACTTGGCATTGTACTTTTTGCATAGACGGTTCGGGAAAGGAACTCGCACCTCTCTAGTCGGAGTGGGTATGGATCTGGTCTCAACTGTCGGCGGGACAGGAGTATGTTCCTTTACTGGAGTGGAATTAGTAGGAGGTGAGCTCAGGGTTTTTGCTTCTTCGACGTGAGGATTCTGAATGGTGTTACTGGGTAGAGATCCTTGTGGTCGGGTATCGAGATGTTGGGCTAACTGACCAATCTGATTCTCATGGCTTTTTAGGACCGAGAGTTGATTTCTGAGGAATAGGTCCGTCTGGTCTTGTCTGGCCGTAGTCTTCTGGTTGAAAGCAGTTTGTCCCTGGATGAATTTGTTAAGATTGTTGTCAGCACTGGTGATTGGTACGGTAGTCTTTGCAGGCTCAGTAGGCTGGACATCTTCAGGTGCAGTCAATGACAGAGGTTGGTTGTAAGGAAGTTGGGGTTGTTGTGGATATGTCGGATAGCGTGGCTGAAATCTCTGTGGATACGGTGGTTGGTTATTCCGTGGAGGATGGTTGGTACAGTTCTGGCAAGCCTGAACTTGATGAACTCGCTGCGGCTGCTTCTTTAGCTCTCCAATCTGCTTCGTTAGGGTTTCGATCTGTTCCGTCAGAGATTTGATAGCTTCAGCTTGGATGGAGTTATGAGCGGAGAGAGGTGTTGATGAGGATTGCCCATCAGCCTTCAAGTCGTGGTGATGCATCGTCATGTCTTCGATCAAGCTCCATGCTTCATCATCGGTCATCTTCATAAAGTTACCTTGAGCAGCTGTGTCAAGAGTAATGCGGTGATTTGGATCGAGACCGTTGTAGAAGGTGCATAACTTGTCGGTTTTCGTCACTGGTGATTCGGACATTTCCTTATCAAACTTTTGAATCGCTCCCATGCTGAGTAAATTGATTCATCGTGAGCTTGTTCAAAGTGCGCGATGTCATTCTTGAGTTTGGTTTGTTTGGACGGAGGAAAGTATCTGGCAAGGAATTTGTTACCCATATCCGTCCATGAGGTGATTGAGCCGGTCTCAAGTCCCTCAAACCAAGAGAGTGCATGTAAAGCGAGAGAATAAGGGAACAAGTATAGGCGAACTATGTTCTGCTCGACCCCATTCTGTTTGTAGGAGTTTGATATGTGGATGAACTTGTCAATGTGAGCGTTAGGATCTTCACGTGGTAGTCCGTGGAATTGACAGTTGTCCTTGATGAGTTGTACGATGTGATGCTTCAGCTCGAAGGATGCTCCTTCTATATCCGGATAGGTGATTGGTCCTCCTCGTCCTTCAATGGATGGCTTGGTGTTGTCAGCAAGAGTGACACGAGCGGCCATTTCGAGAAGATGGAAGCGCTTTTGTTTTCGGATAGTACGGATAATAGACTCAAGATCGGGTACGAAAATGAGAGATTCAGATTCGGACGATCTGGTCTGATATCGTTGTGTGTTGTGGGAAGTTATTTTTGGCTGGAACAAAGAAAGTAAATAGTAAAATACGAAAAGTAAAGGTATCACCAAAAAGAAAAAGTTATTCAGGACGCCTCTAAGTCTTACGATTGGTTCCCCGGCAGCGGCGCCAAAAACTTGATGCGTCCCGAAACAGTCGTTCTCGCAACGGGACACACCGGTGGAAGTTTTAAATTTATAAAAGCTGGGGACCTAAATTCTACTTACAGAGGTAAGTATAACTCAGGGTCGTTCTTAAGATCAATCGTATTGTGAAGCAGAGTTATCTAGACAAACTATTCAATTTAGTGATGGGTTTTTGAAAAGAGTTTTGATTTGGTTTTAGGTCCGTTTAAACTAAACTAATAAAAGCAGGAAATAAACAAAACAGTAAAATATAGATAGGGAATCAGTATTGGAGAATAGTGCTTGTTATGACTTCGTTAGCTTGTGTTATGGGGTGATGTCTGGGGTTATTTATGAAAACGTCTTTTAAAGATTTGTATCTTGCTTTTGCCTAAGTATTCGTAGTGTAAACACTAACACCCTACTATTTGATTTCTCAGACAGTATGTCACTGGGTTGTTAGGCTATGGTGATTCTGATCAGAGGAGGCTGCTCAACTCTTCAACACTTTCCATAAGGTGGAACAGTGACCCTTTTTGGAATGGTATTCCTGGGCGCATGAGATAGAGTAACAGACCCACTATAAGTTATGACCGTTCTTAACACCACGGAGATACTAAGGCTAGGCAAGGCATTTATGATTAAGACTTGGTGTGGTGACTGCTAACTTTGTATTAATGGTCTTTGTTTAGTCCAGAGCTGTGTGATTCAACCAGGATGTGACACAGTCTTCAACCGACAGCAGTTCGTTAGCTTTTCCCACGTATTTAAACGTTATGCGAAGTACTGTGCCGATTTATGGTCTTTCCGGTGCCACATACTTTATGGTCACTCTGGACTAGTTTACTAAGTTTGTATTAAAGATTGACCATCTATGATATAAACCCAACCCTCACTTATTTAAACATATCCCAATAAATCCCTGATTGATTCACGGTGTACTATACGAAGGGTTGACAGTATTTCCACAGCTACACAATTCAGACCATGTTTGTATTTGAAAACATAGATAGGTAGTTACCAGTTGATCAAGGTTCGCGACTCCTTGTCATACAGGTTCTAACCACGTTTATTGGAGGAAAGTCGATTTAGGTTTAGAAGTTCATAAATACAAATTTAACAGTACACCGGTTTTCATTTTGTAGCAATTGGGAACATTATTCCACAACGGATTGTGCCCACGACTTTCATAGCTTCCACGTTCCGTACTACACACATTCGTGATGATTCCGGCGCTATACAAATGAAAGCCGTATAACGTTACTTCCGTTGTTTCATAACGATATAATCCCAATTGCGTATTTAAAGTAACATCACCCCAAATATTAACAAGCTAACTACATCACAACAAGCACATAAGAGAACTACTCACTACGCATGGCAATCAATCCTTAATCTATCATAATAATAATAATAGAAATCATAATAGAAAAGGAAAGAGATAACCGTAGATTATGCGTAGACAGAATAATGTTAGAAGAATACACGAACGGAACCTCCGCAATATCTTCGACAATATTACAAATAAGCCCCTCAGAATATTCCCTACACTATTACAAAAGTAGCCCCTCCGTTAGTCTAGGTTAAATATTAACCAAGAACTAACGAACTAAAACCCTAATCTATTTCTCCTCTAACTCCTAAGAGTAGTGCTAGAGAGAGAAAGCTAAACTAGAAAGAGAAAGAGTGTGTCAGAGAGAAAGTGAGAATTCTTGTTGAAGAATGGTGTGTGAAATGAGGATGGAGAGCTCTCTATTTATAGGCAAGCCATGGATCCAAGAGTACAAGCCCACAAGCATACGTACAAGCAAACGAAGCAAGGAAGAGGGGGGTGTGAGACCAAAACAGGCCATGTACGGCCTTGTTCTGGCCGTGTACGGCTTCAAAGTGGCCATGTACGGCCTCCTCTAGGCCATGTACGGCTAGGGGGTGGCCGTGTGGTAGGCCGTGTGATTTATCTTACTTTTCTCGTTGCTTCGGAAGGCCGTATCTTCTTCGTTTTGCGTCCGTTTGACTTGATTCTTTCGCCTGCGGTCTTGTAATTCCGTTACGCTTCTAATGATGCCAAAAGTGCCAAATTTGGATGTCTCTAGAGTAGGCGTGTGCGGAATGCCCTCGGTTTGCGCTCAGAAAGCTCCATCTTCCTCGTTCTTTACCCGATCTGCACGATTATTGATTCTACAGTCTTGGAATAACCTGATACATCATATGAGACTATTTAAGGACTTGTATCATAATATGGTTAAAAGTCTGTAAGAATCAGTGTTTAGAATAATCTGCCTCGATTTGCGTGCCTTTTGGACGTTTTTAGCACTTTTTACAGCAATGCCTATAATTTGACCAACTTTGTGAAATTAAGTAAATAAACGTTTAATTCAAGTGTTTTCACCAAGAATTAGGCCAAATTTGCGGGAAATATGTGCCTGAAAACATGACTTTTTAGCACATATCAAACTCCAAGTCAAGGTAGCATCATCAACTACTTAATCATAATAGATACACACGTCACACGTTACTCCGTGAGTAACTTATAAATGTAATTACATGTTTTGAATTCTTTCCACATTCACATATCCCAAGATATATATGTTTCTATCTTTTCCCCCAAGCACAGGTACTAGTTCACAATTTTACTCAATCATCAAATTCCCGCATTACAAATTTGCCTCAGTCATCAAATGCCAAAATCTTATTAAACAAAAGATTGACAACAAATAAGTTCAACACAAAAGTATGGGCCACTATCAAACACTAACCCCAGTCACCTATGTGACAAATTAAATTATCTCATCATCACTTAATTCTATTTCAACAGAATTTAATAAACACAATGGGAGCAAATTTAGTTTATCACACAACAAACAATCATAAAGGTAAAACTAACTCTAAGTTACATAATTATATGCATGAATAGAGTAATACAGAAGTACCAGGGATGACGTCACTTGTCCCGACAGTCTAATTAACTGTCATCGGAAAAACTCTGACAGCAACTGATAGCACATTCTTCCACTCATGACAAAATGACGACCTCCCGACCAACCCCGACTCCTATCTCATAGCCTCTGGACACTGATTTGCTCGGTGACTCTCCTTGTGACAAATCCAACAAACATGATTAGGATAATCACAATCCCTAGCATCATGACCAAACATACCACACTTAATGCATCTAGAAGTCTGGGAAGTACACAATCCGATATGTCTGGTTTTACATCTGTAACACCACTTGGGTTTATCAACTGAACCACCATGATCACTTTGTTTCTTACTTTGCTGACTACTCTGTCCCCTATGTTTACTTTTACCAGGACGATCACTTTCAAAATACTGTAAAGTCCTTTCTTTACTTTGCACTACTCTAGCCCGTATATCACTATCCACTGAACGAGCTAAATCAAAAGCATGTCTCAAGGAACTCGTCAATCTTACAGTAGTACGATAATCGGGTGGTAATGATCTAACAAAACTATCAATCTTGGTTCTATCATCTGGAACCCACTGATGAGCAAATCTCAATTTATCTGTAAACTGTGAAATCAACTCATCAATAGTCATCTGATCTGTCATATGTAGTTCCATAAATTCTTGTCTAATACGTGATAAATCAAACTCAGAACAGAATTGTTTACACATCTCATTATAAAAATCCGACCATCTAATAGATACTTTTTGTTCTGGGGTTAAAACAGATGTAATCGAATCCCACCAAGTCATAGCTTGACCTTTAAGAAGCTGAACAGCAAATGGAACCTTATCTGCCTCTTCACATTTACAAACCTCAAATTTTCTCTCAGTATCTCTCAACCAATCCAAAGTAACTGAAGGATTTGAACTACCCTTAAATTCTGAAGGTTTACTTCTCATAAATGTGTTAAAAGAACAAACCTGCCTCGGTTTCTGAGAAAATCCAGTCTGTCTATCATGTTCAACCTGTTGTTTAAAATCTCTAAGTTCAAGTAATTCACGCTTCATCTGAGATATATCCTCATTCCTGTCAATATCCTCATGAGCTAAAAATATAATACCAGTCTGCTCATATCTATCACTCTGTATCTCCAAAGGAAAAGTGTCCATCCGAGAAGCATTATGGGGAATATTGGTCGGGTGCTTATTACCTGCCATATCTGTATCACAACAACAATTCTCACAAATTGTTAATCGTTAGTATCTACAGACTAACAATTTCAATCACCAACTAATCCCACACCTGGAATGTTTGACAAACACAATCATAGATTTGGGATTGAACACTTACCGATGTCCAATTAACCCAAACCTATGCTCTGATACCAACTTATAACACCCTACTCTTCTTGACACATTATAATAATGTATTTTACACCGGAAGCGATGTCCCTAAACAAAACTTTTCATTTTAAATACAGAGTCCATCTTATAATCCAAATACGTACAATAATTTATAATCACACAAACCAAAATACAGCTGTTGGGTGTTATATAATTCCAAAACATCACATTGATTTAATAAAACCAATACCAGAGTCAACGCAGTAATCATCAAACATTCCATCCAGGTCAACACCTTCTTGCCCAACCATCCTATCAAGTCATGATCTGCAAGAAGTAATTAAAGTGGTGGGATTAGCACAACTGCTAAGTGAGATAGAGCTGTAACCGACAGTCCAATCTAGCAATAACAACTTTGTCTACAATAAATAATCACAGTCACAATCACATAGTTTCACACAACATCAGAGGATCGGTGGTTCTTGAGGCAGCCCAAAACTAGTAAAAAGCTCCTCAAACAACACTTAGTAACCCCACTGAGCTGTAGGCCAAACCAGCGGTTAATCATAACTCAACTGAGCTGCTGGTCGAAACAGCGGTTAACCGATAGCTGGTTACTACTTTCACACGACCTAATTTCCTATTAACGACATGTACAAGGAAATCCCTGTCGTCCAACAATAGTAACCAAGCCCAAATCATCTTGACCTCTGATTTATCACATATGCCCAAAGGCCACATAATCACAATCACATAGTAGACTAAACAGTTTATCAAACAATAAATCTACGTTCACTTGCTGTAACCAAACCTGTTACAGCTAAACCACACTGAAGGTACAGAACCACTCACCAATCACCTCAGTCTCCACTCAGTAGTCTAATGTCACTGAGTTTCCTTCTACTTGTCTGAAATTACAAATAACAATAAGTTAGTACTCATTTTATAATCATATTACATATTTTGATATATACAATATTACAACAATATACAATTCCTAAGTTACACTTAAAAATGAGGATTATATAATTTAACATCAAACCAAATCTTTTACTAATATTAGAAATCAATTTGTAATATATACTCAGTGAGTATATTAATTAAATTAAAGGAATCTTGTGTATCACATGTCAATGCTTAGAATTTTAACTCATTAACTAAATCTTTCTTTAATGTTAAAATCAATTTATAATGTACACTGAGTAAGTATGTTAATTATATTAAACTAAAGTTGTGAGCACATGACCAGAGCATCGAATTCATTCTCTGTTTAAACATCATACGTGATCCAAACAGGGTAGGCTGGATCGCGTTTCAACATTTTCTTCGACCTACGATTCTGTAAACTAAACCCAGTTTCGAATTCTAACTTATATAACATCAAACCCAAATTCCTACTTCCATCTAATATGTTTCTAATATCCAACAACTTCATATAGGCATTTTATAACAAGATTAACCCAAACTAATAATCAACTCAAAACTTGATATCAATTAAATACTTAACTTATAATCAACAACTTTTCCTTCAAGCCATGTTTACATAATGATAACAACTCATTAACTCATATTTGATTTATATATTACTTTATATAAACTTGAAATCATAAAAATTACATTTCAATTCAAGTAACAAACATCCCATAAACAATCGAAGTCCCCAAATCAATTCTACCATAATCATATTTCTAAGTTTAATAATAAAAGGAATTCATACCTATAATTATAGAAGAAGAGGATGGAAATAAAGATTATAAGCTCCACTCTTGAATTTTCATATTAATCTAATGATTTCTTGGTCTTGTTTAACTCACATAGACCACAAGGATGATTTCTGTTTTCTTTCTTTTCTTTATTACTAAGTGAGTATGTGTATGTGTGTGGAAGTATTGAGAAGAAAATAAAGTACACACATTTATATCCCTTTGTACACATTAAGTCGGTCCCTTTTTAACCCATAATCTGGAACCTGAAAACCACTTGCTAGTCCAAACATTTTATTATTCCATCAACTATATTAATTTAAAACAATTAATATTTCACTATCCACAATAAGTTCTGAAACTTATTTTCTAGTTATTACCCAATAACCAACAACATAATTTCCTAACACATAAACAATTATTAAAAATCCGGGAAATCATATTAAAACTACTAGGCCCATTTTAAGGATGTTACAATATCTTTACTTTTCGTACTTTACTTTTTACTTTCTTTGTTCCAGCCAAAAATAACTTCCCACAACACACAACGATATCAGAACAGATCGTCCGAATCTGAACCACTCATTTTCGTACCTGATCCAGAGTCTATTATCCGTACTATCCGAAAACAAAAGCGCTTCCATCTTCCCAAAATGGCCGCTCGTGTGACGCTTGCCGACAACACCAAACCATCCATTGAAGGACGAGGAGGACCAATCACCTATCCGGAGATAGAGGGAGCATCCTTCGAGCTAAAGCATCACATCGTGCAACTCATCAAGGACAACTGTCAATTCCACGGACTACCACGTGAAGATCCTAACGCCCACATCGATAAGTTTATTCACATATCAAACTCCTACAAGCAGAATGGGGTTGAGCAGAACATAGTTCGCCTATACTTGTTCCCCTATTCTCTCGCTTTACATGCATTCTCTTGGTTTGAGGGACTTGAGACCGGCTCAATCACCTCATGGACGGATATGGGTAACAAATTCCTTGCCAGATACTTTCCTCCGTCCAAACAAACAAAACTCAAGAACGACATCGCGCACTTTAAAAAAGCTCACGATGAATCAATCTACTCGGCATGGGAGCGATTCAAAAGTTTGATAAGGAAATGTCTGAATCACCAGATGACGAAAACTGACAAGTTGTGCACCTTCTACAACGGTGTTGATGTCGATATCAACGAGTGGTTTTAAATTTATAATTGCTGGGGTCTAAGTATGACTTACTAATACTGAACCAAAGGGGCTAGTAAGTGGTAAGTATGACCTAGAGTCGTTCTTAAAGAGAAACTAAATTGAAACGGAGGTGATCCAATCAATCTAACTTTTCTAGTAAATGTTTTAAAAGAGTGCGTTGGGGGTTTTGGTTCAGTTAATTAAGTAAACTAAATAAAGCGAATAAAATGTAATAAGATGTCAGATAATGCAAAGTAGTATTTGTTGTGAGTTCGTTAGCAAATAATAATGGGATGATGTGTAACACCCCCAAATTTGGTAGTTTGCGGAAGCACGATTTTGGGTGTTACTAATTAATATACAAGGCACAAAGAGATATAGAAAACGACTCTATATGCGTCGTTTTAACAAAATATATTAATATATTAAATGTTTACAATTGTTGAAGCTATACATAGCTCGTGTTCGATTGAGAGAGATTTCAATATATGAATACTTGTACAAAATATATTAATGCAAGAAAATCTCCATTGTTTGCATGTTGACTCGAGCTATAGTAATCCTGCTAGCAGCCAAAACCTACTGCTGTGTACCTGTGAAACATGCTAAAATGCGTAAGCTAAAGCTGGTGAGCTCACAGGTTTGAAATCAGGTAATATCGTATGAACCGAAAGATTTAAGTAGTGATTTGCAATCAGCAAATAAATAATAGTGTATACAGCCATGAGCACATAGTCTGAGCTTAACTCGAGGGTCGGGTCCCATATAGAGAATTCCGAGCGAGGTGCCTCCACGAGTGCCTAATCCACACTTGTCTGAACAATTATTAGTACGTCCGTTTACCCAGTTAGTGCATGCTAACCCGGACGAGGAGGGTCAATCCTATATGGTACCATATACTAATAATCACGCTACAACATATTACCAAACTATGCTGACGGAGGACTTTAAAATGATTAGTGGAAAACAACTCATGTAGTATATTATAAAGTTTGTACTTGCGTTCACATGTTAAAATAAGCATTGAATCACACCCCTGAGTGAAAAGCGATAAAAAGAGGGGCTATGAGACTCACCTGAGTCTTGAGCGTTTGGTCAATAAACGTATGGTGCTTAATCAAGCAATGAGATGTTCGCAGACAGATAACCTGAGGGTGTCCACGACACGCGATGGTTATTAATATGAGTCGGTATCTCAAAGGACTACCTTTGTAGTTGATATACAACTATATATGTCCAAATTACTATGATTTGGTTGATTATTAGATTTGTGTTTTGAAAACGTGTACGGCCCGTTGGTGACAGATTTATGGTATTAATCTCAACATTATTATATTGTTTTTCTATGTATTTTGCTTGTATCATATATATATACCAATGTATTCCCGAAGTCGTGTAGTTGAAAGTTTAAAGTTTTACTAGTCCAACACTTAGTGAAAAATCTGAGTTTTCTGTGTTTTGCGACACAATATGCGACAAAAAGTTTGTCATGCGACACAAGGGTTGTGTCGCATAGGAATGCGACACAAGAGCTTAGCGACACAAGGGTTGTGTCGCATAAGCGTTCGATGCTAAATCAATAGCGACATAAGGGTTGTGTCGTATTTGGTTTACGACACACGGTGCGACATAATGGTACGACATAAAATACGACACAATATGGTTTATGCGACACAACATGCGACACAAGCGTTGTGTCGCAAAGATGAACACCAGCCCAGAAAGTTTCGGCTGTCGAGATTTTTCAACCCAAAACCCAAATCAAACTCATTTTTAGGCTATAAAACGTTGTTATCTTCCTAGTATTGGACATATATAAGTTATGTAAACTATCATAACGCAAAAACAAGTATTAATTTGATAGATCTAGGAGTTTTTGTAAAAATTCTTACAATCGCAAATCGCGAGAGATGT
Organism: Helichrysum umbraculigerum; assembly: GCA_949592205.1. Classification (NCBI taxonomy): domain Eukaryota; kingdom Viridiplantae; phylum Streptophyta; class Magnoliopsida; order Asterales; family Asteraceae; genus Helichrysum; species Helichrysum umbraculigerum. The sequence continues at coordinate 120,041,185 of CATIUR010000005.1, read as the reverse complement.
AGTCCGAAAATGATGGTAGTGCTTTTGTTAATCTTGTTCCCCTTGTAATGGTGATTCCGAAAATGTGAACTTTGTTGTCGGTTTTGCGAGATCCGAAAATTTGGTGATGATGGGTTTGAGAGAGTTTAAGGGTGTGTGTGTGTTTTTGTTGGAATGAAAATGAAAGAAAGAGAGAAGGAGAGGTGAGGTGTAGGAAAGCCTCACCTTTTTCAGTCCTCACCCCGTGCTCCGCACGGTGCTCGTTTACCCGATCGTTTAAGCGTTAAATATTTTTTTACGCGTTAGAATGTACGTTTTAAAATAAGGAAAATTACCCGATGTTTGGTTGAGGTATTTCTTCAAATACTGTATATTTGAGTTATAAAAATTATAACTTAACTTTGTTTCGAGTGTTTGCGCGTTTAATATTTTACCGCGTAGTTTCAGTTTGTACGATATGATTTATTTAGGAAATATTATCAGAATAATATTTTGAGTTTAATTGTGTTATTAATTAACCTTATATTATTTAATAAGATTGTTCACCAACGTCCGTATTGATTGAATCGAAATACACTCGATTTTGAAACGCGTACGATTTAATCAAATCGTATAATTGTATATATATTCAACAATATATATATTGATACATTAATTAGCCTAACACAGAACTAATTACATGTATTTACAATTGATTATGCCCTAATTAATAGTCCTAATTTGACGGGTGTCACATGATGACTTTTACGGGAAAACGATTAACTAAATTGGGTTGTTTATGAGATTCGTTAACTTGTGGTATAACCAATAGATTCCTTATTAGTCGGTTATCAACTAATATGTCACGAGGAACTAAGGTGTCATGATTCTGACCAGACAGACGATGCTCAACTCTCCACACTCTCCTGTGAGGGAGTCAGTGGCCCATATGATTGAACATATTCGCTCCTGGGTGCACGAATAGAGTAGCAAGTCCATAACATGTCCAGACGAGTACCCAAAGATTTTTGTAGTGACTGCCAAAAGTGTGAAGTGAAGCGACTATCCCTATCAGAGATAATCGAGTTGGGGATGCCGTGTCGGGAAACAATTTCCTTGAGATAGATTCGTGTGAGGCGTTCCATTTTATCAATTTCTTTGATGGCTAGGAAATGAGCCGATTTGGTGAGACGATCGACGATTACCCAAATGGTGTCGTAACCGGTCGATGTCTTGGGGATAAAATCCATAGTGATCTGCTCCCATTTCCATTGGGGAATCTCCGGTTGTTGAAGTAGACCGGATGGTTTTTCATATTCGGCTTTGACTTTAGAGCACATGAGGCATTTGCTGACGTAGGTGGCGATATCAGCTTTCATGTTTGGCCACCAGTAGAATTCCCTGATGCCATGACATGTCTAACCGAGATTAATATGCGAGAAAGAATAGACTTGAATTAATGAGCGTTACTCCAAGCGTACACCAAAGATTACAACACGTGCCTAGCTTTCTTTCTACTCTAAACAAGATGATAAACTAATCTAATGCTAAATTTAAAGTAAGAAAGTAGATTAAGAAAGTAAGAAAGTGTATATGGAAACTAAGCATGGACATCTTCAAATGAAAGCCTTGGCCTCTATTTATTGGGGAGGTTTGGCTCACATTAGCATCAAGGGGTGCACGTTAGCGTAAACCATCCAAAAATGTGCACCAGGTACTGTACAACGCGGAAAGGTGGTGCACCGGGTACTGTACTTCGCGGACAAAAGGTGCACCAGGTACGCAAATTTGCCAGAAAAGGAAAGTGAGGCGGGTGACGGTAGGCCGGCGCCGCCCTGGTGGCTGCCGGCGGCGGCTGGGTGGTGGCCGGCGGCTGGTGGCTGCCACCCGCCCCGTTTCGTCGTCTTTTGCTTCGTATCTTGATTCGTGCGTATTTTCTTCGTTATATGTCCGTTTGAGTCGAATCTTTTTTTGTTGGATTCGTAATTCAAAAACGAATATTTTGACATAAGATAGGCCCTGGGTTGAGGTACATAACTCCCGATATCGCGTACGAATCATTTGGATCTTCCGGCGGGCGCGGAATCTTCATTCTTTACCCGTTTTGGTTGATTCTTCTTCTGTTGGATTCGTATTTTGAAAACGAACATCTTGGAAATAATGGATGTTGATGGAGGGCATTTTAGTCTTGAAATCTTGTTTTGAGGTCTTCAATCTTCAAACGTGTGTGGAATCTTCGTTTTTCATCCGATTTGCTTGATTTTTATCGTGCAACCTCGTTTTGACCATCTTGGCATAATGTCACTGATTTGTGCTATATTTGAGCTAATATGCCAAGAATCGTTCCAGAATGAGAGAGATATCGGTAGTAAAAACGTGACTTTTTACGCGATATCAAGTATCCCACACTTAGAACTTTGCTTGTCCTCAAGCAAACTCGTTTTTAACATGGTTAAAGATAAGCAGATAATGAAATACTTTAAGACGGAACTCTTTACTAAAGGGGGTTTTGGAAAAATAAAGATATTTGAGTTTTGAGAAAGCAAGGTTGTAATCTTTAGGAGCATGCTTTTGATCTTTTGATCTTTGATACATGACTAGGCGATCCTCTCAAGGTGGTTACTCAAATCACTCAAAGTGTTTAGGGTTTCCTATTCTATTATATCAATCGCTCAGAATGCCAGTCATGTATTGTTTATCGTCATAGGCTTGATCGAGTATTAAATCGTTACCTTTTAGGTGAGCGCGAAGCTGATTTAGCCACAAACATTCTAAGGGAAGTGGTGTAGGGTTTTTGGAGTGCTAGAGGTATGAGAGGGGGTTTTGTTGGTTTTTCATAGGTTTTCTTTTTGGTGAAGCGGAAAGCTGGAAATTTTGAATTTTTGGGAGGATTGACGCCTTTTTTCTATTTTGGGCGGAGTCTTCTTTCTCCATTCGACTTTCTTTACTTCAAATTTTCTTGGGAATTTTTCTTTCTTTGACGTCATATCCTTGATGCTTCTCTTTTTTCATCTTTGGAACATTCTATGAAGTTTGAGGGATGTGTTTGAGTAGGTAAGGGATAACGTACTTATTTTTGGGTGTATGGATGGGTTCAAGAATGATGTGATTCGATCTCCTTTTTGACTCACAAGTTCGGATTCGAAATGCATAACAAGAGCAAGTTCTGATTCTAAACGCATACATCGGCACACTCAAGAATCGAAAAAGTGAAGCATTAAAAGTGAATGCTTTTCATATGGCTCAAGATACCTCACGAATCGAAAATTGGGTTGTTGTGTGCTTAGTCATGTGATGCTCTTTATGGGATTGTCAAACTTGTTTTTCAAAAGAATTTATATTTTATTTGTCCTTATTCCCCAAAGTAAATCATTCTTTAAAATTTTTCATTTTCAACATATTTTTAACTTAATTTTGAAAAATTTTGTTTACTTTTGTGGAGAAGTAAGGTCTTATAAAGAGCAACGATTTAGAATCAAGTATATATCAATATCCATTTAACAGTAGTGCAACTACTGCTATCCCACACTTAAAGGAACATCGTCCTCGATGTTATACTAAGCTCTTAATGGGGTAAAATCCCACACTTAGGGTTTTAAACATCTAAGATTCATTCTTTCAGTGTGTGTTGGGTTTGAATCCCACACTTAGTGATAAGCATAATGGATATGGCATATTTAAAACGAATGAAAGAGATGGCATAGAAGTACTCCCCGGTATTTGAAGTATTCCTTTGGTTGCATCTGCCGGTTTTTGTCTTCTTTGGTGCATTCTTGATCAAGTCTTTTTGTGATTGGTCTCGTGAGTGTGAACACGTCGGATATACTATTCTTTGGTTGTTGATGCTTCCTTGCAGGCTGGAGCATTCTTTGTATGATCCGAGTGTGAAAGATAGTCAGAGATTTCATCACTTCTTGGAAAGTAAAATTGCAGAAATGTAAAAACAAACACGGGTTGCCTCCCGAGAAGCGCTCTTTTAAAGTCGAGAGCTCGACTTAGTCCTTTTCTTCTTCAGATGATGCTTGATGCATCCGTAGTGGTGGCGTGGTCACTGTGGTTCCTTGGTAGAGAGTATCGTGGTGGATAGTATTGTAGGAATTGCTCTATCATGTCAGCAATGAGAGTTGGTGGGTTGGTGGATAGCATTCTGAAGCTTTTGAAGTGATCGGTGGCGAGTCGGTCGAGAATTGCCATTCCATAGCAGATGTATCGAACTGCCCTTGTGACTGATCCATTAGGGTCAATTCGAGTGCAGGTGTAAGTTCGAACGATTTCACGCTGTGGGTGGTTTCTTCCTATCGAGGCGATTAAAGCCATGAATTCGGTTTTCACTTCTTCAAAATCATTAGCCCAAGGGTCTCCTCCGAAAGATCTTGTTGCTTGGCACACTTGTCTGATTAGTTGATGTTGCTCATGGTTGAAGGGAAAATCCGAGTCGGTGAAGATGCAAATTAACTTGCTGAATATCTCGCGATATCCATTTCGATAGACGTCGAGTTCTACGTCTTCTTCTTGGTACATTCCGCGCAGTCGGGTAGTCACATAAGTGGCTAAATTTATTTGCGACATGTGCGGGATGAATCTCGGTACCTCACGAGTTTCCTCTTCATAGGCTGGCTCGTTCAGCTCATCAATTATTAGTTCAACGTGGTGCCCAATGGTGGATTGAATGACGATCCTGTAGTTCTCTGATGCTGTGAGGTGCTCTCCAGTTTCGATGAGATCTAGAAGAGTTCTAAGATCTCCCACCATTCTGATGTAGGCATAACTTCTTGGGTTCCCGGTGGCTCTTTCCAGATTGGTTCTCATTGATGCAAGAATAGCTTTTTGACTTGATGAGTACGGAAAAGCTGATCCGGCTAAGGCACAATATACTTTTTGGTATATTCGCCTTTGGTTTCCGTAGAATTCGATTTCTCCCATTGGGTAGTTGGGTCTTTCTCGCTGTTGAGCTTCTCTGGTGAGTTGTTCTTGAAGCAGATCAGAGAATGCTCGAATGTTTCTCCGAAGAGTGCTAGGCTCTGGTTCTCCATAATTGGCGAGGTATGAATCGTAGTCTCATATGATTGCCCTTATCATGTGTATCTGGGCGGTGTTGCAGTCATTGGTTGACTCTTTGATGGCCTCCACGATGATTCGGACATCGTCGTATTCGTCAATCATCTCGATCATGTCTTGATGAGTATCTATCAGAGGAATTTCTAGTCTCTCAGTTGTGACAGCAGGGGAATTTGGTGGAGCAAGAGGAGGTTGCGGAATAGAGCGTTCATCAAGAGTGATGTTGACGTAGTCGTCATCGCATTCACTGTTGCAGTCGGAGTCCTTGTCACGTGAATCTGGAAATTGGTGGAGTTCTTCGTCTGAGGGTGCGTTGTTGAAGGGTCGAGAACTATCGATTTCGATGGTTCGGACTTCGGTTGTTATGTCATGAAGGTTCTCTTCGGTAAAGCTTCCTGGTTGACGTGCCTTATATGCTGAGATTCTCTGCAGAAGTTTAGCATACTGGTCTGGGTGTGGTGATGATCGGAGTCCTTCTTCAAAAGTTTCTATGTCTCGGAGTCGGGTTCTGGTGAAGGGTTTTGATGGATCGAGATAGGAATTTAGGATATTTTCCATTCTTTTAAGATGAGAGGATCTGAGCTCTTGACGGATGACTCCGTAATCAACTGATTCTTCAGATGAAGAGTAATCATCGCAGTTTTGTATTCTTTTAACTTCGGCCATTTGTGGCAAATCAGTGTTATCTTCATCTTCTTCCATTTCTTCCTCTTCCTCTTCTTCTTTCTCCTCTGGATCAGATTCCATTTCTTCATCTGCTTCCTCGTATTCTTCCTCTTCTGGGTCGTATTCGGTGTCAGAAATAAGAACTGATGATCGGGTGAATTGCGGTTCCTCATCTGGTTCTGATTCATCATCGGAACAGAATTTTCCTGTGGATATAGCACAACATTATTCCTCTTCTGGGGTGCATTCCGGTTGGTCGATCTTGTAAGTGATGCTTTCACCATGCGATCGTAAAACAATCGTGTGGTTATACACATCAATCACTGCTCTAGCTGTATTCATGAATGGTCTTCCAAGGATAATTAGGATGTTTATGTCCTCGTGGATATCCATTACCACGAAATCCGTTGGAAAGAAAAATTTGTCAACTTGAACAAGGACATTCTCAGCTATTCCCTTGGGGTATCTAACAGATTGGTCGGCTAGCTAGACGGTCATCTTAGTAGGTTTCAAGTTTTCAAGTTCTAGCCTTTAAACAGGGAGTAGGGCATAAGGTTAATGCTTGCTCCTAAGTCGGCTAAGGCGTTTATATTTCCGGAATTGTAGATAGAACAAGGGAGTGTAAATCTACCAGTATCTCCTAATTTTTCGGGAAGGCTATTTTTAAGCAGGGCTGAGGTTTCAGAACTAAGGGGAATGTTGGTTACTTCGGGCAATTTATCTTTAGTGGATAGCAATTTCCTAATATACTTATTACGACCAGGAACTCTAGACATGGTATCAAGGAATTTCCCATCTAACTTAAAGGATGACAGTTTCTTAGGTTGAACTTTAAGTTTAGAGAGGTAAGGGATTCTAACCTCTTTGTTCGTGGTTTGAGTGTTTTCCTCAGCTGGCATCTTGACATTTGGTTCTTCCTTTACTGGAACAGCAGCAGGTGGAGTAGTGGCTGCTTCCTTGGGTGTTGTAAGTTGCTTTGCTTCCTCAACATGCGGGTTTTGAACCATGTTGCTAGGTAAACTTCCTCGGGGTCTATTCTCAAGACGTTGTGCCAATTATCCAATTTGAGCATCCAAATTCTTTAGCATAGCCAATTGATTTCTCCTGAAGAGGTCGGCTTGATCTTGTCTAGCGGACATCTTTTGGTTGAGCAGGTGTTGACCTTGCATGAATTGGGTGAAGGCGTCATCTGAACTTGAAGCTGGGGCATTTGTCTTGGTGGTTTGTTCAGTGGTTTGGTTTGTGTCGAAAGTGGGTGCAGGAAGTGCAAGGGGTTGATTATAAGAAAGTTGTGATTGTTGTTGGTAGGGTGGATATCTAGGTGGGTATCGGGGTTGGTATGGTTGTTGGTTGTTTCTCGGTGGAAAGGGAGGTCCTCTAGGTTGGTTGTTGTTTTGGTTGAAACCGGGTGGTCGAGCTGGAAACTGAGCATAGTAGACGGTGCCATCTACTTCTTCGTATTCAACTTGGTATTCACCAGATGGTTGCGGGTTGGTGCAGTGTTGACAAACTTGCACTTGGTGTACTTGGTGATGTTGTTTCTTAAGTTCTCCCAACTGTTTGACGAGCGAGTCCATTTTCTCCGTTAGTACCTTAATTGCTTCGACTGGAATCGGGTTTGCAGCAGCGATAGGTGTGGAAGATGTCGAATGATCTCCAGAATTCCAATCGTGGTGATGCATAGTCATGTTTTCTATGAGGTTCCATCCTTCTTCGTCGGTCTTTGCCATGAAGCTTCCTTGTGCAACAGCATCGAGAGTAGTTCGGTGGTTATGATCTAAACCATTGTAGAAGGTGCACAATTGTGCAGACTTATCGAGTCGGTGATTAGGGCATTTCTTCAAGGCTCCTTTGAATCGTTCCCATGCGGTATATAATGACTCATCGAAAGCTTGTCGAAAGTTCTTGATGTCATTTCGGAGTTTGGTTTGTTTAGAAGGCGGAAAGTACTTGGTCATAAACTTTGTCGCCATCACAGTCCATGAAGGGATAGAGCCGGTCTCTAAACCTTCAAACCATGTTTGCGCATGATGGGTGAGCGAATAAGGGAAAAGGTATAAACGGATTGTGTCTTGGCCAATTCCGTTTTGCTTGTAGGAATTTGAGAGGGAGATGAACTTGTCGAGGTGAGAGTTTGGGTCATCACTGGGCAATCCATGGAATTGACAGTGGTTTTGGATTAGTTGGATGATGTGGTGTTTAAGGTCGAAAGATTGACCAGGGGTTTCAGGGTAGAGAATTGGTCCTCCTCTTCCTTCGATAGAGGGTTTGCTATTGTCAGCGAGAGTGATGCGTTCAGCCATTGCTTGCTTAAGTGCAGATTGCTTCTTTTCTCGTCGAATAGTGCATATTATCAGTTCTGGATCGGGAAAGTTAAACAGTGGTGCAGATCTAGGGGAACAGGTCATACACTAAAAGAAAAGACAATAAAGGAAATGTTTTTGTGTTTTGTTTTTTAGAAGGTTTTATCCTAAGGGTTTACTAGAATAGGGATTGGTTGGGCCTCTGTATCGGACAGTTAGTCTCCCTGCAGCGGCGCCAAAAACTTGTTGATGTCGATATCAACGGGTGGTTTTAAATTTATAATTGCTGGGGTCTAAGTATGACTTACTAATACTGAACCAAAGGGGCTAGTAAGTGGTAAGTATGACCTAGAGTCGTTCTTAAAGAGTAACTGAATTGAAATGGAGGTGATCCAATCAATCTAACTTTTCTAGTAAATGTTTTAAAAGAGTGCGTTGGGGGTATTGGTTCAGTTAATTAAGTAAACTAAATAAAGCGAATAAAATGTAATAAGATGTCAGATAATGCAAAGTAGTATTTGTTGTGAGTTCGTTAGCAAATAATAATGGGATGATAACTTTTACGGGAAAACGATTAACTAAATTGGGTTGTTTATGAGATTCATTAACTTGTGGTATAACCAATAGATTCCTTATTAGTCGGTCATCAACTAATATGTCACGAGGAACTAAGGTGTCATGATTCTGACCAGACAGACGATGCTCAACTCTCCACACTCTCCTGTGAGGGAGTCAGTGGCCCATATGATTGAACGTATTCGCTCGTGGGCGCAGGAATAGAGTAGCAAGTCCATAACATGTCTACCCGTTCTTAATACCACAACGATTATGAATCCATTAAACAACTAACTTAGAACTTGTGTCCGGACTTATTTAATCAATTTCTACCAATGAAACTTAAGCGTGATAAACGAGGGAAAACATTTAGGTTTCTTGCATATCGTCATTTAGGTTTCATGTTTTTCGGAAAAAGTATCAGTTTAAGTTGGATTTCAAACTTTCCTTTCTCAATACAATTAACAAATCCCTAGGTTTTGTAAATGATCATTTAGCCTGTAGCCTTCCTAATCTAATCTAATCTAATCTAAACTAAAACGACTAATTAAAATGCTGACGGGTTTTTACAGAAAGTCGAACCCAGACCATGTTGGAAAATACTATGGTGACTTACATCGTATTTAATCGTTTACCGATGTTCCCATTATAAGTTTAATTATTTCGCGATGTTTGCATGATAAGTACATTGTGATCGGAAGTGTACAATACTCATGGCAAGTCCACGTAATCACATTGCATTTTATAATGCTTGCATGGCGTTATAATTAAAAACATAGTTTTTACACAGATAACTATTGACCGAGTATTGAGGTTCGCGACTCCTCTTTACAAGGTTACAATCACGTTTGTTAATCGAAAGGCGAATATAAGTTTTAGGTTTAAAATCACAAGATAAGTCCGTTCACAAAGCTTCCCATTTTATAACATCGATCGATAATACAACTACCTTCGGTCGTTACCGGCTTCCATATATTTGTACTATGCTCAAAAGCATTTCCAATACTATACCGAGTAATCAGTCGAATAGGGGCCGTCATATTATCTCACGACGTATTCAAGGTCATCCCACAATTATTTATACTAACTACATCACAACAAATACAATAGTAATCTACTCGCTAATCATGGTAGTAACGATCTCAAACATCATTAAAGCAAACATGTTTAATTAAGATAGATAAGGATAGAAATAACCGAGATTAATATGCGAGAAGTAATAGATTGAATTAATGAGCGTTACTCCAAGCGTACACCAAAGATTACAACACGTACCTAGCTTTCTTTCTACTCTAAACAAGATGATAAACTAATCTAATGCTAAATTTAAATTAAGAAAGTAGATTAAGAAAGTAAGAAAGTGTATATGGAAACTAAGCATGGACATCTTCAAATGAAAGCCTTGGCCTCTATTTATAGGGGAGGTTTGGCTCACATTAGCATCAAGGGGTGCACGTTAGCGTAAACCATGCAAAAAGGTGCACTAGGTACTGTACAACGCGGAAAGGTGGTGCACCGGGTACTGTACTTCGCGGACAAAAGGTGCACCAGGTACGTAAATTTGCCAGAAAAGGAAAGTGAGGCAGGTGGAGGCAGGCCGGCGCCGCCCTGGTGGCTGCCGGCGGCAGCTGGGTGGTGGCCGGCGGCTGGTGGCTGCCACCCGCCCCGTTTCGTCGTCTTTTGCTTCGTATCTTGATTCGTGCGTATTTTCTTCGTTATATGTCCGTTTGAGTCGAATATTTTTTTTTTGGATTTGTAATTCAAAAACGAAGATTTTGACATAAGATAGGCCCTGGGTTGAGGTCCGTAACTCCAGATATCGCGTACGAATCATTTGGATCTTCCGGCGGGCTTGGAATCTTCATTCTTTACCGGTTTTGGTTGATTCTTCTTCTGTTGGATTCGTATTTTGAAAACGAACATCTTGGAAATAATGGATGTTGATGGAGGGCAATTTAGTCTTGAAATCTTGTTTTGAGGTCTTGAATCTTCAAACGTGTGTGGAATCTTCGTTTTTCATCCGATTTGCTTGATTTTTATCGTGCAACCTCGTTTTGATCATCTTGGCATAATGTCACTGATTTGTGCTATATTTGAGCAATTATGCCAAGAATCATTCTAGAATGAGAGAGATATCGGTAGTAAAAACGTGACTTTTTACGCGATATCAAACGGCCTTGATCCAAATCACCGCATTACTCTTGACGTAGCTGCTCAAGGTAACTTTATGACGATGACCGATGATGACGCATGGAGCTTGATCGAAGACATGACGATGCATCACCACGACTGGAAAGATGATGGGCAATCCTCGTCTACACCTCTCTCCGCTCATAACTCCATCCAAGCTGAAGCTATCAAATCTCAACAGATCGAGACCCTAGCGAAGCAAATTGGAGAGCTTAAAAAGCAGCCGCAGCGAGTTCATCAAGTTCAGGCTTGCCTGAACTGTACCAACCATCCCACTGAAGAATATATGGTTGAGTACGAAGATCCGACTGACGGTTCTGTCTACTATGCCCAATTTCCATCCAGACCTTCAAATCCACCTGGCTTCACTAGAACGTCTTCGCCCAGGAACCGAGGAACTCAATATCCTCCAAGAAATAACCAACCACCTTACCCACAGAGATTTCAGCCACGCTATCCGATATATCCACAACAACCCCAACTTCTTTACAACCAACCTCTATCCTTACCTGCACCCGAAGATGTCCAGCCTGCTGAACCTGCAAAGACTACCATACCAATTACCAGTGCTGACGACAATCTTAAAAAGTTCATCCAGGGACAGACTGCTTTCAACCAGAAGACTACGGCCAGACAAGACGAGACGGACCTATTCCTCAGAAATCAACTCTCGGTTCTAAAAAGCCTAGAGAATCAAATTGGTCAGTTAGCCTAACGTCTCGATACCCGACCACAAGGATCTCTACCAAGTAACTGTTCAGAATCCTCATGTCGAAGAAGCAAAAAACCCTGAATTCTCCTCCTACCACTTCTACTCCAGTAAACGAACATACTCCTGTCCCGCTGACAGTTGAGACCAGATCCGTACCCACTCCAACTTGAGAGGTGCGAGTTCCTTTCCTGAACCGTTTATGCAAAAAGTATAATGTCAAGTCATTCAAACTCGATGGAAAATTCATCGACACCATGTCTAGAATCCCTTCCGGTACTAAGTATATCCGACGAATACTGGCAACTAAATACAAGGTTCCTGAAACCCCCAAAATCTCTCTGAACGTTGAATGTTCAGCCATCATCCAGAATAACCTACCGAAAAAACTAGGAGACACAGGTCGATTCACCTTGCCCTGTTCTATCTATCACTCAGGCATGATACGCTCCTTGTCCGATCTTGGAGCTAGCATCAATCTCATGCCCTATTCACTTTACACCAGACTAGAAATAGGACCTCTTCAGCCCACAAAGATGAGTGTCCAGCTTGCTGACCAGTCCATTCGATATCCAAACGGCATAGCCGAAAACGTCATGGTTAAAGTTGATAAGTTTTGGTTTCCCACCGACTTCGTAGTGATGGATATTCAGGAAGATATCAATATCCCTATTATCCTAGGTAGGCCATTTATGAATACTGCATGTGCTGTTATTGATGTTTATTCTCAGGTTATCAGTCTGCGAGCACATGGACAAACTGTATCTTTCAAGATTAATCAAGACGAGTGTTCACTAGCAGAACATGCAGAGATAAACGCAATATCAACAGGAAAAATCATATCAGATTATGACACTTCTGAATCAGATCCAGAACCATACAGGCCATATTATCACACCTGTCTTATCTCGGCAACAGAAGAGTCAGAATCAGAAGAAGATGAGATGGAAGAATCATAACCAGATGAGGAAGATGTAGAAGAAGAAATGGATGAATCAGAGGAAGCACCAGAATCAGAACCATAGGAGATGGAAGAATCGGAGGAAGAACAGGAAGAAGAATAAGAGCCTGAAGAAGAAGAGGAGGATGTATACCAGTTTACACCACCGCATCAGCACTTACCAGATTCCCACCTTCCGATTAGGGATGGCAAAAGGACCCGAATCCGATGGGGATCCCCGAACCCCGCACTTTTCGGGTCTGGTTGGGGACGACATTTCGGATTTTGGGGCGGATTTTGGGGCACAAAATGGGGATTCTTATCGGGTTCGGATTGGGGAATGGTTACTATCATCCCTGCTCCGTCCTGCCCCGAAATATATATTTATAATATATATATATATATATATATATATATATATATATATATATATATATATATATATATATATATATAATATTATAATACTACTTATATATATTTATTATTATTATTATTATTCACCTTAACGATTAGTATTCTAAATAATTGTGTAAATTTGTTATCTTGATCATTGTGTAAATTTGTTTTTAGAAAGGAAAAAAAAAGAAAGATATTACTATATGCATTGCTAAATAATTATGTAAAGAAAAACAGAAAAAACTTCGGGTTTAGAGTATTATCAACGTAGAAACGGATTAAAGGAACTGGTGACCCCGGTGGGGTACTCTGATCCCCGTTAGGATTTGGGGGAACTTATATCCCCAATGGGGTGCCTCGATAAAATTCCCGTTGGAGTTTGGGGAGGGTATGGGGATATTTTTGATTAACGGGTTTGGGGATGGGGTTATCACTCCCCGCCTCGAACCCGCCCCATTGCCATTCCTACTTCCGATAGCTGATGTAACACCCGCCAATTTAGGACTTTAACTAGTGCATAAACTACTTGTAATTACATGTATTTAGTTTTGTAATATTTTAAGTATACGTAACGTTTTGGTGTAATTACATACACGCGTGCGCTGTTTGTTTAAACTGTACAACTATGAACCGGACAAGGTCCGACATTTCTTATAATGGACGTTGGTGACAAAATTTATAAATATTGTGGAATTATACAAACAAACACTAATTGCATTAATATATCATGAAAATATATTACACATATTTCGTATCGTTTAAAACACTCCGAACGTGACGAAAACACGCGAGAAGCGCCCTACAAGGAAAATAGTGCAAATTATATTTTTATAACTTATTATGAAGTGTTTTGGTAAAATACCTCGGTTAAAAATATTACAAATAAACTTTAACTTAAAACGCGGAACAACATTTAATCAATCACGGGACGTAATGCAATTGAGGAACGAGTTCACGAGACCGAGACCCAAGTTGGGTTAGCCAAACCCGCGGAGCTAACTCAACCCGCGACCCACGACCCATTTCCCCTCCTTAAAACCCCATTTTTCTTTTGTTTTCACCTAATTTACCACCACCTCTTTCTCTCTCTACCACTCTTTTCTCTCCCACCCTCTCTCACTCTAAAAACGGCAGCAGCAGCTGCTGCTACCACCACCACCGTCGTTCATCATCATCATCCGGGACAAGCACGAGGATCACCGCATCACGAGCTCCATCTTCATCTTCTTCATTTTCAATTTCGAGGTATAAAATTTTAAAACTCTTCTAAATTACTTGTAAAGCTTCTTTTTACATGCTAGAACATTTACTCAACAAGATTATGTCCAAAAACCCCGTCGAAAACTCTTTAAAAATCGAAAATCACTTGAAAACGCTGACAGTTCATCTCGCGAGTTGAGATCCCAGATCTCGGCCGTCCTGCAAGTCGAACCGAGATCTCGACTCGCGAAGCCATCCTGCGAATCGGAATCATCTACGAACCGAACTGACCCGCGAGTTGACCTGCGAGTCGAAGTTGACTTGCGAGTCGAGTTGCCCTGTGAACCGAACTGACCCGCGAGTCGAGAGTCGAGTTGACCTGCGACTCGAGTTGACCTGCGAGTGGAGTTGACCTGCGAGTCGAGTTCTCCCAGCTCGGTTCGCAGCCCACTTTGTCTTTCGAACCCAAATTCGGCAATAAAAGCACTAATATGAACTAAGAATTATCACTTGATTTTACACCGAAATTAGATTTCAAATGCGTTTTCGATAAAGCAATATAGCTCGACCCCAACCAGGGGCTCTGCCCCTTGGACCCCGCCAGGGGCTACCGCCCCTTGGACGGCGCTACCCCCGAACCCCCGTCATTAGATGTTGCAAATACTTTTCGCACTAAGTGTCAAACACTTACAAATAACGAAACCTGATTCAACGATACATATAATAATAACACTTTTGGATTATTATTACAAACCGTCACCAACGGGCCATACTTGTTTTCAAACTACAAACGAATTTCTAACAAACACTTGGACATTTCCTAGTTGAGTGGACAACTAGCATGGGTGGTCTTTTAAGACACCAACTTATTTACTTGTTTACTTACAACCTTGCGCGTTTCGGACGCCAGAAGGTTGCAGGGTTCGGAGAACCACTTACGAACTTACATCGGCGTTACTTGTTTGATTTCCTATACGTACTTACTGGACTCAGGTGAGTCTTACAGCCCCACTTTTACTGTTTTTATACTTTGGGGTGAGATACTTAGCAACTGTTTTACATATGAACACAATGTACTGAACTGATTACATCACATTTTGTACACACCGCATGAGTTACTTTTATCCACTGAAAGCCTCCTATTCGTAAGTTGTTAGTTATTGACTTAAGCGCGATTACTAGTAGATGGATCCATTTGGGACTGACAATCCCTGCCTGGGGTGGTAGCGCCACCACGTACCGATTTACACGTAGAAACAGGCATATTAGTATTTGTTACATATGAGTGTGCGGATAGCACTCACGGGGGTACGTGATATATTCACACTATACTGTTAAGCTTCAACTCACTACAACAAAATTGACCTTTTAGGACATTTTTTCTGGAACACTTTTTGAAAGGCGTCCTATAAAACATCTAATAGGACGCTTCAACTTTTTATTCATAATATTATAGTATATGTTACGACACTTTATGTGTATGTCCTATTACCTTAAGTTTATAGGATGTTTATTTGTTTAGTGTCCTATAATTGTAGTATTAATAGGACACTTCATATGTGAGTCTTATTATATTAAGTTTTAAAGGACGCTTTTTGCTTGATGTCTTATGGATCGAGTGATTTAAGTTGAGGTTAATATCGAGCTCGACTGAATCAAGTTCCATAGACTTTATGTTCGAGCCTAAAAAACTGAGCTCAAAATCAGGCCGGTTAGCCTGGGCAGCTAACAAAAGAACAATATATAATTTGGTAGTAGAACAATTACAAAGAAGTTGATAAAGTTCAATTGGTTTGTATTCGTAATAAGAAATTCGGAGGCGAGAGCTCGATTCTCTTTTCTAGTGTTTACTTTATATTTTTTGAATTTCATTTTTCTAGTTCTTAATTCTTATCATCAATTTTAGAGTTTGTAAGCCGTGTATGTTAATTACCAAAATCTATCTATCTATCTATTATGTTTATATAAAACAATGATCTAAATTGTTTATGTGGCATAAAAATTTCTAAACAACCCTCTAAACAAAGTGACATGTCATAAACTCATAATACTCTAAACTTAATATGATTTACTATTTTACTTATACCTATATCACCACATTATCTTTTTATTAAAAATAAGTTACCATACTTTCAAGTTACCATGTTATGAAGATTTTAAATTCCTAACAAATTGCTACCTTTCATTTCATGATGAGTCATGCATCAAATTGTTTTATTTATCTCTATTATTCTCAATTCCAAACTACACATCCATTTGTATAAACTAGCCGGTAATCCGCGCAATGAGGCGGTAATATAATTGAAATCTGTAGAAAAATGTAGTGAATAATCGTTTTATCATTTTAAACGTTATATATTTGGTATTTATATGTCCGCCTATTTTTATAAAAGTGCAATCAATCTTTGACTTTACAACAACAACAACACTACCCAATCCCGCCGAGGGCGGAGTATGGGGGAGGTAAGATGTAGACAGTCATACCCCTACCCAATCTTTGACTTTATATATAAAAATAGAATATATAAAAATATTTAATGTTGCTGTCGTTTCTATGTTTCAACGGTATGCCAGATATGGAATGAATCCATTTTCAAAGGGTAATATTGGGATTTCGCATCATTTTTGAAGGGTAATGTATCTTCAAACTAAATTTTCAGCCAAATGCCTAAACTAATAATAAGGGGTTAAGATAAGATTTTCTTCTGCGTATAGCTATCCTTTTTTTAATTTATCATTGTTACAATATAGTTTGATTATGTTTCTAATTAATTTTATTTTCATTGATAGTTGCACTTTTTAAGTTAACAACCTAATTTAATGGGATACTAACAACTAAACATATAACAATATTTCATTGTGCGTTGCACGGACTCAAGTTCTAGTGTATATCAGATTTATTTAATTTTGAAACTAGAGATTTCTTTTGACAGAAAAACTTTTACGATGATAAAATTAAATGTATTCAAAGTTAAATAGATTTTATAGTGTATGGGTTTTATTATAACAATAATTTTTTTTCTTAAATCTTGATAAAAGATTAAAGTTTTTTGAAAACAAAATTATGATCCGTTTTCAATTTGAAATAAAGCCATTTGCAATCGTTGTTCCAAAAAGTGTGTACATACAACATTTTTGCAACTCACATGTAATATGTATTTTTCTTTTAAGATCAAAGTTGCACCTATCCTATAAAACTATCAGAGCACAATGAGTGGTTGCCTTTGTGCTTAATGTTCAGTTCGATGTTTATTTGAACATTGAAATTTAACACGAGTTTGAATTTGAGGGGAGTGGTTCAATGTTTAACTCGAAGTTCAACTGGGTCTACAAAAAATAATTTGGAACCAATAAAAAAAAAGGAAATGTAAAAAAAAAATAAAAATCGTTTGCCTAATCCACTGACTAACCCTGCTCTAAATATATATGCATCAATCTCAATCATATAAGACTAATAGATTACCCGCGCAATGCTGCGGTAGTATGACACCTCGTAGGTAAAAGAGAGGGTTAGTTTATAGTGTTGAGTGATAAACTTATTTTAAACTTACGTTTGACAGTTAACACGTGATAGTCGTAATCGTGAATTTCATGAGCACAAGTTACCTTCGATCGTTTTCGAGCTTAGTGTGTGTATGGATCATAAAAGGTTAGGGAGATGAAGACTTAAAATTTAGCTTACCTTAAATGAATCGAGTCGAGCTTGCCATTGGGAAGTAGTTATAATTTATATTTTGAAAATTATGAATGAATAAGTAAACTAGTTAGATAAGGGCATTTTGGTCAACACATGAATTCATAGTCTTTCTTGATGTTAAATTTAATGAGATGTATTTGGGAAACAAAATTTAACCACAACAATGACAGTGTAACGAACATACTATCAATTTTACTTTTACATGTTTTTATTTAATTCGTTTGATCCTAAATTTATAGTTAAAACTTATATTATCTCATATATTAAAAATTTAAACATGTTATTAATTAAAATGCTATCAATCCTATGTAATTTGTAATTTATCACTATAATAAAGTATAAACTACAAAAAGAATTAAAACCAAAAATTCCTTTTAGCCCACTAAAATAGACCGCCAATTTATTTTCCTAAAATCTAAAAATCACCACCAATTCATTTCCCCCAAATTCTAAAAAATTCATCCTCCTCCAAATCATCCTTCTTCCTTCACAGTTGTTTATCGTAACAAACCCTACAATTCTTAAAGAACCAAACTTTACAATTCTTCTATTTTGATTCCCCATCTGTTTTTATTTATCTCGATTTCACGTTTCCCCAATTTCGATTAAAATTATCATGGCCTAAAATCCACGTTCTCATAGTTTCCTGTCTAACACACCACAAGTAATTAACGAGATCCATTCATTTTCATAATCTTCAATCTCTTTCTCTTAATTAATTTTGGTTTTCGAAATCTCAGTAACGAAGATGTCAATTCGATTATTAAACCCTAACGCGGAAGTATTGAACAAATAGGCTGCACTTCATATGAACATTTATGCTGCAGAAGGCTTACCAGGATGTCCTCAGAAGCAATCTCGTCCCTAAAGGCACTATTAAAAATGTTAGTTTTTACATTTTTGTTCTTCAATTTATTTGTTGCTAATCTGCTATAGATATAGAAGATTTGTTGTTACTTGTGTTTACATATATAGTTATTTATTGACTTGTTGATGGAGCTGGTGATATTAAATTGACCAAGGATGGCAACACTTTGTTAAAAGGGATGGTTAGTCCATTACTCCTATTTTACAAATTGTATAAATTGTATATACGTAATCTTCAACAAGCTGCCTAGGGCTATAGGCTACTGATCAGTTTCCTTATAACTTTCATGTCCCTTTTTATGATAAACTTGGGTTGCTTATTGTCAACTTAAAGCCGGGAAGCGTATGTTAAGATCAACGTTGCATTATGATTTATCAAGTAGGTAGAAGGGGTGGATATAGGAGTCATGTATGTTCTTGATGTGATTCACGTTCTATTAATGCATATGTTCTTTAGTTATGTAACAGAGCTTTGTATTTTACTTATCAATATAAGTCTTGGAAATGGTAAATTGCAGAAAGATGCTTTTGTGTGTATGTGTGTGATTTTGGTGTTAACGGGTATTTGGGTCACCCGCTGTGCTTAGTTAGTCTTCGTGAAGCTAACAACTTAACCTTGTATATTAATATTCAGATCCGCTATATGCTTATTGTGGTCTAATTGTTTATCTATTTTGTATCATAAGTCTCAACGTGATCAAATTTATCTACAATGTCGTCGGAAGGCCACCTGCAACGGCGTCGTACAATGACCTGTGCTACCATCGCACCGTTGGCTGCACAAATATATTTGGCTATATTACTATGTATTATCTCTTTCTCTATATATTGCATTTGCTTATTGGTCAATTGAATATATATTTTGTTTTATTCATGATTGAATGACAATGAATTATGATAATGTGAAGCTAATTTTGGTGTTTTGATCTCACAGGCTATAAAAATTCAGTTTAGTGTCTAAATGCCCCACACCAAATTTTGCCAATGCACTATAAGATTGTCATTCAGTTTAACTTACCTTGTGTCGATATTACTTCATGTTAGGGATGCCAAGCCTTGTGTTATTTTTCTTTCTTTTTGTTCACCATATGGAATTCTGATAGACACAAAATGAAAGGTGAGTTATTCCTTTGGAACTAATTGTCTATCGTTTATTGTTTTCTAGGTGAAAGTTTTGCTACTATTGTACTTGTTCGGATCAAAATTGTTTAGCTTTTGTTAGTTATTAGTTTGTGATTTTGCAGATATGCTCCCGCTTCAATAATTCAATTATTGGATTACTAATCTTCTTATTTGGTTTTCTATGGTATTTTATTTTAACGTTTTTAGAAACTTCATGATTTTCTAAAATATCTAAACATGTAAAGGTTGACAAGTACTTGTCAAAATATTGAGTCTTAGTTTTTGCAGGTGCCATCCAATATAAGCAAATTACAAATCATAAATTACTGAAAGATATACATCCAGTATAAACAAAAGGGATGAGTTTGTTTTTGAGGTAATTTTTATTTTGAAATTGCTTGCTTATAATATTGTAATGTTTGTCCAGAACTCTAGATCAATTCTAGACCCATTGCTGCTCCGAGTTCAAGGGTAATAGTATCACTTTATATCAATAATATTTCTCATACTGTATCTTTAAGTAAAAAATTTCTATAGTACTTGTATGCTTTGACACTTATATGCAAGTTATATGATTGTAGGTGCCCGGTGATGATACAAGATGGCTCAAAAGTAGATGTCCTAGTTTCTTTTTTTTTCCTTGCTACTCTTGATTATTTGTTTTTGATATCGTTAAAAGATAATATTTTGTATGATGTTTTTTTTATAATGATTAAACACTTTTGTCATGGAATGAATTATTTGAATCAGAATTGAATTTCGTTTATGTTATCTATTGAATGAAGTCAGGGATCACAAAAATCTTCGTATTATGATCTTATTCTTTATTATCATACTAATTATAATGGAACATATGGTTTCATACTATTTAACATTTTAGGACGCTTATATTGGTCTTAACACACAATTGCAATGAAGTATGTATTATACTTAAAACACTAAAAAACGTCCTATTTTGTGACTTGTTAGGACACTAATCGTGTTATATTAGACATTTTATGGGACAGCTAAAAATGTTATATAATGTATATTAGGACACCTAATAGAAGTGTCTTATAATGTATATTAGGACACCTAATAGAAGTGTCTTATTATGTATATTAGGACGCCTAATACTTATTACAATGCCTTTATATAAGACGCTTTATTTTTGGTCCTATTAGATAAAAGGTCCTTTAAAGTGATCTTTTAGGACACTAATCGGTGTCCTATAATATCAATTTTGTTGTAGTGACTTATGAGCTCATGGCACTGTGCTGATTTACTGATTTACTTACTTACTTTGCTTGATAGCAATACTGGTACATACTTGTGGTTCATAACAATTATTTACTGTTAAACCTGTAAGATTCACCAACCTTTTTGGTTGACACTTTTTAGCTTTGTATCTCAGGTACATCGACGGAGTAGGATCACCCCTGGACACTAGCTAGAGTCGCATGATTTCTACTTTGCATTTAACGGAGATTCTTAGCATTATCTTTTGTATATTATGATTATGTAATAGAATCTCCTGCCATACGCGTGGACTCTAGGGAACTATATTTTTGTAACCGAAAACACTATGTTTTTAAACATTTTATATATGGAAATGTAACTATTTTACAAACGTTTCATATAGATGTCGTTTGCTTTACTTTTGTGATGTGATATTTGATTAGTAGCGCCTCAAAACTTGCTTCCGCTAAACAGTGAAATTGGGGGTGTTACAGATTGGTATCAGAGCCTAAGGTTATAGCGAACTAGGTTGCATTTAGTGGGCCTAGACTATGACCGTTAGGCTGTATTTCCTCATTAGGTATGATTGGTTCATGGATTACATCATACGATTTTAATTTAACATAGCCTGATCAACTATGTACAATTAAATAAAGATGATGTAAGAACTGAAACAGTTATGTTGAACCGGAATACATTAGTTGACTCTGACCGTGAGAGAAACGGGACTTATATTTGCTTGCGTTAGACACTCTAGGCTATATTATATTATGTGTGATTAATATGTATATAGGCCTCACTACTACTAACGTTTTGTCTCAGAAATGGAAAACACACCACCCAATTCATCGCGTTCTCAATCCGGGTCGCAGAACCCGAGGGTAGCTAGGAGGAACGCCAGGGTGCCTCGAGCTGGCCCGTACCCAACACACTCCACCTTGCCAACCTTAGCCGCTAGGGTGAACCAACACGAACAACGACTTCGCACCATGGATGTCGTGTTGCAGGAAACAAACGAAAACTGGAGACTTACATCACTCGAGCGCATCGAACAAGTCTCTGAGGATCACGAAACCACCATTTGCAATATGGAGGTTCTTCGCAACAAGATAGTGGAGATAAGCGTGGAAACCGCCCTTTTGCAGCAAAGGCTAGAAGAATGTGAGCAACGCTCACGGGAATCAGAGGAGTATGTTCGCAGTTTAGTGCAACGACTGGTCCTGGCAGAAGATAACGCCCGACAAGCCAGCAGACTTGCAAATACTGTGGATCGTCTCATTGAAATGATGGAGCAGATTAATCTACGTCGGGACTATTGTAGTCCTTGTCTTGTAATCTATCCTGTAATCTAGTAACTATCTAGGTGCTACTCTATAATTCGGTCGGATGTAACAATTCCCAACACCTTTTGTAATACATCCGTGGGATGTAACCTTTGAACTCATATTATCTATCAAATATTCTTACTATTCCAACTTATATTAACTGTCATTTTCATGTTGATGTTGTGTATTACCGCTTTTATATATAAACATCTGTGATGAATACAACTTCTTACAAATTCTCATGTATCTTTATTTCTCTTATTGAAGAAACATGCCGCCAAAGACTAGACCATACACCGATGCTCAGCTTACGTCACTCATCACTCAAGCTGTGACTGAAGCCCTGGCTCGAAATTCTACACCGAACTCCGGGAGAAACAGCGATTCCACTGAAACCACTGTCGCCAAACCTTGTTCCTACAAGGACTTTCAGAACTGCAAACCCTTGAGCTTCAAGGGGACCGAAGGAGCCATCGGACTTATCAGATGGTTCGAAAAGATGGAATCCGTTTTCCGCATCAGCAAATGTGCGGAGGACGACAAGGTCAAATTCTCCACCTGCACCCTTGAAGATGGTGCCCTCTCGTGGTGGAATTCCTATACCCAGTCCGTGGGTATTGACACCGCCTATCTACTCCCTTGGGAGGATCTGAAGAAAATGCTCACTGATGAGTATTGCCCGGTCGAACAACTTCATAAGCTGGATGAAGAATTCTGGAACCTAAAGGTTCAAGGAACTGACATTGTTGGATACACCACCAGATTCCAACAACTCACTGTCCTTCGCCCAGCTATTGTAAGTACTGAACCCGAGAAGATCAAGAAATACATCCGCGGCCTCCCGGAACCCGTCCGGGGAAATGTCGCCTCATCAAACCAAAACACCCTTCACGGCGCCATCCGGTTGGCCCATGAACTTTTAGCCATGAACGAGGACCCAGAACCACCCACTCCATCCTCCAACAGCAACAAAAGAAAATGGTCCGACAACCACAACAACCACCAAAACAAGAAACCCGAAACCATTAAAGCCTACGCCTCCGGTTCTGATGACAAGGGAGCGTACAAGGGAACCAAGCCCTATTGCTCTAAGTGCCAACGACACCATCATGGTTCTTGCCCCTGTAGCAAGTGTAAGATATTTGGACACTTGACTAAAGATTGTAGATCAAACCCCACTGGCACCAATACCTCCGCACCAAAGACCTGTTATGAGTGCAACGGTACTGGGCATTTCAGAAAAGATTGCCCGAAGCTGAAGAACAACAACAACAACAACAACAAGAACAACAGCAATGCTCGAGGAAGAGCATTTGTGCTAAAATCTGGGGAAGCCCGTCAAGACCCGAATGTGGTCACGGGTACGTTTCTTCTCAACAACTTGACTACTTCTGTATTATTTGATACTGGTGCTGATAAGAGCTTTATTTCTGAAGAGTTTTATCCACTACTTGACACTGCACCTATTGCCTTAGATTCTAAGTACACAGTAGAATTGGCAAACGGAAAACTTATTGAGACCGACAGTGTGATATCTAATTGCACTTTAAACTTAGCTAATGAGCTCTTTTCCATTGACTTGATACCCGTCGAAATCGGCAGCTTTGACATCATAGTCGGTATGGATTGGTTATCCAAGCACCGAGCCGAAATCGTTTGTTTTGAGAAAATTGTACGCATTCCTCTCGTCACCGGTGGAACTTTGAGCATACAAGGGGAGACCGGTGGGATGAGAATAAACATCATTTCGTGCATGAAAACCCGAAAATACTTGAGAAAAGGGTACCAGGCAATCCTCGCACATGTTATGGGGAAAAAGTCGGAGGAGAAACGACTTGAGGATGTGCCTATTGTTCGAGATTTCCCCGAAGTCTTTCCTGAAGACTTACCTGGCCTTCCGCCACCCAGACAAGTTGAATTTTCTATTGATCTTGTGCCCAGTGCAGTACTCGTGGCACGAGCACCTTACCGACTTACCCCATCCGAACTTCAGGAGTTGTCTACTCAGTTACAGGAACTCCTGGACAAAGGATTTATTCGACCAAGTTCCTCGCCTTGGGGAGCTCCGGTCCTGTTCGTGAAAAAGAAGGACGGTTCTTTCCGTATGTGCATCGACTATCGTGAACTCAACAAGTTAACTGTCAAGAACCGTTACCCACTTCCTCGTATTGATGACATGTTTGACCAACTTCACGGGTCGAGTTGTTATTCCAAGATCGATCTACGGTCAGGTTATCACCAACTCCGAGTTCGGGACGAAGATATTCCTAAAACGGCCTTCCGAACTCGTTATGGGCATTACGAATTCCAGGTGATGCCATTCGGCTTAACAAACGCACCGGCGGTATTCATGGACCTTATGAATCGGGTGTGCAAACCATACCTTGACAAGTTCGTTATCGTTTTCATCGATGATATTCTGATTTACTCGCGCAATGAACAAGAACACGCGCAACACCTGAAAACCATCCTAGAGCTGCTCAAAAACGAAGAGTTATACTCCAAATTCTCTAAGTGTGAGTTCTGGATGCAAACCGTTCAATTCCTTGGACACGTCATTGACAATCAAGGGATACATGTCGATCCTTCAAAAATCGAGGCTATCAAGTGCTGGCAAGCACCCACTACACCCATAGAAGTACGTCAATTCTTAGGGCTCGCCGGATACTACAGGCGATTCATTGAAAATTTTTCAAAAATAGCCCTACCCCTCACTGCACTGACTCAAAAAAAAAAAAAAGTTCGATTGGACTGACAAACAGGAGTCAGCTTTTCAGCTACTAAAACAGAAACTCTGCAGTGCACCTATCTTATCTTTACCCGAAGGCAACGATGACTTCGTGGTATACTGTGATGCTTCACACCAAGGTCTTGGTTGCGTGTTGATGCAACGAGACAAAGTCATCGCTTACGCCTCTCGACAACTCAAGGTCCACGAAAAGAATTACACAACTCATGACCTACAGTTGGGGGCTGTTGTATTCGCTCTAAAAATCTGGAGACACTACTTATACGGTACCAAGTGTACAATCTTTACTGACCACAAAAGTCTCCAACATATCTTCGATCAAAAAGATCTCAACATGAGGCAACGTCGATGGGTCGAGTTGCTTACCGATTACGATTGCGAGATCCGCTACCATCCGGGCAAGGCAAACGTCGTTGCCGATGCCTTAAGCCGAAAAGAACGAGTGAAACCACTTCGAGTTCGAGCTCTCAGTATGACCATTCACAACGACCTCATCAATCAAACTCTCACCGCTCAACTCGAAGCACTCAAACCAGAAAACTTGATAAACGAGGCCTTGCGGGGCATAGACAAACAACTTGAAACCAAACCAAACGGGGCCAAATACTTCTCTAACAGAATCGGGTTACCAAGCTTTGGGAACCTGCGAGACTTGGTGATGGATGAAGCTCACAAGTCTAAATACTCTATACACCCCGGTGCCGACAAAATGTACCATGGCATCAAGGAGTTGTACCGGTGGCCCAACATGAAAGCCGACATTGCTACCTATGTTAGCAATGTCTTACTTGTTCCAAGGTTAAAGCTGAACACCAGAAACCTTTCGGTTTGCTACAACAACCGGAAATACCATAGTGGAAATGGGAGCAAATCACCATGGACTTCATTACTAAACTCCCGAAAACACCTAGCGGTTGCGATACCATTTGGGTGATCGTCGACCGGCTCACTAAATCTGCTCACTTCCTGCCTATCAAAGAAACTGACAAGATGGAACGTTTGACGCGGATCTACTTGAAAGAGGTTGTGTCAAGACACGGCGTGCCCATCTCAATCATCTCTGATAGAGATGCTCGATTTACTTCTCGCTTCTGGCAATCACTACAAAAATCTCTCGGTACTCGTTTAGATATGAGTACTGCATACCACCGACAAACTGACGGCCAGAGCGAACAAACTATACAGACACTGGAGGATACGCTACGAGCCTGCGTAGTTGACTTCGGTAAAAACTGAGAAAACCACTTACCCTTGTGCGAATTCTCGTGCAACAACAGCTACCACACCAGCATTAAGGCTGCACCCTTCGAGGCACTTTACGGTCGAAAGTGCCGGTCACCGATATGTTGGACAGAGGTGGGGGATACACAATGTAACACCCCCAAATTCGTTGATTTAGATTAGAGGAAGCATTTAGTTTGAGTACTGGGGGTGCCACAATAACAAGGCATGCATACGTATCAGAGCTTATGATTACAACAGAACAAAATATATTAAGATGCCAAAAGTATTAATTACAAAGTTTACGATTCATCGAATCGTACAAGTTAAAAGTAATAAGTTTACAAAAGTAGATTTCCGAAATATGACTAAAACATTTCAGTTATACTAAAGAAATCCATGTGTTTCCAAAAGTTGGCATCCTAAACTTCACGGGTCGCCTAATTCTCCATGTGTGTTGGCGATTCTTATATGCGCAGCTAATTCCCTGAAAAACATAGTAAAAGTCAACAACGAGGTTGAGTGAATTCATAGGTTTTATGTTTGCAAGTACAGTTGATAACCCACTTGTTGTTTATACAGTATCGTTGGGATGTCACCCAAATGTGTAATTCGTAAAACCAAATACGTTTCCAAATAGTTGTTTGTAGGAAAGTTCGTATCCTAGTAGTTGTAGGAATTCAGTATCCTATTTTCAAGTATGTTCTGTAGGAATATACGTATTCTAATCATGGATATGTTTCGTTGGGATGCTGCCCAAAAGTATAGTTCAAGTTATAGTAGGAATGTATGTATCCTAATCGTTTAGTGGGACCATGTCAGTAGGAACCCGGTGCCCATGTCAGAAGGGACTTTCCATCAGTTTAATAACAATAGTAGACCCATGTTCGCAGGATCTAGTGCCCATGTCAGAAGGGACTTTTCAACAGTCGATGCCCATGTAAGTAGGGACTTTTCAATAATTTGTGCCCATGTCAGAAGGGACTTTTCAGCAGTTCGTTGCCCATGTTAGTAGGGACTTCTCAGTAGTGTTGCCCATGTCAGTAGGGACTTTTCGATCGTGCAATACCAATAGTAGATCCGTGTTAGAGGGATCTAGTGCCCATGTCAGTAGGGACTTTTAGTTACCCAGTCCGTTATAAAAAGTGTTGCTGGTTATCCTCCAGCGTTCTCAAAACATGTTCATGTGTTTACAGCGTTGGTAGTATGAAAGTATTATGTAACACCCCCATAAGACCCGTACCTGGACCACGTGCGGGCAGTGTTACATATTATGTTGTAATCGTCAGTTTATTTATCAGTTTACCAATTCAATGTACTCCACTTGTTTGAGTAAAATAGTATACAACCATGTTTGTATAAAAGTGTTTGACTATGTTTTCCACCCCTGTTCAAAGCAGTTAAAACAGTAAAAGTAGGTACTGTGAACTCACCTGTCGAGTTAAGTAGTTGTGCGAGTGCTAGCAAACCTAAGCCCAAGTACCGTCCTGAATCTCCTAACGTCCTAAACGTATGAGATTTTATAAGTATGTGGATGTCTAAGCTAATCATCCATGCTAGCGTTTGTACAACCAAGTCACGTCCAAATCGATCGTTTAAGTGTTTACGTTTGTATTTCGTTGTGGTGAAAATGTATACAACTCGTTGGTGAGAGTTTGAAATCATAATTTCAATAAAATAGCGTGTTTGTAATGTTTATAAAGTTCACATATGGCATTGCATGTAAGTATTCGTTATCGGTTAAGTTCGACACTTAGTGTAAAAATAGTTTGTAAAGTTTCTGTTTTATGCGACACAGTGTGCGACACAAATGTGATTATGCGACACAAGGGTTGTGTCGCATAAGAGTGCGACACAAGAGCTTAGCGACACAATGGTTGTGTCGCATAAGCGATCGGTGCTAAATCAATAGCGACATAAGGGTTGTGTCGTATAAAGTTTACGACACAAGGGTGCGACACAACGTACGACATAAACTACGACACAGATGGTTTTATGCGACACAACATGCGACACAATCGTTGTGTCGCAAAGATGAACACCCAGACAGAAACAGCGACTGCCGCGATTTTTCCGGCCAAAAACCCAATCCAAACGTATTTTAAGCTATAAAAATCGTGTTTTATTTGTTGTTTAGGTTATAACTAAGTATATTAAACACTAAATGTTAACTAAACTTCAAAATCTAAGAATTTACGGGATTTGTCGGAAACTTACGAGTGTCAGATTCGAAATCCGGGAAGGTAGAAATGTAGATCGTGTTGCCGTGGTCATTTTATTCCAAAGGAGGGTGATGATCCAACGCGTTTTTGGTGTAGTTTTTGTAGGATTTGTGATGTGACGTAAAAAGTCATGTTTTTAGAAGCTTTATTCATCACATTTTGAACCTTTCTTTAGTGAAAACATTCCAAAACATTGACTATTTACTAAAATACACTAAAGTGGTTCAAAAGTAGACGTTGTGATAAAATCACTGAAAACACTCTAAAAATGCACAAAACACAGCATTTTAATACAGGCAGATTCCTCCGACCTCATTTTCCTGTCAAGGCACACCTCCTAACTTCTACCATCTGTTGTACAGGTAAAATCGAGACGGAAAAATCTGGAATCAAGTGAAACGGCCAAAGGACGGAGAAACCACTACGCTTTCAGAGCCATTAAAAGTCATTCCGGCTACGCCTAAGCTCTACACATCCAATTTCTGTGAGATTAGCATCATTAGAAGCGTAATGGAATTACGAAACCACAGGCGAAAGAATCAAGTCAAACGGACGCATAACGAAGGAGATACAGACGTTTTAAGCAACGAACGAAATCAGACGGAGATCGTATACGGCCTCAGGCACCGTATACGGCCCATATAAGACCGTATACGGCCTATACTACACCGTATACGGCCCCTGCATGGCCGTATATGGCCCCCTACCCCATATCGTGCTCCGTTTGCTTGTACGTGCTGCTTCGTGAGTTGTACGTGCGATTTGGTGGTTTGCCTATAAATAGTGGACATCCCCAACACCTCATTCATACCACTTTTCTCATTTCATTTCTTCCTTACATTTTCTCTCTCACACACATCACTCTCTCTAGTTTCTCTCTCTAGAGGATTTTCTCTCTCTAGAATTGAGCTAGTTAGAGAGATAGTTAAGTAGAGGTAGCTTTTAGCTTTTGTACGGAGGCACTCCAAGACATTGTATTTGCGAAGATCTGTCTGTAACAAATTCGTATCAGGTTCTATTTATATATCTTTTACTTTCCAGTTTTAAACATGTGTTGCTTTGTTTATGCTTGTTTAGGATTGTATGCTAGATATATAATGTTAGGCTAGACATTTCTTTGTGTTTACTATGATGTAGTTATGTTAGAATAGTCAAAATGTTTATGCCATGCTGTTACTCTGCCCGTGTTACTCTAAACTGTGTATGAACTCGTAAACTGAATCTCGAATGTTTATCTATCCAACCTATGATGTGGTTAGAAGCTTCCTGCTAGAACTTGGCCAATTACTAGTGGTACGTTCTCTACCTATTCTATACTTGATGATCAATGAACTTGGTATGGCTGTGTTCTCTAGGTTGAAACAAATCATAAGAGACACGGAGCGTAGGATTAGAGATAGGTTAGATTCATGTTTATTTGTTATATATCTTTGAGAGAACTTTCGGGATATCTATGATCTAATTATTGGTTATCTGCTATGCTAGGATTACGATGTTCTGTTATGTGTTACCCTATCGCATGTTCTTGTTTGATTGTTGCCTTAGGAATGATGCATGCTAGAGTTATCCCCTTGGTTCATATCAGTAACTGTATAATTAGGTTTTCAAACACAGAATATTGGTTTACACAGTAGATTAATATGCATGGAATAGTTGTGATGATTTATATCTGTAATGCTGAACAATTTAACTGATCGTTAGCCCGATTATCTCAACTTGGTCCGCGGGATTACCCCCGTTCGTGTTCTTGTTCAATCAACAATTCACGCTACGATACAGACGTCTCTGATGACTGTGACTGGGGACCAGGATTAGAGGATAGTCGTCGGTTAAATTGGTCTGTACATTTGGGAGAACTTCCGGTGTATTTGACTTCTATAAATGCTATCCACGTGACATGTTATTTATCTGATTGCGGACAACTCTACGTTAGATATTTAATAGGATCGTAGTTGTAGCTCATTAGGATATAGGAAATCTGCGGGAGTAATGTGGAACCCTAATTAATGTAACGGAAAAACCGTAAAACGCCCTATTACTCGGTATAGTGCTGGAAACACCCATTGGTGGAGTACAAACGTATGGAAGCCGCGGAACGGTCGTAGGTACAATACTTTGCATTAATTATGTTTCTATCCTCTCCGGATTAGTCATCACATCTAGTAGCCTTACCCTTGACTATTCATCAAATAACATTTAACAAAATCATAGTAAACACTCGCTTATCCTCTGTTGACCGAGTCTCCGTACAAACCTCTTTAGTTCTGTTTTCTTTATTTAATTAATATTTAGTTATAAAAACCAAACCTATCCAAAAGCTTTTAAAAAAAAACCAAGCTGAATCTCCAAAGATAATAAAACTTCCTAGACTCCCATGCCCGTTGTAGTTTGAAGAACGACACCTGAGTCATACTTACCACTTGCTGCCTTTTTAGGACTGTCAGTAGTATACAGCTTAGGATTCCCCTGCTCTACAAATTTAAAACTCACTGTTCGCCGCTTCTATTGCTGTTGGATCAACGACCGGAATCTAATCCGTCCGACCAATAGAGGCACGACAAGTTTTTGGCACCGCTGCCGGGGACTACAACGACCGATTTTAGGGATTTTGTTATCTTAGTTATTTAGCGATCCTTACGGAAGATCAATATCATCCGGAAGTTACAGTTTTTATCCCTAGGCTAGTTAGTTTTTAATTTCCCGTCATTAGTTAAACCTATCCTTTCCAAAACCCTATTTTCTTCTTAAAACAAGTTATGGCGAATCGTATCACTCTCGCCTCATCAACCCAACCACTGCTAGAGGGACGAGGAGGACCGATCGTATCACCAACCGATGAAACCATTGAAATCAAGACACACTTCATTAAATTACTAAAATCTCAGTGTCAGTTTCATGGTCTTTCGGTTGAAAATCCAAACGCCCATCTTAACAAGTTCATCAACCTTTCCGACTCTTTCGAACAAACCGGATCCAGTGTCAAAGTCACCCGACTTCACCTGTTTCCTTATTCTTTAGCTTTCCGAGCTCAGACATGGTTTTATGAACTCGAACCCAATTCGATTCATACATGGGAGGAGATGGCTACTAACTTCTTGGCTAAGTTTTTCCCTCCGTCCCTACAAACCAAGCTCAAAAATGAAATCATTAACTTTCGTCAAGGAACTGAATCATTAAGCTCAGCTTGGGAATGCTTTAAGAATCTGCTTGGAAGATGTCTAAATCATCAGTTAGCTGAAACGAATCTGGTCTGCACATTCTACAACAGTCTGAATCCTCATCACCAACATACCCTCGATGCTGCTTCATCCGAAAATTTCATGCTACATACTTCAGAAGAAACCTGGAAGTTGATTGAGACAATAACGATGCACCAACATGACTTGGAGTTTGATGAATCAACCTCGGAAGACAAAGACACTTCTACTCAAGCATTCGATACTTTAAAAGCTCAACTCGAATCCATCTCTAAAGTTGTTAAAGATATGCAAGACTCTTCTAAATCTAAGAAGCAACCTCAACGGCTCTTCTCACACTCGAAGCCCAAGGAAGATGTTCTCGCCACATCAGGAGCCACTGATCAAATCATTCATTCAAAATCTTTCACTCAGCGGTTATCTAAACAACCTATCTCTCATTTGTTAGTTCCCTCTACACCCTCTACTTCCTCTCAATTGTCTTCTCGTCTAAACAATACGATTTTCAATAACTTCATGGTTGAGCAAAATAATAAAAACAAACAAATTGTTGATTTTCAAAACCAAATTGATTATTTGCTCAGAATTTCAAACGATTTAATTAGAAACATGGAGGATAATGTTAAAAGATTGTTTTTAAAAGTTAAGGAGAAGCAAAGAGAAGAAGCAATTAGCAAAGATATTCATCATTCATCTTATGATTATGATGATATCCTTGTTGTCACTAGAGGCGGAAAAGAGACTAAGAATGAGAAATCAAAAGATATTCCTTCAGACGAGCCTTCTAGTTCTTCTCTACCCACTGATTCAGTACCTGTTGACACTCCTGTCACCTCTCCTGAACCAGAATCTTCCAAAGCCCCAGAAGTAGTTAAACCAACACGTATACCTTTCCCTGGTAGGCTTAAGAAAGAAAAACAAGAAGCCCAGTTTGGAAAATATCTAGAGATGTTCAAAAGCCTACACTTAAACGTTCGATTATTAGATGCTTTAGTTGAAATGCCTAGTTGTGCCAAATTCTTTAAAGAACTTATATCCAACAAAGAAAAACTCAGACAAATAGTTAACTTGCCCTTAGACGCAGAATGCTCTTTAATTATGCAACAAGGACTGCCCCCAAAGCTAGGAGACACTGGCCGTTTCACTATTCCTTGTTACCTTCAGGATGTTCAAATAAGTAACGCCTTAGCTGACTTAGGAGCTAGTGTAAACCTTATGCCATACTCGCTTTATAGGAAACTAGGATTAAGCGAACTTTTACCAACCCGTATGACCATCCAATTAGTTGATAGATCAGTTAAACTCCCTCGAGGAATTGCTGAAGATATTATGGTACGTGTTGATAAATTTGTCTTTCCTGTTGATTTTGTTGTTATGGATATTGAGGAAGACACTCAGGTACCACTCATCCTTGGTAGACCTTTCCTAAATACTGCCAAGGCCGTCATTGACGTAAATGGAAAGTCTTTAAAACTTAGAGTGGGAACTAAGGAAGTCACCTTCAATGTCGATAAACTAATGAAACTTCCTATGGGAGAAGACCTTGGTCTTGTAGATTCTATGCAGGAAATAATTGAAGAACACTTGGAAGAAATCCTCGCAGTAAGCAGCATTAATCCCCTTCCAAACACTGTCATCACAACAAGGAAAATCTGTGAAGAAGGTGCGGGTCTATGCTCAGCTATCTCGGATCCATCCATTGCATCAAAGGAAGTACTATTACCTTTAAAGAATTCCAACTTACAGCCCAACAGATTTATCACTGCTGTACCACTTGGACAAGGCACTCCGGTCACTATTTTGAGAAGAAGCCCTACTTCTGAAGTTCCTGATTCATCTCTCTCAAAAGAAGAAATTCTGAAGACTCTCAAGGAAATGGAGTCAATGCTTAAACCATCCGATCCGCAACTTTCTAAAAGTTGTGAAAACTTGAAACCAGAGATTACTTTTACCACATCTTCTTCAGCTCAGTTTCAGAGATTTGCATTCACAAAGGACAACAAAGAAATAATCACTGAAGATAATGCACTCTCTCAATCCTCCCAAGTAAAATATGAGCTGAGAAAAGACGAGCTTTACAACAATACAGAATGGGTTGAAATAGCATCAGCCGACATTCCAGAGGCACCTGCAGTTGAGTCAGATTATCAGACAACATACGATGAGCTTAAGAGAGACGAGATTGCCAGGATGAAGCCTTCCACTGAAGAACCACCCGAATTGGAGCTAAAGGAACTCCCCTCACACCTTGAATATGATTTTCTCGAAGGAACTTCGCACTTACCAGTTATCATATCCAAAGATCTGAAGCCTGAAGAGAAAGCACTACTCATTAAGGTTCTAAAGTCACATAAGAAAGCGATTGCGTGGAAAATCTCTGACATACAAGGGATCAGCCCAAATTACTGCACTCACAAGATCTTAATGGAAAATGACTTCAGGCCTTCCATTCAAAGGCAAAGGAGAGAGTTAACCCAAAGATTCAAGACGTGGTGAAAAAGGAGGTTATCAAACTCTTGGATGCTGGTCTAATTTACCCTATTTCGGATTCCCCATGGGTCAGTCCAGTTGAAGTCGTCCCAAAGAAAGGAGGCATGACGGTCATCGCTAACGAAGACAACGAGTTGATTCCAACATGAACCGTCACCGGTTGGAGGGTATGTATCGACTATCGGAAACTAAATGAAGCTACACGCAAAGATCACTTCCCTCTACCGTTCATTGATCAGATGCTTGAAATATTGTCAGGAAACGAATTCTATTGCTTCCTCGACGGTTTCTCTGGCTATTTTCAGATACCTCTCGATCCAAAGGACCAAGAAAAGACAACGTTCACCTGTCCATACGGAACCTTTGCCTACCGACGTATGCCATTTGGCTTATGTAATGCACCGGCGATATTTCAAAGATGCATGGTAGCAATCTTCCATGACATGATTGAACAATGCATGGAAGTGTTCATGGATGATTTTTCGGTTTTCGGAGATTCGTTCACCACTTGTCTTTCTAACTTGAACAAGATGCTCACCCAATGTGAAGAATCGAACCTAGTTCTGAATTGGGAAAAATGCCATTTCATGGTAAAAGAAGGCATAGTTTTAGGACACCGTATATCCAAAGCTGGAATTGAAGTTGACAAAGCAAAAGTCGAGACCATCTCAAAACTTCCACCACCCACCTCTGTTAAAGCCATCCGCAGTTTTCTAGGACACGCCGGGTTCTACCGTCGCTTTATCAAAGATTTCTCTAAGATATCCCGACCTATGACTCATCTCCTCGAAAAAGATACTCCGTTTGTCTTTACAGACGAATGTCTCAAGGCCTTCGATCATCTGAAAGATCTGCTTGTCCATGCACCGATCATGGTTGCTCCAGACTGGAGTCTCCCATTTGAAATCATGTGCGACGCCAGTGATTTCGCAGTCGGAGCAGTTCTGGGATAGCGGAAGGAGAAACAGTTTCAACCAATATACTACACCAGCAAAACGCTCACTGACGCCCAAGAAAATTATACAACTACAGAAAAAGAGCTGCTAGCGGTAGTATTTGCTTTTGATAAATTTCGTTCTTATCTAATCTTGTCCAAAACTATTGTCTATACAGATCACTCAGCTCTGAAATATCTTTTTAAGAAGCAAGATGCTAAACCTCGCCTTCTACGATGGATTTTACTCCTTCAAAAATTCGACATCGAGATCAAAGACAAAAAAGGAGCAGAAAACGTCGCGGCGGACCATCTCAGCCGATTAGAGAATCCTTCAATGGATAAGTTGCATGAAAAAGACATTCAAGACCAGTTTCCAGAAGAACAACTCATGCATATTGGTAGATACCATCAAGGGTCACGATCTACCAATGAT
The DNA here is from genome assembly GCA_949592205.1 of Helichrysum umbraculigerum. Lineage (NCBI taxonomy): Eukaryota > Viridiplantae > Streptophyta > Magnoliopsida > Asterales > Asteraceae > Helichrysum > Helichrysum umbraculigerum. The sequence continues at coordinate 120,005,729 of CATIUR010000005.1, read as the reverse complement.
CCCTGGTATGCTGACTATGCCAATTATTTGGTGGGAAAAATTGTACCTAAAGGGATGCCAACCTCTCGAAGACAAAAATTCTTCCGCGATATAAAATATTACTATTGGGACAACCCTTTCCTCTTTAAGGTTTGCCCTGATCAGATCATTAGAAGATGCGTTGATGGGAAAGAGGCAGAACACATCTTACACCAAAGCCACCATGGACCTACTGGAGGACATCACGGTACCAACATGACCGCAAGAAAAGTGTACGATGCCGGCTTTTTCTGGCCAACCATATTTCGAGATGCATACGATCTAGTGAGACGCTGCGATATCTGCCAAAGACAAGGCAATATAACAGCCCGGAATGAAATGCCACTCACAAACATCCAGGCCGTGGAAATCTTCGATATCTGGGGATTAGATTTCATGGGACCATTCCCTAAATCTAACGGTAAAGAATACATCTTGGTTGCAGTCGACTACGTCTCCAGGTGGGCTGAAGCCCAAGCTCTCCCAACAAATGACGCCAAAGTGGTAACCAAATTTCTCAAAAAGCTATTTAGTCGATTTGGAACTCCAAAAGCAATAATTAGTGATCGTGGTACACACTTTTGCAACGTTCAATTCATGAAAGTTCTGCAACAGTATGGTGTCACTCACAAAACATCAACAGCTTATCACCCCCAGACAAATGGGCAAGCTGAGGCAACAAATCGAGCTTTGAAAAGAATCTTGGAAAGAACTGTTGGTAATCATGGGTACAAATGGGCTGAAAAATTAGATGATGCATTGTGGGCATTCAGAACCGCCTATAAAACACCATTAGGAACCACACCATATCGTCTAGTTTATGGCAAGGCATGTCACTTACCAATAGAGCTGGAATATAAAGCATACTGGGCTTTGAAGAACTGCAACTTAGATATTTCTACAACTGGAGCAAATAGACGAATGCAGTTGAATGAGTTAGCCGAACTAAGGGATCAGGCATATGACAGTTCGTTAAACTTCAAAGAACGAACTAAGAAAATTCATGATGCTAAGCTGAGGCCCTCACGATTCAAAACAAGAGATAAAGTGCTGCTTTTCAATTCGCAATTCAAGAAATTCTCTAGCAAGTTTAAGATCAGGTGGAGCGGACCATTCACAGTATCAAAGGTATTTCCTTACGGTGCGGTCGAACTCGAGGCACCAGAAGGTAATTTTAAGGTTAATGGGCATCGCTTAAAGCATTACTTCGAAGACTTTCCCATCAGGGAAGATGTCTTTATCTTTGAACCACCGTGAGTCGACAGAAAGGTACAAAGAGTCAAGCTAGAGACTCGTAAAACAAGCTCTCTTGGGAGGCACCCCAAGCCTATCTTTATTTCTGTTATTTTATTTCTTAGTTTATTTTTATTAAGTATGGTTATCTCTGAACTAATAAAATTGCAGGCTTGCCACTTATCTGACTTCGAATTGCAAAATCTGAGATAAGTATTGTTCATTAACTATCACTGTTAGCATTACCTGTTTATTTTATCTTGTTTCAGGATGGACGCTGTTGACACTGATCATGTAGCTGCGAGACCACGCAGACGACACAGACCCCGTAGACGCAGAGTACAGAGAGCGGCTATGCTGACTATCACTGAGGAGGACCTGACTAATGTCCCAATCACTCACGAGGAGTTGCCCGATGAGGGGCCCTCATCACCTTTGCCAGCCCCCGTACCCACTTTCGAGTACAGTATCACTACGGCTGACCCAGCTGCTTCGTGGGCCCTCTTTCGGACACTCTCCATCCAGCATGACATCATGTCCTCTATCTGTGAGCAGCTTGAGATTCCGAGACCTGATGCCATTCCCTATAGGCTGGGCCCAGATCCAGGACCATCGAGCCTTCCATGGTTCTTCTGTCCTCCTGCTGATCCACCTGTTCTCTCTACTGCTGGACCTTCCACTAGCCCCACTACTGCAGCTACTGATCTTGATCCAGCATTGCCCACAGGATCCGCATCACCAGATCACAGCCTCACAGAGCAGCTTCTGGCTAGTTTTGATGCTCACACTTCTGTCACTTCCTCTGACGAGATCATGAGTCAGGCTATGGCTGCTATTGATTTCTCCATTCCATCGCCGACTTCTGTTTTCGACAGGGATGTTGAGGCAGAGTTTGATCCTGACACGGACGACCTACTTGATGATTACTAGATTTTATCTTTATTATTTACTTTCTGTATTATGACTCTGTACTTACGCTTTAGACCTGCTACCTAGATGAGATACTGTGATATGTGTGTCGTGGTTTATTGCAGAATTCAGCTTTGTGTAGAATGGATGATCTTAAACGAGCCTGGTCCTTAAAATCCAGCAATTCACTAGCACCACTCCTGCACAAACCTGGTCTATTCCAGTAAACACAAATGGGGAGTCTCTATGTTCCTTTCTCCCCGTTTCAATTATGTTTATTATGCCTATGTTAGTACATTTAATTTTTGTACCTCATCCTAAACTTATCACTAAGTGTGGGATTCCAGCCCAAATTAAACACTTGAGAAACATCTACTTACATGTTCAAACTCTAAGTGTGGGATTTTACTAAGTAAAATCTCTACTCAAGAGAACATTAGGGACAATGTTCCTCTAAGTGTGGGATGGTAGGTATAGAATACCTTAATAGGTGATTTTTATGTCCAATAGTAATCTTTCTCTCAAAAATTTTCAAAAATAAGGTCAAATTTTTTCAAAATTAATGAGTCTAACTAAGTTTTTGAGTCTCAGATACTACTAAGAAAAACCATTTTCAAAATATAAGTATGATATTTCTAAAAGCCTAAAGGAAATAAGGTAGAAATTGCTTAAACAAGAAGTAATAATTAAAGGAGCATGACTAGACACATACAACCCTTTGCAGTGAGGTATCTTGAGCCCAAAAGCATTCATCTTTAATGCTTCACTTTCAATTCTTGTGTGTATGCCGATGTCTGTATCTCTGAATTAGAACTTGCTCTTGACATACGCTTCTAGACCATATTGGTGTGTACCGTACGCGGTATAGGTGCAATTAAATGACCTTGACATTCCTTAGGACTTAACCCATTTCTTACATATCTTTTCAAGCCCAAAACCCTTTCCGATGCTCATTTTTAGTATCGAAGATCCGCCTAGTATACCCTGTTGAGCCTAAACCCTTCGTTTCTTCAAAACCCTAATTTTCACCCACTTCCCAAAAATTACCTCCAAACTTATCTTGGAATTTCTGAGGTTATGAAGAACAACCTTTTAGAATATCTGTTTCAAATATCCTACTCATTCGCATTCTCCAAAATCAAGCTTCTCAACAAATGGTGGGAGAAAATTAGCACACAAGAGAACTGGAAGGACTATGGTGAGGGAAAAATTAGCACCTGGAAAAGAATCAAAATGATCAAGATAGAGAAAAAGATTTCTAAACGATTCAAAATATAAATTCCTTGGAAATTATCTAAAAGAAATTCTGAAGAAAAGAAAAGAAAAAAGAAAAGAAGAAAAAGAAAAGAAAAGAAAAGAAAATAGCTCCGGAAATAAAGCTGAAAGTTTCAAAGCATAGCTCTTCATGAAAAATCAGGAAAAAGCTGAAACAGCTACCAACTCTCCGCTCCCCTCCGTTCTAAATAAAGTTGTTCATAATCTCAGTGATTTTAGGATAAGCTAAACACTCACAAACCACTATCCATACCCTTCACCCTCACCAAACATTACAACCCTCTGAATGTCTTGAGATAATTAGCACCGTCCTCACCTAAGTGGTGGAGATCCGATTCTCGATCAAGCCTATGACGATAAGTGCAGCATGACTGGCTACTTTGAGCGATTTCGTTTGAGCTAGATTGATAGGAAACCCGATACACTTTGAGTGAATTGAGTGACCACCTATAGTGAGATCGCCTAGTCATGTGTACTCCAAGATCATGAGATTTGGATGTACCCCTAAGAGAATCTCTTCTTGTTTATGGAAGGATCATCTTATCCTCCTCCACACTTTTAGAAGTAACTGACTTATATGAGGAAATGCTAATCTCGGAACATATTCTCTGACTCGCCCCTAAAAACATGACCTAAAAATATTTTTCAGAGAGTTGTTGCTTGAGGACAAGCAACGTCTAAGTGTGGGATAACTTGATGTGACGTAAAAAGTCATGTTTTTAGAAGCGTTATTCCTCACATTTTGAACCTTTCTTTAGTGAAAACATTCCAAAACATTGACTATTTACTAAAATACACTAAAGTGGTTCAAAAGTAGACGTTGTGATAAAAATCACTGAAAATACTCTAAAAATGCACAAAACACAGCATTTTAATACAGGCAGATTCCTCCGACCTCATTTTCCTGTCAAGGCACACCTCCTAACTTCTACCATCTGTTGTACAGGTAAAATCGAGATGGAAAAATCTGGAATCAAGTGAAACGGCCAAAGGACGGAGAAACCACTACGCTTTCAGAGCCATTAAAAGTCATTCCGGCTACGCCTAAGCTCTACACATCCAATTTCTGTGAGATTGGCATCATTAGAAGCGTAACGGAATTACGAAACCACAGGCGAAAGAATCAAGTCAAACGGACGCATAACGAAGGAGATACGGACGTTTTAAGCAACGAACGAAATCAGATGGAGACCGTATACGGCCTCAGGCACCGTATACGGCCCCTGCAAGGCCGTATACGGCCCCCCTACCCCATATCGTGCTCCGTTTGCTTGTACGTGCTGCTTCGTGAGTTGTACGTGCGATTTGGTGGTTTGCCTATAAATAGTGGACATCCCCAACACCTCATTCATACCACTTTTCTCATTTCATTTCTTCCTTACACTTTCTCTCTCACACACATCACTCTCTCTAGTTTCTCTCTCTAGAGGATTTTCTCTCTCTAGAATTGAACTAGTTAGAGAGATAGTTAGGTAGAGGTAGCTTTTAGCTTTTGTACGGAGGCACTCCAAGACATTGTATTTGCGAAGATCTGTCTGTAATAAATTCGTATCAGGTTCTATTTATATATCTCTTACTTTCCAGTTTTAAACATGTGTTGCTTTGTTTATGCTTGTTTAGGATTGTATGCTAGATATATAATGTTAGGCTAGACATTTCTTTGTGTTTACTATGATGTAGTTATGTTAGAATAGTCAAAATGTTTATGCCATGCTGTTACTCTGCCCGTGTTACTCTAAACTGTGTATGAACTCGTAAACTGAATCTCGAATGTTTATCTATCCAACCTATGCTGTGGTTAGAAGCTTCCTGCTAGAACTTGGCCAATTACTAGTGGTACGTTCTCTACCTATTCTATACTTGATGATCAATGAACTTGGTATGGCTGTGTTCTCTAGGTTGAAACAAATCATAAGAGACACGGAGCGTAGGATTAGAGATATATTAGATTCATGTTTATTTGTTATATATCTTTGAGAGAACTTTCGGGATATCTATGATCTAATTATTGGTTATCTGCTATGCTAGGATTACGGTGTTCTGTTATGTGTTACCCTATCGCATGTTCTTGTTTGATTGTTGCCTTAGGAATGATGCATGCTAGAGTTATCCCCTTGGTTCATATCAGTAACTGTATAATTAGGTTTTCAAACACAGAATATTGGTTTACACAGTAGATTAACATGCATGGAATAGTTGTGATGATTTATATCTGTAATGCTGAACAATTTAACTGATCGTTAGCCCGATTATCTCAACTTGGTCCGCGGGATTACCCCCGTTCGTGTTCTTGTTCAATCAACAATTCACGCTACGATACAGACGTCTCTGATGACTGTGACTAGGGACCAGGATTCGAGGATAGTCGTCGGTTAATTGGTCTTTACATTTGGGAGAACTTCCGTTGTATTTGACTTCTATAACTGCTATCCACGCGACATGTTATTTATCTGATTGCGGACAACTCTACGTTAGATATTTAATAGGATCGTAGTTGTAGCTCATTAGGATATAGGAAATCTGCGGGAGTAATGTGGAACCCTAATTAATGTAACGGAAAAACCGTAAAACGCCCTATTACTCGGTATAGTGCTGGAAACATCCATTGGTGGAGTACAAACGTATGGAAGCCACGGAACGGTCTTAGGTACAATACTTTGCATTAATTATGTTTCTATCCTCTCCGGATTAGTCATCACATCTAGTAGCCTTACCCTTGACTATTCATCAAATAACATTTAACGAAATCATAGTAAACACTCGCTTATCCTCTGTTGACCGAGTCTCCGTACAAACCTCTTTAGTTCTGTTTTCTTTATTTAATTAATATTTAGTTATAAAAACCAAACCTATCCAAAAGCTTTTAAAAAAAAACCTAGCTGAATCTCCAAAGATAATAAAACTTCCTAGACTCCCATGCCCGTTGTAGTTTGAAGAATGACACCTGAGTCATACATACCACTTGCTGCCCTTTTAGGACTGTCAGTAGTATACAGCTTAGGATTCCCCTGCTATACAAATTTAAAACTCATTGTTCGCCGCTTCTATTGCTGTTGGATCAACGACCGGAATCTAATCCGTCCGACCAATAGAGGCACGACAATTTGTGAGATTTTTTGTTTGGTTTTTAGAGAGAGAGAGAGATGAGAGAAAAAGAATGAAGAGAGAGAAATGAAAGAGTGGAAATGAAAGAAAGGGAGGAGGTGGATGGTGGTTTTGTTCCACTTTTCATCTCCTGCGTTTGCGTTCCGTGTTTGTTTACCCGATCGTTAAATGTTACATATTTTAACTAATACATTTTTAATTACATATTTCATCTTATTTTTAATTAGGATCTTTTTATGAAATTTATTCAATTAAGTTATAAGATTTTTAACTTTGTTTTATTTTAATTATTCAAATTTACGTTTTACGTTATAAAATGATATGTACATATTATCGACATAATATTTAATTGTCTACGACGTTATTTAATAATTTCGTTTTATTAAATAGTTTTTGTTAGCCAACAGTCGTATATTTTTGTCGCGTTTGTTTTCGGATTGTTCAGTACGTAATTACAACTAATTACGAATACGTAATACTACGCGTATTATCTAGTTGGGCTTTGCTAGACTTACCTCTAAAATGTGTTGTGAATTCACTCAAGTAGGGAATTAGCCTAATAATGCAAGTGATTAATGTTTATAATTGCGTTTAAATTTGCGGGGTGTTACATTCTCCCCATGTTAGAGAAATCTCATCCCGAGATTTAAAATCAAGTCGGATCGCCTGCAGCGTATGTTCTCCGATAAGTCTTGTTGTTAACAATCACAATAGTTTGCGTGGCGCTCATTTGTTGCCATAAAAGTTCAATCAGTTTAAGTATGCTCACGGTATAGTTCAATAAGTTGTGTGTTTAGTTTCGTGGTCAGAGTTTACCAAGCGTTATGTTCGAATAGACATTCGAATGATATAAATGTTAAATCGTAGCAATAGCTGTTAAGACATACCGTGCTAGCCGAGGTCCGCAACCGTTTCCGGTGCACGGAGGATGTATGCACCTCCACGAGCTGGTGGGACGTTAGCAATGCGGTTGTTGTTATTCTGATTGTTGTTGGCGTTGTTGAGTTGGGGGCACTGATTTCGGTAGTGTCCCGGGTCGCCACATCGGAAACAGCCAGTGTTTCGTTGTTCGTTGTTCGTGGGGTGAGTTCTACAAGCTTCGGTTCTGTGTCCAAATCGGTTGCAGTTACCACAGAAGAAACAATCCCCTTCGTGGTGTTTTTCACACTTTCCACATTTAGGCCTTTTGCCTTGATATGTTTTTGGTTTGGGGTTGGTGATTGCGGCGTAAGCTCGGGCGTTCCCCGGGTTTCTGTTTTGTTGACCCTGACGGTCGTTACCATCGTTGTTCCACTTTCGTTTGTGGGTTCCAGATTCGCCCGCCTCAGTACGGGTAGGTTCAGTTTTCCCTGTCGTAGCTTTCAGGGTTCCAATCAAGACCGCGTCGTCGGTCAAGCTTTGAGCCAGGTCAACTCCGCTCCTAAAAGTGGCGGGTTTGGAGGACATAACCATGCCTCGGATTAGTGGGGCCAAACCCCGGTAGTAACGCTCAATGCGTTTGCTTTCGGGTGTCACCATGTGGGGTACCAGACGTGCCAGTTCTTGAAATCGGGTTGTGTATCCAGTGATGTCAGCACTGACCATTTGAATGTTCCATAGCTCGGTTTCCAGTTTCTGTTGCTCACTCTGGGAGCAAAACTCTTCCATCATCATTCTTTTCAGTGTTTCCTAGGTGATGGAGTAAGCGGTTGTACGGTCGAGGATCTGAATTTGAGCGTTCCACCAAGTCAACGCTTTGTCCGCTAGGGTACAGGTGGCGTACTTTACTATTTTGTCAGCGGCACAGTCGCTGATGTCGATCACTGACTCCGTTTTCTCAATCCAGTGGACTAGGCCAATGGCCCCTTCAATCCCGGTGAAGGTACTCGGTTTGCAGGCTTGGAATGTTTTGTATGAACACCCCTGCTAGGTATTCGTTGGTGTTTCGCTGTTAACTGGGGTGGCTCCGCTATTGTTGGTCAGGTTTTCACGATTTCGGCTAGCCTCGTATTGAGCGATAGCTTCAGCCACGCGGCGTTCGATTATTTGCTCGGTTGTTTCCGGAGGCGGAGGTGGAGGAGGATCATTTCGTTGACTATTTCGAGTCTTTCTTTGTTTAGGCGGCATGCTGACGTTCTGCGAGGAAGGAATGTAGAAGTCAATGCCAATGAAAGGGATGTGAAGGATAAAATTTCACATATTCTAGTTATCGGGTGTTTGAGAAAGTTTGACGGGATTCCCATCACGTATCTTACGACTATGAAACACCCATATGTACTTAGTATAATATAATCACGTTGGCCAGGCGTCATTATATGATGCTAAATACATACTTCTTTTCATCAACCGTTTAACACGATCCGGTTCACATGAGATCTGAGTACAACGAACGAGTCGAATGTGGTGAACAGTTCACGCGTATCGAGGTATCGTAACGATAGTTTAGATGTATGTATATGCGTGTATGCACGTGCGTTCTAGCCAAGGCTATAGTCTAGGTCTCTAGGTCTCTAAGTCACCTAAAGTTTCCTAGTTCGCTATAACCATTGGCTCTGATACCAATCTGTAACACCCCCAAATTCGTTGATTTAGATTAGCGGAAGCATTTAGTTTGTGTACTGGGGGTGCCACAATAACAAGGCATGCTTATGTATCAGAGCTTATGATTACAATAGAACATAATATATTAAGATGCCAAAAGTATTAATTACAAAGTTTACGATTCATCGAATCGTACAAGTTAAAAGTAATAAGTTTACAAAAGTAGATTTCCGAAATATGACTCAAACATTTCAGTTATACTAAAGAAATCCATGTGTTTCCAAAAGTTGGCATCCTAAACTTCACGGGTCGCCTAATTCTCCATGTGTGTTGGTGATTCTTATATTCGCAGCTAATTCCCTGAAAAACATAGTAAAAGTCAACAACGAGGTGGAGTGAATTCACAGGTTTTATGTTTGCAAGTACAGTTGATAACCCACTTGTTGTTTATACAGTATCGTTGGGATGTCACCCAAATGTGTAATTCGTAAAACCAAATACGTTTCCAAATAATTGTTTGTAGGAAAGTTCGTATCCTAGTAGTTGTAGGAATTCAATATCCTATTTTCAAGTATGTTCTGTAGGAATATACGTATTCTAATCGTGGATATGTTTCGTTGGGATGCTGCCCAAAAGTATAGTTCAAGTTATAGTAGGAATGTAGGTATCCTAATCGTTTAGTGGGACCATGTCAGTAGGAACCCGGTGCCCATGTCAGAAGGGACTTTCCATCAGTTTAATAACAATAGTAGACCCATGTTCGCAGGATCTAGTGCCCATGTCAGAAGGGACTTTTCAACAGTCGATGCCCATGTAAGTAGGGACTTTTCAATAATTTGTGCCCATGTCAGAAGGGACTTTTCCGCAGTTCGTTGCCCATGTTAGTAGGGACTTCTCAGTAGTGTTGCCCATGTCAGTAGGGACTTTTTGATCGTGCAATACCAATAGTAGATCCGTGTTAGTGGGATCTAGTGGCCATGTCAGTAGGGACTTTTAGTTACCCAGTCCGTTATATAAAGTGTTGCTGGTTATCCTCCAGCGTTCTCAAAACATGTTCATGTGTTTACAGCGTTGGTAGTATGAAAGTATTATGTAACACCCCCATAAGACCCGTACCTGGACCACGTGCGGGCAGTGTTACATATTATGTTGTAATCGTCAGTTTGTTTATCAGTTTACCAGTTCAATGTACTCCACTTGTTTGAGTAAAATAGTATACAACCATGTTTTTATAAAAGTGTTTGACTATGTTTTCCACCCCTGTTCAAAGCAGTTAAAACAGTAAAAGTGGGGGCTGTGAACTCACCTGTCGAGTTAAGTAGTTGTGCGAGTGCTAGCAAACCTAAGCCCAAGTACCGTCCTGAATCTCCTAACGTCCTAAACGTATGAGATTTTATAAGTATGTGGATGTCTAATCTAATCATCCATGCTAGTGTTTGTACAACCAAGTCACGTCCAAATCGATCGTTTAAGTGTTTACGTTTGTATTTCGTTGTGGTGAAAATGTATACAACTCGTTAGTGAGAGTTTGAAATCATAATTTCAATAAAATAGCGTGTTTGTAATGTTTGTAAAGTTCACATATGGCATTGCATGTAAGTATTCGTTATCGGTTAAGTTCGACACTTAGTGTAAAAATAGTTTGTAAAGTTTCTGTTTTATGCGACATAGTGTGCGACACAAATGTGATTATGCGACACAAGGGTTGTGTCGCATAAGAGTGCGACACAAGAGCTTAGCGACACAATGGTTGTGTCGCATAAGCGATCGGTGCTAAATCAATAGCGACATAAGGGTTGTGTCGTATAAAGTTTACGACACAAGGGTGCGACACAACGTACGACATAAACTACGACACAGATGGTTTTATGCGACACAACATGCGACACAATCGTTGTGTCGCAAAGATGAACACCCAGACAGAAACAGCGACTGCCGCGATTTTTCCGGCCAAAAACCCAATCCAAACGTATTTTAAGCTATAAAAATCGTGTTTTCTTTGTTGTTTAGGTTATAACTAAGTATATTAAACACTAAATGTTAACTAAACTTCAAAATCTAAGAATTTACGGGATTTGTCGGAAACTTACGAGTGTCGGATTCGAAATCCGGGAAGGTAGAAATGTAGATCGTGTTGCCGTGGTCGTTTTATTCCAAAGGAGGGTGATGATCCAACGCGTTTTTGGTGTAGTTTTTGTAGGATTTGTGAGATTTTTGGTTTGGTTTTTAGAGAGAGACAGAGATGAGAGAAAAAGAATAAAGAGAGAGAAATGAAAGAGTGGAAATGAAAGAAAAGGAGGAGGTGGATGGTGGTTTTGTTCCACTTTTCATCTCCTGCGTTTGCGTTCCGTGTTTGTTTACCCGATCGTTAAATGTTACATATTTTAACTAATACATTTTTAATTACATATTTCATCTTATTTTTAATTAGGATCTTTTTATGAAATTTATTCAATTAAGTTATAAGATTTTTAACTTTGTTTTATTTTAATTATTCAAATTTACGTTTTACGTTATAAAATGATATGTACATATTATCGACATAATATTTAATTGTCTACGACGTTATTTAATAATTTCGTTTTATTAAATAGTTTTTGTTAGCCAACAGTCGTATATTTTTGTCGCGTTTGTTTTCGGATTGTTCAGTACGTAATTACAACTAATTACGAATACGTAATACTACGCGTATTATCTAGTTGGGCTTTGTTAGACTTACCTCTAAAATGTGTTGTGAATTCACTCAAGTAGGGAATTAGCCTAATAATGCAAGTGATTAATGTTTATAATTGCGTTTAAATTTGCGGGGTATTACACACAACTCACCGGTCCAGAAATCATTCACGAAACAACTGAAAAGATCTTTGGTATACAAAACCGATTGAAAGCCGCACGTGGTCATCAGAAAAGCTATGCTGAAGTGAGACGCAAACACCTCGAGTTCTAAGTTGGGGATCGAGTTCTTCTAAAAGTGTCGCCTTGGAAAGGCGTCATCCGTTTTGGCAAACGTGGGAAACTGAATCCCAGGTACATTGGACCATTCGAAATCCTTGAAAGGGTTGGTCCAGTGGCTTACCGACTGCAGCTACCTCCCGAACTCAGTAGCGTGCACCCTATATTTCACATTTCTATAACACCCGCATAATTAGGATACTTAGTTATGCCTAATTATTTATAACTAGTTGTAATTAGTATGTAATAGGACTAATTACAGGCTCTATTTGTATATATATATATAAGGTGATTTATATATATATGTGTGTACTTACGCGATTTGGATGAATCGTACGAATTAACCGGACAGAGTCCGACACAGTTTATTTGGACGTTGGTGACAGAAATTTACTTAAATAATGAGAACGTATTTTGTTATATTAAATACGCAATTGAACGAACACTATTTATATATTATCGCGATGACATTTTAAATAATGCAACAAAACGTATTAAACGCGAATTAATAATTTAGATACTTCGACAAATGTTTTATTATTAATTTCAAAGTATTTTTATTTAAATATTCCAGTTACATTTTAAAATATAACGGTTTGGTTAAAATACTAAAAACAAAGGATTAAACGATTAGGACACGGTGTAAACACTGAGTTTTAGGGAGCGTTTTCCCCTCCCTCCCCCTTTGGATCAGCCAACCCTAACCAACCCCTCCTCCCATTCTTTCATTTTCACCATTTCAAACACACACACATCTTCCAAACACTCTCAACCAAATCCACACCAAATTTTCGGAATACAAACCGACCCACGAAAATTACATATTCGGAATCACTATCACGAGTGGAACAAGAATATCAAGATCGTTTTCATCATCTCATCCTCCATTTAGCTCGATTTGCAAAAGTAAGAAATTTCAAAAATCTTAGATCTATTCAATTTGGTGTAATGTTTTGATGTTTTGATGTGTACACAACATAGTTATAACCTAATACATGAAGAATACACGATTTTATAGCTCAAAAATGGGTTAAATTTGCGTTTTTGGTCGGAAATTCTTGAAACCCGAAAGTTTCTGGGCTGGTGTTCATACGTGCGACACAAGCCTTGTGTCGCACACTGTGTCGCATAAACCCATTAGTGTCGCACCTTGTGTCGTATCAACCCTTAGTGTCGTAACCTTTGCGACACAATATTGTGTCGCATTCTATGTCGCAATACTATGTCGTATTTTATACGACACAACCGTTCTGTCGCTATTGAATTAGCATCGCAAGCTTTTTGCGACACAACCACTGTGTCGCAGAGCTCTTGTGTCGCATCCTTCATGCGACACAACCCTTGTGTCGCATACAAATCCTTGTGTCGCAGCTTATGTCGCAGAAAACAGAAAACTTGGAAATTTTAAAGGATTTTCACTATAGGAAAGTCAAAGTTACTGTAGCAAAAAGTCAAATTTTACTGTAGCAATTCACTGTAGCACATTTACTGTAGCAAAGTCAACATTTTAGAAATTTTGCTACAAACCGTCACCAACGGGCCCAAACATGTTTTTCAACAAACGAACAATTACAAACATACGGACAAACATTGGCTATACTAGTTGTGTACAACTAAACGAAACGTCTCGTGAGACGCATACTTACATAACTTCATATGAATAGGCATTTGAAGGTTACGGGTTCGGAGAACCTACTTGCTATATTTACTACTTGCTATTTGCTACGGCTTATTACCAGACTCAGGTGAGTCTTACGGCCCCACTTTTACTGTTTTATCTTATTGGGGGAGATACATGCTACTGATTTTCTTGAACACAAGTACTAAACTGTTTACTATACCAAACGAAATTGCATGAGTTTACTTACAAACAGAAGTCTCTCCATCATATATCGTTAGTTATGGACTTAAGCACGAACACTAGTTAATGGATCCATTAGGGAAATGACCCTCCCCGCCCGGGGCAGTAGCGCTGCCACGTACTGATTTACACGTATAAACGGGTGACTACTTATTCGTTACTGATGCTTGCTCAATTACGAGCATGTCACGGGAGCAAACTTATTACTTACGGGTTAAGCTTCGATTATGAGCCTCATGGCAACGGTATAAACTTACTTATTTACATTTGCTGGATTGCGAATACTGGTTTTACGATTGTTGGATTGCAATTACTGATATTACGCCTGAGGGCATTACTGATGAAAGCTCGTGTTCAAAGCTGATATTACTTACAAACCTGTGAGATTCACCAACCTTTTGGTTGACACTTTTTAGCATGTTTTCTCAGGTACCCGGATGGAGTAGGATTACTCCAGGATTTTAGCTAGAGTCGCATGATTTCAACACAACTGCATTAACGGAGATTCTTAGCATTATCTTTTGTATATTACGATTATGTAATAGAATCTCCCGCTATACGCGTGGACTCTAGGGGAAACTACATTTTGTATACGAAAACACTAAGTTTTCAAACATTATATCTATGGAATGTAACTAATTTACAAACGTTGCATATAGATGTCGTTTGCTTTATCTTTGTGCTGTGATATTTGATTAGTAACACCCCAAACTATGCTTCCGCAAAACAGTGAATTTCGGGGGTGTTACAGATTGGTATCAGAGCCTAAGGTTATAGTGAACTAGGTTGCATTTAGTGGGCCTAGACTATGACCGTTAGGCAGTATTCTCTTATTAGACATGACTGGTTCAGAAATTACAGCATACGACTTTAATTTAACATAGCCTGATCAACTATGTACAATTAAGGAAAGATGATGTAAGGTCTGAAATGATTATGTTGAACGGGGATACGTTAGTTGACTCTGACCACGAGAGAACCGGACCATTACTTGATACGTGCTAGACAATAGGCTGGATATGATATATGTATATATATTAGCCTCGTCTTACTTACATTCTGCCACAGGAATGGCAAACACACCACCTAATCCGTCACACTCTCACTCACATGGGTCACGGAACCCACGAGTAGCCAGGAGGAACACAAGGTCGCCTCGAAACAGCCCTTATCCTGTACATAACTCTCAGAACTCGGCACATCTCACGTTGCCAGTATTGGCTACCCAATTCCGCCGTCAGGAGCAAAGACTCGAAAGTCTTGAATGGGAACAACACCGAATGACCTACCTGCTTCGCCAAGCACTTGATCACATATCCCAACTCCAGCGAGAACAAGAGGATACCAACCTCTCTGTAAGCATAATTCAGGATTCAATGACCGCCGAATTAGGTACGGATGAACTTGTACGAAACCGACTAGAGGAATGTGAACAGCGTTCACATGAGACTGAGGATCACTCTCGAACACTAGCACAACGACTGGCCTTGGTGGAAGACAACGCCAGGCAAACCAACAGACTAGCAGAAACCGTGGACCGCCTTGTCGCGCTGATGGAAAAATTAATCTACATGAAGACTAGTGTAGTCTTTGTCTTGTAATCTATCTCGCAATCTTTTGACTATCTAGCACTACTCTATAAACTAGTCGGATGTAACAATTCCCGACACCTTTTGTAATATCTCTGTAGGATGTAACCTTTGAACTCACATTATCTATCAAACTTCCCTTGATATTTCAACTCATAATAATTGTCATTTTTCCATGTTGATGTTATGTATTACTGCGTTTATACATGTACATCTGTGACAATTACAAGTTCCTACAAAATCTCATGTATCTTCATTTCTTTTATTGAAGAATCATGCCGTCAAAGACAAGACCATACACCGATGCCCAGATTACCTCCCTTATAACCCAGGCTGTTACTGAAGCCTTGGCTCGGAATACTCCACCAAATTCCACGAGGAACAGCGATGCCGCTGAAACCCCTACTGCTAAACCCTGTTCATACAAAGACTTTCAGAACTGCAAACCTCTAAACTTTGCAGGTACTGAGGGAGCTATCGGTCTAGTATGCTGGATCGAGAAAGTCGAATCCGTATTTCTGATCTGCAACTGTGCGGAAGGAGACAAAGTTAAGTTCTCCGTTAGTACTTTTACTGACACCGCACTCACCTGGTGGAACACCTATGCCCAGACTGTGGGTGTTGCTAATGCTTACAAACTCTCGTGGGAGGAGTTGAAGGAGATGTTGAGGGGCGAGTACTGCCCCAGGGATGAATTGAAACAGCTGGAAATGGAATTTTGGAACCACAAGATGCAGGGTGATGACATCACCGGATACACAAACCGTTTCCACCAACTGGCACTTCTGTGCCCAACCATGGTCGATCCTGAGTATAAGAGGATCGAGAAATTCGTTGATGGTCTTCCTGAGAGACTCCAAGACCTGGTAACTTCTTCCAAACCGGGTACTATTCAGAGCGCCATCCGTATGGCCCATGAGTTAACGGCAAATTCTGTCCGCCGCGGCACAACTTCAACCCCATCTGCAAACAACAAACGCAAGTGGGAAGGTAACCCCAACTCATCCAACCAAACCTCCAACAAAAAGCCTGAGTACATTAAGGCTTTTTCATCGGGGACTTCGGAAAAGAAAGGGTACAGCGGGAACAAGCCCTACTGTTCCAAATGCAGCCGCCATCATGACGGTTGTTGCCCTTGCTCCAACTGCAAACGGTTCGGGCATCTAGCCAAGGATTGCCGAACCAACATTTCTACCCCCAACACTAATGCACCAAAGGCATGCTTTGGGTGCGGAAATACAGGGCATTTCAAGAAAGATTGCCCAAAGCTGAAAAACAACAACAACCCTGCTCGCGGTAGAGCATTCGTTATCAAGGCTGGGGAAGCCAGACAAGACCCGAATGTCGTGACGGGTACGTTCCTTCTCAACGACCTTATTGCTTCTGTATTATTTGATACCGGTGCCGATAGAAGCTTCATTTCTGAGAAATTTAACCCTTTACTTGATATAACTCCCACTGCCTTAGATGCTAAATACATTGTAGAATTAGCTAACGGCAAACTGATTGAGACTGATAGCATCATACACAACTGTACACTTAACCTCACGAACGAAACGTTTTCCATTGATTTAATCCCTGTCGAGATCGGCAGCTTCGATATTATTGTCGGTATGGATTAGTTATCCAAGCACCGAGCTGAAATCATCTGTCATGACAAACTCGTTCGCATACCTCTTGTCTCCGGTGGAACCTTAGTCCTACAAGGGGAGACCGGCAGACGAAATCTGAATATTGTCTCCTGTCTGAAAACTAGAAAATACCTACGAAAAGGGTATCAAGCCATCCTTGCACATGTAACGGAGAAGAAGTCGGAGGAGAAGCGACTTGAGGATGTTCCGATCGTGCGGGATTTCCCGGAAGTCTTTCCTGAAGACTTGCCCGGACTTCCGCCACCTAGACAAGTTGAATTTCAAATCGAACTTGTGCCCGGAGCTGCACCCGTGGCACGAGCCCCTTACCGTTTAGCACCATCCGAAATGCAGGAGTTGTCTAACCAACTACAGGAACTCCTGGACAGAGGATTCATTCGACCAAGTTCCTCGCCTTGGGGAGCTCCGGTCTTATTCGTGAAAAAGAAAGATGGATCTTTCCGCATGTGTATCGATTACCGAGAGCTGAATAAGCTAACCATAAAGAATCGGTACCCGCTTCCTAGAATCGATGACCTATTTGACCAACTCCAGGGATCGAGTGTTTACTCAAAGATTGATCTACGGTCGGGTTATCATCAACTCCGAGTCCGCGACAATGATATCCCAAAGACAGCTTTCCGAACTCGTTATGGGCATTACGAATTCCAAGTGATGCCATTCGGTTTAACCAACGCGTCGGCCGTATTCATGGATCTTATGAATCGGGTGTGCAAACCATATCTTGACAAATTCGTCATTGTGTTCATCGATGATATCTTGATTTACTCTCGCAACGAGCAGGAACATGCTCAACATCTGAAAACCATTCTAGGACTTCTTAGACACGAAGAGTTATATGCCAAATTCTCTAAGTGTGAGTTCTGGATTCGAACCGTTCAATTCCTCGGGCACGTGATTGACAGCCAAGGAATTCATGTTGATCCCGCCAAGATTGAAGCAATCAAGGGCTGGGAGTCACCGACCACTCCAACCGAAGTGAGACAATTCTTAGGTCTTGCTGGTTATTACCGCCGATTCATCAAAAACTTTTCAAGAATAGCTGTTCCCCTATCCACACTGACTCAGAAAGATAAGAAGTTCGATTGGACCGATAAACAAGGGTCAGCTTTCCAGCTATTGAAAAACAAACTTTGCAGTGCACCAATCTTGTCCTTACCCGAGGGCACCGACGATTTCATAGTTTACTGCGACGCCTCCCACCAAGAACTTGGTTGTGTGTTAATGCAACGGGAAAAAGTCATTGCCTATGCCTCACGACAACTAAAAATCCACGAGAAAAACTATACGACCCACGACCTCGAGTTAGGTGCTGTGGTCTTCGCATTGAAAATCTGGAGACATTATCTCTACGGTACGAAAAGCACTATCTTTACCGAGCACAAAAGTCTCCAACACATATTCGATCAGAAAGATCTAAACATGAGGCAACGTCGCTGGGTTGAGTTACTTAGTGACTACGACTGCGAGATCAAATACCATCCGGGCAAGGCTAACGTAGTTGCCGATGCCTTAAGCCGAAAAGAACGAGTGAAACCCCTTCGAGTCCGAGCACTCTCTATGACAATTCGTAACGAGCTCCCTGCTCAAATCCTTACCGCTCAACTTGAAGCACTCAACGATGAAAACTTGAAAAATGAAGCCTTGCGAGGCTTGGATAAACAATTCGAAATCAAACCCGATGGAACTCGATACTTCTCTAACCGAGTGTGGTTACCCAAATTCGGAAACTTGCGAGAATTGGTGATGGCTGAAGCTCACAAATCTCGATACTCTATACATCCTGGTTCTGACAAGATGTATCACGACGTCAAAGGGTTGTATTGGTGGCCTAACATGAAAGCTGACATTGCCTTGTACGTCAGTAAATGCCTAACCTGTTCCAAAGTCAAGGCCGAACACCAAAGACCCTCGGGGTTGCTCCAACAACCTGAAATTCCTCAATGGAAATGGGAACAGATTTCCACGGACTTCATTACCAAACTACCGAAAACTTCGAGTGGTTGCCATACCATTTGGGTGATCGTGGACCGTCTCACGAAATCTGCTCATTTTCTGGCCATCAAGGAAACCGACAAGATGGAGCGTCTGACTCGCATCTATGTCAAAGAAATCATCTCGCGACACGGTGTACCTATCTCGATCATCTCGGATAGGGACAACCATTTTACTTCTAACTTTTGGCAATCGCTACAAAAATCTCTTGGTACTCGTCTGGATATGAGTACTGCTTATCACCCGCAAACCGATAGCCAAAGCGAGCGAACTATTCAAACACTGGAGGATATGCTACGAGCCTGCGTAGTTGACTTCGGTACTTCTTGGGAAAATCACTTACCGTTGTGCGAGTTCTCGTACAACAACAGTTACCATACCAGCATAAAGGCTGCACCCTTCGAGGCACTTTACGGGCGTAAGTGCCGATCACCTATCTGTTGGACTGAGTTAGGAGATTCCCAACTCACGGGTCCAGATATCATTCATGAAACTACCGAGAAAATCATCGGTATTCAAAACCGGCTGAAAGCCGCACGTGATCGTCAGAAAAGCTATGCTGACGTGAGACGCAAACACCTTGAGTTCCAGGTAGGGGACAAGGTACTTCTCAAGGTGGCGCCGTGGAAGGGTGTCATCCGATTCGGAAAGCGAGGCAAACTAAATCCTAGATACATCGGACCATTCGAAATCCTTGAAAGGATTGGTCCAGTGGCATACCGCCTGCAACTTCCTGCTGAAATTAGCAGCGTACACAACACATTCCACATTTCTAACTTGAAGAAATGTCTGTCTGACGAGACACTGATTATACCACTCGACGAAATTCAAATCGATGATAAACTTCATTTTGTCGAGGAACCTATGGAAATCATGGACCGCGAGGTCAAGCGATTGAAACAGAGTCGTATTCCCATCGTAAAGGTCAGGTGGAATTCTAGGCGTGGCCCTAAGTTCACCTGGGAACGGGAAGACCAAATGCGACAGAAATACCCACATCTCTTCCCAGACAACGCACCGTCCGTACACTCAAGCTAATTTCGGGACGAAATTTCTTTAACAAGGGGAGAATGTAACACCCGCATAATTAGGATACTTAGTTATGCCTAATTATTTATAACTAGTTGTAATTAGTATGTAATAGGACTAATTACAGGCTCTATTTGTATATATATAAGGTGATTTATATATATATGTGTGTACTTACGCGATTTGGATGAATCGTACGAATTAACCGGACAGAGTCCGACACAGTTTATTTGGACGTTGGTGACAGAAATTTACTTAAATAATGAGAACGTATTTTGTTATATTAAATACGCAATTGAACGAACACTATTTATATATTATCGCGACGACATTTTAAATAATGCAACAAAACGTATTAAACGCGAATTAATAATTTAGATACTTCGACAAATGTTTTATTATTAATTTCAAAGTATTTTTATTTAAATATTCCAGTTACATTTTAAAATATAACGGTTTGGTTAAAATACTAAAAACAAAGGATTAAACGATTAGGACACGGTGTAAACACTGAGTTTTAGGGAGCGTTTTCCCCTCCCTCCCCCTTTGGATCAGCCAACCCTAACCAACCCCTCCTCCCATTCTTTCATTTTCACCATTTCAAACACACACACATCTTCCAAACACTCTCAACCAAATCCACACCAAATTTTCGGAATACAAACCGACCCACGAAAATTACATATTCGGAATCACCATCACGAGTGGAACAAGAATATCAAGATCGTTTTCATCATCTCATCCTCCATTTAGCTCGATTTGCAAAAGTAAGAAATTTCAAAAATCTTAGATCTATTCAATTTGGTGTAATGTTTTGATGTTTTGATGTGTACACAACATAGTTATAACCTAATACATGAAGAATACACGATTTTATAGCTCAAAAATGGGTTAGATTTGCGTTTTTGGTCGGAAATTCTTGAAACCCGAAAGTTTCTGGGCTGGTGTTCATACGTGCGACACAAGCCTTGTGTCGCACACTGTGTCGCATAAACCCATTAGTGTCGCACCTTGTGTCGTATCAACCCTTAGTGTCGTAACCTTTGCGACACAATATTGTGTCGCATTCTATGTCGCAATACTATGTCGTATTTTATACGACACAACCGTTCTGTCGCTATTGAATTAGCATCGCAAGCTTTTTGCGACACAACCACTGTGTCGCAGAGCTCTTGTGTCGCATCCTTCATGCGACACAACCCTTGTGTCGCATACAAATCCTTGTGTCGCAGCTTATGTCGCAGAAAACATAAAACTTGGAAATTTTAAAGGATTTTCACTATAGGAAAGTCAAAGTTACTGTAGCAAAAAGTCAAATTTTACTGTAGCAATTCATTGTAGCACATTTACTGTAGCAAAGTCAACATTTTAGAAATTTTGCTACAAACCGTCACCAACGGGCCCAAACATGTTTTTCAACAAACGAACAATTACAAACATACGGACAAACATTGGCTATACTAGTTGTGTACAACTAAACGAAACGTCTCGTGAGACGCATACTTACATAACTTCATATGAATAGGCATTTGAAGGTTACGGGTTCGGAGAACCTACTTGCTATATTTACTACTTGCTATTTGCTACGGCTTATTACCAGACTCAGGTGAGTCTTACGGCCCCACTTTTACTGTTTTATCTTATTGGGGGAGATACATGCTACTGATTTTCTTGAACACAAGTACTAAACTGTTTACTATACCAAACGAAATTGCATGAGTTTACTTACAAACAGAAGTCTCTCCATCATATATCGTTAGTTATGGACTTAAGCGCGAACACTAGTTAATGGATCCATTAGGGAAATGACCCTCCCCGCCCGGGGCAGTAGCGCTGCCACGTACTGATTTACACGTATAAATGGGTGACTACTTATTCGTTACTGATGCTTGCTCAATTACGAGCATGTCACGGGAGCAAACTTATTACTTACGGGTTAAGCTTCGATTATGAGCCTCATGGCAACGGTATAAACTTACTTATTTACATTTGCTGGATTGCGAATACTGGTTTTACGATTGCTGGATTGCAATTACTGATATTACGCCTGAGGGCATTACTGATGAAAGCTCGTGTTCAAAGCTGATATTACTTACAAACCTGTGAGATTCACCAACCTTTTGGTTGACACTTTTTAGCATGTTTTCTCAGGTACCCGGATGGAGTAGGATTACTCCAGGATTTTAGCTAGAGTCGCATGATTTCAACACAACTGCATTAACGGAGATTCTTAGCATTATCTTTTGTATATTACGATTATGTAATAGAATCCCCCGCTATACGCGTGGACTCTAGGGGAAACTGCATTTTGTATACGAAAACACTAAGTTTTCAAACATTATATCTATGGAATTTAACTAATTTACAAACGTTGCATATAGATGTCGTTTGCTTTATCTTTGTGCTGTGATATTTGATTAGTAACACCCCAAACTATGCTTCCGCAAAACAGTGAATTTCGGGGGTGTTACAATTTCTAACTTGAAGAAATGTCTGTCTGATGAGACACTGATTATACCCCTCGATGAAATACACATTGACGACAAACTACACTTTGTCGAGGAACCCTCGGAAATACTGGAGCGTGAGGTCAAGCGTTTGAAACAGAGTCGTATTCCCATTGTTAAAGTTAGGTGGAATTCGAGGCGTGGTCCTGAATTCACTTGGGAACGGGAAGACCAAATGCGACTGAAATACCCACACTTGTTCACAGACTCTACTCCTACTAACACCGCAACTACAAGCTAATTTCGGGACAAAATTCTCCTAACAAGGGGAGAATGTAACACCCGCCAATTTAGGACTTTAACTAGTGCCTAAACTACTTGTAATTACATGTATTTAGTTTTGTAATATTCTAAGTATATGTAACGTTTTGGTGTAATTACATACACGCGTGCGCTGTTTGTTTAAACTATACAACTATGAACCGGACAAGGTCCGACATTTCTTATAATGTACGTTGGTGACAAAATTTATAAATAATGTGGAATTATACAAACAAACACTAATTGCATTAATATATCATGAAAATATATTACACATATTTCGTATCGTTTAAAACACTCCGAACGTGGCGAAAACACGCGAGACGCGCCCTATAAGGAAAATAGTGCAAATTATATTTTTATAACTTATTATGAAGTGTTTTGATAAAATACCTCGGTTAAAAATATTACAAATAAACTTTAACTTAAAACGCGGAACAACATTTAATCAATCACGGGACGTAATGCAATTGAGGAACGAGTTCACGAGACCGAGACCCAAGTTGGGTCAGCCAAACCCGCGGAGCCAACTCAACCCGCGACCCATGACCCATTTCCCCTCCTTAAAACCCCATTTTTCTTTTGTTTTCACCTCATTTACCACCACCTCTTTCTCTCTCTACCACTCTTTTCTCTCCCACCCTCTCTCTCACTCTAAAAACAGCAGCAGCAGCTGCTGCTACCACCACCACCGTCGTTCATCATCATCATCCGGGACAAGCACGAGGATCACCGCATCACGAGCTCCATCTTCATCTTCTTCGTTTTCAATTTCGAGGTATAAAATGTTAAAACTCTTCTAAATTACTTGTAAAGCTTCTTTTTACATGCTAGAACATTTACTCAACAAGATTATGTCCAAAAACCCATTCGAAAACTCTTTAAAAATCGAAAATCACTTGAAAAACGCTGACAGTTCATCTCGCGAGTTGAGATCCCAGATCTTGGCCGTCCTGCGAGTCGAATCGAGATCTCGACTCGCGAAGCCATCCTGCGAATCGGAATCATCTACGAACCGAACTGACCCGCGAGTTGACCTGCGAGTCGAAGTTGACTTGCGAGTCTAGTTGCCCTGTGAACCGAACTGACCCACGAGTCGAGTTGACCTGCGAGTCGAGTTGACCTGCGAGTGGAGTTGACCTGCGAGTCGAGTTCTCCCAGCTCGGTTCGCAGCCCACTTTGTCTTTCGAACCCAAATTCGGCAATAAAAGCACTAATATGAACTAAGAATTATCACTTGATTTTACACCGAAATTATATTTCAAATGCGTTTTCGATAAAGCAATATAGCTCGACCCCAACCAGGGGCTCTGCCCCTTGGACCCTGCCAGGGGCTGCCGCCCCTTGGACCCCGCTACCAGGGGCGCTGCCCCCGGACCCCCGTCATTAGATGTTGCAAATACTTTTCGCACTAAGTGTCAAACACTTACAAATAACGAAACCTGATTCAACGATACATATAATAATAACACTTTTGGATTATTATTACAAACCGTCACCAACGGGCCATACTTGTTTTCAAACTACAAACGAATTTCTAACAAACACTTGGACATTTCCTAGTTGAGTGGACAACTAGCATGGGTGGTCTTTTAAGACACCAACTTATTTACTTGTTTACTTACAACCTTGCGCGTTTCGGACGCCAGAAGGTTGCAGGGTTCGGAGAACCACTTACGGACTTACATCCGCGTTACTTGTTTGATTTCCTATACGTACTTACTGGACTCAGGTGAGTCTTACAGCCCCACTTTTACTGTTTTTATACTTTGGGGTGAGATACTTAGCAACTGTTTTACATATGAACACAATGTACTGAACTGATTACATCATATTTTCTACACACCGCATGAATTACTTTTATCCACTGAAAGCCTCCTATTCGTAAGTTGTTAGTTATTGACTTAAGCGCGATTACTAGTAGATGGATCCATTTGGGACTGACAATCCCTGCCTGGGGTGGTAGCGCCACCACGTACCGATTTACACGTAGAAACAGGCATATTAGTATTTGTTACATATGAGTGTACGGATAGCACTCACGGGGGTACGTGATATATTCACACTATACTGTTAAGCTTCAACTTATGAGCTCATGGCATTGTGCTGATTTACTGATTTACTTACTTACTTTGCTTGATAGCAATACTGGTACATACTTGTGGTTCATAACAATTATTTACTGTTAAACATGTAAGATTCACCAACCTTTTTGGTTGACACTTTTTAGCTTTGTATCTCAGGTACATCGACGGAGTAGGATCACCCCTGGACAATAGCTAGAGTCGCATGATTTCTACTTTGTATTTAACGGAGATTCTTAGCATTATCTTTTGTATATTACGATTATGTAATAGAATCTCCCGCCATACGCGTGGACTCTAGGGAACTATATTTTTGTAACCGAAAACACTATGTTTTTAAACATTTTATATATGGAAATGTAACTATTTTACAAACGTTGCATATAGATATCGTTTGCTTTACTTTTGTGCTGTGATATTTGATTAGTAGAGCCCTAAAACTTGCTTCCGCTAAACAGTGAAATTGGGGGTGTTACAGCTGAGATCATGAAGATTGAAAATTCTATCTCTCTATCAGATTTTGATTATGATGCAGGATTTGGTATTACTATGGAGAAGCTCTTAGCATCTGTCATAAATCCTTCCCAACCTCTTGTCTCACCTCGACTCAACACTATGCTGAACATTGAAAAGACCATTACTTTTCAAAGCAACACCCAGAGCTTAGGGACAAACTCTTGAAGAAAATATTGGCATACAAAGCATCCATACTACTGGATCTTTATTCAGACTTTCCTCCCCAAAGGATTCAAGCCTTCGATGCTTCTGCACCTCGAACTCTGTTCGAATGGGGAGATTCTTCTGAATCCAGTCATAATTCTGAGGAAATAGACATAGAGATGGATTCTTCTCAACCAATATCCCAGATCACCGATGATATCCAGTTACCTTCTGACATTGTTGAGTTCCCAGACTCTCAAGATATGGATACTCCATCAACTGAGGATGACCAGGATAACATTGTATACATCGACGTACCGATCGATATCTGCTCTATCCAGCTTCCGAAACCTCCAGCTATTCCCATGGTTTCTAATCACGAAGAAATGATTAATGCTATCGGGGCATTTGAAAATGACCTCCCCTGAATGATGAACATCATCATTAATTCTACCAATGAGTACATACCACGCCAAAGGGACCTGATAGAAGAAATAAAGACCGAATATGACATTTATCAAGCCAACGACAATAGCCGAGACCCACAGTTCTTTCAGAACCGCCTGCATGCCTTCGCCGAAGATCTCGCACATCAACTTCTACATCAAAATGACGAACCTACATTTGAGGATTTGGAGTTCTTCGAGGACCAGAGGGCCATGTATCAGAACATACATGATGTACTGATCAGATCTGCATTCCCATTCTCTGCACAGCAAAATGAGTACTTGAGCTCATACTGGAGAAATATGTACCACGCCACTGGGACCCTCATGCAGACGCAGATATCCGGCTAATGAACGACCTTCGAAGATTGATAAATCTAATGGCTGAGAACGATCATATAGAAGTCTCTTTTCTTCCCACGGGTTCTATATTGATTGTACCATTGAGTACCACGCTCATAAGATCGTTCATGATCTCGAGTTTGAGAGTTTCGATAAAAGAACGCGTGTCATCCCTTCATCCGTACTTGAAGGTTCGATGGTTAACATCGCAAACTTCCTCTCAGACCAAATCAAGGAGATCTTCTGTGAAGTTCACTCAGCGGAGTATAGCCAGATCTTTCACTATGGATTACGAGATGTGTACGATATAGTCAACAACATCTTCCGCGACTCTACCCTCACGTTCTCTGCTCATCAGGCCCATCTCATCCAGAGCATTCACAAGTCCATCCGAGAAATAAGAGGAAACGCTAGCCGAGCTGATCATGAAAACATCTATCAGAAATTCCTTGGATTCATAGACTCGTTGAAGCAAGACCATCCAGAACGGGAGCTGATGGAATCAAATGGAGTGCTAGTAGTTGATCCCCATGGAATTATCTCCAGCACAGTTAAAGACATCACTTGGGATCTCCTACATATGCAGAAAGTCACTGAAGATCATCTTGATAGCTTCCCTGATTTTGCATCTCACACTCCAAACATCATCAAGATCATCGCTCACCAGTTTCTACGGATCTACCCACGCAACAATTGGGTGCCACGCACTTCCGGCCCAAGTGGTTCCAGTTCTCACTAATCTCCAGGAAGGCAAAGTCGAGCTCTCGACATTAACATCAGCGCTTCTCGGGAGGCAACCCGTGCAATAAAAAGAGAAGATTGAGTGTCAATTAGTGAAGCAGAATCTCTAACTATCCTTCACACATGGTTATGCCTAAAATATTTTCAAAAATCATTTCTCAAGAACAACTCATTTTGCAAAACCACTTGTCTCAGTTAAAATAAGAAGTAAAAATAAATAATTCATTTGTTTCGAGCATTTGAGGTACTTGCATACTACTTTTATGCATTATGCTCGAACTCGTTTAAAAACAATGTTTTATAAATGATTTGTCATAGAAAACATCTCTTCAAAACCTGAGACGGTGATTTCATTTTCATTTGCAAAAATATATGAGTTTGTTAAAAGGCATATCCAACGTGTTCACACTTACGAGATCATTTCACAAGGAAAAGAGTCTAAATAAATGAAGTTTGAAGTGTGTAAGAAAACCCTAGTAAGAAGTCTCGAAGATAAAACTAGAAGAATATGCAGAAATGGATCCTGGCAGCTTGTCATTTCAGCAATTTTCAAATCATAAGTATCCGAGCATCTCACTATTCGGGGAGTTTCATTATCCTTTCTTCACTTTTCAATAAATAAATAATCTGTTTTATCTAGTGTGTTATCTATGCCATATCCTAAACTTATCACTAAATGTGAGATTTCAGCCCAAAACAACACTTGAGTAACATTTTCTATGTGTTCAAACTCTAAGTGTGGGATTTTACTTGTAAACTTCCTACTCAAGAGAACATTAGGGACAATGTTCCTCTAAGTGTGGGATAGCAGGTATAGATACCTTGGATAGATTTTATGCCTTTTTGTCCAAATGGTAAACTCAGAAAATGTTCTTTAAATTTAAAAAATTTTCAAAAATAATGTAAAAAGTATGAGTTTTTAACTCTGCTATTTTGAATTCTAAAGTTCTGAAGAGGAATCATTTCCGTATATGAGTACGCTATTTTGGAAAGTAAGGAAAATAAGGTAGGAATCTCTCAAACAAAAACGATAATCTAAGAGGGGCATCGCATGACTAGGCATATATAACCCAAAAACTTGCAGTGAGGTATCTTGAGCCTTTATAAGCATTCATTTTTAATGCTTCACTTTTCATTTGTTGTGTGTGCCGATGTATGCATTTCTGAATTAGAACTTGCTCCTGACATACGTTTTGAGACCATATTAGTGAGTACCATACGTGGTATAGGTGCAATTAAATAATCTTGACATTCCCTAGGATTTAAACCCCTTTTTTCTCATATATTTTCAAGCCCAAAACCCTTCCGATGCTCATTTTCAGTATCGATGATCCACTTAGTAAACCCTATTGAGCCTAAACCTTTCGTTTCATAAAACCCTCATTTCTAAAAACCCACTTTCCCAAAATTCCCAAAAGCTTATCTCAGAATTTCTAAAGGTTATGAAAAACGCCTTTTAGAATATCCTTTTCACTTGATTCAACATTCCGCTTTCTCGAAATCACCTATCTCACAAAGTCATCAAAGTTATATATGAAGGAGAGAGAAAATATGGTGCGAAAAATTAGCACCAAAGCTCAAATGAAGAAGTTAAGTTAATAATCCCTTAGAATATCTGTGGCAGAGAAATTCTCAAGAAGAAAAAGAAAACAAAATAGTTAGTCTAAGAATAAAGCTAAGTGCTTTCAGTAGTATCAACCTCTAGAAAAATCCAATAGAAGCAAAAATAGTTATCTAGTTTCATTTCCGTATTTGCACTATTCTAAAATAAAGTTTTTCATAATTCTTAGGAATCCTAAGCTTACACCCAAAACAAACCATTATCCATACCCTTTCACCCTCACCTAACACTACAACCAACATGAATGTCTTGGGATAATTAGCACCGTCCTCACATAAGTGGTGGAGATCCGATTCTCGATCAAGCCTATGATGATGAGTGCTACATGACTGGCTTTTGAGCGATTTCATTTGATCTAGAATGATAGGAAACCCGATACACTTTGAGTGAATTGAGTGACCACCTTGTGAGGAATCGCTCGGTCATGTATACTCCAAGATCGCGAGAGTTGAAAGTATGCCTAAGAGAGTTATTCCTTGTTTCTGGGACGACTATCTTATTATTCCTTATTTTCTATTATGGTTTGCTGATATATGGGGTGATTGCTCCTAAGGATCTTAAAATTCACCAAATTTGCTTAAAAACGTTTTCATAAAAAATGAGTTTTGCTTGAGGACAAGCAATGTCTAAGTGTGAGATATTTGATGTGTAGCAAAAAGTCATATTTTTATGCACATATTTCCCGCACATTTGACATAATTCTTGGTGAAAACACTTGAATTAAATGTTTATCTACTTAATTTCACAAAGTAGGTCAAATTATAGGCATTGCTATAAAAAGTGCTAAAAGCATCCAAAAGGCACATAAATCGAAGAAGATTATTCTAAACATTGATTCTTACATACTTTTAATCACCCAATGTTACAAGTTCTTAATTCGTCTCATATGATATCTCAGGTTATTCCAAGAATGTAGAATCAAGAATCGTGCAGATCGGGTGAAGAACGAGGAAGATGGAGCCATTTAAGCACACACCAAGAGCATTCCGCACACGCCAACTCTAGAAACATCAAAATTTGGAAAATTAGGCATCATTAGAAGAGTAATGGAATTACAAGATCTTAGGAAAAAGAATCAAGTCAAACGGACGAGAAACGAAGAAGATACGCGCGAATTAAGCAACGAGAAAAGCTGAAAACAGCACACGGGGTAGCACACGGCCTCCATATGACCGTGTACGGCCTAGAAGTGGCCGTGTACGGCCATCAACTAGCTGTGTATGGCCTGGTTGAGTCCGTGTACGGCCTGCACCCCCCCCCCCCCCCGGTGTGATCTCGTTTTGCTTCGTTTGCTTGTATCTTGATGCATTGGACTTGTACCCTTGATCCCTTGGCTCATCTATAAATAGATGGCCTCATTTCCTCCTTTCACACACCATTCCACACCTCTCAACATCATTTCACTCTCTGACTTTCTCTCTCACTCTCTCTCTCTATAGAGTTTCTCTCTCTAGATTAGGGTTTTAGGTAGTTAGTTCTTGGTTAATATTTTGTCGCACCCCGAATTTCATGTTTAGCGGAAGCATTCATTAAGTGCGACTAATCGGGTAATTATAGCACATAAGATATATAATGCACGACTCTACATGCGTCGTTTACATTTGCATTGGTATTATAAAAGTTCTACAAGGTTGTATTAGTTACAAAAGTTCGTAAGCCAAATGATAGAGATTCTAGGGCATATCTAATTATACAAAATGTAGAAAATGCAAAGGAATCTCCTGATGTATGTATGCGACTCGAGCTAAGTATCCTGATAGAGCAGACCTACTGCTGCTGAGAACCTAAGAATACATGCTAAAATGGTCAGCTAAAGCTGGTGAGCTCATTGGTTTGTAATATGATAAGATATAATTTATGAACCGCAAGATTTAAGTATAATGATTTGCAACCAAGAAAATAAATAAATGAGTGTATATCACTGCCATGAGTACATAGTCTGAGCTTAACTGAGGTGTCATGATCACAATCAAGTGCCTGATCGAGGGTGCCTCTCTGCGAGTGCCTAATCTACACTCGTATGAACAAATGATAATGCGTCCGTTTGACCAGTTGGAGTTTCCAACCCGGACGGGGATTGTCAATCCCATATGGTACCATACACTAACATTCACGTTATAAAAGTATTACCAAACTATGATATAGGACTTAAATTGATTAGAGAAAAACAACTCATACAGTATATAGCGATATTTTGATACTTGCGTTCACATGTAAAACAAAACAAGCATGTATACCCACCCCTTGGTTAAAACTGGTAAAATGAGGGGCTTTGAGACTCACCTGAGTCTAGTGCATTGCTATCAAGCAATAATGATGTTGCACAAGGAAATGAGGTCGTCCAACCGAGTGTAACCTGTTGGGCGTCCTAAACGCCCAAAGTTATGATAATGAGTAGGTATCTCAAAAGATCACCCATGCTAGTTGTCCACTCAACTAGTTATGTCCAAATGTATTGGTTTGTTTATTTGTATTTTGAAAACATGTACGGGCCGTTGTTGAGTTTTCGTAATAATACTTTCAAATATCATTATTATGATGTTGTTACATTATACTTATAAAGTATATTTCGTGTGTTTAGGAGTCATATCGTATAAGTATTAGAGGGTATGTGAGGTTCGACACTTAGTGTGAAACTAATTATAAGTTTTCTTAAGTTTTGGATCGACGGGGGTCTGGGGGCAGCGCCCCTAGTAGCGGGGTCTAAGGGGTGGCAACCCCTGGCGGGGTCCAAAGGGCAGAGCCCCTGGCTGGGTGAGCTCTAGATACGCGATCGGGTGAAGATGCATACCCGTTCGGGTGGGGATGCAAACCCGTTCGGGTGGGGATGCATACCCGTTCGGGTGAGAATGGATACCCGTTTGGGTACCATGGTAAAAGGGTTGATATGCGATCGGGTGAGGATGTATACCCGATCGGGTGAGATCTGATACGCGATCGGGTGAGGATGCATACCCGTTCGGGTATCAGTCGTATCCTGGTTTGTTCTAAGTCTGGTCATGCGATTTACAGTGTAAAGAGTTTGAAATCAAATTTTTTGGACATAAACTCGTTGATAGAAGACTAAAACATAATGTAATAAGCTTTCTAAACACGAAATCAAAGAAAAGTTGAAGATTGCTTACGGATGAAGATGGGAACCGAAAGTGATGATGATGGTGCCGAGATGATGAAGATGATGATGATGATGATGTGTCTCCTCCTTTCTTTCTATTCTCTGATTAGGATGATGATTCCGAAAAAGATGATGATGATGGTGGCAGTTGTGTGTGTGAACCGAGAGAGAAAAAGATAGATGAAAATGAAATGGGAAATGGAAACGAGGGTGTGTTTGTTCTGCTATGTAGTCACAGGAAAGATCCACAAATTTATTTATATGTATTCAAAATATTTTTAGTCTTCTAGCAATAATTTGGGGTGGGTAGGGGTTGCTACCTTTTTGTTTCCTAAATTGTGGTGTTAAAGCCCGTGTTTGTTTAGTCGTGTATTATTTAAAGTTTTAAAATTTATTTATATGTATTCGAAATATTTTTAGTTGAAGTATTTTATCGAAATACTTTAATTGAGTTATAAAATTATAACTTTGTTTTGACGGATTTGCTTCGCGTGGTTTCGTCGAGTACGATTTGTCTTATACGATACGGAATACTTGTTAAATATTATCGACATAATATTTAGTAAAATAATAATGTTATTAAATAATTTCATATTATATAATAATTTTGTTCACCAACGTCCTTATTAATGAATCGGAATTCGGCCGATATAAAATGACACGATTTAATCAAACCGTGTATGTGTATATATAATAATATACATAATGATACATACAATTAGCCTAACATAGCACTAATTACATGTATAAACTAAGTGATTAGGAACTAATAACTAGCCCTAATTTGGCGGGTATCACATATTTAACCTAGACTAACGGAGGGGCTACTTTTGTAATAGTGTAGGGAATATTCTGATGGGCTTATTTGTAATATTGTCGAAGATATTGCGGAGGTTCCGTTCGTGTATTCTTTCGACATTATTCTATCTACGCATAATCTATGGTTACTTCTTTCCTTTTCTATTATGATGATTGCTATTATTGTTATGATAGATTTAGGATTGTTTGTCATGCGTAGTGAGTAGTTCTCTTATGTGCTTGTTGTGATGTAGTTAGCTTATATATGTTAGGGGTGATGTTACTTTAATTACACAAATTAAAACCGGTGTACTGTTAACTTTGTATTTATGAATTTCTAAACCAAAATCGTCTTTCCTCCAATAGACGTGGTTAGAACCTGTATGACAAGGAATCGAGAATCTTGATCAACCGGTAACTACCTATCTATGTTTTTAAATATAAACATGGTCAGAATTGTGTAGCTGTGGAAATACTGTCAAAACTATCGTATAGTACACCGTGAATCAATCAGGGATTTACTGGGATATGCTTAAATAGTGAGGGTTGGGTTTATATCATAGATGGTCAAGCTTTAATACCAACTTAGTTAAACTAGTCAATAGTGACCATAAAGTATGTGGCACCGGAAAGACGGTAAAATGGCACAGTACTTCGTATAGCGTTAGAAACACTTCAAGTGGAGTACAAATACGTGGAAGCTAAGGAACTGTCGTCGGTTGAAGACTGTGTCACATCGTGGTTGAACCACACAGCTCTGGACTAAACAAAGACCATTAATATAGAGTTAGCAGTTACCAAACCAAGTCTTAATCTTAAATGCCTTGCCTAGTCTCAGTATCCTCGTGTCACACCCCGCTAAAGCGGAAACACGAGATGTAACAGCACAATGGTTTCATAACACAAAGTACAACTAAGTCATCGTTTACAAAATACTGCTACTAGCACTTATAGTAAGATTACAATGCAAAATACTAGATTATATATATCCGAATACATCCAAAAGATAAAACAAAGTAAGTCTAATAGCTTCAGCATTAATAATGATAAATGTAGCTTCATTCCAGTACTACTGACCGTTTCCTGAAAAGCATGTAAAAACGAGGGTCAACTATAAAAATAGTTGGTGAGTTCACAGGTTTAGAAAATAAAATGTAAATGTGAAAACCATTTAGAAGTTATCAAACCACATTTGTAAGATTTGCATTGTTATGAAAATAGTGTTTATACGCAATATAAGATTTATTTAAAAACGACATGTATAGCTTGAGTCCACAACCAAACCTACTGGCCCGAAACAACGCCCCAAAGGTATGTCCTATCGCGAACATTTAGAGTTGGTGGTATGCACTCATATGCACGAGTGAGTGGGAAGGTGGCCTCCTTCCAAATAGTACTATCCATATCAACCATCGGCTCAATAATGAGTTAATAGGTTGTGTAAAAAGAACCGGGGACTTAAGATGCGATAGAGTCACAAGCATACAATATAGCGTATAAATAGTAAAAGTACAGACAAGATAAGTAATAGCAACAAGGTATCATGCTTTTCACCCCAAAATGTTTAGTAAAACAATAAAAAGAGGGGCTGTGAATACTCACGATTGAGCGTAAGAGTAAAGTGATGGATGTAACGCGCGAGCTTGCTGGGTATGACTCCTATCCAAGTCCTATGAACACGAGGTTTCTACTTAGATTCACGATGATTTTGGTTTGATAAGATTTCTTAGCTAGCTATTTAGATTACAAAGTGCCAATATGGTTTGTTTTGTTTTGAAGTTTGTTAATGTCCAATAATAGCGTTTGAATACAATAATGAATACACAAATTCACAACATCCAAAATTGTCAAACATATCATACAAGTCATATTGAGTTTGTTAGTTTTGTACTTTACACTGCGTCGTGTGTTGTCGAGTTATTTTGTAGGTTGAAAATTGTCGGTATGCAATTACATTACTTAATTTAAAATTTGTTAGTCAATTGCATCAAGTGTCGAGTCCCATTTAGTCAGCTTGGTCAAACCTTTTCGGTTGACCCGAAATCTTTATCCAACCCTTAAACATGTTCATATGTCAAAAAGAATGATTTCTTCCACTTTTAGTATGCTTACAAGTATTGGTTTATTTTATATGCTCAAAACAGTCCACTTTTGTGTTTTTCCAGAAAATATACCAAATTGATGGTTCAATTTCAAAATTTTTTATTCTGAATTAGAATTTGAAAAAAATTACAGATGATCCCCAAGGTCTTTACTAATTTTTGAAATTTTTATAGAATTCTTAGAAAAGTCTTAGTATTTTTAGGAAAATACGTTGTCCTATGAGGTCCAGAAATTGACCAATATGGACACATGCAAGAAACAATGATTATTGAGCAAAATGCATGCATTTCAAGAAAATGTCATCCAGATGACTTTTGTTCCAGACGAAAATTGTAAACTTTTGGTGGTGGTTTCAATACATTTGGATCCGTATTACTCAAGATATCAGAAAAATACTAAGGGCAATTTTTCTGACTTTTAAGACAGATTATACCCATGTTCAAACAAAAATTGTTAAAAATAGTAAACGAACTCAAAATGACATGAGACCACTGGGGTTTGAAAATCTTGGGCTTGATTGTGGACTAAGAAAACATCCATTTTGGTTATTTTGAGAGGGAGAAACACCTTGGTGAATCTCGTACTCAAGTCTGGACAGAAACCAAACAAGTCCCAAAATGGTGTTTTGTTCAAAATGAAAAACATTAAACATTAAATAGAAGTGGTTTTTGATTCTTTTGACCTTTAATCCATTTTCTAACACATGCATGGTGTTGGATTACATCCAAGATGAGTTAGAAATTATTTTTAGCATAAGAAGAAAGATATACACAAAGATGAACAAGATTTAAGTAGTTTAATAGTAACAATTCGATTTTTCTCTTGATTTTTGGTTTGATCATGGGTTATCCTCTCTTTTAACACATATGGATGTGTAGAGGTATAACCTACAAACATCAAGCATTTTATGAGGATTTTAACCATAAAAGAGGCTTAAAATCCGAATTTATGAAGAACAATACAAGAAAAATGAAAGATTACTAAAGGTAGATGATCTAGTTTACCTTGAAGGGTTAATTTGGTGGATAAACACCTTCGAAACTCTGGATTTCTCTTATGAATGTGGCTGGAAATTATAGAGTAGTTTGAGAGAATTTGAGTGTGTGTTTTAGAGAGAGAAGAGAGAGGAGTGTAAGTGAGTGTTTTGGGAAAATGAAAGCAATTATGAGTGTTTAGGGGAAATAAAAGGAATTTGAAATAAGGGGGGGGGGGGGGGGGGGGGGGGGGCGGAGGCAGATTTTAGGGGTGGGGAGGTGGGAGGGGGAGTTTAATCATCTTTATTTTTGTTAAATAATATATATAAAGATTGTATAATTAAATTGGTAACTAAAGTGTGTAATTATTTGCATAGTGTAAGGTTTATTTTGTGATGTTTTGATGATTAATATTTGAGTTATACGATTTTATTTTTCTAAGTTCTTGAATTGGATTATAACCATTTAATTTTTCTAAGTTTGATGTTCACGAATATTTTATCCGATTAAATTTAGGTTGTCGAATCACGGGAATTTAGGTTTTGCAAATCGTTAAGGATTTTGTTAAAGTATAAAGAGGTAAATTTTTCTTTGTTTAAATTGGCACTTAGTAATCTACTTTAACATGTTTGTATGAACTTATGGTTCATTAAGCAATCACTAAGATGTTCTACGGCTTTAGTAAACTTAAGAAGTCATAACCTAGAATTTTTACTAGGGTTTAGGGAATGCAGTAATTTAAGAGTTCGAGTGCGGTAATGACCTAAGATTTTTGACAGTTGTCACACCTCGTAGTGTCAAGAACGGTCAGAACTTTTAGTGGGTCTGTTACTCTATCTCATGCGCCCAAGAATACCATTCCAAAAAGGGTCACTGTTCCACAATATGGAAAGTGTTGAAGAGTTGAGTAGCCTCCTCTGATCAGAATCACCACAACCTAGCAACCCAGTGACATACTGTCTGAGAAATCAGACAGTAGGGTGTTACTGTTTACACTATGAATACTTTGACGAAAGCAAGACACAAATCTTTAAAAGATGTTTTCATACACAAACCCTAGGCATCATCCCGTAACATAAACTAACGAAATCATAGCAAGCACTATCCTCCATTACTGATTAAACCCTATCTATCTTTTATTTACTGTTTTGCTTATTTACTAGTTTTATTAGTTTAGTTTAAACGGACATAAAACCAAATCAAAACTCTTTTCAAAAACACATCACTGAATTGAATAGTTTGTCTAGACAACTCCGCTTCACAATACGATTGATCTTAAGAACGACCCTGAGTTATACTTACCTCTGTAAGTAGAATTTAGGTCCCCAGCTTTTATAAATTTAAAACCCCGTTGTGCCTGTTGCGAGAACGACTGTTTCGGGTGTAACAGCGGTGGCGAAGGTGGTGCAACAATTACCTTGGGAACAAGAACCTGAACAGTTATCTTCTCATCTTTAATCAACCACGGATCATCTAAAAAAGCTTTCAATTTCTGAATTTCATCAACGTATTCATCTTTCCCCTTGTGGTTTTGGAGAAACCCTAGAGAGCAGTAGTGACTGGAATCAAAATAATAAGAAAAGAAACTAATTAAAATGTAAAATTACAAAACTACCCCTCCGCCCAAAATTAGTTTCAGGTTCTATAAATAAAATTAAAAATTGATGGTTAAATGTGGTCCCTTGATTTTGTTGATCCAATGGATGATATTCATTCCCTCATTCTCATCAAATATACCCATTCTCATTTGAACTTTAGTCTAATAATAATAATAATAATAACAACTTATTTTCTACCATTCAAGTCTTAGCATTCACAATTAATATTTTTAAATACTAAAAAGGAAAAAAGAAAGTTCAAAATTTAAACGTACTTATAAAAAGGTTAATGTTATTGTCATAAATAATGGTAATTTTCTAACCATCCATGTTTTGGCATCAATGTTAATGCTTTTAAATACTAAAAAGAAAAGAAAAATAGAAATTTAAATGATACTTATAAAAGGTTTAATGTTGTTGCCCTAAACAATGGTACTACATAATCAAAACAAACACGTACAATTACACGCATTTTTTAAATTTCTACAGATTTTATATATGTATACTAGGTGGTTTAGTTTTGGAGAGAAAAGAAGGAAATTGAAAAGAAGCTGAATAGTATTGATGTTCTAGAGTTTTTTTTTGTGAAGAGAAGAGAATTGAAGAGGATGGAGGATTTTATCAAATCTTCTCTCCAATCTTTCCTCCCAAAATTGAAAAGATTTGGAAAGAAAGAATGTTTTAACCCAATATTTAACCATTAATTAAACACAATTCTTAATCAAATTTAATTATTTATTATTTTCTTAGATACATATAATTGGTTATTAATATTACTTAACGCTATTTTATTTTTCTTCTCCACTAGTATTTTGAATATACATTATATGGCATATACAAATAGAAATTTCATTAACAAAATTTATGTATTTGATTGGCTTTACATTTCCACTCAACTTTGTTAAATTATTATTAACTTCTTGTTATTGCGAGCATGTTGAATAAGCTTTGACAAGTTGAGCATTGTTCAAATCCAGAAGAACGATCCCTAATGTTTGTTGTTTCAGTTATTTCTGTTATAACAAGTCTAGAACAAGTGATCCAATAATGTTTGTTGTTTTGATCTTCTCTGTTGTTCTATTATGGTCTGATTTGAATTAAACAATAAGTGTAAATTTGTGAAAAAAATGTTATATATATATATAGGAATATCAAAAAATGAATATCATAACTTTTCATCACTTCTTTTCTTTCCAACTCGGGAACACAAAAAAAAAAAGATATATATCTTCTCTCCACTTCATTTCTCTTCTATCATTCTCAATTCTCTCATTTTCTTTTCTTTCCCTAAAAAACTCAGGAGCAGGCTCTTAATGTTGTTGCCCTAAACAATGGTACTACATAATCAAAACAAACACGTACAATTACACGCATTTTTTTAATTTCTACATATTTTATATATGTATACTAGGTGGTTTTATTGGCTATCCATAGCACAGCCCACGACACTAATATTGATATTTAAAATGATAAATAAATATTCATAAATATATACTCTATTAGAGGGTAGTTGAGTAAATTTAGAAGAATTAAAAGACAAAGACTATTACTAATCCCACTTAGAGCACGGAGAGTGTTGTGGTCTCACGAGATAGTCAAAAAGTGGAGAAATGGAATATATTGACTTAACAGTGTTCTCAAAATTTATTTAAAGGTTTTTAAATCATTGTATGTTCGTGGAAAACAAAAAGGGAAAAGGAAATTTAATAGTGTGCGGCGTCGAACACTACTCCAAAACGATACCTAGAACGCCATTACGAAGAGGGAGAACACCGTCTGTCCAACTGCGTTTCGATGGAAAATGACGACAAAAATGGTTTCACTTCTCTGCATGCTCTCAAAAGTGTGATAAACAAATTTAATATTTATGGGTTTTCAAAAACCACTCTTTGATGGGTTTAGACATATTTTTCTACAATTGCACCATTTTCTTTCTCATTCTTAAGACTCGATCTCACATTCATACTTTTCTCATTTTCACTTTAGCAGTTCATATATTTTATTCATGAAATCAAATTTAAAATATTATATGAGACGAAGCCTAATATATAGTAGTAACAAACAATTATTTTCAAAAATCATATCGTTACTCATTTTTATTTTCTTTTAAACCAATCTAATCCGTAAACAAACAAACGCCCCCTAAGTTTTCATTGTGTATTGAATTTCTCCTTAGCTTCTTGCTCCATGATGTTTTATTTTGTACTCATAAAAGTACCTCATCCATACTCTTACATTCTAGCTAAATGAAAAGTTTTGACTTGTGAGGTAATTTTTAATATTATTATTATTTATAACTGTATATATCGTAGTAAAAGTTATAGTCAATAACTCAATACTCTGGACGACAAGTTAGATTTAATTGGACTAAAAAAGATTGAAAGGGTAGAGAGCAGGTGAAAACATACCATATCTCTATCTTTGTAGCTTGTACTTTGTAGTATTGGCTACCTCAATTATATTGCCACCTTACTGGCCTTCTACCATACCCCATTTTTCATTTTTGTGCTTAATTTAGATTATAGCTACTCAAGTATTCTATATATATAATTGTTTTGAACTTTTGATGAACACTTTATATAATATATCATGCATTGTAATTCAAGTTTCGGTACATCATTCCCTTGTTACTATATCATCACATTTTACAAACCTGTTTCCATGCATACTTAGTGTGACACCCGACGATTTAGGGTTACTGATTTACCTGCAAGAAACCCTAATTACGTGTGATTAGTTTAGTATTAGGCTAAATACTTGTAATTACTTGTAACTATTTGTATATTTTGTGAATATACGCTTACGTAATTAGTTGTAATTACGCTTACGCAATTTGGTGAAATTGTACGAAACAACCGGACGGAGTCCGACATAGTATAAATACGGACATTGGTGAACTGAATATTAAATAATATGAAATTATTTAATAAACTCGAAAACTTACAAATATTATGGTGATAATATTTAACGAATCATTAATATCTTATAAAGTAACACAAACGCGACGAAGACGCGCAGAATGTGCCCGACAATCGAACGAAAGTCGAAATATATTTTTATAATATACAATATATTATTTTGTATGGAATTATTATTAAAAACATCGTATAATGATTCGTCAATAAAAACGTTTATTTAAAACGTTACGCGATTTAAACCTATGTAGAACTAACATGCAAATCGAGGCTGACGAATTAACGAAATATTTTTATAAATGTTTTCAAGTATCTAGATAAAATATTTCAAGTGAAAATGTCAGAATTTAAACCCTTACTTAAACGCGTGTATTAAACGTTTAACGTATAAATAAACGTCTAAACAATCGGGTAAACGAACGGGAAACGTAACAATTAAAAAGGGAACAAGGAAAATGACCAAAATACCCCTTGTGGGACCACATAGGGGCCGGCCACCCCATGTGCCACCACCCTCATTCCCAGTCCAAACTTCATGCAAAGTGATGCTTACTTGATTCCTTACACATCCACTCCTTAAACATGCAACTTTCATTTTATTTCATTTTATGTTAAACACTCCATCTAAACTCTCTCTCTCTCAAAAGAACTCAGCCCTTTTCTCAGCCTAAAATCCACCATAAACCACCTCTAAACCACCATCAACCACCACCATTTGAAAGCAAAAATCAAGAGCAAGGAACCAAGAACAAGTCTTCCATCTTCATCTTCCTCATTCTCCATCATTTTCCTTTGTAAGGAACACTTTATCTCTCCGAAATTATACTTGCATTATATATATTTATATGTTATAATGTTCATCTAACACTAATATGTCCAAAATTGTTGTTAAAAATCATTTTTGAAGAACATATGTGAACATGCATAAATCTGTCCCAGAAAACCAGTTTACAAAAACTAGCATATCTTGAGTTCTAGGAAGATTTAGACAACGAGTATTTTTTTAAAATTGCGTATTGAAAAGAGCTACAACTTTCGTGTTTTACACTTTTTCCAGATCTGTACGGATTTTTGTGAATAAACTGATCTTTGAGACTGACCTGAAAGTTTTCGATAAATATGTTCGGTTCTTACTCGAAATTATTTAAATATGTAAATGGACATATAAATCTCAGGAAAATTATGTTATGAACTAGACACATAGAAGATCATTTGGTAAAAATTGCGAACTCAGAATTGGAACAGAAGTAGGTAAAATCTAGTGGCGAACTAAACCGACAAAAGTCGAAAATATGAAATCTTGAAGTCTTAAGTTGCATGTTAAAAACCGACACTGTGGGTGAACTCCGACACGAAACGACAAATTTTATGGGCTCTATAAACTGATGTATGGGTTGGGTAAAAGTTTCGGGTCAAACCGGGTAGGTTTGACCAAGTCAACAAAAACGGCTCGGTTTCTAAAAACGACAAAACTTACTATTTTTGGAAAGTGGTAACAAAAATGGGTTTGGGTGACTTAGTTAGTAACTTGGACCAAAAACTAAACTTAGAAAGTTTCCCAAATGAAAAACCGACACTTAGAACACTTGGATTAAAAATTGGAAAACCGATCAGGCACAAGTATCGCCTAACCAGCGACACTTACCCAAGTGACGCCTAATTTAGCGTCACTTATCCTTTGTGCCGCCCAATTATTCAAATTGCTTATTTAGCGTCACTTGACCAAGTGCAGCCTGAACTAAATGTCGCCTATAGCGACACTTACCCCAAGTGTCGCTGCCAATTTAAAAATCACATTTAACGTCACTTAACCTAGTGCCACTAACCAACCAAGTGTCGCCTATAGCGACACTTACTTGAGTGACGCTACCTATTTAGAAATCGAATTCGGCGACACTTCCCAAGTGTCGCTGCCCAATCGAGTGTAGCCCCTAAGTAACGCCTAAAACAGAAACTACAAAACTAGTTTTCACACTAAGTGTCGAACTCACACAAGTTCAATACTTGCATACGATACAACACACGAAACATATACTTGAATATTATACAATGAAACAACACATAATAATAATGGTTTAAGATTATTATTACAAACTTTCACCAACGGGTCGTACACGTTTTTGATAAACGAACTTGAACAACTTATTTGGACATACTAGTTGATGAACTAGCTCTAGGTGGACAATAAACCTCCACCTACACGATTGGCTTAAGTGGACATTAACCCCCACTTATACAATCGCTATAGATGGTCTTATGAGACATCTACTTACACAACCTTATACGTTTAGGACGTTAGAAGGTTGCACCTTGGGACACATATTGATTGCTATTTGATTATTGCTTGTTACCTGCTAAACACTGGTGAGTTTCATAGCCCCTTATTACTATTTTCTAACTGGGGTGATAATACATACAACTGTTTTATAACTGCTCTTATGATCACAAGTAACTGTAACAACTGTAACAACTTTTTATACGGATTGCATGAGACTTGATATAATCCACTAAAGTCCTCTACCCATCATAGTTCGTTAAAATTTGTTCGTGAATACTATTGGATAGATCTATTAGGGTTTGACAAACCTCATCCGGGCTAGTCGCTCTAGCCAACCCACGGGCGCAATTATTTGTGATTTAGAAGTGTATCAGATTAGTACACTTACCGGAGGAAAAAAACGTTAAGCTCGAACTATGAGACTCATGGCAAATGGTATACTTATATTGCATTCGTGAAATACTTTTATCGCTGGATGCGATACTTTTTAAACTGTCATTTTTGAATGATACAACTTGAAATCTTGTGGATCATAACTAAACGATTGTTTACAAACCTATGAACTCACCAACTTTATGTTGATCTTTTGGCGCCCGATCAGGTCGGTGTCGTTAACGATTACTAACCGGGCACCAGCAGTGGGTTGTATTAAATTTGTAATTGCGGGGCCTAAGTTTTTCCTAACAATGCTAATCCTAAGGGTGAGCAAGTGGTAGGTATGACCTAGAGTCATTCTTCAAACCGACTGAATTGAAACTAAGGCGAGGCAGATGAGGGCTTTCAAACTAGTGATTGGTTTATAAAATAGTGGGGGTTTTGGTTTTTATATTAACTAACTTAGGCAAATAAATAAATAAAAGCGAAATAAAAGTAAAACCTAAAGCAGATAGATAAAGATAGTGTTTGCTGAGACTTCGTTAATTAAGTTATGGGATGATATTTGGAGAAACTATTTTGAAAGATATTAGTTAATTATCATTCTTGAATACTTGCATGTAAACACTAGATTCCCTACTAATTAAAATCCCATTAGCGTGTCACACCGGGAGCTAGGTTATGGTAACATTACCAAGTATTTTGAATAATAAGCAAAATCTTAATTAAGGTTTAATAATACTTTCATATGAACGTGAACAAAATCTTAAGGTACTAGACATTACTGAATCATATAACGATTCCTCGTCATCCTAACAGATTCATTTATTTAAAACAGTTCATTTATGACTTTAAACTAGCCCTTGCTTAAGACTACCCAATAAATCCCCTAATTGTCCACAACGTTCCTCATTTTTAGTGGTTCCACCGCTTCAAACCTTGGCCATGTCTTGTCCTATGATAATCCCCCACGTAGCCTTGCGGTTCCATAGTTTCATACCTTTGACAAATTATATTGACATAGATAATTGACTACCTTTTAATTGGACGTCGTAAAAAGGTGTTGTAATCACGTTTATTGGTGGAAAGTCGATAGATTAATTTGAAGTTTAAAAGTCTATTTAGAAAGGTTAATTAAACTAGGTTTCTCATTTTATAAATTAGTTCTTAATATAACTACCTTCGGTCGTTACACAGCTTCCACGTGTTTGTATTACACCTAAAGTGTTTCCAACGCTATACTGTACAACAGTCGAATATGGGCCGTCATATTACTTTGCGATAATTAAGACCGGTTATAT
Organism: Helichrysum umbraculigerum; assembly: GCA_949592205.1. Taxonomy (NCBI): domain Eukaryota; kingdom Viridiplantae; phylum Streptophyta; class Magnoliopsida; order Asterales; family Asteraceae; genus Helichrysum; species Helichrysum umbraculigerum. The sequence continues at coordinate 119,961,472 of CATIUR010000005.1, read as the reverse complement.
TTTACTACTATGATAATCCTAAGGCAACAATCAAAAAAGAACATGCAATAAGACGATCAAAGTAATATTACCGATCTTTAATATTTAATTATAAATCATCCCATAATTAACTGACTACATCACAAGCAAACACAACAAGTATACTACTCTCTAATCATGGAAATAACTAAATCTAGCATAATCAATATAAATGTAATTAATTAAGATAGATAAGGATAGAAAGAACCAGGATTAAATGCGGGAGAAAGTAGACTTGAATTAATTGACACAATTCCGAGCATACACTGAAGATTACAATGCGTTTCTTGCTTTCGTTCTATTCTAAACAATCTCCTACACTTATATCTCTTTAGTTCTCCTCTAACTCCTAAGAGTAGTGCTTGAGAGAGAAACTAGAGAGAGGAACTAACTACAAGAATAATTCTCCTCTAACTCCTAAGAGTAGTGCTAGAGAGAGAATTCTAGAGAAAGAAAGAGAGAAATATGCTTAATGTGTGTGCATATGGTGTGTCTTGCAAATGGAACCCAAGCCCTCTATTTATAGGTTAGTTTAGGCTCACATTACCATCAAGGGGTGCACATTAGCGCAATGTGGGAAAAAAGGTGCACCAGGTACTGTACAACGCGGAAAGGTGGTGCACCAGGTACGCAAACTTGCCAAAAGAGAAAACCAGTGAAGGGGGTGGCTGGCCGGCGCCTGTGGGCCTGTGGCCGGTGGCGGGGGCATGCTGGCCGGCGGCTGGGGGCACACCCCCGTCCCGTTCGTCGTCTTTTGCTTCGTTTCTTAATTCGCGCGTATCTTCTTCGTTATACGTCCGTTTTAGTCAAATTTTTTTGCGTTGGATTCGTAATTCAAAAGAGAACATTTTGATGCAAAGATATCCCAAAAATATGTCTCTAATCTTCAGATGTGTTGTGCGAATCATTTGAATCTTCCGGTGTACGTAGAATCTTCATTCTTCGTCCGTTTCTGTTGATTCTTCTTCTGTTGGATTCGTATTTTGAAAACGAACATCTTGGATAAGATGGATGTTGGTGATGGGCACTTTAGTCTTGAAATCTCGTTTTGATGCTTTGAATATTCAAATGTGTGTGGAATCTTCGTTTTTCATCCGTTTTGCTTGGTTTTTATCGTGCAACCTTGTTTTGACCACCTTGGCATAATGTCATTGATTTGAACCATATTTGAGTTCAAAATGCCAAGAATCGTTCTAGAATGAGAGAGATATCGGTCGTAAAAACTTGAATTTTTACGCGATATCAAGTATCCCACACTTAGAACTTTGCTTGTCCTCAAGCAAACTAGTATTCAACATGGTTAAAGATAAGAAGATAATGAAATATTTTAAAGCAGAACTCTTAGCTAAGGGGGTTTTGGAAAAATAAAATATTTGTTCTTTGAGAAAGCAAGGTTGTAATCTTTGGGAGCATGCTTTTGATTTTTGATCTTGGATACATGACTAGGCGATCCTCTCAAGGTGGTCACTCTAATCACTCAAAGTGTTTAGGGCTTCCTATTCTAAAATATCAATCACTCAGAATGCCAGTCATGTATCGTTTATCGTCATAGGCTTGATCGAGAATCAAATCGTTACCTTTTTGGTGCGCGTGAAGTCGATCTAGCCACAATCATTCTAGGGGAAGTGATGTAGGGTTTTGGAGTGAGGCGTTGGTGATATGAGAGGGTGTTTTGTTGGATTTTCTTTTTGGTGAAGTTGGAAAGCTGAAATTTTTGACTTTTTGGGATGATTGACGCCCTTTTCTTTCGGTATTTGGAAGGAGTCTTTTTCTCCATTTGACTTTCTTTTCTTCGAATTTTCTTGGGCATTTTTGACTTCGTATCCTTGTAGCCTTTCTTCTTTCATCTTTGGAACTTTTATGAAGTTTGAGGGATGCTTTTGAGTAGGTACGGGATAACGTGTTTATTTTGGGGTGTGTAGAGGGGTTCAAGAATGATGTGATTCGATCTCCTTTTTACTTACCAATTTGGACTCGAAATGAATTACAGGAGCAAGTTCTGATTCTAAACACATACATCGGCACACTCAAGAATCGAAAAAGTGAAGAATTAAAAGTGAATGCTTTATATGGCTCAAGATACCTCACGAATCGAAAGTTGGTTTGTTGTGTGCCTAATCATGCAATGCTCTTTATGGGATTACTAAACTAATTTTTCAAAGGAATTCGTATTTTATTTATCCTTCTTCCCCAAAGTAAATCATTCTTTGTTTAAAATTTTTCATTTTCGACATATTTTTTAACCCAATTTTGAAAATTTTGTTTACTTTTTAGAGAAGGATGGTCTAAAGAGCAGCGAGTTTAGAATCAAGCATATACCATTATCCATTTTACAGTAGTGCAACTACTGCTATCCCACACTTAAAGGAACATCGTCCTTGATGTTATTCTAAGCTCTGATTGGTATAAAATCCCACACTTAGAATTTTAAACATCTAAGACGTATTCTTTTAGCGGTGTGTTTTGGGTTTGAATCCCACACTTAGTGATAAGCATAGTGGATATGGCATATTTAAAATGAAGGAAAGAGACTGGTAAAGAAGTACTCCCCGGTATTTGCAGTGTTCCTTGGTATGCGTTTGCCGAACTTCATCTTGTTGGGTTCACTCTTAATCAAGTCTTCTTGTGATTGGTCTCGTAAGTGTGAACACGTCGGATATACGATTCTTCGGTTGTTGATGCTTCATTGCAGGCTGGAGCATTCTTTGTATTATCCGAGTGTGAAAGATAGTCGGAGATTTCATCACTTCTTGGAATGTAAAATTACGGAAATGTAAAAACACGAGTTGCCTCCTGAGAAGCGCTCTTTTAAGGTCGAGAGCTCGACTTCTTTTCTCCTAGCTAGATGGAGATGGATGCATCCATGGGATCCCCTTTGTTGATGTTGTGGGCCCTAGGTTGCGGAAAAGTGTTTCGAGGTGGATAGATTCTCATGAAATGATTGACTATTATCGTAATCAATTCAAATGGACTATCTCTCGATTCTGACTTGTAGTTCTGAAGATGCTCTGAAGTTGTCCTCGCAAGTCCGTGAAGTCCGAAGGTGATGTGGTCGACTGCTTTAGTGACAGTCCCACTAGGGTCGGTCATGGTGTTTGTGTCTGTCTTAACAACCTCTCTTGGCGGTGGGTTTTGCCAGAGAGAGCAAACAAACGCCAAGAATTGCAGTTTTATGCCTTCATAATTCTCGGTCTTGGGGTCTCCGTTGAATCTTCTTATGTATGTGCGCAGGTTCTCTATTTGCCGGTGCTGATGGTTGTTGAATGGGAAATCGGATTCTGAGAAAACTAGAACAAGCTGACGAAGTATCTCCTTGCATCCTGAGTAGATTATGAACTTCATTCTGGAGTTACTTTTCCGTTGTTGAATCTCCCGTAGATGGATCGTAACAAGAGTAGCGATATCAAGTGGTGATTCATATGTAGCCCTAAAAGGTCGTTCGTGCCTTGATTCCTCCCAAACAAGATCACTTTGTTCTTCAATCAATAACTCAACTTGTTTTTCAATAGTGGAGTTGATAACCATATATCCGCTTTCTTTGGAACTAAGGTGATCTTCTCTATTTAAAAATTCAAGCAATGATGTGAGGTCATTTTTTATCAAGATGTCGGCACGACTGCTCGGATGTCCAGTACTCTCTTTCATATGCGCTCTAACGGATCGTAACATCTCCCATTGTGTTGAGGTGAATGGGATGTTAGATCTTTTAAGGGCATTGTAGATTCTAGCGTAAGTCCGTTTCTGTTGTAGACAGAATTGCAGTTCAGCAGGGGAAAGAGCAAGCATGTTGACTACGCCGCTTATTCCTCCTACTACTTTGTCAAATCTTTGGATGAATTCTTCGAGCACATTCTGTTCTATGATGGTTTGCGGTTGGTATTTTGTGCGTTTGGAATATTCCTCCAGTGTTTCTCTTCTCGTGGGATGATTGTGGTTACTTCTCGTCATTTCTTCCATGGTAAATGGATTAGTTGGCGGTGTGCTTCTTTTGTTTTCTTCTTCAATCTTTATCTTCCCAATTTCTTTCATCGTTGGTTTGTTTGCTGATGGAGATGCATTTTTCATCTCTTGTCCAATTCGTCGAAGGTCAATAGGAAAATATGGCGTGATTGTCATTTCCTGACTAGATTTACTTTCACTTGTTGACTCTGCAGTTTCTTTGTCCTCTATGGTCTTGTCCGTGGAGATCATGTACATATCGGCTTGGTTTTCAGCGTTAGGATTGTCGATATGGAAAGTGATGGTTTCTCCCTGAGACTGCAAGTAGATGGTTTGTGCGAAGACGTTGATGATTGCCTTGGCCGTATTCATGAAAGGTCTTCCTAGTATGATTGGGATGTGTACGTCTTCCTGCATATCCATTACTACAAAATCTGTTGGGTAAAGAAATTTGTCAATCCTAACTAAAACATTTTCAGTTATTCCCCTAGGGTACTTGACCGAGTGGTCAGCAAGCTGTATTGTCATTTTGGTAGGTCGAAGATTTTCTAACTCAAGCCTCTTGAAAAGCGAGTATGGCATAAGATTAACACTAGCTCCTAAATCGGCGAGAGAACAGATAATGCCTGAATTGTAGATGGAAATAGGGAGAGTAAAACGTCCGGTGTCTCCGAGTTTTTCAGGAATGATATTTTTCAAGATAGCTGAACATTCCTCGTTCAGCGGGACATTGGGTACTTCGAGTACCTTATCCTTGGTTGTAAGAAGTTTTCTGAAGTACTTTTTGGTGTGAACTTCAGAGGCGGTATCTAGGAATTTCCTATCAAGCTGAAAAGACTTAAGCTTGTCGGGTCGTTGTTTAAGACGAGCCGGAAATGGAATGTTTACTTTCCTATTAGGTGCAGACTCTAAATCCATTGTCGATGGGACAATAGGTGGTTCCTTCACCGGAGAAGAAATCGTAGGTGGGCTATGTGCTACCTGAGAGTCTTGAATATGGGACGCCTCCTTATGGGAACTAGTTGGACTATCCTGAGGTTTAGCATTAATACGCTGTGCTAATTGTCCTAATTGGGATTCGAGAGCTTTTAACAAAGTCAGTTGATCTCTTAAGAAGATATCAGTTTGGTCTTGTCTAGCTGAGATTCCTTGAATGACTTGTATCAGGGTGTCGTCAAAACTAGAGGTTTGTGAGGAAGAGGGTTCCAAAGGTTGAGGTTGGTAAGTTAGTGGGCTATTCCTAGGTGGGTTAAAAGAAGGGTTAGTATTGGGTGAAGTTAGATGAAACTGAGGAATTTGGGCTGAGTGGTTCAGATTAGCACAATTAAGGCAGGTTTGAACTTGACAGACTTGTTGTTGTTGACTTTTCAATTCCTTAATCTCCTTGGTTAGGTCTGCCACTTGCTGAGTGAGGGTTTTGATAGCTTCATTCCCAATTGTAGTAGGTGAATTCACTAGCGAGGGGTGATTTTCACTGTTCCAGTCATGGTTGTGTATTGTCATTTTCTCAATAAGGCTCCAAGCTTCATTTGCCGTACAGTCTATGAAACTACCTTGAGAGGCGGTATCAAGTAAAGGACGGTGATGTGGGAAGAGACCATTGTAGAAAATGCGCAACTGGTCTGAACGCTCAAAACGATGATTTGGACATTTCTTAAGCAATTTCTTAAAGCGCTCCCATGCATCGAAGATTGATTCATCATGCACTTGAAGAAAGTTTATGATGTTGGACCTAAACGTGGCTTGTTTTGATGGGGGGAAATATTTGGCCAAAAATTTGGTTGCTAGTTCTACCCAAGAGGTTATAGAGTTAATCTCTAGTTCCTCAAACTAGGTTTGTGCATTGAGAGTGAGTGAATAGGGAAATAGGTATAGATAGACTATGTCCTGATTAACCCCAATCGGCTTAAAAGAGTTGGATAAGGAAATGAATTTGTCAAGGTGGGAGTTAGGATCATCATTTGGTAGGCCACGGAATTGACAGAGGTTTTGGACTAACTGAACAATATGGGGCTTTAATTCAAATGAAGTTCTATCGGTTTCCGGATAGACAATTGGTCCTCCTAGACCTTCAATCAGAGGTTTAGAGTTTTCAGCGAGAGTTATACGTGTAGCTGTCATAGTCTCGTTGGCAGGTGGTTGACTGGTTGAGTGGATAGGGATAACGTAATTTATAAAAGTACTAAAAGTAAGGAAAAACAAAGAAAGACGTAAGGGTCTAAGGAGAAGAGTTAATCCTAAAGGTTCACTAGCGAGTAAGTTCATCTTGACGCCTAAGGATCGTACAGTTGGTTCCCTGTCAGCGGCGCCAAAAACTTGTTGGCGCTAGATCAGGTCGGTGTCGTTAACGATTACTAACCGGGCACCAGCAGTGGGTTGTTTTAAATTTGTAATTGCGCGGCCTAATTTTTCCTAACAATGCTAATCCTAAGGGTGAGCAAGTGGTAGGTATGACCTAGAGTCATTCTTCAAACCGACTGAATTGAAACTAAGGCGAGGCAGATGAGGGCTTTCAAACTAGTGATTGGTTTATAAAATAGTGGTGGTTTTGGTTTTTATATTAACTAACTTAGGCAAGTAAATAAATAAAAGCGAAATAAAAGTAAAACCTAAAGCAGATAAATAAAGATAGTGTTTGCTGAGACTTCGTTAATTAAGTTATGGGATGATATTTGGAGAAACTATTTTGAAAGATATTAGTTAATTATCATTCTAGAATACTTGCATGTAAACACTAGATTCCCTACTAATTAAAATCCCATTAGCATGTCACACCGGGAGCTAGGTTATGGTAACATTACAAAGTATTTTGATTAATAAGCAAAATCTTAATTAAGGTTTAATAATACTTTCATATGAACGGGAACAAAATCTTAAGGTACTAGACATTACTGAATCATATAACGATTCCTCGTCATCCTAACAGATTCATGTATTTTAAACAGTTCATTTATGACTTTAAACCAGCCCTTGCTTAAGACTACCCAATAAATCCCCTAATTGTCCACAGCGTTCCTCACTTTAAGTGGTTCCGCCGCTTCAAACCTTGGTCATGTCTTGTCCTATGATAATCCCCCATGTAGCCTTGCGGTTCCATAGTTTCATACCTTTGACAAATTATATTGACACAGATAATTAACTACCTTTTAATTGGACGTCGTAAAAAGGTGTTGTAGTCACGTTTATTGGTGGAAAGGCGATAAATTAATCTGAAGTTTAAAAGTCTATTTAGAAAGGTTAATTAAACTAGGTTTCTCATTTTATAAATTAGTTCGTAATATAACTACCTTCGGTCGTTACACAGCTTCCACGTGTTTGTACTACACCTAAAGTGTTTCCAACGCTATACTGTATAACAGTCGAATATGGGCTGTCATATTACTTTGCGATAATTAAGACCAGTTATATTTTACTACTATGATAATCCTAAGGCAACAATCAAACAAGAACATGCAATAAGACGATCAAAGTAATATTACCGATCTTTAATATTTAATTATAAATCATCCCATAATTAACTAACTACATCACAAGCAAACACAACAAGTATACTACTCTCTAATCATGGCAATAACTAAATCTAGCATAATCAATATAAACATAATTAATTAAGATAGATAAGGATAGAAAGAACCAGGATTAAATGCGGGAGAAAGTAGACTTGAATTAATTGACACAATTCCGAGCATACACTGAAGATTACAATGCGTTTCTTGCTTTCGTTCTATTCTAAACAAGCTCCTACACTTATATCTCTTTAGTTCTCCTCTAACTCCTAAGAGTAGTGCTAGATTGAGAAACTAGAGAGAGCAACTAACTACAAGAATAATTCTTCTCTTACTCCTAAGGGTAGTGCTAGAGAGAGAATTCTAGAGAAAGAAAGAGAGAAATATGCTTAATGTGTGTGCATATGGTGTGTCTTGCAAATGGAACCCAAGCCCTCTATTTATAGGTGAGTTTAGGCTCACATTAGCATCAAGGGTGCACATTAGCGCAATGTGGGAAAAAAGGTGCACCAGGTACTGTACAACGCGGAAAGTAGGCGCACCGGGTACTGTACAACGTGGAAAGGTGGTGCACCAGGTACGCAAACTTGCCAAAAGAGGAAACCAGTGCAAGGGGTGGCTGGCCGGCGCCTGGGGGCCTGTGGCCGGCGGGGGCCTGCTGGTCGGCGGCTGGGGGCACACCCCCGTCCCGTTCGTCGTCTTTTGCTTCGTTTCTTAATTCGCACGTATCTTCTTCGTTATACGTCCGTTTTAGTCGATTCTTTTTTAGTTGGATTCGTAATTCAAAAGCGAACACTTTGATGCAAAGATATCCCATAAATATCTCTCTAATCTTCAGATGTGTTGTGCGAATCGTTTGAATCTTCCGGTGTACGTAGAATCTTCATTCTTCGTCCGTTTTTGTTGATTCTTCTTCAGTTGGATTCGTATTTTGAAAACGAACATTTTGGATAAGATAGATGTTGGGGATGGGCACTTTAGTCTTAAAATCTCGTTTTGATGCTTTGAATCTTCAAACGTCTGTGGAATCTTCGTTTTTCATCATTTTTGCTTGATTTTTATCATGCAACCTTGTTTTGACCACCTTGGCATAGTGTCATTGATTTGAACCATATTTGAGTTCAAAATGCCAAGAATCATTCCAGAATGAGAGAGATATCGGTAGTAAAAACGTGACTTTTTACGCGATATCAGACATACCAATTCCCTCACAGGACCTAGACCCAGAAAACACCTTGCACACCGATGAACCTCCTCACCTTACCATACCTGTGCTCGCTGCCAGAATCTATCGTCACGAAAAGCGACTGGATGATGTGGAAGCTGAGCAGCACGAAACTTACCAAAACTAGATGCAATTGGCTCAAGGTCGGGTTGCATAAATGTACCTTGACCAGGAGAACATCACCGAAACCATGGGAGTTGTTCACAACCAAGTGATCGGTAACCGAAATGAAATCTCTGTCCTACAATCGAGGCTGCAACAAAGTGAGACGCGCTTACGAGAAACCGAGGATCATGTGCGCTTGCTAGAGCGACAACTGGGAGAAGCTGTCGGAATGATTGGCCGACTTACTGCAACCATAGAACGAGTCGTCACACTACTCCCACCATCAAATCCACCACCGAATCCACGTCAGGATTAGATTAGTACAGTACTCTATTTTGTAACCTATTGAGGCAGGATGTGCTCAACTAGTTAGCTTTTGTAAACTCTTGTATTAAGTTCGGATGTAACAATGCCCGTCATGTTTTGTAAACTTCAAACTCTGTAATCGTTTATCTTGCGCCTCAATTTGGTTATAAAAATTTGCTTCCTTGCTTTATTGAATATCTTGTTATAAACACTTGTTTTACCATCTTGTATACACCTGCAAAGGCTTTAAAAATCTTACTCAATGAAATCTTATATGCCTCTTGCTTTCTTTCTTTTAGAATCATGGCAATGAAATGTCAAATGAGCTCCGCCGATATCGAGCAACTCGTCAACCAAAGGGTGCAAGCGGCCCTAGAAGCAGCCAGAATTAACCCCAATCCAAACCAAGGAAATCCAGGAGGTGCAGCTAACAACCCACCCAAGCCTTGCACTTACAAGGATTTCATGAATTGTAAACCCCTCAACTTTAAGGGAACCGAAGGAGCCATCGGTCTCATGTGATGGATAGAGAAAATGGAATCCGTCTTCCGAATAAGCAACTGCCAAGAGGAAAATAAGGTCAAATTCTCCACCTGCACTTTATCTGAAGGTGCTCTCACCTGGTGGAACTCTTATGCCCAAACTCAGGGTATTGATGATGCTTATCAATTACCGTGGGATGAACTCAAGAACATGCTGAGGGAAGAATACTGTCCACGTGAGCAACTCCAACAGCTCGAACAGGAATTCTGGAACCTCACGGTTCAAGGAAATGACATTACCAGCTACGCTACCAGATTCCACCAGCTTGCTCTTTTATGCCCATCCATGGTGGACCCTGAATACATACGTATCGAGAGATACATGACGCGCCACCAGCGGTAGATCAGGTTTTACCTTGTCGTTGGACCGGCCACCAGTGGCGGGTCGGTGGAGAGTTTTAAATTTGTAATGCTGGGGCCTAAGTTTACTAGTGCTGTGTAACCTAAAGGTGTATAGCGACAAGTATGACCTAGGGTCGTTCTTTAAAATCAACTGTATTGTGAAGCAAAGTGATCACGATGTCCGATTCAAGCTAGTGAAAGGTTTTAGAAAATAGTTCGGAATTTGTTTTTGTTGGTTTTCTAATTTATACTACTAATTTAAACTAGGCAATAAAGTAAAATAAATGGAAAGCAGTCAGGATAAAGGGAGTGTTTGTTGTGACTTCGTTAGCCTTGCATTGGGATGATGTTTAGTTTAAGTTATGAAAACGTCTTTATAAAGATTTGTATTTTATTTGTCTTAAGTATTTATGGTGTAAGCATTAGCACCCTACTGATTGATTGCTCAATCAGCATGTCACTGAGTACTAAGCTGTTATGATTCTGATCGGAGGAGGCTGTTCGACTCTCAACATTGCCCTTGTGACGGAACAATGACCCTTTTCTGGAATACAAAGATTCCTGGGTGCATGAATAGAGTAACAGACCCACTAACGGTCCGATCGTTCTTAACACCACAGTAATACTCAATTGAATAAAACATTTAAGATTAAGACATGGTTGATGTTTGATTACTTTCCATCAATGGTTATGTAGAATCCAGAAGTGATAGATAAGGGTTAGAATACTTAATGATTCAACATCTTCCTTTCTGGATTCATGAACTAAGTTTGTATTTCATAATAGAGTTTCTGTGACACCTGGTCAAAAACGACCCAAAATTTGGTCCAAATTTAAACTTTTATTTCAAGTATTATATACTTAAAATACCGAAGCGTACAAGTATTATATATATGATTATATGTATATATAACAAAAAACAATTATTCAAAAATCGTGCATAAACAAATCTGACAGAACGCAGGAATACAAATACGGACGTTGGTGAAACTATTATTAAATAATATGAAATTATTTAATAACATTGATAATTACTTTATATTATGTTTATAATATAACGAACACATAGGTTTTGCTTAAAACGTAACCGAATGCTATGAAAACGCGCAAAATGAGCCCAACCGACGAAATAAATCAAACTTGTATTTTTATAACTTAAAACTAAGTATTTTGATAAAATACTTCAGGTAAAAATATTACTATTACACGTATATATTTATAACGTTTAAAAACGTTACACCGTTCGAATAAATACGTAATTCGCAACCGACGACCAAACGAATACTAGAACATCATTTTGGTAACTTAAAATATGTTACTTGAGTAAAACATTCATTCAAAATAATGTGTTTTAAAACGTTATCGAAATACATTATATATATACGTATAACGTATAAACGGACGTTTAAACGACCGGGGAAACGAACATCACACGGAGTGCGAACTTAGGGAACAAAAATTTGAGACAACCACACTCTAGTGGGACCCACATGGGTCAGTTTTTCCAGCCCCAAAACAAGATCCACAAAATGTGGATCTTGTTTCCTAATTAATGATCATATATTATATACATATACATAAATAATACTTGTAATCAATCATCACCTTAGTACTCTAAACCCTCTCTCTCTCTCGAGAACATTTTTCTCTCTCTCTCCCTCTGTTTTCCAGACCCCAAACAACCACCACAAGTCCACCATTCAACCACCATAGTGCCATCATGAACCGCCACGCCGAAATTCAAGAAAACGCGATAAAACGAGTCTACGGCTTCATTTCTTCATCTCTTCATCATTCCCTTTGTAAGAACTACTTTCTTTCCTTATAAATACTTGTAACATATGTATTAACATGTTTTAGTGTCCACTTAACCATTAAATGTCCAAATCATTAACCGAAACGCGATTAAAACACTAAAACATGTGACTATGTTTTCTGTCAAGAAAAATGCTTCACTTCAACGAATTATTAAAAAATCATTTCTCCATGAAATGATGCGTTTCTTAAGCCTAAAATGTAGTACAAGAAATAATATTTCTAGAAGAATTTGTTTCGTATCATTTCGAGCCCGTTTAGTACCCGAGAATAATTTTCTCCGGCGACATATACTTTCTGTCCTCTGGAGACAGAAAGTTGCACCTCCTTCTCGAGACCATATCTTGAGTTATAGGAAGAATCAATTTACGAAGTCTAAACGAAAAATGACCATTAAGATGTTGGCTACAACTTTTATGTTTACCACTTTGACCAGATCCCCACGGAATTTTGTGTAGGAACCGATCTATGGACTGAGCTCGTTCTTAGACTCAACCTGAGCACTTTTCATTTCCATTTTTGTTTAAAATAGTAAATGAACTTATAAAAATATCATAAAGTGCATAAATGAACTAGACACCAAGGAGAATATGTGTGATTTTTGGTTAGGCTTGATTCGGATTAAAAACGGGTCAAATCGAGAGCTCAATCGAGTACAAAATCTGGAAAACAACTACAAGGGCTGTTTTGGTAATTTTGTAAAAGTGACACTTCGAGACACCCACGAAACATAACGACAATTTTATAAACTTATTTAACCATTTTAAGGGTTGTGTAAAAGTCTCGGATCAAACCGAGATCGTTTGACCCCGAACCCGAATACGAAAACACACAAAGATATTTTTATAACGAAACAAACAAAATTATATTTTTAGAATATAATTTCAATCCGTAACCAACGGGCCGTACTTATTTTATAAACTTCAAATATAAACACTTATTAAAAATACTTTCGGACACGTATATATATAAATATATATATATATATATATATATATATATATATATATATATATATATATATATATATATATATATATATATATATGTATAATTGCGGATAGAGAATACATATACTTTAATAAGCATACACGAACTATTATACATACGATACAACAAATGAACTTTACTCGACACTACTTATACATGAAAACACTTATACTTTAGGAAGTATACATTACCAAATGAATATACATATGAGATTACTCACACACTTAATACGAGCTTACACTAGAACTACTACGAGCTTACACTCGCACGAGTTTACACTCACTCGAACTTACATTCAAACAATATTATCGCGATGCGATAAAAACGACATACTCTTGAATATACTTTACAAATATACAACGAAATGAAATACATAATAATAATACTTAAATTATTATTACACACCGTCACCAACGGGCCATATTTACACAACGACAGACTACAAATACGAACAATTACAAATAACAGACTAATGGACATTAACTAGTTGAGTGGACAACTAGTATGGATAAACTTAATGATATCCATTTACTTACTTAACCTTATGCGTTTAGGTCGCTAGAGGTTACTGGTTCGGAGAACCTCATTGCTTGATTTACTGCTTGATACTACTAGACTCAGGTGAGTCTCACGGCCCCTTTTTACTGTTTTACTATTTTGGGGGAGATGCATTGCTTGTTTTACTCGAACACATGAACTTACTTACTTGATTTACTTATTGATTTACTGGTATATCGATTGCATGGGTATTACTTAATCCAATGAAGTCCCTTTAATCATAGTTGTTAGTTATCAACTTAAGCGCGGGTTTTAGTAAATGGATCCATTTGGGACTGACAACCCCCGCCCAGGGTAGCACGCACTACCACGAACATACAGGTATAAATGGGCGTTTCTTACTCGTTTCATATGAATGTTTTTGGATTAACATTCACGAGGGCAAATTACTTGGTACTTGATTGTACCCTTACTTACTGTTAAGCTTCAACTATGGTGCTCATGGCAATGTATATCGAAACTATTGCATACGTGCAATCATTACTTACTTTTACTACTTGATGTGTTCAAAACTGTTACTTACTATAAACCTGTGAGATTCACCAACCTTTTGGTTGACCTTTTTAGTGATGCATTCTCAGGTACGCAGCTTGAGTAGGGATGCCCAGCATGATCTACCTATATGCTAAGCTAGTACGAGTTGCATGCATACACACTTATGAAGATTTTACTAGCATTATCTTTTGTACTATGGTTATGTAACTAAAATCTTTAGAATCAATTTGCGAACTCACTAATGATGTATCTTTATGACTTATTACTTTTGAAATCTTATGTAATATACTGTATTACAATGTATTTTCTAAAATGTCTCATTTAGAGTCGTTTACTATATATCCTGTGCTTTGGTTATTGATTAGTCACGCCCCGACCCGATTCGCTTCCGCAACCCGAATTAGGGGGTGTGACAGTTTCTCCATTTATGAGTTAAACCAACCCTCACTTGATATTAACCAATAAATCCCTAGTTTAATCACAGTGTACAGTACTTGTTTAAAACAATATTTTCACGGCTTCAAAACTAGACCATGTTATTTAAACTCGGATATTTAATCAAGAGTTATTCACAATGTATACTACTAGTTTAGTATTTCCACAGCTTTATAACAAAACACAGATAGTTAATTACCCATGATATGACGTCTTTAACCACGTTTATCGGTGGAAGGGTATTAATTGATTTAAGATCATGGATGGAACGTGTAATCAAAGCACCGAGTTTTCATTTATAATATATAGTTGGGAACATTATTCCACAACGGATTGTGCCCACGACTTTCATAGCTTCCACATTCCGTACTCCACACATTCGTGATGTTTCCGGCGCTATACAAATGAAAGCCGTATAACGTTACCTCCGTTGTTTTATAATGACATCATCCCAATTAACGACTAACTACATCACAACAAACACAACAGCTAATCTACTCACTAATCATGGCAATGTATCCTAAATCAAACATAATAATAGCATGCAACATTATGAGAGATAAGGATAGAATTAACCGAAAGTAATGCCTAGATTGAATAGTAGCTGAAAGATTACACGGACAGAGCTCCGGAATATCCCGAACAATATTACAAAGGAGATCCTCCAAGAATTCCAACTCTATTACAAAAGCTACCCTATTGATTCTCCTCTAACTCCTAAGAGTAGTGCTAGAGAGAGAAACTAACTAACTACTAAACTAATTCTCCTCTAACCCCTAAGAGTAGTGCTAAAGAGAGAATGAAAAATAGAGAGAGAGTGAAATGTGAGAATGAGGTGTGTTGGAAATGAGAAATGAGTCCACTATTAATTAGAGAATGGAGGTAGCCATGGTACAAGTCCTTAAGCACCAAGAACAAGCACCAAAGCATCATACGGGACAAACGGACCAAGGGGGGTCAAACGGCGCCACACAAGGCAAAAGACCCCGTATACGGCACCCTTGGTGGTAGGGGGGGGGGGGGTTGGTGCTCCATTTGGCCTCCTTTGACTTCTCGGTTGCTTGGTTCGTCCGTATCTTCTTCGTTTGGAGTCCGTTTTGCTTGATTCTTGCACCGTTGGCTTTGTTTTTCCGTTACGATTCTAATGACACTAAGTTTGCCAAATTTGGACGTGTTTGACTTTTGCGTGTTCCGGATGATGATCGGCGGGCTTCCAGACTGCACATCTTGTCCGTCTTTCGTCCGTTTCTTCTGATTCATTCACCTGCGGTCTTGGATTTCCCTATGGAATCATAAAGTATGAATTAAGATCTAGTTCCATAAGTGATTCAAGAAGGGAATATTTAAGGTGACGTTATTTGCCTCGTTTTGCGTGATTAACGGATGCTTTTAGTGATTTTAACAGCAGCATCCATAATTGGACCACCTTGGTGATTTTAAGTAAATAATAGATGTTTTAAGATCTTTTCATCAAAAATAAGTCCAATAAGTGTAGAATAATTGAAACGCCCCAAATTCAACAGTTTTTTTTTTTTTAAGTAAACTCATTCATAATTTTGGTCCCATTTAAATTCTACATTCTATTCCATTTGAAATCCACATTTGATTTTACATATTCAAATGAATACAACAATAACACATTATATCAAAATCATAATAGTTTGGGCGATTTACACCATGGCATTATAAACGATAATTCAACATAATGAAAAGCTTGTCTAACAACATTACAAGCTTCAATCCACGCTACCTCTCGTAAATCACAATTCATCTCGATTGGTTCAACCGAACCAAACACCTACAAAATAAAACCACTGATACGAGTAAGCATAAAGCTTAGTGAGTATACAAGCAATTAATTAAATAATTCATCAAAGAACTACTTATTTCTTTTATATAATTTGTAATGCACAACAATAAGGATTCCAACATATTTCGTACGGATCCATGATCCAATAGATACAAGTAAGCATGGCACCAATCACATATGGATACCAAGCTTAATAGATACCAAGTAGTGCCAAGCACTTATTTCGTGGTACTCATTTATTTCGAAATAAGCAATCTCTACAATACTAATTCCATATATTCCACATAATTCACATAATCCTCCTAATTCACATAATACTCCTAATTCACATAATCCTCCTAATTCACATAATTCTCCTAATTCCTATAATCCACATAATACTTATACTATTCCCAAATAACTCAACTACTAACAACAATCAACAACTATGGTCAACAACAAATATCAACTTAAAATTCAAGATACAATACAACATAAGAATCACCATAAAAAAAAACAACTATAAGAGATAAACAATATTCCAAACGATTGTATGAACCTCTTGCTTGTACGCAATCCGGAGCATACAATCATTATTCAAGAAATCCTTGTATCACTCACCTTGACTTTTAGTCAAAAGCATGATCCTTCACTAGAATGTAGATAACACCCATCTTGATCACCTGTTACATAGCATGTCGAAATGATAACACAATCAACAACTAATGCTTATTATAATCAATACATTAACTAAATCACTTCATCACCCTCTTGGATTAATCATACTATCCATGATTATTTATTTCTTGATTCCCATTGATTCTCATTATTTCATTATTTTGTGATTATCATCAAATAGCACTTGTGTCTTATTTCAACCATTACTAATGGTCACCATGATTATCTTATATACTTAATCCTCTTGATTCAATATTTCACTTCTTCATATACATACTTCAACAATCATTTTAATCACTAATCAAGGTGTATTAACACCAAAATATATCCATATGATCAAAACCCACTTTGATCATTAATACTTTGAACAAAATTATCAAGTTCATAATGAATTAGTGTTGATAACAATGATTATTTCACTTCTATACCATAGTTAAATCAATTACAAGCTCTAATTCGGATTAAAATCATTAATTCATCAAAACCCATCAAAACCCCAAGAACACCCTCTTTGATTCTTCAAATTTTTAATTCATTTCAATGATACCAAAATCATTAGTAAGCTTATCTATCATCAATTCAATGTATTTCATACTTTATTTCGTATTAAAATCTTTAATTCCATAAACCCTCATGGAAATTCATAGAATTCAAGATTCTAGGTTAAAATCTAGAGAAAAACATGATTACCTTATGATAGAATCAATTATTCCTTGATGAACTTGAGATTTCTAGCTTCAATTTCGTAGTTTGATTCGATTTTGGGTTTGGGTTTGAGAGTCATACGAATTTTGAAGGTTCTGAGGTTTTCTAGGAGTTGATATATATATCATACGTACATATGTATGTAATAACAGATATATATGTTTTAATTTTATTCCCGTGATTATCATTGTCTGGAACTTTAAAACCGACTCACAGTTATTACTATTTTATTTCACCTAGAGTAAAAATAACTTAAAACATTTACTATTACTTTATTCACAATATTACTTTTGGATTTTGGGATGTTACAAGTCTCCCCCACTTATTTCATTCGTGTCCTCACGAATGTCACGTGTATATATTCATATCAATACGTTCTCTACTAGTGCGGAAGCGTTTGTTTCATATATGATACTTTACACAATTAATGAATTCATAACATGAATGTACACCACTCATGTACCCACGAAATCTCTTTGATTCATATTTCATTTTAGTTCCAGACAACTAAATACGTATATTACATTAGTCTTAATAGTTCACCAGCTATTTATTTTATTATTTTGCACATATTCAGGGTGTATTTCAATTTAATCCATAAATCCTAAGCACATAACTGTGCTTTTAGCTCTATATCTCTTACTAGCACAAAGTACAATATCCAGCACAATGTGCAATAATACCAATTATTTCTTCATAACTAATACACATAAAATACGTCACTCAATTGAGTAACTTATAATATAGATACATGTTTTCATTTCTTTCCACATTCACATTTCTATAATTGTGTATACTTCTATTTTTACCCACGCACACATACTGTGCATATATCCTATTCCATACTGACCACTTACCTGGGTCATTTGTTATTATTAGTCCAATAGATACTTTGAAACAAATAGTCATTTAGCATCAATTCACATTAAAATAGATACTAGACACAATACAGGTTAGCACCAGCTACACTAACATGAGTACTAACAACAACATATTTCGCATTATCATACTAAATACGTTAGCAAAGTATGATTATCAAGATCATTGTATTTCGTAATCAGTTTTAATACAAGATCAGTACTAATTGCACCTAGCAACTGATAAATCATAAATACATAATCATATTTCTATATTATATTATTTCGTAATCAAATTCTATTTCTGTTAACCTATTACATGTCACTTAATAAGATTCTCCCCCACTTAAGATTCATCATACTATTTTTAATAACAGAATTCATAATAAGGTAATAGTTTAGGGGCAACTTATGTTTTATTTCGACTAACATCTATTTATTTTATAATAGGTACCACATTATGACTATAGTCTAGTGGTTTACTATTTCTATATTCCATACTGAAATCACCTCATATTGATACTATATTCATTTATAATGCATAGGCTTACATGTTTCTGTCTTTATCCGATACAATTCAATACTACCTTTCTAAAATTACATTAAATCTTTTTGATATTGAACAGCCTTAACAATTCCATGTGAATAGCATAATATAACTACGTTGGCCAGACGTCGTCAGATTATGTCATACACACTTCCTTCTCAGGCTATTTCACACCATCCAGTTTTAATGAAATTTCCATATAAACGCATAATACAATGATCCCCAACAAGCAAAACACTTGTTAAAACTTTGATCACATATATCCAACTGATTTCAATTAATAGATTTCACATAAACAAGAAATTTCACATATTCCAGTCAATATCATTTATTTCACCTTCCAACTTATCTCTGATGAATTTATCTTTTGATTCATTCATCGGTCAATTAAACACATATATTTCAGATCACACAACAACTAATCACATAATGATGACATGTATCAATCATGTCATTATTTCACATTATTTATTTCACACTTACACATATAGTCAAAATCAAACAACAATTGAGCTTAGGTAGAGATTAAACTCCGAAACAGACTCGCAGTCCATAAAATATTTCGTATAATCGTTATTTCGTAATAAAGAATCTTTACACTAAAGCTCAAATACACAATTAATAATAAAAACATATCATTATACTAAATTCACAAAGTACAATGATATTGACAAATACATAGTTGTATAAAACGTCTTCTTTAATCACTTAAAATAATAACACAATCTGTATATTTCTTAAACATATCCACAATTTATTTCGTTAATTGTTTGACCATAGTCAAAACAAATTCAATAACCACATATACATGTATTCTCCCTCAGGAACAATTATTTCCAATTATAATAATACATAAAAGATACTAATCGGACCTTACAATGTCATATCACATTTATATGACGGATTATATTTTTCTTTAATTTAATTCATATTCCAAATCTATAGATCAGTAAGAATGGATTCTAGATACATATTTGATTCAATACACAATTTCTAATAATACCTTTAGCCACAGGAATGCTTCCTAAGCTTAAAGAAACAAAAGGCTAATTCGAGACGTAAATCAAAAGTCCGAAACAAGGTCCGAAAAACAGTAAAATGCCATTTTCGGGCCCCAAACGACCCCGAAGTGCCCAAAACTGACAGGGCTCATGGCAAAGCGATGAGCTTTGACCGTTGGGCCATTTTTGAGTGGACATGTAAATTTCGTCTTAATCCGACACCAAAATTTTCTAACGGAAATTTCTACGTCAAATATTACGTCGAACATCGAAAAAAACTTTTTCCACTTACTAACGCGATCCAGGAACATATTCAGGATCGCGTTCCATAGTTAGAAACATTCTGTAACCAAATTAGTCATACAAACGCGATCCGGAGAACGAAGCGGGATCGCGTTTCCAAGAACAAAAATTCTGATCACGAAATACACATGCAAACGCGATCCGGAAAATTTACTGGGATCGCGTTCCATAGACCAAAAATATTCTGTAACCAAATTCAACATACTAACGCGATCCGGATCCCACACCTGGATCGCGTTCCTATGTATTTTCAGACCTGCAACTTTATTACAATTTTCTGAAATTCAAACGCACATATCTCCCAAACCGTAAAGAGTTAGAATCTGAAATTTTGCAGGCACGTTCATCCAATCATAATGCAACTTTCCCTTTTTACACTTTTTCAATTAACACGTTTTACAAGAAAACGGACACATGACTCATTTTAGGCCATTTTCGACCAATTTGGTGGACAACCCATATTCCAAACTACTTGATTTTTGATTCTGGTCTTTTGCCAACATATTCCTGTATCCATTTGTGACTTAAAGCAATGATCACAACTACCATACTTGAATCATTACTCAGTTTGACACCTTGACCCGTTTGAGGGTCCATTTGGACACTTTCATTGATTTTAACACAATTTAACTATTTGACACTTGATTTCGATTCATTTTAACATCATACCATATTTCTTGATTCATGATCATCCAATTAGACCATATTTCAATATTTAACCCATTGATCACAATTTCCACCAAAACTATGATCAAAATCTATATATTTCAACATCTAACCATGTTATCACTATATAATATTTCTATTACCCAATTTGACACCCTCATATTCCAGTTTGACCTTTTCAAGTCAAAGATACATTTTTCAACGACTAGGCTAATTTCTATTTTAACCAATCATGAAATTCCAAATCATATTACATAAGGTTCTAGACCTCATTAAACGTTCTATTATTAATTCTACACATTTTAACCATCAAATATTTCGCTACAGGGAATCATATCAATTCTATTACTACTCATAATTAATATAACAATTCAAATAATTCATATAGGTTTAAGCTTAGGCAATCTTATAGTGGATTACCTAATTCTCTTAAACCATCGCTCTGATACCAACTTGAAACGCCCCAAATTCAACAGTTTTTTTTTTTTTTAAGTAAACTCATTCATAATTTTGGTCCCATTTAAATTCTACATTCTATTCCATTTGAAATCCACATTTGATTTTACATATTCAAATGAATACAACAATAACACATTATATCAAAATCATAATAGTTTGGGCGATTTACACCATGGCATTATAAACGATAATTCAACAGAATGAAAAGCTTGTCTAACAACATTACAAGCTTCAATCCACGCTACCTCTCGTAAATCACAATTCATCTCGATTGGTTCAACCGAAACCAAACACCTACAAAATAAAACCACTGATACGAGTAAGCATAAAGCTTAGTGAGTATACAAGCAATTAATTAAATAATTCATCAAAGAACTACTTATTTCTTTTATATAATTTGTAATGCACAACAATAAGGATTCCACCATATTTCGTACGGATCCATGATCCAATAGATACAAGTAAGCATGGCACCAATCACATATGGATACCAAGCTTAATAGATACCAAGTAGTGCCAAGCACTTATTTCGTGGTACTCATTTATTTCGAAATAAGCAATCTCTACAATACTAATTCCATATATTCCACATAATTCACATAATCCTCCTAATTCACATAATACTCCTAATTCACATAATCCTCCTAATTCACATAATTCTCCTAATTCACATAATTCTCCTAATTCCTATAATCCACATAATAATTATACTATTTCCAAATAACTCAACTACTAACAACAATCAACAACTATGGTCAACAACAAATATCAACTTAAAATTCAAGATACAATACAACATAAGAATCACCATAAAAAAAAAACAACTATAAGAGATAAACAATATTCCAAACGATTGTATGAACCTCTTGCTTGTACGCAATCCGGAGCATACAATCATTATTCAATAAATCCTTGTATCACTCACCTTGACTTTTAGTCAAAAGCATGATCCTTCACTAGAATGTAGATAACACCCATCTTGATCACCTGTTACATAGCATGTCGAAATGATAACACAATCAACAACTAATGCTTATTATAATCAATACATTAACTAAATCACTTCATCACCCTCTTGGATTAATCATACTATCCATGATTATTTATTTCTTGATTCCCATTGATTCTCATTATTTCATTATTTTGTGATTATCATCAAATAGCACTTGTGTCTTATTTCAACCATTACTAATGGTCACCATGATTATCTTATATACTTAATCCTCTTGATTCAATATTTCACTTCTTCATATACATACTTCAACAATCATTTTAATCACTAATCAAGGTGTATTAACACCAAAATATATCCATATGATCAAAACCCACTTTGATCATTAATACTTTGAACAAAATTATCAAGTTCATAATGAATTAGTGTTGATAACAATGATTATTTCACTTCTATACCATAGTTAAATCAATTACAAGCTCTAATTCGGATTAAAATCATTAATTCATCAAAACCCATCAAAACCCCAAGAACACCCTCTTTGATTCTTCAAATTTTTAATTCATTTCAATGATACCAAAATCATTAGTAAGCTTATCTATCATCAATTCAATGTATTTCATACTTTATTTCGTATTAAATCGTTAATTCCATAAACCCTCATGGAAATTCATAGAATTCAAGATTCTAGGTTAAAATCTAGAGAAAAACATGATTACCTTATGATAGAATCAATTATTCCTTGATGAACTTGAGATTTCTAGCTTCAATTTCGTAGTTTGATTCGATTTTGGGTTTGGGTTTGAGAGTCATACGAATTTTGAAGGTTCTGAGGTTTTCTAGGAGTTGATATATATATCATACGTACATATGTATGTAATAACAGATATATATGTTTTAATTTTATTCCCGTGATTATCATTGCCTGGAACTTTAAAACCGACTCACAGTTATTACTATTTTATTTCACCTAGAGTAAAAATAACTTAAAACATTTACTATTACTTTATTCACAATATTACTTTTGGATTTTGGGATGTTACAATAATGTGCCTGAAAACATGACTTTTTAGGTCACATCAAGTATCCCACACTTTGACGTTGCTTGTCCTCAAGCAACACATCCATGCCCTCGCGAAAAATATTTTTAAAACCTGGTTTTGGGGTGAGTCAGAACATTTCTATAAGTTATCATTTTCTCATACTCATATAATTGTTCTAAAAACATCAGGAAAGATAAGATAATTATTTCAGAAACAAGTAATGATTCTCTTTAAGCATACTTCCAAATCTCGTGATCTTGGAGTATACATGACCAGACGATCTCACTATGGTGGTCGCTCAATTCACTCAAGAGTGTTTCGGGTTACCTAACATTCTAAACAAAGAAATCGCTCAAATAGCCAGTCATGCAGTACTCATTGTTATAAGCATGATCGAGAATCGGATCTCCACCACTTAGGTGAGAACGATGCTAATTATCCCAAGACATTCAGGGGTTGTAATGTTTGTGAGGGTTAAGGGGTATGGATAGTGGAGATTTTGGTTGTAAGGTGTTGCTTATCTTAGGATTCCTAAGGTCACGGAAAACTCTATTTAGAAACGGATGAAAGAACAGTAGCTTTTTGTCTTTTACCGGATCCTCTTCTTTTAGGGCAATACTTCGAAGCACTAAGCTTTATTCTTCTGGACTATTTTTTTTTCTTTTATTTTTTTCTATTTTCTCTTTTTCTCTTTTCTTTTTCTTTCAGAAGTTCTTTGCCAGAGAATTTCCGAGGATTATTAAATGCAGAAATCCTTCTTCTCATCTTTCTTCGAGTCTTTTCATGGTGTCAATTTTTCACACCAAGAATATTTCTTTTTTCGAAGAACACGAGAGAGTAAGACAATTCGAAGGGATGTTCTAAAAAGCGTTTTTCATAACCTCAGAAATTCTAAGATAAGTTTTGGGGGTATTTGGGAAAGTAGGGGTTTAAACATGTGGGTTTTATGAAACGAAAAGGTTTAGGCTCAATAGGGTTTACTAAGTGGATCATCGATACTAAAAATGAGCATCGAAAAGGGTTTTGGGCTTGAAAGAGAAGGCTGAAAAGTGGGTTAAATCCTAAGGAATGTCAAGGTCATCTAATTGCATCTATACCGTGTACGGTACTCACCAATGTGGTCTCGAAGCATATGTCAAGAGCAAGTTCTAATTCAGATATACATGTATCGGCACACACAAGAAATGAACAATGTAGCATTAAAAATGAATGCTTTTAAGGCTCAAGTCCTCACTGCAAATGGGTTGTATGTGCCTAGTCATGTTCTTATTATCATTTCTTGCTTAAGCAATTATTAACTTATTTTCCTTATATTTTAAAAACAACTTATTTATATTTTGAAAATGACTTCTCTTAAAAACATCAAGACTCAAAAATTCATAGTTAATCAGGTGATTAAACTCGTTTTTTCTTTTGAAAAAGTTTTTGAAATTTGAAAAATTTTGAAAAATTTAGAGGAACATTTTCTGTGTTAACTATTTTTGGACTAAAATCATAAAAACAAACCAAGGTATTCTATACCTGCTATCCCACACTTAGAGGAACATTGTCCCTAATGTTCTGTGACACCCGTCAAATTAGGACTAGTAGTTTGTGCCTAATCAAGTTTTAATACATGTAATTAGTTCTGTGTTAGGCTAATTAATGTATCTATTAATATATATTGTGGAATATATACAAGTATTGCGGTTTAATTTAAATCGTACAAGTTCAAATCGAATGTAATTCGGTTCAATTAAATACGGACGTTGGTGAACAATTTTATTAAATAAGAAAACACTATTTAATAACAATATTATACCCAATATATTATTTTGATGATATTTCAATTACATTTCATATTGTATAGTAAACGTCTACGCGGTTAGATATTAAACGCGCAATCGAATCGTAACAAAGTTTAATTACATTTTATAACACAATTACTAAGTATTTGGTAAAATACTTCAACAAAAATATTGAGTAACTTATTTCAATTTAGAACGTGTAATTAAAACATATAAAATAATTATTTAACGTTTAAACGAACGGGAAAATGAACACCGCGCGGAGCGCAATTACACGGAGTTAAAAGTGGAGACCCACACCCCGGTGGGCCCCCACGAAATCAGCCAAAAGGGATCCCATCCCTTTCTTTTCCCTCATTTCATCACCAACATCATCTTCTTTCTCTCTCTTTTTCTCTCTAATTCACCAAATCCACCACCACCACAAATCATCAAAATAACACCATAAAACGTCATCGGAGCACTCTACCCGTTTGGAAGAAAAGTACCACGGCATCACGATCTACATTCCTATCTTTTCGGATTTCCGATTCGCCACTTTGTAAGTTTTCCGACAAAAGTCGAAACCTCTCGTTTTTACTCATTTTTACTTGTTTATGGTTTAGATAAGCTTAAAATGTCCTTAAATGGGTTGGGTAAAAGATTTGGACCAAACGGAAACCGGAAAACTCGTTTTCGACACAAATTCCGGTCATCAGTCGCCGACGTCGCATTTGGCCCAGACTTTATGCGACGTTAGCTGCGACGTGGCAAAACATATCACGACGTCGCACATAGCGACATTAGCCACTACGTCGCCCAAATTGACCGCCGTCGCACTTAGCGACGCAAACCCTTACGTCGCAGAAATCAACAACGTCGCATATAGCGACGCCACGCACAACGTCGCATTAAATTGCTAAAGTCGCACATAGCGACGCCATGCTCAACGTTGCAGTCAGGACCTGCGACGTCGCACCCAACGTCGCACAAACCAGAAAACACAGATTTTCACTAAGTGTCGAGACCCTAAATTTTATCACTTGATTTCACCCAATTTCAAGTCCAGATACGTCTTTCACCAAAGCAATATAGTAGAAATAAAAAATTTCCAAGCTGACTTGGCAGCTCGACCCCAACCAGGGGCTTTGCCCCTTGGACCCCGCCAGGGGCTGCCGCCCCTTGGACCCTGCTACCAGGGGCGCTGCCCCCGGACCCCCGTACTTAGATTCCGTACGCATCTTTCTCACCAAGTGTTAAACTTGCACAATTTCAAATACTCGTGTGATACGACTTCTAAAACACATTGAAACATACTATTCAAGTATAACGTTTCGAGACCAAAAATTTAATGATGGGATTATTATTACAAACAATCACCAACGGGCCGTGCACGTTTTCAAACATTCGAGTCAATCAACCAAATCGTAGTAATTTGGACAAGTCAATCAACCAAATCGGGGTAATTTGGACAAACAACTGCAAGGGTAGTCTTTCGGGATGCCTAATCAATTAATAACCATCGCGTGTCATGGACACCCTCAGGTTACAAGTCTTCGGACATCAATACAAGTCAAGCCAAATCAAGTTTATTTGTTTAAACGCTTCAAGACTCAGGTGAGTCTCATGGCCCCTATTTTACTGCTTTTCAATCAGGGGTGTGATATTATTGCTCGTTTTGTTTTACAAGTTGAACGTAAGTACAAATCAAATCAAATACTACATGAGTTTCAAGCTAATCAATTTAAAGCCCTCCATAGCATAGTCTGGTAATACGTAGTAGCGTGAATGTTAGTATATGATATCATATAGGATTGACAATCCTCGTCCGGGTTAGCATGCACTAACTGGTCAAACGGACGTATTAGCATTTGGGAAGACGAGTGTAGATTAGGCACTCGTAGGAGGCATTCAAGTTAGGTTTCCTTAATTGGACCCGATAACTCAAGTTAAGCTCAGACTATGTGTTCATGGCTGTGTAACTTTTATTTTGCTTAATTGCATTTTAAATTCAATTATAAATCTTGCGGTTCATACAAATATGTGTTGACATACAAACCTGTGAGCTCACCAGCGTTTCGCTGACCCATTTTAGCATGTATCATAGGTACACTGCAGTAGGTTAGACTGCACAAGCAAGGATATTAGCTCGAGTCAGCATTCATACAACTAGAGATTTAATTGCATTATTATATTTTGTACAAGTAATTACGTGATGTAAATCTCTCAATTTCAGAAACCGAGCTAATGTAAACATTATTTTTGATGTAAACTTCTGTTTATTTAATACAAGTTCAAAACGCCGCATATAGTGGTCGTTCATTATATCTTATGTGCTTTGTATATTGATTAGTAACACCCAAATTAGTGCTTCAGCTAAACAGTAAATTTGGGGGTGTTACATATTCTCTTGAGTTGAGATTGTATAATCCCACACTTAGAGTATGAACATGTAAGAAAATGTTTTTCAAGTATTTTATTTTTGGGCTGGAATCCCACACTTAGTGATAAGTTTAGGATAGAGTATAGACTACTTTTATTAACACATTAACAAAACAAATAAATATGAATCATGACAAAACAGATAAAAGAGGAAAGGATCAGATACTCCCTAGATAGCGAGTTGCATAGGAGCTAAGAATCTGAATTTGCTAAAAGAAAGACGTTGCCAGGATCTTCCTCTGCATTCCTCGGCTTCAAGCGGCTTGCTATTATTTCTTTATTTCTTCAACTCATCCATCCATGTGAATAGATCTCGTAAGTGTGAACACATTGGATGAAACCCTTTTTACAAACTCGGTGTTGTTTTTGCAAATGAAAAAGTGAAATCACTATCTCAGAATTTTGAAAAGATATTTTCTACTACAAATCAGATTTGTAAAACATGTGTTTTTAAACGAGTTCGAGCATAATGCATAGAAGTAGTATGCAAGTACCTCAAATGCTCGAAACATATGAATTATTTGTTAAAAAGTGATTTCCTATTTTCTGAGACCAGTGGTTTATTTGCAAAACGAGTTGTATTTCAGAATATGTTTTGAAAACATTTGGGTTCATCCAAGTGTGAAGGATAGGCAAAGGTTTTCTTCACTTATCAATACTCTACTCTCTTCTACGTCTTATTCCATGGGTTGCCTCCCAAGAAGCGCTGCTTTTAAAGTCGAGAGCCTGACTTTATTACACAGGTTGCCTCCCGAGAAGCGCTACTTTTAGAGTCGAGAGCTCAACTTTGCTCCTTTAAGATTAGATGTTGGGGAAGGAGTACCCAGGGCGAGTGATCGTGATATTATGTGCCCTAGGTTGTGGGTATGTGTAGCGCGGAGGGTAGATCCTTTGAAAGTGGCA
Source organism: Helichrysum umbraculigerum (assembly GCA_949592205.1). Taxonomy (NCBI): domain Eukaryota; kingdom Viridiplantae; phylum Streptophyta; class Magnoliopsida; order Asterales; family Asteraceae; genus Helichrysum; species Helichrysum umbraculigerum. Next base: position 119,933,085 of record CATIUR010000005.1, on the reverse strand, counting down.
TGCCATGGTTGAGATTAGATCTGGTGGTTTCTTGGCATTCTTTTTGAAGCTCCGGAAGTGATCTGAGGCAGCTCTGGATAGACCTAGCAATCCTTCGGAGATGTAATCAACCGCTTTAGTGACTGGCCCGTTAGGATCAATCACTGTGGTTGTTCTTGTCTCGATGTTTTCCCTCATCGGATGCTTTAGTCTGATGGAGTCCATAAGTGCCAGAAACTTAAACTTCAGATCTTCGAACTCTTTAGCGTGAGGATCTCCTCTGAATGTGCTTACAGACTGGCACATGCTACTAATTAGTTCTTCCTGATAAAGGGTCAAAGGAAAGCCAGAGTTTTTGAAAATATGAATCAATTTGTTTAATATCTCGTGATGTCCTGCATGGAAGATAGACTCTGTTTTCTCGGCGTATTCTGCATTCAATATCTCATGTAATCGAGTTATCAATAAAGTGACAACGTCGAGTAGAGATATATTTTTAACAATGATAGGTTGATTACGCCTGCTTTCGTCCCTAATGATGTACCCAAGCTCTTCGATTATCAATTTGAGATGATGTTCTAGAGTAGACTTGATGATAAATCGATTGCTTCCTTTGGTACTCAAGTGATCTTTCTCAGCTAGTAAGTCAAGGAATGCCCGTAGATTTTCCATTACCATGAAGTCAGCATCTTCGATATTTCTTCTGATAGCACCTGATGTGTGCTAAGTATAGGCAATTATAATAACAAGTTTAATTAAGGAAATACTAAATAATACTATCACACAATTCAGGCAAGATTGACCCGTTCATGTAATATAGCTTAATAAGTAAGTCCAAATTCGAACACAAGGAACACAAGAAACGTTATTCTTATATATAACTAATTATCTATTTATTCTAATTACAAATATTTACAATTATAATACAATTAAATACAAGGATCCAATTTACAATAATCTACAAGATAAGGGGGACGTTTTAGTTCCGAACGAACATATATATTTATATTTTTGATACAGATTCTAATAGATAAGTTCTAGGAAACAACTTAAGAATACTCAATTGGATAGAAGATTATAACTATTTAAACAATTATTTATTAAACGTATTATATCAACTTATGTCTATTTGCTTTGTTGGCTATTATTATTGGTGAATTACTAATGTAGAAAATCACAAAGATTAAGATAATTTTCATATAGCAACACTCCCAAAGATTAAGTAAAGTATCACTATTTATTAAGATCTATCAGCAGTTTATTAATACAATTCCAAGATTAGGTTGAATTACAGTATTACTTAACATTAATAATTGACAATCATTAATTAATTTATAAAACTCACAAGATTAGTAAAGCTATCTATATAAATCAATTAACTGTTATCAATATTAATATAACACGGACAATTCTTGTATAATAAGCATTCAATAATATAGTTCCAACATAAACATATAATTCATATAGTAAATCTAAAAAACATACATTTAAACATTCATAATGAAAATCTAATAAAATATTAATTCAAATAAACAATATCCAAAATAACCCAAAAGATAAATAAAGTTACAAGGATAAAAAAACCGAACCAATTAGCAAACCAGCTTTTCCAAGGGTTAAAAACCTTCAAACCCTAGCTCCTTTGCCTCCAAAATCGCACCTTAAAGTCGTCCAAAAACCCTAACTTTCGGTTTTAGTATTCTTGAATCGTATATCGTTTAAGTTAATTTGAGCCTCTATTTATAGTTTTAAAAACCGACCTCCCAACCGCAGGTTGGATACTCCAACCGCCGGTTGGAGTTAATTGAATCCGGGTCCAACTCCACGTGTCTGCACCGCCTTAAACCCTAAAGCTCAACCGCCGGTTGGTTAATCCAACCGCCGGTTGAATGTAAATTCCAGAATATTCTATTTTCGGGCTTGGGCTTAATTCTTGGACTCTCAATCTTCATATCCGGACTTTATTCTCTTTTTGGCCCAATTCTTCATTTTAACTCTTTTAGTCTTCATTTCTTCAAGGTCTTTAATCCTTATTTCTTTAAGTGCTTTAATTCTTCAGTTCTGGTCTCGTTCTTGTTCCATTTTCTTCATTCTTTAATTAAAATACATTTCTGCAATTATTAACAAAATAAGTATCTAAAATCATATAAATGCAATAAAATGTATATAAATATAGGGATAAATTACTATAAAATATACTATCTATTTGATGCTTATCAAATATCCCCACACTTAAGTTCTGCTTGTCCTCAAGTAGAAAACTGAATAAAATAAGCATCAAACTAATAATTAAGAATCAGAATACCAATACTAAAAATCTGTTTCATAAATTAAAAATTTAAACAACTTAATTAACATGGATAACTATAATGTATAAATAAAATTATTATTATTTGTGCAATATATAGTTCATGAATGATTACTAATATATTTGTCCACTTTAAACAATCTATACTCATATTTCTGAATACCATTTTATTGTTAGTATGTATATTACTTATGATTTCCATATATGATATACCTTTAAATTTAATTATACAATTTACTTTTATATTTCAATTAAATATATGAAATACATTTTTAAGAATCAAGATATTGGTGACAGGTCTGCATTTTCATGCAACAGAGCGACATAACTTGATTCTTGTTTAAGCAAAACCAGACTTGGTCAAACCATTTTGGCGACCTCATTAGGTATCTTTTATTTTTAAGACTTTTCAAGTACTTTTGACTTGCGTTTGCTTAATTTTTAAGCATATATTAATAGAGACCAGGTCTATACTTTCGTATAACAGAGGAAACCATCAATATATACCCCCAAATGTACTCACATAAGTAAAAAGATATAAAATTATTGCATAACAAACTTAAAATTTAAGACTTTTATGTCATACATCATATTATGTATCATAAAATAATAAACAAGTTTTTTTATTAATTTTTTTTTAAAATTCAGAAATCCTCATATAGATTACCTATTAGTACATCATATCATATAACTATATATCACTTCCTTATTAAGTAGCTTACATTATATATACAAAACAGTTAATCCATATTAAAGTCTAAACTTTTAAATACAAAACAAAACTTTTAACAAAAGTATTCTAACTAATAAATATTTAGTTATTCACTTAAAATTTTAAATTTTCAAAATTTTAGAACAATAGAAACTTAAATGTTTAATTAAAGAAATTCTTTTTCTTATGAACCCTATCCCCACACTTAAATTATACAATGCCCTCATTGTATAAAAATGATAAACAAAAAGTGAGTAAGGGAAAGAAAAATAGAACATAAAAACTCCCCTGACTGAAATTATAAATTTCATCATCGGCTAAGAAAAATCTTCTTGGTTGATTCCTTCATCTCTTGAAAAATAATATACAACATCCACACTTTCGTAGTTAATCACGATTGCATTTAGCATATGCAATAAGCCTTTAAACCCCTCGGTATCCCAAGTGGACGAGTTATAGTCTCGTGAGGGTTTCCAGTGAACACACCCACAAAGTTCATAATTAATAAGATAAATTTATTAAATTTCCAAAAAATTCTAAATGCAATGCATTGTTCAACTGTACTAGTCTGTATTGTACACTATATTGTATACCAACTTTGCAACATTGTAATGGTAGTCTAAAAATAAACAAGCAAACACATTAAACGTATTTTAAAATTAAAGATAATCCAGAAACAAAAACACATGCTATTATTAACTCATTATTGTTATTCTATCTCTAATTGGGTACCTACAACTATCGATTTCCTAACTTATCAATATGTAAAACTAAAATGTATCCAACCGTTAACTGCTGATTGGTTTATTGCAACTTTTATCATCTTATACTTAATTAGCTCGATTCAACAACATATTAATAGCTCTTTAAACCTATCATATAACTAAAATTTACTAAATACCCATACATACTAATCCTTTAATAATGTTTAAACTTATTTAACAAACTTATTTTACTTCAAAAATTGATTAAAAGTCTCTTCATCAATGTTTCATATCATTATCTAGTAATATATTTTATAGTAATTATCTTTATAGCAAAAACATATATACAATTGAGATTCTAAAAATCCTAACTATAAATAACAATTAAATAAAAACAATCACTGGATTATTGTATCCACACCTTAGTTAAGAAGATAATACCAATAATCAAAGAAAAACCATTCATTCATTAAGTTAACAATTAAGAATCTAGCATATAACATAGTTAAATTCCTCATATCTATTTCCATTATTTTATCAAAGTATTTTAACAATTCCTATAAAATAACTCATACTTATCAAACCAACATTATAAACATTTTACGATGTCATAAAAAAAACTTATAAAAGTGAGGATAAAATACAATATGAATCTTAAAATGTTTTTTAATGCAGTCATAATTTATGGTTATCCAATTAACACGTACCATTCCTTATATAATATAACCGAGATTAATAATGAAAACATTTAACCACTTAAATAAAACATGAAAATTAGTCCTAAAATAACACATATATTAAAAACTTAATATCCATAAACAAACAAACAACTAAAGTTTAAAAGAAATCGTAACTAATAACAAAATGAAAAAACCCCAAATAAAAATAAGAATGTGCGAATATCTTCAAGGTTGATGAACCCATTCTCGAGCTAATGGCGAAACATAGTAACCATTTGGTAGCATAAAGTGTATAGGAACTCTCTGGTCAGGAGGAAAGATTCTTAAAAAGTATCTAAACATGATTTTAGTGATATCAGGCACTTGAGCAGTAGAATCTTCAAAATGTCGGTAATGTTCATCAGCTGCTATTTGCAATTCATAGAATTCCCTCATTATTTTCTTTATTGTCTTTGCTACCTGTCCTTCCTCATTAATTACCTTATATCCATTTACTTCCTTCACTTCGCGCTCTTGATGCTTACGCCTTAACTCATCCATAAAACCATAAAATCCTAAATGTAACATTTCATACTTTCCAGTCGTAGGATTTCTCACTACCTCTTCAACTTCCCATACTATTCCTTTCATTAACTCTCTCTGACGCTCAGTAAACAACAATCCCGAAAATCTAAACATATTTATCATTTTTGTATAAATCTGAGATAATCCTAAATGAAATAGATCATTGTGACAAAAATGATTCCTTCCTTGAAAAATTGATTTAAGCTCCATAATCACATAATTCGCCACATTAACTAATGCCACTTCAGATATCCCCTCCGAAACTTTCCTTTTTAGCTCTTCTTGTGCGGGATAGTACAAATCATTTATCATTTGATGCGCATAATATTCCATTGTGCAATCAACATAATAAGTGCTGCAATTTTTATAATCTTTTTGTTCCAATAAGCTAATCACTTCCTGCAATTCTTCTATCAAACAAATATCCGCCATTTGCGTTGGATTTCCAGTTGCCCAATCCATTTGATGCTTGTAGGATTCTAATAAACTAATTTGTTTATCAGAATATGGAAATGGATATCTAGTCAATGCTCTGTAGACACATGAATACAAAATCTTCTGACCTTCAAAGAAATCTTCCTCTTGAGCTTCTTGCTGATATAGCGTGTCCATTAGTTCAGTCACATACTTATCAAAATAGTTCACCATCCGGGTCTGGTTAGGATTATGCCAATCTTCATATTCTTTTCCAATCTTTTCAATTATGTACTTTTGTTCAGGTGTAAATTAATAAGTAGATGCTCTGATAACAGCCATAATATGATATGTATCATCTTTCCAAACTTCTAAAAGCTGAATCAATCCACCTCTCGTACTAATTACTGGTACAGGTATCCTTCCTAAATTAGTATCTTCAACCTCAGTGTTAATACCTAAATCATTTCCTTCTTATTCAGACATACTTTCTAAATTCTCTTCTTCAGATATAGTATCTAGTGTAGGGTTATCCAATTTCCTAAGAGAATGTTCATCAACACAGACATCCTTGCATTCCACAGTTTCATTCAAGATTTCCATTTGCTTATTTTCCATTTCAATAACAGTTAACGAAGTCTGTATACACAAATTACTTAATTTAGAACACATATAGTACAAGTAAAACATATTATACAAATAGAATACATTTACATAATTATACATATTTAATTAAATTTCTTTTACAAAGCTTAATCAATAGATCTCGGTAGCTCCATTGATAGTACACAAAAGCGGAGAAACAGGTCAGCGCTAAGCTTATTAAAAACCTATGTCTTTCGAGAAGCACCTTAACTCTTATATGATAAATCAATGAGGTAGGGCTTTAGTCTCCTTATACCTTTGTTTTTGTCAGTATTCTCAATGGGTGAGCCGATATTTCTTATTGATTTTGCAAAGTATCAGAAATACAGATTATACAAGTAAAATAATTAGTTTAAAATAAAATACACCGCTCCCCCGGTAAAACAAAAGTTCAACCGGTTAAGTGTTCCCCGGCAGCGGCGCCAAAAACTTGATGTGTGCTAAGTATAGGCAATTATAATAACAAGTTTAATTAAGGAAATACTAAATAATACTATCACACAATTCAGGCAAGATTGACCCGTTCATGTAATATAGCTTAATAAGTAAGTCCAAATTCGAACACAAGGAACACAAGAAACGTTATTCTTATTTATAACTAATTATCTATTTATTCTAATTACAAATATTTACAATTATAATACAATTAAATAAAAGGATCCAATTTACAATAATCTACAAGATAAGGGGGACGTTTTAGTTCCGAAAGAACATATTTATATTTATATTTTTGATACAGATTCTAATAGATAAGTTCTAGGAAACAACTTAAGAATACTCAATTGGATAGAAGATTATAACTATTTAAACAATTATTTATTAAACGTATTATATCAACTTATGTCTATTTGCTTTGTTGGCTATTATTATTGGTGAATTACTAATGTAGAAAATCACAAAGATTAAGATAATTTTCATATAGCAACACTCCCAAAGATTAAGTACAGTATCACTATTTATTAAGATCTATCAGCAGTTTATTTATACAATTCCAAGATTAGGTTGAATTACAGTGTTACTTAACATTAATAATTGATAATCATTAATTAATTTATAAAACTCACAAGATTAGTAAAGCTATCTATATAAATCAATTAACTGTTATCAATATTAATATAACACAGACAATTCTTGTATAATAAGCATTCAATAATATAATTCCAACATAAACATATAATTCATATAATAAATCTAATAAACATACATTTAAACATTCATAATGAAAATCTAATAAACAATTAATTCAAATAAACAATATCCAAAATAACCCAAAAGATTAATAAAGTTACAAGGATAAAGAAACCGAACCAATTAGCAAACCAGCTTTTCCAAGGATTAAAAACCTTCAAACCCTAGCTCCTTTGCCTCCAAAATCGCACCTTAAAGTCGTCCTAAAACCCTAACTTTCGGTTTTAGTATTCTTGAATCGTATATCGTTTAAGTTAATTTGAGCCTCTATTTATAGTTTTAAAAACCGACCTCCCAACCGCCGGTTGGATACTCCAACCGCCGGTTGGAGTTAATTGAATCCGGGCCTAACTCCACGTGTCTGCACCGCCTTAAACCCTAAAGCTCAACCGCCGGTTGGTTAATCCAACCGCCGGTTGAATGTAAATTCCAGAATATTCTATTTTCGGGCTTGGGCTTAATTCTTGGACTCTCAATCTTCATATCCGGACTTTATTCTCTTTTTGGCCCAATTCTTCATTTTAACTCTTTTAGTCTTCATTTCTTCAAGGTCTTTAATCCTTATTTCTTTAAGTGCTTTAATTCTTCAGTTCTGTTCTCGTTCTTTTTCCATTTTCTTCATTCTTTAATTAAAATACATTTCTGCAATTATTAACAAAATAAGTATCTAAAATCATATAAATGCAATAAAATGTAGGGAGAATTGCATATATGCCATTATTTAGTGACATAATATCATATATGCCCAAACAAATTTCTAAGTATCATATATGCCAAAATGTATAATTTCAATTCTTAATAAATTTTTAATATCTGAAAATGCTAATAATGAATTGTGAATGGTCAATTATACCCCTCTTCTTTACAGGTCTCCAATTGTAATTACAATTGGAGAAAGTCACCACCGCCACTATACATACGTATATTGTATGTATATGTCTAATGTTTGGTACCGATGTAATCAATTATAAGGAACGATGAGTTCGTCAGGGAATCAAAGGGATTTCCATTAAGATTTTAATTTGAGTTGTCTTTATTGGAATAACTCCAATTAAAATAATGAACTACAATGTCACTATCTGCTCGAAGGGGAGAAATTGAAATGGAAAATATGCATTACAATAGTTTAGGAATATTTCCCCCCACATTGTACTAGTAGTTACCATTAGAGACCTACTAATATAAAAATGGTCTTTGGGGTCTTTTGCTTTAGGATATTTTCCCCCACACAGGTACAAAACGAAGAAGAAGGATACGATGGTCCACTCACAATTGATTGTTAGCATTTTTCACTTCTAATGATTTTTTATTATTTATTATGAATTGAAATTATACATTTGGGCATATACGATATTTTTCAACTTTAAGGATGGCATATTTGATATTTAGAAATTTATTTGGGCATATATGATATTTTGTCACTTAATAATGGCATATATGCAATTCTCCCTAAAATGTATATAAATATAGGGATAAATTACTATAAAATATACTATCTATTTGATGATGCTTATCAGCACCCAACATTTCCATTTGTTTTGTAGAATAAGGGAATACAGAACTCATGAGAACATCATATACCTTGCGGTATACTTGTTTTCGTTCAATGTAGAAGAGTAGTTCTTCTGAGTTATTCCTTTCTTCCTTGAGCTGAGATTTGAGTTCATTGGCGAATGTTCTGATGCAGTGCCTAAGGTTGAGCGTGTAACACCCCCAAATTTAATGATTTGCGGAAGCTTGATTTGGGTGTTACTAATCAATAACAAAGCACAAAGATATATAGCAAACGACTCTATATGCGTCGTTTTAACAAAATATATTGATAATTGAAATGTTTACAACATTTAAAGCTTTACATAGCTCGAGTTTAAATAAAATGAGATTTCAGTACATAAGTACTTGTACAAAATATACTAATGCAAGAAAATCTCAATCTTCTGTATGCTGACTCGAGCTAAATCCTGAAGCAGAAACATCCTACTGCTTGGTACCTGCGATATATTCTAAAAGGTCAGCTATAAAGCTGGTGAGCTCACAGGTTTGAAATCAAGTAATATCGTATGAACCGCAAGATTTAAATAATGAATTGCATCCAGCAATTAAATAATGAATTGCATCCAGCAATTAAATAATGAATTGCATCCAGCAATTAAATGATAATCATCGTGTATACAGCCATGAGCACATAGTTGAGCTTAACTCGAGGGCCGGGTCCCCTATAGAGAATTCCGGGCGAGGTGCCTCCACGAATGCCTAATCAACATTCGTCTTCCCAAATATTAGTACGTCCGTTTACCCGGTTAGTGCTTGCTAACCCGGACGAGGTGGGTCAATCCTATATGGTACCATATACTAATATTCACGCTACAACGTATTAACAACTATGCTGACGGAGGACTTTAAATGATTAGTTTCGAAAAACTCATGTAGTATATGAAATGTTTGTACTTGCGTTCACATGTTAAAAGTTGAGCAATATATCACACCCCTGAGTAAAACAGTAAAAAGAGGGGCTATGAGACTCACCTGAGTCTTATGAGTTTAACTTAATAAACTTGAGTTGATTAGCCGAGTATGAAGTCCAAAGACTTGTAACCTGAGGGTGTCCACGACACGCGATGGTTATAATATGCGAAGGTATCTAATAAGACTACCTGGTAGTTGTTCGTCCAACTATAATGTCCAAATGCCATTTGGTTGATTGATTTGAATGTTTGAAAACATGTACGGCCCGTTGGTGACGGATTTGTAATAATAATCTCAACTATTATTATTTTGATTTCGTGGCGTTTTACTTGAAAAAATGTGTTTTGATTGTGTTTTAGAAGCCGTTACGGAATCTAAGTACGGGGGTCCGGGGGCAGCGCCCCTGGTAGCAGGGTCCAAGGGGCGGCAGCCCCTGGCGGGGTCCAAGGGGCAGAGCCCCTGGCTGGGGTCGAGCTGCCAGGTCAGATTGGAAAATTTTTATACATACTATATTGCTTTGACGAAAAACGCATCTGGATCCGAATTTGGGTAAAATCAAGTGATAAATTTCGAGTCTCGACACTTAGTAAAAATCTGTGTTTTTGAGGTTCTGGTTTGTGCGACGTTGGGTGCGACGTCGCAGATCCTGAATGCGACGTTGAGCATGACGTCGCTATGTGCGACATTCGCAATTTAATGCGACGTTGTACGTGGCGTCGCTATATGCGACGTTGCTGATTTCTGCGACGTAAGGGCTTGCGTCGCTAAGTGCGACGTGGTGAGGTATTGGCGACGTTAAGGCTGATGTCGCTATATGCGACGTCGCAATTTAATGCGACGTTGTGACTGACGTCGCACCATGCGACGTTACGAGTTGTTTTGCGACGTAGAAGCTGACGTCGCATAAATTCTGGGCCAACTGCGACGTAGCGGTCTATTGGCCGGAAAATGTGTCGAAAATGAGTTTTTCGGTTTCCGTTCGGTCCAAAACTTTTACCCAACCCAAATATGGACATTATAAGCTTAAACAAACAACTAGAAGGTGAAAACACTTAAAAACGAGAGATTTCGGGATTTGTCGGAAACTTACAAAGTGTCGGATGAGAAATCCGAAAAGATAGGATGATAGATCGTGATGCGGTGGTTGTTTTCTTCCAAAGAGATGGTATAATCCGAGGCCGTTTGATGTTGTTATTTTGCGATTTTGTAGGAAAATGTGGAGGTGGTGGTGGTTAGTGATTTGAGAGAAAAGAAGAAAGAAGAGAGAGAAAGAAAAAGATAAATGAGAGAAGAGATGGTGGGAATGGGAGGTTATCCTCCCATTTTCGCCCCGCGTTCCCGCTCCGTGCGGTGTTCGTTTTCTCCGTCGTTTAATCGTAAATAATTATTTTAAATATTAAAGGTACGTTTTAAAATACAAATTATTACTCGAGATTTTATTTAAATGTTTTACAATTTAATTTATATTTGAGTTATAAAATGGTAAGTTAGTTTATTTAATTTGCGCGTTTTAATATTTTAAATTGTGTAAGGTTTGTTTGTACGATACGAATGAATACGAAATATTATCATAATAATATTTTTGACATAACAACGTTATTTAATAAAATTGGTCACCAACGTCCGTATTAAATTGAATCGAAATACATTCGATTTAAATTTGCGTACGATTTAACCAAATCGCATTTTCGTATATATTCAACAATATATATAATTCGATACATTAATTAGCCTAACCAGGAACTAATTACATGTATTAACATATGATTAAGCACTAATTACTAGTCCTAATTTGGCGGGTGTTACATTCTCCCCCTGTTAGAAGAATTTCGTCCCGAAATTTAGTTTGAAGTTGTGTTTGATGTGGAATCAGTGAAGAGTTGAGGATATTTGAGTCGCATTTGGTCTTCCCGTTCCCAGGTGAATTCCGGACCACGCCGCGAATTCCATCTGACCTTGACAATGGGAATACGACTTTGTTTCAGTTGTTTGACCTCACGGTCCATAATCTCAGCGGGTTCCTCAACGAAATGAAGTTTATCGTCAACACGAATTTCATCTAGTGGAATAATAAGTGTCTCATCAGACAGACACTTCTTCAAATTCGAAATATGAAAAGTAGGGTGCACGCTGCTGAGTTCGGATGGCAGCTGCAATCGATAAGCTACGGGGCCAATCCGTTCGAGGATCTCAAAAGGCCCGATGTATCTGGGATTTAACTTCCCGCGTTTGCCAAAACGGATGACGCCTTTCCAAGGCGATACTTTTAAGAGAACTCGATCCCCAACTTGGAACTCGAGTGGTTTGCGTCTCACGTCAGCATAACTTTTCTGACGATCACGTGCGGCTTTGAGTCTGTTTTGGATTTCCACAATTTTCTCAGTGGTGGCGTGTATGAGTTCAGGACCAGTGAGTTGACTATCTCCCACTTCAGTCCAACAGATCGGTGATCGGCACTTACGACCGTACAGTGCCTCAAAAGGTGCAGCCTTAATGCTGGCGTGATAACTGTTATTGTACGAAAATTCGCACAACGGTAGATGTCTTTCCCAGTTTGTACCGAAATCAACTACGCAGGCGCGTAACATATCTTCCAGGGTTTGGATGGTTCGTTCACTTTGGCCGTCAGTTTGAGGATGGTACGCGGTGCTCATATCGAGACGAGTACCCAATGCTTTTTGAAGTGATTGCCAAAAGTGAGAGGTAAAGCGGGCATCTCTGTCAGAGATGATTGAGATTGGAACGCCGTGATGAGAAACGATTTCTTTGATGTAGATTTGTGCAAGGCGTTCCATTTTATCGTTTTCTTTGATTGCCAGGAAATGAGCAGATTTGGTGAGACGATCGACAATCACCCAAATGGTATCGCAACCGCTCGCCAACTTGGGTAGTTTGGTTATGAAATCCATGGCAATTTGTTCCCATTTCCATTCAGGGATTTCAGGTTGTTGGAGTAAACCAGAAGGTTTCTGATGTTCGGTTTTGACTTTCGAGCAAGTAAGACACATGCTGACATAAGTGGCGATTTCGGCCTTCATGTTTGGCCACCAATAAAATTCCTTGATTTCGTGGTACATCTTATCGGATCCTGGGTGGATAGAATATTTAGACTTGTGAGCTTCATCCATCACCAAGTCTCGTAGGTTCCCGAAATTAGGCAACCAGATTCGGTTTGAGAAATACCTAATCCCGTTAGATTTGATTTCGAATTGTTTGTCAATACCCCGTAAGGCTTCATTTTTGATGTTTTCAGGTTTCAGGGCTTCGATCTGAGCGGAATGAATTTGAATGGTAAGATCGTTGTGAATGGTCATACTGAGGGCTCGAACTCGAAGAGGTTTTAATCGTTCCTTTCGACTGAGGGCATCGGCTACAACATTAGCCTTCCCTGGATGATACTTGATCTCGTAATCGTAATCGGTAAGCAACTCGACCCATCGACGTTGCCTCATGTTGAGATCCTTCTGATCGAATATATGTTGGAGACTTTTGTGATCGGTAAAGATTGTGCACTTAGTGCCGTAGAGATAATGTCTCCAGATTTTGAGAGCAAAAACGACAGCTCCAAGTTCGAGATCATGAGTGGTGTAGTTCTTTTCGTGAATTTTCAGCTGTCGTGAGGCATAGGCAATGACTTTATCTCGTTGCATCAATACGCAACCAAGACCTTGGTGAGAAGCATCACAGTATACCACGAAGTCATCGGTGCCTTCGGGTAAGGATAGGATCGGAGCACTGCAAAGCTTTTGTTTCAGAAGTTGAAATGCTGACTCTTGTTTCTCGGTCCAATCGAACCTTTTGTCCTTCTGAGTCAGTACCGTGAGTGGTTGAGCTATTTTAGAGAAATTTTCGATAAATCGTCGATAATACCCAGCAAGACCCAAGAATTGTCGCACTTCAGTTGCAGAGGTGGGTGCTTGCCAGTCTTTGATAGCCTCGATTTTTGATGGGTCCACGTGAATTCCCTGACTGTCGATCACGTGACCAAGGAATTGGACGGTTTGTATCCAGAACTCACACTTAGAGAATTTGGCATAAAGCTCCTCGTGTCTAAGAAGTTCAAGGATGGTTTTGAGGTGTTGCGCATGTTCTTGCTCGTTGCGCGAGTAAATGAGTATGTCATCGATAAATACAATGACAAACTTATCGAGGTAAGGTTTGCACACCCGATTCATAAGGTCCATGAATACAGCCGGTGCGTTGGTTAGACCAAAGGGCATCACTTGGAATTCGTAGTGCCCGTAACGAGTTCTGAAAGCAGTTTTTGGAATATCGGTGTCGCGAACTCGTAACTGATGATAGCCTGATCGCAGGTCGATTTTTGAGTAGAAGCTTGAACCCTGAAGTTGGTCGAATAGATCATCAATGCGAGGAAGTAGGTATCGGTTTTTGACGGTCAATTTGTTCAATTCTCGATAGTCGATGCACATTCGAAATGAACAGTCATCTTTTTGACAAATAAGACCGGAGCTCCCCAGGGTGAAGAACTCGGTCTAATGAATCCTCTATCCAGAAGTTCCTGTAACTGAGAGGACAACTCCTGAAGTTCGGATGGGGCTAAACGGTACGGTGCACGGGCCACCGGTGCGGCACCCGGCACGAGATCAATTGAGAACTCAACCTGTCTAGGTGGAGGTAAACCAGGTAGTTCTTCCGGAAAGACTTCGGGAAAGTCTCTAACAATTGGCACATCCTCAAGTCGCTTCTCCTCCGACTTCTTCTCTGTGATGTGTGCGAGTATTGCAGGGTAACCCTTTCTCAGAAATTTTCGGGTTTTTAAGCAAGAGATGATATTGAGTCCCGTCCCACCGGTCTCCCCCTGTATGATCAAGGTTCCACCGACGGAGAGTGGGATACGGACGATCTTATCGTGACAAACAATTTCAGCTCGGTGCTTGGACAACCAGTCCATTCCAATGATGACGTCGAAACTTCCGATTTCAATGGGTATAAGGTCGATCGAAAAGGTTTCGTCAGCTAGGTTTAAAGTGCAATTAGGTATCACACTGGTGGTTTCTACAAGTTTTCCATTTGCTAGCTCTACAGTGTACTTAACATCTAAGGCAACAGGAGTGATGTCAAGTAATGGGCAAAAATCATCGGAGATAAAGCTTCTATCAGCACCAGTATCAAATAGAACAGAAGCAGTTAAGTTGTTGAGGAGGAACATACCCGAGACCACATTCGGGTCTTGGCGGGCGTCCCCAGATTTGATGACGAAAGCTCTGCTTCGGGTGTTGTTGTTGTTGTTGCTGTTGCTGCGGTTGTTGTTGTTGTTCTTCAGTTTTGGGCACGAGTCTCTGAAATGCCCAGGTTTCCGACACTCAAAGCATACTTTGGGTGGTCTGATGTTGTTGTTACAATTGTTGTTGGCAGGAGAGCGGCAATCTTTGGTGAGGTGGCCGTACCTCTTGCAATTGTTGCAAAAGGGACCACAGGAGCCTTCATGGTGGCGACTGCACTTGGAACAATAGGGTTTGCTCCCAGTGTAGCCCCGGATGATGTCAGTGGTGGTGTTGTAAGCTTTGATGGTGTCGGGTTTCTTGTTTTGTTGGTTGGAGGGGTTGTTGTATTAGTCAGACCACTTGCGTTTGTTGTTGTGAGAGGATGAAGTGGGTGGTTCAGAATCTTGGCTCATGGACATCAGGTCTTGGGCCAATAGGATCGCACCGTCAATGGTGGTTGGTTTTGAAGATATGACGTGTCCCCGAACAGGATCAGGGAGACCAAGGACGTACTTCCTGATTTTATCAGGTTCAGTGCTCACCATAGCTGGGCGGAGGGCAGCTAGTTGTTGAAACCTGGTGGTATAACCATCGATATCACCACCCTGAACCTTTAAGTTCCAGAACTCCTCATCTAGCTTTTGGAGTTTGGCGATTGAGCAGTACTTGGCAGTGAGCTTTGCTTTCAAGTCCTCCCAAGAGAGTTGGTAGGCAATGTCAGCACCCACTGATTGGGTATATGAATTCCACCAAGAGTGGGCATCATCTTCAAGAGAGCAGGTGGCGAAGTTTACTTTGTCGTTCTCCGCGCATTTACTGACACGGAAAACAGTTTCCATTTTCTCGAACCATCTGATCAGTCCGATGGCTCCTTCAGAACCCTTGAAGCTCGAGGGTTTGCAGCTTTGAAAGTCCTTGTAAGAACAAGGTTTGACGGCAGAGGTTTCAGCGGCATCGCCGTTTCTTGTGGAGTTTGGTGGTGTATTCCGAGCCAAGGCTTCTGTCACAGCCTGGGTTATGAGTGACGTAATCTGAGCATCGGTGTAAGGTCGTATCTTTGGCGGCATGATTCTTCAATAAAAGAAATGAAGATACATGAGATTTCGTAGGAAAGTTGTATTTGTTATAGATGTACATGTAGAAAAGCAGTAATACATGACATCAACATGGAAAAATGACAATTAATATGAGTTGAACAACAAGGAATATTTGATAGCTAATACAAGTTCAAAGGTTACACCCTACGGATGTATTACAAGAGGCGTCGGGAATTGTTACATCCGACCGAGTTATAGAGTAGCGCGTAGATAGTTACTAGATTACAGGATAGATTACAAGACAAAGACTACACTAGTCTTAACGTAGATCAATTTGTTCCATCATCGTGACAAGACGGTCCACAGTGTTTGCAAGCCTGCTAGCTTGACGGGCGTTGTCTTCTGCGAGTGCTAGTCGTTGTGTTAGTCCACGCGCATACTCTTCTGCTTCAAGTGAGCGCTGTTCACATTCTTCCATCCTTTGTTGCAGAAGGGCATTTTCCACCCTTATTTCTATTATTTGGTTGCGAAGGACATCCATGTTGTTGTTTGTGGTTTCAAGATCGTCGGAGACTTGTTCTATGCGTTCAAAGGATGTAAGCCTCCAGTTTTCGTTCGTTTCCTGCAGCACGACATCCATGGTGCGAAGTCGCTGCTCGTGTTGGTTTACCCTAGCGGCTAAAGCCGGTAAGGCGATGTGAGTGGGATACGGGCCAGCTCGAGGCAACCTGTTGTTCCTCCTTGCTACCCTTGGGTTCTGCGACCCGGATTGAGAGCGAGATGAATTTGATGGGATGTTTGCCATTTCTGAGACAAGGCGTTAGTAAGATTGAGGCCTATATTCATATAGCTCCTATATAATATAGCCTATTGAGTGTCTAGCATAAACATGTTTAAGTCTCGGTTCTCTCGAGGTCAGAGTCTTCTATTGTACCCTGTTCAGCCATAACTACTTTCAGGTCTTACATCATCTTTGCTTAATTGTACATAGTTGATCAGGCTATGTTAAATTAAACTCGTATGATGTAATCGGTGAACCAGTTATACCTAATAAGGAATACTGCCTAATGGTCATAGTCTAGGCTCACTAAATGCAACCTAGTTCACTATAACCTTAGGCTCTGATACCAATCTGTAACACCCCCAAATTTAATGATTTGCGGAAGCTTGATTTGGGTGTTACTAATCAATAACAAAGCACAAAGATATATAGCAAACGACTCTATATGCGTCGTTTTAACAAAATATATTGATAATTGAAATGTTTACAACATTTAAAGCTTTACATAGCTCGAGTTTAAATAAAATGAGATTTCAGTACATAAGTACTTGTACAAAATATACTAATGCAAGAAAATCTCAATCTTCTGTATGCTGACTCGAGCTAAATCCTGAAGCAGAAACATCCTACTGCTTGGTACCTGCGATATATTCTAAAAGGTCAGCTATAAAGCTGGTGAGCTCACAGGTTTGAAATCAAGTAATATCGTATGAACCGCAAGATTTAAATAATGAATTGCATCCAGCAATTAAATAATGAATTGCATCCAGCAATTAAATAATGAATTGCATCCAGCAATTAAATAATGAATTGCATCCAGCAATTAAATGATAATCATCGTGTATACAGCCATGAGCACATAGTTGAGCTTAACTCGAGGGCCGGGTCCCCTATAGAGAATTCCGGGCGAGGTGCCTCCACGAATGCCTAATCAACATTCGTCTTCCCAAATATTAGTACGTCCGTTTACCCGGTTAGTGCTTGCTAACCCGGACGAGGTGGGTCAATCCTATATGGTACCATATACTAATATTCACGCTACAACGTATTAACAACTATGCTGACGGAGGACTTTAAATGATTAGTTTCGAAAAACTCATGTAGTATATGAAATGTTTGTACTTGCGTTCACATGTTAAAAGTTGAGCAATATATCACACCCCTGAGTAAAACAGTAAAAAGAGGGGCTATGAGACTCACCTGAGTCTTATGAGTTTAACTTAATAAACTTGAGTTGATTAGCCGAGTATGAAGTCCAAAGACTTGTAACCTGAGGGTGTCCACGACACGCGATGGTTATAATATGCGAAGGTATCTAATAAGACTACCTTGTAGTTGTTCGTCCAACTATAATGTCCAAATGCCATTTGGTTGATTGATTTGAATGTTTGAAAACATGTACGGCCCGTTGGTGACGGATTTGTAATAATAATCTCAACTATTATTATTTTGATTTCGTGGCGTTTTACTTGAAAAAATGTGTTTTGATTGTGTTTTAGAAGCCGTTACGGAATCTAAGTACGGGGGTCCGGGGGCAGCGCCCCTGGTAGCAGGGTCCAAGGGGCGGCAGCCCCTGGCGGGGTCCAAGGGGCAGAGCCCCTGGCTGGGGTCGAGCTGCCAGGTCAGCTTGGAAAATTTTTATACATACTATATTGCTTTGACGAAAAACGCATCTGGATCCGAATTTGGGTAAAATCGAGTGATAAATTTCGAGTCTCGACACTTAGTAAAAATCTGTGTTTTTGAGGTTCTGGTTTGTGCGACGTTGGGTGCGACGTCGCAGATCCTGAATGCGACGTTGAGCATGACGTCGCTATGTGCGACATTCTCAATTTAATGCGACGTTGTACGTGGCGTCGCTATATGCGACGTTGCTGATTTCTGCGACGTAAGGGCTTGCGTCGCTAAGTGCGACGTGGTGAGGTATTGGCGACGTTAAGGCTGATGTCGCTATATGCGACGTCGCAATTTAATGCGACGTTGTGACTGACGTCGCACCATGCGACGTTACGAGTTGTTTTGCGACGTAGAAGCTGACGTCGCATAAATTCTGGGCCAACTGCGACGTAGCGGTCTGTTGGCCGGAAAATGTGTCGAAAACGAGTTTTTCGGTTTCCGTTCGGTCCAAAACTTTTACCCAACCCAAATATGGACATTATAAGCTTAAACAAACAACTAGAAGGTGAAAACACTTAAAAACGAGAGATTTCGGGATTTGTCGGAAACTTACAAAGTGTCGGATGAGAAATCCGAAAAGATAGGATGATAGATCGTGATGCGGTGGTTGTTTTCTTCCAAAGAGATGGTATAATCCGAGGCCGTTTGATGTTGTTATTTTGCGATTTTGTAGGAGAATGTGGAGGTGGTGGTGGTTAGTGATTTGAGAGAAAAGAAGAAAGAAGAGAGAGAAAGAAAAAGATAAATGAGAGAAGAGATGGTGGGAATGGGAGGTTATCCTCCCATTTTCGCCCCGCGTTCCCGCTCCGTGCGGTGTTCGTTTTCTCCGTCGTTTAATCGTAAATAATTATTTTAAATATTAAAGGTACGTTTTAAAATACAAATTATTACGCGAGATTTTATTTAAATGTTTTACAATTTAATTTATATTTGAGTTATAAAATGGTAAGTTAGTTTATTTATTTTGCGCGTTTTAATATTTTAAATTGTGTAAGGTTTGTTTGTACGATACGAATGAATACGAAATATTATCATAATAATATTTTTGACATAACAACGTTATTTAATAAAATTGGTCACCAACGTCCGTATTAAATTGAATCGAAATACATTCGATTTAAATTTGCGTACGATTTAACCAAATCGCATTTTCGTATATATTCAACAATATATATAATTCGATACATTAATTAGCCTAACCAGGAACTAATTACATGTATTAACATATGATTAAGCACTAATTACTATTCCTAATTTGGCGGGTGTTACATTCTCCCCCTGTTAGAAGAATTTCGTCCCGAAATTTAGTTTGAAGTCGTGTTTGATGTGGAATCAGTGAAGAGTTGAGGATATTTGAGTCGCATTTGGTCTTCCCGTTCCCAGGTGAATTCCGGACCACGCCGCGAATTCCATCTGACCTTGACAATGGGAATACGACTTTGTTTCAGTTGTTTGACCTCACGGTCCATAATCTCAGCGGGTTCCTCAACGAAATGAAGTTTATCGTCAACACGAATTTCATCTAGTGGAATAATAAGTGTCTCATCAGACAGACACTTCTTCAAATTCGAAATATGAAAAGTAGGGTGCACGCTGCTGAGTTCGGATGGCAGCTGCAATCGATAAGCTACGGGGCCAATCCGTTCGAGGATCTCAAAAGGCCCGATGTATCTGGGATTTAACTTCCCGCGTTTGCCAAAACGGATGACGCCTTTCCAAGGCGATACTTTTAAGAGAACTCTATCCCCAACTTGGAACTCGAGTGGTTTGCGTCTCACGTCAGCATAACTTTTCTGACGATCACGTGCGGCTTTGAGTCTGTTTTGGATTTCCACAATTTTCTCAGTGGTGGCGTGTATGAGTTCAGGACCAGTGAGTTGACTATCTCCCACTTCAGTCCAACAGATCGGTGATCGGCACTTACGACCGTACAGTGCCTCAAAAGGTGCAGCCTTAATGCTGGCGTGATAACTGTTATTGTACGAAAATTCGCACAACGGTAGATGTCTTTCCCAGTTTGTACCGAAATCAACTACGCAGGCGCGTAACATATCTTCTAGGGTTTGGATGGTTCGTTCACTTTGGCCGTCGGTTTGAGGATGGTACGCGGTGCTCATATCGAGACGAGTACCCAATGCTTTTTGAAGTGATTGCCAAAAGTGAGAGGTAAAGCGGGCATCTCTGTCAGAGATGATTGAGATTGGAACGCCGTGATGAGAAACGATTTCTTTGATGTAGATTTGTGCAAGGCGTTCCATTTTATCGTTTTCTTTGATTGCCAGGAAATGAGCAGATTTGGTGAGACGATCGACAATCACCCAAATGGTATCGCAACCGCTCGCCAACTTGGGTAGTTTGGTTATGAAATCCATGGCAATTTGTTCCCATTTCCATTCAGGGATTTCAGGTTGTTGGAGTAAACCAGAAGGTTTCTGATGTTCGGTTTTGACTTTCGAGCAAGTAAGACACATGCTGACATAAGTGGCGATTTCGGCCTTCATGTTTGGCCACCAATAAAATTCCTTGATTTCGTGGTACATCTTATCGGATCCCGGGTGGATAGAATATTTAGACTTGTGAGCTTCATCCATCACCAAGTCTCGTAGGTTCCCGAAATTAGGCAACCAGATTCGGTTTGAGAAATACCTAATCCCGTTAGATTTGATTTCGAATTGTTTGTCAATACCCCGTAAGGCTTCATTTTTGATGTTTTCAGGTTTCAGGGCTTCGATCTGAGCGGAATGAATTTGAATGGTAAGATCGTTGTGAATGGTCATACTGAGGGCTCGGACTCGAAGAGATTTTAATCGTTCCTTTCGACTGAGGGCATCGGCTACAACATTAGCCTTCCCTGGATGATACTTGATCTCGCAATCGTAATCGGTAAGCAACTCGACCCATCGACGTTGCCTCATGTTGAGATCCTTCTGATCGAATATATGTTGGAGACTTTTGTGATCGGTAAAGATTGTGCACTTAGTGCCGTAGAGATAATGTCTCCAGATTTTGAGAGCAAAAACGACAGCTCCAAGTTCGAGATCATGAGTGGTGTAGTTCTTTTCGTGAATTTTCAGCTGTCGTGAGGCATAGGCAATGACTTTATCTCGTTGCATCAATACGCAACCAAGACCTTGGTGAGAAGCATCACAGTATACCATGAAGTCATCGGTGCCTTCGGATAAGGATAGGATCGGAGCACTGCAAAGCTTTTGTTTCAGAAGTTGAAATGCTGACTCTTGTTTCTCGGTCCAATCGAACCTTTTGTCCTTCTGAGTCAGTACCGTGAGTGGTTGAGCTATTTTAGAGAAATTTTCGATAAATCGTCGATAATACCCAGCAAGACCCAAGAATTGTCGCACTTCAGTTGCAGAGGTGGGTGCTTGCCAGTCTTTGATAGCCTCGATTTTTGATGGGTCCACGTGAATTCCCTGACTGTCGATCACGTGACCAAGGAATTGGACGGTTTGTATCCAGAACTCACACTTAGAGAATTTGGCATAAAGCTCCTCGTGTCTAAGAAGTTCAAGGATGGTTTTGAGGTGTTGCGCATGTTCTTGCTCGTTGCGCGAGTAAATGAGTATGTCATCGATAAATACAATGACAAACTTATCGAGGTAAGGTTTGCACACCCGATTCATAAGGTCCATGAATACAGCCGGTGCGTTGGTTAGACCAAAGGGCATCACTTGGAATTCGTAGTGCCCGTAACGAGTTCTGAAAGCAGTTTTTGGAATATCGGTGTCGCGAACTCGTAACTGATGATAGCCTGATCGCAGGTCGATTTTTGAGTAGAAGCTTGAACCCTGAAGTTGGTCGAATAGATCATCAATGCGAGGAAGTGGGTATCGGTTTTTGACGGTCAATTTGTTCAATTCTCGATAGTCGATGCACATTCGAAATGAACAGTCATCTTTTTGACAAATAAGACCGGAGCTCCCCAGGGTGAAGAACTCGGTCTAATGAATCCTCTATCCAGAAGTTCCTGTAACTGAGAGGACAACTCCTGAAGTTCGGATGGGGCTAAACGGTACGGTGCACGGGCCACCGGTGCGGCACCCGGCACGAGATCAATTGAGAACTCAACCTGTCTAGGTGGAGGTAAACCAGGTAGTTCTTCCGGAAAGACTTCGGGAAAGTCTCTAACAATTGGCACATCCTCAAGTCGCTTCTCCTCCGACTTCTTCTCTGTGATGTGTGCGAGTATTGCAGGGTAACCCTTTCTCAGAAATTTTCGGGTTTTTAAGCAAGAGATGATATTGAGTCCCGTCCCACCGGTCTCCCCCTGTATGATCAAGGTTCCACCGACGGAGAGTGGGATACGGACGATCTTATCGTGACAAACAATTTCAGCTCGGTGCTTGGACAACCAGTCCATTCCAATGATGACGTCGAAACTTCCGATTTCAATGGGTATAAGGTCGATCGAAAAGGTTTCGTCAGCTAGGTTTAAAGTGCAATTAGGTATCACACTGGTGGTTTCTACAAGTTTTCCATTTGCTAGCTCTACAGTGTACTTAACATCTAAGGCAACAGGAGTGATGTCAAGTAATGGGCAAAAATCATCGGAGATAAAGCTTCTATCAGCACCAGTATCAAATAGAACAGAAGCAGTTAAGTTGTTGAGGAGGAACATACCCGAGACCACATTCGGGTCTTGGCGGGCGTCCCCAGATTTGATGACGAAAGCTCTGCTTCGGGTGTTGTTGTTGTTGTTGTTGTTGCGGTTGTTGTTGTTGTTCTTCAGTTTTGGGCACGAGTCTCTGAAATGCCCAGGTTTCCGACACTCAAAGCATACTTTGGGTGGTCTGATGTTGTTGTTGGAATTGTTGTTGGCAGGAGAGCGGCAATCTTTGGTGAGGTGGCCGTACCTCTTGCAATTGTTGCAAAAGGGACCACAGGAGCCTTCATGGTGGCGACTGCACTTGGAACAATAGGGTTTGCTCCCAGTGTAGCCCCGGATGATGTCAGTGGTGGTGTTGTAAGCTTTGATGGTGTCGGGTTTCTTGTTTTGTTGGTTGGAGGGGTTGTTGTGGTAGTCAGACCACTTGCGTTTGTTGTTGTGAGAGGATGAAGTGGGTGGTTCAGAATCTTGGCTCATGGACATCAGGTCTTGGGCCAATAGGATCGCACCGTCAATGGTGGTTGGTTTTGAAGATATGACGTGTCCCCGAACAGGATCAGGGAGACCAAGGACGTACTTCCTGATTTTATCAGGTTCAGTGCTCACCATAGCTGGGCGGAGGGCAGCTAGTTGTTGAAACCTGGTGGTATAACCATCGATATCACCACCCTGAACCTTTAAGTTCCAGAACTCCTCATCTAGCTTTTGGAGTTTGGCGATTGAGCAGTACTTGGCAGTGAGCTTTGCTTTCAAGTCCTCCCAAGAGAGTTGGTAGGCAATGTCAGCACCCACTGATTGGGTATATGAATTCCACCAAGAGTGGGCATCATCTTCAAGAGAGCAGGTGGCGAAGTTTACTTTGTCGTTCTCCGCGCATTTACTGACACGGAAAACAGTTTCCATTTTCTCGAACCATCTGATCAGTCCGATGGCTCCTTCAGAACCCTTGAAGCTCGAGGGTTTGCAGCTTTGAAAGTCCTTGTAAGAACAAGGTTTGACGACAGAGGTTTCAGCGGCATCGCTGTTTCTTGTGGAGTTTGGTGGTATATTCCGAGCCAAGGCTTCTGTCACAGCCTGGGTTATGAGTGACGTAATCTGAGCATCGGTGTAAGGTCGTATCTTTGGCGGCATGATTCTTCAATAAAAGAAATGAAGATACATGAGATTTCGTAGGAAAGTTGTATTTGTTATAGATGTACATGTAGAAAAGCAGTAATACATGACATCAACATGGAAAAATGACAATTAATATGAGTTGAACAACAAGGAATATTTGATAGCTAATACAAGTTCAAAGGTTACACCCTACGGATGTATTACAAGAGGCGTCGGGAATTGTTACATCCGACCGAGTTATAGAGTAGCGCGTAGATAGTTACTAGATTACAGGATAGATTACAAGACAAAGACTACACTAGTCTTAACGTAGATCAATTTGTTCCATCATCGTGACAAGACGGTCCACAGTGTTTGCAAGCCTGCTAGCTTGACGGGCGTTGTCTTCTGCGAGTGCTAGTCGTTGTGTTAGTCCACGCGCATACTCTTCTGCTTCAAGTGAGCGCTGTTCACATTCTTCCATCCTTTGTTGCAGAAGGGCATTTTCCACCCTTATTTCTATTATTTGGTTGCGAAGGACATCCATGTTGTTGTTTGTGGTTTCAAGATCGTCGGAGACTTGTTCTATGCGTTCAAAGGATGTAAGCCTCCAGTTTTCGTTCGTTTCCTGCAGCACGACATCCATGGTGCGAAGTCGCCGCTCGTGTTGGTTTACCCTAGCGGCTAAAGTCGGTAAGGCGATGTGAGTGGGATACGGGCCAGCTCGAGGCAACCTGTTGTTCCTCCTTGCTACCCTTGGGTTCTGCGACCCGGATTGAGAGCGAGATGAATTTGATGGGATGTTTGCCATTTCTGAGACAAAGCGTTAGTAAGATTGAGGCCTATATTTATATAGCTCCTATATAATATAGCCTATTGAGTGTCTAGCATAAACATGTTTAAGTCTCGGTTCTCTCGAGGTCAGAGTCTTCTATTGTACCCTGTTCAGCCATAACTACTTTCAGGTCTTACATCATCTTTGCTTAATTGTACATAGTTGATCAGGCTATGTTAAATTAAACTCGTATGATGTAATCGGTGAACCAGTTATACCTAATAAGGAATACTGCCTAATGGTCATAGTCTAGGCTCACTAAATGCAACCTAGTTCACTATAACCTTAGGCTCTGATACCAATCTGTAACACCCCCAAATTTAATGATTTGCGGAAGCTTGATTTGGGTGTTACTAATCAATAACAAAGCACAAAGATATATAGCAAACGACTCTATATGCGTCGTTTTAACAAAATATATTGATAATTGAAATGTTTACAACATTTAAAGCTTTACATAGCTCGAGTTTAAATAAAATGAGATTTCAGTACATAAGTACTTGTACAAAATATACTAATGCAAGAAAATCTCAATCTTCTGTATCCTGACTCGAGCTAAATCCTGAAGCAGAAACATCCTACTGCTTGGTACCTGCGATATATTCTAAAAGGTCAGCTATAAAGCTGGTGAGCTCACAGGTTTGAAATCAAGTAATATCGTATGAACCGCAAGATTTAAATAATGAATTGCATCCAGCAATTAAATAATGAATTGCATCCAGCAATTAAATGATAATCATCGTGTATACAGCCATGAGCACATAGTTGAGCTTAACTCGAGGGTCGGGTCCCCTATAGAGAATTCCGGGCGAGGTGCCTCCACGAATGCCTAATCAACATTCGTCTTCCCAAATATTAGTACGTCCGTTTACCCGGTTAGTGCTTGCTAACCCGGACGAGGTGGGTCAATCCTATATGGTACCATATACTAATATTCACGCTACAACGTATTAACAACTATGCTGACGGAGGACTTTAAATGATTAGTTTCGAAAAACTCATGTAGTATATGAAATGTTTGTACTTGCGTTCACATGTTAAAAGTTGAGCAATATATCACACCCCTGAGTAAAACAGTAAAAAGAGGGGCTATGAGACTCACCTGAGTCTTATGAGTTTAACTTAATAAACTTGAGTTGATTAGCCGAGTATGAAGTCCAAAGACTTGTAACCTGAGGGTGTCCACGACACGCGATGGTTATAATATGCGAAGGTATCTAATAAGACTACCTTGTAGTTGTTCGTCCAACTATAATGTCTAAATGCCATTTGGTTGATTGATTTGAATGTTTGAAAACATGTACGGCCCGTTGGTGACGGATTTGTAATAATAATCTCAACTATTATTATTTTGATTTCGTGGCGTTTTACTTGAAAAAATGTGTTTTGATTGTGTTTTAGAAGCCGTTACGGAATCTAAGTACGGGGGTCCGGGGGCAGCGCCCCTGGTAGCAGGGTCCAAGGGGCGGCAGCCCCTGGCGGGGTCCAAGGGGCGGAGCCCCTGGCTGGGGTCGAGCTGCCAGGTCAGCTTGGAAAAACGCATCTGGATCCGAATTTGGGTAAAATCGAGTGATAAATTTCGAGTCTCGACACTTAGTAAAAATCTGTGTTTTTGAGGTTCTGGTTTGTGCGACGTTGGGTGCGACGTCGCAGATCCTGAATGCGACGTTGGGCATGACGTCGCTATGTGCGACATTCGCAATTTAATGCGACGTTGTACGTGGCGTCGCTATATGCGACGTTGCTGATTTCTGCGACGTAAGGGCTTGCGTCGCTAAGTGCGACGTGGTGAGGTATTGGCGACGTTAAGGCTGATGTCGCTATATGCGACGTCGCAATTTAATGCGACGTTGTGACTGACGTCGCACCATGCGACGTTACGAGTTGTTTTGCGACGTAGAAGCTGACGTCGCATAAATTCTGGGCCAACTGCGACGTAGCGGTCTGTTGGCCGGAAAATGTGTCGAAAACGAGTTTTTCGGTTTCCGTTCGGTCCAAAACTTTTACCCAACCCAAATATGGACATTATAAGCTTAAACAAACAACTAGAAGGTGAAAACACTTAAAAACGAGAGATTTCGGGATTTGTCGGAAACTTACAAAGTGTCGGATGAGAAATCCGAAAAGATAGGATGATAGATCGTGATGCGGTGGTTGTTTTCTTCCAAAGAGATGGTATAATCCGAGGCCGTTTGATGTTGTTATTTTGCGATTTTGTAGGAAAATGTGGAGGTGGTGGTGGTTAGTGATTTGAGAGAAAAGAAGAAAGAAGAGAGAGAAAGAAAAAGATAAATGAGAGAAGAGATGGTGGGAATGGGAGGTTATCCTCCCATTTTCGCCCCGCGTTCCCGTTCCGTGCGGTGTTCGTTTTCTCCGTCGTTTAATCGTAAATAATTATTTTAAATATTAAAGGTACGTTTTAAAATACAAATTATTACGCGAGATTTTATTTAAATGTTTTACAATTTAATTTATATTTGAGTTATAAAATGGTAAGTTAGTTTATTTAATTTGCGCGTTTTAATATTTTAAATTGTGTAAGGTTTGTTTGTACGATACGAATGAATACGAAATATTATCATAATAATATTTTTGACATAACAACGTTATTTAATAAAATTGGTCACCAACGTCCGTATTAAATTGAATCGAAATACATTCGATTTAAATTTGCGTACGATTTAACCAAATCGCATTTTCGTATATATTCAACAATATATATAATTCGATACATTAATTAGCCTAACCAGGAACTAATTACATGTATTAACATATGATTAGGCACTAATTACTAGTCCTAATTTGGCGGGTGTTACAGAGCGGATCTTGGGTTCCGTTGCTAGCGAGATAGATATCGGCTGCTACTTCAATAACCACTATCAGCCATTTTTGATGCAGAGACTAGTCACTGGTAGAATTTCTGATAGCCGATGTTATAAGGTGAGGGTTACCATCATAACGTTCTATCACATAAATCATCTGCTCATGAGTAGAGCCGATTGGGATACTGATGATTTCTGAGTCACTATCCGTAGTATGAATATCAAGCTTATGTAGATCAGGGAGCTCAACTATGTCGGGTGGTGACTGAGATTCGTTAGTGAACTTGGATGTTAGATCAGAAGACAGTTTTGGAGTGTCTCTCTTGTTACGCGAATCAGAATAATCAGACCCAGATATACCTCCTATCTTAAACTGTGTTTGAGGTTCGAATGAAATAAGGGTTTGAATCCCTTGAGGAGATATAGGTGGTTGTAAGCTAGTTGTTCTGCTTGCTTTTAAGTCAGAGATCTTCTTTAGATTGCGTAAAAGAGTCTGTTCGATGTCTTCTAGAGGGCGATTGAGTGGTTTTGTTGGATCTAAGAAAGGATTGACCATTCCTTCGAGGGTACAAGCAAAAGTATCATCGGCAAGAGGCTCATTTTCTTCCTTCATCTCTTTTTCCTGCTCAGCTGCTGATTCAGAGGTAACGTCATCTGACGTGACTTGGCTAATAGAGACAATAAATAGCTCATTATTCTCAAACGAAGCACGGTCGGTTTTATCGATCTTGAATGTGATGCCTTCTCCGTGAGCGCGCAAGGTGATCGTTTGAGAGTGCACATCGATGACTGCTCTGGCTGTGTTCATAAAAGGTCTACCTAGGATTATAGGGATGTTTATATCCTCCTGAATATCCATAACCACAAAGTCAGTTGGGAAAAAGAAATTGTCGACTTTAACCATGATGTTTGCAGCTATTCCCTTAGGATATCTAATGGATTGGTCAGCTAGCTGGACACTCATTTTAGTGGGTTTTAAGTCTCCTATTTCTAGTCTTTTATATAGTGAATGTGGCATGAGGTTAATACTTGCTCCTAGATCGGCTAGAGAGCGAATATCACCAGATTCGTTGATAGAGCAAGGAAGGGTAAAACGTCCGGTATCTCCTAGTTTTTCCGGTAGACGATTTTGAAGAATGGCTGAACATTCGGCGTTCAGTGGGAGATTAGGTACTTCGGGTACCTTGTCTCTGGTCGACATGAGTCTCCTAACATATTTGGCGTATTTTAAAGATTTGACTTCGTTAGGTTGTTGCTTGAGACGTTCTGGAAATGGTATGCGCACCTTTTTTGGAGTAGGAGTAGACTTTTTATCAACTGTCTGTGTGACATGAGATTGTTCTTTCACCGGAGAAAGAACTGAAGGTTGGCTCGGTGCCACCTTAAAGTCTTGGTTGGTCATTTGGTTAGCTTCTTCAGTAAATGTGTTACTAGGAAGACTACCCTGAGGTCTAGTGTCGATACGTTCTGCTAGTCGGCCCATTTGGGTCACAAGACTATTCAGTAAGGTTAGCTGTTCTCTTAAGAAGAGATCAACCTGGTCTTGTCTAGCCCTAATCGTTTGGATGATTTGAGTGAGGGTGTCATCTAGACTAGTAATTGGTCTGGTAGGTTCAGAAGGTTGGGCCATCTCAGGTGCGGATCCAGAAAGCAACGGTGGTTGGTTATGACCGAGTTGAGGTGGTTGTGGGTAGGCTGGGTTGGCTCGAGAAGGAGAGGTTTGAGTATAATCAGGTGGACGTGGATGAGTTTGGAACTGGTCATAGTAGGCTGTTCCATCAACAGGGTTCGTAGCTTGTGAATTTGTATAGTTCCGGCAGGACTGAATATGGTAGACCTGTTGAGGAGGTTTCTTCAGCTTTCCTATTTCCTCGGTCAGCATTCCGATGTGTTCCGTAAGAGATTAGATCGCCTCAGTTTGCACGGGATTAGGAAGGGCAAGTGGTGCCGTTGATGAGGAATGTTCATCAGTGTTCCAATCATTGTGATTCATGATCATACTCTCAATCAGGTTCCAGGCTTCGTCGTCTGTGCAGCGCGTGAAGTTGCCTCGAGCAGCGGTATCAAGCATTGGCTTATGGTGTGGTGCAAGACCATTGTAGAATGTGCATAACTGGGTTAATCGCTCGATTTGATGGTTAGGACATCTTTTAAGAAACCTCTGAAATCTTTCCCACGCACTGTAGATTGATTCATCATCAAACTGTCGGAAGTTTAAGATGTCTTTCTTTAGCTTGATTCGTTTGGATGGGGGAAAGTACTTTGTTAAGAACTCAGTTTTCATTTCCGCCCATGAGGAGATAGGGTTGGTTTCTAATTCCTCGAACCAAGACTGTGTATGCGTAGAAAGAGAGTAGGGGAACACATATAGTCGGATTGTATCTTGCTCAACCCCATTTTGCTTGAAAGAGTCGGATAGGGTGATGAATTTTTTTAGATGGGAGTAAGGGTCATCGTTCGGTAGTCTGTTGAATTGGCAATGATTCGAGATCAGCTGCACTACGTCGTGTTTGAGTTCGAATGATGTTCCTTCAATCTCCGGGTAGTGTATGGGTCCTCCTTGATCTTCAATTGAGGGTTTTCCGTAGTCGGCTAGAGTGATGCGTGTGGTGGTTGTAGGATTGTGGGAAGGTGATGGTTTTTCTTGTCGGATGGGTAGGATGTCGTCTTCGGGATACGGGAAAGGAAGGGTTGAAAGAATTTTTAGGGGGCTAAGAAGAGAGAATAATCCTAAAGGTTCACCAGAAAGAAAGTTCATCATCACGTCTCTGAGTCTTACAGTTGATTCCCCGGCAACGGCGCCAAAAACTTGATGCGCCACCAGTGGTCGATCAGGTTTTACCCTATCGTTGGACCGGCCACCAGTGGCTTGTCGGTGGAGAGTGTTAAATTTGTAATGCTGGGGCCTAAGTTTACTAGTGCTGTATAACCTAAAGGTGTATAGCAACAAGTATTACCTAGGGTCGTTCTTTAAACTCAACTGTATTGTGAAGCAAAGTGATCACGATGTCCGATTCAAGCTAGTGAAAGGTTTTTAGAAAATAGTTGGGAATTTGTTTTTGTTGGTTTTCTAATTTGTACTACTAATTTAAACTAGGCAATAAAGTAAAATAAATGGAAAGCAGTCAGGATAAAGGGGGTGTTTGTTGTGACTTCGTTAGCCTTGCATTGGGATGATGTTTTAGTTTAAGTTATGAAAACGTCTTTATAAAGATTTGTATTTTATTTGTCTTAAGTATTTATGGTGCAAGCATTAGCACCTAGACTGATTGATTGCTCAATCAGCATGTCACTTAGTACTAAGCTGTTATGATTCTGATCGGAGGAGGCTGTTCGACTCTCAACATTGCCCTTGTGACGGAACAATGACCCTTTTCTGGAATACAAAGATTTCTGGGTGCATGAATAGAGTAACAGACCCACTAACGGTCCGATCGTTCTTAACACCACATTAATACTCAATTGAATAAAACATTTAAGATTAAGACATGGTTGATGTTTGATTACTTTCCATCAATGGTTATGTAGAATCCAGAAGTAATAGATAAGGGTTAGAATACTTAATGATTCAACGTCTTCCTTTCTGGATTCATAAACTAAGTTTGTATTTCAGAATAGAGTTTCTCCATTTATGACTTAAACCAACCCTCACTTGATATTAACCAATAAATCCCTTGTTTAATCACAGTGTACAGTACTTGTTTAAAACAATATTTCCACGGCTTCAAAACTAGAACATGTTATTTAAACTCAGATATTTAATCAAGAGTTATTCACAATGTACACTAATAGTTTAGTATTTCCACAGCTTTATAACAAAACACAGATAGTTAATTACCCATGATATGACGTCTTATCAAAAAGGTTTTAACCACGTTTATCGGTGGAAGGGTATTAATTGATTTAAGATCATGGATGGAACGTGTAATCAAAGCACCGAGTTTTCATTTATAATATATAGTTGGGAACATTATTCCACAACGGTTGTGCCCACGACTTTCATAGCTTCCACGTTCCGTACTCCACACATTCGTGATGTTTCTGGCACTATACAAATGAAAGCCGTATAACGTTACCTCCGTTGTTTCATAATGACATCATCCCAATTAACGACTAACTACATCACAACAAACACAATAGCTAATCTACTCACTAATCATGGCAATGTATCCTAAATCAAACATAATAATAGCATGCAACATTATGAGAGATAAGGATAGAATTAACCGAAAGTAATGCATAGATTGAATAGTAGCTGAAACATTACACGGACAGAGCTCCGAAATATCCCGAACAATATTACAAAGGAGATCCTCCAAGAATTCCAACTCTATTACAAAAGCTACCCTATTGATTCTCCTCTAACTCCTAAGAGTACTGCTAGAGAGAGAAACTAACTAACTACTAAACTAATTCTCCTCTAACCCCTAAGAGTAGTGCTAGAGAGAGAATGAAAACTAGAGAGAGAGTGAAATGTGAGAATGAGGTGTGTTGGAAATGAGAAATGAGTCCACTATTAATGGGAGAATGGAGGTAGCCATGGTACAAGTCCTTAAGCACCAAGAACAAGCACCAAAGCATCATACGGGACAAGCGGACCAAGGGGGGTCAAACGGCACCACACAAGGCAAAAGACCCCGTATACGGCACCCTTTGTGGTAGGGGGGGGGGGGTTGGTGCTCCATTTGGCCTCCGTTGACTTCTCGGTTGCTTGGTTCGTCCGTATCTTCTTCGTTTGGAGTCCGTTTTGATTGATTCTTGTGCTGTTGGCTTCGTTTTTCCGTTACGCTTCTAATGACACTAAGTTTGCCAAATTTGGAAGTGTTTCACTTTTGCGTGTTTCGGATGACGATCGGCGGGCTTCCAGACTGCACATCTTGTCCGTCTTTCGTCCGTTTCTTCTGATTCTTTCACCTCCGGTCTTGGATTTCCCTATGAAATCATAAAGTATGAATTAAGATCTAGTTCCATAAGTGATTCAAGAAGGGAATATTTAAGGTGACGTTATTTGCCTCGTTTTGCGTGATTAACGGATGCTTTTAGTGATTTTAACAGCAGCATCCATAATAGGACCACTTTGGTGATTTTAAGTAAATAATAGATGTTTTAAGATGCATTCACCAAAAATAAGTTCAATAAGTGTAGAATAATGTTCCTGAAAACATGACTTTTTAGGTCACATCAATACATTTGGGGGCTACCTGACTTAATCCAAGGGAATGTCTCCTCTTCCAAACCCGGGACCATCCAAAGTGCCGTCCGAATGGCACACGAGCTCATGGCTCAAATTGTCCGCCGTGGGACACCCACAGTAAAAACCACCGGGGACAACAAAAGAAAATGGTCCGAGAACAACAAAAATCAGCAACAGTAGCAAAACAACAAAATGGACAGGACTGTTAAGGCCTACACCTCCGGTTCAGGGTCGGGGGACAAGAAAGGGTATGCTGGGAACAAAACCTTACTGTTCCAAGTGTACTCTACACCACGAAGGCCCCTGTACCTATACCAAGTGCAAACGACAAGGACACGCCACCAAAGACTATAGAACCCCCAATCCAAACACCAACCCCAATGCACCGAAAGCCTGTTTCGAGTGCGGTAACACCGGGCATTTCCGAAACGACTGCCCAACACTGAAAAACAACAACAACCGGAACAACAACAACAGGAACAACAATAACAACAACAACCCCCGCGGCCGAGCTTTCATTCTCACCGCAAGAGAAGCCCGCCAGGATCCCAACGTGGTAACGGGTATGTTTCTCCTCAACGATTTAACCGTTTCTGTTTTATTCGATACCGGTGCTGATAAAAGTTTCATATCCGATGAGTTTTGTCCGTTACTTAACATCACTCCCACTGCCTTGGATGCTAAGTTCACCATAGAATCAGCAAATGGAAAACTGATCGAGGCCGATAGTGTGATACCTAATTGCATTCTAAACCTCACCAATGAACGTTTCCCCATAAACCTCATCCCTGTTGAAATTGGGAGATTCGATGTCATCGTAGGCATGGACTAGTTGTCCAGGCACCATGCTGAAATTGTCCGTTTTGAAAACATCGTGCGTATACCTCTCGCTACCGGTGGAACCTTGATCATACATGGGGAGACTGGTAGGCGAAACCTGAACATCATCTCTTGTATGAAAACCCAAAAGTACCTGAGGAAAGGGTACCCGGCAATCCTTGCTCATGTAACCGAGAAGAAGTCGTCTGAAAAGCGAATTGAGGATGTGCCTATCATCCGGGACTTTCCAGAAGTCTTTCCCGAAGACATGTCAGGCCTTCCCCCGCCTAGACAAGTCGAATTTTAAATCAACCTTGTGCCCGGTGCTGCACCCGTGGCACAAGCCCCATACAGATTAGCCTCATCCGAGTTGCAGGAGTTGTCCACCCAATTACAGGAACTCCTTGACAAGGGATTTATTCGACCAAGTTCCTCACCCTGGGGAGCTCCGGTCCTATTCGTTAAAAAGAAGGACGGATCCTTCAGAATGTGTACCGATTACCGCGAACTGAACAAACTTACCATCAAGAACCGATACCCGCTTCCTAGAATCGATGACCTATTTGACCAACTTCAATGTTCGAGCTTTTACTCGAAAATCGACCTTCGGTCTGGTTATCACCAACTTCGCGTTCGAGATGCCGATATCCCGAAAACCGCCTTCCGAACTCGCTACGGGCATTACGAATTCAAAGTGATGCCTTTTGGCTTAACCAACGCACCGGCTGTATTCATGGACCTTATGAATCGAGTCTGCAAACCCTATCTTAGATAAGTTTGTCATCGTGTTCATCGACGACATCTTAATCTATTCTCGCAACGAAACCGAACATGGCCAACACCTGAAAACTATCTTAGAATTACTCAGAAACGAGGAGTTATATGCCAAGTTCTCTAAGTGTGAGTTCTGGATGCGAACAGTACAGTTCCTAGGGCATGTCGTTGATAGCCAAGGGATACATGTTGATCCAGCCAAAATTGAGGCCATCAAGTGCTGGGAAGCACCAACTACTCCAACCGAGGTCCGACAATTCTTAGGTCTCGCTGGGTATTACCGGCGATTCATCGAGAACTTTTCCCGAATTGCTAAACCATTAACCTCCCTGACTCAAAAAGATAAGAAATTCGACTGGACCGATAAACAAGAGTCAGCATTCCAACTTCTGAAACAGAAACTCTGCAGTGCACCAATCATGTCCTTACCCGAAGGCACCGATGATTTTGTAGTTTACTGCGACGCCTCACACCAAGGACTAGGTTGTGTGTTAATGCAACATGAAAAAGTCATCGCCTACGCCTCACGACAACTGAAAATCCACGAAAAGAACTACACCACCAATGACCTCGAATTGGGAGCTGTAGTTTTCGCACTCAAAATCTGGAGACACTACCTGTATGGTACAAAATGTACTATCTTCACTGACCACAAAAGCCTTCAACATATCTTTGATCAGAAGGACCTAAACATGAGACAACGTTGTTGGGTCGAGTTACTTAGCGACTATGACTACGAAATCCGATACCACCCGGGCAAGGCTAACGTTATTGCCGATGCCCTAAGCCGAAAAGAACGAGTGAAACCTCTTCGAGTTCGAGCCCTCGGTTTAACCATACACAACGATCTTATTTCTCAAATTCATTCCACTCAACTCCAGGCACTCAACGAGAAAAACATCAAAAACGAGGCTTTGCGAGGCATGGACAAACAATTCGAAATCAAACCCGACGGAACTCGAAACTCCTCTAACTTAATCTGGTTACCAAACTTTGGAAACCTACGAGATTTGGTGATGGATGAATCTTACAAATCTCGATACTCCATACATCCTGGTTCGATAAAATGTATCATGACATCAAACAACGGTATTGGTGGCCCAACATGAAAGCTGACATCGCCACCTATGTTAGCAAATGTTTAACCTGTGCCAAGGTTAAGGCCGAATACCAGAAACCCTCCGGGTTGCTGGAACAACCCGAAATACCTCAATGGAAATGGGAAAACATAACCATGGACTTCATCACCAAACTACCGAAAACACCGAGCGGTTGCGATACCATTTGGGTGATCGTTGATCGTCTCACGAAATTTGCACATTTCCTAGCTATCAAAGAAACCGAAAAGATGGAGCGCTTGGCTCGCATCTATATCAAAGAGGTTGTAGCATGACACGGCATACCCATCTCGATCATCTCCGATAGAGATAGCCGCTTCACCTCTCGATTTTGGTAAACACTTCAGAAAGCTCTCGGTACTCGTCTGGATATGAGTACTGCTTGTCACCCACAAACCGATGGTCAAAGTGAACGAACCATCCAAACCTTAGAAGACATGCTGCGCGCATGCGTAGTTGACTTTGGCAAAAACTGGGAAAACCACTTACCTCTGTGCGAGTTTTTATACAACAACAGTTACCACACCAGCATTGATGCTGCACCCTTTGAGGCACTTTATGGGAGAAAGTGCCGATCACCTGTCTGTTGGATTGAAGTGGCCGATAGCCAACTCACTGGTCCTGAAATCATCCATGAAACGACCGAGAAAATCGTGACCATTCAAAACAGGCTGAAAGCCACACATGATCGTCAGAAGAGTTACGCTGACGTGAGACGCAAACCCCTCGAATTTCAGGTCGGGGTGTGACACCCGACAATTTAGGGTTACTGATAATCCTGCTAGAAACTCTAATTACGTGTGTTTAGTTTAGTATTAGGCTAAATACTTGTAATTACTTGTAACTATTTGTATATTTATGTGAATATACACTCCCGTAATTGTTTTATATTACGCATACGTAATTAGTTGTAATTACGCGAAACAGCCGGACGGAGTCCGACAGAATATACGACGTTGGTGAAAACATTTCTATAAATAACTTAAATCTATTTTTAGAAGTTATTTATCATATATTATTATTTTTATATAATAATACACGAAAAACTTAGGCGTTTTGGCTAAAACGTTTCAAACACGGTAAAAACGCGCGAATCGAATTCGGTAACCAAACGAAAGTCAATAAATAAATTGACAACTCAAATTAAAGTATTCTAATAACACTTCAATGAAGAATAATCCAAAATATATCGTGAATTAAAACGACACAAATTAAACCTACGCGATTTAACGATTTAACGAAAATAACGGGTAAATGACCTAAATGCGTAAACACAGTCTAAGAATGAAATTAAATCATAAAAACCCCTCATGTGGGACCCACAAAAACCAGCCATGTGGTCACCACCCACATGAACCATTCAAAATTCATGCAAGAGCATGCAAAATGATGATTACCTTTCATTTCTCTTTTACACTTCAACACACACAAACACTCTATCAAACTCTCAACTCCTTCACCAAATTTCTCTCTCAACTAACTGAAAGAAATCAGTCATAAACCACCTCCCACAAGCCCCTTAAGCCACCACAATCCACCTAAGAACCACCAAGCTCCACCACCAAAATACTTCTCCATTTTTCAAGATATTAGCAAGGAATTAGAGCTCAAGTCTTCCTCATCACAAATCTGCCATCTTTCCTTCAAACCACCATTGTAAGGACTTTCTTTCTCTTAATTAATCTTATTACATGTATATAAGTTCACTCAACAAGTATATTAACCAAACCTTACTTGAAAATCATTTTCCTTAACTAAAAGTTCATGAAATTGGAACTTAAACATTCTGTCCAGAAAGTTTTGTTTACATCAACGAATTTTATAAAATAATTTCTTCATGAAAATGGACGTTTTTATAGTTAAGAATTAATTTCAAGAAGTTAGCTTTTCAAATCCGTAAGCTTCACATTTTTATGAGTTCGTTTACTATTTTTAATAATTTTTATGAAAACACATATACAATCTGTCTCTGAAAATCAGAAACTTTTATCTCAGTGTTTTGACCATAACCCAAACTACACACCTCAAAAGGACCTGAAACCACCGTCAAATTTCATAAATTTCATTGGCTACAACTTTCGTGTTGACCACTTTTACTGATTCCTTGTATATTTTGCCCAGAA
This sequence comes from Helichrysum umbraculigerum, assembly GCA_949592205.1. NCBI lineage: Eukaryota > Viridiplantae > Streptophyta > Magnoliopsida > Asterales > Asteraceae > Helichrysum > Helichrysum umbraculigerum. Next base: position 119,895,304 of record CATIUR010000005.1, on the reverse strand, counting down.
ATGATGATTGTATGCATGTATCTAAATCTAGACACAGGATAGGAAAGTAATTTTTAAAAATATTTGTACCGCCCGAAAATTCTTGAAAAAATTATACAAAGTAGCTAACATGGGTTGGAACAACTGGAATTTTTTTTTAATATAATTTTGGATTAGAAGTATTTTTAATAAATACAACCATGAGATGTGTTTTGTGGAAATGGTAAAAAGTGGACTGATTTTGACAACTTTTAAAAACCGACACTTATGGACCTACTATAAAGAGAAAGACTAAATTTTTGTGATCTATGAACATAACTAAGGGTTGGGTAAAAGTTTCGGGTCAAACCGAGTAGGTTTGACCAAGTCAACAAAAACGGCTCGGTTTCTAAAAACGACAAAACTTGCTATTTTTGGAAAATGATAACAAAAATGGGTTTGGGTGACATATTTAGTAACTTGGACCAAAAACTAAACTTAGAAAGTTTCGCGAATTAGAAACCGACACCTAGAACACTCGGACCAAATATTCTAACTCATAAATTAACATGTATTCTAAGGTTTGACCAACTTTGACCAACTTTGACCAGTTTGACCTGCTTTGACCAACTTTGACCATGTTTGACCAACTTTGACCAGGTTTGACCAACTTTGACCAACTTTGACCAGTTTGACCTGCTTTGACCAACTTTGACCAACTTTGACCAGTTTGACCTGCTTTAACCAACTTTGACCTACGGTTTAAGGTTTTTACGAACGAAATAATCTGTTTGCAACATACGATATGTACTAATAAATAATATACAACAAAACAAACTTAATAATAATGTTTAAATGAATTATTATTACAAACTTTCACCAACGGATCGTACATGTATTCAATAAACAAACTTGAACAACTTACTTGGACATACTAGTTGAGTGAACTAGCTTTAGGTGGACATAAACCCTCCACCTACACGATTGGCTTAAGTGGACATTGACCCCCAGTTATACAATCACCATAGATGGTCTTATAAGACATCTACTTACACAACCTTATACGTTTAGGACGTTAGAAGGTTGCTCTTTGGACACGTTGCTTGCTTATTGATATTTGCTTGCTACTTGCTAAACTAAGGTGAGTTTCATAGCCCCCTTTTACTTGTTTTTGAACTGTTTTGGGGTGAGAATACATACACATGCTTTTACAGATTTTTACTTAAACAGAAGCAGAAACTTATACAGATTTTACTTATGATTGCTAGAAACAGAAACAGGAACTTAAACAGAAACAGAACATATACTTATTGCATGAGTAGCAGAACTAATGCACTAATAAGTCCTCAATTTCATGGTTCGTTAATTTTTAAGCACGAATAATTGTGAATAGTACTATTGGGATTGACAATCCCGTCCGAGCTGGTCGCTCCAGCTAACCCACGGGCGCATAATTATTTGATTCAGGATGTGTCCCGGATTAGACACATAGAGGCAACAGAATTTGTTAAGCTTCGAATACATGAGCTCATGGCAATAGTATACCAAATACATATTAATCAGAACTTTAATATACAGAACTGGATCCATGCAGAACTTGATTTACTCAGAAACTCTATTTTTACAGAACTGGATCCATGCAGAACTTGATTTACTCAGAAACTCTATTTATACAGAACTGGATCTGTGCAGAACTTGATTTACTCAGAAACTCTATTTTTACAGAAATGGATCCATGCAGAACTTGATTTACTCAGAAACTCTAATTTTACAGAACTTTGGTTTACAGAACTTACTTATACAGGATCATTATGATACAGAACTTATTTTACAAACAGAAAACATGGTGTTCACGTGAATACTTTACAGAACAAACCTATGAACTCACCAACTTTATGTTAACCCTTTTAGTATGTATTCTCATATTTGCAAACGCAGTAGGACTACTCACAGGAAACAAGACAGTAGGATGCTTTTGGAAAGCATAGCTAGATTCGCATATTTTCAAACAAGAGATTTAATTGCATTATGATATTTTGTATCAACGATTATGTATTAGAAATCTCTAGACTATTTTTGCGAACTATAATATTTTGGGATAACAGTTGTAAACATTTGATTTATGAAATGTAATGTTTTACAAATGTCTCATATAGAGGTTGTTTGCTTTAATCTTTGTGTTGTGATATTTGGTTTGGTCGGCGCCCCCGTGACACCTCCTACTCCCGCTGCCACATGTCTTGGGGGTGCGACACGGGGACAATGTACTTCTAAAAGTGTTACCTTGGAAAGGTGTCATTCGTTTTGGCAAACGCGGCAAACTAAACCCTAGGTACATCGGACCTTTTGAGATTCTTGAAAGAATTGGCCCGGTGGCATATCAACTGCAGCTACCACCACAACTCAGTAGCGTGCAAAACACATTCCACATTTCTAACCTGAAGAAATGTCTGTCTGATGAGACACTTGTAATCCCGCTCGATGAAATCCACATAGATGACAAACTCCATTTCGTCGAGGAGCCAATAGAAATCATGGACCGTGAGGTCAAACGCTTGAAACAGAGTCGTAGTTCCATCATTAAAGTCTGGTGGAATCCGCGGCGTGGTCCGGAATTCACTTGGGAACGGGAAGACCAAATGCGACAAAAACATCCACATATATTCTTAGATACCCCACAGACTGCGGCAACAAACTAATTTCAGGACGAAATTCTCCTAACAGGGGGAGAATGTGACACCCGACGATTTAGGGCTACTGATTTACCTACTAGAAACCCTAATTACGTGTGTTTAGTTTAGTATTAGGCTAAATACTTGTAATTACTTGTAACTATTTGTATATTTTGTGAATATACGCTTACGTAATTAGTTGTAATTACGCTTACGTAATTTGGTGAAATTGTGCGAAACAACCGGACGGAGTCCGATATAGTATAAATACGGACGTTGGTGAACTGAATATTAAATAATATGAAATTATTTAATGTAACACCCCCGAAATTCACTGTTTTGCGGAAGCATACTTGGGTGTTACTAATTAATATACAAAGCACAAGATATACAGCAAACGACCTCTAAATGAGACGTTTTGTAAATTAGTTACATTCCATAGATGTAATGTTTGAAAACTTAGTGTTTTCGTATACAAAATATAGTTTCCCCTAGAGTCCACGCGTATAGCGGGAGATTCTATTACATAATCGTAATATACAAAAGATAATGCTAAGAATCTCCGTTAATGCAGTTGTGTTGAAATCATGCGACTCTAGCTAAAATCCTGGAGTAATCCTACTCCATCCGGGTACCTGAGAAAACATGCTAAAAAGTGTCAACCAAAAGGTTGGTGAATCTCACAGGTTTGTAAATAATATCGGCTTTGAACACGAGATTTCATTAGTAGTGCACGTAGGCGTATAATCAACCATTGCAACCCAGCAATCGTAAAATCAGTATTCGCAATCCAGCAAATGTAAATAAATAAGTTTATACCGTTGCCATGAGGCTCATAATCGAAGCTTAACCCGTAAATAATATGTTTGCTCCCGTGACATACTCGTAAGTGAGCAAGCATCAGTAACGAATAAGTTGTCACCCGTTTATACGTGTAAATCGGTACGTGGCAGCGCTACTGCCCCGGGTGGGGAGGGTCATTTCCCTAATGGATCCATTAACTACTGTTCGCGCTTAAGTCCATAACTAACGATATATGATGGAGAGACTTCTGTTTGTAAGTAAACTCATGCAATTCCGTTTGGTATAGTAAACAGTTTAGTACTTGTGTTCAAATAAAAGCAGTTGCAAGTTTCTCACCCCGTATGTAAAATAGTAAAAAGTGGGGCTGTAAGACTCACCTGAGTCTTTGCAAGTACGTTTATATCAATAAACGAGTAATTAATATCAACCGTAGGTTCTCCGAACCCGTAACCTTCAAATGCCTAAACATATAAAGTTAAGTAAGTAGATGTCTCGCAAGACCATCTAGGCTAGTTGTTTACACAACTCATTATGTCCAAGTGTTTGTTTAGTAATCCGTTTGTAGTTTGAAAACAATTATGACCCGTTGGTGACGGTTTGTAATAATGATTCAAAGAGTTATCATTTAAAACGCAATTTAGTGTAATTGTAATAGAAAGTATGTTCTATGACGTTTGTTAAGTCGTATGACATAAGTATTTGAAGTTGTGTAAGTTCGACACTTAGTAAAATCTGACTTTTCAAGGTTCTGGTTTGTGCGACGTAGCATGCGACGTAGCATGCGACGTAGGGTGCGACGTAGGGAGGTACGTCGCATGATGCGACCTTCGCAATTCAATGCGACGTAGGGGGGCGACGTAAAAGTCTACGTCGCTATGTGCGACGTCCGCAAGTTAATGCGACGTAGTAGACTGCGTCGCTAGTGCGACGTTGGGATTTTTGTGCGACGTAGGCCGCGACGTCGCTAAATGCGACGTTGGCCACAAAATGCGACGTTTTGAGCTACGTCGCAGATAGTCCAGTGTCTCTGCGACGTAGCGGTCTGATCGGAATATGGTGGCCGGAAAATCGGTCGAAAAGCTTCCGTTCGGTCCAAATCTTTTACCCAACCCATTTTTGGACATTTTAAGCATATATAAACCATAAAAAACGTAAAAATGAGTAAAAACGGAGAGTTTCGGGTTTTGTCGGAAACTTACGAAATGCCGAAATGAAAATCCGGAAAGATGGCGTGATAGATCGTGATGTGGTGGTCGTTTTCTTCCAAAAGGGTAGTATGTTTCGCGTGCGTTTGGTGGTAGTATTTTCGATTTTAAAGGGTTTGGGTGTTTTGGTGAAAAGAAAGAAAAGATAGAGATGAGAGATAGAAAGAAAAGAGAAATGAGAAAAGAATGAGTGGGAGGTGGGGTTATCCCCACTTTTCCAGTTTTCGCCCCGCGGTCCGTGTGGTGTTCGTTTCCCCCGTCGTTTAAACGTTATGTCAAGCAGTTATATTTTTAAAAGGTGACGGGAAAATGTTTTAATGAAATACCTTGAAATTAATTATAAAAACATTTGTCGAAGTATTAAAATTCTTAACTCGCGTTTAATACATATATGTTAAATTATTTAAATTGTCGTCGTGGTATTATAAATAATGTTTGTTCGCTGTGTATTTTATATAATAAAATACGTTCTCATTATTTAGGTAAGTTTCTGTCACCAACGTCCAAGTAACTGTGTCGGACTCCGTCCGGTTAATTCGTACGATTAATCCAAATCGCGTATGTACACACATATATATATAATTCACCTTATATATATATACAAATAGAGTCTGCAATTAGTCCTATTACATACTAATTACAACTAGTTACAAGTAATTAGGCATAATTAATTATCCTAATTTAGCAGGTGTTACATTCTCCCCTTGTTAAAGAAATTTCGTCCCGAAATTAGCTTGAGTGCACGGACGGTGCGTTGTCTGGGAAGAGATGTGGGTATTTCTGTCGCATTTGGTCTTCCCGTTCCCAGGTGAACTCAGGGCCGCGCCTAGAATTCCACCTGACTTTTACTATGGGAATACGACTCTGTTTCAATTGTTTGACCTCACGGTCCATGATTTCCATAGGTGTCTCGACAAAATGAAGTTTATCATCGATTTGAATTTCGTCGAGTGGTATAATCAGCGTCTCGTCAGACAGACATTTCTTCAAGTTAGAAATGTGGAATGTGTTGTGTACGCTGCTAAGTTCAGCAGGAAGTTGCAGGCGATATGCCACTGGACCAATCCTTTCAAGGATTTCGAATGGTCCGATGTATCTAGGATTTAGTTTGCCTCGTTTCCCGAATCGAATAACACCTTTCCACGGTGCCACTTTGAGAAGTACCTTGTCTCCTACCTGGAACTCAAGGTGTTTGCGTCTCACGTCAGCATAGCTTTTCTGACGATCACGTGCGGCTTTCAGCCGGTTTTGAATACCAACGATTTTCTCAGTAGTTTCTTGAATGATTTCTGGACCCGTGAGTTGGGATTCTCCTAACTCAGTCCAACAGATAGGTGATCGGCACTTACGTCCGTAAAGCGCCTCGAAGGGTGCAGCCTTTATGCTGGTATGGTAACTGTTGTTGTACGAAAACTCACACAACGGTAAGTGATTTTCCCAAGAAGTACCGAAGTCAACTACGCAGGCTCGTAGCATATCCTCCAGTGTTTGAATAGTTCGCTCGCTTTGGCCATCGGTTTGCGGGTGATAAGCAGTACTCATATCCAGACGAGTACCAAGAGATTTCTGTAGCGATTGCCAAAAGTTAGAAGTAAAACGGCTGTCCCTGTCCGAGATGATCGAGATAGGTACACCGTGTCGCGAGATGATTTCTTTGACATAGATGCGAGTCAGACGCTCCATCTTGTCGGTTTCCTTGATGGCCAAAAAGTGAGCAGATTTCGTGAGACGGTCCACGATCACCCAAATGGTATCGCAACCACTCGAAGTTTTCGGTAGTTTGGTAATGAAGTCCATGGAAATCTGTTCCCATTTCCATTGAGGAATTTCAGGTTGTTGAAGCAACCCAGAGGGTCTTTGGTGTTCGGTCTTAACTTTGGAACAGGTTAGGCATTTACTGACGTACAAGGCGATGTCAGCTTTCATGTTAGGCCACCAATACAACCCTTTTACGTCATGATACATCTTGTCAGATCCAGGATGTATAGAGTATCGAGATTTGTGAGCTTCAGCCATCACCAAATCTCGCAAGTTTCCGAATTTGGGTAACCACACCCGGTTAGAGAAGTATCGAGTTCCATCAGTTTTGATTTCGAATTGTTTATCCAAGCCTCGCAAGGCTTCATTTTTCAAGTTTTCATCGTTGAGTGCTTCAAGTTGAGCGGTAAGGATTTGAGCAGGAAGCTCGTTATGAATTGTCATAGAAAGTGCTCGAACTCGAAGGGGTTTCACTCGTTCTTTTCGGCTTAAGGCATCGGCAACTACGTTCGCCTTGCCCGGATGGTATTTGATCTCGCAGTCATAGTCACTAAGTAACTCAACCCAGCGACGTTGCCTCATGTTTAGATCTTTCTGATCGAATATGTGTTGGAGGCTTTTGTGATCGGTAAAGATAGTGCTTTTCGTACCGTAGAGATAATGTCTCCAGATTTTCAATGCGAAGACCACAGCACCTAACTCGAGGTCGTGGGTCGTATAGTTTTTCTCGTGGATTTTCAGTTGTCGTGAGGCATAAGCAATGACTTTTTCCCGTTGCATCAACACACAACCAAGTCCTTGGTGTGAGGCGTCGCAGTAAACTACGAAATCGTCGGTGCCCTCGGGTAAGGACAAGATTGGTGCACTGCAAAGTTTGTTTTTCAATAGCTGGAAGGCTGACTCTTGTTTATCAGTCCAAACGAACTTCTTATCTTTCTGAGTCAGTGTGGTAAGTGGAACAGCTATTCTTGAAAAGTTTTCGATAAATCGGCGGTAATAACCAGCAAGACCTAAGAATTGTCTCACTTCGGTTGGAGTGGTCGGTGATTCCCAGCCCTTGATTGCTTCAATCTTGGCGGGATCAACATGAATTCCTTGGCTGTCAATCACGTGCCCGAGGAATTGAACGGTTCGAATCCAGAACTCACACTTAGAGAATTTGGCATATAACTCTTCGTGTTTCAGAAGTCCTAGAATGGTTTTCAGATGTTGAGCATGTTCCTGCTCATTGCGAGAGTAAATCAGAATATCGTCGATGAACACAATGACGAATTTGTCAAGATAAGGTTTGCACACCCGATTCATAAGGTCCATGAATACGGCCGGTGCGTTGGTTAACCCGAATGGCATCACTTGGAACTCGTAATGCCCATAACGAGTTCGGAAGGCTGTCTTTGGGATATCATTGTCACGGACTCGGAGTTGATGATACCCCGACCGTAGATCAATCTTTGAGTAAACACTCGATCCCTGGAGTTGGTCAAATAGGTCATCGATTCTAGGAAGTGGGTACCGATTCTTTATGGTTAGCTTATTCAGCTCTCGGTAGTCAATACACATGCGGAAAGACCCATCTTTCTTTTTCACGAATAAGACTGGAGCTCCCCAAGGCGAGGAACTTGGTCGAATGAATCCTCTGTCCAGGAGTTCCTGTAGTTGGTTAGACAACTCCTGCATTTCGGATGGTGCTAAACGGTAAGGGGCTCGTGCCACGGGTGCAGCTCCGGGCACAAGTTCGATTTGAAATTCAACTTGTCTAGGTGGCGGAAGTCCGGGCAAGTCTTCAGGAAAGACTTCCGGAAAATCCCGTACGATCGGAACATCCTCAAGTCGCTTCTCCTCCGACTTCTTCTCCGTTACATGTGCGAGGATGGCTTGATACCCTTTTCGTAGATATTTTCTCGTTTTCAGACAGGAAACAATATTCAGATTCCGTCTACCGGTCTCCCCTTGTAGGACTAAGGTTCCACCGGAGACAAGAGGTATGCGAACGAGTTTGTCATGACAGATGATTTCAGCTCGGTGCTTGGATAACCAATCCATACCGACAATAATATCGAAGCTGCCGATCTCGACAGGGATTAAATCAATGGGAAACGTTTCGTTCGTGAGGTTAAGTGTACAGTTGTGTATGATGCTATCAGTCTCAATCAGTTTGCCATTAGCTAATTCAACAATGTATTTAGTATCTAAGGCAGTGGGAGTTATATCAAGTAAAGGGCTAAATTTCTCAGAAATGAAGCTTCTATCGGCACCGGTATCAAATAACACAGAAGCAGTAAGGTCGTTGAGAAGGAACGTACCCGTCACGACGTTCGGGTCTTGTCTGGCTTCCCCAGCCTTGATAACGAATGATCTGCCGCGAGCAGGGTTGTTGTTGTTTTTCAGCTTTGGGCAATCTTTCTTGAAATGCCCTGTATTTCCGCACCCAAAGCAGGCCTTTGGTGCATTAGTGTTGGGGGTGGGAATGTTGGTTCGACAATCCTTGGCTAGATGCCCGAACCGTTTGCAGTTGGAGCAAGGGCAAGAACCGTCATGATGGCGGCTGCATTTGGAACAGTAGGGCTTGTTCCCGCTGTACCCTTTCTTCTCCGAAGTTCCAGATGAATAAGCCTTAATGTACTCAGGCTTTTTATTGGAGGTTTGGTTGGATGAGTTGGGGTTACCTTCCCACTTGCGTTTGTTGTTTGCAGATGGGGTTGAAGTTGTACCACGGCGAACAGAATTTGCCGTTAGTTCATGGGCCATACGGATGGCGCTCTGAATTGTACCCGGTTTGGAAGAAGTTACCAGATCTTGGAGTCTTTCAGGAAGACCATCAACAAATTTCTCGATCCTCTTGTACTCAGGATCGACCATGGTTGGGCACAGTAGTGCCAGTTGGTGGAAACGGTTGGTGTATCCGGTGATGTCATCACCCTGCATCTTGTGGTTCCAAAATTCCACTTCTAGTTGTTTCAATTCATCCCTGGGGCAATACTCACCCCTCAACATCTTCTTCAACTCCTCCCACGGGAGTTGGTAAGCAGTAGCAACACTCACAGTCTGGGCATAAGTGTTCCACCAGGTGAGTGCGGTGTCAGTAAAAGTACTAACGGAGAACTTAACCTTATCCCCCTCCGCACAGTTGCAGATAAGAAATACAGACTCGACTTTCTCGATCCAGCGTACTAGACCGATAGCTCCCTCAGTACCTGCAAAGTTTAGAGGTTTGCAGTTCTGAAAGTCTTTGTATGAACAGGGTTTAGCAGTAGTGGTTTCAGCGGCATCGCTGTTTCTCGAGGAGTTTGGTGGAGTATTCCGAGCCAAGGCTTCAGTAACAGCCTGGGTTATAAGGGAGGTAATCTGGGCATCGGTGTATGGTCGTGTCTTTGGCGGCATGATTCTTCAATAAAAGAAATGAAGATACATGAGATTTTGTATGAACTTGTAATTGTCACAGATGTACATGTATAAAAGCAGTAATACATAACATCAACATGGAAAATGACAATTAATGTGAGTTGGGATAACAAAGGATATCTGATAGATAAAGTGAGTTCAAAAGTTACATCCTACAGAGATATTACAAAAGGTGTCGGGAATGGTTACATCCGACTAGTTTATAGAGTAGTGTTAGATAGTCCCTAGATTACGAGGTAGATTACAAGACAAAGACTACACTATTCCTAATGTAGATTAATTGTTCCATAGCGTGCCAAGGCGGTCCACAGTTTCTGCTAGTCGGTTGGTTCATTCTTAGTTAAGGTTCCTGGCCTTCGGATTCTTCTTCCGACTCCAGGTTCAGGTCGTGTGGGTGGTAGCGTGCCTCGAGCATGTCCCTGTATTTTTGAGTCGTGGAGCGGTACCCAGTCTCCTCAGTTGATTTCCTGCCCAAACGTTTGATCCATGTTTTGGTCCTACGGGTTAGGTTGGTGGCCACTTTCTTCCAGTAACGGATCTTATCTTTGATTCGTGTAGGGACAGATCGGTTTGAGATTCTCAATCTTTGTTCATAGTCTATGCACTTACGCTTAAGTGCCCAATTTCGGCCGTCTAGTCCCACAGCCTGATCTCGCACTCTTTCATATTCTTCAATATCGATGCCAGTCATTCCGAAATTCTGATTTTCGTTTCCCTCCAGCATGATTTCTTCCTCTGGTACGATGTCCTCATCGAGATACGTGTACTGGATTTGTTCCTCGTGGACTTGGTCACTATCAGACATGTGGTCGTCCATTTGGGAATTCGTGGCTTTGAGTTCTATAGAAATGACAGAGAGAGGATTTTAGTCCTTGGGAGTACGTTGTTTCAGAGGGTTAGATGTGATTTTCGTAAAATCATTAGAGTGCGCCACAAGGTGGTGCGACGGTAATCAAGTCTGTCATGGTCGGTGCAAACCACTGAGAGATATTCGTAAGTGTCACCAGAGAAACGTCGGCTATCTCTATAGCGAGTGCGTTTAAGTGCGAGGCCTATTCATATATATATTCGATATATAATAGCCTAGTAGTATAGTCTAGCACATAGCAAGTAAGAGTCTCGGTTCTTTCATGGTCAGAGTCTCTAACGTATTCCTGTTCGACATAACCATTTCAGACCTCACATCATCTTTCCTTAATTGTACATAGTTGATCAGGCTATGTTAAATTAAAGTCGTATGATGTAATTCCTGAACCAATCATGCCTAATAAGGAAATACTGCCTAATGGTCATAGTCTAGGCCCACTAAATGCAACCTAGTTCACTATAACCTTAGGCTCTGATACCAATCTGTAACACCCCCGAAATTCACTGTTTTGCGGAAGCATACTTGGGTGTTACTAATTAATATACAAAGCACAAGATATACAGCAAACGACCTCTAAATGAGACGTTTTGTAAATTAGTTACATTCCATAGATGTAATGTTTGAAAACTTAGTGTTTTCGTATACAAAATATAGTTTCCCCTAGAGTCCACGCGTATAGCGGGAGATTCTATTACATAATCGTAATATACAAAAGATAATGCTAAGAATCTCCGTTAATGCAGTTGTGTTGAAATCATGCGACTCTAGCTAAAATCCTGGAGTAATCCTACTCCATCCGGGTACCTGAGAAAACATGCTAAAAAGTGTCAACCAAAAGGTTGGTGAATCTCACAGGTTTGTAAATAATATCGGCTTTGAACACGAGATTTCATTAGTAGTGCACGTAGGCGTATAATCAACCATTGCAACCCAGCAATCGTAAAATCAGTATTCGCAATCCAGCAAATGTAAATAAATAAGTTTATACCGTTGCCATGAGGCTCATAATCGAAGCTTAACCCGTAAATAATATGTTTGCTTCCGTGACATACTCGTAAGTGAGCAAGCATCAGTAACGAATAAGTTGTCACCCGTTTATACGTGTAAATCGGTACGTGGCAGCGCTACTGCCCCGGGTGGGGAGGGTCATTTCCCTAATGGATCCATTAACTACTGTTCGCGCTTAAGTCCATAACTAACGATATATGATGGAGAGACTTCTGTTTGTAAGTAAACTCATGCAATTCCGTTTGGTATAGTAAACAGTTTAGTACTTGTGTTCAAATAAAAGCAGTTGCAAGTTTCTCACCCCGTATGTAAAATAGTAAAAAGTGGGGCTGTAAGACTCACCTGAGTCTTTGCAAGTACGTTTATATCAATAAACGAGTAATTAATATCAACCGTAGGTTCTCCGAACCCGTAACCTTCAAATGCCTAAACATATAAAGTTAAGTAAGTAGATGTCTCGCAAGACCATCTAGGCTAGTTGTTTACACAACTCATTCTGTCCAAGTGTTTGTTTAGTAATCCGTTTGTAGTTTGAAAACAATTATGACCCGTTGGTGACGGTTTGTAATAATGATTCAAAGAGTTATCATTTAAAACGCAATTTAGTGTAATTGTAATAGAAAGTATGTTCTATGACGTTTGTTAAGTCGTATGACATAAGTATTTGAAGTTGTGTAAGTTCGACACTTAGTAAAATCTGACTTTTCAAGGTTCTGGTTTGTGCGACGTAGCATGCGACGTAGCATGCGACGTAGGGTGCGACGTAGGGAGGTACGTCGCATGATGCGACCTTCGCAATTCAATGCGACGTAGGGGGGCGACGTAAAAGTCTACGTCGCTATGTGCGACGTCCGCAAGTTAATGCGACGTAGTAGACTGCGTCGCTAGTGCGACGTTGGGATTTTTGTGCGACGTAGGCCGCGACGTCGCTAAATGCGACGTTGGCCACAAAATGCGACGTTTTGAGCTACGTCGCAGATAGTCCAGTGTCTCTGCGACGTAGCGGTCTGATCGGAATATGGTGGCCGGAAAATCGGTCGAAAAGCTTCCGTTCGGTCCAAATCTTTTACCCAACCCATTTTTGGACATTTTAAGCATATATAAACCATAAAAAACGTAAAAATGAGTAAAAACGGAGAGTTTCGGGTTTTGTCGGAAACTTACGAAATGCCGAAATGAAAATCCGGAAAGATGGCGTGATAGATCGTGATGTGGTGGTCGTTTTCTTCCAAAAGGGTAGTATGTTTCGCGTGCGTTTGGTGGTAGTATTTTCGATTTTAAAGGGTTTGGGTGTTTTGGTGAAAAGAAAGAAAAGATAGAGATGAGAGATAGAAAGAAAAGAGAAATGAGAAAAGAATGAGTGGGAGGTGGGGTTATCCCCACTTTTCCAGTTTTCGCCCCGCGGTCCGTGTGGTGTTCGTTTCCCCCGTCGTTTAAACGTTATGTCAAGCAGTTATATTTTTAAAAGGTGACGGGAAAATGTTTTAATGAAATACCTTGAAATTAATTATAAAAACATTTGTCGAAGTATTAAAATTCTTAACTCGCGTTTAATACATATATGTTAAATTATTTAAATTGTCGTCGTGGTATTATAAATAATGTTTGTTCGCTGTGTATTTTATATAATAAAATACGTTCTCATTATTTAGGTAAGTTTCTGTCACCAACGTCCAAGTAACTGTGTCGGACTCCGTCCGGTTAATTCGTACGATTAATCCAAATCGCGTATGTACACACATATATATATAATTCACCTTATATATATATACAAATAGAGTCTGCAATTAGTCCTATTACATACTAATTACAACTAGTTACAAGTAATTAGGCATAATTAATTATCCTAATTTAGCAGGTGTTACATTTAATAAACTCGAAAACTTACAAATATTATGGTGATAATATTTAACGAATCATTAATATCTTATAAAGTAACACAAACGCGACGAAGACGTGCAGAACGTGCCCGACAATCGAACGAAAGTCGAAATATATTTTTATAATATACAATATATTATTTTGTATGAAATTATTATTAAAAACATCGTATCATGATTCGTCAATAAAAACATCTATTTAAAACGTTACGCGATTTAAACCTCCGTAGAACTAACACGCAAATCGAGGCTGACGAATTAACAGAATATTTTTATAAATGTTTTCAAGTATCTAGATAAAATATTTCAAGTGAAAATGTCAGAATTTAAACCGTTACTTAAACGCGTGTATTAAACGTTTAACGTATAAATAAACGTCTAAACAATCAAGTAAACGAACGGGAAACGTAACAATTAAAAAGGGAACAGGGAAAATGACCAAAATACCCCTTGTTGGACTACATGGGGGCCGGCCACCCCATGTGCCACCACCCTCATTCCTCATCCAAACTTCATGCAAAGTGATGATTACTTGATTCCTTACACATCCACTCCTTAAACATGCTACTTTCATTTTATTTCATTTTATGTTAAACACTCCATCTAAACTCTCTCTCTCTCTCAAAAGAACTCAGCCCTTTTCTCAGCCTAAAAACCACCATAAACCCCGTCTAAACCACCATCAACCACCACCATTTGAAAGGAAAAATCAAGAGCAAGGAATGAAGAACAAGTCTTCCATCTTCATCTTCCTCATTCTCCATCATTTTCCTTTGTAAGGAACACTTTATCTCTCCAAAATTATACTTGCATTATGTATATTTATATGTTATAATGTTCATCTAACACTAATATGTCCAAAATTGTTGTTAAAAATCATTTTTGAAGAACATATGTGAACATGCATAAATCTATCCCAGAAAATCAGTTTACAAAAACGAACTTTCGTGTTTTACACTTTTTCCAGATCTGTACGGATTTTTGTGAATAAACTGATCTTTGAGACTGACCTGAAAGTTTTCGATAAATATGTTCGGTTCTTACGCGAAATTATTTAAATATGTAAATGGACATTATAAATCTCAGGAAAATTATGTTATGAACTAGACACATAGAAGATCAGTTGGTAAAAATTGTGAACTCAGAATTGGACCAGAAGTAGGTAAAATCTAGTGGCGAACTAAACCGACAAAAGTCGAAAATATGAAATCTTGAAGTCTTAAGTTGCATGTTAAAAACCGACACTTTGGGTGAACTCCGACACGAACCGACAAATTTTATGGGCTCTATAAACTGATGTATGAGTTGGGTAAAAGTTTCGGGTCAAACCAGGTAGGTTTGACCAAGTCAACAAAAACGGCTTGTTTCTAAAAACGACAACACTTACTATTTTTGGAAAGTGGTAACAAAAATAGGTTTGGGTGACTTAGTTAGTAACTTGGACCAAAAACTAAACTTAGAAAGTTTCCCGAATGAAAAACCGACACTTAGAACACTTGGATTAAAAATTGGAAAACCGATCAGGCAAAAGTGTCGCCTAACCAGCGACACTTACCCAAGTGATGCCTAATTTAGCGTCACTTATCCTTTGTGCCACCCAATTATTCAAATTTCTTATTTAGCATCACTTGACCAAGTGCCGCCTGAACTAAATGTCGCCTATAGCGACACTTACCCCAAGTGTCACTGCCAATTTAAAAATCACATTTAACTTCACTTAACCTAGTGCCGCTAACCAACCAAGTGTCGCCTATAGCGACACTTACTTGAGTGACGCTACCTATTTAGAAATCGAATTCGGCGACACTTCCCAAGTGTCGCTGCCCAATCGAGTGTCGCCCCTAAGTGACGCCTAAAACAGAAACTACAAAACTAGTTTTCACACTAAGTGTCGAACTCACACAACTTCAATACTTGCATACGATACAACACACGAAACATATACTTGGATAGTATACAATGAAACAACACATAATAATAATGGTTTAAGATTATTATTACAAACTTTCACCAACGGGTCGTACACGTTTTTGATAAACGAACTTGAACAACTTATTTGGACATACTAGTTGATGAACTAGCTCTAGGTGGACAATAACCCTCCACCTACACGATTGGCTTAAGTGGACATTAACCCCCACTTATACAATCGCTATAGATGGTCTTATGAGACATCTACTTACACAACCTTATACGTTTAGGACGTTAGAAGGTTGCACCTTGGGACACATATTGATTGCTATTTGATTATTGCTTGTTACCTGCTAAACACTGGTGAGTTTCATAGCCCCTTATTACTGTTTTCTAACTGGGGTGAGAATACATACAACTGTTTTATAACTGCTCTTATGATCACAAGTAACTGTAACAACTTTTTATACGGATTGCATGAGACTTGATATAATCCACTAAAGTCCTCTACCCATCATAGTTCGTTAAAATTTGTGCGTGAATACTATTGGATAGATCTATCAGGGTTTGACAAACCTCGTCCGGGCTAGTCGCTCTAGCCAACCCACGGGCGCAATATTATTTGTGATTTAGAAGTGTATCGGATTAGTACACTTACCGGAGGCAAACAACGTTAAGCTTGAACTATGAGACTTATGGCAAATGGTATACTTATATTGCATTCGTGCAATACTTTTATCGCTGGATGCGATACTTTTTAAACTGTCATTTTTGAATGATACAACTTGAAATCTTGTGGATCATAACTAAACGATTGTTTACAAACCTATGAACTCACCATCTTTATGTTGACCTTTTGGTATGTATTTCTCAGGTAACCTGCCGCAGTAGGAAGCTTATGGAAAGCTTAGCTCGAGTCGCATTGTTTTCAAACATCAAGAGATTATATTGCATTTAGCTGTATTTTGTATATTCAGTAATGTATTAGAAATCTCTTAACGGTTTATGCGAACTCCCGATATTGTAAACTTTGAATTATGGAAATGTAACTTTTTATTAAAACGTCTCATATAGAGGTCGTTTGTTGTAACCTTTGTGTTGTGATATTTGATTTGGTCGGCGCCCCCGTGACACCTCATACTTCCGTTGCCACGTGTTTTGGGGGTGCGACACTTGGGCAATCAAGGCCTCAGATATATTTCCATACACACAGTCAGTGTTTTATTGAGTAAACATTACAATTGCACGACAATAGCAAAGTAGTACATACGTGTCCTAAAATAAGTGTTTTTTACTTATGTACGAAGTATAAACATTACAATTGTGTTTCATTTAAAAATGTTTATTTCAATTCATTGAATAGTAAGTTTGACAATAGGAATGGCAACGGGGCGGGTTCGAGGCGGGGAGTGATAACCCCATCCCCAAACCCGTTAATCAAAAATATCCCCATACCCTCCCCAAACTCCAACGGGGATTTTATCGGGGCACCCCATTGGGGATATAAGTTCCCTCAAATCCTAACGGTGATCGGAGTACCCCACCAGGGACATCACTTCCTTTAATACGTTTCTACATTGATAATACTCTAAACCCAAAGTTTTTTCTGATTTTCTTTACAGAATTATCTAGCAATGCATATAGTAATATCTTTCTTCTTTTTTTTCCTTTCTAAAAACAAATTAACACAATGATCAAGATAACATATAGTAATTGGTGTACGGCTCAAAATTACCAAATTCATCACAAAATGGTCTTAGAATATTCCGACTAAATCACAAAATCAAGTCAATACAACAAGAGTAATCAAAACAAAAAGAGTGATTTCGGATTCACAAACTTGATCAAAATAACACGAATAATCAAAACAACAACAACAAGAGTACGTAGTCTTTTTCATACATCACCAACTTAAATTTAATTGTCCAAATTTGCTTTTTCACTTTCCTTGCCACTTTCCTACAAAATATAAATACATCCATCAACAAGAAATATATAACTATAACAAAATTCAAGATAGACAAATTTATAGTAATAGTATCAAATTCTATTAAATATAATATTACCTCTACCACATCATAATCGTACTCGATAGTACAACAATATGCCTCGGTCTCATTGGAACAAGTTTCTGTACATAAACAGCACAAAATATTATTATCACTAAGACTATTTAATTATACTTTTATAGGTATACATAAATGACTTTTACAACTTATATAAGATTACCTCGTATCTCATTGAGCAACCAACTTTGGGAACACATTAAAGCCTCTAACGTCTTAGGGTGAAGTCGACTACGATGAGGACTTATTAACCTTCCACAAGTGCTAAATGCAGATTCTGAGGCCACTGTAGATATAGGAACAACTAATATGTCTCTAGCTATCCTTTGAAGTGTTGGGTACCTAAACCCATTTGTCTTCCATCAGCCAAGCAAATCTTTTGGCAAGAGTTTCTCTTTTAAATAGATGTCTAATTCAGTCGTATCACCTGAATCATTGTGCTCACTTGCAACAGTAGCAACATCACTGTAGATTTTTTTGAATTCAACACGATGACCGGATAAAATTAATATTATTATATTAATTTTAAACCCTTGAGAATACTAATCGTTAAGGTGAATAATAATAATAATAAATATATATAAATAGTATTATAAAATTATATATACATACATATATATATATATATATATATATATATATATATATATTACAAAAATATATTTCGGGGCGGGACGGAGCAGGGATGATAGTATCCATTCTCCAATCAGAACCGATAAGAATCCCCATTTTGTGCCCCAAAATCCGAAATGTCATCCCCAACCGGACCCGAAAAGTGCGGGGTTCGGGGATCCCCATCGGATTCGGGTCCTTTTGCCATCCCTATTTGACAATTAGATTGAATGGAATAGGAGAGGGTGAAAAATGTAAAACGTGTTGTCTACTTGTCTGTCGTTAGCCCACTCTACTGAATTTTGTTTACCAACCGCCAAAGTGCCAATGCCTCACCCTCACCCTCACCCTCACGCCTCACCCCATGCCAGCCGGCCCCCCACTCTAGGCTCTCGCTACTTGGCAGGGCCGTCTCTGAACTTTTAGAGGCCCTGGATAAAGTTGTCATGTTACAGAAATGAGACCATATAACTAGATATCAAGTAAGATAAAGGTTCGATGAAATTGACTATCAACGGTCCGATTTTCAAATAATTTATTTATTTCTCTGATACATATTTATTGATCTTATACTTATTCTCTAAAATCCCAGTTGTTAGTTATTAATTCTTTTAGTCAAACTGTAACACGTCAATATAAGTTTTCAATTTTGGACCATTCAGTCGACCTATATATTTGTTAGTCCAAATCTAGTTACCAACAAAGATCTCTTAGTTCAAAATAAAAAAAGGTGTCAATCTCTTATGTAATCATCATATATATTACACATATCATATTACTTGGTAAAAAATTAGAGGCCCCAGAAATTTAGAGGCTCTGGGCGGTCGACCATCTCGCCCACCCTCAAAGACGGCCCTGCTACTTGGTTAGTCACTAAATACAGTAAGTACCTCTATATATCATCTAATCATCTATGATCTTTATCACTTTGTTGAATGAAATTATATTATATATTAAATGGAATTAAAGAAGAAAAAGGTCTTCCATCAAGCCTTATATCTAATGGCTTAAGTACTATTGTAGAGTGTAATAGAATAACTATTACATCTTCCCAATTGATCTATTGTTACAGCGTACATTAAGTAATGCGAGAGTTGTAATAACGATACATAATTATCTACTCACTAAAATTTTGCAAATAAGGTAATAAATTTCAATTCCATCTTGTATAAAGTATTTATTTTATCCGTATGATGTGAATGATGTCCGCACTTCATAAGTTCGTATTGGGTCTTCAACATACAAAACTAATTGATAAAACAAAGATGATCATTGATTAAAATGATACAAAGCTCACGTGCAATCCATGTGCCACTTAAGTAGTCAACGGAAGTCAATAGTGATGAGGGGAAAAATGGTTGCAACTAATTCGTGGACGCGTGTTGCCGTGTTGGTGAATATATATTGAATTCCTTAGCTTAGTTCATTTTTATCCAATTCAATTGTAATTCAATTTCTCTCTGTAATCATTCAACTACTCTTGCGATTGTAATCATTCAGTTTCAAATTCAATTCAATAAAACGGTGAGTTCCTAACGAATTGATTAGTTGATTTGAATTTCATTTCGTATATTGCGATTTCTAATTCGAATTGTATCATTTGGTATCAGAGCTCGTTTCTGGCATCAGATCTATCCTCGTGATGTCAATTTCAAACCTAATTGATTTCAATCGATCGTAATTGTGCCGGTATCGGAAAAATGGTAAATACTCGTTCAAATGAAGATCCGATCCAGAATGCGGAATTAAATACGACATTAGGTAATTTTCAACGCTCAATTGATCGAATTAACGAAAGTATCAACGGCTTATTGATATTTCAACAGTTCGTCCAAAATGAGTTTACAAAGCTTAATTCCAGCAACGGAGGTAATAATAGAACGAATCAAACACAGTACGGTAAACTCACGCGCTTTGACTTCCCTAAATTTAGCGGTGACGATGTGGAGGGATGGTTATACCATGTGCATCAATTTTTTTCTCTTGATGAGGTTGATGATAACCAGAAGATGAAATTAGTATCCATGCATATGTACGACAAGGCTCTTAGCTAAATAAAGTAGAATTGAGTGAAGTTTTGCTTAATAAAGTAGAATTGAGTGAAGTTTATGCTTTGAGTCTATTCATTGGTGGTTTGAAAGATGAAATCAGTACTACGGTTAGAATGTTTAAGCCTGCAACCTTATCTGATGTATATTTCTTAGCAAAAATGTAAGAGGCCATACTTGTAGCAATCAAGAGTAGGTACACACCTATATTGACTACTCCAAGGAACACTAGTTATACACCTAGACCTTTGGCATTGCCTGCACCACCGGTTAGAACTACTTTGGCCCTGCCTGCACCACCTACTCCAACACCAGCTAGCACATACACTAATCCCTACAGGAAGCAAATGACACAAAAAGAACTAGAAGAAAAACGAGCTAAAAATCAGTGTTTCTACTGTGACCAAAGGTATGTTCCTGGTCATAAGTGTAGTGGACAGCTATATTCCTTAGAGGTGATTGGTAATGAGTTTGGTGAAGGAACAAGTGAATCTACAGTTGTGGAGGAAGTGACTGAAGAAAGTACTTTTGAAGCCCCTATTAATGAGATACCAGAAATTTCTTTACAAGCTTTGACTGGCACTAGTACTTACCACACAATAAGAGTAAGAGGCTATGTTGGGAAGCATTCTCTGCATATGTTGGTAGATTCAGGAAGTACTCATAACTTCCTGGATTTACAGACTGCAAGGAGAATAGGATGTAAAATAAAAAGCACATGCCCTTTGCAAGTGGCAGTAGCTAATGGACAAATGATGACTAGTGTATATGAATGTCAAAAGTTTGTATGGACTATACAGGGTCAAGAATATGAATCAGATGTGATGATACTACCATTAGGGGGGGTGTGAAATGGTATTAGGCATACAATGGTTAGCTACTCTTGGATGCATCAAAGTCAATTTCAAAGAATTAGTGATGGAGTATACTTATGCTAAAAAGAAGGTGGTACTAAGAGGAACTAAGCAGTCTAATGGCTTAAAGGCAAAAAGGGAAAACATGAGAAGTCTAGAGTAGCAGAATTGGTTGCAATGAGCCTATGTGTGTACCCTGCTACTTTGATGCAAGTGGTAGGAGATGGAAACAAGACAGGAGATGGAAACAAGACTAATAAACCTTCCTTACCTTCAGAAATACAAGTGGTGGTTGATACTTTTCAAGATATTTTTGTTGTACCAACTGAGTTACCACCAAAGCGGTCACATGATCACAAAATTCCACTGTTACCAAACACCCCACCCATTAACATAAGACCATACAAACATCCACCAACCCAAAAGGATGACATTGAGCTTATGGTGAAGGAGCTAATGGATTCTGGTGTGATAAAAAACAGTCATAGTCCTTTTTCAAGCCCAATAGTGATGGTTAAAAAGAAAGATGGCAGCTGGAGGATGTGTATTGACTATAGGCAATTGAATAAATATACAGTCAAAGACAAGTTCCCTATTCCTGTGATTGAAGAGCTTATAGATGAACTGAGTGGGTCACAAATTTTCACTAAGCTGGAATTAGGTCTGGATATCATCAAATAAGGATGAGTGAGGAGGACATTTATAAAACTGCTTTTAGAACACATGAAGGCCACTATGAGTTTTTAGTTATGCCTTTTGGTTTAAGTAATGCTCCTTCAACCTTCCAGTCTCTAATGAACACAGTTTTCAAATCTTTTCTCCGGAAGTTCACCTTAGTTTTCTTTGATGATATTTTGGTGTGTAGCAAGACATTGGAATAACTCATGAGTCACTTGAAGGCTGTACTACAGGTTATGAGGGAAAACTCACTCTTTGCTAAATTGAGTAAATGCACTTTTGCGGTCTCCCATGTGGAGTATTTGGGTCATATCATATCAGCTGCAGGGGTATCCACTGACCCTACCAAGATACAAGCCATGAGTTCTTGGCCTGTACCCACTACAATCAAACATTTGAGGGGGTTTCTAGGGCTTACTGGTTATTACAGAAGGTTTATCAAGGATTATTCAATCATTAGCAAACCCTTGACTAACCTGTTGAAGAAAAATTCATTTCAATGGTCAGCAGAAGCTCAAGTGTCGTTTGATCATTTGAAGAATGCTATGCAGCAGTCACCAGTCCTAGCATTACCTAATTTCAACAAAACGTTTGTGGTGGAAACTGATGCATCTGGATTGGGTATTGGGGCAGTAAGTGTCTAGCTCCTCAACACCAAAGTCTTTCTACGTATGAAAAAGAATTTTATGCTGTTTTGATGGCTTTGGAGAAGTGGAAGGGTTATTTACTAGATAGGCACTTCAAGATTAAAACTGATCATTTCAGTTTGAAGTACCTATTGGATCAAAGATTAACAACACCCTTTCTAGCCAAATGGTTACCTAAATTGTTAGGTTATGATTATGAGATTTCTTATAAAAAAAGGAGTGAAAATACAGCAGCTGATGCACTTTCTAGAGTGAACACTGGTGGTGAATTGTGTACTATAGTTTTAGCTGCTATCACCAGTAACCTGTTACAAGCTATTAAGAATAGTTGGATGGCAGATGAAGAAATCCAACAACTTATCAAACAACTGAAGTCTGGACTGGGTTGTAGTGATAAATATGTGTGGAATAATGACCAGTTGAGAAGAAAAGGCAAATTAGTGGTGGGAAATGATGTGTAGCTAAGGACTAAGTTGGTTGAGTTCTTTCATAATGATCCAGTAGGGGGCATTCTGGAACACGTGTTACAGTGCGAAAGTTGGGTAGTGTGGTTTACTGGAAAGGTCTATACAAGATGGTGAAATAATTTGTGAGGGAATGTGATGTGTGTCAAAGGATGAAACCTGATTTAAGTGCCTATCCAGGATTGTTGCAACCTCTGCCAATACCTGACAAGATATGGGCTAACATCTCCATGGATTTCATAGAAGGTTTACCCTCTTCTCAAGGCAAAACTGTGATCTTTGTCGTGGTAGATAGGCTGAGGAAATATGCACATTTCATACCACTTAGTCATCCTTTTACCGCGGTAATGGTGGCACAAGTGTTTCTGGATAACATTTATAAATTGCATGGGCTACCGTTGGCTATTGTAAGTGACAGAGAGAAGGTTTTTCTCAGTTTATTTTGGCAGTTGATGTCGCTAATGAAAGCGCGTCTTGTTTTACAATTTATAAATAGAAATACCTAATAAATACTTTCAAGCAACCAGGCAAGAATACCCGATCAATTGTAAATATAGATTTGGTAAGTCAAGTTCGAACACAGGGAAAAAGGTGGAATATTTAAAAATAGAAATTAACAATTAACTATTAACTAGAAAACACTAAATATGGGGGCGTTTTAGTTCCGTACGAACAATTCAGAAAACATTTAATTAACATAAACAACCGTAAATAAAACTTTAAATTAAAATAATAAATAAATAATAACAAGAAATCCTAATTGGAAGGAATAAGTAATTGTATAGTTAATGTCACTTAGATTCATATTTCCCGATTGATTACGTATTGATTATCTAATTGTGATTCTTTTAGATCAACTTAATACCAAATTCTTCAATGAATACTAAGTCGAATATGAACTAGCCAACGTTTCGGGTCCAACTAATTCCTATAATCTAGGGTCCAACATGAAACACTGGTTCCAATGTCACAAGATGATCAGTCAATTGTGTGCCTTTCCCTAAATTATGCATTAAACATTCACAACGCGTTATAATCAACTCTATTGGTATGACTCAACAATACCCAATAATTAACTTATTGTCTTGCTCATCTTAAAGTAGATTATTATTGTATACTCGACCTATCAGACTCAACGTATTTAGTGATAATTCAAAACCCTAAAGTTATGACCATCAATAGTTAATAACATTAAAGGAACTCAATCTCATCAACATTATTAACCACGTGAAGCAACAATAATAACTAGTTACAAATAAACAAGTATCCACGAGTAATATAACCGTTTTCAATCAAATAACTTATTCAATACGCAATTATAATCGTTCAATAATCATAATCTAATTTAAATCAACTACACAATCACATTAATATTCAATTCATCATCAAAACAGAAATATTCAGATTCATTAATTCAAATTCTTCAATGAAAATAAAGAAACGAAATATACCGAATCGATTAACGATGAACTACGAAAGATTAGAGCGAATTATCCTCAATCTTAGCTTCTGTACCTCCAAACTAACTCTAAAATACGAATTATAAACCCTAAAAGTCGTCTGGAACCGAAAGAAATCGAAAACCCTTGCAAAACTCTCGAAATAAGGTTTAAAACGCATTTTTATACTTCCTGGAATTTTGATCCATACGGCGTATGGATTTCCATACGGCGTATGGATTGATTTCAAGCCCAGCCCAAGTCCGCGTAACCGGGGCCTCCACTGCTGCAATCCATACGGCGTATGGATGCTTTTTCCAGCCGATTTCTTGACTTTTCTTCTTTTATTCTTTTCTTCGACTTCGACTTCTCATTATTCTTCAAATATGCATCATTTAGCTTGATTATTGATTGTTTTCCGTTCCTTTTTCATAAACGCTCCATTTCCACATCTATTTGCAAATATGAACGAAATCAATATCTATTCTAAACAAAATGCAATAAAAACATTCAATATTAGGGGTAAAATACTACTGAAATATAGTACTTTTGAGCGTTTATCAAACATCCCCCACTTGAATGCTACTTGTCCTCAAGTAGACTATCGACTCAAAAATCAAATTCTTAGGAAAACAGTCATCTATATTAATCTAAATAACTGAAATAGGAATTACACAACATCACCCATCTTCAACTCAAATGTTTAAATTTAAAAATCTGATAATTCTAAAAACAATTATTAAGAAACTATGAGATTTACAAAAACTGATCTACACATAGAGTTATTCTTCTTAGACATCAAATAGTTCACAATGATTACTGATATTGTTATCCACTTAAACAATCTATAATTGAATACTCGAGCTCAACTTATTATTATTCGTGTAAATATTCCTTTAGATTCCCCAAAACTATATACCTTCATACCCATAATATGCCAATATTACATATCTTTGAAATTTAATCAAAACAATCATTTTTCAAATCAAGACAGAGGTGACAGGTCTGTGCCTCAACACAACAAAGCAACATAACTTGATTTTGGTTTAGCAATAATGTTTTTAGTCAAACCATTGGTGACAGGTCTGTACCTCAGTACAACAAAGCGACTTAATTTGAACACATTTTAAAATTATGAGTTATTAAACTCTTTTGCTCTTTTTCATTAGATATACTGACGGAGACCAGGTCTGTACTTTCGTACAACAAAGGAAACAACACCCAGTATATCCCCAAATGATTATTAATTAAATTCCCAAAAATATGGCATATCACACATTACTAATACGAAAATTAAGACATACATCATACATAGCTAAAGTTCATCTAAAAGTGACATTGACTCCTTAATTATCATTTCTTACCAGCTCAAACATTCTCATATAAATCGCCTATCAATACATCATATAATGAAGCTAAATAACATCTTTAATAGCTTTAGTATTTAATTAAAAGTGTAGAAAATTTTAAATTCAACCTACAAAGTTACAAAATAATTATCTCTAGAAAACAAGAAATTTAAATGCAAAAATTTGGTTGAAAAATGGGTAACTCATAACCTCCTAGTTACTTACCTTAATAAGATAACTATTAACCAAATTACAAAATCATCTACTTATTAACAGAACAATTATGTGGAAATTTCACTTCTTTTCTCTCCCATCCCCCACTTAAAGATGTACAATGCCCTCATTGTACAAATAATGACATGCTTAAAAACGGGAAAAAGAGAAAAGAACTTAGAACAGAAAAACTCCCCTGGAATAGTGTGCAGTTTAATGACAAGGATGACACGAATTTCCCACATCCTCGCGATTCAATTATTCGTTGCGCTGAACTTACTGCCAGCATGACACGTACTCACAACACAATTCTGAGGGAACAATCAACAAACATAATTAAACAATACCAAATAAAAACATCCTAATTAAAAACAACCAAACCTAAAACTACCAATCCAACATAATTAATCAAACCTACAAATAAAAACAGTCATAATAATGATAATAAAACAATAATAATAATAGTGTCTGGAATCATAAACCAAATAGGATGAACATCATCCTAGTCACTGTCATCATCCTGGCGGTACCGGTACTGGTGAGAAGGCGCTCCATACTCTGATTGCGATGGTGGTGGTGGTCGTGGCATGAACTCTGGTGGCATCTGGTACTGGAATGGCTGATATGTAGGTCCAGAAGGAAACTGACCAAACAGCTGCTCAAACAAGCCATCCTGGTAGTCCAAGTGTGCACTGGTCTGATGGAAATGCTGTCTCTGCATCAGATCTATCTGATCAAACCTCTGAGTCTGCTGTAACTGCATCTGATGCATCTGCTGAGACAACTGATCAAACTCCGTAGCATAACCTCTGTTATGGCCTCGTGCCGTACCTCGACCTCTATCACTGCCACTCATGTCTCCTCTGGCTCTAGCCTGCCTCGACTGCAAAGTCTGTCCCACCGGAGTAATCGGAACCCAGTAATACATCTCTGCAGGACCACCATACGTGGTGCATGGCTCAATGAGAGCAAACGCCTCCAACCGGCGTGCAGTCAGCCAACCCATACTAGGCTGAACAATCGTACATGAGCCCATCTCATCCTGAGTAGCCAAACCAAAGTATCTCGCCAATCGAGTAACAAAGTGACCTCCACACAAACTACTACCATCTCTAGTACCAGTAGCTCTCTTCGACATCCACTTAGCCAACCTCCAAGGTACATTCACTAACCTCTTCCTGATAATCGAACTCAAATAAAACAAGTCAGGCCTCAAAACTTTCTCAGGCCCCTCCTTGCGACCCACAATGGTGTAAGTCAACAATCTGTGAATGAGTCGATGACGAGGATCTCGAATACGCGTGTAAGAAGGTGTCGAACTACCATAAGCACCCTAGGCAATAAACTGCCACTCCTGCTCAATCTCCAAATCAGGGAGCTTCTTCACAACACCTGCAGAAATGTGGTCTAGAAAGTGAGGATTATCCAGCTCATTGGGCTCATAAAGCCCCAAACCCAAAGCAAACTGAACCAAAGTCATCTGTCTGGGCTGTCCCCTAGCTGGAAGAAAATGGAATACTCAGTCCATTGGGTCGACCAGGCATCAAACCTAAAAGTACTGTAAAACTCTACAACCAACTCTCTGTAGATATCCTCCCTGATACTGAATAACCGTGACCAAGCATAGGAAACAAATCCAATGTTTCCATCCTCTAATGTGTATGGAATAGCCAGTAAATTCCTAATGGCTTCAGCACCATTAGTAAATCCCTCTCTAGCAATCACATGCTCCAAAACATTTCAGTTAATAGCATCAAACACCTCAATAGACTGGCCAATATTGGAAGCCAGACGATCTCTAAACTGCATCCTAGCAGTCTCAGAATATGACCCATGAAACGTGAGGTATCTATGTGATCTAATCAATGGGTTTCCCAAAGTTTCACCTCCTCGTGCTCTCCTGTTAGACATGATAACTGCTAAACAAGACAATTGTTAATAATACTAAATAAACAGTTAATTGCAAAAAAAATCACTAAAAATTTCGGCAGCATTTCGGCTTAAAATTGAATAATCCACCATAAAGGTTCAGCCTAAAACTACCGCAACAATCAATTTCATGAACCTAAATTGCAATTTAAACAAAAACTACTCAATATGCATAATTATATCGACTTAATTAAATATTCCTGACAATTGCCTAATCAAATGTATTATAATAACTTGGTACCATTTTGAATATACGAAATTGCACAATCACTAAACTCGAGTATTAGCAACTAGCAAACATTCATACATACTCAAAATGAATTATTGTAACACAATTAATCAAAATAACAATTTATCACATAACCGTAATCACAAACACTTGTGTACCAAACAAATATTTGCATTAATCATCATGTGGTCAGAAAATTAATAAGCACTAAATTAAAACATAGCATAATTGAGCACAACTCATATTCTCATTTAATCATCACTAGCGAATAATTCGAATAATACCAAATATGCAATACAATTGAAAAACGAACATGACATTGCAATGCATACAGCAATTAGAACATAACTCAATCAAAACATGCTAATAATCATACGCATATCCGAAATACCCATAAATTCACAATAAACCCTAACTTCCAAACGAGCGATTTAACCAACGAAAATGAAAACGGGAAGTTATACCTTGTAGAGGAAAGTGCGTGTAACACGAATATGCAAAAATGGCGATGAATGCGTGGCCGGAATTTCCGTTTGCGGGTTGTAGGTGTGGAAGCCGTAGGTGGTTTTGAGAAAAAGGGTTTTGTAATGAAAAATGGGGAAGAAGAAAGCTGCTGGCGGTTTTCTGCATTTTTGATCCATACGGCGTATGGATTCCATACGGCGTATGGATTAAACAGGCCCAGGTCAACTCATTAAACCCAGTCAACGGCCCAGTCCAGCAGCCCAATCAATCCATACGGCGTATGGATTGAAAAATCAGAATTTTTCAAAAACGATTTTCAACCCAATTTTTAACCCAAACTCACCACTAACTTTATATAATTAAATCTTAAACCTGGATGATAATCACGACTTCAAAATCTTCACAATTCCACACTATAAAATAAATAACAATAATTAACAAACATTAAAATGAAAAATATTCAAAATAATACTAATATTCAAATCACAAATTTAAAAACAAAAATCCAAAACAATCAAAAGTCTAACATAATTCAAAACAAACTAAAATGTTAGAAACAATCCAATAGCATGAGAAATATAAAAAATTAGAATCACTGATTCGGATAGATAGCAAGGAAATGCTCAATGATTATGGGAATGATGTTAATGATCCCATGACCAAAAGTTGGAAAATTTGCCAAATGTTCGTTAACCACAGGAAGCAGATAAATTAAATCCCAGCTGATCTTCAATACTGACTTAGTTACTTCTCCTTCTTCATCCCACACTTCATCATTACCAACTAACTTAACCTCTCGCTCTGGACTGTCATCCTCAAGCTCACCAATAAATTCTAAACATGACTCTCCAATCTGATGATGCTTGCTCATCAATGGAGTTTCCTTCAAACTTCTGATTAAACTTTCAATCTCCCTCAAAACTTGCTCTTGAAGTCTGTAAAAACACAAACATGAACTCCTGAATATCTCAACAAATCTCATGTAGATTTCCACCATTCTATAGTGGAAATGCTCCCTCATAGTTAGAACCTTATTGTTATCAACTAAAACATCCAAGTTCAGTATCACATAAGTAGCTAAATCAATATCGAAATGAGGATGAATGAAATCCGGGTGTGGCCTTTCTTCCTCCTCCTTAGCAAAGCGATCCATTCTTGTCACCATTCCATGAAGATAGTAATGAATAGTACTCGTAACAATGAACCGATGAGGTGTAATATCCGTCAAATGGTCATCTGAATGTAGCAATCTAACCAACTCTCTTAAACCAAACCTAAATTCCTTGTCTGCTTCTGCTCTTGGATTACCAGTAACCTCGTACAGAGCCCTAAGCATACGGCCAAGACACGCGGTCTGATTTGCTGAATAAGGAAACGCAGAATGTCTCAGAATCTCATAAATCTCTGTGTATCTTTTCTTCTGAGCATTGTAGAATCTCTCTTCCTCCTTAATTCTAGTTTCTAGAGATTCCCCAAAAGTGGTAAGGGCAATATAGAATTGCCTATCAATCCCATACTGACTCTCAATCATAGCTGCCTCTAACACATCATTTACCAAAACTCGCTGACCATCAGTAAAATCCACAGTGGACCTGCTAATAATCTCAGAACTGAAAGGTATATCCCCTCTAAACTCCTCAAGTGCCGACAGCAACCCCTGACAAGATGAAGTAATAAGAACGGGAATACGGCCTAATTGGGTATAAGGAGGCACCCTCTCGACGGAACTAGCATCCGAAGTAACAGACTGATCCCTCTTAACCATGTTGTTATCATTTGCATCACTTTCAAAACTCCTCGCCATTGGACAAACCTAAATAAAAATAAATCTGAAAATACAAAACACCACTAACGAAAAACAAGTTAGTTCACACAAGATAAACAAAAATTAAATAACATGTACAATTTTAAATAAATGTAACTTCAACCGGCGGACGGATTTCCATCCGCCGATTGAAACTAAAACCCCAAAAGTTTAACCAATTAAAGGATAATTAGTTTCAACCAATGAATTAATGAAAACAGGTTACAAAATTAATTAAACTTATTAAAACAACTTTACTGAAACTTAATTAACAAAAGTTACTTTTAAAAAAGAAAGAATTAAAAAGTATTAATTTCTATTTAAATAAACACAACCGCTTTTTCCCCGGCAGCGGCGCCAAAAACTTGATGTCGCTAATGAAAGCGCGTCTTGTTTTACAATTTATAAATAGAAATACCTAATAAATACTTTCAAGCAACCAGGCAAGAATACCCGATCAATTGTAAATATAGATTTGGTAAATCAAGTTCGAACACAGGGAAAAAGGTGGAATATTTAAAAATAGAAATTAACAATTAACTATTAACTAGAAAACAGTAAATATGGGGGCGTTTTAGTTCCGTACGAACAATTCAGAAAACATTTAATTAACATAAACAACCGTAAATAAAACTTTAAATTAAAATAATAAATAAATAATAACAAGAAATCCTAATTGGAAGGATTAAGTAATGGTATAGTTAATGTCACTTAGATTCATATTTCCCGATTGATTACGTATTGATTATCTAATTGTGATTCTTTTAGATCAACTTAATACCAAATTCTTCAATGAATACTAAGTCGAATATGAACTAGCCAACGTTTCGGGTCCAACTAATTCCTATAATCTAGGGTCCAACATGAAACACTGGTTCCAATGTCACAAGATGATCAGTCAATTGTGTGCCTTTCCCTAAATTATGCATTAAACATTCACAACGCGTTATAATCAACTCTATTGGTATGACTCAACAATACCCAATAATTAACTTATTGTCTTGCTCATCTTAAAGTAGATTATTATTGTATACTCGACCTATCAGACTCAACGTATTTAGTGATAATTCAAAACCCTAAAGTTATGACCATCAATAGTTAATAACATTAAAGGAACTCAATCTCATCAACATTATTAACCACGTGAAGCAACAACAATAACTAGTTACCAATAAACAAGTATCCACGAGTAATATAACCGTTTTCAATCAAATAACTTATTCAATACGCAATTATAATCGTTCAATAATCATAATCTAATTTAAATCAACTGCACAATCACATTAATATTCAATTCATCATCAAAACAGAAATATTCAGATTCATTAATTCAAATTCTTCAATGAAAATAAAGAAACGAAATATACCGAATCGATTAACGATGAACTACGAAAGATTAGAGCGAATTATCCTTAATCTTAGCTTCCGTACCTCCAAACTAACCCTAAAATACGAATTATAAACCCTAAAAGTCGTCTGGAACCGAAAGAAATCGAAAACCCTTGCAAAACTCTCGAAATAAGGTTTAAAACGCGTTTTTATACTTCCTGGAATTTTGATCCATACGGCGTATGGATTTCCATACGGCGTGTGGATTGATTTCTAGCCCAGCCCAAGTCCGCGTAACCGGTGTGACACCCCCAAATTTGATGATTTGCGGAAGCTTGAATTGGGTGTCACTAATCAATATACAAAGCACATAAGATATAATGAACGACCACTATATGCGTCGTTTTAAACTTGTATAGATAAAGTAAATGTTTACATCAAAATATTGTTACATTAGTTCGGTTCCTGAAATTGAGAGATTACTTAGCATAATTACTTTTACAAAATATAATAATGCAGTCCAATCTCTAGTTGTATGTATGCTGACTCGAGCTAATAATTCCTGCTTGGGCAGCCAAACTACTGCTGGGTACCTGTGACAAATACTAAAATGGGTCAGCGAAAACGCTGGTGAGCTCACAGGTTTGTATGTCAATTGTATAGTTGTCAGAACCGCAAGATTTATATTGAATTTAAAATGCAATTAAGCATAATAAAAGTTATACTGTCCATGAGCACATAGTCTGAGCTTAACTGATTTGTCAGGCCCAATTAAGGAAACCTAACTTGGAGTGCCTCCTACGAGTGCCTAATCAACACTCGTCTTCCCAAATGCTAATACATCCGTTTGACCGATTAGTGCGTGCTAACCCGGATGAGGATTGTCAATCCCATATGATATCATATACTAACATTCACGCTATAAATACTAGAGACTATGCTTATGGAGGACTTTAAATTGATTAGCTTGAAACTCATGTAGTATTTGAAGTTTGGCACTTGCGTTCTACTTGTAAAACAAAATCGAGTAGTAATATCACACCCCTAGTTGTAAAGCAGTAAAAAATGGGGCTATGAAACTCACCTGAGTCTTGAAATGTTAAGCAATTAAACTTGAAGTAATTAGCAGTGTGTTGGTGTCCAAAGACTTGAAACCTGAATGTGTCCACGACACTTGAATTGTTATTAATTGTATTGGTATCTCGAAAGACTACCATTGAAATTGTTTGTCTAACTTAATGTCCAAATTACCCCGATTTGGTTGATTGTATTGTTACAAGTTACTACGACTTGTTTGATTGAATTGACACAAGTTACAACGACTTGTTTGAATAAATTATCTAAGTTACTATGACTTAGTTGATTCAATTGTGTATTTGAAAATGTGTACGGCCCGTTGGTGATTTAGTTGAAATAATAAAAATTCTAAAATGTTGGCTTTGCTACAGTGCTGCTACAGTACTGCTACAGTAAATTTGACTTCAAAATTTTGAGGTTTGAAGATTCTGTGTTGTGCGACGTAGGGTGCTACGTCGCAGATCCGGACTGCGACGTTGGGCATAACGTCGCTATGTGCGACTTTCGCAATTTAATGCGACGTTGTACGTGACGTCGCTATAGGCGACGTAGTTGATTTCTGCGACGTAAGGGTCTGCCGAATAGTTTCTACCGAAGGTTAAGGTTTATGCCGAAGGTTATAGTTTCTGCCGAAGGTTATAGTTTCTGCCGAAGGTTATAGTTTCTGCCGAAGGTTATAGTTTCTGCCGAAGGTTATAGTTTCTGCCGAAGGTTATAGTTTCTGCATTTTATGGTATTTTCATATGTCCGTTTAATATTTTTACCCAACCCATATTAGGACATTACAAGGTTATACAAACAACTAGAAAGTTATAAAACTTAAAAACGAGAGTTTTCGGAGTTGTGTCGGAAACTTACAAATCGCCGAAATGAAATTCCGGAAAGATAGAAGTGTAGATCGTCGCGTGGTGGTCGTTTATTCTAAAGGGGCTTGAAGATCCGAGGTCGTTTGAGGTGTTTATTTTGCGATTTTCGTGTGGTGGTGGTGATGGAGTTTGTTGAGAGAAAATAGGGAGAAGAGAGAGAGAAAGAAGTTGAAAAATGAAGAAAAGAAAGATGAGGAGGTGATTATGGTGGGATCCCCACCATTTTCAGTCCACGCGCTTCGCTCCGTGCGGTGTTCGTTTTCTCCGTAGTTTAAACGTTAAATATTTATTTTCTATGTTTTTAATATACATTTTAAAATGTGAATAATTATTCAGTATTTTTGTTGAAGTATTTTACTAACTTTTTAATAATTACATTATAAAAGGTGAATTGTTTCGTTTTGTTTGCGCAATTACAATTTATTCGCGTTTATATAAATTGTGTGATAAAACTTGAATACTAAATATTATTGACATAATATTTTTAAGTACAATAACGTTATAAAAATCCTGGTATTATTTAAATAAATTGTTCACCAACGTCCGTATTTATTGTATCGAAATTCATTCGATTTGAAACTTGTACGATTTAAACAAACCGCATAGTTGTAGATATATATTCAACAATATATATATAATAATTGATACATTAATTAGCCTAACACAGAACTAATTACATGTAATAAAGCTCGATTAGGCACTAAATTCTAGTCCTAAATTGACGGTTGTCACATTCTCCCCCTGTTAGAAGAATTTCGTCCCGAAATTTTATGTTGAAGTCGTGTTTGACGTTGAATCAGTGAAGAGTTGAGGATACTTGAGTCGCATTTGGTCTTCCCGTTCCCAGGTGAATTCCGGACCGCGCCGCGAATTCCACCTAACCTTGACAATGGGAATACGACTTTGTTTAAGTTGTTTGACCTCACGGTCCATAATTTCGGCGGGTTCCTCAACAAAGTGGAGTTTCTCGTCAACTCGAATTTCATCGAGTGGAATGATAAGTGTCTCATCAGACAGACACTTCTTCAGATTTGAAACATGAAAAGTGGGATGCACGCTGCTGAGTTCAGATGGCAGCTGCAATCGATAAGCCACTGGGCCAATCCTTTCAAGGATCTCGAATGGTCCAATGTATCTGGGATTCAACTTCCCTCGTTTGCCAAACCGGATTACGCCTTTCCAAGGCGATACTTTGAGTAGAACTCGATCTCCAACCTGGAACTCGAGTGGCTTGCGTCTCACGTCAGCATAACTTTTCTGACGATCACGCGCGGCTTTGAGTTTGTTTTGAATTTCTACGATTCTCTCGGTTGTCTCATGTATGATTTCTGGACCTGTGAGTTGGCTATCCCCAACTTCAGTCCAACAGATAGGTGACCGGCACTTACGACCGTACAGTGCCTCGAAGGGTGCAGCTTTGATGCTGGTATGATAACTGTTGTTGTACGAGAACTCGCACAATGGTAGATGTTTTTCCCAGTTTACACCGAAGTCTACTACGCAGGCCCGTAGCATGTCTTCCAGTGTTTGAATGGTTCGTTCACTTTGGCCGTCGGTTTGAGGATGATATGCGGTACTCATATCAAGTCGAGTACCCAGAGATTTTTGAAGTGATTGCCAAAATTGTGAAGTGAAACGACTATCTCTATCGGAGATAATTGAGATTGGAACACCGTGTTTGGTCACGATTTCCTTCAGATAAATGTTAGTGAGGCGTTCCATTTTGTCGGATTCCTTGATTGCCAGGAAGTGAGCAGACTTTGTGAGACGATCCACGATCACCCAAATGGAATCGCAACCGTTCGAGGATTTGGGTAGTTTGGTTATGAAGTCCATGGAAATTTGTTCCCATTTCCATTCAGGAAGACTGGGTTGTTGAAGTAAACCAGAAGGTTTCTGATATTCGATTTTGACTTTGGAGCAAGTAAGGCACTTGCTGACATAGGTGGCGATTTCAGCTTTCATGTTCGGCCACCAGTAGAAATCCTTGATACCGTGGTACATTTTATCGGACCCTGGATGAATAGAATATTTGGACTTGTGAGCTTCATCCATCACCAAGTCTCGTAGGTTTCCAAATTTAGGCAACCAGATTCGGTTTGAGAAATACCTAATCCCGTTAGGTCTGATTTCGAATTGTTGATCCATGCCCCGCAAGGCTTCATCTTTGACATTTTCGGGTTTTAAGGCTTCGAGTTGAGCAGTGA
The DNA here is from genome assembly GCA_949592205.1 of Helichrysum umbraculigerum. NCBI lineage: Eukaryota > Viridiplantae > Streptophyta > Magnoliopsida > Asterales > Asteraceae > Helichrysum > Helichrysum umbraculigerum. The sequence goes on along the minus strand of CATIUR010000005.1, from coordinate 119,859,562 downwards.
GGATTTGAATGTTTAAATTGTTGTGAATGGTCATACTAAGGGCTCGAACCCGAAGTGGTTTCACTCGCTCTTTCCGACTGAGAGCATCAGCAACAACATTTGCTTTGCCTGGATGATATTTGAGTTCGCAGTCGTAATCCGTAAGCAACTCGACCCATCGACGTTGCCTCATGTTGAGATCCTTCTGATCGAATATGTGTTGAAGGCTTTTATGGTCGGTAAAGATTGTACATCTGGTACCATAAAGGTAATGTCTCCAGATTTTGAGGGCAAAAACGACAGCTCCTAGCTCGAGGTCGTGGGTGGTGTAATTCTTTTCATGAATCTTAAGCTGTCGGGAAGCATAAGCTATGACTTTGTCTCGTTGCATGAGCACACAACCGAGACCTTGATGTGAAGCATCGCAGTATACCACGAAGTCATCGGTGCCTTCGGGTAATGATAGGATAGGAGCACTGCAAAGCTTTTGTTTTAAGAGTTGGAATGCCGACTCTTGCTTATCAGTCCAGTCAAACTTTTTGTCTTTCTGGGTCAGCGTCGTGAGTGGTATGGCTATCTTGGAGAAATTTTCAATGAATCGTCGATAGTATCCGGCCAGTCCTAGAAACTGCCGTACTTCGGTCGGAGTGGTTGGCGATTGCCAGTCTTTGATAGCCTCGATTTTTGACGGGTCAACGTGAATCCCCTGACTGTCAATCACGTGACCAAGAAATTGGACCGTTTGAATCCAGAACTCACACTTAGAGAATTTTGCATAGAGCTCCTCGTGTTTAAGTAGTTCAAGGATGGTTTTGAGGTGTTGCGCATGTTCTTCTTTGTTTCGTGAATATATGAGGATGTCATCGATGAAGACAATGACAAACTTGTCAAGGTAAGGTTTACACACCCGATTCATAAGGTCCATGAATACCGCCGGTGCGTTGGTTAGGCCGAATGGCATCACTTGGAATTCGTAATGCCCATAGCGGGTTCTGAAAGCGGTTTTTGGAATATCGGCATCGCGAACACGCAATTGGTGATAACCGGATCGGAGATCAATCTTTGAATAACAACTCGACCCTTGAAGTTGGTCGAACAGATCATCGATTCGAGGAAGTGGATACCGGTTCTTGACAGTTAACTTGTTCAACTCTCGATAGTCGATACACATTCGAAAAGAACCATCTTTCTTCTTAACAAATAGGACCGGAGCTCCCCAGGGTGAAGAACTCGGCCTGATAAACCCCCGTTCCAGGAGTTCCTGTAACTGGGTGGACAGCTCTTGAAGTTCTGATGGAGCTAAACGGTATGGTGCTCGGGCCACAGGCGCAGCACCTGGTACAAGATCGATTGAGAACTCAACCTGTCTTGGTGGTGGTAGACCAGGCAGTTCCTCAGGAAAGACTTCTGGAAAGTCTCGAACAATTGGAACATCCTCAAGTCGCTTCTCCTCCGACTTTTTCTCCATGATGTGCGCGAGGATTGATGGATAACCCTTTCTCAGAAATTTCCGGGTTTTAAGACAAGATATGAGGTCAAGCCTCGTCCCACCGGTCTCCCCCTGTATGATTAGGGTTCTACCGACGGCGAGAGGTATGCGAACAACTTTGTCATGGCAAATGATTTCGGCGCGATGTTTGGATAACCAGTCCATGCCTACGATGACATCGAAACTCCCTATTTCAATAGGCATAAGATCTATGGAGAAGGTTTCGTCGGCTAGATTTAAAGTACAATTAGGTATCACACTATCGGTTTCTATCAGCTTGCCATTTGCTAACTCTACGGTGTACTTAACGTCTAAAGCAACAGGTGTAATATCAAGTAGAGGACAAAATTCATCAGAAATAAAACTCCTATCGGCACCAGTATCAAACAGTATGGAAGCAGTTAAATTGTTGAGGAGGAACATACCCGTGACCACATTCGGGTCCTGACGGGCGTCCCCTGAGTTGATCACGAAGGCGCTACTTTTGACGTTGTTGTTGTTGCGGTGGTTGTTGTTGTTGTTGCCCTTATTCTTCAGTTTTGGGCAAGAATCCCTGAAGTGTCCTGGGTTTCCACATTCGTAGCAGGACTTAGGTTGCCGGGTATTTCTGTCAGAGGGGTTGTTGTTGGATTTGGGGGATCGGCAATCCTTAGTCAAGTGCCCTTGCCTCCTGCAGTTGTTGCAAGGAGTACCGCACTGACCAAAATGGTGATAGTTACACTTGGGACAATAAGGTCTGTCCCCGGTGTAGTTGTGGGTGGTTTCAGAATTAGAGGTGTAGACTTGGATGGCGTTGTTTTTCTTGTTTGAGTTGTGGTGGTGTTCAGTGGATTTGCGTTTATTGTTGTTGGTGGATGAGGTGTTGGAGGTCTCACGGCTGACAACTAGAGCCATGAGTTCGTGGGCCAATCGAATGGCACTCTCAGTAGTAGTTGGTTTGGATGAGGCGACGTTGCCCTGGATGTTCTCGGGGAGTCCACGAATGTATTTCTTAATGCCCTTACTTTCTGGTTCGACCAAACCCGGGCATAATAGGGCAAACTGCTGAAACTTGGTGGTATATTCAGCAACATCATTTCCCTGCACCTCCAGGTGCCAGAATTCTTCCTCCAGCCTGTGCAATTCTTCTTCAGGACAGTACTTTTCTGTCAGTTTCTTCTTCAGTTCGACCCAAGGAAGTCGGTTTGCAATCTCGAGGCCTACAGAGTTTGCGTGGGTTTTCCACCACGTGAGTGCACCTTCCTGAAAGGTGTAAGCAGCGAATGTGACCTTGTTGTTCTCAGTGCAGTCGCAGAGACTGAAAACAGATTCCATGCGCTCAATCCAACGGATTAAGCCAATGGCACCTTCCGTGCCCTTGAAGTATAGCGGTTTACAGCTAAGAAAGTCCTTATAGGAGCAGGGTTTGGGTGGTGGAGTATTGGTTGCGGTGTCCTCACTACCAGGTGGTGTTCGGGTAGCCAAGGCTTCGGTCACACTGCGGGCAATTATTCCCGCGATCTCAGCTTCGCTAAGGGTAATTTGACGACGTGGAGGCATGATGCTGAGTAAGAAAGAACAAGGAAATGAAATAAGATACTAGTCCGAGTATGATGAACTAGTGGTGTGTTTGTCATTCCGAGACAAAACGTTTGAAAGAAAGAGGCCTATATTCATATAATATAATATAGCCTAAAGTTGTAATGAGGTCTAATTATGTATATATATATGTATATCACATAATAACCTATTGAGTGTCTAGCACAGACGTGTTTTTGAGTCCCGTTTCTCTCGAGGTCAGAGTCAACTAATGCATTCCTGTTCAACATAACTCTTTCAGATTTCACATCATCTTTCTTTAATTGTACATAGTTGATCAGGCTATGTTAAATTAAAGTCGTATGATGTAACCCCTGAACTAGTCATAACTAATAAGGAATACTGCCTAACGGTCATAGTCTAGGCCCACTAAATGCAACCTAGTTCACTATAACCTTAGGCTCTGATACCAATCTGTGACACCCCCAAATTTGATGATTTGCGGAAGCTTGAATTGGGTGTCACTAATCAATATACAAAGCACATAAGATATAATGAACGACCACTATATGCGTCGTTTTAAACTTGTATAGATAAAGTAAATGTTTACATCAAAATATTGTTACATTAGTTCGGTTCCTGAAATTGAGAGATTACTTAGCATAATTACTTTTACAAAATATAATAATGCAGTCCAATCTCTAGTTGTATGTATGCTGACTCGAGCTAATAATTCCTGCTTGGGCAGCCAAACTACTGCTGGGTACCTGTGATAAATACTAAAATGGGTCAGCGAAAACGCTGGTGAGCTCACAGGTTTGTATGTCAATTGTATAGTTGTCAGAACCGCAAGATTTATATTGAATTTAAAATGCAATTAAGCATAATAAAAGTTATACTGTCCATGAGCACATAGTCTGAGCTTAACTGATTTGTCAGGCCCAATTAAGGAAACCTAACTTGGAGTGCCTCCTACGAGTGCCTAATCAACACTCGTCTTCCCAAATGCTAATACATCCGTTTGACCGATTAGTGCGTGCTAACCCGGATGAGGATTGTCAATCCCATATGATATCATATACTAACATTCACGCTATAAATACTAGAGACTATGCTTATGGAGGACTTTAAATTGATTAGCTTGAAACTCATGTAGTATTTGAAGTTTGGCACTTGCGTTCTACTTGTAAAACAAAATCGAGTAGTAATATCACACCCCTAGTTGTAAAGCAGTAAAAAATGGGGCTATGAAACTCACCTGAGTCTTGAAATGTTAAGCAATTAAACTTGAAGTAATTAGCAGTGTGTTGGTGTCCAAAGACTTGAAACCTGAATGTGTCCACGACACTTGAATTGTTATTAATTGTATTCGTATCTCGAAAGACTACCATTGAAATTGTTTGTCTAACTTAATGTCCAAATTACCCCGATTTGGTTGATTGTATTGTTACAAGTTACTACGACTTGTTTGATTGAATTGACACAAGTTACAACGACTTGTTTGAATAAATTATCTAAGTTACTATGACTTAGTTGATTCAATTGTGTATTTGAAAATGTGTACGGCCCGTTGGTGATTTAGTTGAAATAATAAAAATTCTAAAATGTTGGCTTTGCTACAGTACTGCTACAGTACTGCTACAGTAAATTTGACTTCAAAATTTTGAGGTTTGAAGATTCTGTGTTGTGCGACGTAGGGTGCTACGTCGCAGATCCGGACTGCGACGTTGGGCATAACGTCGCTATGTGCGACTTTCGCAATTTAATGCGACGTTGTACGTGACGTCGCTATAGGCGACGTAGTTGATTTCTGCGACGTAAGGGTCTGCCGAATAGTTTCTACCGAAGGTTAAGGTTTATGCCGAAGGTTATAGTTTCTGCCGAAGGTTATAGTTTCTGCCGAAGGTTATAGTTTCTGCCGAAGGTTATAGTTTCTGCCGAAGGTTATAGTTTCTGCCGAAGGTTATAGTTTCTGCATTTTATGGTATTTTCATATGTCCGTTTAATATTTTTACCCAACCCATATTAGGACATTACAAGGTTATACAAACAACTAGAAAGTTATAAAACTTAAAAACGAGAGTTTTCGGAGTTGTGTCGGAAACTTACAAATCGCCGAAATGAAATTCCGGAAAGATAGAAGTGTAGATCGTCGCGTGGTGGTCGTTTATTCTAAAGGGGCTTGAAGATCCGAGGTCGTTTGAGGTGTTTATTTTGCGATTTTCGTGTGGTGGTGGTGATGGAGTTTGTTGAGAGAAAATAGGGAGAAGAGAGAGAGAAAGAAGTTGAAAAATGAAGAAAAGAAAGATGAGGAGGTGATTATGGTGGGATCCCCACCATTTTCAGTCCACGCGCTTCGCTCCGTGCGGTGTTCGTTTTCTCCGTAGTTTAAACGTTAAATATTTATTTTCTATGTTTTTAATATACATTTTAAAATGTGAATAATTATTCAGTATTTTTGTTGAAGTATTTTACTAACTTTTTAATAATTACATTATAAAAGGTGAATTGTTTCGTTTTGTTTGCGCAATTACAATTTATTCGCGTTTATATAAATTGTGTGATAAAACTTGAATACTAAATATTATTGACATAATATTTTTAAGTACAATAACGTTATAAAAATCCTGGTATTATTTAAATAAATTGTTCACCAACGTCCGTATTTATTGTATCGAAATTCATTCGATTTGAAACTTGTACGATTTAAACAAACCGCATAGTTGTAGATATATATTCAACAATATATATATAATAATTGATACATTAATTAGCCTAACACAGAACTAATTACATGTAATAAAGCTCGATTAGGCACTAAATTCTAGTCCTAAATTGACGGTTGTCACAACCGGGGCCTCCACTGCTGCAATCCATACGGCGTATGGATTCCATACGGTGTATGGATGCTTTTTCCAGCCGATTTCTTGACTTTTCTTCTTTTATTCTTTTCTTCGACTTCGACTTCTCATTATTCTTCAAATATGCATCATTTAGCTTGATTATTGATTGTTTTCCGTTCCTTTTTCATAAACGCTCCATTTCCACATCTATTTGCAAATATGAACGAAATCAATATATATTCTAAACAAAATGCAATAAAAACATTCAATATTAGGGGTAAAATACTACTGAAATATAGTACTTTTGAGCGTTTATCAGCATTCATTGTTTAAAATGCTTAAGGTTAAACTGAATCTGTCTACTGCATATCACCCACAATCTGATGGTCAAACGGAAGTAGTGAATCGATGCTTGGAATGTTACTTGAGATGTATGACAAGTGAAAAATCTAAAGACTGGGTGCAGTGGTTGGCATTAGCAGAGTACTGGTACAATACAAATTTCCATTCATCCATTAACACCACTCCATTTGAGGTGGTTTATGGGCAGAAGTCACCTATCCATCTTCCTTATCTGGCTGGGGAAAGTGCAGTTGAAAGTGTGGACAGGTCTTTGCAAGCCAGAGAGAAAGCTATTGATCTACTTAAGTTTCATTTGAAAAGAGCTCAGGATAGAATGCAGAGTCTTGCAAACAAACATCGGTAAGATAGACAATTGGAAGTTGGCATGTGGGTCTACTTAAAGTTGCAACCTCACAGGCAGGTAACTGTGCGCCAAAGTCAATTTACTAAGCTATCTTCAAGGTATTATGGACCTTTTTTGATCATTGCTAAGGTTGGGGCAGTGCCGCAGTGGCATACAAGCTTCAATTACCAGCCAGTAGTTTAATTCACCCAGTTTTCCACGTGTCACAACTCAAACGGTGCAAAGGAACTAATCATAAGGGTGGCGTTCTACCACTCTGTGGTTCCGATGGGTTACTTACTATAGAACCAATGGTCATTCTAGATCGGAAATTTGGCAAGCTAAATGGCAGTCCGGTCATGTATGTTCTAGTTCAGTGGTCTAATCAAACTAAGGATGATGCTACGTGGGAGGTGTATGGAGATCTTATTCAACGTTTCCCACAATTTGATTCTGAACCTTGAGGACAAGGTTGTTAAGGGGAATGGATTGATACAAAGCTCACGTGTAATCCATGTGCCACTTAAGTAGTCAACGGAAGTCAACAGGGATGAGGGGAAAAATGGTTGCAACTAATTTGTGGACGCGTGTTGGTGAATATATACTGAATTCCTTAGCTTAGTTCATTTTTATCCAATTCAATTGTAATTCAATTTCTGTCTTTAATCATTCAACTACTTTTGTGATTGTAATCATTCAGTTTCGAATTCAATTCAATAAAACGGTGAGTTCCTAACGAATTGATTAGTTGATTCTAATTTCATTTCGTATATTGCGATTTCTAATTCGAATTGTATCATAAAAATCAAACAACTGTAATACTTGCATCTTTAAAGTTATAACGTAACACATATACGTAATACCATATGACAACAGCTACTATCTATCTATCCAATCCAATAAAAAAGGATATTAGCCTCCTATTTTCCCGCCAGATCATTTTCTCTAACGGGTTATACCTTAAAACGTTGTAACTTATAATAACGTGTCTTTATATGTATCTCCCTACAAAACAATAAAACTTATATCTTTCATATTTTATTATTTATATCGCTTAAGATCCACCATATATCACTTCATTCATCTTAAATTCATAAATTTTTGTAACCGCCACACGTTCTTCGTCTCCTTCTGATCTCTATATTCTTTCTTCAACCACTAACAAAATTATAATTAATAGAATCTATATTTGATCTTTCAAGTGGTATCCATCAAATAATCAATTTTTCAAATTCTTTGTTTTAATATATATTTGTGTTGTATTTGGATTAATGTAGTCCAAAAAATTATACAAACTTACTGGAAGAACGTCATTCAAGGAGACGAATTGCTAAGCTTTGTTATCATTTTATTTGGTCCAACTAATGTAAGACGTTTTACTTTGATATGTAATGAACAATTAATGTTGACTTTATGTTACTATCATTATTGAATGTAAATACGACCGAGTTGGAAAAACCTAAAGAACATCAATTGAGACCGTCTTATGAATTACAACCGATTAATAAAACATATTATGATATGATAACGCAACATTGATAGACAGTTTGATTAACCCAGCGCAATATTGATTTACAGTTTCTTCACTATGTTTGATTAATCCGTGCATCGCACGGGTAATGATATAGTACTAAATAATAAAATACAATACTTTATGAGTATCCTCATTTTTACAAGCAAGAATGTGATGCCTGCTTACCAGAAACATAATATTAACAAACAATCGATATGATGCTAGAAATCATAGCTCATAAGCACATACAATATTGAGAGTGCCCCTTGCTGTGGATCTAGATGATTGATTACTATGATTGAATGGCGGAAACATACAATCACACTAATAAACACATAAATAAGAATCGAAACAAGTATAAATCAATAATATAACTTTGTATTGATGAACGGAATGTATTGGAATGTTTTACAGAATGCTTAATCGAAAAATAGTGCTAGGGTTTCGTCAACCCTAGCCAGAAACCCGTAGGTTTGCTTAAATACTAACACAAATTGGCAGACATGCGTAACTTGGATAGTGTTGCATGTGGCCACCTTCATGCGTCACTTACCTAAGTGTCGTTATGCGTCACTAAGGCAAGTGTCTCCTAACCCAGAAGCTAAGTGTCGCTATATACAAAAATGACTTTTCTATTACAATCAACTAACGACACTTACAAATCTATAGACCAACTGACAGACAAAATAATATGCACCAACAAACTCCCCCGTGTCTTCAGCTTGGTCTTCAAAAATCTTCAGTTAAACCCAGCTCGCAAGAAACTTCCCATCTGCATGTATACCATAAGTAACGCAAACTTCAACAACTTTGTGAAATTGATTGGCAAGCTTCTTGTTGAACTCATTCTTTGCGTTAACCCGAATCCTATTGTCGAAGAGTTTTCTCAAATCCTTTTCATGAAGATTTATCAAACTCATAGGATCGAACACTCGAAATGCAGCTTGTATCAAGTTCCAAATACCTCCATGTTCTAGCTGCGGTTCTGAATCAGGGACAAATATAATCATAGATTCACCCATATGTGGATCAAGTTCCCAATGTACAAATCTGCGAAGAAAATCATAAGGAACTTTCTCCAGAGGTATTTCAGTCAGACATTCAGCCGGCGGATAGTGAACTTTGACTATTGGTTGACCTGTCGTCGGATCCAGCTTCTTCTTGAACGTATACTTAGTACCAAGCATCGGTTTCAATTTGTTGTACCTTTTGGTTCTAACCTCTTGACGCAAGGTTCTCTGAATATAATCAGCATAATTATTATCAACACGATTAATCAAATTTAATTGAGCTAATTTGTTGATCTCTCCTTTAGGCAATGTACTCAATTGTTTGAATTTAAGCTTGAAGTACTGAATACCATCCATTCTCTTAATCATAAACATTTTCTTTTCAACTTTCCAGCTTTTAATCAAACCTATATAATCTCTACGGACCTAGTAAGATTTGCACGTTACAGGTAAAGGTTTAGCATTTCTTCCACGAGGCCACCTAACCATGTCTAGCAGCTGGAACAACTGAGGTAGTTTCCTGAGCAGGCTCTGCTTGAGAAGTACTTGATTCTCCATGAGTAACTTTTGCAGACCCCTTTTCATCATCACTTGAATCAGTCTCGATGACTGGCGCATCATCATAATGTTCATCATCACCAAGATGCTCATCTTCAACTGATACGTCATCATCCATATCAAACACATATCCTTGTTCGGTCTCAGAGTCAGCTTCATTGACCATTTTCTGAAGATATGATAAATCGGCAAACGAATAATCAACTGCAATCGGTCTCGGCTGGCCTGGAATATCATCAACAGAAAAATAATCTAAACGAGCAGTTTCATTAACAACAGAATCTAGGTTTACACTTTCAGGCTGGGGGGAGTCGATGTTGTTGTTTCCAAGGCACGCAGGCCTGACTCCCCAGAAACTACAACCCTAGACTCCAAACTAACAATCCTAGATTCCAAAGCTGGAATCACTGCAACCTGCAACCTGAGCGAATCAACTTTGGCAGCTTTGACTTCCAAATCCTTTATCTGAGCAGCCTGAGTTTCAAGCACAGCAGCCTGATCATCAAAGCGTTTAGCCAACTGTTCCAGCTGAGCAAGAAGTTGCTGAAGCGAAGCAGGCGAAGACTGTGGCGGTTGATGTTGTTGTTGACGTTGCTGACCAGGTTCCTGAATATGAATACCGGTTCTCTGGCGTCTTCTCAGCGGTAATTCAGCGTAACGGAGAAGACCCAGCTGGTCGCTTGCCAAGATTCGGAGGTACATGAACCCTCCCCGCAAAAATCCTCCTTAGAATACGCTTAAAGCGTCTAGGATCCACTAGCTAAATCAAATCCAAAGTCTCTTGAGGTGGCACATCACCTGGAGAGTCAGGTGGTGTGGGTCCACCATCAGATTCAGCTTCTGCCTCGACTTCCTCAACATGCCCAATATCGTGCAAGTCCTGAGCAACCTCAGCATCAACTAAATCAGCTTCATTCACCGGAGGCACAACAATATCCTCAAAACCATCTCCAGGCGGCGCAACATAGTTTTCGTTGACTATGTGCCCAAAAAGTTCACGATCTGGTAAAACCGCGGAATCCTTTGGTATAACGCCCCTCATTTACTACAACAATATAATATTAAGTTTGGCGGAAGCGACTATTATAATTACATATTCTGTTGAAAACGTGCTAGAAATTTTCGCAAACCTTTATACAATATGTTTAACTACAAATCAAACATAGTTAACATGTTTACAAACCCGGGCATTATATGCTATAAAACATTATTTATTACAAACTGGATCAGAGTTGTAAGTTTCAAACATTCCCAGCATCAAAACATTCTTCCTGACTACCCACATAATATACATCACCTGCAGGAAGTAAATTGAGGGATTAGCACGAAGCTAAGTGAATGAATTATCAACTACCATTCAATTTAGCTAGCAATCTGTTCACAATCAATAATGCAACAAATATCGTCAAGAGGAACGGTGGTTCCTAAGGACCCTGTGCCGGGTGGTCCCATCAGAACACTTACATCAACTGTAGGCCAAAACAGTGATTAACCGTTAACTAAATGCTAATCTCCATCAACACATGTACGCAACCCTGTGTTGACCAACATTAGCAATCAAGTCCAACCAACAATCTAGTTGACCTCTGGATTATACATTTCAATTCAATGTTCATCAAACAACCAATCAAATGGCATATCATTTCAAGGTTAACATACTATCAATAGTAATCCTATAATTACTGATTGAAATCAAACTGACACAACCAAATCAAACTGTGAGTTTCAAATCCACTCACCTGATTGTCTCGTTTCACTTACTCAGCTGTCTTATCTCGCTGAGCTCTTTGATTATCTGAGAATCAAAATCAAATATAAGTTAGTAACAACGTTCTTAAAACCATCGCTTATATTCGAATACTATATATATAGATACGTTTCACAGCATATATAACACAATCAATACATATGCACATTTGTCAAATACATTAACAAACTTATCAATTAATATTAACACATTCAAGATTAAAAGAAGTTTGTTCAAAATTCACATTTTCTGCATAAGAGTTGAATCCGCCGGATTCCCAACCGGATTCAACACCATTTCGTTTCAAATTTTGATCAGACCAATTTCTAACGAATACGTTCTTGAATACGTTACTGAATACGCCGTATTCACCAAATTTTCTGGTTTTCACTTTCGGGGGAATCCGCCGGATTCAGGGGAATCCTCCGAAATCCCGGGTTTCGCACAGAAACCCTGATCCTGTCATGGCATAATCTCAGCAAGTAAAAACCATAACCAAAAACCACAACCATGATTACAGCAACATATCTCAGGCCATATAACATCATTTAAGCATGTTATAGCATGTAATAACATCAAGATCACCTAACAACATCATTTAATTAATTTGTGATCTAACCAAAATCAAAAACTTACCAAATTAAGGATTTCAAAGTGAAGATGATGATGTTTATGCTTTCACAAGATTACAATCAGCTCAAGATCACAACTAATCCTTTGATTTCTCTTTGAATTGAAAGTTTAGGTTTTTAGGTCTTTGAGTTCTAGAGTTTAAGGTTTTCCAAATGAGGAAAGTGAAAACTTTCCTAAAAGGGAAAGTTATTTAAGTCGGCTAACTTTTAACACCGACCCGTATCCACTTAAAACTAATCCCCTTTCAATCTATTGTCTGGAACCTAAAACCCATTTGCGAGAAACTTATTTTATTGCACCGTCAACTATAGTAAATTAAAACAAGCAATAATTTACTAAGCACAATAAGTCCTAAGGCTTATTTAACTAGGTTTCGCAATTTAAACATAACTATCAAATAATTTCTAATACAATTAAATATATAAATTTAAAATTAGAAATTACCGAACCAGAAGAGAGGATGTTACAACTCTTCCCCCCTTAAGAAGATTTCGCCCTCGAAATCTCATTACGATCAAATAATCCAGGATATCTGGATCTCATACTATCCTCTGTTTCCCACGTTAGGTTTTCACCTAAACTATGTTTCCATTTTACTAACACCATGGGAATCTGTTTCTTCCTAAGTTTGGTCACTTTTCGGTCAAGAAGTTCAACTGGTTCTTCTACTAACTTCTGACTCTGATCAACTTTCAAATCTTTCAAAGGAAGAATCTGAGACTGGTCCTCAACGTTACATTTTCTCAAATAACAAATGTTAAACGTGTCATGAATACCAGCAAGTTCTGGAGGAAGATCTAATGTAACAGACTGATCATTAACAATCTGACGAATTTTGAACGGTCCAATATATCGAGGAGCCAATTTGCCACGTTTCCCAAACCGAATTACCCCTTTCCAAGGCGAAACTTTCAAGTAAACAAGTTCACCTTCAACAAAAGTAACTGGTCGACGTTTAGGATCAGCATATTGTTTCTGTCTATCACGTGCAGCTTTCAACTTTTCACGAGCCACTGCCACTTTATCAGCTGTCATCTGAATAATATCTGGACCTGCAAACTGTTTCTCTCCAGCCTCTAACCAACAAGTTGGAGTTCTACAACGGCGACCATAAAGCATTTCATATGGAGGCATGCCAATACTAGAATGATAGGAGTTATTATAAGCAAACTCAACCAATGGCAAATGAGAATCCCAAGAACCACCATACTCCAGAATACAAGCTCTTAACATATCCTCCAATGTCTGAATCGTACGTTCTGACTGACCATCTGTTTGAGGATGATAAGTTGTACTAAGATTCACTCTGGTGCCCAACTCATGCTGTAAACTTTGCCAGAATTGAGATACAAACCTCGGATCTCTATCAGATACAATCGATAATGGAATACCATACCGAGTAACAATCTCATTCATATACAACTGTGCAAGTTTAGTCAAAGATGCAGTCTCATTGGTAGCTAGAAAATGAGCACTCTTAGTCAATCGATCAACAATGACCCAAACCATATCATTTCCTCGGACAGTTCTAGGAAACTTGGTAACAAAATCCATAGTCAGA